>CP126891.1:88745000-89980000 GCA_030440675.1 Furcifer pardalis | reverse complement strand
ATGGAGTTTCCACCTCAGACAGTTGGGAAATAATCTGTAGGGCAAATTGCCAGGTCCACAAAAGAAAGGAAGACTTCCATGATAGTTACAATACTCAGTTACATAATTTAATGGGTTCAAAAATAAACTTGGATAATCCATAGGATAGGGGCTGTGGTGGCTCAGTGGTTAAGAAACTCACCTTGTTAATGGGAAGGGTGGTTCAAAGGGCGGTTTGAGACCCAGGTACTGCTTGACAGTTTGAGGACCTATCTCTGTCCTAGCTCCTGGCAACCTAGCAGTTAAAAAGTAAGACATTGCAAGTGGATAAATAGGGACGGCTTCGGTGGGAAAAGATCTTGGGGAGATGAAAGGAACGTCATCTGGGCATCCCTTGAGTGGAGTTTCTCCAGCAAAAATCCTTTTAACCCAGAATACATTTTGACATGAAATTATTATATTATCCATAGGCTACCTAAATTCAAGTTGGGCTGGAAGAATATTGCTCCCACATAGCCACTTATTAGCAGTGTAGTTTTATCTAAGAAAGTGATATGAGGACAGGTACTTTATTGTTTTTGGAAGTCTAAAGACTACTTAGAAAAGTAAGTAGCTACTGCAGGAAGTCTTACAGAGTTCAGTACTATGATGATTAAGTAGCAAAGAGTGGAGGAGTTACAGCCCTGCAATGGCAGGATATTGAAGTGACCATTACAAGGCAAAGTGGATTATATGGGAGATCTCTAAAAAAAGTGAAGTCCAGTAAGGCAAAAAGAGGAAGGACTGGATCCTAAGGACTACATGACAGGAAAAAAAACACTTAAGTATCTAATCTGTGCCTTCAGGTGCAATTCAAGTTGCTGGTAATGACCTTCAAAGCCCTACATGGTAGTTGGCCAGGGTACTTAAGAGACTGTGTCACTCCAAGAACATCTGTCCATCCCACCAGAGCAGACCGGAGAGGCCCTCTCATTGTTCCATCTGCTAGGGGGGCACGTCTCTCTAGCACCAGAAAGAGGGCCTCCTGCCAATTGAGCTGCATCTCCAGACAGAGTTGCTGCCCTTCAGGAAAGGGTTAAAAACCTGGCTGGCAGGGCAGATGTGGGGCACCAGCGACATGGTAAACTTGGCCTGCTGGCTAATTTAGCAGAACACACTCTCTCTCTTTTATTTTTTTTAAATGTTGTCAGTAGTTTTTAATGGGTTTTATTGCTTTTTAAACTGCCATTGGTTTTATTTTATGCAAGCTGCCCAGAGTCTTCAGAGTTGGGCTGCAATACAAATTAGAAAATAAAATAAAAGTAAAAATCTGAAAAGAAAAATTCATAGAGGTATTGGGGATTCCATAACTTTCTAGAGGTGAAGTAAAGTATCCCATTTCCCAGGCCCAAATAAATGGAAGAATTGGGTTGAAATGGAGCTGGAACCTCAAGAGAAGAGCAATGTTTTGTACATATGAGATCCCAAGTTTTAACCACATAATTTCCATGTAGGAAAGTAGGAGAAAGTAGGAGGCCCCAAATACAGAAGTGGATCGCAGTCAAACAGAAGAAAAGGCGCATAGGTCACTAAGATTGCTCAGATTCATTCCTCCTACCTAACCAGAACAATCCCTGGTAAATATGTGGGCATCAAATAGATATTGTGGCATTATGGAGTATATGTGTAAATAATAGAACTTTAACCCCTTCCCAATTAATTTCTTTTTTAAAAAATTCCAGCATTGTGACTCTATGTTGTCACCAGATGCACTTGAAGACAAGCTGCCATTTCTACACATAGCAGCATCCCTTTCCTCATTTAAAGCAAGCAAAAACTTCAGGTGGATGAAGAGAAAAGTTCCTCAAGAAAGTAAAAATGAGAAGGATTAATCTCTTTCATCCTGCTACAATGTGAGCCAGTATCAGAATCTCTCTCTGCCTTCCTCAGCCTCCCTTCTCACATGCACACATGCCTGTTTTCCTATTTAAAATAGATACACAAATGCAATCATGCATTTATCATAAACTGGCCCTCAGTAGTGAATTTAATATCAATCCTTTTTTCACCAAGCATCCCAATACATTCTGCTGCAGGAGGTAGAATATGGAGTCCTCTCCCCTTTCCCATATATAAAAGAAGACAGAAATGTCAGTTCTATCATACTTCCACATTGTTGATGTAGGACAAAATATGTAGAGCAGAGGAACAATTATATAGTCCAGGAACAATGGCTGAGAGTTTGTCTTCACTGAACATTGTTGTGTTGCCTTCATCACTGCAATGCTAGAGAACAGGAGAGGTACATCAAGAAAGAAAACGAGCCAATGTTGTTCCCCATCTGGAAAAAAAGGGGTACAAAAGAGAATCCAGGAAACTATCATAGTCAATACCAGGAAATACCAGGAAAAGTTCTTGAACAGAGAATAAACAGCTGGTCTCTGAGCAATCTGACAAAAACACAGTAATCATTAAGATTAATTTTACCTCTTTTTTCAAATGCACTCACAAGTTTGGCCAATCAGATGGATGCTGTGGATACAGCATATCTTGATCTGAGCAAATCTTTCACCAAGTTTCCTCATTATATTATTGTGGCCAAGATGGCAAAGTGTAGGTTAGCAAAGATTGCATTAGATTGGGTTGTTGCTGATCAGTACTCTCTGCCCAATAAGTCCTCAACCCTTCCCCATAATATTGGATAGACATGAAAAGTAGGCCTCTTTCTTGGAGGCAGTGTTGTTCAACATCATGTAAAATAGTGTGACTGGAGGAGTAAAGATTTGCTGATGAGCTGCAGGAAAATGGCTGAAGAGATCTCAGAACCATCATGGAGAATGACAAAATGCCAGATGATTGATGGAGGGCTAATATTGCCCTTTTCTTCAAATATGGCAAAAAGGAAGAAATGGGGAACTACAGACCTGTCAGTCTGACATCAATCCTGGGGAGAATTCTGGAGCAGATTATAAAGCAGTCATCCTGCAAGCACCTTGAAAACAATGCAGTAATAATTAGAAGTCAACAGATTTATCAAGAACAAATCCTGCCAGACTAAATTTAACTCATTTTTGATCTGGTAAATTCCTTGTTAGTTGCTGTAGATATAATATATCTTGGCTTCAGAAAAGCCTTTGACAAAGTGCCCCACGATAGTCTGATTAGCAAACTGACTAGGTGCGGCCTGGATAGCACAAGTGTCAGGTGGATATGCAGTTGGTTACATAATCATATTCAGAGATTACGTATCAATGGCTCCTTCTCAAACTGGGAATGGGGTAACCAGTGTGGTACAACAAGGCTCAGTCCTAGGCCCAGTGCACTTCAACATTTCCATTAATGACTTGCATGAGCTGGGAATACTTATCAAGTGTGTGGATGACACAAAATTGGGTGGAATAGCTAATACTTTGGAAGATAGTAACAAAATTCAAAAAGGTTTTCAATAGGCTTGAACATTGGGCCAAAAACAAAAGAATGAAATTCAACAAGGATCATTGCAAAGGTCTACACCTAGGGAGAAAAAACAAATGCACAATTACAAGATTGGAAACACTTGGCTAAGCAATACTATGAGCAAGAAGGATCTTGGAATTCTTGTAGATCACAAGATGGTTATAAACCAACATTGTGGTGTGGCTGGGGAAAACCCCCCAATGCTGCATTAACAGTAGTATACAAAACCCAGAATATATTGGCCTCCCTCTAGTCTGAAATAATATTCCACATCTAGACTACTGTGTCCAGTTCTGGACATTGCATTTTAAGAAGGATGCCAATAAAGTGGAACAAAGATGATCAGGGGACCATATGAGGAAAGACTGAAAGCACTGGGAATGCTTATTCTTGAGAAAAGAAGAGTGAGGGAGGGGGATAGGAAAGGAGTTTTCAGATCATTGAAAGATAGTCATAACATGGAAGGGCAGGATATGTTCTTGATTATCCCAGTGTGCAGTTAATGTAATTACAAACTAAAACTAAAAGAAACCATACATTGAAACATAGTAATTTCCCACCCTGATTTATTTGGTGGGGAAAGAAGAGGGAGAGATTCACCTTTGTGGGGAACAGATTTTACTCCTTTGGTTTATTTAAACATTTTTTTTTGTTTAGGCACCATCTTTGTCACTGTAGATTTCTGGCTTTCACTAGACTTCCTTCCCAGACATTCTGCTGTTGGGACTCTAAAACCACAAACTATAAAAATTAGGTTTAAAAAATTGGATACTTTTTTAAAAATAAGAACCAAAATGAAAGCAAAGTACAAAGCTCCTCAGCCATCACTGTAAGCTCCATGTTGCCCATACATCCAATCAGCCAAATCCAATTTGTCACCTGCCATTTCTGTACATATTGCTGAAAGTCTTTTGCTACATACAGTGAAATCTAGTTCAGCCTCGGTCAAGGATAATTCTATCATTAGATAGACTGGGAGATGTTATATCTCATATAATAATGTGCCATCAAATCAATTCAGACTTATGGCTAACCTTTCCAGGAATTTCTGGGTAGAGAATACATAGAAGTTGTTCACCCCTACTTTTTTCCTGGGACTGTGTAAATTTTCCAAGACCAAAAAGGCTGGCTATACTTGCAGGAGACACAATGAGGTATCAAACTCTAATCAACTAACTTGTGGCTTATGCAGAAAATTCTGTTAAAAGATGATACTTGTTCATTTTAGAGGAATATAGGAAGGGCAAGATGATTTACTTATATTGATTGGCAATGACCACTTATGGTTTCAAACAGAGTCTTTTCAAATCTGCTTGAGATATTTTGCTTGCAAACCTTATTCATAACCACTGATTTTTAGCCTTTTCTGATTATTAAAAGCAAATGGCCTTTCAACATTAGCAGGACAGATGTTTCTCATTCACCACCATTACAATTATTAACAATACTCAGCCTTCCATCCTTCTGAGTTTGGTTAAAATCAGTACCCAGCATGTTGGGGTGGCGGCGGCAGCAAAATGCTAATTACCTTGAGAGGCAGCCAGAGCATTCTCTAAGAACTATGGGTCGGTATATATGATTATTTGCTATTGCTATTAATAATAATGTGAGTTTTGTGAATTACCTTGGAATGCTCAATGTTCTTTAAACCACAGAAAAAGTGTGAGCAAAATGCAGTCCTACAGATCTTGGGCTACAGATCAAAGCTTTCCACACCACTAGGTATGGTTTCTACAGCACTCTAACAACTTCTATAGGGTTGTCTTCTACCCAGCCCTGCCATGGGCTACCACAAGTACATTTGGAAAAGGATTTTGTCATGTTACAGCAGAATCAGTCATCAGTGAAACATGTAGCTTGCACCTCCTTTTACAGTGATGTAATGCATTCTTCCTGGCTCCCTCATTGAGATACAGTATAAGTAATATTTTCACCAATTGTACATCATACAAACATATGTTAAACAAATTCCAGGGTAACAAATAACTTCCTGCTACTTGTTGTGTGGCATACACAAAAGGCACCTAATCCATGTCACTCCTTAAGGAGAATAGTTGATTTACCATGAAACAACCCTAAACTAGATTGTCATGGTAAAGTAAAAATAAATGCCAAAACTTTATAAAGGAGCAGGATGTGTTAGGGCAGTTATTAGTTAGCAGCTAAAAGCAAGCATACAAGAAGAAATGTGTTGGAAAGAAATACAGCATGAGATAAAGAAAAATAGTGGTTATATGGTTATAGGCCATAATAGGTGCAAGATGCAAACTGCATCTTTTTGTTCAACATATTTATGGTTCTTCCCCTTCTCCTGCCTCTTTCTAAATACAAACAAACACAGCAATGATGGTTAGTGTTGAATAAATGTACTCTCAGAGTACAATGCAGTTAATGTTTTCTCAGAAAGAAGCTCTACTGTTTTCAACAAGAACAACTTTTTTCTTGCTTTCCCCCCCAGTGAACATGTGTTTGTTTTCATTTTCCTGTCCTTTTGTTTTGATTTCTGGGTCAGTTCCTTTGGTAATGCATACTTTACAAATTTCAGTACAAGTGTTTGCTTAATTAATTTGCATTTTTCAATATTTTCTTTCTTCCTTGTCATGGCTGCTTCATTTACAAAAAGAGAGAGAGAGAGAGAATAGAATTTTTTTAAATAAATAAATAAATATAGGAAGTAGACTAAACATAGTTGGAATCTTAACAAGAGTTACTTAACTAAGTCTTACTTATGCTCAAGTTAGGACTTGAAGCTTAACATAATGTAAAGTAAGTATAGCTCTGCACAGAAGTTTAAGTTACAGAAATATTTTCAAATGACAAATTCTTGGCCTTCAGGAATACAACAGACACCTAACCAGTGGTGGGCTTCAGCAGGTTCGCCCCAGTTCGCCAGAACTGGTAGCAGAAATTCTGGCTTGCCCTGCCCACCCAAGTTTTTGAAATAAAGTAGTTCTAATTAGGGTGCAACACAGGGCTTCCCCCCTGGCCATATCCACCATACCACAGCCACAGTATGGTAGTAAAAGTTTTTGAAGGTCACCACTGCACCTATTTATTTATTTATTTATTTATTTATTTATTTATTTATTACCCTCCTCCCAGAAGGGACCCAGGGCGATTCACAACACGTCAGCATGTCGACAACAATTTAATACCAGTTCAAAAATTAAAAGTTTTAAAAGAAGCTTAAAAACTTAACATTAAAAACTAGGCGTTGTAGCTAGGAGGCACTGGGAGTCAAACTATCCAGCTGGCTGGGGAAATTGATCCATCCATCCACCTAACTCAGTATATTTGCAAAAAGTCAAAACTGGTCAGATTACCATTAATATACTCTGTTTTTTGAGTATGTAATTCCTCTTTCCAGATCTTAAGTGATGTTGAATACATGTGGACATTAAATATCACCAAGACACTTAAAACAGAGTCAGAAGTTAATCTACAGATCAGGTAACTTAATCTACAGATCCAGGTAACTTAAATTGTTTTCATGGGTTTTTAGATTGTACAGATTCTTGGCTCATAGAGCTGTAATGACTCTTTATTAGGTCAAGTCCTACTTACATTCATAAAACCATTGATTAGATTAAAAGTAACAGCTGTTGAGCCTAGAGTATTAGTGGTCCTTTTGGTGAACCTACATTTTTTGCATTCTTCTAAGAAAATGCAAGGGTGTGAACCTCCAAACATTTCCTTTATAAGAAGATGTAAAATCTAAAATGAGAATTGTTAAGGCACTTTAAAAGAGTGTTTCCTCCACATCCTCTAAGATCAAATGATGTCTTTTATTAGATTCTGAAGGAAGATGATGAACAGAGTTGTTTGCAAGTTCTTAATTTCTCACATGAACCTGCATTACTTCAGGATAGCAAGAAACAATGTTTTCCTTGGGGTGAACAAGATAATAGTAGTGATGGCAATCACCAGAACCTTGTTAAATACAATATCAAGTAACAGCTGTGAGTCTAGTGTATTAGTGGTCCTCTTGGTGAACCTGCATTTATTTGCTCACACTTTCAGAGTTCAAAATGGATAACCTACAGATGGGGCATGTAAAAACTTCTGCCTCTTGTCCTGTGTGTAATATTGCTACTTGACTCATGCTGCATGTAAATCCTCCTTGAATATCAGAGTAGATAGCATCAATGGCTGACTCAGTACAAGCCAGTTGTGAGCCAGAAGATGTGCTTGTTACCATCTGGAGGGATTAAGCACTGTGGGGAAAATGCTATTTTGTGTAAATTATGCTAGTGGAAGCTGATGATGTCATCAGCTGGCACCAGTAAATTTAATTTAATTTAATTTAACCTCTTTTTAGGATCCAAGGCTCCCTTGGTCTCTCTTTTGCCCTGGGGAAATTTTTGGGAGTCTTGGGAAAGAGGGAAAGAGATTTTAACATCTGCTGGATCATTGCTGGATTGCCTCTGTTGGGATCAGCACCTCTGGTGACAATACAATGGTGATTTATTTTATACTACTGTATTGAAATCTCCACCTTCCAAAGGCTTCCCAAAGCAACACAGGGTAAAAATGTTTCTCAGAACCTGAACCATGGAAAGAAGCAGCTTTCAATTAATTTAAATTCAATTTCACTGATAAAATTTGCAATAACCAAATTTTGGGAAGTGTTCTTTTGTTTTTTACATTATGCCAAAGATCCCTACCCCATGTTCTGTCTCCAAATATTTATCAAAGTGGATAACAAAATAGTTAGGAAGTAATATTAAAATAGTAGGTGGTCATTAAAATACATTAATAAGTTGAAAGTGGCAACAGAGAGAGGTGATTATTAATTAATAAATAGAAGTAATTATCATCTCTTGATGGCCGAAGACAGATAAAAATCACTCTAGTGGAATTATTAGCCATAAAGGCTCCGGGGAATTAGTAGCTTTTATTGGGAGAAGAGACTATAGTTATACTTTTTAAAAAAGCCAAATATATATAGCTGAAGCTTGTACATTTCTTCTCAGAGAAAACCCAAGAGGGCTAAAATTCAACAGAAAAGATATTTTGTTTGCAGGTTTTTTAAATTGTTACATTGCTAATACTGGAACGCATGAAAAGAGCCTCTCTGAACAACATGACAAATCTGAACACATTCAGGTATCCCCTGGGCAACAACAAAACCCTGTAAGCAGATATTTACACTCCAGAAGTCCCATTGGACTCTTTCTGATACTACTGAAAGAGAAGGAATAAATTGTTTCAATCACTCCAAACCTTAATGCCCAGTCCAATTTAAGCCAGTTGTCCATTGGAAAAAAACAATAGTTACCTTCATAAAAAGGAGAAGGACAATATTGGAAAATTAGCTTCAAATGATCGATACAAACAAGAATGGGACACAGAAGCTACATTAGGAGTTCTGAAATGTGTTTTCCAGGCCCTGAACAAGGCTTGAGCTCTGGAGATGACACAGATGTTAACCCAATGGAATGATAAAATGGATACCAAAACTGTGAGTCTACCTTGCAGAAATCTTATTTTGATTAAAATTGTTTGGGATCTCTGAGAATCATTTTTCACCCCCGTCTGTCTTCATCCATAATTTATTCAAACTGTCATGCCTTGGGTCAAGTTTCTTTGCACAATACATCCATGCAGACAGACCCCACAGTTTGCTATTGAAAGTTGACACATTTTGTTGAAGAAAAAAACATAGTTATAGGATCTGTTCTGTAATATTCGTAAGGGCTATCTCTGGCTTCAAGATCTAATTGCTTGCCTGGTTAGTTCGTTTGTTAGCTTAAAATCTTATCCTAAAGACTGGGCTTCACAGGGCAGCTCCTTGGCTTCATCAGTTCACAAAGAATCAGCCATACTGTCATATAATTGTTTTTTTTAAAAACCCCAAATTGAACTGGATGTTTTTAACCTGAATCTCTTCAGGCCATGTCCAAGATTCCTTGTGACCACTCCTTGTGGCTGTTGTCTCCCAATCTCCTGTTTATGCTGCCCATAACTAATTCTCTGCCTTTTTTAAACTGCAATATCTAACTGGCTTGGTTTTTAGTGGGCAGATTTTCTTTGGAGAAAATGGGATAGGGAATTTGGTTTTCATGTCTTTGCAATAATCTTCCTATTACATGTCAACTAGGCATTTGATGGGTAGTAAAAATACAAACCTACTGCCAAGACCAGATTCACAGCAGTTATTATTCCAATACTTCAAAATCCAAATGGTTGCATTTTGCTCTTTTCACACCCGCTTGCGAGACTCTGACTGGGCAGGCTGGTTTCAGCACCTTACCATTCTGCCAGTGGGTGTGATTCAATGTACATTACAAAGCCGCTTTAGACAAAGAACAGACAAATTGCCCATTTTTGTTCATTGTCCCCCATGAATGACCAGACTACACAAGCTTAGGGGGAGAGCCATCTCTCTCTCCACTTTGCGCAACACAACAGGATGGCTTACAGGAATATATTAAAAGTTGGAGGGGGGAGTGTTAAAGCTTTGCCTTCCCTTGGAATCATGCCCTTATTTTCATTATTTGTTCCCCATTTCCATAAAGACCATTTGAAAAGCCCATGCAAACAACAGCATCAATTTAAACACATTTGGATTTAGTTTGCTTGCTCTGTGTTGTCCTTTCGCTTTATGGTAGAATGATTTTGGCTGTTTTCATTTCAGTCTGGAATGAGTGCTGGCTATTTTTCCTTTCTCTGGGCTTAAAATGGAGAGTCCACAGAGAAAGCATCAGAAATGTAAACTGTATTCTGATTCAACACTATTAGCATGTGTGTGTGTGTTTGTGTGTGTTCAACTGCATGAAGATTTCCTATAGAATGAAAAAGATAAATATTTACACATAAATATTTCTACATTTATCCCTTTTAATAAGAAGCCATGCATACCATATCTGTCTTTTCACAAATGTGTCAGAAAGAAAACCTTGCAGATTAAAACTCAAAATCAAATGAATTTCTGACTGTGGTTTTGTTGTACTAGCACAGATGCCGTTGGCTTGAAGACACCTAGCTCCAGACAGTTCCAAGAGAGGAGAGAGCATCCAGCATAATTTCTAATTATGCAACTGGTTGTACAAATGTCTGCAGAGTAAACTGGTAGTCTTCTTAGGAACTAGTGCAACAGAGAAAACATGTCAAAAGAATTCTGCCACTTCACTCATTTCCTTCATTAATGTTCCATTGGATCTAGGCTTATAAATTTATTTTTAAATATTGTCTTTGTAGACTCATTTCTCAAGCACAATGTTACACTACCTAGTAACTATATCAGCCATTCATATCAGTACAAGTAGCACATAAATACAACCAGGGTTTTATTTTATTTTTTGCATTTTTAACCTACTGAGAGGCCACAAACATTCGAAAGCAAGCATGATGGGTATGACAGGGATGAATAAGCTAGTGCCATCCTCTGATGCTGATATAAATTGTGATGATACATTTCTGCCACTACAAGTGGAAGCAATGATAGTGGTGGATATCAGTGACAAGGACTGGGACTCTGTGATACCCCTCATGTGTTCTTTCATTGCATGAAAAACAGGATCTTGTAAACCTCCACCTTACCATATTGTATAGTGTGGTTAAAATGTTTGAGAAGAATATTTTTATATGCCTGATCACCACCAGAAAGTTGCAAAGTGACGGTCAAGAAGAAATTGTTTTCTGGATTCCAAATCTAAAGCAACACCCAATTCTGTTTGAGGGTAAGAATGACAGCCCATGCATCATCTACAGAGCTGTATGAAGTAGAGGTGAGACAGAAAAGAATGAAATGAATGGTTAGTTTTCAATGTGTGCTATTTCTAAGTGCCTCCTCAAACCATCAGATCTTGTATAAAATAATCCTTTGATATTTAGTTACAAGATCTGATGGTTTAAGGAACCACTTAGAAATCTCACTCATTGAAAACCAACCATATCTAATGGGACTGTGAGGACACTCTTATTGGGCCTTCTTTCAGTCTTGGGTGTTCATACATGTCTTGTTTTCTTGGGAATCTTGAGTTTCAGAAAAACAGATCATTCTCCTCCAATAGACTGTTAACAATACAACCCTCTTGTTAACTAAAGCTTTCATGAATGATTACAATTCTTCCTATGGTGGTATCATCATCATCATCATCATCATCATCATCATCATCATCATCTTCTTCTTCTTCTTCTTCTTCTTCTTCTTCTTCTTCTTCTTCTTCTTCTTCTTCTTCTTCTTCTTCTTCTTCTTCTTCTTCTTCTTCTTCTTCTTCTTCTTCTTCTTCTTCTTCTTCTTCTTCTTCTTCTTCTTCTTCTTCTTCTTCTTCTTCTTCTTCTTCTTCTTCTTCTTCTTCTTCTTCTTCTTCTTCTTCTTCTTCTTCTTCTTCTTCTTCTTCTTCTTCTTCTTCTTCTTCTTCTTCTTCTTCTTCTTCTTCTTCTTCTTCTTCTTCTTCTTCTTCTTCTTCTTCTTCTTCTTCTTCTTCTTCTTCTTCTTCTTCTTCAGCTGCCATATCAATTCCGGATAATGGCTGTCATCAATATGTAAAATGTTAGGGAAGTTGAAAGGAGTAAAATTTTATGGTTTTCAAAATACAAAATACTTAGCAGGTGTACATCTCAATAAACAGTACAGTCTATATACGGTCAAATCTCTCTTGAGCAAACATATCAGCTGCAAAAAGTAAGAATGAATGTGCTAAACTGTAATAATGTATGCATCATCCTTTTAAAAATATGCCTCTCTCAGTCATGTTACTGTATCGTGTTGGGTGATCATATATCTACAATAGGAAGTTAACTGTGCCCCCTATTTCCTGTTCTTCATTTATGCAAGGCTCATTCTTAAACATTACTTGAGGGAGCTTTCCCCCCTTTCTGCATGTGTCATTTAAAAGTATATAAGCATCTGTCAACACAAACCCTTTATTTCTCATAACAAGAGAACTCTGTTTATAAAGTGACACCAGCTGCTCAAGCCAAATGGGTTCTATTAGAGCTAATTTAATTTTACATAAGTTGATCTATTTGCATTTTGACTCTCCAGTTACAAAACAAGGTGCTACTTTATAAACTGATTCAGCTTCAAGCTTCAGTGTATGGACAATGCTTAATCAGTGTGTACATCAGAAAATAAACATAATCACCAAGTATACTAATTAAGCCTGAAAATTTTGCAACATGCATACACTGTATGGATTAACAAGGCAATTCATTAAAAATCTTAATTGTGAATATTATATTTTCCGTACATTTTACTTCATGATACTTCAGATGAATCTTCTGTGAATACAACAACCATCTATCCTTCCTAGAGTAGATGATGAAATCAGGCACATCTGTCTCCCGCCTGCAAGCCTCTATGGAAAATGTGTTTTGCTATTATTCTGCCTAGATAACTTGATATGCTTTGCAGAGGAAGAGAAGGCTGAGGAAAGCAATGATCATGTATTGTTGTTTTTAAAAGCTTACAAAATCAAATGAAGAATATTATTTAAAGTATGAATTCATAGCAAAATATGTAATTAGAAAATTCCATATTTTACTATGCATTCATTCCTTAAATGATATTCTCCATTTGCTTTTGTATGTTATATATGTAGCTTTTAAAAAATTAACATTTGATTGTTGTTTGCTTGGACAGGGACTGAAATATTTTACATGCCAATAGTCCACAAACATGTGTGGAATTTTAAAAATGGAGGGTCAGAATTATTCATCCCTCTTTGAAAGCTAACATTTTACCCAAGATACTGGGCTGTGATCCAATATTTTTTTAAAAAAATGGTTTTCAGAAGAAGCAATGATTTGAAAGAAAATGGAAAACTTCAATACAGGTGACTGTCTGTCCTTCACATTCCTTCACCACATCACCATATAATTAATTAGCAGCTAGTTAAACTTAACAATAGTTGGGGAACCAACACAGCACAAAACTTACTTCAAAAGCCAAGAATCAATGCTAAAAAATGATTCGACTTTCCCTTCCCTAAGTTATATATGGTTCCAAACCTCAAAATGAAGGGTTTGTTTTTTTCAATTTCTACAGTTAATCCTCAGACTCATGTAACAGTGGCACAACAAAGAGTGCAGCTCCTTTTTAAAAGGCAAGGGTTGTGTACCAAGGCCTAGTGGGAAGAGAAAACAAGGGATGCATAAGACAATTCAAGAAAGTTAAAATATAAAAGCATTACATGTTCCATTTGCCAAAGGATAAGAAAAAGCCAATGAGATCAAAAAATATTCAAAAATGTTAAATATTATTCCAGAAAGGGATTGTCCGAGTAGGGAAAAAGGTATTTAGAAGGTAAACGAGAAGCTCATTTGAGTCTAGGGAAGACATCACTAAGTTAAAAACAAACTGACAATAAAGACTAATAAATCCATACCTACGGATTACAAAGTTTGCACATATATCACACAAAAAACCTCAAAGCTATTCTGCATAACTGAATGGTCAAATAGATGAACAGTCTGCAGCAATGTACATTATAGGAACAATGTAGCCCTGTGCCTACACCAACTGCCAGGGGAAGAAGAAGCCAGGGCAGGATGAGGACCTTGCCGCCCCTACCCCTGTGCCCACCCCAACATATTGTAATGTAATGTATTGTCTGTAAGCCGCCCTGAGTCGCCATGGCGAGTGGGCGGCAATATAAATTTGAACTAATAAATAATAAGTAGATAAATAAATATATGGAGATGCAGATGCATGGATAGCTCACAACAATATACATAACAGGAGAACTTAACGCCTTCAAACCACTGTTGTTGCAGAACAGCAGAGAAATATTTATCTCATGATAAGTGTAGGCAGTAGAAGATCAGGTAAATCGCCCAGAGTCAGCAGCAATTTAGCTAATAAAGTGCAAAGTCCAGCCATCCTGACGTTTCCAAGGAGAAGCTACTGAAAGCTAGAAAGTTGTTCAAATAGAAGCCACACCTCTCAAAAAGATTAGGCAGAATACAGTACATATAAATGTCAATTATACTCTTTGAGAAGAAAATCTTCATTTTGATATCTAGAATTCTAAATGGGAAGAGAATATTTTTAAAGGAAGGGAGATTTAATCATGTGAAACCTACCTCTGATTTTTTTTTCTAATTTGGCATACAGAGTTCTCATAATATACTCTTTTGGGCCCAAGGGGGCAGAATTGGCTGACAATTATACTCTTTTAAGTCCCATATTAACTGTATATTCATAGTCCCAAATGTCCTGCATCCTCTTATTCCATGACACAAACTTGCCTCCCACACCAAAGCTGGGGGAAGTATTGTTGTGAGAAATTAAAGGAATTTAATGGATAGCACTCTCACTTCAAACATTGCTGTTTGATGTGTGTAGATGGCCTCAGACTGTCTTGTACTGAAGCCTTTTGGGAGCATCTTATAAACAGGAGGTCAGGTTGCTTATTCCTTGTTTTTAAAATAAAATACCACTTTTAAAATAGAAGCAACAATTTTGGCCACCAAAGGCAATGGAGTTGGCCCTGGTTGATGTGAAAGTGCAAGGATGGTTCCCTGAATTCAGATATTACCACACTTCAATTTTTATGGATGGAGTGACCTCTATACTCACATAGCCTGTGCTTTTACTCAGATGCATTGGATCTATTGGCTATCATGACATAAATTTCTATCTTCATCTTGATTTTAAGAAAATTAAGACTTTTTTTTGAAAAGTTCTTTATAAGTTTAGAATCATTTGTTTCACTATCAACTGGAATAGGTCTTGAACTTAGATAAATCATATTGCCTCACTACCAAACCAAACACAACACAATCTGTCACAGGGTGAAGGTGCAAAGTATAAGCTTTTTTCACCATGGAATCCAAAGTGCAGCAAGAGCAAATTGTATCCATGGTAAATAATTCCCTTCCTACCTTAAAAGTTGGAGGGTTTATTTAGACAGCTAGTTTGGCATGGCATTAAAGGCAATTGTAAACAACTGGTAGGAGAGCTATTACATCTTTTTAACAGAGAGAGTTATTCTGTTAGTGAAAACAACAATGACATGGAAAAGTTAGTTGAAAGTAAAACAAAGAGAAAACTGCAAATGCTTTTGAACAAAAGATGGAAAGTAAGACCATGACCTACTGCTTCTTCATTCTCAATTGCTGTCTCCAAGAAAGTATTCCTTTCAAAGCCTTGAAAAGAACATTGAACTATAATTAAAATGTATTTGCATGTCACTTTTAACCTACAATTGTGAAAATAGACAAGGATCCATTCACTAACCAAGACTTCTTCAAGCATAGGCATAACTAGCCACTGTGGCTAAGAGAGAGCCCAATTTAAAGTTCCAGAGACAACCTAGACAAAATGTGCAGCATTATGTTATGAAACAGTGCTCCCTCAAGTGGTAAAATATGCCTACTTTTTCTAACACAAAGGTTTCCAAATCTGGAGCCTCAGATATAGTTGGGTTACAACCTCCAGAAGGCCTATCAACATATGGTCAGAGTTTCTGGGATTTTAGTACAAGAATATCTAGGGGCCCAAGTTTGGAAAACACTCTTCAGGCATGTAGTTTTCTTCATCTCTGTAATTTTGTGATTGATTATTGGAGATGAATATAGGGTTAATTGGCTAGCTGGTTTCCCAAAGCACATATCTCTTAAAAATACTTTTATGGGAGAAGAAATGATATTACTGTATCCAACACTACTTACACATAGTTACATGCTAAGCATATAGCTAGTACAAGGTTGTCTGCTGTAGAGTCTGAGTACCGCTTGGAGCTGTCCAGGGTACTACTTTCATTTAGTTATAACCACCCCCAAAGTCAGGGACATAGGCTTGAAATTTCTCTATTAATGTCTTTTCCAAAAGTGAAGCAAAATCCAGTATTTGTTTTGTTCAGTGGAAAATGATTTTTAAAGAGGAAAAAATCATAAAATGTATTGTGCCTGAAGAAATGGATTTTGATCCATGAAAGCTTATTTGGAAACAAATCTGTGATTCTTTACAACTAATTCTCGAATGCAGCAAAGAATGAGATGGCTAGATGGCATTGTTGATGCAATGGGCACAAAGCTGGGCGGGTTGAGGAGAAGTATGGAGGACAGGGGTGCCTGGCGTGCGGTGGTCTGTGGGATCATGAAGGGTCAGAATCGACTGTGCGACTGAACAACAAGAAGGTAACACAATATTCTGAAATGTGGTGCTAGAGGAAAGCTTTGTGAATACCCTGGACTGCTAGAAAGGAACAAGTCAATCCTACAGCAAATCAAGACTGAACTATCTCTGGGGCAAAAGTAATGAAACTGGGGCTGTTTCATATGATGAGAAAGCAGGATTCTCTGGAGAAGACAATAATGCTGGGAAAGCAAGATAAGAGGGAAATCAAATTTCAAATGGATTGAGACCTTAAAGGAAGTCACTGGATTGATTTTGCACAGAGCTGAGCATGTTGAGGAGGATGGTGGAGGACAGAAGTGCCTGGCGGACAGTGGTCCATGGGGTCGCAAAGGGTCGGAATCGACTGTGCGACTGAACAACAACAAAAATTGAGGTCTATGGAGGATAGGACTTTTTGAAGATCTCTTATTCACAGGGTCCCCATATGACAGAGATGACTTAATGGCACATAACCACAACCACAACCAAAGAACAGAACATGAACATGAATTTCATAATCATAATCATAATCATAATCATAATCATAATCATAATCATAATCATAATCATAATCATAATCATAATCATCATCAACATCATCATCAACAACAACAACAACAACAACATTTTGTCATCCCCCCATTACTTTCTCACTCCAACATGTTTGAATTCAGTAGTGATGCATGGATGTTAGCATTCAAACACTGAAACTGTACATGTGCCAATGACCTCAGTGGAAGATAGTTACATTCTTTCAGACATACAAGAGGAAACAATCAGCAGAACATGCACCAGTCACTTGTGAGCCAAAATAGCTTATCACATTTTTCAATGTTTCTTCCACTTTAATTTATACAAATGATTTTAGGGATGCTCATTTAATGTTACGTGCCATCTTTCAATGCTACTTCTCAATAATACCAACTGCCAGGGGAAGAAGAAGCCAGGGCAGGATGAGGACCTTGCCGCCCCTCCCCTTGGCCTATACCAACTGCCAGGGAAAGAAGAAGCCAGGGCAGGATGAGGACCTTGCCGCCCCTACCCCTGTGCCTACACCAACTGCCAGGGGAAGAAGAAGCCAGGGCAGGATGAGGACCTTGCCGCCCGTCCCCCTGTGCCTATACCAACTGCCAGGGGAAGAAGAAGCCAGGGCAGGATGAGGACCTTGCTGCCCCTACCCCTGTGCCTACACCAACTGCCAGGGGAAGAAGAAGCCAGGGCAGGATGAGGACCTTGCCGCCCCTACCCCTGTGCGCACCCCAACATATTGTATTGTAATGTAATGCAATGTATTGTCTGTAAGCTGCCCTGAGTCATCAAGTTATCCTACAAGAAATATGTGTGAAGTTATCCTTATATAATATAATATAACTTCTCCAGCAGTGACAGTGAACCAATTGATGTGTGAAAGGCAAGTTGCTAAAGGGTAAGCTACAGCACCAAAACAAAGAAGCATATACTGAAAGTGTTGTAAACAGACACATATCAAAAATAATTACAGTGGAGTAGAAATATCCAATGATATGCTGTTTGTGAAAGAGGGAGAAAAATAATCTGAACTGGCCACCTAAGGGTATAATTGGTCCATGCCAAACTATTTAATAAATTGAAAATAGTATTCCAAGTAACCATGCTTTTAAATATCATTTTACAAAGCAAGCTGTATGCTAGAAATAACTTTTCATATACAACTTACCTAGATGCATGATAGCACATAATACTGAAATATAGTGTTTTGTCAATATTGTGAAACTGTCTTTAAGCCATTGATTTAATTTTTCTTTGTGAATTTACCAGCAGCATCACTAAATTCTATTAATAATTCAAAGCAGCTCCTTTGATTTGAATTTCAAAGGATTTGGAATAGGGCTGAACAAAAGCGATCTTTAATAGTGATTAAGGCCTACTCACAACTAGATAGAAAGAGTGACCTTCCAGGAGATATGTTCCTATCATTTTTGTTCAACTGGAAGAAACTATAGACATCACTCTGTCTTTGTTTTAATTCAGAGCCTAGAACAATCTGGGAGAGGGGATTCAGCAAAATACCTTCCGTTCAACTACCTCTAAGCCTAGTCATGAGTTTAACTGACAACTATATGAGTGATCATCACACATGCTAGCACATTGCATTAAATTTAAATGGCTACCTAGTATGGTTTTGCTGTGTTTGCTAAGAACAGTTACCAATTTCTGTTCCCAGGGGAGCAGAAGGAGAGGGAGGTGATGGGACACCCCCCAAAATAATAATAATAATAATAATAATAATAATAATAATAATAATAATAATAATAATAATAATAATAATAATAATAATAATAATAATAATAATAATAATAATAATAATAATAATAATAATAATAATCTGAATTAACCACTTAAAATGAGTGAATGGTCCACTTTAGAGCTTGCAGATTTTTCACTCCTGAAAAGATATTCAAGTATTGAAGTTCTGGAATTCTGAGGTTCCAGAGAGATGCTCAGTATCTCAGTTTCTGAGAGGTTGCCATATGGGACTCCCACACACAAAACTCAAAGGCTATTGGTTTTAGCTGTATATGGTATTGATAGCCAATGGATAACACAAGAGAGGCATGTCATCCCAAGGTTTTGCAGTGATGCCCATCTTCTATTCACATCATAAACAACCTATTCTCAACCTACTGTTTAATATACTTTGGGCAGAAATTGACCTTTAACAAACACTGACATCCTGTTGCACTACTACAAAAATGATGTAGCATTTAGGGGTGAATTGCCTCATATTAGAAAATCAGCACAGACATTATCTATTGCATTCTGAATTGTACACCAAGAATGCATTAGATAATGTCTATGGAGAGTTCTTAATTTGAGGCAATTCACTTACAAAGTTTATGCCTTTGGAATAGCAGTACAATAACGTGTCAGCAAGTAGACAATTGCATGCAAAGGTCATGGCATAGGACTAAAGATGTAGACAAGAGAGTCTCTACTTTCAGCTGTAGAATGTTGTATATTAACTTTGTTTGAAACTTGGTGTCAAATCCCTAAAATGGACACTCTGAACATAACTCTCAAAAATAGACCTCCAATTGTTTATGTTTTGGCACGCTAAGTGTAAGCCTGGCTAGAAAAGCTTTTACCATAAAGTAAGAATTGTTTGCATATACAAATGCTCAATAGATGGTGGCATCGTACAGCACGTATTTTCCTTCTCATACATTCACAATTATGCTAGGTATGTTTACAGTCTAAAGTGAGATATGCTCATGTGGCTGACAAAGAACAATATTTTGGTTTCAGTGGTCTTACTTTGGCTGTACAGCAAAATACTGTAACTGTGTTATAATTTTTCTTCCAAACTACAGTATTAAAGCACCTTTCATTTTAATGTTTATTTTCTCTACACTCCTGTAAGTTATTTGAGCACTCAGTTCACAGTCCAGAACTATCTCTGACAATGATTCTAGTGGATATTTTCATAGATATCACAGACTACTAAAAATATAGATAAGTGAGTTCTAAGTAAAATCAAGTCTTAAATCTTACTAGTAGCTAAAATAACAAATTTGAGGCTATCATACCTTGGGAATGTCATGGGACAGCTAGGCTCACTAGAAAAGGCAATTATGGTAGGAAAAATTGAAAAAGGAAAACCTGGTATGAGATGGATTGACTCAATAAAGGAAGTCACAACCATTGATATACAAGCCACAAAATGAACTGCTGATGACAAGACTGTTTGGATGTAATTAATTCTTAAGTTTGTCATAAGAAAGAAATGACTTGATAGCACAGCAGAGGCATGCGTATTTTCATACTCATATGCTTGTAAACACAACATGCCTGCTTCTGAATGTGCTAAACAAGTGGGTCTGTAAACACTTGGCTACACAGTTTTTATTCTGCATCCTCAGCATCCCGCATTAAAAAAACTAATAAAGGCCTGTACCAAGTCAGAAGACAGGTCATCTCTCTAGGTGCCACAGTGTGTCTTAACAATTTAAAAACAAACAAACAACAAAGAGCCAGTTCTTAACAACAGGGCTTGGCAGCAGCTGCAATTTGATGAGCTGTGGCAGTCAGATAATCGGCTGTGATATCTCGTGGGAGAATATTTGGGACAAGATAAGACATCTACTCTTTGCCTTGTAAAATGCGATTGAGGTCATCATTGCATACACATGATTGTGCTGCTTTCAGACACTGTCTGTTCCTCTTTCAGAAGAATCTTACAATTCCCATCAACTCCAAGGCTGGTGTTAAAAGAAATACTGAAAGATGCTAATAGCAAATTGTGCTCAGCTTCTCAGACGGGAATGCAGGTGTTCCCTCCTCCCATTCTCTGTGTTTCTGGAGAAATTAGCTTCACATTGGGCTTTAGTTAAAGAATTAGGGCTTTAGTTAAAGAATTCTCAATAGTGAGAATGAACTTAAGTGGTGACATTTAAAGGGGGGCCAAGTAAAAGTACATATACTGTGGTAAATGCATTTTAACACATTAAATATGATTTAAAGACATTTGTACCTATATTAACTAAAAATGATCAGTCTTGTGAAAGAATATCTGTAGATGTCCAAGTCCTTCACCTGTGAAACAATAGGAGATGGTAGTTTCCCTGTTCTTTAGGCTCTGTACAGGGTGCCTCACAGAAAAGGGGGCCTCACCAGTGATGGGATTACAAAAATTCTACTACCACGCCATGACGTCATGGATGTCATGGGCGTGGCCAATGTCATGATGTCATGACGTCATGGGCGGAGCCAACGTCATGATGTCACGATGTTGTGGGGAGGGCCAAAAATAAAAAATAAAATTAAAATAAAATAAAATAAAATAAAAATAAACACACACACACACACCCCTCAACCCACCCACCCACCCAACCAGACAGCTACAACACAAACCCGTAAATAACTTAAATAAAGAAAATAAAGAAATAAATAAAATAAAAATTAAATAAAAATACAACCACCCACCAAAAACACAAATAAATCACCCACCCACCCCAAATACAAAACCCTCACTTACCTTCCTTGGGGCCGATGAACCCCCATGGCCCGGGTCCACCCGGCAAGGCATGCTGTCCTCTGAAGGCCGCGGCCGCAGGAGCCACCGCCGCCGCCTGCAGCCCCTGGCTGTGGCCGGAACCGCTGCCAGAGCCACCACCGCATGCAGCTCCTGGCCGCGGCCATGGCTGGAGCCACCACCAGAGCCACCACTGCCCGCAGCCCCTAGCCGCCCGTGGCCGCAGCTGGAGCCGGACCGAAAAGGCACCAGCCCAAGGAAGCTGCAGGCGCCTGGCAGAGGAGGCGGTGGCGGTGGCGCCCCCTGCCAAGCTTCCCCAGGCCATGGGGGCTTGTTGGCCCCAAGTCCCTGGGAGGGCGTGGTGGCGGTGGACGGCCCAGGCAGGCCTCAATGTGCCACCGCCGCCGGAGCCACTCTGAGAAGGTGCGGCTCCGGCTCCGAAAGAAAGTTTTTTTAAAAAAAATTGGAGCCAAAATGAGTTTTTAATTTTTAAAAAAAATTCTTTCGGTGAGGTGTCTGGAACCAGATGCCTTAAAAATGGGCTACCCTCTCGGAGAACCCTCCGAGATTGGTCCTACTGGTTCCGGGGAACCAGATGGAAACGGGGTCATCCCATCACTGGGCCTCACAGAAAACTATTATCCTCTAATACAGGGTTTCTCAACCTTTGGCCTCCAGGTGTTCTTGGACTTCAATTACCTTAAACCCAAGTCAGCACACCTGCTGATCAGGGCTTCTGGGAATTTAAGTCTAAGAACATCTGGGGACCCAAGATTGAGAAACCCTGCCCTAATACTTTGCATTTGCCATGGAACTTGAAGGTTGGCCACCAATATCCTTCTGCATGCTCTAATGGCTATCTCTGCAGATAGCAAAGAACAGGAATGTATCCTGAAACTTCTTTAAGATTTTTGATTTGTTGGCTAAAGCTACCACATTTCTAGGTAGAGAAATTCCCAATGAACTCTGGCAGATGTGATGGGGAAAGAAAGCCAAACTCCCATGCCTGCAAAAGAAATGGATCTTGCTATGACTGCTGCTACAACAATTTCATTCAGATGCAGCTCAATGGAAATCTACTTATTTCTTCAAAAAGACAAGATAGGAGGGGGAATACCTGCAATCTTGACTCAGAGGCTGAAACTTACTGTTAGCAACTTCCAGGGCAGCTCTCTTTGCTAGCCTTAGGATTGGTGGTAGTTGAAGCCCAATGTAGATGTAAGATGCCAAGTTCAGGAGTGTTGCCCTGTTAATTCTGAGTGTACCCTATTACTGTAGTTGACTGTTAGACTCCTAAGGTAATGAATGATTGGTAGAACTATATTTTTAAAGAAAGAACTTAAGTGTCAGTACTGCACTGATTCATCACTTTACATCCCATACATGCTGATATTCAGAACTTTGTACGGAGAGTCAGAAAATACAGCTGGGTTCAGTCTATATTTCCCTAAAACAGGGAGCATCTAGGGCCAAAATGAAAATAATATGTTATTCATGTACTGGGGGAAGTATTGAGTTATTTTGATTGATTAGTGCGTCATTCCCTTTCTTCTTCTGCAATTGGGCAACAAATAAAATAACCCAACAGTGTTCAGATATACTGATCTCTGGCTTTGATTTCAAAACAACAACATTTACATCTCCCTAATAGCTTTACTGAGCTTTCCTTCCAAGCTGACAACCTATTTGTATGAAAGGCTGAGACATACCCTAATTGTTACTCATGTACTCCTATCTTCTGTCTTTGGGACATTTGTATGCTAATCACACAAAAAGCAAATAGGCCTAGATTGGAAATCAAAGATTGGTTGTATACAGGTAATCTAGTGTCTGAGGGCTTTACTTAAAGATAGAAGGCTTCTGAACCAGCCTTTATTATTGAACTAAGACTATCTATCCTTTTTGACACTTTTTAAATTAAGTTCTTCCTTTAATTTATGTTTTTGTCAGCTTTCCTCTCATACCTGGTTTTAAAGTGATTTTCACCTCCTTTTCTCCCTATGTAATTAACTAGTCTGAAGTACATGAGTGTGGATGGGTGGGAGAGAGAGTAAATGTGAGGGGGAAATATTTTAATGACCCTCACATTTTGAATCAACACAGTGGCTCATTTAAAAAACCTGGGAAATTATAAAGGTATTCAAATAAACTAAAAAACCAAAGATCTCACCTCACTTTGCTTCAGAATTCCCTCTCTCTCTCTTGCCTCCATCTTTTATTCTAGATATGTTTCGCTGGACTACATCCTTTGGGCATAAAATTAGGAGGTCAAAAAGAAACCAAAGGGAGAATGTTGAGGTCAGAAACATCAATGAATTTTATCCCCCACTGTTTAGAAGGATAAACCCTAGACAGCTCTCATCCCACAAAGCAAACAAAAGAGCTCATGAAGATAGATTTGCACCACCAGTCATGTCTAACTCTTTACTGGCTGCTCAATCCACCTCCTTATTATAGCTAATCCAACCTGCCTCACAGCATGGTTTGCCTCCCAATTGACTTAAGCAGAGTTGTGGTGAGCTGGTTCTGATGAACAGAGCTTGTTAGCAGCTGCAGCATGATGAGTAGTGGCAGTCAGATAATCGACTCTGATGTCTTGTTGGGGAAAATTTGGGACAAGATAATTTCCTCCAGTGTGACATGCAGATTGGGGTCAGCATTAAATACAGATGATTTTTCTGCTTTCTGACTCTGTCTGATCCCCTTTAGGAAGATTTCTGACTGGACATGTATTTCTTATGAAGTTGCATGGGAGACATTATAATTTGGAGGCAGGGTTGAAGAAAGAAGAATTTGAGTCTTCCTTTTCTGTCTCACTTTCCATGACTATTTCATAGACTATTGCTTCTATTATTCTTCAGCAGTGTCAGTGGGTTTCAACCTCTCACATCTTATATCCCAGCATTCACTCTCTCAAGGAACCTGGGTCTCACCATTGTAGAACCAAAAGCCACACTTCTTACAGGCACACTTCTTACAAGCATTTTATTTATTAAATACAGCAATTAAAAATACTTTAAAATTGCACTAGTACTGTTGAGAATTGCTGTTGTTCAGTTGCACAGTTGACTCCGACCCTTTGTGACCCTATGGACCATTGCATGCCAGCCACCTCTGTCCTCCACTATCCCTCTCAACCCACACAACTCTGTGCCCATTGCGTCTTCAATGCCACCTAGCCATCTTATTTTTGGTCACCCTCTTCTTCTCTTACCCTCAACCATTCCCAGCATCAAGGCTTTCTCAAGTAAATCATCTCTTCTCATTTGATGACCAAAGTACTTTAGCTTCATCTTCACTATTTGACCTTCCAAGGAACAGTCAGGGCTGAGTGCTTCTAAGATTGTCCTGTTTGTTCTCCTCGCTGTCCAGGGTACCCTCAAAACTCTCCTCCAACACCACATCTCAAAGGCATCTATTCTTCTGTGCTCAGCTTTCCTTAATACCAACAAATAAAAAATAGTAATTATACTGATAGTTGAAGTTTACTAGCATTGTTATTGATTATTAGCAATTGTTGCACTTAGACTGCTTCTGTAGTCCATCAGTGATGCATGTACCACTGGATTGGATCCACTAAGCTAAGCTTTTCAAATTTCACATAACCTTATAATTAATGGTCTACCTTTAGGTGCACATAGAAAAAGGATGTGCAACTTATCTAGTATGGAATGAAGTTAGAAATGCTTTCCATGAAGTTGTATTCTTTCAGGTTTTTGCTCTTGCATTGTAGCTTTTCTATGCTCAAAAAGTCTACTTGCTGATACCTATGGGCTGGAGACATCTATTTTTTTTGGAACTGCACATGAGTTAATAGGCAAAATCTCTGATTACCTTTCTATTTCTCAAGGAGAATTTTGGATCTTGGATTCCAAGAAAGTCTTCTGAATGCAAGAAGTGTTTTTAGAAAAACTGTTTTATCTAGCAATGGATGGTTGCGTTTCAAATATCATAGGAAACAGTCTTATATTTTATGATACATCAACAAACACAGACTCAAATGAAGCAAAAACATACAAGGATTTGCTCCACCATGAGTTTCCCTCAATAGAGGGCTACAAAAACATTAAATGTTTCTTTGGAATGTGAATACCTTTACTGGTACATGGAAAAATCTGCATAACATGTCTTCTTGCTACTATAAAGGATTGATATTGTGAAGCTAGTACTTTCTCATCTGGTCTTACTCATTCATTTTGTATTAGTTATTCTGAAGCTGGATTGTTTCATCAGTAAGAAAGGCAATGCCATAGGATGTCACTGTCTTTTCCGCTTCATTGTTGATCAGCTGTCTGCACACACTCTTTGTGCTTTGTTGCTGTGTTTTAACACCTGGACTAATAGCAAATGAAAAAATAAAGCTTGACAGTTTCTGTCACAAAATCCCATATTCATATAACAGCCACCTCTTCTATATACCCAGACACTGTTATTTAGGCTACCACTGCATGAGCATATCTCTGCATCTGTGGTAATACTGAATTGTTAGTCATTCCTGGAAAACTCGCATTGTGAATGTTGGCCATTGCAATGTATTCCCTTATGAAAATGTTTCTCCCAACCAAAATTACTGAGCATTCTTTAGACCAGGGGATCCTAACCTAAGGCTATGAGCTAGACCTGGCCTGCAGTGCTATTTCATGTGGCTCCCACCCCTCCAAGGGCATTTGAGAAACAAAATGACCATCCCTTTGAAGCTGTTTGGACAAAATGGCCACTCCCATCATGCAGGCAGGGCAAAATGGCTGTCTGGCCCTTGAAGCTGACTGATAGAGTGTGACCCAGCCCCCAGCTTTAAAAGATTGAGAACCCTTCCTTTAGACTATTGAAGTATATTATAAAACAGGTCACATTTGTTTACAGACAGTGCCCCGAAGGCATTACTCCTAAAATTTAAAGCCATCTAAATTTCATCATCTCTTTCCTCATTTTATTTTTCTATGATGGCTCATCAAGTGGCTCTAGGCCCTGAGAAATGGGGTGGGGACTTACCCACAATGGTCCAGGAATTCTTGGTGTATGTTGAGAAGAAAAAAAATCTTGATTATTTTATTTATAGAAGGGTAAGGAGCAAGTGTGACATGTGACTGAGTGGGGGAATATCCCCACCTGAAATTCTAGGGCTGAGGTTCCTTCTGTCTTGATTCACAAGCTGTCCTGGTTGAGAAACAAAGTAAGGAAAATACCTTGCTACACTGACAAAGTAACCCTAACGTACTGCTTACAATCTTACAAAGGTATGAATCAGTCTCATTTCTAAATGTCAAGTTAATAAAGACTCTGAAACCCAAAGCTCTAATGTAAAAAATGCCTTGGGCCTCCTCCCAGGCTTCATGTATTCTGTAAGAGCATGTCCAGATAGCTGGAGCTCTTAGGGTTCACTCAGTGTTATAGCATCGACATTAGTTTCTTGTTAGAACATCCCTCTACTGCCATCCCGTATCATCTTCTTTCATGTCCCGATCAAACCCTGGACTGCCAAAATGAAGCCACTTTCTTTGCTTTGTCATTGCCCAAATGCAAGTCCTCAATGGTGCATGTCTCTGGCAGCAATTGGCAGACCAGAAAATGGACTGCACTCTGTGTATCTCCACATTCACACTGTGTGTTGTTGTCCACTAGCAGTCCCCACTTAAGCATGTTGATCTTGCATTTAAGTACTCCAACCCTCAGCCTATTCAGGGTCCTTCAGGTGACAAAGGGAAGATTGAGCTATTCAGCTATATCAATCTTTACTGATGTTCCTTGTCCAGTGAGCTCCTTCTTCTATCTTCTAATTTGGTTTTGCTCCTGTGTACCCTCAAGAATGTTTGTTCTTAACATAAAGCTCTTTCTGAATCTGAGCTAGTGGACTTGAGCTCATATCTGTTCAGAAGGTGTCAAGGGTCATTCTCTTGCTTAGTTATATCAGCATCTGCTGCACTTTTCTCCTGATCTTAGGTGGAGCAACACCAACAAGAGCCATCTCAGAAAACAAAACAAAATAAACAAAATAAAGTAAAATAAAAAACACAGTAGCACTTTAAAGACTAACTGCTATATTTTCACTGTTAGCTTTCATGGATCAAGTCTACTTAATCAGACAAGGAATGAAACTTACAGGCATGTTCTTATATACCAAACTCAGGAGGTCAACGGGAGAAGGGTTGGTGTCAAGCAAGATGACAGACAAACAAGCACAAGAATGCAGTATCACCCAGCCATTAGCAACAATAGATTATTCAGATAAACTCTAAAAGACTCCCTTTCAATCTCAAGGTTGCTGACTAAGCCCATTATGGTATCTGATCAACTTGTGACCTGCATGTCAAGGGGGGGGGGGACAACAAACTCCTGTACCTGGGTTCTTTCTGTTTTACTAAAGAGAATTGGCAGGAAAGTTGTAATATAAAATCATATAGCAATCTCTGTATCAAATTTGATAATGTCCCAGAAACCCTTCACTAATATCTAGCCCCCTGTGATGGGTATCTAACAGATGAATGTATTTCATTTCTGCTGTCTCCCTTTCAATCCTAGTTTTGTAATTTCTCTGTTCCAGAATTGCAACTTTCAGGTCTTGGATAGAGTGTCCAGTTAGATTGAAGTGGTTTGAGACAGGTTTCTCCGTGTTAGGTTTAAGGCATCCTGTCACTATCTGCATGGCTTCATTAACAGCAGTGTCAACTTTTGTGTGTGTGTGTAGATGCATTACATACTGGAGCAGCATACTCTGCTGCAGAGATGCTCAGGGCCAAAGCTGGTGTGCGCAGTGTTGAGTTCCCCATTTATAGTTTGTGAGTTTCCCAATGATGTTGTTCCTTGTACTAACTTTGGCTTTAGTATTCAGACAGTGCTGCTTAAAAGAGTGTGTCCAGTCAAGTGGCATACCAAGGTATTTTGGTGTTGAACAGTGTTGTAATCGATTATATTATACAGTGTGGGAGACAATATACTTCCTTGGGACAGTCCATTCTTTTGTTACTTCCATCTGCTATTCTTTCCATTGATCGTCTCATAGAATCTCCAGTTCTGGAGGAAGCTGCCTTATAAAGCTGCTGTACTTTGCCTTGAACCACTTGCAACAATCCTGCTGTGTAGCCCATGTATTCGGTAAAAATATGCGCAAGCAGATCTGTGGGCGGTGACAACTTGATGATGAATGTAGTGTTTTGTGACGTTAAAATGGATGATGAAAAAAACCCTTCTACTTTCATCTCTTTAAAAATATTACCCTAACCAATGCAGCACAATTCTAGATATAATATAACATATATTGCTTAGCTCTAGTATCTAGTATCATTATGTAAGATTAATGAACAACAACAAAAAAATGAGGGTAATCGCTGTACTGTCCTCTGCTACTGTTGCCCTCTAAAAATCTCAAAGTGCACTTTTAAAGTACATTTTAACTTAAAAAGAGGGGCACACAGAAAGAACCACCATGAAGATTATGATATTTTTGAACCATCATCAGGAATACCCTGGTAATGGCAATGTGTTGCCAGCTAGTCTTTCTCACACTAGGCTAGGCGAAATGAACAGCAGAATGAAGTCACCATTTTGGCAGTTTTATGTCTGACCTAGAAAATGAAGAAGAATAACTTTAAAAGAAAATATTTTTGATTGATAAATTGGGCTCTTCCTTCTTATTACATTAATTTTGACAAGTAATTTCATTACATCCTCGTGGTTCCAAAATATAATTGCTATGAATAACTTTTGACAATTGCAACTTTAAATTTCCAGGCTCTTGATCTGTAACATATAGTGTAGGTAGGTGATCTAATGTACTCAAGAAGTGAAGGACTACAACTCCCATAAGCACCAGCCAAAATGCCAGTGGTCAAGAAGTGTGTCATTCATAACAATTACAGAACATTTGGCTGTCTATTCCTGATAGTGTAGTGCTTGTACTAATTTGGATGGGATATTATCAGATAGATAGTCTATGACTATGTCCACAAAGAAAAGGTTTAACATTTGTCTGAATGACAATCACATGCAAATCTTAAATTCACATGTAAATATGGGTTTCTGGCACTGAGTCTAGGAAATTCAAAGTTTTCCAATTAAGTTGCCACACAGTGTATATGCACGGTTAACATTAACTTCTAAAATAATTTCTGAAAAATCCCTCTTCTTTCATTAATTTTAATTCTGGAACAGCTGCTAAACATTCTAAAATGTCTGTCTGTCTGTCTGTCACATTAACTATTCCTTTGGTACTTTGCAATTGCAGGAAATATATGTTATGTGAGGAACTTAGAGAATTAAAATTTGTGTTGTTAAAATTGATGCATAATATTGCATGTCCCAGTCTTCCTTAGAGGCGATGCAAAATTGTGCCATTTGCCATTGTCACTGCATTTGTACTTCATGTTCCTATTAGTGAGATGTTTAGACTACATAAAAGCAAAGAGCTCATTTTTCTTTCATTTGCCATCATAGGAGTGATGTTGAAAGGAACTTAATTATGTATCTTGAATGCTTTGGCATTTCAGTATTAATAACTGAAGTAGAATGTATCAAATTGTTAAAGTATCTAATGATAAGGTCATTGAAATGACTAGTAATAAAATGACTGTGTATGCACAAATGTCTCTATAGCTCACAATAGATAACAATCCTACTAGACACTATTTTCGGAAAGTGTAGATCAATAGTCATAATTTATTTTATACTTAAGTAGTAAGTGAAATGTCAGTTTGGAGTGAAAAAAATGAGACAAAAAGAAGGAACAAAATAAATTCTTAGAAAATACATTTTATGTACATCCAACGTATTAAAAATACTTTGGAAATAAACCTCGAACAAAAGAGTATTTTGCCAATATCTTACAAAGTAATAAAATTCTGTGTAACAGTTTTGCTTGCCTATTTGTATTAATAAAACATGACATGGTGTTTTGGTTTGCCATACATTCTAATATACAGTAAAGACTGTAGGTGTTACCAAGTGGTAAGGCTTTCATATATAATCTAGTAATATCTGTTTCTGGAAGCATTGACTCAGGGTTGTATTTTCTCAAACTATACAAGTATTAAAGCTAAAGTTATTTGTTGCTCTTCTTTTAGCTCTTCTCATATGTGTTGTTTGACAGAGACATGCATTTCAGGTTTTTTGGACTACCAGTTCCACAAATTGCCTTTGAGGAAATTCACCCTTCCAAACCCAAACCTCATGAACACATCAACTGTACTCAACTGGAGAGAAGGCCCAGGTGGGAGTCTTAATGCCTTCCATTGACCGTACTTGTTTGAAAAGGAAGCTTCTCAGCAACTATCATGGCATGTTCCTCTTCAAATAAGAAATTAAGAGTATCCAAGGCATGACGCCTACCAAGTAGATCTCCTGTCCAGATGAGTACAGTTTAAACATCTGTAGCAGGTGGGCCTCACAAAGAGGAGAGGTGCAGGATTTTTAGTTAAAAAAGAAAAAAAATCAGTGTTCAAACTCAATGCTAAGAATTGTTTTCCAAAATGGTTGTGCTGTACATATATGAGAGAGTGATGGAGGGTATGGTGTAAAAATGAATAGCCAAAGGAAGAAGCTAATCGTTGGCAGAGAATCCCTCCCTTTCCTTACCCAGTAGGGCAAAAGAAGTTTAAGAGGGGCAGTATCACCCTTGTTAAAAGTTTAAGAACTTGACCTTTAGCCTTCTCACATTCTACTGCAGCTCTAAACTGAAGGATGGTGAGGGGGCTTACTCAACTCCCCTGAATCTGAAACACCACACACAGTGTTCTGTGTGAGGGCACATAGCCCATCCTGTATCTGTGACAGGACAGGGGGTGAAAAAGTCACATTTTAGACTACAACTCTCAGAGCATGGTATGAATTTGCCTCATTTCCAACTGCATCTGATTGATCAGCTATAGTTCCAAAAGTCACCTCCCTCTCCCCCTTTGGTCCTGAGGGAACCAGAACAATTGATCACCAAAATGTAAATATAAGCTATCATTTTAGATCTTCAGTTCAAATGCAGGAGTAGGAAGTACAATTTTCTTTCAGCATTTCCTTCCAGCTTCCATCAATCTGTACCATTCCCTTTTTCTGTAGGCATTCTGGGATTGTGCAGTTTTCCCAAGGCTACTGGACAAGCACAACGGGGACTCCAACTCCCAGCCTCTGGTTCTGCTACCAAATACCTAACCCCGTGAGCTATCCAGCCACCTACTCTTACCTCTGCACATTGTATTTTCTCTTCTACTTCTGAATTACTCTGTAAACCATTCTGCAGTAAGTGAATATAAAAACAATGGCATATTTGCTCATTATTTAGGTCAACACTGATCTAACTCAACCATGAAATGGCCAGAATTACTTGGCAAGCTTCACAGAAACACAGAGACAAATATTTTAAGTTTAGCATCTTTTATTTTATAACTTCCCATGAGCTTCAAATAGTTTTTGTTTCAGTACTTCCTTCCATCTGAAAATACAGTTTCAGTTCCACCAATTAGCATTTTTCCTGTACAGCCTTTTTTCAACAACACAAAGATTATCTAAAACATTGTCCCAATTCAAAGGAATAATTAGTCATCCTGGTAGTTAAGAAAAAAGGAAACATATGAGATTATGCACATGTATCTTGCTCATCCTCCTGTAGGTAGTTTCTTCATTCAGCTGACTTAATCCCAACCTCAAAAGCTATGTTTTATTTCTCACAGGGATAGAATGACCTCCAGTCTATAGATATATTATTCACACAAGTTCCTATTAAAATACAGATATATTTAAGAGATGCTTTTAATTGATGAAGGGTTCAGTGTTCAGAAATGGTTTTCTATACCTCACCATATGCTACCTTCCTTTGCCTCCCCCCATCTCCACTACTGGTCAACATCAAATTGAGCAAGTTGCACCTTGGGGTGATAAATGAGTCATTAGTGATAAGGAATAGAGTCAGGTATGTTTATTATGCTTGTGACAATTCACACAAATCTAAAGAATGGAAATGTCTGATCTCCACATAACAGATGTGTTTAAAGCTGTGTTTTCTAACTGGTTATTTTAATAAAGAGAATCCTTGAAAGATGTATAAGAATCCAGACAAGCTCCTAAGAATTTTTCAAGTGATTTGGAGAACATGATTTTTATAGATGGGAGGGCTTTGTCTATATGTTGTTAGGTAATAAATGGGGTATACATTTAAATAAATAAGTGGTCTCAGTGTGTTTCTGCTGTGGTAACTGCAAGCATCATCTTAACATGATACTTAGCAGCTTTCTGTGTTACAGCAGAAAATTCTATTGTAGGTCTAAATTTCTGATCAAAATATGTTGTCAGCATTTAAAATCTGTCCCTGCGAATATTCTTACATTCACACATTGACGTTCATTCTAAGAGTAAATCTCTTACTGTTTTTCTGTAGCAGTCAATTGCAATCAACTGGCATGTGTGGTCTAGCCTCAGAGAAATTTTACTGATAGTATAGAAATCATCCTAAATACAGTGGTACATAAACTAACTTTTTTTTATTCTCCTTCCTATTTGTTGGAAGAGAAACTGCTACTGTCAGATCCTGATCAGGATACTCCGCATGTTATTTCTGTAGGTGTGACACAGAGGTCTATATTCCACACCTGACAATTATTTGTAATTGCAACATTTCCCAATAAAATGTTAACAATTGAGGAAGTTTTTTCTTATTCTGAAATAATTCCCAAACCTTCAGTTTTAAAAAAAGTGTGCAGAAGAGATCCTTCTTTCTTGATATTTATTTTGCAAGCAAAACATTTTATTAAATTGTATATGAGCAGATATATAATTTAAGGATCTAAAACTTCACTACAAAACTTAATGTGCTCCAGAGGCAGGCATGGATAAAGCAGAATAAAACAAAATAGCATATCATGTGCTGTCTGTTATGAGGAAGACATAACTTTAAAAATAATCTGAAAACAATTCTTCAGAAGAATTGTAACCTCTTCTAAGGTACTGAACCTTTTTAGTTACAAAATATGTTAAGTTCAAGTCACATAAAAAAACATCTTAAGAAAGTGTACCTCCAAACTATGTACAGTAATTGCAAACTATGTACCATATTTGGCAGCGTATATGACACACTCCCTCCTTAAAATACACCCCCACCCCTCACTGGTGTGGTTTGGTGGCTGCCACTGACTGCTAGGAGCCAGGCTTTCAAAGGAGCTCTCTTGCCCAGCCAATCCCACCTTCTCCGGCTTCTTGAGTTAAAATGTAGAAAATTATTTTTTCCTTAAAAATGTGTATAAAAAAGGGGTATGTCTTATACTCTGATGTGTCTTATATACTGGCAAATATGGTAAGTACAAATGACCTCAATACAATTGTATTCAGGTTCAAATCTTTTCAACCAAATGTATACAGTATGGTCTTTCATTGACCTTCTCTGGTACAATGGAACAAGCTAGAACACTAAAGTTAAGAAGCAGTGTGGAAGATAGATGTAGCAGCAGCTGGCATAATCAAATGATGTAATTCATGAGGCAGAGGAGGTAGTGATTTATGGCAGTTAACTGCAACACAGTTAACTCAGAGTATTTGGATATGAGCCGATGTGTTAAATCCACAGGACAAAAGTAGGTTAAAAAGGCTAGTGCTTGTATAGATAGGAAAAAAATAGAAAAATTAGATTGCTAGGCAAGTTCATGACAGTGGTAGTGAAATGGCAAAGTATGTTTAATTTTGCATCTTTTGTTTAATGGGAAAGCTAACTATTAATGCCAGAACCAAAAACAACTCTGTTCTTGAATATGAAGTGCATAAAAAGAATAGCCCCAGGTGGGTAGGATATTCACTGAAAACTAGTGGTGGGGTCCAAAAAAAATTTACTACCACACTGTGGGTGTGCCATGATGGGCATGGCCAGGGGGAAAGTCCTGTATTACACCCAAATTAGGACTACTTTATTTCAAAACTTGGATGGGCGGGACCAGCCAGAATTTCTGCTACCGGTTCTGGTGAACTTCTGAATATGAAAAAGAACAGAATACTGAAATATAATTTTCAATAACCAAGAAAATTTGTGTCACAATGCAAATCTTGCTTATCATGCAATGTAGAAGTTAGGCCTTTTATGTGATTCTAGAAATTGGGGGTGAAAGGTATGACCCTCAAAATATTATTTGGACACTAGCTGTTATGGGCTGTAGGCAGAATAGCCAAAGGTTAAAAAAAAGGAGGGGTGTGTGTGTCAGGAAATGACATCTTTTTCCTAATGTTCTCAAGGCTTGAGGTTGTAGTTTTTAGCTAGGCCTCAAAAAAACCTTTGTTCTCTCTGTCTCACAGACTACGTGTCACGAGACGGGTTGTTTTCAGCCAGTGTTCCTGCTGTTATCTCTCTAGCTAGCTGAGCTTCATGTTTTGACTCTACATGTGTGTCAACAATTATTGTTTTGAGAAAGTTTTCTTCTGTTCCCTGATTGGCCAAGGTTAGCCCACCTGACTGCAGAATCTCCATTTTTCAGGGAAGTTAGTTAGTTCGATCTTGGTTTTCAATGGCTTAAGACCCTGGCTATGGTGTGGGACTATTCTTTTTCTTTCACCATGATTACCTAATGGACCTGGACTGTTACCTGGACTGATATCTGTTACTGACCTTTTAGTAACTACGTTTTATCCATGGACTTTCCTACATGAACCTGAAGAATAAAGCAGCTGTTTCTCTTTGAAGATTGTTGTTCTTTTATTGGCACACACACACAAAGCTACACTACCAGAATCCTCCCTTGTTTTTCTCTATTGCTCTATTGCCTGAGCATATTAAGACTCCCTTTCTACACAGCTCGGTTCTCTCAAAGGTGAGCAGTAAGGGTAAGAGTTCCGGGAATGGGACAAGGTCTCTCAGGAACTTGGGGGGAGGAGCCCTTATGATGAAACGGCCGATGTCTGACAGGGGGATAGGAGCTTCAGACCAACAATGTGTTCTAATGTTACTACAGGGAAGCTTTTTGAGCCCCTAATGCTGTTTTTGTAACTCCTAGCCCTCCCCTAGCTCCTTCTTTCCAGAAAAAAAGAGAGAGATTACAGATCCAAAAGCCTCTAGAAGTGTTGAATCACCTTTTAAAGAGGACACAGGGAACTCCAATCTGTTTAACACTCCTAAATCCCAACATTTTCAAATTGGAAATGGGGGGGGGGGTTGTTACTAATGTACCCATACAAGGTATCACAGGTAGCAAACTGGCTTCTAGAGTACCAAAATATCAAACATCATTACACAATAATGCCACATTTAATGCCTTTTGAGCAACTGTACTTTTTGTGAAATAATTTCTCAGCAATGTGTTGTTACTATGGAACTTTTCAAAGAAGATACAGTACTTTGAAATGTCCACAGCTTCGGTCCAGAAGGCTGTGATAGTCTTAATTGTCTTACTGTAATTTTTTCACCATCTTTTCAATTTTGTGTTCCCACTGGTACTTCCAAGATGGTATTCCATAATTTTTGCACAAATTCCAATATAACATTGCTGTGACACAGTTATGGTATTCTTTATAGACAGACAAGTAATGGGGTCAACTGTTTCATCTATTTCTTTACAAAGCCTATACTTATTTTCAGCTAAATTTTTAAAGATTTTACTTTAATGACATTGATTCATAGCTGATTATAAAAATAAAAATAAAAATAAAAATAAAAATCTATCATTAGATTCACAGTTGAAGACTGGTATGAAGTTAACTGCTGAAGACCTAGCCAAGGCCCTAAGAACTGTTAAGGTAACATTCAAGTATATAGCCAGTTATAAGTAAAGTTGTGCTTTTTGTAAAGATAGGCTATTTAAGTCCAATAAATCCCAAAAAATATTTTGTTGTTTTTGTTGTTGCTTCTGCTGCTGCTCCTGTTGCAAGTTAAAGCACTCCTCTTCAGCACACCCTAAACCTCTTTATACAAGAGAGATCCATAAAGGCATCCTGAAACCTGAAATTGGTTTTGTATTTGCTTCACAGAAGTGTTATGTCTGCCTGTCTGGAAGAAAAACATTTATTTTGTTTGTTGGTTGGTTTGCTTAAAATTCTCTTCTGTCCTTCTGCTTTCTCCTTTCTTAGTAATTACCTTTGATGTTGCATTCATGCCATTGTTTGGCTATATTAAAATATCTTCCAAAGATTTAGGATTTACTTCTTTCTTATCAGACAATCTCACCCTTCCCTGTATTGCCCCTTCTGGTTCTTCTTCTTTAAAGAAAACCTTCTGACTTTTTAAAAGAAAACCTTCTGACTTAATATTTCAACCCAAATAGGTCATGCATTGCGGCAGCAGCAGTGGCAATGACACAATTGATAGGTAGGCATGATTCAAAGTAATAAGGAGTCTGAAAAGCTTACAAAAGATACCAAAATACAGGCAAGAAAAGTTTTTGTTAGGCTTACTAACAAAACAGTAGCATATTCAGTATTCAAAATCTTGCAAATGTTTTGTTAAACTAAAACTGATCATTCCAAAAATATCCCTAGATGAGAAAAAAAACTTTATACTACGTTTAATCAAGGCTTTCTATCTTTCTATCTATCTTTCTGTCTTTTAGCATGAAACAAACATTTTATATTATATTTAACATGGTGAATTGATTATAACAACATCTAACCACTTCCTCTCAAATGTGTAAAAAGGTCTCTTCTGCAAAAGCTTGCTGAATCATGCCAATAAATGGACTTACTAGTCAAACTCAATTAACTTTGAGCAACTGATTAAAAATAAAATAAAGCTTGGGCTCATCCTTCCTTCTTACAAAGATAGATGACTTTTACAGATATGTGGTACAGGAAGTCTTATTCAATTATATAGTTTTTATTGAAAATTCCAAAATATAGAATCTTACATAACATAAAATAAAAGTTAAACCACCCCATGTACACATGTTGACATTTGAGTGTGCTGTTTTGAAGCACCAAGTATTCTGGCGCTTCCTGCTGCATCTCCTACAGAGTCTCCATCACTATCATCAGTCATGCATAAAATAATTGTTTTTCAGCTTTTACAATGGGACCAAGGAAATTATGCTTTCTGTTTGAAATGAAAATGAAGACAACATGTTTAATCACATCAGGAAGAGTCAGCTGTCACATTTCAAACATGCATATAAGTAGTTTTGCAAAGAACAAACAAAGCTAACCATAAGATTTCATCTTCAGAATATTAAGCCATGAGTCACTTACAGATTTCTCATTTCTTATTAGTATTTGTTACAAATACACCGTAGATGCAAAAAAAAAACAACAAACCAACAAACACCCAACAATACCCTATTCTAGCATTTACTGTAAATTAAAGTGTGCAAGTAGTGGAGCCTTCAAGCTAACTTAACCCCATCAGAGGCTATTATTATAATTGCTATTTATCCACACACAAAGAAGTACTAAGAATACAATTTTTAAGTAAGATTTTGGACTGAGACAGGTGTCCTATAAACTACATATTTCTTGACATACATCCAATTTTCTCACAGTATCTATAGTGCAGTGGGTCTAGTTTTATTCTGCTATGAATGACACACATTTTTAAACTTTCCTTTAATATAACAAGCAAACATATGGTGGAACCAATATGTTCCCCACCATATTCCTTCCTTCGTACATGCCTGTCTGCCTACCTACCTACCTACCTACCTACCTACCTACATACATACATACATACATACATACATACATACATACATACATACATACATACATACATACCCACTAGCTGTACATATATGGTAGAATATCCACTTGCTATACAAAACAGACTTTTCAGTTACAACCATTACAGTCACTGCATTAAAGGCTAAAATTGTTTTACAGATATGGAAGAAAGAGATGCTCAGATCTGCAAATAAATAAGAAGAGATATTGGATTTGTTAGCCTTAACTCAACTAATGGGCTGAAAAGCCTGGAAAGAATATCCAATTTTAGAAAAGAAGAAAAGAAATATGAGCTGGAGTGCTGAAATCACATACTCCCAAAGGAAAACACACACACACAGTCTCCCAAAGCAACAGAATCTATTCGTGATGTTTGCAGATAATTGTTTCAGGTTTTCTGATGTAGACTCTTGTCCTGTGGAAACCTGATTTCTAAGCACAAGTCTCTTATTTTCTCATTCATTCACTGTACCTTCACAAATGACCTAAGTTGACAGCACCTTTTTGGATCTACATAAGCTATAAATACAAACTGCACAAAATACCTAGAAGTCTACCGCTTGTTGTATATGAAAAGATAGGTCCTACAGTTCAATATAAGTTAGAAACTTTGCCTTTGAATTGTGCTCTGCTGTCAGTGACATAATGAAAGGGAAGCACAATTCTTCTGAGTGAAAGCAATGCTGGTCCTTTCTTCTTCTGGCAAATGACTGAAATGATAATAATTTAATATCGATTTTCAAGATTTGTTGTTCATTACAGATCAGTACAGGAGAAGTCAAAGAGAGGGTGGATGCTGCATTCCTTCAATGGAACTCCTACTTAATGGTAGCAGGTTAAATCTTGTTAAATTCTGTTAAATCTTAACATATTTTGAACAAAAGTATATATTTTTGCATAATTGGCTGCATTTTGAATTCAAACCTGGAGGTTTCATTAGGAGGTTGAAATATATGTCACTGATTCCAAAAGTGCTTCTAATATAGTGGGTATTCTATCCTGTGTCCATCTCTTTGGGGTAGTAATATACATTTGGCCAGCAATACAGTACTAGAGAAAAGCCATCACAATAGCAATACCATGTAGAATGCTAACATTTAGGGTAGTTAGTTGCCTGCATGTTTAGACTCCCAATGGACAATGGATCTCCTTAGTTCAGGGGTTCTCAAACTTTTCAAGTCAGGGGCTGGGTCATGCTCCCTCAAACAGTTGGGGAGGCCAGACTAGTTGTCCCTCTACCATTTACAGCTGCCATAAATGAGTCCATGGTCAATTCCGGCATCGGCAGCTGGAGCAAGGGTGGGGGCCAGATTATTTGGTGCTGTGGGCTGGATCCAGCCCATGGGCAGTAGGTTGGAAACCCCTGTCATGGTTGGTATGACCATGGAGATTGTCATAACAGATTTTCTGTCCGGGGGAGGGGGGAGACGCACCTGGTAGAATTATTCTTCTCAAGCCCTTCTTCAAAAAGCATCACTCTACCAATGCCTAGTACTTTGCATATTAGAATTACTTATACAAACAGCAATATTACAAAAGAAATAAATAGATAAAAAGTATTGAATAATAAGATTTTAAAACCATTTAAAACATTTATTTTATAAACAAACACACAGCAGGTCCATTTTTAAGAGCCCCTCTTAGGCAGTCAGTAACTGAGAAAAATTCTGCCTACAGAAGGTCAAGAAAGGGAAGGAAACCTTGCCTCTTGTGAGACAGAGTTTCGCAGTTGAGAGCAGAGACAGAAAAGGCTCTCTTCCGTGTCCTCACCAAAAGCACTTGTGAGGGTGGTGAGAGCAAGATAGTGGCCAGGTACAAGAGAAGGCAAATTTGGCAGTAGGCCAACTTGTGCCCTGAAATCCTAAATACACTGTTTATACAGTGCTGGGGTGGGGGTGGGGGGAAACCACTGTATATACTCAAAACGTAGAACTACTCAGTAAGACATGTATTCTATGCCTGAGCCTAGAGATAGTGTAGTTTGAAATAAGCTCACTAAAGCATACAATATACATCCAAAAATACACATTATGACATTTCTGACAGATTCTCAAGCATGGATTCAGACATTGATTCTTGGTTTTGTTCATGTTCTTTATTCACTATAGAACTACAGAACTTCATAGACCTCTAGTGGGGGAATCAGAATCCTGCGTTTGTAACAGCTGGCATTTACTCCCAATGGTCATGGAGGCAGAAGAGGCCATGCCAGATGAACTGGCAGTGAAGGTGCACCTTGATAACATCCTCAAGGCTCCGGCAGTCCATTGCAGTCCTGGTGTTGAATTTGCATGTCTTATTTCATGTGTGCCACAGGAAATAGCTCCATGATCATACTGTGTGAATCACTTCATTGTAAGCTGGGATCCACCTTAAACAAATTCAAGCCAATGACATTTTTCCTGCTTCAGGAAAATGGATACGAGTTGTAGTCGATGGCGACATTTATTCCAATAAAAAGTTAAATCCAGAATACAATCAGACAATCATTCCCAATCATTCATCTGGGTATCAAGGTGAATATGCTGTTTCTTGTTGCAACAATTCCAGGCAACATCAACCTGTCTATTTGTATAAGCCTTCTTTATCTGCACTGTTTCTATGTTCCTTGAGCACTCAATTATATCAAAGAAAATATTGGAAAACATTACAGCCATGAATAACTGTAGGCACAGATTGTGAAATCACAATCCATTCTTGTAAAAATTTATAAAGTTTGCCATAAAAAGTCAGGATGTTAAAATGTACATTAAAACACTAAGAAGACTGTTTAACTTACATTCTAAAAAGGCATAGAAAAACACATAGAAAAGGCAGAGGATACATCTCAAAAGGTGTAAAACTTAACTAGCGTTACATCTCTGAGCAATCTGTAGCCTTAAGAATAATAAAATAAACATAGAGAAAAATTATTCTAAATGCTTACCCAGCTATGCCAGCTTGAAGCTATTGAGATAAATTTAATTTTAATAGTTTTAATTTAACAGACATATTTATGCTACTGCCCCATCACTGAGGTGACTCTAGGCAGCTTACACATATAAAACCACAGCAAAGATATACGTAAAACAATGAAGTAAAAGTATAAGATTGTTTAGAATTTAAAATTTAAAATTAACATATCCTCTCCCAGCAACCACATCATAAGACTTATCAATGATGTTTTTTGTTATTGGCCTCTGGAGAAGCCAGCTACCTCACTGCTACCTGTGTCCAATGCAGTTGATATTCTCTCTCTCTCTCTCCCTCTATCTGTGTGTGCGTGGTATAACCTCAATGTTATGTATGTGTTTTCTATATGTATATTTCTCTCAAGAATGAATATGTCCTTGCAAACTGTAAACAAACTGGTTCTGCTAAAGCTGTAGGTACAACACTATTTTTTTTTCCAGTAGGAATTCCTGTTGAATTGGCACTTTCTGGTGCACCACAGATACATAATGGGAAATATTGTATCCCACCAATACAGCAATAATATCATTTGCATTCTGCAATGCTTAGGGATACAGTAAAACCTCGAGTTACGAACGGCTCTATGAATGAAAAACTCACAATACAAAAGGAAATCTTGGGGGGAAATTGCTTCAAGATACAGTACAATATTTTTTCGAGATATGATTTTTTTTTGAGGGGGGATCTTCTGAAGTTTTCCACAGTGTTGGGAGGGTGTTTGGAGCATTTCTGCTCCATTTTTGGAATTTTTCTCCTGTTTTGGTACTGCCAGAAGCTTTCCCTGCAACCAGGAAGTGCTGAAACCCCTCCCCCCCAAACAGCTGATTAGCAGATACTTTTCCTGCAAACCAAAATCCACTTCCAGAGTTCAGGGAAAAAAAGCCAAATAAACATCTTTTATCTGGTCAAAAATCTTTTTTTTAAAGTGGCCAAAATACAGCTAAAAATTCCAAAGTGCACTTTATGTAGAGTTTTGAACAGGGGGGGGGGGGGGGACTTTTTTTGGCTTTGCTCTGAGCTCCCGAATGGATTTTTTGCTTTTCAATGCATTCCTATGGAAAATCATTCGAGATGCAAATTTTTCAAGATATGAAAAACCTCAAGGAACAAATTAATTTCTTATCTTGAGGTTTTACTATACAAGAGACTGTAGCTATATCCCTTAGTACCATTAAACACAACTAAAGTCTAGTAGAAGATTGTAAGTTCCAACAGAGTGTGCTCTATGATTGCTAAGTCTTTTTCATATATTCACTTGTAAGATAAAATGTTACTATAATCTATAGACACCAGCATTTTGTTTCTCTACTTGTCTTACACATTGGAAGATAACACATTCAGCTGGAACAGTAAAACCTCGCATAAAGAGCACCTTGCTTAGAGAGTAACTCGCTTAAAGAGCAGAATTTTCTCTGAATGGTTGCTTCACTTAACAAATAAAAGTAATCAAAAACTGGCTAAACAAATAAACGGGGGTTCGGAATCCCCCCTGCCAGAAGTCACAAATTGGTCATTTACAATGGTGTTTCACTTAAAGAACAAACTCGCTTAAAGAGCTATCCTGTGGAATGCATTATGCTCTTTAAGCGAGGTACAACTGTAGTACAATAAAGTGACATTGTTCAGATGGAGAGAAGAGTAAGTGCTATACCAAGCCACAGTTGACCAGTTCTATGAGGACCTACAACACCTCATAGAACAGACACCAAGAAATGATGTCCACATTATCATAGGAGATTGGAATGCCAAAGTAGGAAAGTCCTGAGGCTTCCATGGAATCCCTTTCATTGTCATGAAGTTGTTGGAGACCACAGAATAAGAATATTCAATTATAAAATATTACTCTTATTGATACAGTCATTTAGGTGAGAGGTCTGTCCATTGGTGCCACATCACTCAACCTCAATTTAAGCTTACCAAAGCAGCCTCCCAAGACTTCTTGTTTAGTTGTCATAATGACACCATTGCACAGAAGAGGTGCAACTAACCCCCCTTCCCTACAAATATGTCTCCCATGTGGTTACTTCAGAAATTTGAGAACTTTCAGAATTTCTGTCATTTGGAGGTGGACATACTAGCTATCCAGAGACTGGAGCCACTATAGAAATGGACAATGATAGAAATAACACTTTAGGGACACATTGTGACCCCCAGCGAATGGTGGACTAACTGATCCCCATCTTTTGAGATTACAATCCAGCTGTTACAAAATACACATCCTTGTAAATTACAGATTGAAACCTATTCAGACGTGTTAGAATGCTGGTATATTATTATATATTTTAGCAAAAAAGAAGCTTCTACTTAGATATTGCACAGTCCTAATGTATAATTGGTTCCATACATTACTTTGCCAATCAAATACACAAAACTCTTCACAGAATAAGGTACCATCATGAACTTTGTTCTAACATTATTCAAAATATACAATTTCCACACTAAAATAATGTTAGGCTCTCATGGATACTAGAAAACCCTATTTACATCATCTAATAGTAGTACTTCAAAATGTCTGAATAGATTTCAGTCCACACTTTACAACCATAGCAATGGTGAAATTCTGCTTAAATTTAAATTACATTTTAAGGGTTATTCCAGCAGGTGAATGTGAGGCTAATGTGCTGAATATGCTTCTCAAAATGTCAAAGTTTATTTTGTATTTGTATGCTTCCTGTCTGTTTCAATGACAGCTAAGGATGTATTTTCAAATTATTATTATTATTGATACAGACACCACAAGTCTTCTTTCTTAAAGTCCCACCTACAGAGCCCAAACCTTATAGACACCTAAATTATGGTCACCAGGAGAGAAGCACAGCTGGAAGGTGAATCATCTATATAATCACAAAGTCCCACTCTTGTGACATCACAAAGGCACCTCCTTTGTGTTCAGATTTTGGACTTGAAATGTGAGGCAAATGACAACCCACCACACTGCTGTCATTAAATATGTGCATTATGTACAGCACATCCCAAAGCTTTGGACTCACCCATGAAGGAGAAATGCATGGATAATCATAATCACACATCCACATTATGATAACCCCCTCCCTGCAGGATGGGTGGCTACCAGTGTCTTTATTTCTGGGCAGGGTGGAAAGTTTAAGCAGAGATGGAGAAGGGGAACATAAGGGCACAGCCAAAACCTGGTTAAATAGGTATTTAGGTGATTATTAAATAACACCACATTAGTTGGATATATTATGTATCAATATGTTGATGTAGAATGTATACAATATGATACAGATGGCGGTGCAAATTTTGGAACAGAAACCGACAAACTCAGAAGGCGGTGCAACTGTATTTTATGAATGGAACAGGTAATACAGAAAATACGTCAGAATTGTTTCATTTGATTATATAGATGTTAACTATCTACTAGAATCTATACTCATTTAACTTTCAAGCAACTGTAAGAATTTTAACCAGGTTTTTTTTTTTTACACAAATGCAGCCTCAGCATCTAAATCAAGTCGTAAGATATGTACAAAACAGGGATGCAGAAATAGAGCAGCTTATTTCTAAACCACCAAATAAAGCTTCAGGGAAGTATGGTTTTACTATCAGATTTTATAAAGCACTGGCCCTTAAACTAGTCCCAGATGTGCAGTTCAGGTCACTGCACTTCATCTCTCCTGTCTCCTTTATGTGAGGTGATAATATCTTTTTATTCACAAACCTGGGGAAAATGTCCTTGACTGTACTAACCACAGATATTTTTTGTCGTTAAAACTTGATTATAAAATTATCCCCCAAGATCTCATAGATAGGGACCAATCCAACTTTATTGAACTTCTCTTTGCACTACAGGCAGCCAGCTCATTTAAAGAGCCAAAAAGTCTGTAGTTCTTCTGCTCTGATCTTCTGCCTTCAAATTATGGGGCCATTGACATTTTGTATTCGTGTCAATTCTGGATATGCTCCTGTGCACTCCTAGAAGTAGATTTGGGAAATAACCTCTTGGATCCAACCTGCACCCAGATGTGTGAGCAAAAATATTAGGAAACTATTTAAAGAACTCTTCTTTTTTTTAGCAATACAAGTAACAACTCTTACACATGGACATCACCAGATCTCCAACACTGAATTCAAATTGATTATGTACTTTCCAGTCAAAAATGGAGAAGCTATATAATGTCAGTAAAAATGAGACCTAGAACTGACTGTGGCTAAGATCATGAGCTACTGACTGGAAAATTCAAACTTAGAATGAAAAAGTAGGGGAAACCATTAGGCCATTCAGGTATGACTTATTTCACATCCCTTATGAATATACAGTGAAGAAGAGATTTAGAGGGATTAGACTTGATAGACAGAGTTCTGAACAACTATGCACAGAGGTTCGTGACATGGTATAAGAGGCAGCAATTCTCTTAAGACTACTTTACTATCAATAATAAAGTGATTTAACTTTCTCTGATACTCTGTTTCTTTCTTCAAATTTTAAGAAACTTTAACCTTGAGAAAGGAGTTCCATGCATACATAGATGGTATTCATGGCATGGGGAAAGTTTAATGCACTGAAGTGATCCTTTTTCCAGATACAAATCAATTAAACAGAAGAAATGATGGCAGGTGAACCAGTTCATGTTGACTTAAACACTTTGACATTTCTTATAGCTAGGAGCAAACAAGGACTCCAACACAGAAAGAACAAGTAGACAGCATGTCAGGTATTTGCAGGAAGGAAGGGGATGGAAACATTGTTTTATGTAGATGATAAAATAATGTTTCTGCTTTAACCACTCAGATCATTTTTCTTTTTATTATAAGAGCCCTCATTATAATGGTTGTATCATCATTAATAGCTGTATAACAGCTCCAGAGTTATTAATAATGAATCACAAAATCAATTTAAATTGTTGGAACCTTTGATGTTATCCTAAAGTAATTAAAGCCTCGTTATGCACATTCACCTGGGAATATCTCCCTCCTAATTCAGTCTGCATAGGATCACATTTCAGACTTCTCCCTTGCACCTTTTGGGCCAGTTAAAGAGAAGAGATTGATGGAATCTTTAGCTCATTGCTAAAGAACGGGTACCAGTTGTGCTATCCCTGGCAAGGCAGCAAAGCTGGCCCTCCATGAACTTAACCAAATATAATAAGAATATAACTACAGCTACAATTCTCTAAAACTAATCCTCCTTAAAATGCTACAAGCCAGTTCATCCCATCCAAATTTCTCATTGGATTGCAAGGTTTCTTATCATCTCTTGTACTGAAATTAGTATTCACTTCTAAAGTTCAAAAAACTGCATTATATCTAGGGTCCCATTTTCTACACTGCCTGGAACACATTATTTAGCCAAGATTTCAAATAAGGGGTTTTTCTTTGCCCTTTCAGATAAACAAAACATTTCTGACAATTATGCTACTGAGTAGAACAGTGGAACCTCAGTTAACAAATGGGTTGGTTAACATAAAAATCATATAACAAAAGGAAATCCATAGAAAATAGTGGCTCAGTTTATGGAATTTTTTCAGAACGGATTAATTGATTTTCAGTGCCTTCCTATGGGAAACCATGTTTCAGTTAATGTATTTTGGTTTTCAATGCATTCCTATGGGAAATTGCATTCAATGCATTCCTATGGTTTGGTTAAAGTAATTTTTGCTGTAAGAAACATCCCGGAGAACACATTAATTATGTTAACCGAGGTACCACTGTACACTTGGAAGAATTCACAGGGAGTGGAAAGTGCACTTGCATAGAGAAAAGTGTAAGAAGAGTAGCCCAAATGTGATGGTGGCATTTTTTTAGTGAGCTTGGTGGAGAATACATTTAAATAAATAAATGATTCCTGTCCCCTTTCACAACAACTAGCACTTTATACAGCAAAATCATTCTAGAAGCTGCTCTGGTTATAAATAAGACATCTTTACATAAAATCAGCTCCAGCTGTTACAAAAGAGGAAGGGAAAAAGGTAAAATACACAAAGTCTAAACACATAGATAAACTTTCCATGCTCTCGCTGACTCCTGCAAGATGACAGAAGTGGATTTCAGAAGCAAATCCAGCAGGAGAGAAATCCTAAATAAGAGAAAAATGAAGCACAACAAACTAGAAGATGAGGCATGGCTTGCCTCAGATTAGTGGAAAAGAAGAATTCCTCTTTTTTTATAAAAAAAATCCATCTCACTGGTACTCATTGTTTGAAATGCACACATTTAAAAGCATTGTTTTCCCAACTTCTCAAACTTGTACGTGACTCCCCTATTCAAACCTCATCTTGCTTTGCAGGTCCCTTGGTATAGTCTGTGTCAGGATATCTGTTGCCATCTTTTTTATCATCTGAATGGTCCACTTCTCAGATAGGTCAAAAACACTAAACACCATGGCACCTGAAAGACTCACTGCTATATATTAATGTGTGGTTTTGTGATCCTCAGATGTGGGAGAGGGACTATATGGCAGTTATTTATATAAGGCTGCCAGGCTGGTCACAGGAACAAAGAAATTTGAACATGTTTCTCCATTCCTCATAGGCTTGAACTGGTTGCCTGTCCCCTTCCATATCAGACACAAGATGTAATCTTTAACATTCAAAGCATTTCATAGTTTGGGACCTTCCTAGCTGTCGGAGCACCTCTCCTACAGAACTTCCACCCACATCATCCATTCATCCCAACTGGCATTGCTCCAAGTGTTGACATTGAGGTTGGCAAGGAAGGTGCCGATGAGGAACAGGGCCTTTTCAGTGGCAGTGCCTACACTTTGGAATGCTCTACTGGTGGAGTTAACAACAGGATGTTTTCAAGAAACATCTTAAAACTCTCCTCTTTAAAGAGGCTCATAAGAACATTCTCCCTATAGCCAATGCCATTTTGCCCTTCCTCTACCATATGACATGTCCTGGTGTGGTGGAGGTGGTGGTGGGCCACATGAAATGGTGCCCCGGGCTGCATCCGGCTGGCAGGCCACAGGTTGAGAATCCCTAGACTAGTTGGGCATGGATTGCAAACTGTATGAGCCTTTGGGGGAAGACATTTTTGTCATCTCAATTTGTATTGTTTTATTATTTTTTCTTGTCTGATATGCCTCAAAGACTAACAGTGGCTACCACTTTGAAACAGATATTTGAATTATCTTTGAAGACTGAGCTATCTGTGAAGGTTAAAATATTTGTTAGTCTTCCATTTGCAGCAATGCAAAAGAACTGCTGGCACTTAAAGCTGGCAGCGCTGCTATCCTTTTAAAACCCTATATCAGATTACTAATACCATGTGATGCCTTGCATAAAGCTGGATAACATACATATCAGTTTGTATCCAGTACAAAGCTTCTCATAAATAAATAGGGCTAGAGGCATATTTTGATGGCAGAGGGCAGCATTTTGCTCTGCTCTCATTGAAAGATGGCCCTGGTTAAGTAAAGATATGTTTGCTGGCAAAAAAAAACCCCTCTCCTGTCATCTGTTTAAGTGCTGAGATGTTGAGACATGAAGCTCCAGCAAATATTTTAGCTTAATCTTGAAGGGAATTGATTTACTTTGTAGAATTTCAAGGCTATTTATTTTACAGAGCAGCAGCTTGTTTTTCTCAGATCACTGTGACTTGTATCCCCCACCCCTTATATATAAATGCACACACACACACATCAAAAAGGGATGTTAGAGGAAAATTTAAAAGGCAAGGAAGAAGAATGAGTCAAAAGGAAGCAAGCCATAATGAGCTAGTGTGGGGAATGAAATCACAGAAAACAATAGCTCTGACATTATGTGACATTAGAGACAAAATTAAGTTTGGCTCAGGTTGTCAATTCATGCTGGCTGATGAAGACCACAATCCAACATATACTTCCTTAGAAGTCATCTATATTGATTTCAGCAGTGCATATCTCCAAGAGGACTGACTTGTGATCACCTATTGGTACCTTTGTAAAAGTTCACCAAGCAAAGCAAGGAACTATTCTGACAGGCACAAAACTGCAGGTCAGTGATGGTGAAACTTGGCACTCCAGGTGTTCTTGGACTTCAATTACCAGAAGCCCATGTCGGCACTCCTGCTGATCAGGGCTTCTGGGAATTGAAGTTCAAGGACATTCTGGGGTGCCAAGGTTTGCTATCACTGCCCTAGGTGTTTTTCTCTTCAAGCAGTGAAATGACTGTACAACCGCCTGTAATGAAATAAGCCCTGTTTTAAACTGTGCTTTTTTTCATGATCTTTTTACCCACCTAATTACCTTGTGTTTTAGTATTTTCAAGATGGAAATTTTCATGTGTAGGAATCTCTGTATATGACATACCAATGAGAGACACAAGAATGTAAATTAATTTCAATTGGCTGGAAGTCCCCACATGGGAAGACTGATCTCAGAATAATAAGACCAAAGTGCGAGGAACTGCTCACTCTCTTTCACCATGGACACGCTGTGGGGGAGCCTCACAGAATTTAATTGTGAATCAGATAAGGCCAGAGGGCCTAGATAACAAGTTAAGTTTTCTTTATTTTTGTATGTACTTTGAATGACTACGTTTGCAAGTTTGATTCCTTTTGCTATACTCATTTTCTTAACTTACTTAATAAACCTTATTAATCATAGATCCTTTGTGTCTATTGAATTGGAACTGGGGTTGACTGGACCATGCAGAGAGGCCACATTTATGCTACCTAATTCTGAATAATTGGTTCCCTGCATCCTCACTAGCCTGGGCTAAGCGGAGCCAAGGGAAACTCATAAGGGGGATTGCCCCATAAAGGTGGTGCCAGATGCTGCTGGTAAGAGGACAAATGGTGAGGTGCGATAGGAAGGCATAATTAAAATCCCCTGAAAGAGGATCAATATTATGACACCATCATGTATTATTTAATGGGCATGAAACCCCTAAATGATAGGGCACTACTTTACAAGTAAAGTTTAGAGTTTTATTCACCTGAAATGAACAGTTCTTATAAATGAAGATGCCATTTATAATTAGGGACTTTTGTCTTGGGTTTTTTTAATCTGCTTTTTGAGTAATCCCACAAGTGTAATGGAGCCAGGCCTCATGGGGCTGAAGCCTAGATCTCCTGAGTGACCTGTACTGTGATATCATCTGTCAACCCCTCAGATTTTTGTGATCACTCTGAGTTAGCTTCAGCTTCCACAAGACCTGAGAGAGAAATGGATTTTACCAGGAATATTATATTGTTGCAAACAACCTCTGTGGTAATACAAAATATTTTAGGGTGGTCTTGAATGGGCAATCAAAAATAATTTGCTTTACAAAATACCCATTCCTCCTTTGTTTATATAGACAACTGTCTGCACTTCTGAATTTATGTTAGTGGAGAGGATGGTTATGGGGACTGTCTTGATGAACATATGAACTTCCAAATTACATTGTACCAATGAACTCTAAATTGTAATCCCAACTAAAGTAGACATACTGACTCAACTGTTATATAGTGAGCTAGCACAATATGACTCCCACTGATTCAGTGGGCCGATTCTAGTTGATGCTACCAACTGGATTCAGATCTTTGAAAACAGATGGAATTGTTTCAAGATTGGGATTAAAAATTAGGCTATAAGGGATATTTTTGTTTTTGGATAACTGGATTTCATCTTGAAAATCTATATCTAAAGCTATTCAGCAGGATACTGGGCATACAAAAGAGAGGAAAGGGAACTGCCTTAGAATAACAGGGTATTTATTTTGCTGAGGTGCTGGGAATCTTGAAGCAGACATTTCATAATGATATCGTTTCTGCTAAAGGATGCACACTTATTTTTGTTTGTTTTTTCTTGACAGCTGGCTTCATTTTGCTTTCCATTCGTTGTTGTCTATCTCATCTATTTTGCTTCTTTTTGTGTGGTTTCATCTTGTTCTACTGGATGTTGATTATAATGCAGTCACTGCTTTTTTTGTGATGCCTGTAGTTTTGAAGTTTTCCACCCAAATGGTATCGAGGTTTTCAGCTGTTGTACTATTTAGGCAAGGTTCTAAATCTCTCAGGTTTTGAAAACACTAGGCAAAAGGTCCTTGTTTAATAAGCAATTTTGAAATGCTAGTGTACTCCAGCTTTATTTTGCTTTATGCTTCAGATAGGGTATTTATGCGTTTGCAGATCTGTGCATTTGCAGGTTGCTTTGAGCTATTCAGGGTTTCTTTAAGAAAAACAAAGTGACTGAAGCAAACTGGTCTTCTTCAGATGAATTTGGGCCTGCTTCAGAGATTTAGAAGGTACAGATGTTTGATCAGTCAATTTTAGATTGGTCAGTTTCCCAAAATTTTTACAACAAAGAAGCATCTGAGGAAACAGGAAATAAAGGAGGCATCTCATTTTATGCTCAACTGTTCTAGCATTCACCCAGGCAATAAATTTATCTGACCTTTCTATTTCTTCCTTCTTTCCTTTCTAAAACTCAAACTGTAAAGGTGGCTATATGGTAGAACCCATCCTGCACCTATTTGATTGAAATATGAAAGACTTCATCTATTCAAAAGGAGTTAATGTGATCACAAACAACACCCAATTGGATACAAAAATAAAAACACAACTGCCATCATGACAGAGTGAGAGGGAAAAGGAGAGAAGAAAAGGGACATTGAGCAACAGTTATGTTGACATATATACTGATTGTTGCTGTATTGTGAGGAATGTCAGTGGGGAGATGCAGAAGCCTTGGATTTCTGACATGAAACTCCATTTCAGACCTGCAACAAAGCAGGTCATATCTGAAGTGAAGTGAGGCAAAGTGCCAAATCAGGATTCACAGCAAATCCTGTATACACAGTACTGATTTTTCATATCTTGCTATTTTCAGAGAATGTCAAGATTCTTCCTCTTCAGAATGTTCTCTGAATGTAGCAGTATGCATCAGTTGACTAAGTGATGCAGTGTAATGTCCCTTGCCATTTCAGGTCTTTCCCAATGAGAAACAAAACAGGAAAAATGAAGCAAAACCACATTCTGGTTTGCCTAATGGGTGAAAGAGCTTGTCCCCAAACACCAGGATTGGCAGCTGCCTCTCTTGTACCTCACCAAACAAAAGGATTTCCATTTCTTTCTCTCATTCATTTCATATTTCCAGTCTTTTTAAAAAAATATTAGTGAGAAATAAGCAGGGGTGTACTGATTTAGAATAGTGAGGTGGCTATGAATGTGCCTATCGAAGGAAGTACTTGCCTTAACAGATGTTAAGATCTCCAGGTGAAGCCCTCTTGGGAAAAAAAACAGCACTTATGGAGGCCTGCATGATGGATACATGAGAGAGGGCTTCCCTGAATGTTGCTCACAAATTTTGTCTCTGCATTTTCTCTACAGTGACTAACAAACTATTTTACATTTATGGATCTGTCATTCCTCTTTGATTTTATTTTTGCTCTGCTTCAAAGGCTTATTCAGGCATTCAGAAAAGAGTTCATCTGAATGGATGAGAATTGAGCAAAGAGTTCACACTGACTTCTTTTCTGTTTTGGAGAACAACAACCTGAAGACTATCCACTACACATGGATCTTCCTCACGTGATGAAGAATCTGAAACATCAGGGTTTCCTATTGATTGGAGTGGCTGCAGGTCTAGTTGAAGCAGCTCTCTCCAGACTGTTGTTCTTTTGTTCTATCCAACCGAACTGGATGGTCCAGTTCTCCTTCCTGTCAAGATCATCCCACCTAAAACATTAGCTACTCTCATGCATTTAGTGTGATCTGCAATTTAACATTCCTTCTTCTATCTAACTCATCTGTAAAAATGTTAAACAAGAATAGTGTCAAAATACAAGTGTGTACCAGCTAGCACCTCTCACTAAGTTGACAAGGAGCCCATGGAGAGTTCAGGAGTAGCTACAATACATTAGCACCCAGGAGTGTAAATGGTAGAGGTAATGATTAGAAGGATTTGATCTAGTCCTGCCATTCAGTACCCAATATTTTGACTCTGTATAGTTAGTTGCACATCAAGAAACCCTGTTTACCTGGAATGATCTTTAATCCATCCAAGTTAATAGTAGCCTCCTATCCTACGCCAATGTGGGACAGATTGGTATGCATTAGAGATGGCTGGTAATGATCTCACAGAAACATCGTGTAGTCAATGTGCTGTTGTTTTAAATGCTCCTGACCTTTCCAGCAAGAGGCTACAGGGTGAGTTAAAATTCCTGTGTAGCCAACCACTTACCCTTGGCCAGCACAGATCATTCTAACACAGATTAGCTAGCAGTATGACTCAGAAAATGTAAGCATACACTGTACCTTGGTGTACGTTTGTATTGAACATGGAAAAGGTACTATTTATGGACTGCAACTTCCAGAATTCTCCAGCCAGGATGGCACTGGTCATACTGGTTGGAGGGGATCTTTGAGCTGAAGTTCGAATTAATAAATTTTTGAAATTCTTGTTTGTTTTATATAAAGGTGCTTACTATCAGTACATGCAGAAGTGAGATGAAGGTAGGTCATCAGAAATAAAAATTACAAGCACAGTTTCTTCAGATGAGCGTAACAAATAATACATTCTGTTCTGCTGCCACATACTTTTTGTTGCTTTGTCTCACCAAACAAAGTACTCAAATGACATTTCATTAAAAAGGATGAGTAATTTATAACAGCAGTGACATAAAAGAGCAACATGTACCCGAATAATATGAAAACATGAAAACACACCCAGTAAAATGTGATTCATGCTTGTAAAATGCCCAGGTTCACAATTCTTTTTACACCTACTATCTTGTAATGCATTGCAAATAGGTATAGACCTGTAAATTTTGTGGGAACTTTACAATCAGCCCATAAAATAGATACAATGTTATACTTGCATGGTAAGTTTCCTCCCCTCAGCTGCATCCTTCAGGTTACCATGGCATGAATCAAAGTTGTTGCTGTGATGATTTTTCTTTTACCCATCAACTCTTCTGATGCAAAAGCTACGCTTCCAAAATGCTGGTGACCTCTGAAGCGCTTTGACACATTTAATTCTAGAATAGGTACTTTTATAGGAGAAAGGTGGGATGAAAACATTTTAAATGAATAAATCAAAGAAGGAAGTAAGGAATGGATTATGTTGATGGGGAACAGATCTAGGAAGAGGCAATCCTCCAACGCCCCAGCACAAAGCCAGTTGATGATGTCCCGTGGACCAGACCCAGCCTGTGGGCCATAGTTTGGGCACCCCTGCTTCAAGAGATCTTGCAGGAGGAATAGCAGCAGACCCAGCTCAGTAGCTGTGCTCTGCCTAATCCCCAAATGACAGAGGATCTGATAAATGGTGGAAGTACAGATTCTTTCTGCTTCCTGACAACCCAAGAATGGATTTTATCAGATGGCAGATAGACTTGTTCAGTGCCTAGAACCAGCTCCTACACTGCACTAAGTCCAATGAAGTTGTGGCCTGTTTCAATCCAGACACTTATGTCTGCATCACTTCTTACTGGGTTCTGTTTGCCGAACTAATAACAGCCCTTCAACCTGTAGACATGATATAGTAAAACAGTGAAAATTAAATCAACCACACCATAATGTTACTGATATTTTTCACTTCTAGTCCTAACCTGAAATTCTTGTCTTGGAGGTTTGAATTTCTGGAAAAAGTAGCTGTACAGTACAAGTACAGATACCTGCAGGTGGAAGAAAATACCTACAAGTCTCCCAGACCCCACCCCTTCTCATTAACTGGCACTTGACATCTCAATTCTGACTCAGAAATTTGTAGGAGAAAGAATAAAATTATTTATTTACTTACACTTACTTGGAATTGTAGATGTGTTCATGCTGCCTTCTTTACAGCATGCATGCTAGCAACCGGTCAAACAGACTATTAGCAACAAACAACTGACATGAAATGAAAAAAGAGAGGGAAAGATAACAGAGCAGAAAAGCAGGGGTCTATTTTAATTCAGAGAGTGGAAGGAACAGTTGGTTAATGCTGAAGACAGCAAGCCCAGCCTAGTCAATTCAACTATAGACAGCATGCAAGGTTGTTAAAAATATCCAATAATTCTAACATGGTGCCTTTTCAAAGTACAATTTGTCTCATTTCTCCAAGCTTTCCTTTCATATACAATTGCCTATGCTGGGGATGTGAAAACAAAGCAAATGGAACCGTGTCCCTTGGGTTTTTATGTAATGTCTATAAATATATTACAAGGGACTGTAGTGGTTAAGATGCGGAACTTGATGACTGGTAGGTCAGCAGATCAGCAGTTTGAGATCTGATTGCTGCATGACAGACTAAGCTACCATCTCTGCCCCAGCTCCTGCCAATTTAGCAGTACAGTAAAATCCTGAGTTATGAATGACTCAAGTTACAAAAACTCGACTTACGAAAGTTTTTTTTTCCAGGGAAGTCAGCACAACCTTCACCTGACTGCCCCGAAAGCCCTGCAGGGCCTCCCCAACCGTCCGGTCTGGCTGGGAAGGCACTGCAGGGTGAAATGAGCCCAAGATGAAGAGCAGAAAAGCTTTCCATTCTTCAGACTAGGCTCACCTTCACACCCGGTGCCTTCCCAACCCTCTGGGTTGGCTGGGAAGGCACAGGGATTGAAACAAGCCCAGTTAAGAGTGGAAAGCCTTTCTGCTCTTCGGACTTCAGTGCACAAGAGACTCAGCAGCAAGCATGCTCATGATCAGGGTGTGTTGACAACACAGGCAAGGAGGGATGCTTTGGTGCTTAATACTGTTCCTCTGGTTTCCTTTGCCAGAGGCTTTCTGCCATTCTTCAGCTGATCTTCTTCCCATAACAGATGAAGAGTACATAGAGAAAGGAAATATGGGCTCTGAGTTGTACACAGAGACTGAAAAAAATGGAAATGAAGGCTGCGCTGATAAATACACCCATGGGCCAATTCCAATGTCTATTGTGGCACAAATATCTACAGCAGGATTAAATGATAAATTCTTCAAATATAGCCTAGTCCATCTGTCATAAACATTAGGTCCAAAGGCCACAGGTGCAGACAAAACTCAAAAAAATATAGAGACAGATTCATACTGTTTAGTATAGATTAACACAACATAAAAACATGGCTCTCACACAAACTTTTCCTTCAAATTGAATTTCTTCTTTCCAGTGATTTATCTATAATAGTAAAGGTTTCCCTTGCTTGAAAGCCAGTCATATCCGACTATAGGGTTCAGTGATCCCTATTTATCTACTTGCAATTTCTTGCTTTCAAACTGCTAGGTTGGCAGGAGCTGGGACAAAGACGGGAGCTCATTCCGTCTTACTGTACTCGGGAATCAAACTGCTGACCTCCTGCCACCACTTTTTCCTCTCCCTGTTTTAAAGATATAATTCATACTGGATTTTTCTCATCCTTACACATACTATTCGGTTACTTAAAGGGGACTCACAGTAATTGAACAAAATGAGACGGGCTTGAATATGGCATATTCCCATCCTATTTGGCGACATGATCAGCATTGGTGAGATGGCGATGTACAGGAATATATTGAATTTAACAATAATGGACTATTATTTAATCTCAAAATTATCTTTATATGAGCCAGTATGTATTTTAGAACTGTTATCCCCATAAAATCACTGTACTTATTCAGTCAAGCATATTCAGTTTTAATTTTGGAAAATAAAAAAGAGGGACAAAGACTTTCCCATAAACTCTTGTATGTCACTGAGAAACTTTTTATACAGCTGAAATATCTCTCTGAAAGCACAAGTTCACATCCAACAAGTTCTATAAAAATGTTAAAAACACTGTGTTTTAAAACTTTGTTTTCTGCCAACAGCAGTTTCAATTGTTGTTTGTGCTATGTATGTTCATATTCATGCTACACATGTTTCCATTTTCAAGGATAAGATACAGAGCATTAGTTTATTACAACGCAGAATAAAGATTTCTACAGCTACTTTTTGCTCCCCCCTCCACAGATCAGAATGATTTCCAGGCAATGGTCCCACAAAGTGCCTGGCAATGGCCAGAACTGTGCATATGGAACCCAGTAAAAGAAGATATAATCCTACCAATGGGGCATTTGGCCAGGGAGCAGTTTGGCAAATCCAGCCCTCTGCCCCTCCTTCTGAGCAAGTGATAAGCATGAGTTTTGTTTCTGCTATGCCTACACAGCAGTGGCTGCTGGATAAGGTTATGGAGTCACACTCATTTGTATATGTGTATGTGGTAATCAAGTCAACATGGGTAACTTGGGTAAAAGCACAGGACAGCAACAGCAGCAGCAAGAACAACAACACGCAACAACTTTTGTTGAGAGTCTTTCTGCTGTGCTGTGGCTTCCACATGAGGCCCAGTTGCCAGCATACGGACATCCTGCATATTTTCTTGGGCAAGCTCCTTAAACCACAGATTTCTTGTGTTATATTGATTACACAGGCAAACTGGCTGAATGCAACCCTTAGATATAGTGTGTGGCTTGATGCTATCTATTCAGTCATTATTTACCTGGACCTTGGCAACATGCTTATAGCCCACCCTCCATACTAGGTGAAGTAGGAAATTTGTTTTAAATGTTGTGTTTGACATTCAGTCTCACAGTTGAGTCTGACACTTCGCAGCCCCATAGAACACAGCTCGCCAGGCTCCTCTGTCATCCGCCATCCTCCAGAGTCTGCCCAGATCCAGCCCACTGTGTCAGCAATACTAACAATCTCATCCTTTTCCATCCCCTTCTCCATTTGCCTCCGATATTTCCTAGCATCAGGGCCTTCTCTTCTCTCCTCATTTGGTGGCCAAAGTATTTGAGCTTCAGTTTTAGTATCAGGAGCATCCAGGGTTGATTTCCTTTAGGATTTTGACTGCTGGTCTCTAATTCTCTTGCCTCTTCAGAACCCAGCTTGTACTACTGGTAGTTCTCAAACCATACAGTGCTGAAGCCAACTTGTAGGATCTTAAGCATGACCTTGCTAGCATGTGAAATGTGTGTAATTGTATGATAGCTTCAACATTCTTTGACATTGCCCTTCTTTGGAATAGGAATTCCAATCCTTTGACCACTGCTGTTTTCTAAATTTTCTGACATATTGCTGGCAGCACTTTAATGGCATCATCTTTTAGATCTTTAAATAGCTCAGATGGAATAATATCATCTCCATTCACACCATCATCATTGTCAGGAACATTAATGTCTTTCTTGTATAGTTCTTCTGTACATTCTTGCCATCTTTCCTTAATCTGCTTCTGTCAAGTACCTGTTATTTTTGTTCCTTATTATGGCCATTTTTGTTCATAACATTCCCTTAATTTCTCCAGTTTTCTTGAAGGACTCTCTAGTCCTTCTCCATTGGTTGTTTTCCTCTATCGCTTTGCACTGTTCATTTATGAAGGCCTCCTTATCTCTTCTTGCTAATCTCTGGAAAAATATGCATTCAGTTGGGTTAATCTTTCTATTTCAACTTTGCCTTTCACTTTCCTTCTTTCCTCAGCTATCTGTAAAGTCTCATCTGGTAGCCGCTTTACTTTCTTGTATTTCTTTTTCTTTGGGATGCTTCTAAGTGCAGCCTCCTGTACAATATTACAAATCTGTGTTGTAGATGGTCATCTAGCCCAGGATCTAACTCTATCTATCTCCATCTGGCTCCGGGGTTCCTGATGTGGGGCCCACACCCCACATCAGGGGGATTTCCATTCCCAGAAGTCCATTGGCTGATCAGTGCTTTGGGGAACTGACTTATACTTCTGGGAACTGAAGTTCAAAAACCAAAAGTTGGGAAACACTGGTCTAGCTCCATTGTAGATACTCATCCAGCCAAGAACATATTGGTTTTTGGGGTAATGGACAAGATAGTATCCAGCACACCCCTGGCCATGTCGTATGCAAGGAAGCTGACTAGTACAGATTTGAAAAATGCTTCAAAACAAACAATGGGATGTATGTTTTTGCCAGATCTGAGATAAGCAGGAATAGCTTAAGTGGAGCAGGGCAACCAGCACAGCCCTGGAAGCTCTGTCTTTCACCAGACAGGAATGACCAAAGATTGTATGCCCTCCCCCACTCCAGCATCTGCCAGCTGAAGCAAGTCTTCCTCTAGCAAACTGTAGGGGTCACAATGGTAAATGAAAAAGTAAGAAGCACACAAAGAATATATCTGTAAGAGTAATTTACAGCATTCCTGATCAAATTCTCATATAGATGACCATATGGACCAGGGACTGAGCAAGCTGGATTGTTTCCAAAATAGTTCAAAGTAGATTAGCTACCAATTCTATGACCTTTATTTGGATTTATCGGATAGCTACTACAAGGGCTTTGAGTAGGTAGAAAACACAATTGGGATGCAGTGATACACATCCCTCATAGCTGTTTACATTTCTCTCCATTCACTGGATTTTTGTGATCTATAATTCCAAGATCCTACTCACATATATTATTACTGAACTATATAGTATTACCTCCCATTTTGTAGCAGTGTATTTGGTTTTTCACCCCTCCCAGGTGTAGAACTTTACACTTATTCTTCTTAAATTCCAATCTGTTGTTTTTAGCCCAGTGTTTCAAGCCCATCAAAATATTTTTTAATTTTCTTTTTGTCTTCCAGCGTATTAGCTATTCCACCCAATTTTGTGTCATCTGCAAATTTGACAAGTATGCTTTGCATCTCCTCATCCAAGTTGATGAGCATTCTCTGCACCCCCTCACTAAAGCTAATAAACATTCCCTGCATCCCTCATCCAAGTTATAGGTCATTGATATCTTTTCAAATAAGAGTAAGGCCAAAAAATCATGCTATATCATATATATCAGATTCTTCTCTATTTAGTAGATTGTAATCATTCTGGGGGATAAAAGGGAATCTAAAAAATATTCCAATTCAATTCATCAATGTTTAGGCCTGTTTAAACACGTCATATCTGATGGCACATATAAATATGCAGGCCCAAGCATATTCCCAAGATTGCTTGGCTACTCTACTTCTGGATGTAAGACACTTACTTTCCCAGTTTACATATGCAGGTTTGAAGCTGTCGTCAAAGCCATCCAATAAAGCTCAAAGAAGTGAATCATGGTTTGAGTTGATCTATCCACTCAGACACAATGGTTCTCATGACTCCTATATGTCAAATAAAAAATCAGAAATAATCATAGCTTAAATGTTATAAACTAGTAAGCCTGAGAACTTGGCAAGTAACTGGCAAGACTCCTGCAACCTACTCTTAGCTCCCAATTAACCATCTGGGAATTAATGTGACAAAGAGTTCTTGGCCCCCGTTTCTGCAGTACAATTCTGTTTTAAGCATACAAATCCATAAACTCCCATAGTTCATACAGTACTTAGTCCAAGGGCCCATAGGTACTGCTATGGAAATTAAACCGTTCGGCAGCTACTTGACTTGCAAAGGATCGATTTTGCCTGACAATATGTAGTGCTCTTCACCACATACTGTGTCTTAGAAAATCTCTTGTTGTTGCAATGCAAATGTGAGAGTTGATTTTCCAGGATGCAGTATGCAGGAGCGAGCCTCATAAATCAGACAGCTGGACCAACTCCTCTAACTGCAGCCTTGACGATCTTATGTACATTGCAGTCTGATTTTTCAAATGGAAAATGAATACCTTTGGGTTGAAGACTTTGGCGCCAAGTTTCAGCTTCTGAGTTTTTTTGAAATGCTTTCAAGCAGGTGCAGAGACCACCTGCCACTACATAATAGAGAACAATTCAAATGACTAGATAGATGGTTTTCCTGTAAAGTCATACAAAGGGCTTGAGTGTGAATCTACTAATGATTAAACAGGAAATATGTTAACTTCCATAGAAAGATGAAGTGAAAACCCATGAGTACATGTTCACCAGAGAATTACCATGTGTCTCAGCTCCAAGCCATATAATGTCTTCAACAAATACAATCTGTAGAGTCTCTTGACTGGAGCAATCAATGTAGTCTAAATGGGCAGTCCAGCAGGCCAATACAAGATGGCAGCAGATCATGTACTATTAGTTCTCAGCTGATACAGCACTACAACATACAGCTTCTGATTAGTTAAGATGGCTGAGAACAACTGAAGTGACACAAAGCCACCAGAAGCTGGGCTGAATCCAAACTCTACCAAATGCTTGATATGCTGGGAATGATTTAGAACTAAAGTAAGGATTTCTACGACTTAAAATTGTTAGTAATATGCAAATATTTATGACCATAAAATCATTGGAATATGACCAAAATCTATGATTTATAAAACACAAATAGGACTTCATAATTTTTCTGAAATTAGCCCCCAATTTTTAAACATCTGTACTACACCTACACACCTACACCTACTCACACACACACACACACACACACACACACACACACACACACACACACACACACACACACACACACACACACACACAGAGATTTATTCTCCTTCAATTCCAGCAAAGAAGTGTAGTACTAAGAGATCAAATGAACATTTTGAGAGTAAAATGATTATCTCTGGATTAGTTTTCATTAACAGCAGAATTGCACCATATGGATCTTGAGGTTCTCAAACTCAAAACTTCACCTGTTTCCCACCAGTGTGTTTTTGTATCTGGAGAAACTCCATTCAACATTACAAGAGGTTATACTAACAAATTTGGGGGTGAGGGTGGGAGCATGCTCATTTGGAGAAAAATCTGGCTCAAAGTCTCCAAATTTTATTTCGAGTTCATCTAGATTGTAAAGTGTTGAATAACCCAGATTAGATTGCAGCACTCTTTCCAGTTTATCATTATTATTTTCAGCCACTTTTTCCCTTTTATATATTCCTCTATGTGCTCCCCACCATGCATGGAATATTAAACCTTCAAATTATGATTATTTTATTACTATTCACAATATTCTATACATTTGACCCCTCTTCCCCAAAAGTTATGTATTCCTGTCCTGGTTTCATTTCTTTAGCTTTAATTAAGACATGTTCAATAATTTTTCCCCAAATCTCTTTGAAATCATTTCTTTTTGTTTCACTGATTTGGAGGGGGAAATGCCCCCTCCCCTTAAAATCAGGAAAACAGGGGGAAAGGATACAAGATGAGGAGCAGTAAGGCAGTAAAAGCAATCCAAACTGGACATCAGCACCCTGTAATTCCATCCACAAGGAATGGCTGAAACTGATTGGTTTCCAACTCTTTTTACAGATTCAGAATTCCAGTTCATCCCCCCTCGATGTTGTGATTGACTGCTGACAGCAGCCCTTAAGACGCGATTGGATGAAAAAGGTCTGAGGCAATTTGACAGACAAAAGGGAGAAAGATAGGTTACACAAAAGAGGAAACATGAAAGAAACACAAAACTTACATGTACCCCTCATCTGTAAACAAGAATTATTTGTGTTTTAAAGCTGGTCTGTCAATCAACAAAAGAACTCCAAATATATGAAATATACTGTCTTTTATATTTTGAGTATTTCATTAAAACACTTCTGTTAGTTGTGCCAGCATAGCAGCTGTGTCCCTCAACTGCAAGAGGTTGGGTTCTTGTGTAAGCCATATCTTCTTCAGTATCACCCTTTCTGTGCCCTCCCTTTTTTTACTCTTCTGCCAGCAAATCTTAGCCAACAATTCCTTTCTGTGGCAGCAGCTGGCAGGAGGAGGTTCTGTTGGCACAAGGGTCATTCTAGTGTCAAGAGAGACTCCTGCCTATTTCTAGATTCCTGCAATCAATGCATATTTGAATCAGGATTGCACAGTTACACAGATATAAAAAGGAAAGTTGTGCCCCCAGTAGCTCTATACAATACATAGAGAACTGTTGCACTCCTCTGTGGACAGGAGCCTAAACTTTGGTAGGACCCCAACCTAGAAAACAGACTTAGATATGGAAAACATATTCTCCTTGCCTTGATTAGGAATCAGTGTAGAGGTTTTCTCTAAGAATGCTGGGGTGGTGGTGGTGGTGGTTGGCGGCGGGATCAGACTTGTTTATCAGAATTCAATAAAATAAGTGTACAGTATTCATAATGTTAGTCTAAGTTTTTTGGGTGCAAAGAATGGCAATGCTCAGAGCCAGCCTTAGTTGGGAATGTGTTGGAAATTCAAGGCCAAACCCCTGTGCCAGAGTACACAGACTTAGGAACAAGAACAATTTGTAGGGCTAGAAGAGCGTGTGTGACAAGCACATGAAGCATTTGCATGAGACAGCCAACAGATTTGAACCAAACAGAGACAAGCTACTGTCCACAAAAAAGTCTCCTTCCTCAAATGTGAATTCACCAATATAGTTCACATCTAACCAAATAAGTTATCCTGGTATACAGAAATTAATTGGGGGGGGGGGAGTCCTCCACCATTTTTAAGCCTAACAGGTTCATTTAACCATGATCTTTCATGGATTATTATCTGCTTCCCTGATGAATTTGAGGAAGTGAACTGTAATAAAAAAAACTGAAGATAAAATTAAATCTGTTAATCTTAAAAGCATTATAAGGTTGTTTGTTTGTTTGTTTGTTTGTTTGTTTACTAGCTTTTTAAGCTGAAAAAGACTTAGCAAAGTTACCAGAAATCAATTCTCTGAGAATAAGGATTTAATACCAGCCATAGAGAAGTATTTTCCTCTGCCCAAGAGTATGAACATCACCCAATTTAGGAAATAGGAATATGTCTATTAGACCCCACTGTCTTCCTTCTGAATAAACCCCAAATTTACTTTGCACCCTCATAATCCTGGTACATTGCCAAAAGACTCCTGAGAATGACAGCCCCTCAAAACATAGATTACAGTAGTTGGCTGAAGTCCCTCTGTCTATTTACATTATTTTTATCAGTGAATTTTAAAGCTTTTGATACTCCATATGTTACAGAACAGACCAGATGTTTATGTAATTTAGGTTGTAAACAAAATTCATTGAAGCAACACAAAGAGTTGGCTTATTGCATTTGAGGACAAGAACAAAAAGCAGAACTGCAGAAAAAGGAGCCACTTTAGTTTCAGAGTTTTCTGCTACTTCAATACCAGTTAACCAAAGAAGGAAAAGCTTGTGACAGAGCAGTAGCTGTAACAGTTCATCTGTGGTGGGCATAGTGCCAAGAAAGAGGTTGCCATTCTAATGACATGCAAATGTCACAATACCTGTTCATAAACATATTGAAGACACATTCAAAATGCTAGATCGCGGATTCTCATCCTGTGGCCCACAGGCTGGATGCAGCCCATGGCACCATTTCACGTGCCCCCCCTGCCTCCACTACATCAGGAAGTGCCATGTGGTAGAGGAAGGGCAAAATGGCCATCCAGCCCCTCAAGCTGTCTGAGGGAGCATGACCCAGCTCCTGACTTTAAAAGGTTGAGAACTCCAGTGCTAGATCATAATCTAATGCCCACCATAATTTATTTTGTCCAGTGTACCCTTTAAATTTAATCTCCATCTTGATGCTTTACTGATTTGACAAGAATCATGTAACATGGTGTTTCTGCTCTATCCTGGCTGTTCCAGAGACCTTGTGCTTTGTCCAAAGAACAATAAATGGACCATTTGCTGGGTGCATGCAGTTTATGCATCTCTCGATAGGGATGGCAATGGACACTTGATTCTATGTCCCTGATAACACCACAACTTTAGCAGGCTCCTAAAGTTTTTGGTCTCCATTTTGGCACTTGAGTATCTGTGTTCCCATGGCCATTGACCTACTCAGGAGGAATTCTTACCCTTTCTGTTTATTCCTCTCCTGTTACTAATGTATACAATGTCCAGCTTGATAAAGAGTCCTAAAGAACTTGAAAGTAGTCTCTTCCTATTTGTGACCTGACAAAGATATTGTTAACTCTGCTTTCTAAAAGGATTAATTGAAAACCTCTAGATCAGCGACATCCAAACTATGGCCCACAGGCCCAATTAGTCCCATGCATATCATTAATGTGGCCCAGGCTAAGTACCTAGGCTCTCCCAGGACTGTCCCCCACCTGCCCCCACCGCCTGACTTCACTTACAGCAGTGACACCATGGGGCTCTCCTAGCACCACAAATTTTGAAATGGGGAAGGCTCTGAAAATTTCCCCAATGTGGTGATACACGTTGCCAAAGGCTGCTGAAGCAATGTGACCGAGCAGAGGGTGCTCGGACCAGCAGAGACAAAGCGCGATTGCCGCAACTGCCTCCACCACAGCTGATGTTGGAACAGTCAATGGAGAGAGCAGCCAACCTCCGGCCCTCGCACCTGCGCATCAGGGTGGGACCAGCCCAGTGGGAAAAAAAGTTTGGGCACCACTTTTGTAGATGGTGAACGTCAATACATATACTCCTCTCAAAGGGCCTTTTCCTCAGTATAAACTGTCCATGGCAACATGGTCTCAATTCCACAGCCTGTATCTAACAAAGTCTTACTCATCATAGCATAAAGGTGACATTGGACTCTCTGGTACAGGGGTTCTCAATCTTTTAAGCCATGGACTGGATCACACCCCCTCAGAAAGCTGAGTGGGCAGGATTGGTGGTTCCCCAACTATAAATACTGCTGTAAAATGCATCCGCAGCTGTCGTAAACATGTTTACGACAGCTGCAGGTACATTTATGGCTGTTGTAAATGCATTTGCTTCTGCTTCTGGTGGCAGCAGCAGCAACAACATGGGCTACATGAAATGGTGCCATGGGTCAGGACCAGCCCAAAGCCCATAGGTTGAGAGCCTCTGCTCTAGTATGACCATGGCCTTATCTGATTGTTATCCCAAATTATGACCATGGCCTAAGTCTGATTGCTATCCCAAATTAAAGTACACCTGTTGAATCAATTGCTACATGAATCTACTACAAATGGACTGTCAATAGTTGGATGTACACCTATGAGTACTATACTGGCAGCAGAATACATGTATCTCATCAGAAATGTATTTGTTCAATGTTCTCCAGTAGACCTAGGAATTGATGTACCATACCTGGGATATAGTCACCCATGTACACAATTTCTTACAGGGGCTAAGTATGTTCAGGATACTGTCTCACATGGTACAGTCTCTGCCGGTAAGAAAGTATGCTTATAGGGTAGCCTTACAAGTGTTCCTAGGACACAATTTCCAAAGGGCTTCTGGGAATTGAAGTTCAAGAACAGCTGGAGTGCCAAGATTCACCATCACTGATATAGGCCCTTTCCAACTCAGTGATTTTATGATTCTATGACCTTTCACATTCCATGGGAGGAACTTGCTTGACATTAGACATGGGACTGTGAGCTTATTTTCCCTCTAAAATAAAGAGGAGAAATCACAATTGTCTGAAGCTAATAGAATTTGTGTTGTAGGATATTATGTACTGGATGTTAAAGATACTTTAGGCACTTGTTTGGCAGGAATACAACCAAATATCACCAGTCAAGTCTGAAATCTGGTAGAAAGAAATTGAAGTCTGCAATGTACATATTATGGGCTGAGATGATGAAATGCCATCATGATTTGATTTGAGATTTTTAAAAGAAAAATATTAATGTTAAGATTGGATGAGAGACTTGGATCAGGACTTGAAAAGATAAGCAGAAGATGTGATTAAGAGCATAGCTTAAAATTTATGTACATTTGTTAGCTTTAGATTAAGAAGGCACGATGTGATGTACAGACTGCAGGATGTTTCATTGCTCATTAAACATCCAGTGCAGTTCAGGCAGATCATGCTACACTGGAACCTCAGCAGGAATCATTTTGGTGCCTTTAACCTTTATCTTACAGGAAATATGTGGTTTTAAAATAGGGAAGGGAGGGGTCATAGATTTGATGGTTTGGTGAAAAAAGAGATTTAAGATCATCACAATGTTCATGCAGATGATGGCCAGACAACAGCCATTCCAAGGAGAAATAAAATACAGTTGTACCTCGCTTAAAGAGCATAATGTGTTCCACAGGATTGCTCTTTAAGCAACTTTGCTCTTTAAGTGAAACACCATTGTAAGTGACCAATTGGGGGGATTGCAAACCCCGATTTATTTGTTAACAAATAAAACCAACCAAAAACTTGTTTAAGTGAAGCGAACATTCAGAGAAAATTCTGCTCTTTAAGTGAGTTACTCTTTAAGTGAGACGCTCTTTATGCGAGGTTTGACTGTATGCAATAAATCTGCCAAGCAATAACTAGCATGGCTACCGGTCTTAATTTTCAAAAGTTCACTGTATATGGTAAAACAGTAATGTAAATTCTATTGTAATTATTCAAATATAAATTCAGCATTGCTTTGTGTAACCTAAGAGGCCATATGAATTAGAAGGCAGTGTTCCATGAGCTTTAATACATGTAATGGTTTTGAGGAAGTATATTATGCATGATAACCTTCTGAATAACTTCATATAAACCTCCCAAAACACAGAGTAAGAGCATGGCTAGAGAGGACATTCAGCTCACTTGTAGGAAGTCTTGGAAGTCACATTCAGCCCACTTGTAGGAAGTCTTGGAAGTCACAGATTCAATCAACAATAAATACTCATGCAAAGAAAAAATATTTAAAGAAAGTGATGATTGTTCCAGCAATGATCTCCAAAGCATTTTTTAAAAATCACTTATCCTGACCCTTTACAGACAATCAGGGGAAGTATTTAATTAAGGTGCAAATTTTAAATCATATGATGATTATCTACATCAATGTTGCTATAACAGCAAGCACAAATTGACCATCTTAAGTTCCTCGCTAAAGTTCCACACCCAAGTTTGAAATCCATTGAAAAGTTTTATCTGTGGCACTATGCAAGTCTACACATTAGAATAAGATGAGACTGAACTGCCGCATGTGGCCTCCCAGTCAAAAGCTATGTAGAAGAAGTTTCAAAACGTTTGTTCCTGATCAAATGGAAGGAGTGTACCAAATGGCACAATACTCCCCACCCCCACGGATACCAACACATTTTCAGATTATCCAATAGTGCAGTCTGAACATGCCTCAGTAATCTTTGATGTTCAAAAATAACATCAACACTGTTCCCAGTTGCTGTACAACCCAGAAATAGGTGGGGAAATGGCCCCAGGCCTACTACAGTCTGTACCAGAATGGGCCTCCATGCCTTTCTCTGCAGCAATATATTTATTACTCAACTACTCTCACTCTGGTGTTTCTATAGGCCAGGGTTCCTCAAACTTGGCTCTCCAGATGTTCTTGGACTTCAATCCCCAGAAGCCTTGATCAGCAGGAGTGCTGGCTTGGGCTTCTGGTAATTGAAGTCCAAGAACACCTGGAGAGCCAAGTTTGAGGAACTCTGCTATAGGCTAACCTGGAGATTACTGGAAACCCTGATGTAAACAAATATATTCCTGAATCCTTGGGGGATTGGATCTTGGATCTATTTCAGAGGAACACTCAGAAATAGTTCTGAGAAACTATTTTGCAATAAATCAGTTGAATAGAGGCCAGTTGTAATAGGAAGGATCCAACCTCCTGACAGTGAACTGCCTTCCCAGTTCATCCCATCTAATAATGGAGAAGTGCAGGGTGGAGAGGAAGCCTCAGATGTCAGAGTGCATATTTTGAATTTAACATAATGATCAGATGCCATTTTATTGCCTGAAAGACTTTCCCTTACTGACTAGAATCCTATTCAGCAGCGTGGGATAATTCATAGGGGCAAAATGTCACCTATATCAAGTTGCTAGGGCATTGGTGGCTTAGTGGTTAAGATGCTGAGCTTGATGACCAGAAGGTCGGCAGTTCAACAGTTCAAGACCTGAGTGCAGCATGACAGAATGAGCTTCCACCATCTGTACCAGCTCCTGCCAACCTAGAATTTTAAAAGCAAAAAAAAAATGGCAAGTTGATCAATAGGTATGCTTAGGAAGGAAAGGTAACAGTGTTGCATGCAGTCTGGCATCTAGTCAAGCCTGCCACATAGCCAGCGAAACATCAGTGCTGGTGCTTTGGGTGTAAAGGGCACCTACCCCTAGAGTTGAACACAACTGGCTTTCAAGTAAGGAATATCTTTACCTTCACTTTTATCATGTTGCTGCTTCTGTTGTTCACTAAGCAGCAAGTCACCTTGTTGGCATGTCTTAAAGTAGCAATTCCCTATCAGCAATTTGCTGATCCAGTATATGCCATTGCACTTATATTGATATAACAGATCAATAGGATTCTGGTTCCTACAATTAGTAAGTGGGATTGTTTTGTCCTTGAGACAAATTTCCACTGAAACATGCTGGGCATTTTACCCCACTGAAGAGTTGTGAGGGTAGTTCATGTGAAGAAAAGGTTAGGGAAACAGGAGAAACTATTTTGAGCCTTACATCTTCTTCTCTTTTATTTCTTCTTTGTTTTTGAATTTGGTGCCATCTCCTTTGCTCTCTTAAACATTCAGTGCATCAAAGAAATAGCAACATACACTTACAACTGATATGGCATATATTATTATTAGATGATCAGTGATAGATCTGACTTAGCATGCATCACATTGGTGTGTTTTTTCTTCATCCTGGTGTGTTTTAAGATGAGGATGGTAAGCAGAATTTTACCCTACCAAACGGAATAATTGAGGCTTTCCGTCTAGCTATTTTAGGTTGCTTTCCTCAAGTAGAAGCTTCATTTCAGCACTCTGTACTGCCATCTAGTGGGTTTCTTGGTACAAATAAATAACCTGGAACTTGGTAAACTTTATTGACCCAACACACGGCTATGTTAATTTACCACTCATAATAAAAGGCAGTTCTAAAATATATACAGCTAATGCATTTTATTACAAAAATTAACACATTAAAAGTCAAGTTGCATAATATAGAAAATATGCCATTTTATATATATTTTACTTCGGGGGGGGGGGGTGACTAAATGACAAATTTTTATAGTTTTTTTCACAGAAAAAGTATATATTCACACTGTGCATAATGTAGCACTTTTCATTTAATATGAAAAGTACAGTGGTACCTCACTTAAAGAACATAATGTGTTCCACGGGATTGGTCTTTATGCAAATTTGCTCTTTAAGTAAAACACCACTGTAAGTGACCAATTGTGACTTCGGGGGGGGGTGACCCCCGATTTAGTTGTTAAGTGAGTTTTTGTTGGTTTTAGTTGTTAAGTGAGGCAACCATTCAGATAAAATTCTGCTCTTTAAGCGAGTTAGTCTTTAAGAGAAGCGCTCTTCAGGCAAAGTTTTACTGTATATTAAAATATAAACATAAATTTTATTAGCAATAATTTTCAAACAGCAAATATGGTTCTCCTGCCTATTAAAGGTCAGTTTTCAAGACCAAATGTGACGTATGCTGTTCTGTGTACCCCTTGAGTTGAAATATCAGTTTCAGTAAAAGCATGTTACAGTCATCAGCACAGTTAAGCAGAGTCTGAACTAATAAAACAATAAATTTCTTGAGCAAGTATTCTCTCTACAGTGGGTTTCCTCCTGTAAAGATTGTATCAATATCATGCCTTAACTAGTTTTAGTAAGTGTGATACTAGTCATATATTTTTAAAATACCTTCATTTCCCTCTATTTGCATAATGCTTTGTCTTCTGTCTTCTGAAAGAATAAAGTCACCAGATAACATGAAGGGAGATTGTCATGCAGATATTCACCATTCTGTTTTACATGACATTATCAATGAAACTAGTGGCACAGCACAGTCTTGTACCATCTACTCAAGAGTATAGTCCATTAAAACCATGGTGCTTCCCCCAGCCAAATGATTGTAGGACTTCATCCTATGCCTGGTTCACTGTAGATGAGAAATTTCCTTTTAACAAATGTTTCTAAGGATACTGGCTTTGGTACGGAACACATCATGGTAAAAGGAAGAATGATTACTACCTGATATTAAAGTATGGCATGCTGAAATATTCCATACATTTTAGCAATCTTTCTTCCTCTTCAATTATTCACACACACACAGAGTATATTCTTACCTTTGTCTATAGAGTTGATACAGTTGTTCAGGATGTCACTTGTTTCATTCCTCAATCTGGCCACAGCCTTCCCAAGACTGACGTAAGCAGCTGGATTCCGTTTCCTTATTATTTTCTGAATTACAAATATATTTCCATATTACTATGCACAGTTTGCAAAGGTAAAAAAAAAAGTCAACAGTTCCCAAAACTTAAACAAAACCCACACTTAAAACATCAGCTTCTATACTAGAGTCTCTTGAAGGTTCCCAAAACTTATTTTTTTTAAAAAAAATATCTAAAGCCATTGTAAACTAGCATATGGGTGCAAAAATGAAAGTAAAGTTCTAGTCTTCTCACTAGAGTTTCTATAAGCAAACCGAACGTTTTCTCCTCACCTCTAGTTTTGCAGCAAGGTCACATTCCATGAAAAGCATCCTGTCAAGCTTGGTTTTTTTTTAAAGGGCCCCAAAGAATCCGAACGCAATAGCTATGCAACTTGCTGACTAACTTTGCCCAGTGTTATTTACTAACTACACAAAGAAAATGCTGTCTATTCAAAACACATTTCAGAACTCTTTTCACAGAAAGTGAGTGAACAAGCGGTCCCATGTCCCAAGCTGTAGTCACATCTCCCATGAGGCCTGCCGATTGTTGTGGAGTGTGGCACTGAGTGACACCAATACCAGTCACCACAAGGCACTTCTGTAAACAAACTCTGTGTGTTTGTGTGTGCACTTGCCTCCTTTTAAGGAAATTGCTGGTAATACTTCATCGTACTATCAGATCAGGATAAAGTTAGACACACACTTTGTCCCCATCAGCTTCTTATCTTGAGACTCATTCATTTCTTTCAATCAGATTTTCAATTTAACAGAAGGACTGCAATGGCATGACTGGACTGGGACAATGGTTGAACACAAGGTTTAACAAGCCATAGTTGGGAGCTGTGAAATTCAAAATATGAAGATGATATTTCCACTTCAATGTCACAGCGGGTTCACACTATGACTAATATGACTCACATCAGGCCATGAAATAAATATATTTCTCTAGGCTTCCAAATAATGAATTTGGAATAGTGTCTGGAAAATAACCAACCTATTTGCAATTAATTCCTTTCCAAATATCAAAAATATAAATGATAACTTATCAAGAGATAATACAATTCTTGCAGTAGAAGTAAATTAAGAAGTAATATTTAGTTAAAACATAACTGGTCTTCTTCTTTCATGTCTAGATCAAACCCTGAACTGCCAAAATGGTGCCACTTTCTTGGCTTTGTCATTGGCCAGAATTAAATCTTCATTGGTATATGTTTCTGGCAGTAGTTGGTGGGAGGAGTAAATGAGTGGGGATCAGTATCTCTCCACATTCACACATTGTGTCATTGTCTGGGGGTTACACATGAACATATTGAGCTTACATTTAGGGACTCCGACCTTCAGCCTATTCAGTGTCCACCAACTGACCTATGGAAAGTTGAGTTCCTCAGCCATATCCTCCTTTAATGTTATTCTTTGTCCAGTGAGTTCCTTCCTCCATCTTCTATTTTGGTTTTGCTGTTGCTTTTGCTTACCATCAAGAGTGTTTATTCTTGCCATAAAGCTCTTCCTGAATCTGAACTGATGAACTTGAGGCAAATATCCATTCAGATGATGTCAAGGGTCAGTCTCTTGTTTAGTTATCTCGGTGTCCGCTGCTCTTTCTCTCCTTATCTTAGCTGGAGCGATGCCAATAAGAAGATATATTTTCTCAACCAGTATAGGTTTGAGGTATCCTGTCACAATACGTATTATTGCATTAACAGCGATGTCAACTTCTTTCACTAACTGGTGGAAGAGGAATGTCATTTGGTTCAAGGACTCAATTGTCCTGTGCTCTGTGTTGACATAATGGCAAGGTGGGCAGTTGGAAAGAGTGTTTTCTTACTTCTAGCTAGAAAAAATGGCTCCCCTGTGCCTAAAGTAATTCAGCAGGGGGCAAAACACAGTGAAGTTGTCCTCTGCATACTTTCTTCTTCTTCAAGTGCCATAGCCATTCTGAATATTGGCTATCATTGTGGCAATAGTCTTCCTGCTCTTAACTTCTCAGAACAGTTTTGAAATCCTTTAAGGCATTTTCAGTGTTAAAATATTTTAAAAGAAAGATGTTAGCAGAGCTTAGGATATTAGGTTTGAAAATTAATTTGTTGGTGTTAAATCCATGAAATGAGGAGACAACATTATTTAATTCATTCAGTTGGTTAAGATGCTGAACTTGATGACTGGAAGATCAGCAGGTCAGCAGTTAGAGACTTCAGTGCTGCATGATGGAGTGAGCTCCCATCTCTGTTTCTGCCAATTTCTGTCAACCTAGCAGTTTGAAAGCAAGAAATTGCAAGTGGATAAACAGGCACCACTTTGGTGGGAAGTTAAACAGTGTTCTGTTTCTAGTTATGCCTGCCACATATCCATGGAAATATTTTCAGATGCAGACAGCACTGGGCTCTTTGGCTGTAAACTGAGATGAGTACTGAACCCTACAGTTCGATACAATTGGCTTTTGAGCAAGGGTGACTTTTACCAATTGGTGGAAATTAATTTGGTAATTAAATCATTAGTTCTGAAATAAACAGTGGGATTTCCAGAGATTTGTGTTAGTTGTTAATACTTTCAAACATTGTCTTTTTATAGATTTTGCTATGGTTTTTGCAATCTGATACTTTTGTCAGATCCAGTTCACTCCCATATTTGCAGGTTTCATTTCCACCATTTCATTTATACACAGGCTAAAAATATTCAATACAAAATCCCTGAAATACATAATACTGTATATATTTCTATGGTGCATTACCAGAGTTGGCCACTAAAGACCATTGTCTGCAATGGAATGTTTACAAGGAATAGAGAAACACATTTTGGCAGCTCTGATGTAGAAAGACAGAAGCTTTTTGAAATCCCTCATCTGCTTCTATAACTCAGCAATATGTGTAGATATAGAGTTCACTGTTATCTGTGGTTTCAGGTATCCATGTTAAGTTTCAGAATATATCTCCCACAAGTTTGTAGGTGTGACCTTTATACTACAGTTCTCGTAGTATAATTATTGTCTGGCTGGTGTCCAATACATAGTAGCTTATCTTACAGACTGTTCAACTGCTTTGTCCCTAATCTACATAATTTTACTTTTATTTATTACCATACCCACACACTGCTACCAATTCATGGTATCCGTTTGTTGCATAATTATTTAAAATTTATATCTGTTGTAATGATTTGGAACTGGGAACTATATTTTAATTTGCTAATAATTCTCAAATATGGAACAAAGACACAAGTCTTGTGTGATATAATCCAAATCAAACCATAGTTCAAATGAATTTAAACCCAGTCACCCAAATTTTGCCCACCATGCTAGCTTTTCAATCCTCCCTTTTGTATGAACTTATTAAATATGTTGAAGAGTTCAATCACTGCAATTCTGCATGTTAAGGGGGGGGGGGAGAGTGGAGAGGAAGTTAACAAATGAAGTTTAGATTACTAAAGTTAACCAAATTGTTTGCAAGCTCTGAACCTTCTGGGCATGCAGGGGACCTTTCCACTGCCAACAGCACTTTGCCTATCCTTGTTCTTCAACCAGTGTGTACACAACAAGAAGCTGTGATGAACACAAAGTGGTAATAAATTCCGGGAAGTCTTCTATAAGTACCAGAGGAAAGGGAAACAAAACTTTGCTTAGGTTCACCTTACTCTGTCTAATTAATCGTAAAGAGTGTTTTATCACAGAGGTGAGCGATGTGCAACCATAAACTGCATTCAGCCTCCCCTTTTTTCTGCAAACTCCCAGTCTCAGCTGGATACTGCCACTTCCCAAAAATATCCATCCATCCATCCCACAAAATAAACTTTCCATTGTTTGAAAGAGAACATTTGGAGTGGGTATTCTTTATTTCATAAATTTAAATAATTAGAAAGTCCTCACCCACAAAGAGGGAGGAGGAGGAGAGAGAAAGAGATTATTCTTCAATAGCCTTTTAAACAGCACCATTCCAAAGCCTTTTAAAGATAGGGCTCCTCCCCTGGAGTGCTGCCTGCCAAGATTGTACTTAGAGTACAAGAGGGAGTGGCTGCTGTGTAAAAGACAATGTGAAAGTGATGGTGTTGAGTTGGGAAATGATCAAATGGGAATGAGGGGTTAGGGAGAGAGAGAGACATCTATCTGCAAAGGAAAGCCAGAAAAACCATGATGTTAAAACAAAAGGGCAGAAAGAGAGAGAGGTGATGATTAAATAGAAAGATCTATAGAAGAAAAGCAGGAAACAGGCAAAGAGTAAAACAATGATTACAAACTTCATTTTTCTACTTGGATTGTAAATGATATGCGGCTCTGTACTTTCTCTTTTGAACTAAGGATCTTAGTGGTGCAATCCTAAGAGGACTCTTTCTCATTACATGCCATCAAGTCAGGGGGGTGCTGTCAGCGATGGGATGTAACAGGTCCTCACCAGTTCTCCAGAACCGGTAGTAACTTTTCCCAGTGTCCCAGAGAACCGGTTGCAGCTTTTTGGGGGGAACCACCTTCAGGGCTTACCTTTTCACTGGTTCCCCCCACTGCACATGCACGCCAAGCACTTGGTGTGCATGCACGCCTACAGTGCTTGGCGCATATGCACGGCCTCCTTGCTGTCCTCCCAAGCAGGGAGGAGGAAGAGAAGCTGCTAACCTGAAGCTCCCTATAGCTTGCTCCCCTAAATATCCTAGAGAACTGGTTAGGCAAAGACTTAGTACCTAACATCTTTAACTGTTAAAAAGTTGAAAATGAAGCCATCTTGTCAGTGGTGAGTTCATTCTGTAGTTCCTTCCATCTGACCTAGTGTGAGAAAGATTAGCCAGAATAAGCTTTAAGCTCTGGTTTAAAAGCTCTGGTTGATTTGTGTTGTGGGTGGGTGGGTGTTTGGGTGGGTGGGTGTATTTTAATGTATTATTTATTTATTTAATTTATTTATTTACAGGTTTGTGTTGTGGGTGGGTGGGTAGGTGGGTTGAGGTGTGTGTGTGTGTGCGCGCACGCGCGCGCTTATTTTTATTTTATTTTATTTTTTATGATTTTTAAATTTGTTTTCTTTGGCTCCGCCCACAACATCATGATGTCATGACATTGGCTCCGCCCATTATGTTAGCTCCGCCCACACTGTGATGATCTCATGGTGGGGTAGTAAAATTTTTGACATCCCACCACTGGGTGCTGTGCACCTTGGGAGGGAGATGGAGAGGGGCAAGGGGCAGCAACCAAGGGATTGGGGAGAAAGCTGTCCCCAGGAACAACTTGGTTGCCACTCCTTGCTTGTTCTGCCCAGCACGCAGCACTTTAGAATAAACCATTGCTCCAGGCTGAAGGAGGGAGCTTGGAGCAAAGGCTTAATCTAAAGCACCATAGGGGCACATTTTACTTCCACTTCAGGGAGTGATGAGAGTCCCATGCGCCAGATGAATGACAGTAAACCCATTTGTGTGGATTCACGAGGGCTTGGACTTCTGGGAGCTGAAGTCCAAGAACATCTGGAGTGCCAAGGTTCACCATCATGGCTCTAGGACTTGCTTGATCCTCTTTAGGGCAATACAGCAGTATCCTCAAAGCTCTGCTGCAGCACCACCTTTCAAATGAATCATTTCTTCCTATCAGTTTTTCTTACTGTCCAGCTTTCATACCTGTACAAGTTGACTAGAAGCACCAAAGTGTAGATGACCTTAGTCTTGACCTCCATTAACACATCTTTATCCTTAATGGTCTCTGATTCCTTCATTGACCTAGTATGAGAAAGATTAGCCAGCACATGGTGACCATTGCCAAGGGTATACTCATTTGTGGTTCAAAAATACCAGTTTTTGAGGTGGCTCTTTCTGTGTATCCCACTTGTTAAACTGAAGGCAGTTATGGTTTTTTAAAAAAGGGTCTATAGATGCTTTCTCATGAGAAGCATCACCTGACAAAGCTCAGAATCCTCCAGGCTTGGTGAGTGATTCTGGGAGTTACAGTCCACAAAAAGTAACTTCCCAGAAAAACAGCCCCAGATTGTATTGATGTCATGGTGAATAAGTAAGTCATACTAATGTGCATATTGGACCAGCAGGGGGACATATAGTGCAGGAATTACTCTAGCACTGAGTCCACAAAAGTCGACCGTTGATTTCTCTAAGCAACACACATCTATATTTATAATATATGGATTTATTTACTTAATTACAAACACTTATAAGCACACATAAATTACAGAGGCTGCCAAGTCACCAAGTATATAGATAACTTATACTGATCATTATGTTATCCCCTTGGAATAGGTATACAACATGTGTGTGTGCCCGAAGGGGAGTGGGGTGAAGAGCGATGTAAAATATAGCCAATATATAATTTTTTTTAAAAAAAGTGCACTTTTGCTTTAGAAGAAACGTCAAAGGCCACTGTATTCAAGACTCCTTTTCCATCACACTTTTATTTTCTTTATTCCATGCAAACTGCAACTAAAATGAAATTTATTTTCCACTGAAGTTTTAGTTTTTAAACCAGCTCAGTTTTACACTTCTGTTGTGTGCAACCTTTCTTTCTTTCTTTTGAAAATAGAAAACAGAAAAGATGCAGTTTGCTTCCGAATGGCTTTGGCATAATCCATAAAGTATATAAAAACTATGAAGAAATCACAAGCAGCGTGGTAAACTACTGTGGCCAAAATCTGCGATGGGGAAGCGGGAAAGTTCTGAGACATTGCTAACCCACTGATATGAATAAAATGAATGCCTCTTCTAAGGAAACACAGCTGCAATTTTTAAGTTGTTATTGAAGAGGAGCAAAGAAAAAATTCTGTGTCAACCACGAGCGGGATTAAAAGCAGAAAGTATAAACTATAAATAAATTCAATAAATGAAATTCAATAAATAAACAAAATAATATCCCCTACAAAGAAATGTTTCCCAACAAATGGTAGTGATTGTACCACTGGGAATGACATCAACAGTACTGAATTTCTTGGAAGCAAGAATTTATAGAATATACTGGTAAAATAAATGCCCAAACAATTGTAGTGGTACTTTTCTGCTAGGGCAGCTGAATTAGTGAGCACATTTCTACCATCTTTGTATAGTGGGACCTCATACAACAATCACCCCATATAGTAACAAAATCGCATAACAATTAGGTGTGTGGGGGGGGATGGCATCCCACACAACAATTTTCCCTATGGGGAAAAATTGTACAACAATTTTTCAATGGGAAAAACCATTTAGCAAAAATCATTGCATGATGCATCCCACAGGGAAAATCGTTATACGATACATGCATTGTCGAGCAATTGTTTCATACAACAATGAGCCCTGTGGAACGGATTAAAATCATTGTATGAGGTACCATTTGTACTTAAATACTGTGTGGCATTCATCTTCCTAGTGGCTGGAAACCCTGATTTCAAAAAGTATAGATAGTGCCAATATTTTGATTTACAGTACACTAGTGCCTCGGATAACAATGAGACTTGGTTCCACAAGTCTCGTCATTATCCGGTTTTTAATGTTGTGCAATTCATTGATCGCACAACGTTTAAAAAAAAGGCCCTGTTCCCCTGGAGGCTGCTGCAATCCAAAATGTCGGGATTTGAATCCCGACGTTTTGGCTTTCTGCAGCCTCCAGAGAAGTAGGGAAACTTTGGAAATAGCTTGGATCGGGTCCCCCAACCTCCCTGGAGCCGGCAGGAGGGTCACAGAGCCCAAAATGGATTAAAAATGTCCATTATTCCACCCATTTCAGGCTCTCTGACTCCCCTGCCGGCTCCGGGGAGGTAGGGGGACCCAATCCACACTGTTTCTGGAGCTCCCCCACCTACCCGGCCAGTGCAGCAAGCCAAAACATTGGGATTAGAATCCCGACATTTTGGCTTGCTGTAGCCTTCAGGGAGGCGGGGAAACTTTGGAAAGAGCTTGGATCAGGTCCCCTGATCTCCCTGGAGCTGGCAGGGGGGTCAGATAGCCCTAAAATGGTAAAAAAATGTATGTTTTTTTCACCCATTTCAAGCTCTCTGACCCCCCTGCCAGCTCCGGGGAGGTCAGGGGGACTTGATCCGTGCTGTTTCTGGAGTTCCTCCACCTCCCTGGCCAGTGCAGGGAGAACTTTGGAAATAACTTGGATCAGGTCCCCCAACCTCCCCAGAGTTGGCAGGGTGGGGGTCAGAGAGCCCGAAATGGGTGAAAAAACTGACGGGTATTTTTCCCCTTTTCGGGCTCTCTGACCCCCCCCCTTGCCCTCTCTGGGGGTGACCCAATCCACAGCTGTGGGTTGGCTGGGGAAGCCAACAGGGGAGCCCCCCATCAGCTTTCCAGCCACCCCACCCCTGCCTCCTCAGCTGCAGGGTGGCTGGAAAGCTGAACGGAGAATCCAATTCATCTTTCCAGCCACTCTGCTGCTACGAATGACTGCATTGAATAACGCTAACAGATCGTTATCCAATGCAAAATTTCTTTAGAAATTTTGCATCGTTATCCGATTTTAGCATTATACGATGCAGTCATTATCCGAGGTATTACTGTACTAGCAAATGTCTGCCTTTTTCATATTATCTCCAAATATTATCTGAATGTTTTAAGAAGTAAAAGACAACTCGTATTAATAAAACATAATATGTGTGGGTGGGTGTGCATGCATACGTGTTTGTGTGAATGCATTTGAAACTTCATTAGTCTGCAGCCTGCAGCACCATCGTAAGCCACTAAGTGCCAGTCATTCCTTAATAAAAAGTCTGGCCTTTTCATTCTAGGCAGCTCCCTGCAAAGCCCCCAAGCACTTTGAGCAATTTAGACAGATTGATGGAAGCTAGAGGGAAATGCTCAAAGAAAATTCTATTTCCTGTTCCTGCATTTAAACTCAAGCAGGTCTACAAAGGTAGCTCGTATTTACAGCTTCATGATCAATTGTTCTGGTTCCCTTAATGCCCAAAGGAGGAGTGGTGGTGGTGGGGGAGGAGGAGGAAGAAGAGGAAGAAGAAGGAGGAGAAGAAGAAGAACAGCAGCAGCAGCAGCAGCAGCGGCTGCAGCTGCAGCTGCTGCTGCTTCCCTGGTGATGACCCTCAGCACTTTCCAGATGGCTGCAAGTTAAGGAAGTGCCAATTATGCATCAAGTCTTATAATGTTGTTAGGAATACGAGCTGTGTCTCCTTAACTAGTGGGAATTCACTACTGTGAGTTCCACACATTGCATTAACAGTGTTGTGTATAAATGATAGTATTCTGGATCCTGTCCTGCAGTCATCTGTCCACTGGAAATACAGTAATACCTCGGATAACATTTGCATCAGATAATGCTAAAACCGCATAATGTTAAGCAATCGGGGGGGGGGGGGGATTGCATCACATAACGTTAAATCCTATGGGATGCATCGGATAATGTTCGCTAAAGCCTGTGCCAGTTACAATGTATCTCTATGGAGTTTTAACATTATCCTATGCATTCCATAGGATTTTAATCTTATCCGATGCATGCATTGGATAACACTAAAAACTGGCTAACACTAAGACTTGTGGAACCAAGTTTTAGCGTTATCTGAGGTTTTACTGTACAATGCTTTAAATAACAGTGAAGTAATCTGCCTGAGAATACGGGTGGGAAAAATTTAAATCTGGATTTAGCTCTTTTCAACATTCCAGAAAACACTATTTTCTTTTCCTTAGCCACTACTAGAACAAATTGTATTTTTAAAGGACAATTAAATGCAAATGGTGGTGGTGGTGGTGGTGTACAGTGATGCTTTCCAGTGCTATCCTTTTTTTATGTGGGTTAAAACTCCAATGAGGAGTTGCAGGCACATATGGCTGAAACAAAGCCAGAAAAATGCAAGATGTGTAGCTGGAATTTGTGTAACATCTGGTTCTGGCTTCAAGGAGAGACAGAGTAAAAGAAACTGGTAAAGGGATAGGCAAAGCTATCAGAGCAAAAGGCTGAATGAATCTAGGATGGAGGGAGAGAAAGAACACTAAGAATGGGGGAAATGAGGCAAGACAAGGAAGAGAAAGGTGGGAAATGTGGGAAAAGAGAAAAAAGTATGGAGGGAGGGGAAAGAAATGCCTAACTCATCCAGAGATGTATAGGCTGAATCAGTATAGGATGGAGAAGAGAAATACCAAAAAAGGGAGGAAACAATAAAAATGATAAGAATAGAATAGCTGAGGAGCTTCTAACCCAGGGATTTGCAACCTATGGCAATTAAATTGGCCCACAGTGAGGATCCTAAAACTGCAACCACCGGAAGTGCCAAAAACACAGCGGAAATGGTGAAAATGCTGTAAAATGCCACAAAAATGCAGTGAAAATGCCGCGAAAACACCATGAAAATGCTGCAAAAAAATTATTTAAATGCTGTGAAAATGTGACACCCTCACTCCTGCCACCATGGGAAATGACAAAAATGGCTGAGATAATGCCATGAATGCTGCCACCATCGCCACCTGTAAGGAATGAATGTATATGGAGTAGATGGGTGAATGAGAGCATGTGCAGAGTGTTGGGTACAAATGGATAGAAAGTAGCCTTGGTAAAAATAGTGCAGGCAAAGACAGGGAGAATAACCAGTGGTGGGTAGAAACTCTAGTTTTCATAATGGACTGAGATTGGTTGAGAGTGAATGATTGATGGAGAAGGTACTGGAAAATCCTGAGGAAAAATAAAAAAAGAAGAAAATGACGGGTTTTTGAGGTAGTTGCCTTGATAGAATCATCCAACTGAGGAGAGGTAAGAAGGCTACTCTAGAAGATTATTAGTTTGGCCTAGGAGAGGGTCAAGTGCTGATCTGTTGACTGAAGTGTTTTATTGGTATTTAATGTAGCTGCCTTTCATTTCTCCCTTTTTGAAACCCGACTGTTGATTTTCTTAGGAAAACAGGATGCCAATTGTTACACTGCCACTGCCACTGGAAACACCGGAAGTTGTACATTATTGTATATATGTTTGCATCTAGCTTTTATAATTTTAACCAATTGTTTTAATACTGTTTGTTTGTTTGTTTGTTTGTTTGTTTGTTTGTTTGTTTGTTTGTTTGTTTGTTTGTTTGTTTGTTTGTTTGTTTGTTTGTTTGTTTGTTTGTTTGTTTGTTTGTTTGTTTGTTTGTTTGTTTGTTTGTTTGTTGCCTGGCTGGCTGGCTGGCTGGCTGGCTGGCTGGCTGCCTAGCTGGCTCCCTGGTTGGTTGGTTGGTTTTTAAATTAATTAATAGACCACCAATTTAATTATTATTCTTCCATGTCTAGGCCAAACGTGAAACTGCCAAAATAGTGAGTTAATACTGCGGTTCATTTTGCCTGACCAAGTGTGAGAAAGATTAGCCAGCAACACAAGGTTGCTGTTACCAGGGTATGCCCCATTGTTGTCAAAAAATATCACAATCTTCAAGAAGGCTCTTTCTGTGCAATGATAAAGCATTATCCTGGGTGGTTTTCAAAGAAAAAGTAAAACTCCCATCCACACTTCCCAGGCCAACAAACAGAGATTTAAAACACACAATACAAACATTACAGAAAATAAAATATGAACAATAAAACCAAGTGGTTATCATAAACATACAGTATGTGTCAACGAAATACCAATAGACGTTTAGTTGTTTTTTAGTGCAATCGTGTACCATGTTTTCAACTGCTTTCTCTTTTAATAATCTGTGAGCTGACTTGGGTCCCATTACAGGGAGAACTTAGTCTAGAATAAATACAAACAAACAAACAAACAAGAGAGGAGTGATTTGTCCTTTCCTCTTTTTCATTACTTTGTCCAGATGGAAAATAAAATAAAAGAAACCTTTACTCACATGTGTGCCCTGCAGGCCAAAGAAACCTTGATTTCCCATGGTTGTCTCCCACGTGCAGAATGTATACACGAGCAAGAGTTTCTCCTCACTGTACATGTTGTTCTTTAGAAGGATGAAATGTCAACAAATGAATGACAAGTAATTTTTCTCTAAGACAGTTGATAATGACCAGAATGCAGTGGCTGAAGAGGGCTTATTGGTACTGTATATGCCAGTGTACAAGACGACTGGGCGTATAAGACGACCCCCCAACATTTCCACTCAAAATATAGTTTCTTATATACTCACTGTATAAGACTACCCCCTCTTCTGCATACCTTCCACATACCAAATAAAACGTAAAAGAACATCAGATTTGATTTTAACATGTTAATTTATATTCAAATGCTTATGACATGCAGAAAAACTGTCACAAGGCTGTTTGTTATCAGACATGTACAGTAAACATAAAGCAGTGCAAGTTTATTAAACGTAATTCACCAAAGACAATTCACTAAAGCTGAATGGAACAATAAACCTATGGGAGCTGCCATGCTGTTTGTTTTCTAATCTGTTAACCAAACTGGAACTGTCAATGATAGAAGGAAGATAACAAATAGAGGGAGAGAGCAAGAGCCAGGCAAGTCCCTAGCAAGTTTGCTGGCGTGACAGTTTCCCTTTAAAAGCCTTCAAACTCCTGTTCGTCATCTGATATTAAAAGTTGTTATCCGATCCATCCCATAGGACCTTAACGTTATTCGATGCAATTCTCGTCCCCAGATTGCTTAACGTTATGCAATTTAAGTGTTATCTGAGGTAAACGTTATCGAGGTAAACGTTATTGGAGGTATTACTGTATTTTATTCAACTGAAGTGCACCCGGCGTACAAGACGGGGCCCCCCTTGGAGGCATGTTTTTCAGGGCTAAAAAGTCGTCTTATACCCCAGCATATACGGTAAGTTAAAGAGCACTTTCAGGGCTCCCCCACCACTAAGAGAGATTGAGAAGGTCACCTTGTGCAGGGAATTTTAAGTTGCCATGAAAAGGAAATAAAAGCTAGCTATACAATTTGTTTTTACGGTAGTTTTACTAGCAGGAATGGGGAGAAATGCACCTGAGATTCTCTGCCTCACCTTTCCAAATAATTTGCCTAGTTTTCAATACTGACAATACCTTGAATTCTGTGGCTATGTCGTATGCCATTTTCTGCTTTCCTTCTGTCAGCAAACTGTCATCGATGGCTCTGAATATATTCTTCAAAGGCAATATAATAGCAGAAAATGCTATAACTTTAAAGGAAAGAATTCTGTGTGCTTTTCTCACATATGGATTTATTTAAGCACATTGCTAGATCTATGAGCCTTGGAATAATGCATATTTCTTATGAGGTTTTTTTTTATTATGTCAATTTGAGAATGTGAATGTGCAACATGTTGTTGAGAGGCCTATGGTACAATAAAGTACCCTGATTTGTTGTTTACCAATGAAAGAAATTATGATTCCAAGAGGAATACTTGAAAATATATTCAGATGTTACCCACATCAGAGTTTGCCATATTATTAAAATGCAGTCCAGATAGAAAAATACAAGTCGAAAGTTGAAGACAGGCTATATTTTGAGAAATATCTATTGTTCTTAATTGAAGTCACATCATAGAATGAACTCTATTTTAAAACAATTTTATTAACAACATTGTAATCTGCAGGAAACAGCCAACATTTGGATTTTATGAGCCTTGTCCTAGTTATACTTCCTATAGAGTGGTACCTTGCTTAAAGAACACAATGCGTTCCACAGGATTGCTCTTTAAGCGAGTTTGCTCTTTAAGTGAAACACCATTGTAAGGGACCAATTGTGACTTCTGGTGCGGGGGGGGGGGGGAGATTGTGAATCCTGATTCAGTTGTTAAACAAGTTTTTGGTTGGTTTTATTTGTTAAGCGAAGCGATCATTCAGAGAAAATTCTGTTCTTTAAGTGAGTTACTCTATAAGCGAGGCACTCTTTATGCGAGGTTTTAATGTACATTAATGTTTCTAAAGCTGAACAATGCCCTCCCACCTCCTTTCCCCCTCGTATTCCATACAGTAGCTTAGGGCGGGTTTCAGTCACCCAGGGCCGCAGGGCAAACTTGCCCCCCCCCAGGTAGGAAAGTCCTATCTTTGGGCTTCGCTGGGCTAGGAGCCAGGGCGGCTGCACACCTGGGATCCCAACGGCACTGGTGAGGCCCAGGGTCTGGGGCAGCGTGGTGCAGCCCCAGCAGGGAGCCCACCATTGGAGTCCCAGGCTCTGAGCCTGGCGGCGGCAGCTCAGCTGCCTTCGGTGGCAGTGGCGCCTAGGAAGCTGGGAAGCGAGGCCAGTGGTCACCGTGGAGCAGCGCCCATGGCTGGAGCAGTGCCAGCCAGGCCTTGCAGGAGGGAAGTCCTTGGCCTGGCTGGCGCTGCTCCGGCCATGGGCGCTGGGCTACAACAACCACCAGCCTCGCCCCTCTGGGCGCTGTTCCTGCTGAAAGCGGATGAGCTGCTGCTATCAGGCTAGGAGGCAGGGCGGCCACGAGCCTGGGATGCCAATGGTGGGCTCACTCCTAGGCCCACGCTGCACCACCCCAGTCCCTCACCCACGCCATCAGGGTCCCAGGTGCACGGCCACCCCACCTTCTAGCACAGCAGTGGCAGTGGCACCCAGAAAGGCAGGAAGTAAGGCCAGTGGTCATTGCACCCCAGCTGCCAGAGCAGCGCTGGTGAGGCGTTGCGGGGGTGATGGTTTCTCTGCCTGGCTGATGCTGGGCTGTGGTGACTGCTGGCCTCGCTTCCCACCTTCCCTGGTGCCACTGCCACCAGTGGGCTAGGAGGCTGAGTGGCTGTGTGCCTGGGACCCCAATGGTGGGCTTTCCGCTGCGACCGTGCCGCATCGCCCCAGCCCAGCAGGCAGTAAGGAGGGGGCACTTGGGGAGAAGGGGGATGGAGACGGGAGAGTGGTGCTCCCTGGTCTCCACCACACTGTTGGGACAGTGCCCTCCAGCTCGGGGTGGGGCCAAGGGTGTCGGCGGTGGCAGAGGGTCCCAGCGCCCTCCCCAGCCACCAGGAAGTCTGGGGTAGCAGCATCACCGCCCCCCACAAAGTGCTGCCTGGGGTGGGCCGCCCCCTTGCTCCCTTCCTACACCTCTGATTCCATATGAAGTTAACAACTTTTAACCACACTCTGTTAACAATCAGAAGTAAAGGCTTCTGAGATTTTCACTGACTTTTCCCCAGACCTTCAAAAGTTGCTTTTAGGAGGTAAAAATTGCACAATACCCCAGACCAACTTGACCACTGGCCAGACTGGCTGGCTGTTTTAAGAACTGCATAGGATTTTCCCCTCCAGTTGATAGATCACAAAATGTGACGTAAGTGATGTTCACATTCTGAGAGAGAGGAGGCTCTTTGGCATTGGGTCAGGAAGGAGCAGGGCTTTGGGAACATCCCTTTTGAATTACTCATCATGGAGCTTCCCAGGTAAGAATGATGACTAGGAGATTGTGGGTGGTCTCAACAAAAAAACACCCAACAACAACAAAAACAACAAAAATAACATTTATCAGGTAATGGGAGGGAGTAACCAGCACCCTAAAACTGCAAAAACAAAAATGTGCTTCTTGCACCTGTGCCATTAGAATGAAGGAAGAAAAAGGTCCTAATCTTTTTAGTATTTATTTAATGTTACTTTATTTTTATATCATTTCTATGCAACCTTTCTCCCATAAAGGAATTACAAAACCAGCCAGCCCCCTCTGCTCTGGACCTCCTAAACCAAAGCCCCCAGAGGGTGAGCTGGCCGGCAATGCACCTAAGCTGCTTCTCTTCTGCAAGGAGGTTTAATAGGTAGCATATTCAGAGGCTTGTGTGTGAATGCATTGCTTCTCTTACCCTTTAGTCCAATGAAGAGATGTTGTTCAAGCAAACGTAGGTTTATTGTAGTAGGTTCATAAAGCATAAAAGTCAGTCCAGAGACAGTCCAAAAACAACATAGTCCTATAGCATAAAGAACAGTCCAGAAAGGCCAATCACTCTAGGTAATCATTTTGAAGACAAAAAGGAATAGTCCCACAGGCCAAGATGTTATTCCATAGACATCCAAAAGCGAACTCTTTCTGCTCTCTCTCCAAGATGGAGATTCTAAACCATGTGTCGTGTTTAGGCCAATCAGAGACAGTAAGAAACTTTCCCACAACATAGGATTGTTGACACACGTGTACAGTCAGTGCCCTAACATATAGTCACAAATCAGGGAACTCAGCAAGCTTAGAGATAAGAAATAGGAACACTGAACTAAAAACAAGCTGTCTCGTGACACCGAGTCTTGTGAGACAAAGAAGGGAAATGATTTTTGAGGCCTAGTTTAAACTACAACCTCTCCAAGTGTTGAGAACATTAGGAAAAAGAGGTCTTTTCATGACAAAAGGGATCACAAAAATTAAAGTTGTTCCTCCATGACTAGGCCAGACATGAAACTGCCAAAATGAAGCCACTTTTTGTTGAGTTCATTCTGCAGTTTCTTTCACCTGACCTATTGTGAGAAAGATTAGCCCACACAAAGTGGCCATTGACCGGGGTATGCCCAATTATGTTAAAAAAAAAAATCTTCGAGGAGGCTCTTTCAAAGTACAAGTCAAGGTAGAAAGGACAATAGGTATACCATTTAAAAAACCCTCAAACCTAAGATAATATAAAAAATAATCACAGAAGCACTTTAAAAACTTTTTTAAAAAAACTTTAAAATGTGTTGATATATCCAGGTCTGAAATATATTTTATTTGCTGACAGATTTGAGGACAATTTGCCTTTTTTCATTCTTTTTCTTCACAAAACCTGGAGTCTCTGCCCGTTGACACCCTACAAATTTAGTAAAGTGTCCTTCCATGGCCTTTTAAAACTTGTGGTGGGGAGAGATCCCAATTTTTATGTGATTCAAGCAATGACAATTACTCAAATTAATTTTTAACCCTATAAGAACACATGATTTTATTGAGGCAGTTGTGATATAACTTTGGTGCTTCAAAAATTTATCTGGAACAATTCTGAATCAGGCCCGTTTGTCTTAGGTTCAAAACCTAATCAAGACTTGAAAATCCAAATATTTCTTATTTCTCTATCATTAAACAAAGTCCTGTTTTGCTCAGAATTGGATTCAAGTCCTCTAGAACAGTAACATTTTAGGAATAGATTGTGTGCTTGCCCAATTTCAGAGAAGCAGCATTTCAATAGGCAGCCATTTTCAGCCTGCATGTCTTCCAGGTATATATCTTTACATCAGAAATCTTTTTTGCCAATAAACTTTTTTTTTTCAAAACTGGAAGAAATTTGCAAGAATGTCCTTCTTCTTCTCTAAGCATAATATCTGCCAAGTGGATGGAAGCATATTTCATTTTTGTTTTTCATTTTAAAAATATATGAATTAAAGAAGACCACCTCACATATGGGAAGATTTTTCCAAGAAAAATGTTGGACCTACATGGAGAAGAAATTCCAAGGACAGATCATTAGGGATGTGCAGAATGTCTTTGCGGTGACGTCTCCTCATACAAGGACTCCTCGCTGGATAACTTCTCCAAGGTATCCAAGGAATTAAGGATACAGTAGTCAATTATCCCTCTAAGTTCTTTGCATACTATTGGCCTGAAATGGTAGGCAGCTAGAAGTAACAAACTTGCAAATTTCCAAACAATAAATGCAGTAGTTTATGGCGGATCTTAGATGGTGGGGCAGAGGAAGGGAATTTTTGAGATGATTCATTTACCCTCCCTTCCCTTCTGATTCCTTCTTAGATTGTGGTACAGTTTATAGAAAAGTAGCATACTGTACTTCATAAAGGTCTCCCTGAGAAAGTTTCAACACTCCAGAATAGAAACAAACCCTTCAAGGCTTTTAAGATAATGAGAACTGCATAGTGTTGGCCCTGGATTTTAATTTTAATTATTATTTACCTTTTGTTACCACTGCTGATAGTATTTTCTATTAATATTGTTATGTTTTTTAGATTTTCTGAGGCCATCTGGTTTTATATCTTGGGTTACTAGGGTATATATATAAATAGATAAATAAATAAATCGTTTAAGGTATTGTACATGGGAAAATATTTTAGTAATGTAAATCTTCATCTATTTAGTTCTGAAATGTGAGAATGAAAATTTTCAAATTTCTTCCAATTAAAAGAGATGAGAAACTTTATCCTTTCCTTTTACATTTTCACTCAGAGAAGTGTTTTATGTACAGTACCTCCAAAAATCTTCATTTTACACACAAATTTTGTGATGGGAACACGGGTTATATACAAAATATATGTGGTTTGTTTTTTCTAATGTTGTTTTTGATGGGGATCACACACACCCTTTCCCCTCCCCTCTCTCTAATGGAGGAGAAGAAAACTTGAGTACGATATGTCTAGACACCTTTTTTACTGAGGAAAAGAAAAATTCAAAGTAGTTGTGGTTGATTTGAAAGGACGGCTATCTTCCTACATGTGCTCCAGTCCATCTCACCTGTACTTTCCATTCCGCCTAACTGTCAAGCCCGTACCATGCACAAATGCCTGTCTTGCACACTGGTGTACCTATAATAAATATTAATAAATGGTTGTTCCTCTCTTCCCTGCTTTCTCTCATTCTGTCTCTCCAGTCCTCACAACACAGATGACAGGGCCTTCAATCATGTATTTTGTCCAAGTCATGATCGTCTCCCAATGGACAGTGATTGGAGAGCTCCTTTCAAACATGTCATAAGTAAAATTGTCAGTTACTGTATCCTGCTCTATCTCTTTTTCCGGCTTCCTTTGAGCATTTCTATGGAAATAAAAAACAAAGATGATATTACTCCTCTGTCTTTCTTAAGCCTGAATCCTGCATCAATCTTCAGCCAGGATCCTGCTTTAGTTCTGCTTATTTACGTAACCTTGTGTCTTCAGAAGCACTGGGTGCAGATCTGTTCCAAAGTAAACAGATTCAGGCTGAGCTTCAGGTTCATTTGATTCTGATATAGATTCCTATTTATTAAACACTAAAGAGGTTCCCTGCACCATGTCCAAAAGCTTTCTAAAACCATACTCACCAACAGATAACTCTCTCTAGTTATTAAGCCTATGCTTATAGCTGTTGAAAGAAATGATAATCAGGCCTTCCCATTTGACTTTCCCTACATGGTTATTAAAAGTAGTGCCAGCTCCATCTTCCTCTTTTCCTCACCCACCCCTGCTGAAAAGGGAACTATGTACCATTCTTTTAGCTCCACAGGAACATGAAGCTGAGTGAGTAATGGGTGGGTGGTATTTTCATACCTCTGGTCTGTGATTTCATTTTTTTACGATTTATCACCCAAAGAAATTTACATTTCCAGATGTTGCCTTTATCAGATAATGTTGTGAAGGTGAAACTGTCTCAGGCCCCTTGCCTTTGACCCCCATCACATAACCCAGTCCAACTTCAGCAGCCTGTATCCCTCAGTGAAGCCCACACATGCTCAGTATCACCTATGAACCTGCTTCAGGCTACAGAAGCTGTAATAGGTCTCACCCACTGGCTGTTTGTGCTTGCAAATCAGCCAGATCAGGTAGGATGTGCAGTTCAAAGTGATTTAGAGTAGCTTAAGGTAGCGTTACCAAGATACCAGTCCTCCTCCAACCAGCCGTAGCCATAGCCAGGGGGTGGCCAGGGTGGGCTTGACCCACCCTTGAGTTAGCAGTTTGCCCACGCTGGCAAAACGTGGTTTCCCATAGGAATGCATTGAAAAAGGGGCATTGTTTGTTGCCCATCTTGGGGGGAAATTCACCCACCCACATCTAGAATCCTGGCTATGGCCCTGCAACCAGCTTAGCTCTATAAGTGAAGTTTTCCTTCTTTCATTAATCCCCTTTTGGAAGTATCTATTATTACTATTAATAATAATATACCCAGAAACTTCCATTCAATCATTCATTGCTCTCAATTACACAAATTACAAGCTTTAGTCTGGAGCAAAGATTCTCTTTCTGCAATGATGCAGTGTAACACTATAATCTATGAAAATATTCTTCTTGCTTTCACAGAAAAACACACACAACTAATATACATTGGTTATCATCTTGAATAAGCTGTGCCATTTTCCCATGTATATTTTATTCGTATAAACAGAAAGCCAGTGATTTAAAACGACCACATAAGCATGGTCTTCTGCTTGCTGGGCTCTTATCTGTAGAACAGAGTCAAGAGGTTGAACAAAGGAACATGGCTTAATAATGAGTCTTAAGACATGTAGATTTCCATTTTGCTTCTTTCTCTTTTTTTCCAGGTCTCTTTTGCAAAATGCTAATTCCCCCCCTCCCCGGCCCCAGGTGGCATCCAGAAATTTTTGCAGTTGTTCCAGCCATGCTTGTGTGAATGTTTATTGCAACATCTTTACCTCTGCTTCCAGAAAAATAAGGATACATTCATAATAAAACACATTGCCACGCTGTAAAATATTAACATAATATTAGCTTGGACCTAGAGTTGTTGGGAATGGAATGCAAATTGTATAATCAGGTATGTGTGTGCTGGGGAAATAAGGGACTGAACAGTGTGGGAAAATGGCTTTGGAGATTATTGTTTTTTGGGGAGAGAGAAATTAGCAAAAAATATATATACTTTCCTCCCACTTTTGGATATCTCTGCCAATCCTGATTTCTTCCCTCAATGGAAGGAGCCTATATTTTTCAACGGGGTTGTTTAGATTCAACACACGGTCTGCATTTATGTTGTTTTTATAAAAAGAGTTGGCAAGCCATGGTTCAGTATTACACAGATGAACACTGAGAAGCTTCAAAGATATGTACTTCTTTTTTTTTTTAGCTTCTGCAATTTAATTTCCCAATTCAGACATTAGACAATGCCTCTATTTTTCCATCATCTGCAGAGAGAGAGAGAGGCTATCCCTACTCTTCTCTTGAACAGTGATGAGTCTGAAAAGGAGAGCTTCCTGCACGTACGCAGGCTCTGTATGTGACAAGTACCTTGGAAATCTGAGGCTGTTACTCAAAGAGATTACATATAAGGAGAAAAGTCCTCTACTTTTAGAATTGTCATTGTACATGTAAAGGAAGCAACAGCAACCAAGGTGTGGCCAACTGCTCTCCTCTTAGTGCAAGGGTGCCCAAACTATGGCCTGTAGGCCAGATCCAGCTCCAGAAACACATTCATTTGGCCCATGTCAACCTTGTCACTCCTGGAAGTGGAAGTAAAATGTCCCTGTATGGGCCTGTTTTACTTCCATTTCCAGGAGTGACGAGGGCAGCACGGGCCGGATGAATTGGCATCAGGGGCTGGATCTGACTCACAGGCCATAGTTTGGGCACCCCCTGGTTTAAACAGAGAAAATGGCAGCTTAAAATCTATCTCATCTGGTTGCAAAATAGATTGCAAGGCACATTTTACTTCAGCTTCTGGTGGGAGGAACCACGTGACTGGCCCACTGAATCACGTGACTGGCTTGAAAAGTTTGGCACCCCTGTCTTAGTGTGTCAAAGAACATTTCTTCCATCACACTGAACAGAACTTTCTTCTAGCCATTATTTATAGTCATCCAATTTATCTGAAAAAGAAAACTATGCCCCCCCCCCGAAAATACTCATTTCTCTTACTGACTTGGTTACGTGCAGACTGGAAGTAGAGGCATCCTGATCTCCACTAGAAAGAGTATTGTCAAAATGATTAATGTTGATGTTATGCTGAAGCATTGAACTCCATGGAATGCTGACCTTGGTCCAGTAAGTTATTTTTCATACTGAAGTTGTTTAATTTTTTTTTATAATTCAGCCTATTAAGCACAAACATCTTTTACTCATTTAATTTCATTTTCTTTATTGGTACATGTCACTGTGGCTGAAGCAATTGCAAAGGATTGGTTCAGAAACCAGAGTTTACAGAAACACAGTGTAAATAGATTCTGAAGCCAGGGACTAAATGCTATGAAGTATAATTGGGACAAGAGTGTTATTGTCAAAATCAGTACACACAATATTAATTGCTAACTTATTTCTCTATCCATATGTATGTCGTACTGTCTCTTCTGCAAGGAGCATTGATCATAACTGTAAGTTAGTACATAACTTGATCACAGACTCCACATCTTTCTCCTCCGCCCAGCTGACTATCTTGAGCTGTGAATAAAAATGGCTGGGATCCCTTCGTTCAGAAGCCACAGAGGGAGTAGGTAAGGGTTCCAGGTTGTGTATCCTTGATCTACATTCAATGGAACTATGCAGCTTGGTCTTCAGAAACTGCATTTTTTCACAAGCCATTATTTCTAAAGTCCAACAAATAACTTGCAACATGTTTCCAGGTAAGATATTGTAAACTCATGACCTATTCTGAAAATTCAAGTTGATGATGGATTTTTAAATTTTACAGGTTATGGGTTTGCTGTAATTTGTTTTTATCTTCTGGGGAAGATTCCGGAATCATGGAATAACTGAGTTGGAAGAGGCCTTTTAAATCATCAAATCCAGTCCCCCCCTGCTGAATGCAGGAGTTCGAATGAAAGCAGACAAAGCAGAAGCAGCAAGGACCTTATCTGATGTATCAATTGCAGTGGCTCAGTGGTTAAGAAGCTCACCATGTTAGCTGGAAGGCTGGCAAGTCAGCAGTTCGAGACCTGGGTACTGCATGATGGATTGAGCATCCATCTCTGTCCCAGACATTGGGGACATGAAAGGAGCTTCATTTGGGCATTCCCTGAGCAGAGTTTCTTTCACAAAAATCCTTTCAACCCAGAATAATTTCTGACACAAAATTATTATTATCTGATGCTAGCATTCATTCATTCATTCATTCATTCATTCATTTGAAATATTTTTGCCTCATCATGTAATCCCTACATGGTTGTGGCCATGAAAAGTCTTTTTCTTAGAATGCACAATACACTTTCAGGTTTGGAAAAAAAACTTTCTCTTCAAGCTTAAGGGTTAGAAGCCAAATTTGTGGTGAAATTGCCTCTGGTGCCCTCTTGAAGATAGAAGAGACTGGAAAGGGGTTCAAGGGAAGAAAGGTTCAGCAGGATAACAGAATGGGGTATAAATATTTCCTGAAACTTTGGGTTAAATCATTTGCTGGATGCCCTTGTGGAACCATAATATGGCAGTCATTGCCTCTTTATGTTCCAAAGCTGAAGTCTATAACTGCCTGTGGGTATTTGGCACATGTGTTGGAGAGGGTTGATCAGAATTGCAACTTAGCAACCATTGGATGGCTAAACGTTTTCCATCATTACTCACTTCACATCACATTTTATTTGTGCACTGCTGTATCTGTACAGAAGAAAGTGTGGAAAAATAGATGGTATCTTGCATTTACAAATTTATTCTGTGATGTTTAGATGGATTTCAGATGGATTTATTTGACATGTACAGTACATGCTTCTTAGCACAGAATGATACATCTGATTTGAATGGAAGGAGGTGGTGATGGCACAACACATTTTGGATAATAATTTGCAAAGCAAATATAAAAGCAGAAGCAAATTATTGGTTGTATCATGCAGTTATACATTACATGACTGTAACAGCAGTTTAAAGTTGGCTTTAAATTGGTCAGAAAAGTTACACCCACAAAATATGGACTGAAATACAAATTTTTGCTATTATGAAAGTAAAAAAATGAAATGAAACAAAAGCACCATTCCTTATGTAAAATATCTCAACAGGTCACTAAAAGCTTATAGGTGGTAGAGTAAGGAAACTTTTTTATTGGTTCCCACATATGAAGTTGAAGTTTTGAGAAGGACATCTATCTACAACAGAGATAGGGGATGTTGGTCATTTGGACTATATTGTTGGACTATAACTCTCATCAGCCATACATATTACAGCCAATTGTGTGAATGGCAGTTGTAGCCCAACATCAGCGAGGGGTGCATGTTTACCATCATTAGTCTACAGAAATACTAAATTAAAATCCATACTTGGCATTTGGGTTACAAATCATGGTGTTAAAAATCTAAAAGCACATCCATAGCTCTAACTGGCTTCCAGAAGAAGAAAACAGGTGGTGGCTGAGGAGGAAGCTGATGAAATAGTCAGTCTGAGAGGACTTTATGAATGTTGAAGTGTCTACACTTTCATTTGGTCATTTATCCAAATTCAGATACAGTACAGTTTTGCAAGACCCCAGCAATTTCCTGTTTTGAAGAGAAAAGAGTGGGTTGTATGCATTCTATGCCATGGTAAAAGGAATGCCCCATTCTCCTCTAACCGCTATTATGCAGGCACAAAGAGGGCCTCTTGGTGAAAATCAGAGGTTGCTCTGAAAAACAAAGCGTCCAGCTAATACTTTAAACAGAACCCTCTCCTCAGCTTCATTCATGAAAAGAAACAACATACGTCACAGTAAAACTGCTTAAGTGTGGATGCTTTGAGTCTGCTGGGTGGAAACTGTGTTTCAAGAGACATTCAAGAATCATTCATCTGACATCTCTTGAAAGAAAGAAAAAATGCAATTTCCCTAAGAAATAAAAAGGAAGCACCTTACTTGTTAGATGTTTGAAAAGCAGCTCCTGGGTGTGGTATGGAAGAAGGGAAATGTGCTGACAAACTTCTGAAGAATTGTATCAACTAGACTCAAGGGATTAAAAAAAAGTTTCCACAAACTTTGAAGCCACGTGACGGCCTGCAGCCAGCAGTTTCTCCTTTTTCACCTACCTTGTTTGTTCATATTCAAAACTCTTTGGACTCTAGAGCACACAGATTTATTGGCAGTTTGCAGGTTCATTTGCATGCAGTTCTTCTTTGTACAAGACATGGTACAGAGCCCATAATAAATGGCTTTTGATATTTGTTGAAATGTTTTACTTAAGACCAGGAGTTCTCAATCTTTTTAAGCCAGCGGCCAGGTCGTGCTCCATCAGACAGCTTTGGAGGCAGGATGGCCATTTTGCCCTTTCTCCATGACATAGCACTTCCAGGTGTGCTGGAAACAGTGGGGGCACATGAAATGGCACTGTGGGCTTCATCTGGCCCACAGGCCACAGGTTGAGAATCCCTGCTTAAGACAAAGGCTGAGCTTACTGTGCAGCCATAGGTAAAGTTAAAGGTTTCCCTTGCTCAAAAGCCAGTTGTATCTGACTCTAGGGTTCAGTGTTCATATCTGTTTCAAAGCCAAAGAGCCAGCGCTGTCTGCTTCAGCAGACATTTCCATGGTCATGTGGCAGGCATGACTAGACACCAGAGTGCATGGAACACTATTCACCTTCCCACAAGAAATGGTCCCTATTTATCTACTTGCAATTTCTTGCTTTCGAACTGCTAGGTATTTTTAACCCCCATGCTTGGTTCACCAACTCTGCCATTGCCAGCCCCAAGCCCAGATGAGAAAGGAGGAGAATTGAGCATTAGGTTAGCATCCAGGTCTCATAAACCCTTGTTGCTGAAGAAACAACGAGGAGATTCATTGCCTAATATGCTGTAGTGTTAGACACAGGCACCACACAGCATGAGAAGGAGCTACTACTATTGCATAATTGGTTTACCTGTACACTGTACATGAAAGGCTTGAAATGACAGGCATGTAAACACACACCTTCATGTTGTTGTTCTGTCATAACTGAATCCGAATATTAGCCATCATCATGGCGATCAGCCATGAAGACTGTCCTGAGAATAAATCGCATTGTGACACCTGTACCACTGATCCATTTCCACGAGTCACTTTCTGATCCTGAGCCCCTTTGGCACACAAAGATCCTCCTCAGCCCCAGACCAGTATTGATGAAGCTGCTGCCCTCCATCAAGATGAAGGGATTTAATCCACCTGGGGACCATCACCCAAGGCCATTAGTCCTCAGGATAGTCAAGTTAGTTAACCGCCACCTGACACTCGATGTTGAGTCACTGTCAGTATGATCTACTCTATTACCATAGCAGGATAACCTGGCCAGACTCTTGAAAAACCACACACCTGCATCTGTACATTTCTTGAAGCAGATATTTTGACGAATGCCCTAGTCAACTGTTCAGCTAAACACACAATAAGGGAATGGGATGGAATTTCACATTTTCAGCCTTCATATGTTTTCTATAGCACCTACATAATGATAACACTCAGGAAGTTGCTCTTTTATATGCAGTGTTTTCTAATCCATAATACTTAGCTGGACTTTATGCAGCCTTTTACCTGAAGGTAGAAGCTGGAGAAGCTTTAGCTCTTAGCTGTATCTACTTAGGTTTTTAAAATAACTTTACATGCTCTGCATCTACAGAGTCTACAGCTGAGGCGGCCAAAGTTTTAGTTGTTGTGCTACAACTCGGCCCTGGCCCTATGGAACCTCCTGCCAACAGAGTTACGTCTCCAGATGGAGTTGCTGCCCTTTAGGAAAATTTAAAAACCATGGCTGGCAGGGCAGGTATGGGGTGCGGGAGGGACTATGACCCCAGCCCACTTGTTGATTTAAGCCCTGCTTGCCCTCAAATAGTTTTTAGATTTTGATTTTAAAGTTTTAAATTGAGGGGTTTTTTAGGAATGCTTTTAAGAGTGTTTTATCGTTTTTTTTTATGAATTGTGAGCCGCCCTGGGTCACCACAGTGAAGAGGGCAGTTGCTAAGTATGAATGAATGAATGAATGAATGAATGAATGAATAAATAAATAAAACTCCTAGAATTTTTCATCCCCAGGTTTGCTGGCAGGGACTGGTGGGAATTGCAGTCCAGCAACGTTGGGCGGTCCATAATTTGTCCACCTTTGTAGTATAAGATAAGATCTTCTAAAACAGAGCTTAACTAGTGTTCAGTGGACTCAGGGGTTTCCCTGTGAACTGTCAAAGCATAGATGAAACTCCTGGAATATGGGAACATTGGTTGATTATTTGTACAAATGTTAAAAATAATGGTGCTAGGACACTACCCTGAAAGATATAGGATACATGATTGTTCCTGAATTATCTGTGTTTGATATAACTGCATATCAATATGGGTTTGTTCAGCACAGATAATAATAAATCAAAATAAAGAAAATTTTGAGAAGGGATAGTAGCCTGTTGTTTTTTTAAAAAGGAGGTGTCATTTGGTAATGTTACTTGGATGAGTAATAAGGAATATTTTTATGCCTCAGTCCATGAATCACAAACTTTACAGTGATATTTAAAGATATTGGTACTATTTTAAGATGGTTAGAGTGAAGCATATTTTCTTTTTCTGATTAATACAATAATGTCTCTATTTTTCCTAGAATTTATTTATTTTCTGTGTGACATACATATGCATAATAGAACATAATGGCTGACACCCTGTTGCTTATCAGAATAAGTTGTACTAGAGTAGACCCATTAAATCAGTGGTACTTTGGTAAGTCAGTTACTCTGACTTCCATTGATTCAAATGGGTCTACTTTATTTGCAACATACTGTAGTGTAGTAAAAGGGACTGCGGTGGCTTAGTGTTTAAGATGACTGAACTTAATGACTGGAAGGTTGGCATGTCAGCATTTTGAGACCCGAGAACTGCTTGATGGAGTGAGCTCCCGTCTCTGTCTCGGGCTTCTGTAAACCTAGCAGTTCGAAAGCAAGCAATTGCAAGTAGATAAATAGGTACTACTTCAGTGGGAAGGAAAAAAGCATTCCATGCACTCTGTTGTCTAGTCATGCCTACCACATGACCATGGAAACATCTGCAGATGCAGACATCTATAAACAGAGATGAGCACTGAACTCTAGAGTCAGATAAGACTGGCATTTGAGCTCATTTAGTTCAATGGAACTTACAGACTAAATCAATGGGCCTACTATAATTCAACTTGCTATTATAAGCAACAGGATTTCAGCCCCTGAGTAGAACTTCCTAACTTAATAAGTTTCTGCCCTGTTTACCCTCCTCTCTCAAGCAAGAGATCACAGGCTGACTAGGTCAAAACCCATGATGTTTTCAATGAAACTTTTATAAACAAAATTTTATTTTTCTTTAAATTGGGCAACATTCTGTTTCAAGGTTCTATGTTCATTCTGTGCACCTATTAAGTTCAGAGATCCTAATGGGAAGTTGTAGAGCAGCATGAATTTGTAAAGAAGCCTGTTTGTATTATTTATGCCTTGGAAACATGGACTGCAGGTCACCACGTGTACCTGTAGCACCTTCTACCCCTCAAGATGGGCTGCATAGCAGCCAGTACTTGCCTGCCTATTCCCTGAATTCACTTCTGATGTTCAGCAGGGCAGCTCTATCAGGCTCAAATGTAAACTCTACCGGGTTCAACCATTTCTTATTCCCAGGTACATCAGTTCACACTTCCGACTTTCAAGTGAGACATTTAATCTATAATTTTAACTGTTAAATCTGCCTCTTTGCTTAAAAACATGCTGTTTTATATTTTATTTTGTTTGCCATTGTAATTTCCACATTTTCTTCATCCTTTACTGTTTGGAGGCATTTGTTTTAAATCGCTGTAATTCATTTTGGTTTTGTTGTCTCAAGTTCTTGGAGGAAAGACCTGCTAAACATGTCTGTAGATGAGCAAGATATTTTTAAAAGACTATGTAATCTATGTCTTAAAACATCAGCAATTATCAATGTTTATTTATTCTTCTCCTTCATCCCATCCTCAAGCAATTATGTTACATGGCAGATGGATATGCCAAGTTAGCAAATAGAAAACATCAGGGAGTTTAAAACAGGAAACAGGAATTAGTTTTATTTGCCTGTTTTAGTAAATAAGCTATTTTAAAATAGTATTTAAAAACAAAACAATTTTTATTTTAAAAAATGAAATGTAAAATCTTACTTGTGCCACACAGAACTTTCTGTACAGTCAAACATTATACTAAGAAACTATTAAGTCCTTAATATTTCCTAAGCAATAACTCTTGACCTCCATGGGAACCTGTCAAGCACACTGATGTATTTAATAGATTCAAAAAGAAGATGGGACAAAAGACTTGATTGGAAATTTGCTCGGAAACTACTAAAATCATGTAATTCTTAGAATGTTTAAAAATAGCATTCAAATTCTAGCTTAAAAGATGAAGAGAAAACTTGTCTGCAGAATATGGAAGGGATCATAACAAATTCATTTAGATCAACAGATTATTAAAACCACATCTTTAGTCATTTTCCAGTTGATGAATCTAAAATTGTGCGCTGAGCAAAAAGGGGGGGAAATCAGCCCCCTGAACCCCTGTTATTACCAACATGGAACACTTTGTGCCAATCCCTCCAAATCTAAATTACTGTCTATGGATAAAGGCACATATTTACTTTAGCTGCCACTAAACCTACTGTAGCTAATTAGCACTAACAAATTCGTGCTGGTGAATTTGGATCAATCAGATTAGTTTTCCCAGATAAATGCTGGCGTCACATATTCCTGGAAGCATAGAGGAAGAAGATAAATTGCTGTTCTATTCTATTAGAGAAGACCTGGCTTTCTTCTGATATTGACTCACTGCTCATGTGCTACAGAAACTGGAAACTAAGGCTGATGTCTTGATGTATGTACTTCATGAACAGGAGTAACGGTGCACAACATCACAAATTGTGCTTGCTTACAATTTCATTTCAACATGGTCACACTTGGCTTTCACCTTTCAGATCCAAAGCCAGAGGGAGAGCATGGATGAATAAAGAAGTAAAGGGGCCAGTGTAGTGTAATAGATGGGGTGTCAGATTACAACTCAGAAGTCTTAGATTGAATCCCCATCAAAATTCATGAAGGGTGGTTGTGGTAAACCACACTTTGAACATTTCACCTGCCTTGAAAACCCTGTTGGGTTTGTCATGAGTCAGAAACAATTTGATGGCACATAAAAACAAAGGAAACATGCATCAGAATTACTCTGAATTTTATCTGCACAATTTTCAAGTCTGCCAAACAAGGTGTCTTTTTCTAATTCTAAAAGACAAATGTTTGACTACAGCAGCTTTTGCTTAATTTCTTGCATAAATGTTAATGCTCAGGCATCCCACTAGAAGGAGCCCTTGCCATATGACTGGACGGACACAGTATAACTGAAAGCTCTTTGCTTTCATTCAACTGCATCACAAAAGTGCATGTTGAGAACTACATGTGAAATTTGTAAATATACAGTTGTACTTCGCTTAAAGAGCATAATGCGTTCCACAGGATTGCTCTTTAAGCGAGTTTTCTCTTTAAGCGAAACACCATTGTAAGTGACCAATTGTGGGGAGGATTGTGAACCCCGATTTATTTGTTAAGTGAGTTTTTGATTGGTTTTATTTGCTAAGCGAAGCAAGCATTCAGAGAAAATTCTGCTCTTTAAGCGAAACGCTCTTTAAGCGAAACGCTCTTTATGTGAGGTTTGACTGTACTGTACAAGCAGTGATGGGATGTAACAGGTTCGCACCAGTTCGCCAGAACCAGTAGTAACTTTTCCCAGTGTCCCAGAGAACCGGTAGCAGCTTTTGGGGGGAACCACCTTCGGTGCTTACCTTTTCACTGGTTCTCCCACTGCACATGTGCACCAAGCACTTGGTGTGCATGCATGCCTGCAGTGCTTGGCGCATATGCACGGCCTCCGTGCTCCCCAGGGTAAGTGACTCACCTTTGGATGTGGTGTGTCTGTGTGAATTTTAAGCTGTATTTAATACCTTTACCTATACAGTATTGACGTACTACCACAGTTCCTAAAAAGGCCTGGCCGCCGGCTTTGGGTTTTTAAGCAAAGTCTTGGATTTACCTCATCAATAAGCTAGACCTGTGCTGTTCCAATTGGAAAACCCTTAAACGAGGTACAGCTGTTTTACATTTATATTAAGGCATATTATCCTAGATAACTGGTTAGGCAAAGACTTAGTACCTGACTTCTTTAACTGTTGAAAAGTTGAAAAGTGCCAAAATGAAGCCATCTTGTGGTGAGTTCATTCTGTAGTTCCTTCCATCTGATCTAGTGTGAGAAAGATTAGCTAGAAAAAGCTTTAAGCTCTGATTTAAAAGCTCTGGTTGATTTGTGTTTGGGGTGGGGGGGGTGGTTGTATTTTAATGTATTTTTTATTTTATTTATTTATTTTTTAAATTTATTTACTGCTTTGTGTTGTGGGTGGGTAGGTGGGTTGAGGGGTGTGTGTGTGTGTGCTTATTTTTATTTTATTTATTATTTATTATTATTTTTTATTTGGGTCCACCCACATCAAGACATAATTGCTTTATTCTATCAGTTCTGCAATTCATTACAGTACACTGATTTAGGAATAAGGAAATCCTGTAAATGTTTCTTTTGGTCATGCTGAATGGTGATTTTTTTTTTGGGGGGGGGGCAATCTGGAAAAGTAAATTTTCCAAGCTCTAGGAATTCATTCTGCAGAGATGAATGGGACTTCCTTGAAGATATATTTAGGATTTTGTTGTTAGTCTTGCATGTCTAGATCTCCAATCTCACTTGCTTAAAATAAATTATGATAAACCCAGTAGGTTTCTTGAGTAGACTGGTGTAGGATGTCAATGTGTATCAGTTGATGGCATTTCACTGCCAATTTATTACAACTAGGTAGAAAATAAGTAGTGAAATGTATTTCAGCTTTTATTTATAGGGCAAATATGTAGCTCTCTTCTAATCAGGGCCAATGTGCTTCATAAATAAATTGTGATGGCTAGGGAGGACAGTGATATCAGCTGGTGTGTAACACCAAAAGTTATCTTGAGAAAGCAGCAAAATCTTCATCTGTATTTTTCCAACACTTTCTCAGATCTCTATCATTTAAAATGATCCACTGGCTTGAGTTTGAGATTTAAAATGGTGCTTAAACTACAACATCAGCAAAGATGAATTGATCTCATGCAAAAAAGGTTTGCTTCCTTTAGTGCATTATAAGGACACATGACTTTTGATCCAGAGGTATCTAACTAGTTATGCAATGGACTGTACTATGAGTTCTTTGACATTCTTGGTGCTCCTGCACAGGGGCATCTCAAACCTCACTGATGACACAAAAGCTGCATTTTTGCAATGGCAGCACAGAACTGCATCTTGATTATTTAGTCCAGGAGGTGGAAGTAAATGAAAAAGCAACTTACTCCTTTTGGCTGAAAAATGATGGGTTACAATTTTGGAGATCTGGGTTCAAATTCCTAATCAGCCATAGAAACTCAGTGGGGGCTGGGAATGATAAAACCATGTCTTAATGATCACACCTTCTTTGAAAATCCTATTATGGTTTCCTTAAAATGAATACAAGTTTACAGGCCATAATGCATGCAATACAAGCAGAAGCTGGAGAAAGATTAGAACAATGTGAGGAACAGAACACTGTAGTGGTTAAAGCAAAAGCTTTATGTCCCCCTTGTGCTATTTCACAATAGGTTAATGCAATATATGTAAGGATAACAAGGCCAATATCCCAATACCACAGGACTCGTTACACATAAGACCTTTTGCTGCTTCAGAGTATGGCTAGAGAAATCTATGATAGGTTTCAATCCCTGGCTGTTTATGTTTACAAACCAACCAGATTAGGGAGGAATTAGCAATGTGTAGATTAGGTAGCAATATGTACCATTCCACAAAAAAAATTCAAAAGAAACTAGAATATTCCCACCAGTTTATGTTCTAAATAAAAAGTCTTCTTTAAACGTCAAGCTTTATTATATGAAGGAAAATAGATTAAAGATCAGGATCACAACATGTTCTAAAAATAAAAAGGAACATTTTTACTTGTCTCCCTTTCCCTTGTTAAAACAAGAAAGGCATATCTATCTTTCCTGGCATAGCAAGCATAAGTAGACTTCTCTCTCCTCCTGCTTTGAACATGCTTAGAACAATAAATAATAATGGTGTTTCTTCTCTACCATTCTAAGATAACAAAAAAAAATCATCATTTGTCCCACCTTTTCCTCTCTTTCACCCAATAAGACTTCAACATTTCAAACATCCATCAAACATTTTCTTCCATTCCCATAGTCCAAGAGCATTTTGCATATTTTCAGAGGAAAGGAATCTGCACCTCAGCTCCTGACCAAATTCCAATCCCCTGGCTTCTCAGAAATTCATTACTATCTTAGGAAGGAATGGGAACAACAGCATCCATTTTAAAATTCACAAAATAAAAGGTCCATTTCAATTCACTACAATATATACTAACTATAACAGGGATCCCCAACCTCTTCCAGCTGGTGGCTAGGTCACACTCTCTTAGTCAGCTTTGAGGGCCAGATAGCCATTTGTCCTGCCGGCATGATGGGGTGGCCATTTTGTCCCAACAACTTGAAAGGTGTGGCCATTTTGTTTCTCAAATGCCCTTGGAGGTGTGGGGGCCACATGAAATTGTGCCATGGGCCACAGCTGGCCCACAGGCCTTAGGTTGGGAACCCCTGAACTATAACTTGAAATTGGAATTCCAAGAATTAAAACCTCGTATCCTGGCACCTCGGATAGCCTAATTAATGCATTCTCTGGGGTGTTTCTTACAGTGAAAATTACTTTAACCAAATTTTCCATAAAAATGTATTGAAAACCAAAATACTTTAACCAAAGCATGGTTTCTCCTAGGAATGCATTGAAAACCAATTAATCCATTCGGAAAAAAATCTGTGAACCAAGCCACTATTTTCTATGGGTTTCCTTTTGTTATGCAATTTTTATGTTAACTGAGCCCTTTATTAACCGAGATTCCACTGTTCTCTGTTTCTGGATTTTGCCATAGAAAGTCTGTGTTTAAGTCTCTGTTCCAGAAAAGAGCTGTAGTCTCCCTTAGGTAAGTCATGCTGTAAGATTCAAACTATGTTTCATCAGCAGTCCTATGAGGTTGTAGGGATTCACTGTGTGTGATATTGCAATACACAAGGCTTTTCTTCTTGGAATTTCAGGTTCATATTACAGTAATTATTTATGGCATTAACCGTCTATAACATGAGCACAAGGATGGCATAACACTTTCACTGGAAGAGCTTCCAACATGTGTTTGGAGGGTGGGAGCAGGACTCACCAATATTTACTGAAACATTATCCTTATCACATTTCCTCCATATTAGTGGAATCAGTGATGGATTTGACTTTGGCAAGAGTATGGATTTCATTTTCTAATTATAGAATGTCAAACAGAGGGCTGCTGAAAAGCTGTGCAATAGCAGAATGTGAAAATGCTTTCACCATTTCTTTGCCCTAATTCCAGCTTTGCCAAAATGTGAGTGAGGGCCAGAGAAGCGTCAAAAAGGAACAGATGGAATAACCAGCAGCATGACATTTGAAACACATTAACGTGATTCTACAAAAATCAAGTGGCCTGCAGAGTAGCTCTGGCTGAAGAAAGGGACATTTCTATTCCTACACAAGGTGAAAAAACTATGAAAAAATGGAAGAAAGAACCCATTGCCAAATACAGACTCTCTACTTGCCTCTTTTACCCACTCACATATTCCCCAGGAGGTATACCATTCGAGACTACAGAACATCACTATAAAAGCCACAGTGGATACATAGTTGCACATGACATCACATTCACTTCATTTTAAAGTAAACAGGGTCAGCCCTAACATTCGGCAGTGTCAAGGTCAAGAGAGTGGGTGGCTAGCAGATCACACAAATGCCAGGACCCAGGACAACCAGGTAACAGGCCAAACTATAGCCATATCTCAGTCTAGAGTCCAAAGCCAAATAAAGCTAGCGAATCAGGATTAGTCCAAATGACAAAAGGAGACAAAAAAGTATAGTCCAAAGGAGCCAGAAGACAGATGACTAGGAGATCAGAAATGGAAGAGAACCCTCAGTGGCAGAATTCCAGGAGCAAAGATCCTAACAAGGCAAAACAAATCAACAGTCCTGAGGAACACAGCAGGGAGTCTTCAGGAGTCAGAATAAAGTAGCAGATTGTTTGAAACAGGAATCAGGAGCTAGACAGAGATCCTTGACAGCTGAAACGTGGAACCTTAAGGCAAGCAATCCAGGAACTAAGCAACTGCAAGTCTGCTGACCTTTGTCTGGGAGGCATAGTATTTTCAATGGCTTGAACAAGCCAAGGAGTTAAAGGAGCAAGGATCATGGCAAGGCACAAGAACAGTCCACAAGAATCTAGAACTGGGCAGAAATCTTCAGGAGTAGGAAATGAAAACAAGGCGGGATATCTAGAAACTGGGAACAAGAAATGTGATTCAGGAGTCAAACAAATGCAAGTCTGCTGACCTTCATGGCTGGTGCAGTTTTGGGGAGGAAGGGCTGGTTCTTATATAGTTAGACCAGGGGTTCTCAACCTTTTCAAGCCAAGGGCCAGGTCATGCTCCCTCAGACAGCTTCAGGGGCTGGACAGCCATTTTGCCCTGCCTGCCACACATGGCACTTCTGGGTGTGGTGGTGGTGGTGGTGGGGCCACATGAAATAGTGTTGCAGGCCTTAGGTTGAGAACTCCTGAGCTAGGACACCAAGGTCCTCCAGGTGGAGCCTACGATGGTCTGGAAACGTCCACAGTACTCTCAGGTGGGGTTTAGCAACCGTTGCAGGGAGAGAGTCCAATCCTACAGGACTTAAAGGAGAAGCTGCAAATCCTGATAAGGTAGACTGAAGCATGGGAAAGGACAAGTGGCTGTGGTTTTTTGTTGGAAGACAGAGTTGCATGTTCCAGTTCAAGGAGTAAAGTGTACCTGTCAGATTCTTTGTTCTTGTCATGTTAAAGCTGTCCCAGCAAGACATTTGGTCCACAGGACACACCAAGGTAAAGTCCTGACACCTGTGTGTTCCAGTATCCAGCCCTTAAAGGTATATAGTCACAATATGTCTTGCAATTCCTCAAGGTGTTGGACAAAGACTGGTGTAATAAACCAGTTACGCCCACTCCTAGATCGGGACTCCTTGCTCGTGATCACACATGCTTTGGTCACCTCCAGACTTGATTACTGTAATGCGCTCTACATGGGGCTGCCCTTGGTGACCACCTGGAAGCTTCAGCTGGTCCAGAATGCAGCGGCTCGGGTAGTGATGGGGTGCGGGCGTTATGCTCATGCCTCACCACTGCTTCGGAAGCTGCACTGGCTGCCAGTATGTCTCCGGGTGCAATTCAAGGTGCTGGTCATTACCTTTAAAGCGCTATATGGTAGTGGGCCAGGATACTTAACAGACCGCGTTACCCCAAGAACATCTGTCCGTCCCACCAGGGCAGATCGGAGAGGCTCTCTTGTCATTCCATTGGCTAGAGAGGCGCATCTCTCTAGCACCAGGAGGAGGGCCTTCTCCGTGTCCGCCCTGGCCCTTTGGAACCTCCTACCAACTGAGTTATGTCTACAGACAGAGCTCCTGCCCTTTCGGAAGGGCCTAAAAACCTGGCTGGCAGGGCAGGTGTGGGGCTCCAGGAATGTGAGGTCCCATGCTGGGTGGCTGATCTAATGTGACAGCCACGCCTCTCGCTGTTTTAAACTTTTAAACTTTTTAAATTTTTAAATCTTTTTTAGTATTTTGTAAATTACAGTTTAATTTCTTTTTAAATTAATTTTTAACCAAATTGCTGAATTTATAGGGTATAGTCGGATTGTTTTGTTTGTTTTGCACTCTTGTGAGATTTTGTATTGTTTGTTTTGCACGCATGTTGTAAGACACCTAGAGTAGGGTTCGCCTGATTGGGGCGGGATAATAAATCTAAATAAATTTAAAAATAAATAAATAAATACACACTATAATACAGGGTCACCTAAGCTTTGAGGGGGGACATCCAGCTATGGCTGGAATTTTTGTCATGTTAAAATGGTGGCATTCCAAAATTAAGGCTGAGGTGCGAATGGCGGTGTTTACCAATTCCTCTGGCAGTTGCAGTTTTGGTGTATATCACTGTGACCATTGGTGCTACAGCATATGGCCCATACATTGGAAATAATTGGGCATAGAGAAAGACCTTACTTTTTTTGAATTATTCCCGGTGGTTGGGGCTGTGATTTTGGGGGCGAGACCTGGGCCAATTCCGCAGTAAAATTTTAGGTGGATAATTGGCTGTAGTTCATATAGTCAACACTATGATGTCTCCATCCCTGAGGGTCATGTGTTTTGTCTGCAAATTAGTTTTAAAAAGCCTAGAGTACAATATAGTGTTCAAAGCCCAACATGTCCCTGGCATCACTAATCAAATTGCTGATGCTTTATCCTGGCAGCAGATGCAACGGTTTCGTACCCTCTCTCCAGATGCTGTAATAGTCCTGGATGTAATGCCACCGGAGATATGGAATCTTGATGACTAGAGATAGACCCTGCTATAGGTGCAGCTATATCTCCTAGAACCTGCCACAGCTATGCCATGACTATTTCAGACTTCTGTGGGTTCTGTTGCACCCAGCTGTTGCAGCCAGACTGGTCCGCACCTGCAGAGCATATTTTGCCATTTATGGTTCACTTGTACCACCTGGATATATCTCCCCAGACCATCCAATCAAACTTGTCTGCCCTAAAATTCTATACCAAACTGATGGGACATGCCAATACAGTTGCTTTGATTTCAGGATCGTTAAGACCTTGGAGAGGTGGTCGAGAGAGTGGGGTAGGTTTTATGACTACTGCATACCAATTTCCCCTAAATTGTGTGCAGATATTTTGGCTGCCTTGGTATCTACCTGCACTAGCCAATTTGAGGCAGTCCTATTCCACACTGCGGTGATGGTGGCAATTTTTTTTCAGCCCTCTGTTTGGCCACATTTTTGGCCCTGTCAAAGACAGGTGAGGCCAGCCAAGTTTGGCCGATGTGAGACTTGGTGACTAGGAGCGGGAGTTGATGATCAGCAGGCCAAAAACTGATCAACTGCATTGGCCCTGCTCCAGTTTGCCCTTGTCTTGCCTTAGAGGCATATCTCAAACTGCGAGGAACCAACACTGGTGCTTTATTCTGACATTCAGACAGTAGCCCATTGATATGATACCAGTTCTGGGCAGTAACCAAGAGAGTCTTGACTCTTTTAGGAGTTGACGTGTAGATTTTTGGCATGCATTCTTTTTGGATCGGGGCTGCATCTACCTTAGCAGAGGCAGGTTGTTCCCACGAGAACATTCAAAGGGTGGGCCAGTAGAAGTCTGGGGTTTACTGAATGTATATTAGACCTATGAAGTATTGAACAAAGGACTGCTAGTGCTGCTTTTTTCCTTGCCTTCCAGGTCATGTTCCTCGCTTAGTTCGGCAGGTTGTGACCATTGGACACAGTTGTATTTTCTGGGGCAAATATCATATGACCCACTCTGCATAAGGCAAGGACCTTGGTCTGTACGGCAGATCCTATGTGGATTGGCACGGGAGGCAGGGCATACAATGGGGAGAACTGGTGCCGTTCATGAACTCGGCAAGGGGAGGCACGCCACTGGATATTATGGTCATCTATCTGGGTGGCAATGATTTGGGCCTCATGAAGGGCATCAAACTGAGCAAGGCAGTGAAAAGGGACCTGTCCATTGTGAAATGTTGGTTACCCGGCCTCAGCTTGGTGTGGTCAGAGATCTCGCCCCATTTTACTTTGTGCTGCACTGGAGATCCGCGCAGAACTGACATGGCACACCACATCATGAACAAAGCCATGGCTAAGTTTATGGCTGAAGGATTTGGCACAGTTATTGAACATCCCAAAATCAAGATTGAATTTCCTGGCCTTTACAGGAAGGAGGGAGTACATTTATCAGAGGAAGGTTTACAAAGATTCCTCAATGACCTGCGATGGGGCATCGAGGCCAAATTAGTGGCTTGTGGTGGCGGCGTCTGTCCGTAAACAAACATCCTTGATGGTGGTAGTGGGGTGAATGGTAATCAAAACTATGTTAATTGACCATATGTAATGGGGGTTTCTCACCATAACAGAAGGACAGAGGTGCTGGAGGTGTCTACTGTTGTGGGTAGGAACTCTCAATTACAAGGGACCAGCCTTGTTGACCTGAAGGAAATTGTGATCTAAGAGGTATGGAGTGAGACATCATCACTCCATACAAGGTCATAATCAGTAATCTGGATATGGGTAGATATACCCATAAATTAATACCATTTACCCATTAGGATGCCCCATTGCAGTTCATGTTAACATTGTATTGTTATGTTATTAATAAAGTGACCCATGTTTTGACCAACAGAAGGTTGTCATCTGCTTCATGGGATGGATTGGGTGGCAATACAATTTTCATCTTAGTATGCACAAAAGTGCAATATATATCTAATATGAGACTGGGAACAACTGGTAGCATATATATTTTTAAAAAATAATATTTGTTCCAGATGTCTGTCAATGCAATCTGTTTGGGATGTACCCAAGGGAGTGTCTGTGAGTGGTTGCAAAATACAAAACAACTGAAGAAACCTAAAGTATTTGTGGCATTTCACTTCTTCTTTTGTGTCACAATCAAAACGAGGATGGTCAAAATGAAGCCTAATCTAAATGCTTTGTTGTTGGCCAAACTTAAGTTTTCATCAGTGCATATTTTTGGCAGTAACCAGCAGACCAGTAAAAGAACCAGATTCTGTATCTCTCCTCATTCACACAGCATATTATTGCCCACTAGCAGCCCCCAATTGAACACATTGGTCTTACATATTGAAACTCTGACCCTCAGCCTATTCAGGGGCCTCCAAGTGACATAGGGAGGTTAAGTTCCTCAGCTATATCCACCTTTAATGTTGTTCCTTGTCCATTGAGCTCCTTCCTCCATCTTCTAATTTGGTTTTGCTCTTGTGTACTTTCAAGAATTTTTGTTCTTGCCATAAAGCTCTTCCTGGATCTAAGCCAGTGGACTTGAGACTCATATCCATTCAGAGGATGTTGAGGGTCATTCTCTTGCTTTGTTCTCTCAGCATCTGCTGCTACTCCTCTCCTTATCTTAGATGGAGTGATATCCACAAGATGGTATATTTTCTCAACTGGTGTAAGATTGAGGCAACTTGTCACTATATGAATGGCTTCATTAACAGTTATGTCAACTTGTTTTGCATGTGTGGATGCGCTCCATACTGAAGCAGCATACTCTGCTGCGTAGACACTCTGGGCCAAAGCTGGTGTATGAGTGTGGGTGATTGAGTTCCCCATTTATAGTTTATGATGTTGTTCCTTATACTAACTTTGGCTCAAAGAAAGTGTCTTGTCATGCATCATACCAAGGTATTTTGGTACTGAACAATGCTGTAATTGGTTCCTTTGTTCAGTAACATCCAACTCAACCTTTGTCTCTTGGTTTCTAAGGTGGAAAGCAACACTTGAGTCTTGCTTGGATTAGGCTTCAAATTGTTGATGTTTTAATACTGTCCTTATTCTTCAAGTGCAAACTGGAAAAACAAGCCTACGCATGGTTAATATTTGAAAAACATAGAAGGCAAGGCTGACCCAAAGCTGACATGGGGATGGTTAAGAGTAGGAGTTTTATTGAAGGAAATTGAAGGATTTATCTTGGCAGCTCAGAAACAAGTTTTGCCAACAAATTGCATGAAGTCAAAAATAGAGCATGTGTCCAACAACAGCAAATGCCGGCTTTGTAATGAAAAGGATGAAACAGTAGATCCATCTGATCAGTGTATGCAGCAAAATTTCACAGACTGATTATTTTCAATGCTATAACAGGGTTGCAAAAATTATCCATTGGATTCTTTGTCAGAAGTTTGGATTTGAATGCAGTAAAAATCATTGGGAACATCAAATAGAGAAAGTTTTAGAAAATGAGAGAGTCAATATCCTGTGGGACTTTAAAATTCAAGCAGATAGACAATTGCCTCACAACACATCTGATATAACTGTTGCGGAAAAGAAGAAGGTCTGGTTCATTGACATTGCTATACCAGGAGATGCACAAATTGAAGACAAGCAACTGGGAAAAAAATCATAAAATATCGTGATTTCCCCCATGGAGGAAGAAATCTGCTGTTGTACCCATAGTGATAGGAGCCCTTGGAGCAATACCTAAAAGGCTCCCTCGGTATTTGGAAATTTTAGACTTACTAACTCTCCAAAAAACTTCTCTACTAGGAACTGTGTATATAGTCATTCGTTGCCTTAACAGTTCTTAGGTCCTTGGTTAGGACTTGAACTGTTGATTTTGTTCCAGTCCTCAACTGTGAGTCAAATGGTAGATTTGTATCCAATAATAATAATAATAATAATAATAATAATAATAATAATAATAATAATAATAATAATAATAATAATAATAATAATAATAATAATAATAATAATAATTTACAATGCAGTTCTAAGTAGGCCTTGGAAACATTGTTCTATGGAGTTGGTAATAATAAGCCTCCATGAGGAGTGTCAGATTGGAGCACATGAGGTCATCCCTCTTTGGCTAAGAAAGTGCTGGAGTGGAAAGACAACCTCTTCCTTTTCCCCCATGAACTTGTCTAAATATGACATTAATATGTATATCTCTGTAAACTGTTAACAGAATGTTAAGTACAAAATTTGCACTGATAATACTGAAGTGCTACTTAAATAACTGGCTGGGTTAGATCGCAACTGGGCCTGTAGCTTGGTGGATTTTGGAACAAAAACAGTCAGATCTGTGAAAAGAGTAGCATCCAGAAGCACACCATTCTGCACTGAAGTCACAGCCTAAGTAACAAGGCAGATGATATCTTAGCTGCCTATATCTTCTGGGCAATTCTAAGAGTTGAATTCCTGTAACTGAAACTGTTAGAGCTTTCTTCCCTAATTTCACAACTGAACATTGAGTAGCAAGGATTCTTGCAGTTCTAGTTCCTGGGCCTCAAGTGATCTGCAAAATAGTAGGTGTGACTAAGTCCATTACATGGTCATTGCTCCCATCTGTGGCCATCCCCCTTTGACTAAAAAGGCACTAATGTGGGAGGGCAGTCTTTTCTTTTTTGCATGAACTTGACTAAACGCAAGAATACAGTGGAATCCCAGTTAACAAACAGCTCAGTTAACATTAAAAAAAATATAACAAAAGGAAATCCATAGAAAATAGTGGGCTGGTTTACAGAATTTTTCCCAGAATGAATTAATTGGTTTTCAATTCTTTCGTATGGGAAATTGCATTCAATGCATTCCTATGGGAAATTTGGTTAAAGTAATTTTAACTTTAAGAAATGAAGGATGCATTAATTATGTTACTTGAGGTTCCATTTTATAGCCAAGTCCTAGGTTTGCTCATTTCCCTTCCCCCCCCCCCATATTCTAGTTCCTCTCAAACCTTCAACTTAGTGCAGGGGTTTCCAACCTAAGGCCCATTGGCTGCATCCAGCCCATGGCACCTTTTCATTTGGCTCTCCATCCCTCCAAGGGTATTTGAGAAACAAAATGGCCACTCCTTTGCTGCTGTTGGGACAAAATGGCCACCCCATCATGCAGGCAGGGCAAAATAACTATCTGGGCCTCAAAGCCAACTGCCCCGGCCCCCATCTTGAAAAGGTTGGGAACCCCTGATTTAGTGTGTCCTTGCAGTGAGTGTTGACTGCAAGCTCAAGCCCACACTACTGAGATGAGTGTCAGGCTAAGTGTCTTGTCTCAGGAAGGATGACTGTAACCAATGAAAGAATGATCGGATTGACTTACATAACTACATGCCAAGTCATGTGAGTGATTTCAGATAAGTCCTGGCAGAATCAGAGCCACAGCAATCTTGAATCAGTGCAGGATGAGCACCTTGTTGGAGGCAGTTGCTGGCCTGTTGATATCCATAGCCATCCTTAGCGGTGATTGGATCACTCCAGTGCCAACAAGATTATGTCCATAGCAGTCCTGACTGGTGACAGAATCCATGCCTTGTCTTGAATAGATGGCAGCAGGATTAAAGCTGTAACTGTCTTGGGTAGTGACAGAAAGGTCATGGGTGGGGCTTCATCTCCAAGAAATTTTAGCAGTACAGTCAAACCTCACATAAAGAGTGCCTCACTTAAAGAGTAATTCACTTAAAGAGCAGAATTTTCTCTGAAGGTTCGCTTCGCTTAGCAAATAAAACCAACCAAGAACTTGCTTAACAAATAAATCGGGGTTCGCAATCCTTCCACAATTGGTCATTTACAATGGTGTTTCACTTAAAGAGCAAACTTGCTTAAAGAGCAATCCTGTGGAACACATTATGCTCTTTAAGCGAGGCACAACTGTATATTTTAGCAGGGATAAAGCTGCTGCAGGAGCTGTGAGTGATAGCAGGTTGCCACTGGGGATCTGGAAAATGCTTTTAGAATTAAACCCCAGGGCACCTGCAATTTGTAAACTCTTAGGCCTGTAATGGCAAACCTTGGCACTCCAGATGTTCTTGGACCTCAATTCCCAGAAGCCCCAGGCCCTGCGGATCCACAAGGATGGGTTTGCTGCGATTCATCCGGCCCGCCACACTCATCGCTCCTGGAAACGGAAGTAAAATACACCCATACGGGCGCATTTTACTTCCACTTACAGGAGCGATGAGGGAGGCATGGCGCAGGCCAGATGAATCTCAGCAAACCCATTCTTGTGGATTCACAGGGGCTTGGGCTTATGAGAATTGAATTCCAATAACATCTGGAGTGTCAAGTTCACCATCACAGTCTTAGGCTCTTCAAGTGGGGTACACAGATCAAGCCTCCTCAAAGATTGTGGCTGTTTTTTTAAAAAAACCACAATTGGACATATCCTGGTAATGGCAAACTTGTGTTGCTGTCTAATCTTTCTCATACTGGGTCAGATGAAAGGAACTGCAGAATGCAGGTGCCTTATTTCATATCTGGCCTAGAGATGAAAGAATAAGAAGAAGGATCTTCAAGTTTTGGGTGAGGACCTGGCTGAGGAGGAGGCAAAGGACATGCCAACTCTCACAGAGATGGGATTGGATGTCTGGGAGTTTGTGCTGTTCACTGAGGCTTTCCAAGGCCAGAAGGTCTGAAAACTAGTCTTGCTTACACTGGAGTCCTCCTTTTTCCTTCCATCTGGTCCAGGATGCTCCTGTCTAATCTAAATTTTCACTCTTTGGTGCTTTGAATGATCCCATTCAGGGCTGTAGCCAGAGGGGGGCCAGGGTGGGCTTGGCCCACCCTGAGTTTGCAGCTTGCCCACCTTAGCAAGGTGTGGTTTCCCATAGGAATGCATTGAAAAAAGACTTTGTTGCCCACCCTGGAAAAATATTCACCCGCCCACATCTAGAATCCTGGCTACAGCCTTGATCCCATTCCAATGGAATAAGACCCCCTTCAGAAGTGGAAGCAACTGAAATTATGCATTTCTTTCATTCCATATCACTAGGTGGCAGTAGATCACTTACAATGATTTTGTGTCAGAAATTATTCAGGGTTGAAAGGCTTTTGGAGGAAGAAACTCCACTCAGAGAATGCCCAAATGAGACTCCTTTCATGTCCCCAAGAGCTGGGACAGAGATGGGTGCTCAATCTGCCATACAGTACCCAGGGACTTGCCAGCCTTCCATCTCACAAGGCAAGCTTCTTAACCACTGAGACATCGCAACCTCCTTAGTAGATCACTTAAATTCAGGTACATGCAATAAATAGAACACAGTACTTTTAGTAGTAAAAAATACTCTCTAATAGTACAAAAATTATATTTGGCTGCTGGTGGTGGGGACTTACTTTGGACAGAGTGATGGCAATGAATTATTTCCTCTGCACACAATCTGCCTAAAATATAATAAGGAAAGGCAGTTCATATGGTAATAGTTATCTAGTGTAAGGTCTTGTAATTTTTGGATTACCATAAACATGTTTTTAAAAATGAATCACACCAGCCAGAAGACTAATTGACTGACAGCTCAAAGGTTAAAAGGCTGTTTACATTTGATGGAAAACCAAGAGTATAAATTGACCAACTGAATACAACTTAGCCAAGTGATAGAGTTATAGTGCCGGTTATCTTCAAAAGGCAATCCGTACTGGGAAATAGGGGAGTTAGTGAGCAGCATGGTGGAAAAGGATTTGAATGAGGGTGGCATAGGATTACAGCAAGAGACATTTGTTGTGGTCCATGAGCTACCCCTGCATTTGACCGGGAAACTGAACCTTTGGACCTCTCATTACCTATTACTATCAGAGTGAGCTTCCAAGAAATTTGTTTCTGAACATATGCTTTTACTTAGCAATCTTGTTTTCCAATGCTCCAAAAGGTAGGGCTTGAACCAAGAGATGTAAATTAGGTGGGAGAATTTCCCGGTGGGATTTTAGGAAGAACTTATTTACAGTGTTCACAACATGCTAAGCTCCCTTTTTTTTTTAGGTAACAGATGTTAAACATCCATCTGTAAGGAATATTTTAGGTAAAGATTTTCTATACTGACTGACTCTGAACTAGATGACCCTTGAGGTCCCTTCCAACTTTAGCATTCTACAATTTTAACCAGGAAATTCTCAACTAGTATTTATTTACTTATTTATTTATTAGTCATACTTATCAACAGCCCTCCTCACCGAGGTGACCCAGGGCGGCTCACAATTCATTAAAAAACAAACAAACAATAAAACACTGTTAAAAACATTCCTAAAGAACCCTTAATTTAAAACTTTAAAATCAAAATCTAAAAACTAATTTAGGACAAGCAGAGCTTAAATCAACCAGCGGGCTGGGGTCATAGTCTCTCCCGCACCCCAAACCTGCCCTGCCAGCCATGTTTTTAAATTTTTCCTAAAGGGCAGCAACTGCATCTGGAGACGTAACTCCGTTGGCAGGATGTTCCATAGGGCAGGAGCAGACACAGAGAAGGCCCTCCTTCTAGTGCCAGAGAGATATGCCTCCCTGGCCGATGGAACAACTAGAGAGCCTCTCCGGTCTGCTCTGGTGGGACGGGCAGATGTTCTTAGGGTGATGTGGTTTACTGTTTAAAGTTTAAAGTTTGTGTTAGCTAAGCAAACCCTGATGAAAAAGGATGTCACATGTAATAATCCCTGAAACATTCAGTTAATCATGAAATGTCATACTTTGGAGGTATTTTTTTAAAAATGCATCTAAAGATCTTTCGGTGGCTTAGTAGTTAAGATGCTGAACTTGACAACTAGAAGGTTAGCAGGTCAGTACTTAAGACCTGAGTTTTGCATGATGGAGTGAGCTCCCATCTCTGCCCCAGCTGTTGCCAACCTAGCAGTTTTAAAGCAAGAAATTGCAAGTAGATAAATAGTTACTGGAAGGTAAACAGCATTCTGTGTCTTATCATGTCGTATCTGGTAAGTAAGCACAGCTCTTGCTGTCACTATCAGCCTGTAAGGACTCTCTTTTGTAAATTATGAGCTGCCTGTAATGTCTTTTTTTGCCTTTATCACTGGGTTACTATGAAAGATGAAAAGTCTTCAGTGGCTAGCTCCTGCAGTTTGAGAGGCTGAGGCTTCTTAGGATCAAGAAATGCGGCATCAGATCAATCAGACTACTGTGCTTGTGCCATTTACCTCAGATTGTCTATAGAAACAGCAGTTCTTTAGGTTTTCAAACAAATGACTTTTCCAGCCATACCTGGTGTGACTTGAACCCTTCTGTCCTCTGGCTATTGTAGACAGGCGATAGGATTGTATACATTTACAGGCAACGTGTATGACAGGCTGGACCTCACGGTGTGGAGCATTTTCAGTGAGTCAACCAGCAATGGGAAAAGCTGTTATAGTTCCCTCTCTCACCAAGCTGTAGCCATATAATACATGAAATGGGATTAACATCCCTTTTAAAGGCATCCTTAAATCTGGCTGCACATAAATGCTTAAGCTTCAAAGCATTCCTTCTGAGTAGTACTGTCATGTTTTAAAAATTTGTAAAGTAATCAATGCTTGCAAAGCTGTGTGCCTTCTATTTGGAATCACCACGTAAATGCAAGCCCTGTGGACTGGAAAGCTTATTAGAGGGGAAGGAATTTTTGTTTCTCCTAAAATAGTAAAGCAGTTGCTGTGCTACTTCTCTTCTCTGCAATGTACAGGGTATGACTGGAGCTAAACAAATGTCTCTCTTTTATAGAGAGTAATTACAAGTTCATAATGGCTTCTTTAATAACAACCCTTCTTCAACCAGGTTTCCTTTTTATATATTGGACCATAGTATCCACCCATCCTTTATAAATAGCAGCATATCAGTAGCGCTTTGTAATACACATATGACTAGCTTGGCTTTTATAATGATATTTTCTCTAAATGTATTCTAAATATATTCATGTTTGTAATTAGTCATTTGCCTAAGGATATGTGAGAGTTCATTCAAGGATAGGTTACCATCTTGGCCTTCACCTCAGACAACAAAATGTTTTCTCCATTGTTAACATATTTTTAGTATGCAGATCTAGACAAAAAAAATTAAATAAACAGATGTTTTGTTTTTTTTAATCATGTAATCCTCCCAGAGTGGGAGTCCATCCCAGATGAGTAGGGTATAAATCCAATCAATCAATCAATCAATCAATCAAATGTTCTCTGTGTGCATGTAAGTTATCTGTATCTGATCTATCTGCTAAAAACAGTGTTCAAGGTAGATAATAAGAAAGATGCCAGTAATATGCAAAAGTAATAATTAAAAAAATTAAAGTAATTCAATTAAAACCCATTTGTTTAGCTTACTTTGTTGTTCAGTCACACAGTTGATTCTGACCCTTTGCGACCCCATGGACCACTGTCCTCCAGGCACTTCTGTCCTCCACCATCCTCCTCAACTTGCTCAGCTCTGTGCTTGTGGCATCTACAATACCATCTAGCCATCTCATTTTGGGCTGCCCCCTTCTTCTTTTGCCCTCCATCCTTCCCAGAATTATTATTATTATTATTAAATTAGATTTATATGCCCCTCTACTCACCTTACTGAGGCAACTCAGAGGGGCTCACATAACACAAACATATACAGTATCACAATCTCAAATATAAATACAGCATAATATAAAAATATAACAACAGATGCAGCACAGATAACACAATAAATTTTACATAAAAGAAAAAAAACAATACAATAAAATACAGTGTAAAAATACAATACAGTCAAGAGAGACAGCAAGGTCTTTATGGCTGAGCTAGCTGATCCACACAGCTGGCCCTCATTCCCCCTCTCCAGCAGGCAGAGAGAGTTCTGTGATGTTCCTGAGGTGGTCATGGAGGCAGCAATAGCAGTAGCAGCAAGGTCTTTATGGCTGAGCTAGCTTTCTGCAGGAGCCATCACAGAAACAAACTCAAAGAAACAAAATGCCTGCAAGCCAAAAATCGGCTTACAACATCCACCCTGCTATGGAGAGGCATTAGGAACACACCAAGCCAGGAGGAGGGGACAAGGATGATAGCAATGATAGTGGAAGTGTCAGATACACACAGAACTTTTCTGGGGGCCACTTTGTCTGAGGATAAGCAAGAACAGTCAGGACCCCTTTTTCACCCATGGCAGACCAGCAAGCAGAGAAGGTGTGGTGGCATGAGGGGAGTGTTGGCAGGCCAGACTGGTGTGTTGGGGGGGGGGAGTGTTGGTGGTGGTGACAGTTGGCTGTGTTGGCTGCATCGGCATGGAGGGGAGTGTTGGTTGGCCAGACTGGTGGCACAGAGGGAGTGTTGGCGGTGTGGCGGGACACCAGTCTGGCCCATCAACTGTCTGAGGGGGGTGATCCAGCCCCCAGCTTTAAAAGGTTGAAAACCCCTGAGTTAAGACAATGGTAAAATACATGCCAAGGCATCTAAATTTCCTTAAAGCTGGTCCTAAAAATTAGAGAATGCCTCAAATAGGTAAATTTTGATTAAAATAATTAGCACTTGGTTCTTGTATGTCTGTGGAAAGGTCATTATAGAATATGGGCACCATCTTGAACCAGATTGTGATATTTGTTTGCTCTCACATCTCTTGTTCATTGTTTGAAATTATTCTCTGACCCTCAGCCAAGTTGGTTTTTGTTTGAAGAGCATCTGTGCACAATTATTGTTCAATGATGTGGCTCTACCACATTCAGATCTAAAGCCATCAGTTATTTTCAGGTGTATTTCTTTTACAGAATGGTGGTGTAAATCTCATTTGTCTTTCAGTCATGGCAGATGCTGGGAAGTACCATTAGTAAGGGGCACCAAAATAAGGTGAAAACAAGCATCTCCATCAGCATGCAAATTTGGTAACTTTCTTCTCAAAATGCATGCTGAGAAAATTCATAAGCAATGATCCTATTACACATTCGGGAATAATTGTCTCTCACTAATTACTACAAGGTGCAACTCAGTTCCAAAAATCTGCTTTACAGCCTGCAGGAACAGGAAGTTCTGGAGGAATATATTTTCCAAAGATACTTCCTGACTTCATTCCACAGTGACAAATCAAATACATAAACAACTGCTGCTTATGAAATAATTTAGACAAGGATATATAAAATAAGAAGAAGGGGACAGCAGAAAATGAGATGGTTAGATGGTATTATGCATGCAATGGGCACAGATTTGGGTGGGCTGAGGAGGATTTGGATTTGTATGCCGCTCTATTCGCTGAAGTGACTCAGAGCGGCTAACAACATAGATCACACATATCAAAACATATCAAAACATCACATATCAAGTATCACATCAATAACATATCAAAGTATCACATATCACATACATTTCAAGAGATTCCCCCATTACAATTACAAAATTAAACAAAAACCCCAAATATAACTTTCCATGAAACAACAATATTACAATATAAAATATAAATATAACAAAGCATATACACATTACCACAGACTAAGATACAATGGAGTAACAACAAATAAATCACAATATCATAGCATATCATAACACACTACAAAAACAAAACAAAAAAAATCATTTAAAAGTCTTATAACAGCATCCTCAATTATCCAGCTTTTTAAAGTCCTGCCCCCGTTGCTCAGCTGTTCCTAATTCCCCAGTCGAGCCAGCTTGGGGAGCATCCAGCGTCCGGTGGCGGCGGCGGCAATGGCAATGGCCATCCAGCTTTTAAAGTCCTGCCTCTAAAGTCCTGCCTCAGCTGTTCCTGCTTCCCCTCCGCCATGCCAGCTTGGGGAACATCCAGCATCTGGTGGCGGCAGAGGCAATGGCAACAGCCATTCAGCTTTTAAAGTCCTGCCTCCGCTGCTCCGCTGTTCCTGCTTCCCCTCCGCCAAGCCGGCTTGGGGAGCGTCCGGCATTCGGGGGCGGCAGAGGCAATGGCAACAGCTATCCAGCTTTTAAAATCCTGCCTCCGCCACTCAGCTGTTCTTGCTTCCCCTCAGCTGAGCCGGCTTGGGGAATGTCCGGTGTCTGGTGGTGACAATGGCAACAGCCATCCAGCTTTTAAAGTCCTGCCTCTGCCGCTCAACTGTTCCTGTATTGAATTTGACTCTGCTTTGCAGCTCTGGAAAATTTGGCATTAAACTAAATTTTGGTGTACGGAGGAGAAACTGCTGGAATGGAGCTTCCTCCTTCTTTAGTAGACATGGCATAGAATTTAGTTGTGATTCACATGTTAACAGATGTGCACTAAACTTAGTACAGTAATACCTCGGATAACGCTAAGACTTGGTTCCACAAGTCTTGGTGTTATCCGATTTTTAGTGTTATCCAATGCATGTTAAAATCCTATGGGATGGATCGGATAACGTTAAAGCTCCATAGAGATACATTGTAACTGCACAGGCTTTAGCAGTTGTTATCCGATACATCCCATAGGACCTTAACGTTATTTGATCCAATTATCCTCCCCAGATTACTTAACGTTATGCAATTTTAGCGTTATCTGAGGTAAGAGGTATTACTGTATTGAATAAACTTGCTCAACATGATCTGTGCTTTGTATGATTACATACAAAGAAGAAATATTCAAACTGATAAGAATTACATCTGGCCCCATCCTCTCTGATTTGGCCATATTCCATGCTTGATTACAATGAGAATGAAACCATAATAGACTTCCCAGATGAAATGACCAAGAATACCTTGTACGTTTTCTCTTGTTGCTCCATTTTGCTACTATAAATAACATTATCCTTAGCAAATTCTAGCATTCTGGATTTGCTACTTGAAGTGCTCCATAGATATACTGATATGTAGAAAGGTCTGGAGCTAAGGGAATGCAAATTCTTCTATTGGATTAACTTCCAATGTACTAACCAATTATGTCTATCAGCTTTTAACCAGGTCAAAGGTATCTACTTTTTATTCGTAAGGCTCCAGGCTATTTCATATTTTAAGCCTTTTAGTTGGGTCACTGGCACTTCTAAAATTCCAGCAGTGCATCTAGATGTATTTCTTCTGATTATACCTTGTTATGTTATGGAGTAATAGACACCCTGCTCCATTTTGAACATGACTTGATCCAAATTATGTTTTTAATCCACATTTCCCCCTTAAAGCAGAGAGATAGAGACAGTTCATCCTTTTATGGCAGTTAATAATGGCAAATATACCAAACCAAACATTTAAGAGAAGTAGACATTCCCTTTTAGGTGGTGAATATTATCTGTATTACCATATGAATAGCAGCTAGTGTAGTGAGAAATAAGTTATAAGCATAATAAAAGATAAAATAATTATAATGTTCTTGATTAGGACCAAGGTTTGCCAATATCCCAATTGAATGACTTCCTATACTAGGAATTCCTGCCAACCTAGCAGGTTGAAAGCAAGAAATTGCAAGTACATAAAGAGGTACCACTTTGGTGGGAAGGTAACAGTGTTCCATGCACATGACATGTCTAGTCATGCCTGCGACATATCCATAGAAACATCTGCAAACACAGAGAGTGCTGACTCTTTTGCTATAAACAGAGATGAGCCCTGCACTCTAGAGTAGGATACCACTGGTTTTTGAGCAAGGGCAACTTTTACATTTACCTACACTAGGAATTCAATCAAGGACTTATTAATTACCTACTATTTATTATACATAATTTCTACACAATGATAAAATATTCAATTAAAATCTTGCCATAGTATGGGGAGGGAGTTTTTATTCGCATGATATCCAGCCAAAGAAGAATTCAAGAATAATCTTTCTGTGCTGGTGAAATGGCCATTAAAACAATCATAGATTAGTATAAAGTAATGCACATTGGAGCATAAAATTCTAATTTCACAAATGGAGCTTAAGCTAGTGGTAACTGACCAAGAGCTGGTAATAACTAAACAAGAAAGAGACTGTGGGATTTTAAATGGGTTGGTCCATGAAAGCACTAAAAACTAAATGTCAGCTTGAAAAAAAGGAAAAAGTGACAAATGTTTGAGTTATCATTAGGAAAAGGACTAAAAAATAAATAAAAGTGCTAATACTGCAATCTCTTCAGAGAAATTAAAGATGGCAAATGTACTTCGAAAACTACATACAGTCAAACCTCGCATAAAAAGCGTTTTGCTTAAAGAGTAACTAGCTTAAAGAGCAGAATTTTCTCTGAATTGTTGCTTCGCTTAACAAATAAAACCAATCAAAAACTTGCTTAACAAATAAATAGGGGTTCGCAATCCCCCCCCCACAATTGGTCACTTACAATGGTGTTTCACTTAAAGAGCAAACTCACTTAAAGAGCAATCCTGTGGAATGCATTATGCTCTTTAAGCAAGGTACAACTGTACAGTGTGGTCATTTTACCTGAATATCAATATCATAGAGCTGGAAAAGTAAAGAGTGACACACCTGTAAGCAACATATGTGGTCAGAATTATGCCTGGTGTAGACAATTTATTTATTTATTACATTTCTATACTGTCCATTTGGGTGGTATCCAACTCTGGGTGGTGTAGAAGCAGATATAAAATAACAAGACAGAACACACAACAAATTAAAACAGACAACTGACAAATACATCTCAAAATAAAATAAAATAATTGGTGTCTGAGGGGATAGGGGGTCAACCTGGCTGAGCAATTTATAGCTAAGGGGACAACACCCTGAAAAGCCTCCTTGAACAAGAGAGTTTTTAATTGCTTTTTAAAGATACTCAGTGATGAGACCTGGCACAGCTCTACTGGTAGAGTGTTCCACAGTGTTGGGGGCACCACCAAGAAGGCTCTATTTCTAGTTAAAGACTTTTGAGCCATCCTCGGGGTCAGCACGTGGAGCTGTGCAGACTGTGATGAACGGGTTTAGGCCAGTGGTGGAGAACCTATGGCATGCATGACAGAGGTGACATTTGGATCCATTTCTGTGGGCACCCGTGCACTCACCCCAGCACAGAGTTCGCACCCCCTTCTGCCCAGCAGCCCAATGGGAGCACTTCCTCCCTCCCCTGTTGCTATTGGCACTTCGCAATAAATTAGTGGGTTTGGGATTGCAGTTTGGGCACTCGGTCTCTAAAAAGTTCGCCATCACTAGTTTAGGCAGAACACATCTAGAGATGATCAGGCTCAAAAGCTACATGTCATGGTAGCTATCTATTATTATCAGTATTCAGAAAGACATGCCTCTGAATACTAGCTGGGGAAGAACAGTGGGTGAAATGATTGCTTGTAAACAACTGACAGATTTTGCTTGCTAATGTGAAAGTAGGAGCCTGGACCTTTTTTCTTATTCATCATAGTTCCTTTCATGTTCTTTTCCTTCTGAGTCAATCGTTCCAGACACAGTTAACTGTTAGAGGACCAAGGAAGACGATCATACCCCTCCCCAACCCCCCCCCTCAAATAAAACATTCAATTTTCCACAACATTTAGAGGCTGCTGAACACACACCAAATCAAATCAAATTTTTATTACAGTCCAAGACCAGCATAGAACAGCAAAAGGAACAGAAGTTAAAATGGGGGTACTACAATATATCAAGCAACAAAAGTTAAAATGAGGGTGCTTAAAAAGGAGCATTTCTGCTCAGAGTTAAGGAAGAGTAAAATTAGTATATCGATCACTAGTGTTACAGTTATTACTAAGCCTATGCTGTGGCCCTAGTAGTTTATTTGGTTGAGTCCTGCCAAGATTGCTCTTCTGATCTTACATGCTGTGGCACAAAACCTGTGTTGTTGTGGGTCTTTCATCTGATAGTAGCCAGGGGGTATATGTGCTGTTTGTCTGGCCAGGATACTTGGAGAGCAGTGGAGATATAAACTCGTTCCAGATGTCTCTATAGAAAGACAGCTGCATACTAAGTTCTAATATAGTAAATAAAGTACAGTCAAACCTCGCATAAAGAGCGCCTCGCTTAAAGAGTAACTCGCTTAAAGAGCAGAATTTTCTCTTGAATGTTCGCTTCGCTTAACAAATAAAACCAACCCAAAACTCGCTTAACAAATAAATCGGGGTTCGCAAGCCCCCCCACAATTGGTCATTTACAATGGTGTTTCGCTTAAAGAGCAAACTCCCTTAAAGAGCAATCCTGTGGAACGCATTATGCTCTTACAAAGAAAAAAAGAGAAAAAAGAAAGGGCCCCCTCAGAGAACATGTTCTGTGGTTTCAATTTCTCCAGTGTCACAGGGGTATTTTCTCCTCTGGAACTTTCCCTCAAGAACTGCAGAGGGGAGGGACTGGCAGTGGGCTAGTGTAAATGCCCTCCAATAACTTGGAGTCTCAAGTTGGAGCAGGTACGAGGCTGGAGCAACAATGTGTCTCCAAGACTCTGGAGCCAGGAAGGTAGGGGCCCTGGCAAGGCCTTCTTGCCTTATCTTATCTAATGTTCTCTGTTTAATGGCCTATTTTGCCTGGTTGTGACTCATGTCCTGTTTGAGAGGTTGGGAGAACCCAAGATATTGCAGTCTGGATTGGATCATTCTTTTCCATTGGAAGCTGACCTGAAGAGTTAGAGGTGCCAGACAAATGGGATTAAACAGGATTTTGAGCCAAAGGTTGAAAGTAGTTAGGACACACACCATCTTTATTACACAATTTTGAGCTAGCTGTTTTTCAACTATTTATTGACAAATACGGTTTATTTGATGGGTATCCTGGAAATCTCCAGCACATGTAGGAACAAAAGCTTGTTGTTTGTATCTGTTCTTCCAGTGATGGGCAACAAAAAAATTTACTACCCCACTGTGGGTGGGGCTAACTCTGTGGGCAGGGCTAACTTTGTGGGTGTGGTGAAATCTGTGGGCATGTGACTGGGTGGGCTATCTAATCATGCCTGTCACATGGCCATGAAAACATCTGCAAACAGACAGCATAGGCTGTTTGGCTGTAAATGGAGGTGAGGACTGCACCTAAAGTTGGATACGATTGGCTTTTGAGCAAAGGAGACCTTGACTAACCACTTGCAATAAACAGAGCCAAAACCTCACAGCAAATATGAATACAAATCAGGGATCTTCTGTTATTAGGTAAAGGTTGCCCTTGCTCAAAAGCCAGTCATATCCAACTCTAGGGTTCAGTGCTCATCTCTGTTTATAGCCAAACAGCCAGTGGATTTGATCCACAAAAACTCACATTAAAATACAGTAATACCTCAGATAACTTTTGCCTTGGATAACACTAAAATCGGATAATGTCGGGGAATTTGAGGCAAACATTTGCATTGCACAACGTTAACATAACGTTGTGCGATGCAAATGCTTGTCTCAAATTTCCTGACGTTGACCTTTGTCCCAAAGCCTTCAGGGCTGGAGACCAGCCCTGCAGACTTTGGGGCACAGATCTACCAAAGCAAACATCGCTGGTTTGGTTGGGGGGAGATCAGGCATGCACCCAATCTCCCCCCAACCAAACTGGCACTACAAAGCTCACAGCAGCAGTGTGGCTGGAAGCAAAACGGGAGCTCTCCGGTCGACTTCCCAGCCACGCTGCCGCTGGGCCCTTGGCAGTGGCGGAGCATTTGGGAAGCTGACTGGGGAGCCCCCATTTGGCTTCTCAAATGTGCCACTGCTGCAATCGCCGCTTGGGTTGGGTGCACATGCCCTGGTTCTTTCCCCCAACCCAAGTGCCAATCGCTATGTGCAATGGCCAGCTGGGTGGGAGAAAGAACCGGGGGGCGCCCCATTCTTTCCCCAACCCAGCTGGCCATCACTGTGTGCAATGGCCAGCTGGGTTGGGGAAAGAACTGGGGTGTGTGTGTGCCTGGTAACAACAATCCAGGCAGGGGTTTCTGAAGAGAGGCTGGGGAAATTTTTTCCCAGCTTCTTTTCAGACCCCTTCCCCGCCTGGATGGCTATGGGGCTTAGCCATCAGGGGGGGGGGGGCTTCTGAAGAGATGCTGGGAAAAGGGTCCCCAGCCTCTCTTCAGAACACTCCCCCTGCCTGGATCACTAAGCCCCTTACTGATCCAGGCAGAGGTTTCTGAAGAGAGACCCCCCACACCTGGGTTGCTAAGGGGCTTAGCCATCCTGGTGGGTGGGGGAGGGCATTCTGAAGAGAGACTGGGGATCCTTTAAACACCAGGGAGAGAGAGAGAGAGAGAGGCAAGCATATCAGAAAGTAAACAAAACAAAAAGACAAAAACATTGTCACACCTTAAAGACTACAGTGAGAGAGAGAGGGAGAGACTTCCTCTGCTGCTGCTCTCTATCTCTCACTGCCTACCATAGAGAGATGCAACTCTGGAGGACCCAACCAACTATCTATGGTAGGCAGTGAGGGTTAGAGTGGCAGCAAAGGAAGCCGACATGGGCTGGTGCAGACAGACACATATTCCCCTCCCCGGACTTGGGTCGTGGTCAGGAAAGAAAAAAATGCTCCACAGACAGAGGCTCTGGTGGTCCTTTGCACCGCCTCTTTTTACTCCCTGGCCACCTCCTCTGCCTGCCAGGGGAGACTCCATTGGATTTTTAATTTAAAAAATAAAATAAAAAATAATTTTTTAAAAAACATTTTGCGGAAGATCAGCAGTTCAATTCCTGAGTACTGCAGGACAGAATGAGCTCCCGTCTTTGTCCCAGCTCCTGCCAACCTAGCAGTTCGAAAGCAAGAAACTGCAAGTAGATAAATAGGGATCACTTTGGTGGGAAGGTAACAGCGTTCCATGCACTCTAGTCATGCCTGCCACATGACCATGGAAACATCTGCGGAAGCAGACAGTGCTGACTCTTCTGCTTTGAAACAGAGATGAGCACTGAGCCCTAGAGTCAGATATGACTGGCTTTTGAGCAAAGGAAACTTTTACCTTAAAATAGATAAAAATAAAATGGGCATGGCCAACCAAATCTACTACCGGTATGCCCAATCCAATGCGAACTGGGAGGGGCCCATCACTGTGTTCTTCTCTTTATAAAAAGGAGATGCAAGTATTTTTCACACTGTCCAGCATCTAAGCAGGTTGACCTCACATCAAGGACCTGGCAGTCTGAGGCACAAATAAAATAGACCCAACCAGAGGAGTCCAGAATTAGGCTGAACAATCAAAGCAGAGGACTAGCAAACAGATTCCTATCAGGAAGTCAGGTAACCCAGGTTCCAAAGTCTATGGGCAACCCAGTGTCAAAAATAAAATACAGTCAAACCTCGCTTAGTGAGCAACTGGCTTAGCAAAAAACTCGCTTAACGAGCGGGTTTTTCAAAAAGTGAACTGACTTGCATAATGAAAATTTTCGCTATGCGAGTTGGAATTTCCCTATAGAAAACTCGCATAGTGAGCATTTCTATGGGGAAAACTCACATAACGAAAAAAATCGCTATGCGAGTTTTTCCCCTAAAAAAGCTCGTTATGCGAGTTTTCACATAGGAATTTTCGCTATCCGAGTCTGACTCACATAGCAAAAAAACTTGCATAGCGAGCAGCCTCGCAGAATGAATTAAATCCGTTATGCGAGATATGACTGTAACTAGAAAGAGTCCAAGAAGCACAGTCAAACCAATCTAAAAGCTATACACAGCACATGCCAGGCTACACCACAGATAGGGTGTTCCTAACAAGCTCCCATTCCAATCTGAAATTTATAGATGTGAGCTGCTAGAGCTTTATCTAGAACTCAGAGCCAGACATCTGGCCACCTTGAATAAAAGAGCTTTCCTTCAAGGAAACTCTACTTTTCAAGAGTCATCTTCTTGTGTGCAGATTTTACTCTCATAAGCTTTTAACTAGCTGGGATGTGGCTTATAAATTTTCAGGATTTCCAATCTAAGAATCCAATCTGAATGCTGCAGGCAGGATTCTAAGGATAGGAGTCTCAAAACAAGGAGGCGTCAGAACACCCCCTCCCAATTTCATTCTCTTTCGGGGTTGCTTCTGCTATGCACATCAAGGAAACTATTCTGATGTGCTGTGGGAATCCCAAGGCTATCTGGGACTCACAAAGGTTCATGGAAGGGGTAGTTCCAATAGAGACAGCCAAATTGACAGTGGGATTTGCCTTCCCATGAATCTTTAGGAGCCTATATAGCCTTGGGACTCCCACAGTATACCAGGTAAATTTTCTTATGGTTCAAAGCAGAAGTAGCCTGGGAACAAAATGGAGATACAAGTCACCTTCAGGTGGTGGTAATAGGCTTCGGCCAAAGCTGAAGAAGACGAAGACTGTGTAGTTAAGACCTAGGATCTCTAGTTGCCCTTCCATTATGCCTCAGTTCTTGGAGTGCCTCTAGAACACAGGCATACAAGATTTACTTACTTACTTACTTACTTACTTACTTACTTACTTACTTACTTACTTACTTACTTACTTACTTACTTACTTACTTACTTACTTACTTGTCTGCCGCCCACTCGCAATGCGACTCAGGGTTGCTAACAAAGTTTCACAATCTGCTACAACAACAAACAACAACAACAACAGTTCACAACAACAACCAGAAAATACAAAATATAGAATCATCTGGAGATCAATGAGTGGGAGTGTCCTCAAACGCGTGCAGCCGTGGCAGTGCTTTAACAGTAATAAGCTGACAGGTTGCTTTCTTCTTCCTTCTCTGATGGCATGAGTGCTGCTGCTGCTGTTTCTGTGTGTGTTGTGCATTTGTGAGGGACTGCAGTGACTCAAGTGGTTATGACGCTGAACTTGATGATCAGAAGGTCAGCAGTTCAAGACCCAAGTATTGCACAACAGAATGAGCTCCAATCTCTGTTCCAGCTTCTGCCAACCTAGCAGTTCGAAAGCAAGATATCGCAAGTAGATAAACAGGTACCACTTGGGTGGGAAGGTAAATAGTATTCCGTGCATTCTGGTGTCCACAGAAACATCTGCAGATGCAGACAGTGCTGTCTCTTTGACTGTAAACAGAGATGAACACTGAACTCTAGAGTCAAATACAACTGGCTTTAGAGCAAGGGTGAACTTTACTTTACCTGTGTATATACACCCTGTTCTTTTTAGGACAGCACAGTATGAAGGTTTTGTGGCAATTCTGCCACTTGCACCAGTCATGTGGTTGAGAGGACAAGGTGGTGGCAAAGCTTGTTGCTTCCTGCCACCAGCAGTTGGCAAACATGAGCTGCCACTGACAGTAAATTTTCCTTTACTATGAAATTTTGTTCTTTTCTCCAGTCAAATTCCTCATAGACAGTACAAAGAATCAGTGTTATATTGCATTTTTGTAGAAATATTACACAGTCTTAACAAATGTCAGCTGTCACCCTTTATGTGCCATTATTTGCTTTGGAATACCTTCCTGAAGCAGATGCTGTGAATTAAAATTATTGTCTGTGGTGACTTCATCTGAAAATGAAAGTTGTAACCACCTAAACTAACAAGCCCAAAGTTGACAATTTAATATTCAAAAACAACAATGATCTGTAATGCCATCCTCTCCCTTGGACTGCTTACTTTTTCTAACAGTTATATCATGTTCAGTAGAAGTCATGGAACAAGGTAAAGCTTTTTCACAAAGGGACACGTGCTCCTGTGGCTGCAAGGAGCACGCACATTGCCGTCATGCCCAGGATGAGACAGGGAACTTGTCCCTTCCTTGGGCATTGCATGAGGGGCAGAGCCGAGCCTTTATAAGTGCTCGGCTCCAAGACTAACCCCTCTTTCACTTTCAGAACTTTGCCGAACTTCTTTCTCCTAGTCTGCCAATCCCCTTCTTCGAGGCCTTTTACCTCAGCCTTAAGGGCTCGGCTTGGCCAATTTGGCCACTTGCATCAAAGCTTAGCCTCGCAACTTTCAGTGGGGCAAGTCCCGGCTTGCGCCTGCATCCCCTTTTCATCACCCCTTCTTTCTTCGGTTGAGTGCCTGCTTCATCCATTTAAGAATGGCACCGAAGCGCAAGGCACCTCAACCTCCTTAGGGCCCTCGACAATCCCGTAGCAGGGTTCAGCCTGCTGCTTCACCTTTGCAGCTAAGGGCAAGGATGGAAGTGGCATCGCTGCACCCATTGAGCACCCACCAAGCTTGCGGGGCGATCCACCCTGATTCTCTGCCTATGCAGCAGGGCACCAGGGCTGGGGGGATCATCCACGCACCCATTAAGCACCTGCATCACTGCCCTGGAGTGCGCTTCTTGTAACCTGCCCCCAGTGGCTGCCTCCACACCTGACACCCATAGAGCTCCTATTGCAAGCCTGCATATGGGTCGCCCCCCCCCCATGCTTTTGAGCCCTCCTTCCCAGTCTGAATGGGGCCAGGAACTTGCTGCTCCTAGGCACCGTATAAAGGAGCTTGAATCTGCCTGTGCACCCACACCACCCATACAAGGCTCCCTTTCTGAGGGAGCTGATGGCCCCGGGGAACCAACTGACACTGGCTCCCTGCCATCCGGCCAACCTGATGACGCCATAGAAACTGAAGTGATGCCCCCTGAGGTCGCCCCACCACTGCCGGTGGGCTCCTTCCCTCAGTGTTCTCATTCTGCTCCCCACCTTGGTGAGTATCAGGTACAATCTAGTACACCAACATATAACACTGCCACCCTTCCACTGTCAACTACTGCTGTACAATGGACCTGGCCATCACAAAGGCCACCAGTACCACCGATTATGGTCTCTCAATGTCCCCAGGGACTTGCTCAATGGCACGTGCCATACCCATCCCCACCTTCATGGGGCTCTCCAGTTTCCATGAAATCGGTTCTGGGTTGGCCCACTTATCTGGCCCACCAAAACTACTCTTTGGTTCCAAATACAGCAATTCCTTTTGGTGACCAGTCCTTACCATTGGGCGATCATCTCCTACAGGCCACCAGGGACAAGATATAGCGGGGTGAATATGTTGACATTTTCAGCCTCCTTAATTGGGATTTGACTAAAGCCGACAAGGATAAGGAGGATGAATGTGACAGAGACATTGCTCAGCGTAAGAAGCCCCCATGAACCTGGGCCAACTGGTTCCCGGCTTATTTAATCCTCGCTGGTGTTTCCATAAAGGCCCACCCTGAACACACCATACCAATGATCCATTATCTGGACATCGTCTATTGTGCCTACTTATCGTAGATTTTCCGGGTCATGCATGGTTTTTATATGAAGAGCAATTTTGTGTGAGGGCTGCAATCCGGCCCGATATGTGTTGGGACGAGCAAAATCAGCAGCTTTGGCTGCAGTTCATGACTCCGTCTCTCCCAGTTCTTGGTGACCAATATGACTGCTGCCATCTGGTGCAGCGTCCTCCCAGTATGCAGATTCCTCACCCATTGGCAGGGCAGGTGGTTTGGGAACGCCTGCTGTGTTGGGACTTCACTTCCAGTGGCCACTGCTCTCGCAAACCATGCTACTTTCAGCACGAGTGATTGATGTGCGCCGGCCCCCACACACCCTCCACCTGCACTAAGGCCGCCTCCTTCTGTGCTAGGACCCACCCGTGGTTGGAAAAGGGTCCCAGATGTATACACTTGCCAGCTCTTAAATCATGGCTCCACGCCTACCCCAACTAGGCTGATGCCAACTACATCAATGATGATTTTACTTTTGATTTCTGTATACTGGCCTTAGGCCCTAGAGTATCCCATAATGCCCCCAACCTCAACTCCATAACCGGAATGGAACACTTGGTACGGGAAAAGATTTTTAAGGAAGTCGCAGAAGGCCGGGTGGTGGGCCCCTTTTTGGCCACTCCTTACCCCAACTTGTGTGCATCCCCTCTGGGTCTAGTGCCCAAAAAAATCTGGTGAATTCCACCTTATACATCACCTCTCATACCCTGAGGGTAGCTCCTTTAACGATGCCATACTGCCCAAACTCAGGCGGTGGACATGGTTCGGTCTTGTGGCCCTGGGGCCTGGCTTGCTAAGTGCAACATTAAGTCTGGTTTTCGCTTGCTACCCACTCACCCCGATGACTTTGAACTCTTGGGCTTCTCTTTTGATGGCCAGTTCTTTGTCAACAGGGCAATGCCATTCAGCTGCTCCATTTATTGCGCTGCATTTGAGTGTTTCAGTACATTCTTGCATTGGGCCCTTGAACGCTGCTCATGTTGCAGTACTATAGGCCACTATCGAGATGATTTCCTCCTGGCACAACCACTCAGTCTTGCCAGGGATTCAGTTGTAGCCCGTTGTCCCCCATCCAGACCCTGACAGCCTCCAGGCACCTGGAAAGGACTTCCACTGCATCGCTAGGGTCCCCGCGGGCCGAGATATACAATTGGGTATCATCTGCATACTGATGATACCTTACCACATGGGAATGGACCCAGCAGTTTCATGTAGATGTTAAATAGGAGAGGTAAAAGCCCTGAGCCCTGAGGCACCCCATATTGGAGCAGCCTAAGGCCGGATTTCTCACCCTCCAACCACACCCACTGGGTCCAGCCCCTCAGAAATGAGGAAAACCAGGACCACATAGTGCCCTGGATCCCCAAACTTCAGAGCCTTTCCAGAAGGATACTGTGGTCGATGGTATCGAAAGCCGCTGAGAGGTCAAGAAGAGCCAGGACAGATGGATGTCCACTATCCTACTCTCTCCAGAGATCATCAACTAGTGTGACCAATGCAGTTTCTGTACCATATCCGGGCCTGAATCCTGACTGAAAAGGGTCCAAATAATCCGCTTCATCCAGGATCTCCTGTAACCGCCATGCCACTGCCTTCTCCAAAACCTTACCCCAAAAGGGCAGATTAGAGAGAGGCCAATAATTTGCCATTATTGCTGGGTCGAGGGATGACGTCTTCAGGAGGGGTAACACCAAAGCATGTTTTAAAGGTGCTGGGGAAAACCCCTCCCACAGAGAAGAGTTAATGATTGCCTCAGCCCAACCGCCTTTCACCATCCTAGTAGATTTAATTAACCAGGCGGGACATGGATCTAACGCACAGGCAGTGGCCTGGATAGCTACTAGGAGCCCGTCCACTTCCTCAGGGGCAACTGGATTGAACCGATCCCAGATAACATGGCCAGACTGTACTTCAGTCAACTCCAGCTCTACATTTTCCACGCCAGGATTCAACTCTGATATTTGTCCAGTTGCCGCCACAGAACGCTACATGGTGTCCTATGGGCTGGCTCCCAGACCCCTTTTTTGCCATGCTGACGGTCCCCCCCCCCTCACCAAATATCAGTTTTGGAAGGTCATCACCTCTGGCCTTGAATGGCTAGGTCTGCCTGGGCGCACTTTGGCACCCATTCTTTCAGGATCGGGGCTGCCTCAACTGCCATGGCTCTCAGCTACCAGTCTGCCAATATTAAGGTCATGGGCCACTGGACCTCTCCTCCTATGTGCGCTCACTGGTGAATTTATTTCTTTGCTTGCACCTTTGATGGAGGGCAGCAGCTTCATCAATACTGGCCTGAGGCTGAGGAGGACTTTGGGTGCCAAAAGGGCTCAGGACCGGAAAGTGACTCATGGAACTGGATCAGTTGTATGGGGGTCAAGCTGCAATGCGAAAGGCAGATGAAAATCCACTGCATTATATTCTCAGGACTGTTTTCAGATTTCATGGCTGACCACTATGAAGATCACCAATTTTTGGATTTAGATACGGCAGAACAAGAAGAAGAGACATTCTGTGGCTACCAGCTGCTTGGAGAAGAAAATTAGAAGTATTTTCCTCATCCCTGGCTTTTGGGGTTCCTATTGGGATCTGCTTATTCACTGTGAGAAACAGTCTGGTGGACTAGAGAGACCTTTAGTTCAATTCAGCAGAGCTCTTCTGCTCATCTTCAAATTGCCTAAGTCCCATAGTATGTGAACAGTTTTGGAGTAGAAATAGCTGCATTAAATTAGTCTCTTAATTATTTTCATTCGCATATCCAAGCAACTGAGATGAAAGCAGATGTTTTGCTCCAGTGGTAGCAAAAGCAATAGCTAAGATTGGACATATTTAACAAATGAAACCCTTCAATATAGCAAGTATTTTGTCAAACTAAATTTATCTATTCATTTAATTGCTTCTAAAGGGCATAATTACCATATGTTCTTTAATACTGGGATCTATGTGGAATATTTTCCCAGTATCAACCAGTATAAAGCATATAAAAAGGGGGAAAATCTCAAATGAAACAGGATTTTACAAAAAATGAATTCTAGGATAATTTTTCCTCTCAATACATCAGAACATTCCATAATATTATCAGCAAATAACATGAATATTTTTTCCCATGAAAGCAAAGATATACATGCGATTTAGGCTCCCCCCACCATTCCTCTTGTTTTGCCTCTAAATAGACAAGAATGTCAACTCTTTTATTTCAATCTGATAGGAAATCAGGTGTGCATAAGGAAGGATGCTGTGTCTTGTAAACTATGACTTTCAGATTTTTGTTTATTCCTTTCTATTTAGCTGAGTTTGAGATAAAAACAATTGCAGAATCACAGAGAAAACATGAGATTAACTCAAGTCTCAGACATACTCCATTCACAGTAATCCTGAGGGCAGAGGAGAGAAAAAATTGAACTGGCTTCATCAACATGGGAGGTAGTTTTTCAGTGTTTTTAGGAATTTTAAGGGTTTCTATAGTTGAAATGTTGGGGATTTTATGTATGCCACCAAGAGTCTCACGTCAATACAAATTGAATAAATAAATAAATAAATAAATTCTCTTATACCAGTAGCACAATAATCCTTATAACATTCTTCAGAGTATGATATGGGTGCTATCTTCACATTGCTTTCTCAAGCATTTCTTCACATGAAAATGTCAGCCATCAAAAATAATTATGGAGAACAAGAAATTTCACAGAAATTCTCATTGGTTGAAGCTCAGCATTCTTATTTAATGATTTGTCTGTGGTCTGCACAGACACATCTTGTACCTCATTACACAATTATCTCCCAAGGAGTTGGAAGCCCTTGTAGCTGCCTTCACTTCAGTTAAAGCCAAGGAAAAGCTGTTACAACATCACTTCTTCTTAAGGCTTTCTGCTGCAGAGTGATGACAAGATGAAAAAAAGATAAGGAAAAAAATAGCAGCACCAAACAAAGTTTTTTGTTTGTTTGTTTGTTTGACTTCTATACAGCTCATCTAACACAAAGACAACTTTGGGTGGTGAACAAGATTAAAACATAAAACATCATAACTAAAAAATTCAAACAAAATTGCCAATGCAGATGAGACTGCAGCCATGAAACAAAAAGACACTTACTTCTTGGGATGCAAGCTATGAGAAACCTGGGTAGCATAATAAAAAATAGAGAGATCACCCTGCCAACAAAAACCCAAACAGTCAGAGCAATGGTAGTCCCACCAGTAATGTATAGTTGTGAGAGCTTGACCGTAAGGAAGGCTGAGCACAGAAGAATAGACACTTTTGAACTGTGGTGCTGGAGGAGGCTTTTGAGAGTACCCTGGACTGTAAGAAGATCAAATCAGTTGATTCCAAAGGAAATCAACCCTGACTGCTCAATGGAAGAACAAATACTGAAGATGAAGCTCAAATACTTTGGCCACCAAATGAGAAAAGACGACTCACTTGAGAAGGCCTTGATGCTGGGAAAGATCAAAGGCAAAAGGAGAAGGGGGCGGCAGAGAATGAGGTCGCTAGATGGCATTGTCAATGCAATGGGTGTAGAGGTGTGTGGGCTGTGGAGGATGATTATTTATTTATTTATTTATTTAAATTTATATCACTGCCCACTCGCCATGGCAACTCAGGGCAGTTTACAATCAGGAAAAAACAACAACAAAAACAATAACACACACACAACACAAACAACTAAAATCCATTCCTCCTTCCGGCCAGAGGACGTTAGTCTTTTCCTTCCCTGGGCAGATAAGGCCCAGGATTAGGAAGTGGGAGCTTCCATCTAAAAACCTTAAAACTTTTAAAAATTAAAAACTGAGAAAGATTAAAAACAGATTAAAAACACACCAGATGCTACAACTACTAGTTAAAAGTAGAAAAAGAGAGGGGCTCAGATCAACCAATGTGCTGGGGTCATTATACCTTCCATACCCCATATCTGTCCTGCCAGCCATGTTTTTAGATTCTTCCTAAAGGGCAGCAACTCTTTCTGGAGACGTAGCTCCATAGGCAGGAGGTTCCATAGGGCCGGAGCAGACATAGAGAAGGCCCTCCTTCTGGTGCCAGAGAGATGTGCCTCCCTGGCCAATGGAACAACTAGGGAGCCTCTCCGGTCCGCTCTGGTGGGGCGGGCAGATGTTCTTGGGGTGAGGCAGTCTCTTAAGTATCCTGGCCCACTACCATGTAAGGCTTTAAAGGTAATAACCAGCACCTTGAATTGCACCCGGAGGCAAACCGGCAACCAGTGCAGCTCCCGAAGCAGAGGCGAGGCATGTGCATACCGCCCACACCCCATCACAACCCGGGCAGCCACATTCTGGACCAGTTGAAGCCTCTGAATGGTCGTCAAGGGCAGCCCCATGTAGAGCACATTATAGTAATCAAGTCTGGAGGTGACCAGAGCATGTGTGATCATGAGCAAGGAGTCCCGATCTAGGAGTGGGCGTAACTGGCGGATCACGCAAAGTTGTGCAAAAGCCCTCCTAGCCACGACTGCCACCTGCTCTTCGAGCAGTAGTCGCGACATTGTAGGATTAGTCTGTCAAATTATTCCTTAAAGTCCATACGGAACCTGCAAGCCTACACTTGACAAGGTCTTGGTGTGATGAGAACCTAAAAATGACGAAGATAAGGAAGCACCTAAAAGCCAAACATAAGTGATGTAATCTTACTGAAAGAATAATTTGGACCAGATTGTATTCTGCTCAGTGTGGCTAGGAAGAATTTAAATCCAGAAACAGAATTTAAATTATATACTGTATGCTGTGTTTAAAAAATTAGGAGAAGAGGGTAAGAAATGTGCCTCAGCACATAAGCATTGTATGTGCTTAAATCTGCATTCCACTCAATATTTTTTTCTTTCTGTGTTAATGAAAAAACAATCTGCACATTGCATTTAATAACTGTTTATACTGGTGATGACTGCAAGATACCAGTATGTCACCAAAGACAATGAACGCCCTTTCGGTTTTCCATTTCTCCACTCTAATTTTACAAACCTGATTTATTAAGAGGAAGAGATGTGTAAAATCAGGTGGTCATTTGCAAATGGAGAATTGGATTTGTTAATTTATTCTGAAGTTGGCCAAATCTACCCAGTATCTTCCATATCTTCAAAGAGGACATTAAAAAGGCAAGTGCAGCCATTTGTGCACCAGCCTTCTTCCATCTGCACCTGGCAGGATATATAAAGCTGAAGACGGGGGAGGGAGGAATGGAAGTAGATTTGCAGCTGTTTGTTTAAGAAGCCTGCCCTGTTCCTATTATATAATACATAAGGGGGGCCACCATAATAAATGTTTTGGGAGATATAATGTAAGAGAAATGACTGTATGGGTTTCAAGCCAGGCATTCTCTCAGGTAACTGTGACAGGCAATCAGTGCTTCTCCACCCCTTTCTGGACTGTCATAGCTGATTAAACAGGATTATTTTTGTGGGAAAAGTTCCAAACAATAAAGACTCTGGATATAATCCATAAAAATATTAGATACGTTGACACCCTTTTATCATCCATGAGGCATTCTCTGGACTGTACCCAATGGCTGGTCATGTATCCAAACATTGTTTGGTAAAGTAGTCTCTTCTCTAGCTTATTCCAAAGCAGAAATTAAAATAATCTTTATGCTTCTTTTCCATTCCAAAATATTTGACAACATTCTATCTCTGAATATTATATTAATTCATTTGCCCAAGGATGCTACTTTTTTCTCATAATTTTGTAACCAGTGAAACTTGTAGAGCAACTTAAAACTCTCATCAACTACAAGCCACTCATAGTTTCAGGCTAGGCAGGAGGCTTAAAATGATCTAATATTAAATATAAAATGTATTAAACATAATGACATATGTCTCTGAAGCAATTCCATCAAGTTCTCTTGGCCCCACTTCAGGCAGTGGCTTCACAATAGTGCCATGTTTCTGTGTTCCTCTGAAGCTGCTCTAGGAAGTGTGAACAGCCACTTTCACAAGCCACACTTCCTGGAGTGGATTGGGAACAAGGCAACATGGCATTGTGCTGCATCTATAAGCCTAAACCTATTTTAGAAAGCACAAGATTTGGAAAGTAGCACCTAGAAGCATTCTCTGGGCAGTTCACAGGTAATTAGCTTTTTACCCCAAATATGCTGGAAACTCATTTTACCAACCTCAGAAGGATGGAAAGCTATGTAAACATTGAGACTTATCAGGATTGAATTCAACCCACGAGCAGATATTTGGCTGTAGTGCTGCAGTACATAGTGACATGACAAGGCCAGCTCTGCAGAGCATGTGATTAGCACAGGAGGATTCAGTATATTACCTAGCCATGGGCCTGTACAGATGGGGGAATTTAGAGTGGCCTGAGTAGCACCCATGACAAAGGTCCAGGTAGGTGTTTTGATTGCCCTATTTTGCCTTCCCTTTTGATTATTGATGCCCCCACCCACCCCTTTCTCTGCCTTTCTGTGGAGAATATATTTGGAGATGTATTTCTTCCACCTTCTGCAGCTTCTCTGGTTGAATTCTCCCCAGTGCTAGTTATTCTATTTGGGCCTTCTTCCTCCTGGAGTTGACGCCAACTGTGGGGTGTGTGCATGTGTGTGACAGAGACTCATTTTTGGTCCTCCTGCCAGTTATATAACGTGAATAACCTTTTGGCGGACTGTTTTTACCACAAATTAAGCTCAACTGGTTTAGTCTCAAGTAAGCTTAGCCCGTTTACTAAAGAGTAAAGTGACAGCTCAACAGCAATAAAGGACAATGCAGTGACTTCCCTTTTTATTAATTAATCAGGGGAAGTGTTCAATTTGCTAGTATCTTTTCACCACTGTCTTTATAACTACAAAGGTTTCCTTCAACCCATTCACAGTATCCACATATACTAAATATTTTCCTTGCTCAAAAGCCAGTCGTATCCGACTCTAGGGTTCAGTGCTCATCTCTGTTTCAAATTCGAAGAGCCAGCACTGTCTGCTTCTGCAGACGTTTCCATGGTCATGTGGCAGGCATGACTAGACACTGGAGTGCACGGAATGTTGCTTACCTTCCCAACGAAGTGGCCCCTACATGCATGTGCAAAAAAGTGCAAAAAAAGTAGAACCCCCCAAATGTAGTCTCAAAAACAAGAATTGGAGGGTGGATGGGACTGGATCACTCCAGCACCCAATGCATATGGGCACCATAAAAAAGAGCAGATCAGTCTCCTCAAAAACTCTCCAAAAGTACTCCTAATTCCTGTCTGGAAAGACTCCAAGTGTGCTTTGGGAAGTGATGAGACATAAAAGCAGCAAGATAATGCTTATGTGAAGCTAAGAAGATCTTAGCTGCCTGCCACACAATGAAATTCACATGAGATGCAAATTGTCATTACAAGGAACTGAGAGAGGATTTAACCTTGTCAAAGAGCCAGTGATTATCTGTCTCCATCTGCCTATTTACCTAGTGAATTCTGCTGGCAAGTTAATGTATATAACAAAAGTCAAAATCAACCAGCAAATGTACTCTTTCATCACATTAGATACCATTCAGGTCACATCAGATGCTGCTGTTTTGCTGGATTTTATTGCCCAGTTCCCACATATTCTGCTCTGCTCATTTAACATCTGGAGTGGGGTGAGTGAGAAAGAAAAGGGAATTCATGAAAGAACTCTAGGAGGTTTTAGAAACTGGTTTAGACTGATTAATTCTGCATCCTCTGAAAATCTGGGCTGTAAAATGTGCAAGACTGATCTCCTTCTTGCTCATCTCTGAGCTGAACTTGATTCCATAAGGAAAGCAGTACAGTAGAACCCCACATAATGAAAAAACTCCATTCAATGGAGCTCTTCGCTATGTGGTTTTTTTCATTATTCGGTTCCCTATGTGAGATACCCCGAATAATGGGGACAAAAGTTTGTTAACCATGGTTCCCATTGAGTGGGTATACTCTGGTTACCAAAAACCCAGCACAATGGCTGATTATTTTGTTATGCAGGGTATTGCCCTTGCATAACAAACGCTTCATTATGCAAATTTTTCGCTATGCGATGCATTCATTATGCAAGGTACCACTGTATAGCAAATCTCTTTAGATGCCTGAAAAGTAACATTGAGTCAGTACTCAGGAGACATGACAGTTTGCAGCCAAGATGCAGGATCATGTTAGAAATTGCCTGGAGAACAAATTTTGCAGGGTATGCCAAAATAAAACTATAGATAGAAATTATTTTTTAAAATAATAGGCTGAAAAAGGATTATAAAAGAACACTGCTTTCTCCTTCTCCCAAATAAAACAATTATTCGGAACATATGTGTGTTTTCATGAAAGACACAACTTCAGCACAGATATGGGATTGACAGGGTAAGTCACTAGAGAATAGTAACTCTTATGAATACCATTTCAACTCAAAACATAAGGAAAGGAATTTCATTTTCACGTGCTGTTCTAGTTGGGTGTATTTTTTTTACTTGCTTGCTTGCTTGCTTGCTTGCTTGCTTACTTGCTTGCTTGCTTGCTTGCTTACTTACTTAGAACAGCCACTGTCCAGGTCTTTTTTCCCTTGCCGCTGTGAACAGTTCTTGGGCAGCGAAACTGGCCATCCAATCTAGTGTATTCATCAGTGTTGTTGAGAGGAGGCCTGGCCAAACTTGGCCAAAAATTAAAGCCATCCCCGGCCCTTTCCCTGCCAGCACAGCCTTACATGGGTCAACCCAGTCAGCCCCTCATGTGCATGTGTCTGTGTGTGAGCACATGTGTCCATGTGTAACTATGCATTTGTGTGTAGTTGTGTGCTCATCTGTATGCATACACATGTGGTGTTTTTTTAAAAAAAAATGTGTGTGAGGCTTTGCTACTGAGCCAATCCAGGGCTCTTCACCATGGTCACAGCACAATCCTATCCAGCAGAAATCCTAAGTGATGATTGCTTGCCTCAACCAACTGTGGAAGACAAGATAGGGTGGGGACTAATGAACAACATAACCAGTTTAGGACTGCCACATTTCATCACAAAGCAAACCAAAGGGTTTCTTCCATCCTCGTGGGTTTGCACCCAAGGAGAGCATTGACACCTTGCTGGTTCCGATTACATAACTGTGTTGTGCTGGAATGATGGATTTTGAATGTTAAGTGAGTTATCTGATCTATAAATCTATTCCTTATGCTACACCAATACTATGCTGTTGATTCCAACCCAGGCAGTGGCCTTTTTTATATCCATTACTAATTTTCCTTCAATAAACTGTCAATGACTTGGAATATGTGTGCATCAGATTTGTTGAGATGGAGCATAGTGTCTCCTGGGTAACCATGCCTGGGTCTGCAAGCATGCACATACAGCAAGCAGCATGCAACTGCCTGATTACTTAAAACAGTCAGACACAAAACTTCTCTGAAGCTTCTAATCCTTAAAACATTTACATCACAAAACAACAACCACACCCATTTTGCAAAATATTCTTTATTGGCATCAAATCAGTATTTATGCAGAAATGTGTTCCCCTTCTTTTTTATTTTTTATTTTGTTACACCTTAACTTCCTGAAAGGCAAGAAAAATCATAAAATGTGAAGGCATAGGTTTATACCCTTGAGATCCCTACTTTGAATTGTGGTCTTCCATTGAAGTCATAATCAAGCCCCAAACAGCTTTAATCCCAAAATTAGATTAGATCAAGCCAGTGCAGTGGATAGAAACAAGGACCCAGGAAACCTGGATTTTCAAATGCCTCCTCAGCCACGGTAACTGTCTGGTGGTGGCTTTTGTAAAACCATTTCTTCTCCTAGCTGTATACTCCAGATTAGAACTGGTAGATATATCTTCTGGACCAAAGGGTTGGTGGCACATCCACTCCAAATTTTGTGCTGCAGTCACAATCCATGTATGAGGAAAGAAGGATCTAATATCATTTGATGAATTAGAATTGCAATCACTTTCACCTCTTTGACCTAGGGCCATGATGGCGAACCTTGGCATGCAGATGTTCTTGGACTTCAACTCCCAGAAGCCCAAGCACCATGTGAATCCACATGAATGGGTGTACTGCAATTCATCCAGTCCACACTATTCATTTGGCCCACATACGAACACATTTTACTTCCGCTTCTGGGAGTGACGAAGGTAGCGTGGGCCAGATGAACACAGTAAACCCATTTGTGTGGGTTCACACGGTGCTTGGGCTTCTGGGAATTGAAGTCCAAGAACATCTGGGGTGCCAAGGTTTGCCATCACGGACCTAGAAGGATTTTTCTGCATATTTTCCCACAGCACTGCCAAACACCTGGCACCCACTGGAAAAAGCAAGGAGACGACAGTTGATATGATGGCAGGGGAACTGAGCAATCATAAAGAAATTGCCCACATTTAAAGGCCCCTGATGAGAAGCAGTGAGAAGAACCCCTTTATTTGCACAGCTAACTTTAAGGTGAAAGACAAATCATGAACTCCCCTCCTTTGAGTAAATGAAGTACCCCCTGTGTGGATTAATGCAAAGTCTGCATTTTATTCTATATTCACAATATGCAATAAGGATTCAAAAGAACATAGGCTTCACCCATAGGCATGCTTTCAGAGGAGACGAAGATAATTGTTCATTTAACACATTCCTTAACAGAAGCAGTCTTGACTGGGAACATGATGGGGGTGAACTAATGTGAACGACCTTCTGTACATGATCTCATGGTGTTGGGAATCCACGCTTTTTACTACTCCTTGTGACTAGCTTTAAGTAAGCTGCTTCCTGTCTTCTTTAATTTGTGCCAGGATTGAAGATTTGAGAATGAAAGCGCTATGGGTAAGATGAGGACAGTTTCCATCCTTAGGCTTCAGTGGCAAGAGCCAAAGATATGTAGATCAGATCTAGGCAAGATCAATCCAGATGTTGTTCAACTACAATTGCTGTTGATACCAAAATCCATTATAACTGGGTACCCTGGAAGGAAAGCAGGACAAGCACTGCTACACTGAACCAGATATTATTTAGTGATACCAGACACCAATAAATAAGATCTGCACTCAGAGTGCAGGAGACATAATAATGGGTTCAAACTAAAAGAAGCCAGATGTAGACTGAATATAAGGAAATACATCTTAACAGTTAGAGCAGTGGGACAGTGGAACCAAATGACTTGAGAGGTGGTGAGTGCTCCAGCACTGGAAACATTCAAAAGAGAATTGGACAGGGAGTTAGAACTGATGGCCTAAAAGCCCTTTCCAACTCAGTTATTCTATGATTCTGTAGCCACCCATAGAGCAGCAACTTATAATATATGGGGAATGAAGTCTGGACCAGAAGAGTAGCGTGCCTTGGCGGGGCCCCGTATAAAAATTTGTTTGGGGGCCCTTAGGAAGGGTAAAGATTTGTTTTGCTTACACACGTTGGGGGCCCCTGTGGCCCGGGGGCCCCATATAATTGATACGGCAGATACGGCGGTAGCTACGCCTCTGGTCTGGACTCAAAGTAAGCTCCAGTTGGTTTATTTATCTGGACCAAAAAGGCAAAGCAAAATATTTCTACAGCACATCTAATCCAGGTATTCAGATGCAAGTAAGACAGCCAGACATTCATGATCCAGCGCTATAGGGCTAAGTAACATAGCAGATGGGGTTCTTAAAACACTTTTGTGTACCTCTAGTACAAATATTATGTATGGCACCCCATAGTAATTATGCATAACATCAGAGTGACAGAAATGAAGGATACTGTATTAGAATAAAAGTGTCCTGCAGACAGAGGATGATGTCAAATGGGTATGATTCTCAAACTTCATATGACTTCAACATTCAAATAAATATATCAGTTGGATACTATGCTCAGAAAAAAGATGTGATAGATCCATGAATTAATACAAACCATGCACACTAATCTAAATCATACTTCTGAACTCTGAATGTCCGTCTGTGAGAAAAGAACAGGAATGTAAAAGGGGTGGGAACAGTGAGCACTGGAAAAAGCAGGACATAATTTATATTGTTTAGAATAACTCCAAAGCCTTTCAGTAAAATACAAGAAGTTCAAGCTAACCCTCAGTTCCTTCACTGTTTCAAATACTTACAATTTTGGAAGTTTATATGCACTTTCATGCAGTTGAGGCACCCCAATATGCAGGCTATGCTTGAGTCATCAAACAACAAGTCTGGACATTCATTTCAAAGAAAGCTTGAATAGATATGTGTGTTTGAGGTGTGCATGTGTGTCAAACTAGACATTAAATAAAATGTATATTACCTGCCAGTATCCTCATTTTTCTTGCTACTCAGAGATTTATTTGGCAATCAAAACCATATATACAAATGAAGCCCATGCTTACCATCCATTGACTATTAAAAAAAAAGCTCACCGGACTGCAAGATATTAAGCTGATGGAAACCATTTGTTTCCATAAACCAGCATCTTTGGCACTTAAGGAAGCTCTATTGCTGGAATGAATACACAACCCCTACAATCATTTCTCTTACATTATTTCTTCCAGCTCCATTTTTCAAATAACGTGTACTCTGTGTGTATCTATGCATGTGCTATCAATAGATAAATCCATATACTTTTTAGACATTAACCTTGGATAAGTAATGAGTGTGTCTGTGCATTTAAAAGCAAACGTCAAATGCAAAAGAAATATTCAATATATTTTCAATGCTGTGATAGTTTAATCTTACATTTATAAAAGTGAAAAAGATATTAGATCAGGGGTGCCCAAACAAGGCCCGGGGGCTGTATGTGACCCTTGTTGCCAATTCATCCGGCTTGCAAAGTCCTCATCACCCCTGGAAGCGGAAGTAAAATGCGCCCAAACGGGCGTGTTTTACTTCTGCTTCCAGGAGTGATGAGGGCTTCATGGGCTGGATGAATTGGCATCAGGGGCCCACACCTGGCCACTGGGCCTTAGTGAATGGCTCCTACATGATTTCTCCCAGCAAATCATTCTGCAGCTCGAGATCTGAACAAATAAAGGCCATGTGAATTAATGTGTTTTTAGCCACTGTGTGTCCTTGTGTAAGACAAAATAATGCATAAAGCAAAATTAAATTTTGTAATGAAAATACACCATCAGAAATCGGCATCTAAAAATGGGGACAGAAAACAGCCACCTTAAAATTGTTAGACATACAGTGACCAGACTAAAGCTTAAAGAAAAAAAAATTGTTTAGGTGTTAAATGAAAAGTCAAGCAACAACAGTATATATTTTTACTTATGATAAATAGTCAGTGGGATCAGTAGTTAGTGACATAAAGAAATATCTGACTTAACAGAGAAGGAGTCAACTTTTTCCTACAATTCTCTTGTGAAGCATTGTGAATACTATTATTAAATGGCTGAGTTTGAATGGCCCAATGAAACCATCAAGTTCAACTCCCCTGCTCAATGCTGGAATCCAAATCAAAGCAGATTTGAAAGGTGGGTGTACAATTTTCACTTGAATGCCCTCCAGTGTTGTAGTTCTCACCATTTCCTGACATTATTGGTTCTGTTGTCGTACTACTCTAACAGTTAAGACATTTTTGCTGTTATGCACCCTATATCTGGCCTCCTATTTGAACCCATTATTATGCATCCTGTAGTCTGGAATGATCAAGAACAGATCCTGCCTCTCCTCTTTATAATTATCGATCAAGTATTTCAAAAGTGCTATCATATCCCTTCTTAGTCAACTCCCCCCCCCCCCCAAGGCTAAATAGGTTCAGTTATTTCAGTCTTTCCTTATAGGGCTTGGTTTCCGTTCCCCTGATCATCATTGTTGCTCTCCATTTAACTTGTTCCAGTTTGTTTGTTTATTTTTCTGATTTATATTGCCGCCCAACTCCGAAGACTGGGCAGCTCATGGAGAATAAAGCCAACATCACAGTTTAAAAACCAATAAAAAACCCCATTAAAACTACTACCAAAAGTCACCCCAACCCCAACAGTTTAAAAGATTAAAAGAGAGAGTGTTCTTACTAAATCAGCCAGCAGGCAGGGGTCACCATATTGTTAGCATCCTTCATAAAGTGTGATTGTCCTGAATTGGACACAGTACTCAAGATGTGGTCTAATTAGTGCGAAATACAGAGGGACTAGTACCTCGTCGGTTTCAGAGACTACACATTTGCTAATGCAGCCTAAAATAGCATTTAGCCCTTTTTTGGATCCACATAGCACTGTTGACTCATAGTCAGCTTGTGATCTACAATTCCAAGATCCTCCTTGCTTGTATTGAATTAAGCATTTCTCATTTTGTAACTGTGCCTTTTGTTTCCCCCCCAGGTGTAGAACTGTGTCATTATCTCTGTTAAATTTCATTCTGTTGTTTTAAGTCCAATGTTCAAGCCTATCAAGATCTTTTTTGAATTCTATTCCTGTCTTCCAGTGTATAGATTTCTATTTCTATTTTTCAATTCTAATTTGGTCTGGTAGTATACTTTTTTTAGAAAATGTCGGTTAAGTAACAATCAGCTGTAGTTTCCATGGTGACTAAACTATACAAACTGCTATATGAGTTCTTGTGTTGTCTTGATCTGAGAATAAACACAGCTGGTAAAAATTGTAATCCCCCCCTCTTGATTTAAAACAGAAACCCTTTTACACAGCTACTTCCTAGGTGAAGAGAAAAATCCAATGTTAAACTAATATTTATATAACTCAGCCACCACTTGTTACTCTTTATAATGTAAACAATCAATGACTTGCCCTCTCTTGTACTACTGCATTGTTTCTCTAAACATAAGGCAGGAAAAAACAAACTCAGGAAACCAAGCCTTCCAGCTATGACACAAAAATATGTTCAGCACTGTGAATTTGGTGACTCAGAACCACTCTCAATTGGTTCATTGCCAATCGATCTAATTCTGACTCTGGTTAAGCTGCAGTATTGCAGCCAAACTCTGCTCACAATATGAGCTTAGTCCAAACAGGTTCAAGTTTGACTCAGCCTTTCATCCTTCTGAGAGCACCAAAAAGAGTACCCAACTTGTTGAGAGAAAACTGTAGTTTGCATAATTACACTTTGAACTCACAGAGAGTGCTTACCACTATGGGGCAGTATAGAAGTTAACACAATAATAATGGTTAAGGTCTTCATATTTCAGGGTTCTGGCTAGCCACAGAAAACTATGCTTTTGCAGGTCTTCATTCAGGGAGACAAATCTCAGGATGAAAAGTAAAGAGGATAATGTTTGCTTTTGGAGTGTAAAGTGCCCTTAAAACCATTCTCAAAGAATACCAGAGCTCACTAGCATAGCCCAAAGGTGGGTTGCATGTATGTTCTCAGTCATTGCGTGACCTGCATTTATGACTTCACAGCAGCCCACGCCTGAAAATTCTTATTGGTGATCTGACAACCCTTGAATTGCTTTTGTGGGATTTTTTTTTGTTTCATTTTGTTTTTCATCAGCTGGATAGTTTGTCTCAATGTTTTAATTGATCTACTGTACTCTACCATTAGGAACTGCGGTGGCTTAGTGGTTAAGATGCTGAATTTGACAACTCTAAGGTTGGCAGGAAAGCAGTTCAAGACCTGAGTACTGGGTGACAGAGTGAGCTCCTGTCTCTGTCTCAGCTCCTGCCAGCTAAGCAGTTCTAAAGCAAGAAATTGCAAGTAGATAAATAGGTACCACTTTTGTGGGAAGGTAAACAGTGTTCCATGCATTCCAGTGTCTAGTCATGCCTGCCACATGTCCACAAAAACATCTGCAGATGCAGACAGCACTGGCTCTTTGGGTGTAAATGGAGATGAGCACTGAAGCCTAGCGTTGGATACAACTGGCTTTCGAGCAAGGGCAACCTTTACATTTACTCTACCATTGCTGCTAGTTTACCTTGTTCTGATGACATATTTATTGTTTGTTGTTCTTGTTGTAACTATAGTAAAATAATGCCGTTATATGTAGGGATTAATTTTAAATGTTTTAAATGTAAATAGTAAACAAATGTGATGTGGCTGGTTCATAGTTTTCTTCTGCACCTGCTTCTGAACCATTGTAAAAAGAGATACAGTGCATTGTATAGTTTAAAGGGAAGTTACTAGAGTGTGGATAGTTAATGCTTAGCTGTCTCCATTGTGCTAGGGGTTCAGGCCCCTAAAAATTTTCTGGGTTTCTCTGCAAGTTTAATTTGGCTATGACTGACTTTGATTTGGCTACAATTGGCAGGTTTTTTAAATTGGTTTTTGATTCTCCCTCCCCTCTGGCCGCAAAGAGAGCTTCATCTTTTAAAAAAACCAGCCATCTGGGAAGGTAATATGCAAATACAGTACTTGGCTTCCTGTGTTTGTTGAATGGGGATGGTAAAAGATGCAACCTGCTGTTTTCCCCCCACAACACATCTAAGACAAAGTCTGGCTGAACATCATGCCATTGACTTTTTGGACTTTCCCTTATAATTTTCCTACCCTATCTGCAAGAAATTTATGCATGCCTGAAGAAGTGATCTTGAATCAAAAAAGCTCGTGCAATGATTTGATTTTTTTTTTAGTGATCCAATAAAGTTATCACCTTCCTTCTACATTTATTCTGTATATGGATCAGGTGGCTATATCCGTTTGTCAGTGATTTTTGTTATAGATTTTTTTCCTGAATGTTGGAATTTTTATGCTGTATCTTTTTTAAATTAACAGCTAATCTAACATATGCTGGCTTCACTTCACTTGTACACCAACACTAAATGTTCTTCATAGTCTCTCTGAGATCCCATCTTTCCTTCATCCCTCCATGCTCCCAGATAATCAAAAATGGATAGCCACAGTGTTTCCAGAGTTGTAGAAGGGGCTTCTCTGATGGTCATCAAAGTAGGCCTAGTTCCATATTTGTGGACATCTTTTTGTCTGTTTGACATTTTTACCAATTAGATGTTTTGGCTCATTAAATACCTAAGCAGTAAAGAGATACTCCATTGTTTAGGCCAGCTGAATTAATCAATTTGACACATCCAAGGTTGATGAAATGTTTCTCCAGGGTTGGGGAAAAGGAATGGAATGAATCAGAGGGTTGATATTTCCATCTAAACCTGGAGTTTTCTTGCCAGCTTTAGATAGGGAGAAAAAAAATGTTTTCTACAGGCACATGATATTATTTGGATTGACAAGGATATTCTGTTTCCCTCGCCTCACATGAATGGAACTTCTGTAGTTTCACATAAGACTCTCATGTTTATCCTTGAACTTGTGATAGGAAAAGTTGTATTTTTATTCATGAGCAGCTCAGAAAATTACAGCTTGAGTTATGGATCCAGAAGGAAGTATTTCCTCTGCCTCATCCCTGGGAACAGCCATTGCCAGCTGTTTTATGGCCCTGGAAAGGGAGGCACAGCCTGTAATGTTGAAGATTGGGAGAAAAGAAATTCTCAGCAGTCTTCTAGACAGATGACCCAAACTATTGTTTGAATACTAAGCTACAGAATAGAGGTAGCATTGCTTTGTCATATGCATGTAACATTTATATTTGATCAGATAAAAGGACTGTGCATTCCATTAATACAGTGGCCAGGCAGCTGCCAATGAGAAACCCAATAGATGGACAAGAGTGCAATAATACCCATCAACTCATTTTCTCCTAATATATAGTTAATATGACTTGTAGTCTTATCTTCCACAAATTTCTGCAATCCCCTTTTCAATTTGTACATACTTGATTTCATTTTTTAAAAGAAAAGCCCACAGTCTAACTACATATGATGTGGAAAAAATTCCTTTGACAGATTCTGAATCTTCCATAATTTAGCTTCAGCAGATGAGCCTGGATTCCATTAGAATGTGAGCAGGAGAACTTATCTTCTTCACAGGATGTATAACTTCACAGATCTCGGTCATCTCATTTTTTCTAGGCTAAATCACCTAAAACTTAAACGTCTCTTGAGACTAAATTGTGTATTTGAGAGATCACATTTCATAATTAGAGACATGTAGATAAATGTCTATGTTCATGTGCAAAAGCCAAATGTGGTCTTACGCAAAAGGTACTGTACCTGCTTTGTTTGTTTTTATCTCTGTGATGACCTCTTCATCTTTTGTAAAGATAGCAATCTGTCCGACATCCAATTTATATTTCAGTACAAAAACAGCCTAAATAAATTACACTGTAACGCAACAATTCACTGTTACTTCTACTGATTTGGCAGTACAGTGGTGTCAAAAAGAATTTATATCAGACAAAGAAAAAATAGAGAAGGAAAAGCATACATAGTTCAACAGGAATAATGTGACAGAAAGAATTTAGGATAAAAATTTAGTTTTGGAGACCAAAATTTAATTAAAGTTTTCTAGTTTTCACAACTAGTTGTATGACATATGTCCTTGCCTTATGCACAAATTCTGCTTGGCCCTTCCTACTAGCATTTAGCATTATGTGTGACTCCTACAAGTCTTGGTCAAAATGCCATGCTGGCAGTTAATAACTGCAGGTTATAAACCAACAAATTTTGGTTAAAAGGAAACCACATAAATGTCCCCAATTCATCTTGGTGCATATAATATGACTTAAATGCTCCATGAGATGTTAGGGTTACCCCAAGTTTTACTTTAACTTTGTCTTACAATTCAATGTCACACTGAAAGTTCTGGAAATTAATGAATTAAGAGCAGCCAACAAATGCAGGGTTAGCATTGTCCAGTAATTTGGCACGTAGGCTTCATAGTTATCACAGGGAACATTGTCCAGTAATGTGCCATATAGGCTTCATAGTTATCACAGGGAACATGTTGGAACAAATTGCATCTGCCCTTTCCATAAATACTTCCTGTATTTCATTTTGGCATTCAAAAGCTCTTAGTAAGAAAAAAAAACCCCAGGAAGCTAAACTGAAAGACTTGTTCCAAGAATTGAATGCCTTTGCATTTCATACTTTACTCGCTCTAGTTGTGGTTGTGTACCTTCTTATTTGAACTCATTTGTCTGTGGACTGAAAGTATACGTAAAATTAAGTCAACTTCTATCTTTTTGTTAATTTGTACAAAATAAAACAATATCAGTCTTAAGCCATTATTTTAATTAGTATGCTCATGCGTTATACTTATCCATAGGTGTTGTGTCTATACTGTATTGATTAATTGTCCCAAATGTATCCAAAGTATCAATAAAGCATGAAAACTATGTTATATTTATAGATTTTAATTCCAACCACACTGCATTGCAGTTTTCCAGTCTTATGTATTTACATTATTTGCAACTGTTTCGATAACTGCCCATACAAACATTACTGATGGTAATCCAGAAGAGCTTTATAAATTTTCTGATGGGCAATAATATATATACTATGTAGGCATATATATTACCAAAGCTTCATAATATAAAGTTTTTTTCACTGAAAGTAAAACATCTTTCTTGCAACTTATTCATATTTTCACTCACAGACTTCTGCAATTCAAGTTAGTGCAAATAATGAAAGTAATAGCCTGAGCAAAATGATGTACATACAATGAAACAAAACGGCAAATACTAACCAACTCCCTGCATATAATTATAACATTTAATTAGTACATTATTAGTAGTCTTTATATACAATATATTTAAATAAATTGGCTTATTTGAGCTATAGGCAAAATATTTACAAGTTCAAATAAAATATGTTCCTTTTAAACAAATGTGGAATGTCCAACATATATGAAAATAAAATGCATCTAGCAGCAAAATGATGCTGTAAATAAAAATGGTCATGATGTCTTCTCTATTGTCTTGTGGTAGTTTTCAAGGCACTTTCTCGGCAAACAAGGATTCAATCATAGCAGGAAAGTCAGAAAAACCAGTCATTACTTTGTTGGTCACCTGTTTCCATAGTGAATCAAGAATGATAACATCAGTAGAAATCATAGTGATTTATAAAGCCATGCATTTGAAAGATCTTTCTTAATGTTAAAAAAAATGCACTTTAGATGATAGCACTCTTCATGTCATATCCGATGAATACAAAGAAACACAAATGTTATCATATTTGTTGACCTCCAAATCATATTTCCAACATTAAAATGAAGTTCAAGGCAAAGTTTATATGTGTAGAACTTTTCCCAGCCATATAAGAACCAAGAAAAAAATGAGGCTCCAGATCGTACAGAAAGCCTTCAAGAATAGAGTGCATAACATTTGTTCCAGCAACTTTACATTTTAAACTTATACCTTTTAAAGATTAACTTGTACCATATATACTAGAGTATAAACCAACCCGAATATAAGCCGAGGTACCTAATTTTGATGTGAAAACCCAGGAAAATAGATTCACCTAAGTATAAACTGAGTGTGGGAAATGCAGCAGCTGCTAGTGAGTTTAATTAAAATAAATGAAAATATGGTAAAAGTAATTAAATTGTTGACATAACTCAATCCAGTGCAGTCTTGGGACCCTCCTGGTTATTGACCGGAGAATAAGCTGAGTCACCTTTTGGGTGCTCATTTTTAGGGCTAAAAATCTCAGCTTATACTCGAGCATATACGGTATTCCTTATTTTAGTAATCTTATTTTAGAAACGCAGAGCTGGATGAACCATATGACTCATTAAGTCTAGCCCTTTTCAAGGAGGCACAGCAGGGAACTGAACTCTGAACCTTTGGCTCTACAGCCAGATACCTAAACCAGTGAGCTGTCCATAAGATAAAAATATTTTCCTCTACTAAATATAAAAAAAAGAAAGAAAATTGTTTGAAGTATCTTGTGATCTGAAATCATTTACACAATTTATTGTGAAGTTTAAATCTTTTGTTATTTTGAAAATTGAAACTGTGACTGCATTTATTATATCAGTAGTCTTCTCCATGGTCCTGAAATGGATACAAAGGGAAGCTATAAGAACAGCCATCCAAGAAAACTAATAATGTGATTTTTAGAAATCCAGTGATGGGTAGGAGCCAGTTCGCACCGGTTCACCAGAACCAGTAGCAGCTTTTCAAGGTATCTGCACAAACTGGTAGCGGCTTTTGGGGGAACCACCTCAGGGGCTTACCTTTTCGCCAGTTTCCCCCACTGTGCATGCGTGTCTACAGCATGCATGTGCACCTACAGCATTTGGTGTGCATGCGTGCCTACAGTGCTTGGCACGCATTCACGCCTACAGCACTCTGCCTGCTGAGCCAAGCAGCCATTTGCTACTTGGAGTGTGGCAGCTCAGACTGTCGGGCACCCACGCGCAGCCACGGAGGAACCAGTGGCTGCTGCTGAGACCCTTGGTGGCCCCCTTGCTGTCTCCCAAGTGGGGAGGAAGAGCAACTTCTAGCTTGAATCTCTCCCAGGGTAAGTGACTCGCCTTTGGGTGTGGGGTGGGTGGGTATATTTTAATGTGTATTTATTTTTGTGTATTTTATGTGTTTTTATTTTTGTGTGTATTTTATGTGTATTTAATGTGTAATTTTACATGTTTTATGTGTATTTAATTTGTATTTTTATGTGTTTTATGTCTATTTAATGTGTATTTATTTTAATGTGTATTTTATGTGTTTTTATGTGGCATATAAATTGAACCAAATAAATAAATAAATAAATTTTATGTTTTTATGTTTATTTAATTTGTATTTTTATATGTACTTATTTTTATGGTTTTTTAAACTTTGGCTCTGTCCACATAGTTGGCTCCGCCCATGATGTCATGACTTTGGCTCTGTCCATGATGTTATGACACTGGCTCCACCCATGACATTGGCTCCACCCACATTGTGGTAGTAAAAATTTTGGCTGCCCATCACTGGCCTATACTCTAATTGGTAAAGCACTTCAACCACCATTTTGAGAAAAGATGCCCCTGTGATTGACCATGAGTCACTCTTGTAGTTCCCACTACCACTTATTCCCACGTCTGTGAGGGGAAGGAGAAATTACTCCCCTCTCTGCCATACAACTAATGAACATCATTTCCAAAAATCTGCCGCATGTATTTTGCAGAGAAATATGAATTAGGGCAACATACATTCCCTGCTTTATGAAAACTGCAACTGTGAGTGGGAAGGTGCTAAAGAGAAGATGTTCTTGGTTTACAACCAAAGGAAGGAAAGGGTCAGACTTCTCATTGTTTTCTCTCATATTCTTGATAGATGCCCTCCCCAACTATTCCTGCTTGGCAACATATAAAATTTAGTAATTTACCTCAGGGACAAGAAGAGATACTAATAATAGTTAAACTAGATACATTTTGCAGCCCATTGAAGGGTACCTAAACAATACACAAGAAAGATTTTACATTAGAAAATATTTTAGCTATTTATGGTATTGGTGGAAGGTCTGAGGGAAAAGAACTATTTCAATAAAATTTATTACTAGGTTAGAAAAAGATTATGATACTTACAAAAAAGGTCTTCTATGGCTGGGTACACAGTGGACTCATCGCTAATCTTGTCAGCAATCTTGCACATCTTTTATAATCTATTTATAAAGCCACCACAACAAATTTCTTTATTAAGATGCATTGAAAGTAAAAAATTATCAGAGATGAAATTTTCTTAATTTGTTTTTAATTGAAAATTCACATATTTATTTAAAAACACACAATAATTCCAGAGAGATACTGCAATGGAACAAGAATAGCTTATTGTATTTCTGTTTTCCAGTACATATACAGTATGTTGAAGCTTGCACATGCAGGCCAGTATCCAGTAACATTCCACTGATGTTCTTAAATGAAGGGTATAAGGCTTTATCTATGTCTACAAACATTGAGTCTAACAGCATAAATCTCAGTGGGCAACTGCCACTAGTTCACTCATCAGCACTTGAGTTTATCACCATACACCAATCATATAGCTTAGCACAAGAAGAAACACTATCTTTCATTTCTTAATTGGCAACAATTCACCATTTCAATCTACATACACCTGAAGGTAGCCCAAATTAGACTATGTTAAGAACTGCAACACATCGGACTGACCTCTGAGGCCACCATAATGCAGAAAGCCTTATATACCTTGTTGAAACCCTAGAGATGGATATTCTCACATTGGAAGAGACAACTCTAACACATGACTGCATTCTAGGATGTTTCTGCTGCTTAGTGATTTTTTAAAATCATTGAATACCATAAAATTATTTTAATCCATTATAATTCAGGCTGCTTTGATGCTTGATTGGTTTGTTCTCCAAATATTAGCTTCAAAAGAAGTGGAAGCATATCTTGTCCTTCAGAAACAATTCTGGACAGTGTAAATATCCATTGGAAATTATCTTAATTTGAAACCTTGAAGAACTGAAGGCAGGAAATAATCTACATGGGCATGCATGATCAATGGTTTGTATGCCAGTGATTAAATAAGGCATTTCCTTTTCCCCAAGTTTACTATTACAGTAGAATTCATCAAGATAAGTGCTGTTTTTAAAAACCCAGTTTCTTCATATATTGCCTTACTTGGAATTGTTAAAATTAAACCCAATTTTAATAGACTAGGCACTTTGTTCTGTATTCAGTGAACTGTTCACTAAGCTCAAATAGGATTTATATCTAGGTAAAGTAACTGGAATACAAGATACAACATTTTAAATCAAACTTTAGTTGACGATCTTGAATTTTGTTTTCTCTCCTATTTGTCCAAAATGATAACTGAACTACCAGAAATATATCACTGCCTTCAGCACATGAAGAGACACTCTTTGATATAAATATACACGAACAATGACATAAGAACAAATAGCAAATGAAACAATCCTTAAAACAGACTATGCATCTCTCCCAAAGGCAAGCCTACAAATCTAGGGGGACACTGAGAACTTTGGGAGAACAGATAGGGCAGGGGTTTGCAACTTATGGCCTGTGGGCTGGATCTGGCCCACTGTGCCAAATAATCCAGCCCCTGACCTTGTCCCAGATGCCACCGCCACCACTGCCGGAATCAGCCATGGACTCATTTAAGGCCATGTAAACGCACTTACTACAGCCATAAATGAGTCTGTGGCTGTTATAAACACATTTATGACAGCTGCAGACATGTTTTACAGCACCAGTCTGGCCCACTCAGCTGTCTGAGGGGATGTGGTCTGGCCCACGGCTGGAAAACATTGAGAACCCCTAAGATAGGGTTTTGGGGATTTTTAAATATCAACTCTTCCCCTATGACTTTTACCAGCCACTGGAAGAATACTGTTTTGAACTGCTCACCTTCCCCTGAGTATATAAAAGCAGCTCAGAAATTCCTGCCTTAAATTATACACAGCACTGAGGAATTAACTAGGAATTGCCTTTTTTCTCCCAGAGCCAAGTTCTGCTGAGACTCTAAGCTTTTACCACAGACTGAATATATTTTGAGGAGTTTTCAAAAAGAAAACAGATGGGCACTGTATTAGTAAAAGGCAGTTTCTAGCATTAACAAACAAAACTTTCCCTCTTTATCAAATTTTGTGTTATTAAAAAAGAATGAATGAATGAAAAAGCAGCACAATGTCATGGGAGAATTCTTCTGAAGACAATTATGTCTGGACAAACACCTCATAAAATTCCATAAGGAATATAAGTGCATGATATGCATATATCAATGAACAGAATCCAGTGGTGTCATTTTACAAGAGTAAAAGGCACTCATAGAAACACGGTTTCCCACCTATGCACATTGAGGAAATTCAGTGCAATTTTTCATTACGGGGACAGGAGCTTAATTGGTTGCACAAGGGATGGCATAATTGGTTGTGCAATCCATAGATTGCCTAGGGATTACACAAGTTTTTTGTTTGCATTCATAACTCTGGGGGAACAAATCGGCAGGTAGAATCTAAGGACACTACTGTCAGGGATTTAGTTCGTGAATTCAATGTGTTGTACTATGCTCAATAGTTCATTTATTTCTTTTATTTCATTCAGATCAAAATAAATTAATGAACTAATGAGCATAATTCAACACATCAAATTTACGAACTAAATCCCAGATGGTAGTGTCCTTAGACTTTACTTGCCGCTTTTTAAAGTTCTTGCTTGCCTCTTCACTGCCAGATGGGTCCTGACCCCGCCCCCCCAATACACACACACTTTCTTTCTTACCTTCCTTCCTTCACGAAATGTACACGTTGACAGTCTTTTAGCTTCCACATCCAGCGAGAAGGCGAGAGTTGGAGACAGACTTTTTTTTGAAGGAAGGAAGGTTAGAAAGAAACTGTGTATGTGGGGGGGGGGGGTTATCAGGACCCACCTGGAAAAAAAGAGGTGAGCCAGAAGCAGTAGGCGCAAGTGAGAACTTTTTAAAGTTCTTGCACGCCTCTTCACTGCCGGGTATGTGCTGATTCCCCCCACACACACACTTTCTCTCTAACCTTCCTTCCTTCCTTCATGAAATGAACACGCTGACAGCCTGTTTACTTCCACATCCAGGCGAGAGTTGGAGAGATACTTTTTTTGAAGGAAGGAAAGTTAGAAAGTGTGGTTTTTTTGTTTGTTTTAAACCTTCATAGAAAATGTTTCTGAAGTCCGATCCAAACTGTATAAGTATCACAAGAAAGGTCATTATGTTCTCCATCAATATGACTTTGGATCACTTCGATCGGTTGATCAGTTTGGTCACTGGCTCACCGCCAACTGATTCCCCCCCCCTCAAAAATGTCATTTTTGCAAGTAATGTTTTTCCTTAATATCTTTGTTGTTGATTCCTGCTTCGGTGTCATTATTCTCGACATGTTGTAATTGAACTGTATCCACGTCAGGAAGTTGTCATATTCAGTTTCTAACACTTTTTTTTTTTTTTTTGCGTATTTGTGACCTCATTTTAGTGGTTTTTTGTAAAACGCTTCATAGTTTTTTCCCCGAAGTCCAATTTCAAATGTAATAGTGTCAGCACAAAGGTTATTCTTCCCTCTTTCAAACACACTTTGGGTCACCTGAATCGGTTGTGTGGTTTGGTCGCTGGGCTGCTGAAAACTGACCCCACAGCGAACATTGCATTTTTTCAAGGCAACTTTCAGAAGCAATGACGTCATTGCTTTGTATTTTTTACCAATGGCTCTTTACATTTTTGAAAGTCTCTGAGACAAGCTTTCAGTTGATGTAACCATTATTTTTGTGTCTGCTTTTGCTTTGCTAAACTAGTCAGACTGGTTTTGCAAGTTTTTGTTATTCAAATGTTGCAAGCTTGAGATAGAGAGAGCAGGCAGCCCCTCTCTTTCTCCCAAGAGAAACTGGTGAGTCACAGCCACCTCAGGGAATTTGAGGCAAACTTTACCCTCAGAAATAGTTATGTTATCTGATGGATCGGATAGCTTTAACATAATGGTTGACATAATGTTATCCGATCCAAATGTTTGCCTCAAATTCCCCAACGTTATGCGAGTTTAGCGTTATCCGATCCAATCGTTATCCGGTGTTTTACTGTACATGATTTTCATTACATCGCAAAAGCTGCCAGACCACCCAACCGAAACGTAAGACATTAATCGAATTCATGTCAAAACCCACCATGGATTTCGTATAGCTTTTCTTCACTAATAAACATGCCTTAATTTCAGAATAAAATTTGCTTGTCCTGAGTAGTGTTAACATGTTACGTTTTTACCTGTCACTTTTGGGATATTTGATAATAATAACGATGCATAGTAAAAATATTACATTAAAGATTAAGGAAACTGCTCAGTCCTAATTTAAGATCAGACAGACATGATACTGAAACATGATTATGATTTTAGCTACAACTTACAGGCTGGTGTTGAGCAATCCCGTGTATTATGATACAGCCGATGAAAATGCTTACTACATTCCGCTGAAAATGTGACTGGACCTGTTAGGATTAAAATAATAATAATTAAACTTGATGCTATTTTAATACCATTGAGAACTATAAAGATAAGAATCTGATTTTCTAAAAACGTTGGCACTCCAAATTGTAACTTTGAAACTGGACTGTGGATCATAACTGTTTCATTCCATGCAGAAACAAGGAACCTTTTTCGTCTCCAGAAAATACCAATCTTACTTAACACAAAAGAAAATTGTTCCCACCCTCTTTTTGTTTTAAAAAGCAATCTCTGCTTCAGGGGCTGAAAAATTGATCCTGCCACTCAAGACCTAACTAGCTGGTATTCATTTGGAAAACTTTTAACTCCTTCCTAGCTAAACAGACATTTTAAAAAGATTCTGTTTCTGATTATAGAAACATTTTTAAAGCTGTTTCAAAAAGTATAGAGAACAAATATTCAGAAGTATGCTCGTTTAAGCTGTGAAGTTACTTTTTTTTCCTTTGGTTTTGGGGATGATTTTACTTGATGTTAGCAGGATTTTGATACCTATTCCACCTATCTTGCCACTGTACAAATATGAAAAAAAAAACTCCAAAGATGCTATGTATCATTGTCACTATATGAGTAGTGACTATATGAGATAATGGCCTCCAAAATGTACTATCATCAACAGGTCTGTGCAGATATTGCTAACCAACAGACCTCTGTTAGGTTATTATTTCTTCCTACTGCTCCTCTTTTTCTACTATCCCTTACACCCATCTTTCCCAGCAGTACATCTTTTCCCCCCTCAGGTTGCCTATCCTGCAGAAATGGTTTAGAAATTAGAACATAGCTTCAAGGGTCTGTTGATTCTTTGTTGTATGTGTTGCACTTACATCTTTGTTTCACCATTTCATTAAGTCCAAAACAGCCCTTTAAAATATTTTGTTACCAAGAGCCTACAGTAACATTCCAACTGCCCTTGCTTCTATTCTCTTCCAACAACCATAGCATATAGACCATGTGTTCGTCTTTTGGAATCCTCTAGGCATTGGTTAGTTATACATGAGGATGTTTCTGTTTGAATTTACTTGTAGTGTATATATACTTAAACTTCCATTTTAAAAAGCCAGGAAATTGAATTCTTCCAAAAGTCTTTGGTTTATGAATGTGTGATATTGTGCTTCTGCAACCACAATATTGTACCAGTGGGGAATAGGCTATCAAGCTTTACATAGAGCAGACAGAATTTTGACAACACCAATGAGAGCAGTCAAGATACCTTCTTATGCTAACTTCTATTCACACTTGTCCAAAAACAGTCTTGACAATTGCTTTGTGTTGGAGTGAGAAATGATTAACTGATTTTAAAAAGAAGTTAGCTTCTGGGATTTTTTTCTATGTGAACGGCCTATCCCTTTGGAGCTTCCAACAGTCAGGCTTTTGGCAGCTAAGACTGCTTTAAAATTGGCTTTTAGATTCACGTTTTAAATCTTCTGTTAAATTGTGTTTTACATTATTTCCACATGCTGTTTTAAATGTTTCCTAATAATGTTTAGCTTTTTTTAATATTCACTGTTAAAAATCACAACAATAATAAAAATAAAACAAGTCTTAAACTTATTTTTGCTTGACTCACCAAACATCTTAAATAAAAATTAAATAATCTAGGTTACACGAGGCAAAAAATATTACTGATATATATTTGCTTTAAGTATAATAATTCAGATAAAGATTCTCTAATAAAATATCCTATTGAAATGTGACATGTACAGTATAACTAAATCTGCATCTACCCTGTCAAAAAATGGATGTGTATTCACAATAGCATAATGATTTAACTTTTGGGACAGTAATACTCATCTTCGATACAGGGTATGCTCAAAATACAATTTTATTCTTCTGACACAGTTGTACAGAACCTTTTTAATAAAAACTACTGAAAAGGGAGAGCAGAAATGGGGCTGAAATTAAACATAAAATCTTATTGCCAAAATCTTATTGTGTAATTTCACCAGTGGAAGGGAAATGACATAAGTCCCAATGCCAAGTTACCACTAATTAATAAATCCCAATTTGGATTCCTTATTGCACACTGTTTGGGTAGCTTTGTGTGTAACCAACCCCCAGGTTGATGGTCCTGGGGGACTTCAATTTGCCGTCATTGGGGATTGGCTCGGAGGTAGCCCGGGAGTTCATGGTTTCCATGGCAACCGTGGGCCTGACCCAAGTAATCCAGGGTCCTACCAGGAGCAGTGGCTACACCCCGGATTTGATCTTTTTGTCGGAGCTGTGGCAGAGTGATCTGAAAGTACAGAATTTAGACATCACTCCTGTGCCATGGTCAGATCACTATCTGGTGACTCTGGACTTCCAGGGGGCAAGACTCCACCGTAGGGAGGCAGGGCCGATTAAATGGGCCCGCCCCCGGCGACTAATGGATCCAGAAGGATTCCAAAGGGAGCTGGGGTGTTGTCCTCTTGACCTGCGAAACAATTCGTCCGAAGCCCTTGTCGACTCCTGGAACAGGAGAGCGACTGCAGCCTTGGATGTAATTGCACCACTACGGCCTCTCCATGCTCGTGGGGATCGATCTGCCCCTTGGTTTACAGAAGAGCTAAGGGAGCTGAAACGAGCTAAGAGACGCCGAGAGCGCCGCTGGGCAAAGACCCGAAGCGAGTCCAATCGAACACTGGTTAGAGCAGCCATTAAAGACTACCTAGTGGCGATGAGGACGGTGAAACGCCAATATTTCACCGCCCTCATTGCCTCCGCAGATAACCGCCCAGCGGCCCTGTTCCGGGTGACTAGGTCCCTCCTTGGCAAAGGGGGGCCGGGCCCCGGTTGGCAGGGATCTGCTGAAGCGTTTGCTGATTACCTAGCGGGGAAAGTCGCTCAGATTCACTCAGAGTTTAATCCTGGCGTGGAAGGTGTTGAACTGGAGTTGACCGAGGCACAGTCTAGCCATGTTATCTGGGATCAGTTCGATCCAGTTGGCCCTGAGGAAGTGGACAGGCTTCTTGGATCTGTCCGCGCCACGACCAGCGTGCTGGACCCATGCCCGGCCTGGTTGGTCAAAGCTTCTAAGGCCGTGGCAGGTGGGTGGGTCGAGGCGATCATCAACTCATCATTAAAGGAGGGGTTTTTTCCAACATCTTTCAAACATGCCATAGTGCGCCCCCTCCTAAAAAAGCCATCCCTCGACCCTACGGTACTGTCTAACTACCGTCCAGTGTCCAACCTACCCTTTTTGGGAAAGGTCCTGGAAAAGGCTGTGGCGCGGCAGCTACAGGATGCCCTGGATGAAGCGGATTATCTGGACCCTTTTCAGTCAGGATTCAGGCCCGGATATGGTACGGAAACTGCACTAATCGCTTTGGTGGATGATCTCTGGAGAGAGCGGGACGGAGGCCACCCGTCCGTTCTAGCTCTTCTCGATCTCTCAGCGGCTTTCGATACCGTTGACCACGGTATCCTTCTGGGACGGCTCCAAGGATTGGGGATCCAGGGCACTGTGTTGTCCTGGTTTTCCTCATTTCTGAGGGGTAGGACCCAGTCGGTGTGCTTGGAGAGGGAAGGGTCCAGTCCTAGGCCCCTTCAATATGGGGTGCCTCAGGGCTCGGTGCTCTCTCCTCTCCTATTCAACATCTACATGAAGCCGCTGGGTGAGATCATCCGTTCCCACGGGGTGAGGTATCATCAATATGCAGATGATACCCAGCTGTACATCTCGGCCCGTGGGGACCCAGGCGGTGCAGTGGAAGTCCTCTCCAGGTGCCTGGAGGCTGTGAGGGTCTGGATGGGGGACAACGGGCTACAACTGAATCCCGGCAAGACTGAGTGGCTATGGGTGAGGGGTCCTGTGTTATCACAGGAGTTGCCAACTTTGGTACTGGATGGGGCAGTTTTGCCCCAGAAGGACCCAGTGCGTAATCTGGGGGTCCTCCTGGACTCACGACTACTGTTCGAAGAACAGGTGGCAGCCGTGGCCAGGAGGGCTTTTGCACAACTTCGTGTAATACGCCAGTTACGCCCCCTCCTAGACCGGGATGCCTTGCTCATGGTCACGCATGCTTTGGTCAACTCCAGACTTGATTACTGTAATGCGCTCTACATGGGGCTGCCCTTGGTGACCATTCGGAGGCTTCAGCTGGTCCAGAATGCGGCAGCCCGGGTAGTGATGGGGTGCGGGTGTTATGCTCGGGCCTCACCACTGCTCCGGGAGCTGCACTGGTTGCCAGTTTGCCTCCGGGTGCAATTCAAGGTGCTGGTCATTACCTTTAAAGCCCTACATGGTAGTGGGCCAGGATACCTAAGAGACCGCGTCACCCTAAGAATGTCTGCCCGTCCCACCAGGGCGGACCGGAGGGGCTCTCTTGTTACTCCATCGGCTAGGGAGGCTCGCCTCACGAGCACCAGGAAGAGAGCCTTCTCTGTGTTCACCCCGGCCCTTTGGAACCTCCTTCCGACAGAGCTGCGCCTGCAGGCGGAGCTTCTGCCCTTTCGAAAGGGCCTGAAGACATGGCTGGCGGGTCAAGTGTGGGGACATAGCAATGCAGGTTCCCATCCAGGATGGCTAATTTAAGAGCAGCCATCCGCCCCCATCTGGTAGCTGTTATTATGGGTTTTTATCCGTTTTCACTGTTCAATGTTTTTAAATTTTTTATGAATTTCTTATGAATTTTATGAATTTTAAGGCCATATATATTATGAGCTATGCTGTAAGCCGCCCAGAGTCGGGTTCGCCCGATTGGGGCGGGATATTAAATGCAAATAAATAAATAAATAAATAAACCAGAATTCCAACTGGGGACTGATTAGTTAGTGGTAATTTGCTTCTGGAATGCATTCCCTTCTTCCAGGATTACTATGAAGGAGGATTTGGCCTATATAGTTTAAACCAACAGTGTTCTGATTCTTTTACATCTTAAACCATGGGTAGAAAACCATTTAGGAAGATTTTATTGAATGTAGGAAGATGTTAATGAATTTCAACTGATGGTTCCTACCCCTCTTGTGAGCTTTCTCTTACTGCTTGAGTACAGATTAACACTTGCTGAAAAATCATTGGAATCTCGGGCAGATCATTTATATTATGGGCTGTTTCTAATGTTTTACTTCATTTAAACAGTATTTTGGGAATGGGGGAATTACAGAAAAAATATTCTTACCTGTAAAGTGTTTTAGGAATTTGTCCTTTAAGTTAGAATCTCTTGGAAATACTTCTGTGAACATAAATAACATTATTTTAAGCAACTCTACATAAAATATGTGCACCTATATCATTACATACAAAATCTATTTTATTAGTAATGAACTGCCTGTGTTCATAAACAATGGCAAAACTAAATTCAATATGAAATGACATTTACATAGGTGTACTATACAGAAAGAAATACATTTTGAAATGCAAACCAAGTATCAGCCTATATAAACAAACCACCCTAGTAATGCAAGAGTTCTTTCACATCCAGAGTTTGACATATAAAAGGTTATTCTATACAGTATTATTATTTTCAATAGAAACAGATATTTTATGCACAGATTCATTTCTCCATATATATTGTATATACTTGAGTATAAGTCTAGCTTTTTAGCCCCCCCAAATGAGATACAAAAAAGGAACTCGACTTATACTCGGGTCAACAACCCCGAGGGTGCCAAAATCGCGGTGGTGCAAATTCAAGCATACATTTTTAAAAAGCACTAACACGACCATAAAAACTCAAAAACATACCCACACAAACGTCTGCATAAATTAATATTACCGTACTGTATTTTCATGTATTTTAATTACTGAAACTCACTAGCAGCTGCTGCATTTTCCACCCCCGACTTATACTTGAGTCAATCTATTTTCCTAGTTTTAGAGATCCAAATTAGGTAATTCGACTTATATTTGGGATGACTTATAATCAAGTATATACGGCATCTGAACCCATTATTGAAGTCCTTGTTCTTGTTTCAAGGATATTGTTTGGCCAGAATATCAAGAGTTTAACTTGGACAGAAAGAACCACACAAGTCATTCTACCCTCCTAACGTTTGACTTGTACACCAAACCTCATTGCCACCAAATCCACCTCATGAAGCAGCCGACAACCATCTGTTGGTCAACACATGGGCTACTTTATTAATAACATAACAATACAATATTAACATGACCTGCAATGGGGCATCCTAGTGGGTAAATGGTGTTGACTTTTGGGTGTATCTACCCATACCCAGATTATTGATTATGACCTTGTATGGAGTGATGACGTCTCACTCCATACCTCTTAGATCACAATTTCCTTCAGGCAACAAACCTGCTTCCTGTAACTGAGGGTTCCTCCCCACGACAGTAGATGCCTCCAGCACCTCTGTTCTTCTGTGGTGGTGAGAAACCCCCATTACGTATGGTCAATTAACATAGTTTTGATTACCATTTACCCCACTCCCACCATCAAGGATGTTCATTTACGGAGAGACACACCCACCTCAGGCCGCTAATTCAGCCTCATTGCCCCATCACAGATCATTAAGGAATGTTTCCCCTTAACAGAAAAGTAGTGCTAATCAATTCACAACCAAATCCACGTAAAATAATAATTATCTAAACTTTACTGACATAGTAGCATAGTTTGAGAGCTTAGGCAAAATTCAGTTGAAGTAATAAGCAAGCAGGTATCCAAGGACCTAGCAGCTAGCATAACTGAATCATTTTCCTTCTCTGATTTTCTACTCATCATGAACCCTTCTACGATTTCCAACAACTGTATCAGGATACAAACATTTCTCAAACTAAGTATATTTTACAGAAATAACTTCCTCGCTGTGTCTTCTCTTCATTCAGATGTTATTGATTTCCCCTGTTTGGCAGTTAATTAACTCTCAATTACTTTGGTATAACAACCTTGAGCAGTATTTTCCCCCCAGACAGAACAGAAAAACAAAATGTTTTTATTATGGTCAGTGAACAGCATCCGTAAGTTAACATATACGAAACAAAGTAAAAATATGATTAATCATATAGCTTATAACGTTGCAAACAGAGCAAACCAGATACTGTATAACGAGATACATAACAATTATGTTAAAATTAACTTGGATGAAAGTAGAGGAACTAGCTTATCAGAGACCTGCAACAAGTTATAGCTGCAGCACAGAGATAACAGTTCAGCTGTAGCCTTGATCTATCAACATTCTCCTCACTATTCAGTTCACAAGCTGCTCTTTTTACACTTCTGGCTACTTCTAGATATTTCAGGATACCACAGTGAGCCATTTTCTGGATCTCTTGACAAGCAGACCAACAGTAAGTTCACCATCAGAAGTCTATCCCCATGATAGCACATCTATTCTCTTTCTTCTCTCACTGTGCTCACAAAGAATCTGTACCAGCAGATTTCTCTACCCCTTGGAACAGACTTTGAAGATCATGGAGCTGTGGGAAGAAATTAACTTTACCCTCCACAACTGCTGCTGAACAGCAAAGCTATTTCTTTAGATTTCAGGCCAAGAGATGGTATTATGAGGGAAGGCATTACTTTCCCAGATATGATGAGACACACCATAAATAGCCAGGTCTGTATAGTGCAACACACTCAATATTGCAATGCACAGCACAATGTGCTATATACTGCATTTAGGAACAAACTGGGGGGAAAAGAAAGTTTGTATAAATATAGACAACTATCTCAATGCTAGTATTCTGATAGAGCATAGGAGGCGAATGAGACCTGAATCCTCTCTAAAACATTATTCCAAGTTTGTCCCCACTTCTCTATTGGAGTCCTTTACCTGAAAGAGCCTCTGCGAACACTGGTATTTTTGAACCAAAATTGGGCATACCATGGTAACTGCAACCTTGTGTTGCCAGCTAATCTTTCTCACAGTAGGTCAGGTGAAAGGAACTGCTGAATTAACTCACCTAAAGGTTCTTTCATTTTGGCAGTTTCACGTCTGGCCTAGACATTGAAGAAGAAGACCTGAAAGTAACAAATAACAGCAAACTATTCTACACATAAAGACATAATCCAAAAGAAAAAAAAATCAGACATCAATTTTAGTCTGAACTGAAAAGCACTATTTTAGCCACCTGTAACATGAATAAAAGCATATCACTGTAGCAGACAAAAGTAAAGTGAAATGAAGCAAAACACTTGTAGCAATACAGGTCTATATACATGCCTCCTGAACACTTCATATGTATCTTTAAACAAACACCAAAATATCATTTGTCATTTTAACTTTCCTTTCACAACATCTGTGGGGACAGTTTAACATATTAGTTGCATAATATCTAGATATATTAATTCAAAGTTCCAAATGTCAATTTTCATTACAGCATAAAATAGAAATTAAAGTATGAAATTGTATAGATGAATTTGTAAAAAAAGCATTTAATAGTTGTATTTCATCATCAGCCTATCCTCCCACAATGTTCTAGGAGAAACAATATATTATTTATATGTTGCACACATTCTATCCTTGAGGTTTCTAAAACTGCTTCTGTGATTGTTGATATAAGTCCCTAAATCTTCACAGTGATGGGCACAGATGTAAGAGAAACAGAATAGGGTGGATTTTCACTACATAAGCAAGAGTTCTATCCCTGGTATAATCCCAGTTAATAATCATAAGTAATCTTCTTTATTAGGGATTTCTTTCTTATTTCCACAAGACCTTTCAACTTGTATGTCTAGCCTTCTTTAGATAATTAAGCATTATAAAATAAATCCTGTCCCCTTACTCCAAGGGAGTCAGCAGCTAGAAAAAGGTGGAGAAATGGCCATAGGACCTGTAATTCTCTGTTACAGTTGCACCTCGATTAAAGAGCATAATGCGTTCCACAGGATTGCTCTTTAAGCGAGTTTGCTCTTTAAGTGAAACACCATTGTAAGTGACCAATTGTGACTTCTGGCAGGGAGGATTGTGAACCCCAATTTATTTGTTGAGTTTTGGTTAGGTTTAGTTGTTAAGTGAAGTGACCATTCAGAGAAAATTCTGCTCTTTAAGCAAGTTACTCTCTAAGCGAGGTGCTCTTTATGTGAGGTTTTACTGTACTTAAAATATTGTTATTTATGCAGGCAGCATATGGGGTCTGAAGATTAACTAGGTTCAACTGCAAAATGCCACATAAGACCTCCAGAATGACCTTGTACAAATACAATTCTTTTGTCTACTTCATGCCTGAAGTCGCTCTTTTTGTGATATATTTTCCTAAATTGGAATTACATGGTAAATTACTTAAACATGCTCATCCTTTTAGTTCAATTTGTATCTTCAGAAATAAGCTTTCTCCTAATTACAAGGTGAACTAACAAAGTACTGGCTTGTGCTTCTTCATGGAGCCAAATTAAAGGTGCAGCAACAGAGAAATAACTCAAATAATAAATATTATTATTAGAAAGGCCTGCCTTTGAGATCTGTTCACAAAAATAAGTTTTCCTGTTACAGTCCCTATGGACTGTTTGGTTCAGTCTAATGGGTAGGGAAATCCTAGGAAGGAGTTGAGATTCTGGATTAGAGTAAGAAAGTGAGACAGCTAGAGAGGCAGGAATTGCTGTTTCCATGGAAAATGATAAGGTCTTTATACCCTTAGTTTAGGTCAGTGATGGCAAACATTTTAGAGACCAAATAGCCAAACAGAGTGGTGGGGTGAACTCTGTGCCATTGGACTGCCAAGCAGAAGGGTGTGCAAACTGTGGTGAAGGAAGGAGGAAGCACTCCCATTGGGCTGCTGGGCAGAGCAAACTCTGTGCTGGGAGTGCGGCATCTGCAATGCATTCCATAGGTCCACCACCACTGGTTTAGGTAGCAGAATTTCATTATGTTTATGGGGTACACAGAAAGAGCATCCTCCAGGATTGTGGTATTTCTGAACCACATCTGGGCGTACCTGAGGCAATGGGAACCTTGTGCCAGCTAATCTTTCTCACACTAGGTCAGGCAAAAGGAACTATGGAATGAATTCACCAAAGGTGGCTTTGTTTTGGGACATTAACATCTGATCTAGACATGAAAGAAAATTATGTTTCTGTAGGAGGGACACTGGAAGGGCGGATCCACATATTGATTTTATGTACAGTCAAACCTCGCATAAAGAGTGCCTCGCTTAAAGAGTAACTTGCTTAAAGAGCAGAATTGTCTCTGAATGTTCACTTCGCTTAACAAATAAAACCAACCAAAAACTCGCTTAACAAATAAATCAGGATTTGCAATCGCCCCAACAACTGGTCACTTACAATGGTGTTTCGCTTAAAGAGCAAAGTCATTTAAAGAGCAATCCTGTGGAACGCATTATGCTCTTTAATCAAGGTACAACTGTATTTGCATTTGCATGGGTTTTTTTTATGTTTTTAGAGACTATATATCTTGGATATGGTTTACATTTGATTTCAAGGAGACATTTTAATTCTTTTTTAATTTCTTAAGTAATCTCACTCTGGTGCTGGTGAAAAGAACTCAGAGTATAAAAGTTGTAGCATCTAATTTTGTTTCTTCTAGTGCTGTCTAATAATATATAGATATAGACAAATAAAAATTGTGACATTTTTGTTTCCAAAACATATGTAATATAGTTATAAATGTACAGTACTCTGCAAAAGTCATATGCCACTGTTAGGTGTATTGGGGAAAATTCAATGAGTGTTTGGGAGGGGGGATAACTCAGCCACTTGCATTCACAAGCCAGTTCCATGACTTGGCATGCAACGATGAATACAACCAGCAATGCATTTGTTGTTGTTCAGTCGATTCCGACCCTTTGCAACCCCATGGACCACTGTCCTCCAGGCACCTCTGTCCTCCACCATCCTCCTCAACACGCCCAGCTCTGTTCCCATTGCATCTACAATACCATCTAGCCATCTCATCTTTGGCTGCCCCCTTCTTCTTTTGCCCTCCACCTTTCCCAGCATCAAGGCCTTCTCAAGTGAATCCTCTCTTCTCATTTGATGTCCAAAGTACTTTAGCTTCATCTTTACAATTTGACCTTCAAGGAGCAGTCAGGGTTGATTTCTTCTAAGATCGACCTATTTGCATTAACTAGTGGTAATTTGTGTCATTGCACTTAACAGCAGTATAAACAACTATAGTGGCTCTGCTTCTTTCTGGACCACAGAGGTCAGAAGGTGATACTGGGGAATACCTGTCCAATAACATGGCCAGCGGACTAAGGCAGGGTTTCCCAAACTTGGGCTCCCAGATGTTCTTGGACATCAATTCACAGTAGCCCTAATCATCAGTGGTGCCGAGTTGGGCTTTTGGTAAATGGAAGTCCAAGAACACCTGGGGGGTCCAAGGTTGGGAAACCCTGGACTTAGGGATCTCTTAGATTCTGTTTCCCCACATTATTTAGCATATAAATATATACATACACCAGTGGGAGAAGTTGTCCAAAACAGAGATGTGATTCTAGGTGCTTCTTGGTCCTACATTTTGAATTTATCATTTTCCCACCTGTTTACCTTGCTCCGTGGGATTCAGAACAGAAGCACTTTTGCTCTCTTTGGCATTTTCTTGAGGAAGATTACAGTTCTGTGCTGCGTGTTCCTGAAGTTGTTATTCTCCTCAGGATTTTGTATAGTTTTGAAATTTTTGCTAATTCAAGCTCTCATGCTGATGAGTTTAAAATAGTTGTGTACCATGCCTTACAAAACAGTGTAAGAGTTGACAAGTGCAACAAAGCCATATAAAACTTCCATGAAGTGTTTTACGTCAGGCATAAGCAGTACATGACTATCAGACCCCTCAGAAAATTGGTTAGAATAAAAACAAAAACCCTCGCTATCACTCAGCATTTCTCCCTACTGCAGCTGCTACAGAAAATCTCTGTGTCCCATGGGAGTTCTACAAGGATTCTTTGTGGGGGACAACATGACAAAAATTATTGTGTCAAAAAAATTCCCAAGTCCTATCAACTTCCTAGTCCATAAAGTTTTAAAACTGAATTGATTTAGTATTTTAACATGCTAATACTGTATTACTATCAAAATTCATTGTTTTAAGCTATAGGTGATTTTAGAATGGAAAGAAGAGCACTCACTGAATTCTAAATTTTGCAACACCAAATACAAATTTGATTTTGAAATACATAAACGATTTATATTGTTCTTCAGGGGGAAAAATAACTTCACAAGTTCCAGTACAATCATTTAATTTCTCCCTTTCCCTAAACACTTCAGGTGCAAACTGAAAATCAATTTTGCCAGCTGTCAGTTAAAAGAAGCTTATGGGCATGATCCACTCCACTGCTTAAGACAGATTTAATACCACTATGCAAACCACATAGCAATAAAATGGCTTATAAAATATAAAATGGAGGTAAATTCTTCTCATACTCTATTAGTTTCCATATAAAATTATGCTTATTAGTTTCTGATGCAGGCATCCAGCAGCAAAAAAAAAAAAACTGTTTGGAACTTTACTATGTTCTACACGGAATTGTATTTTTAAAAAAAAAAAAAAACCATTACGTTTCCGGCCAATTAATTTGAAGGATATGTCATTGATCCCTATTTCATAAAATCATACAATTCAGCTATGCTCAATGAAAACATGTCATCCATTATTTAACACATTTCACAATCCCTGAATAATGACAACCACAAAATAAGCTAAATACGTCTTTAATGTGCAATGTTGCTGTGCTTAAGAACTGGTGGTGTTCCTAAGTGAAAGAAATCTGGGAAAGGTACCAAAAGAGTAATGAATTGCATATGCCCTCAAGGCAACTGTGCAAGTCTTAACACTGCCTCAAGACTTTCAGATCTCATTTTCTTTTAAGGCAATTTCTAATAACTGTGGTTGCAATGAAAAGGTTACATTGAATGCAATGGGCCATTCTGAAAATCCTGAAACCAGAAGCTTTCTAACACAATCATAAACAAATTATACATTCAGACCTCATTACATCCAAGTTGTCCTTTTGATTTTAAAAACTTTTCAAATGAATTTGTACATCTTGGATTTCCACAGCTGGTGGTTTTGTTCAACTGGGGGAAAACAATTGGAAAAAATTCCCAACATACAATGGATAAATTCCTGAAAATGAAATAGCACCCAAAATATATTTAAATTTTTTGATCTCATACCAGTGCTTACCACTCTTACACATTGTCAGCAAATGTAGAGAACATTCCTATACATTTGTTGTATATTAAAAAAATTCTTTTTTGGAAAAATAAATCTCACTCCTCACTCCCACCAATGCTTTGTCCTGTTATCCTTTCTATATATATATCCTTTATCCTAAGTCACCACGGCGAGTGGACAGCAATGTAAATTTTAAATTATTATTATTATTATTATTATTATTATTATTATTATTATTATTATTATTATTATTATTATTATTATTATTATTATTATTATTATTATTATTATTATTATTATTATTAGCATGCTCGCTTCCTAACTGCCTTTCTTCCCAAAAGCACGTTATTGTTTTTCAACTGCCATCTTGCAACAATCCTTTCTTTTCCAACTTAAAATAATTTCTGATTTTATTTATTTATTTAAATTTGTTTATTGCCCTCCTCCCTGAAGAAACCCAGGGTGATTCACAACAAGTCAGCATATCGACAACAATTTAAAACCAGTTCAAAAATTAAAAGGTTTAAAAGTTTTAAAAGAAGCTTAAAAACTTAACATTAAAAACTAGGCGTTGTAGCTAGGATGCACTGGGGCTCAAACTATCCAGCCGGCTGGGGAAATTGATCCATCCATTCTCCAGACCAGACCTGCCAGCCAGGTTTTCACTTCTTTCCTGAAGGACAGCAGCTCCGTCTACAGGCGTAGTTCCATTGGGAGGAGGTTCCATAGGGCCGGAGCGGACACAGAGAAGGCCCTCCTTCTAGTGCCAGAGAGGTGCGCCTCTCTGGCCGATGACACAACCAGAGAGCCTCTCCGGGCCGCTCTGCTGGGATGGACAGATGTCCTTAGGACAAGGGTCTGCAAACTTGGCTCTCCAGATGTTCTTGGACTTCAGTTCTCAGAAGCACTGATCAGCAGGAGTGCTGACTTGGGCTTCTGGTAATTGAAGTCCAAGAACACCTGGAGAGCCAAGTTTGCAGATCCTGGCCTTAGGACGATGCGGTCTCTTAAGTATCCTGGTCCACTACCATGTAGGGCTTTAAATAACCAGCACCTTGAATTGCACCCGGAGGCAAACTGGAAGCCAGTGCAGCTCCCTCAGCAGCGATGAGGCACAGCATAACACCCGCATCCCAACACTACTTGTGCAGCCACATTCTGGACCAGCTGAAGCCTTTGAATGGTCACCAAGGGTAGCCCCATGTAGAACGCATTATAATAAGTCTGGAGGTAACTAAGGCATGTGTGACCATGAGCAAGCAGTCTAGGAATGGCCATAACTGGCAAATCACACGAAGTTGTGCAAAGGCCCTCCTGGCCACGACTGCCACCTGCTCTTTGAACAGTAGTCGCGAGTCCAGGAGGACCCCCAGATTACGTACCAGGTCTGTTTCGTGCAGAGCTGCCCCATCCAGAACCAAAAATGGTAGTTCTTGAGTTAACACAGGACCCCCTACCCACAGCCACTCAGTCTTGCCAGGATTCAGCTGAAGCCTGTTGTCCCCCATCCAGACCCTGACAGCCTCCAGGCACCTGGAAAGGACTTCCACTGCATGGCTAGTGTTCCCACTGGCCGAGATATACATTTGGGTATCATCTGCATTCTGATGATACCTCCGTGGGAACGGATGATCTCACCCAATGGTTTCATGTAGATATTAAATAGGAGAGGTGAGAGCACCGAGCCCTGAGACACCCAGTATTGGAGCAGCCTAGGACTGGACATCTCACCCTCCAGCCACACCAACTGGGTCCGGACCTTCAGAAATGAGGAAAACCAGGCCAACACTGTGCCCTGGATCCCCAATCCTCAGAGCCTTCCCAGAAGAATACTGTGGTCTTTTCCATCTTAAAATAATTTCTGATTTTAATCTCCTTTTCTACAGGATCCACGGGTGAATTAACCTTCTAATATTTATTTATTTATTTATTTGTTGGTTTGGTTGGTTGCCTGTCTCCTTGTTTCATTGATTGAGTTAGATACCACCTCATTAATGCAAGCACTAGTCTAGGCGATTTACAGAATAAAAAAACCCTCACAGGACCCCACATAACAATTTTAACTGTTGTTAGGAAAACAATTCATGGGTTCCATTGAATGTCACGTTGTAGAAGGAAATTAATAAAGTGTTTATCCTTTCACTAGCAACCCTTCTACGTGCGATCACCCCCAAAGCTAAACAGAAGATCAAGGATGTCTAGTGCCTGTGATACAGGTACTGTGGATTAAAGGAGGATTCATGAAAACTTAGCAGAAGTGGCACCTTGAGACTATGATAGACCAGGTAGTAGAGAGTATCTTTGAGTACATCCCCAAAACAATAGTATGTCAACAAACTCATACATTCCTTTTCTTGAGTATCCATGACACAATACATGGTGGATGGTTTTGATAGTCATAACAGCCTTGAAAATCTTCAGCATAAATTGCTTAGAAAGCAGCTACATACTTCTGAGCTACTCAATAATATATATACCATATTTGCTGGCATATAAGACCCTCCTCCCTTAAAATACACTGCAAAAATGGAGTGCTTCTTGTACTGTATATAGTAGCCTATAGTGGGCTATTTTGGTAATAATAGGGTGCGTCTTATACATTGGCAAATACAGTATATAAAAATTGATTTACTTAACAAATGGGAGAAAACCTGGTGATTTCTGGAGCCTGAACAAATTGCTTTTCGGCTTTCATGCACTACCCTACAAGAAGAGGGAGTGTACTCCTTGAGAGCATTCTTATTTCTTATTCATAGATAATAATTAAGATGTCATTGAGTCCATATGTAAATGATGGAAAGAGCACAGAACCTTCAGAGGATTAGAGAATGAAATGACCCTCATACCCAGTTTGAAAGCTTATTAATTTATTTGAGCTAGATGGTCCTTTCTAGAAACAGAATAATGAATAAGACTCATTTCTGGTTCAATCCAACAATATCATTCATAAGCTGTTAAAGTAATTCAAAAAGGTTACAAGACAGCAGACCATTACTTGCAGAAAAAAAAGATATCCTTCAAAGTATTTAACAGGACATTCCAATGGTGTTTACAATGTTCCTACAGCAAAAATAATTTTAGGGAGGGGGCATTAATCTGCATTTAATTATAACAATCAAATAAAACCAATTTTATGAAGATTGTAAACTGCCCTGAGTGCTACTTTTTAGAGAAGAGGTAATGTAAAAATGCTGCCCCTCCTCCTGTGCCTACACCAACTGCCAGGGGAAGAAGAAGTCAGGGCAGGTTGAGGAACTTGCCGCCCATCCCCCTGTGCCTACACCAGCTGCCAGGGGAGGAAGAAGCCGTGGCGGGTTGGGGACCTGGCCGCCCCTCCCCCTGTGCCTGCACTGGCTGCCGGGGGAGGAGGAAGCCAGGGCAGGTCGAGGACTTTGCCGCCCTTCCCCCTGAGCCCACACCAACATATTGTACAGTATTCTAATGTAATGTATTTTTTGTAAGCCGCCCTGAGTCGCCACGGCGAGTGGGCAGCAATATAAATTTGAATTAATAAATAAATAATAAATAAATAAATAATCTTCAGGCCTATTTTTAAAAAATGATACACATAATGTTATGATAGCTATTACATTATTAATTCACAGTGCATACAATATCTAACAACTGTCCACAATGTATCCATTATGAAAACTATTTTAATAATGGATATTCTGGAGAAACAACTGCATTTTCCTATCTGTGTAAGTCAAGCTTTATTTGTTACACTAAAAACTGATTTTTACAGAATCAATGCTGTTAAAATTAATGTTGTAAATATACTGTTGATGACGATGACAACAACAACAATGTTGGCAACATGTTAAAATGTAGCCATGGGGGATACCTAGTTGTCTAAAAATTGTTATTTCTTTCAGGATCTATATTTATGGTGTTTTATTAAACCACCAAGGGGCTAATCTTCACAGCAAAAATTGAGAATATATTTGACCTCACTTTAACACCTACAATAAATAATCAGGAGAGGAACAAATATTAAAACAGAGAAGTCACATCTTTTAACATATCATTTGAAAAGAATTGTTGCCACAAATTTTATGAGACATAAATACAAAAAAAAAATTCCCTCTCCAAGAGCAACAAAAGTAAGAAAATGAAAAATATTAACCAACTATAAAAAAAGTTGAAATCTGAAACTAACATTGGCCCATCTCCAACATCCAAACTAGGAAATATTTAATATAACTCTTTTTCTGCCAAGAACTAAAAAGAATGAAAGAAACAAAGAGTTAGTATGGCTATGGCAAATAGGGCTCCTGGACTGAAACATGTGGATTCAAAATTATAACTGGTTAATTCTGTTCCACAATTAATCATATCCCAACTGAGCCCTCCAAGATCACCAGATAGAGGCCAGGCTAAGCTTCTACTAAATAGCTAAGTAACAAAAGTGTGATCACTTTTTTCTTTCCTTATAGAACAGGGATTCTCAACTTGCGGCCCACAGCACTATTTCATGTGGCCCACCACCACCTCTACCACACCAGGAAGTGCCATGTGGTGGAGGAAGGGCAAAATGGCCATCCAGCCCCTGAAGCTGTCTGAGGGAGCATGACCCAGCCCCCAGCTTAAAAAGATTGAGAACTCCTGCTGTAAAAGGAGTAAAGCAATGAAGTGTATTTTGTGATACTTCAAAAACACTAGGTAGCTTTCATTCTCATACTATGCAATATCAATGCCAGAGTGCCAAGAATGCCATAAAGAATCACAAACAGCAAAGGTGATAGTGAGTCACTTTGAAAAATTCCATGCTTAATTTCAACTTTGCCAAATTCTCCTCCACAGGCCATTAACTTTACTCACCATAGTTTAATTGAGGCCTTCATAAATATTTTAATATTGTTGCTAATTCAAATGACATATGGGCTGAAATCCAGATTGAATTTAGCAAGACTTACTAGAGTAGGTTGACTGAATCACTGGGAATTTGATGAGTAAACTCCTCCATAAGTTCAACTGATTCAAATGAACCTATTTATTATTTATTGAATTTATTACCCCGCCCCACTCGGGAGAACCCGACTCTGGGCGGCTTACATCGTCATAAAACAGAGGTAAAAGATAAAAACATATAAAATCATGAAGTTTAAAAGATTATCTAAAATTATTTGAAGTAAAAACAGTGCAAACTACACGCCAGTATCCCCCTGGTCCAGATCCAAAGTGGCACTCCCTAAGTAAGCCACTTAGTATGGGAACCCGTGTTCCCTGGTCCCCAAATATGTCCTGCCAGCCAGGTTTTCAAGCCCTTCCGGAAGGGCAAGAGCTCTGTCTGCAGGCGCAGTTCGATGGGCAGGAGGTTCCAGAGGGTTGGGGCGGACACGGAGAAGGCCCTCCTCCTAGTGCTAGAGAGGCGTGCCTCTCTAGCTGATGGAACAACGAGGGAGCCTCTCCGATCCGCCTATTCCAATTGTGACTTACAACACTAAAATATTTTTGAAGGAATAGTTGCATTAATCTGTGTAGGTGTCTTAAACCAGAAAGAAAAGTAAAAACAAACAAAAAGATATAGACAGAAACATTGTAGCATCTTAAAGACTAACTGCTATATTTTAATGTGAGTTTTCATGGATCAATTCTACTTCCTACTCTAAATTAAATAAGTCACAACTAATGTAAGCATATTTAAATCAATAAAGCATACAGAATAGTTGAGTCACCAAATCACAGTAATTCAATGAGCATACTATTTATTTATTTATTTATTTAGATTTGTATGGCTGCCCAATCACCAAAGCGACTCTGGATGGCTAATTATTACTTAGTATGCTAAGCAACAGAAATCCTGTCTACAAAAAATGTTCTCTTAAATCTGTGGTTCCCAACCGGGGGGGGGGGGGATCTGATTTTTAAGGGGAGCAATTCATGAATGAGTAAGACCAAGTTAATGGTCTGTTAGGCCTCCTCCACGTGACTAAGAGCTCACTTTTTAAATAATAAGAATTATATGTCACAGGTGGGGGAATCAAGGTTTTAGAGATGCTAAGGTGGGTCATGGCCAAAAAAAGTTTGGGAACCACTGTCTTAAGTGTTTCTAGTACAGAGTATATAACTTAATTCAAATTGGGGGTGGGGTTAAATATATTTAATAGCTACATTATGATGCATGGTCATTTGAGTTGTATAGTTATATAAACTAAAGATATAACAGTATTGTAATAATAATAAACTATATCTTACTGTTTTGCAATATATTCAAAAATACTACCATGCCACTTAAGATGAGAACAAGATTGTATAGGATTGTACAATGCTCTATATAGGTTCTCTGCAACTTAGTAGGATCAGCATAATAAGGTATATTGGATTTGTAATGATTTAATTTGCTTGATTGTGGGACAAGCAGCTGGAGGCTCAAGTAGATAATTACAGCCTTAAGCCATGAAGTAATCCATACATGAGGGTTGCAGAACAGTCACAACGCTAGGAAGCTTACACTAAAAATCAAGCTAAGCTAGTGTTCACAGCATCTTTATTAGTACAAAGTTCAGTGAATTATTAATGTTATATTTAAGGAATTTGCCTGACTACAAGGGTAGAATACTTTGTTTCCTGAAAGCCTTACAAATGACTTCTTGGAAAGTAATTAACACAAGTCTGAAATGGCATTTGTGCCAATATTATAAATGCTGAATATTTGGAGAGACAAGGAAGTTACAGATACAGGATCCACACTTAATCATATCTCGGAGATCTATTGAAGTCAGTAGGAATTAGCCAGTAGATCTAATTTAAGTCCAACTTGTTTTAACATGAACAATTTAATGGTTTCCTGTTAAGAGATTTCTTTGTTCTGATCCAATGAACAGAATGGAGGAGATGAGGTTGCTAGATTTCAGGGTGCAAAATGAAGTCTCAGAGAATTGCTTTGCTTCTCCAGATCTCTGGGTGGAAGGAGAAATCCCACAGTGTACAACAAAATTGAGGGGGGGGGGAGAAGTTTTTGATTCATATATAAGGTAGCTTTGAAGCCTAAAAATCAATTTATCTCTAATCATAACTAGGACTAGGGCTCACTGACCTTGGTGAACGTATTTGTATGTGCTTTGCTCTTGTTTACCAAAAGTTAATTCAATCAAAGGTCATCCACAAGAGGATTGGAGAAACCTGCTAGGTGAATGAACTTGGTTGGACCCATCAGGTCAATTGGAAGGAAACACTGAATGGAGCTCCAGTATCATGATTTGTGAGCTTCATATTGCAGAAGGTCTGGCAACAATAGTGCATACCCTAGGGCTGTGGTGGTGAACCTTGGCACTCCAGGTGTTCTTGGACTTCAATTACCAGAAGTCCAAGTCAGCAATCCTGCTGATCAGGGCTTCTGGGAATTGAAGTTCCAGAACACCTGGAGTGCCAAGGTTCACCATAATTGCCCTAGAGAGAAAAATTCCCAGCAGACAAATGGGGAGAATTTAGATACCACACTCACAGTGTAGGGCAGTGGTCCCCCACATGGGGCACATGACTTCAATTCCCAGAAGCCTAAGTCAGTACATTGGCTGATCAGTGCTTTGGTAAATTGACTTAGGCTAGTGGGAATTGAAGTCCAAAAACCAAAGATTGGGAAACACTGGTGTAGGGCCAAGAAAAACTCTGCATATGTCGTATATCCCATTCATAAGGTCATGTCAGATGAAAGCCCTAGTGGGAATGGCAGAAAATCTTGCATTTGCTGGCTGCATTTGCCAATTACCCAGGCACTGGGGGGAGCTTTCTATTTCTGTGCAATCAGTCAAACTTTATTCTGATTCTGTGCTGGCAGGAGGTCAGCAGTTCGATTCCTGAGAACTCCAGGATGGAATGAGCTTCCTGTCTTTGTCCCAGCTCCTGTCAACCTAGCAGTTCTAAAGCAAGAATTTTCAAGTAGATAAAAAGGTACTACTTTGGTGGGAAGGTAAACAGCATTCTGTGTGCTCCTGTGTCTAGTTATGCCTGCCACATGACCATGGAAATGTCTGCAGTTGCATACAACGCTGGCTCTTCAACTTTGAAACAGAGATGAGCACTGAACCCTAGAGTTGAATAGGACTGGCTTTTGAGCAAGGGAAGCCTATCTGGATAAGCCTCATAATTAGCTGCCCATAAATTGTTCTGGTCCATCATTTAACACTTCACTGTCCCACCAACTAGATATGCATCACATCCTTATCTAGAAACATGATAAAGATGAAAGATGAATAGACTCCTGGTAGGAGTCTATTCCATTGACTTTCACCATACTTTATTGCTTCAACAATTTGTTTCCCCTCAAAGCTGCTGTTCTGCACTCATTTATAGGGGGTGTTCTTCCTTCTCCAAGTGGTTCTTGCCAACCAATGAATACATGCTTAGAATGGTGACATCACATTGCCAAGAATGCACCAATTTATTTTTTTATTTTTATTTTTGTATTTTGCAGGCAGTGCCTGTGGCATGTTTGAGGCATCTAATAAAGCCCAGCCTCTTCACCTAAGGTTTTTTGATTTGAGCATGCTGCCCAGTTCAAGAAATGATCTGATTTTCAAGTTTTTAACAGCTGACTATTTTAATTAGTTATTTAATGTTTTGAATGTTAATGTTTGTCTTTTAACAGATTATAATTTTTAAAAAATCACATTTATCATGCATTACTTTGCAGGACCAATGATGATAACAGCAATAATAGTCATTGTATCTTGTGTGAAGATGACACAGAAGGAAAGAGAGTTTCCCTCCAGTTGTTCTTATATTACAAACTGCCCTGCAACTATCAGCCTTAACAACAGATGAACTAGAGTGGCATTTTCTTACCTGCCATGCAATGAGAAATACTACTTGCAATCACATTCACCAATCTTTAAAGGCAACCCAAAAATAACTGAAAAGGAATAACCTGCTAATAGTGTGCACTAAAAGGCTCCCCTCATATGTTTTCAGTTCAAGCCTACCACATGTATTTAACATTCTGCATTTAATTATTTTTAATTCCAATGACTGACAAACACAATACTGGATTGCGGCCATGTACTATTTGTCAAATAGTTTGACAGGAAGCAATGGAAATTAATAATCAACCACATAAAATGAACACAACGCAGCAGAACCATCATTATTCAGACTTGCAATGTATATATTTAAAACAAAAAGCCCACTACAGTGTACATTCTGTCCTTTACCTCACATGGAATTGGCCATGAATCAGAAATATGCCTTTCTTCCAGACATTGTGCAGTCCAGATCAGCTGAATTCCTTGTCTATCCCTACAGTCATTCCTACTTAGTTTCTACAAGTAGCATCTCATTACTGTTGACGTACATGCTCTGTATTTCTATTTTCTCAGAGGGTTGTCCTTATCTCATTGAGTTCTCTCATAACAAATTGGATTCTCACACACACACCCTAAAATATTTTGTCAGGACTTGTAATTCAGTGCTAGATTATTCTTGGAAAAGGGTAAATCAGAGATTCATTCTCTAGTTTTTAGGGTAACAAAGGAGATTGTACAGCAGAAAAGGCAAACGTCCCTAAAACCTAAAAAACTGCTACCAGTCAGAAGACTGGACTGTATCAGTTAATGATCCAACAATGCACAGTACCTGTATATATTAAGTTAGTTACTTTTGTTATAAGGATATAACAAAATCGAAAGTGGAAGCTTTTTGGTTAATCATTTAGCATCCTGAAGATTTGTGTCAACCTTGAAAGCTTCCATACTGTTGTGGAGTTGTAGTGGACCTAATTAAAACATTGTCAAAAACTGTCAGTTTTGCTTCATTCTGCTCTGTGCTGGTCTTCTTCAACTATTCCCCTTCCCATGTGCAGGGTTTGGTTTAAATGATTTGTTATTTAAATTGCTCAAAATATTCCCCTTTCCACCATCATTTTTAGTTCTCTCTGCCAAAGAGACTTAGCTGCTGTTTGCAAACTTACTCCCCCTCTCCTCATTCACTTTCTCTTCTGCTGTCCTTTATTTCTGAAACAGGCTTCCTCATTCTTACCTGTTGTGAAGACATTGTCTGCCTACCAAGCTATTCCTGACCACTTTGGTATCATGTTTATGAGTGCATTTAACCCAAACCTCTCCCTCATTATACCTATTCCATTATAATGGCATATCTATTTTTTAATTCTGCCATTCTCATTAAAACATCTAGTTTTATGTTTAATTTATACGTAGATAACTCCTGGATCAAGATGTCAGTCTACTCACATAAACAATTTCATATTCAATAAGAGAAGGAAGACTACAATGATGGCAATGAAACCATCAATATTTGGAACAAATAATAGAGTAGGGAGGAAGGGAAATGGCAGATGCCCTTCTGTGATTAGAAAAATTCAAAAGTTCCCCTTATTGCCAGCCATACCTACATCATTCATACTTGCTGTGAAACAGTTCAAGCACAACTTAGAAATGCCCATGAGAAATGTAATTCTTAAATTCCCTGTATATACAAATGCAGCATTCAGGTTAAGAATCAGATGAAAATACAACAAGGCTAGACATACCAGTTTGGGATGTGCCAAAGATTTTGCAAGTTGATGTACATTTAAACAATTTATTTTCTCAATTATCATGTGAAGTAGTACAGAACCAGTTAAACAACTTGAGGCTCAGCCTGTATAATTCACCTCTACAGCTTACTGTCTGGGAAAGGGAAAGGAAGCTGCCAAAAGTGACTACAGATTAATGTTTGTAGTTGAGAATGATGAAGCATTAATGTTAGTTGTACCCCTTGCAAAGCTTCCAGGACCCCTCTACATGGTTTACACATTTCAGAGTCTAATGTCTTACTAATATGATTCATCATAGTTTAATGTCTTATTGCTATGATTCATTCTGGTACTTTTCCAAACCATAAGAAAACACTGTAACAAAAGTAGCTATCACCGTTCTCTCAATGAGATTCCAATCTAATAATAAAAGATAATGTGTGTCTATCCATTAGTCAGAGGCAGAGCTCCAAGACCATGAGATTGGTACCTAAATCCTACTGCTAATCCCTGGTGGAGGGTTTATTTAATAACCTCACATGCTGCCTATAGTTGGAGTGACTGGAAGGGACATTTCTGAACTGAGATGGCTATCTATCTACCCAGCACTAATTAGTTGATCTTTCCTACCTCTGAATTCGAAGAAATCCCTGCCTTTCTCTGTTCTGTTATTTCCCTCTCTTTGCCAGTTATTGCCAATTGTTTTGCTGCTGTTGCTCTATTCATTTGGTCATTAGTATGTGTGCAGTAAATAAAGCAGCATGCACACTTCTGTAATTACAGTTAACTTGGGCACAGAAATGTTTTAATTTTTTCTGTTACAAATATCTCAGAGTAAGTTATTGAGACTTTGAGTGCCAGTTAATGAGAAACAGGTGGACTCTGACAAACTTGCAGCTACTCTGCTCTGTGGTCCTCTGTATGTAAACTGTACAGCTAAAGGAATTTTACCAGACATTTGGGATTTTGACATGCATTGATTAATATTAATATTAATATTAATATTAATATTAATATTAATGCGGCTCTGTGTGTGAAGTCTGATACATGATCTTAGTTACTGGGTGAATAACCACAACATAGGTTAGCAGTCACTCTGAAGCTGGGGGAGGGGGAGATGTAACCTACAAGTATATGCCTCATTTCTTTTCCTTGATGTGTATCAGCTCTCCCATGGGCATGCATGTCTCCCTCACAGTATTGTAGGAGTTCATCATGGCAGTTAAATGCAAACACGTGAAGCTTCATTCAGATAGGACAGCCAGTGTTTGACAAACTTTGCAGCTTTGCTTAAAGGCTTCATCAAATTAAGGGCTATTTCTACCTGTGCAAAGGAAAGTACTTAAGCTAGTTCCCATTAAGATAGCCTTTTTAATGAAATTGTTTCCCTTTTAAGCATTTCTTGGTTAATAATAATAATAATAATTTTGTGTCAGAAATTATTCTGGGTTGAAAGGATTTTAATGAGGCTCCTTTCATGTCCCCAAGAGCGGGGACAGAGATAAGCGCTCAATCCATCAGGCAGTACCCAGGTCTCAAACTGCAACTTGCCAGCATTCCAGCTAACAAAGGCAAGCTTCTTAACTGTTGAGCCACCGCAGCTCCCTCCTAGTTAATAAAACATTAAGAGCATTTTTGGAGAGAGTGGGTCTTGAATGTATCATTTCTTTTGCCCCAAACATTCAGCAAATTCACCCATTGAAAATATGACTTTAAAGAGTTGTACAGTACTTCTATGAACTTTAACTCGTTTTTTTTAAAAAACTGAAATAAAAGAACAGAAATACAGTTTGCTCAGTAAAGTTCTTTGCCCTAAGGGCATCCAGAGAATAACCTTCCACCATAAAAACAAAAACACCATGATTGTTATTTATTTCAGCTCTGAGGGCCTACATGCCAAATAACAACATTAATATTTTTGCAAGACATTGAAATAAATACAGATGGCTTTCCTTTATAAAAAAAAATCTTTGAAATTGTTTGGGCAGGATGCAGAGATGAATTTCTGCTGGCTGAGTGTAGCAGAAGATGAAAAGAATGAGTCCTTTCCACTTTACAATACAGTCAAACCTCCCTTAGCGAGCAACTCGCTTAGTGAAAAACTCACTTAATGAGTGTTTTTTTTTTCAAAAAGTGAGCTGACTCGCATAACGAATATTTTCGCTATGTGAGTCAAACTCGCATAGCGAAAATTTTCGCTATGCTAGTCAGACTTCCCCTATGGAAACGCTTGCATAGCGAACGTTTCTATGGAGGAAAACTCACATAATGAAAAAATTTCCGCTATGCAAGCCGGACTTTTCCCATAGAAAACTCACATAGTAAGCGTTTCTATGGGGAAAACTCGCATAACAAAAAAAAATTCTTGTGAGTTTTTCCCCTTAAAAAGCTTGTTATGCAAGTTTTTCTATAGGGATTTTCGCTATGCAAGTCTGACTCGCATAGCGAAAAACTCACATAGTGAGCAGCCTGAAATCCTTTTTAGGCCACAAAGAAGGTTTCGAGCAGAAATTCAGAGAATGATTCTGTTGCAACAATTAGCACAATGTTGGATTTGGCCGTGCATTGTTCATGCTGTGATCCTGTAACTTTCCTATTACAGTATGTTTAAACTGCCTGGAAAACTATAATTACTAGGTTTAGCTCAAACAATATCCAAAAATATGCTTTGAAGTTAGTAACAGATCTTCAGATGATGTTTAACCTGGAAAACTATAATTACAAGATTTAGATCAGGGATGCCCAAACTTTTGGGGCCATGGGCCGATCATGTGGTTCAAGGAGCCGCTCACTAAGGCCCAGGGGCCGGGTGCAGCCCCTGATGCCAATTCATCCGGCCTGTGAAGCCCTCGTCACTCCTGGAAGTGGAAATAAAAAGCACCCATACAGGCACATTCTACTTCCGCTTCCAGGAGCGACGAGGGCTACGTGGGCTGGATGAATTGGTGTCAGGGGCCGCACCGGGGCCCCGGGCCTTAGTTTGGGCACCACTGATTTAGATCAAACAACATCTGAAAACAAATTTGAAAGTTTCACATCTTCATGTCATCCTGATTTCTCAGATATGGATAAAAATGTACCACATAGTTGTGGTTAATTCAATAACAAATCAGGGAGAGTCTGCAGACAAGGGAAAAGGCAGTATAAGAATGGGTCACAGAAGCACACAGCTTAAAAATACATAAAACCGATCATCATCATCATCCCCCAAAATAATTTTGCCTTTCAAACACCACCGCCACAACAGCCTCTCACTTTAGGGAGCTTACCAAAATAATTTCTCCTTTCATTTGATATCAAATTTAACTAAACAACTAAAAGAAAATGACTAGCCATATCAGCAAGGATAAATGTGCATGAATATATAAAATGTACACAAACATGCATAGGTATTTTAAAAACATCAAACTAGAACAAATGACCTTGAATTTGGGAAACTCTTATTCCATCTGATGTGTTGTTGTTGTTTTTGTTTATTGCCATCCTCTGATTAATCAGATTAACAGGCCTCAAGGCCTGTCACTCTTACTTGTCTGTTCCAACACATTTCTGAAGTGGTGAGAAAAGTAATAAGTATATTGATTTTGTTCATTCAACAGTGTTGTCTTCTAAGATAGGCTCATTCAAACTGATTGCCTAGAGCCTCTATTTTCAGTCACAACCATGTTCCGAAATTATTTATTCATCCATAATTTATTCCTCAACATACTGACTGAATACTTAATTATATATTGCATACATGTATTACATCAACACTGTGTCCTTTTAAAAGATTTCTTCCATGATTGTTTACTTCACTACAATAAACATGTTTCAAAATGTATAATGAGAATTTTAAAGGATGCAAAGTGATGCCATAGTCCTATACAAATCATTAAAACTGAATGGAAACAATCTCCATTTGTTTATATCTTTTAGACTTCTGTACCTTTTTGAAATCATCATTACTTCTATGAAAAAATCAATTCACAGATTTGATAAAGAAAACATCAGAGTTTAGACTCATCTGAAAGAATCATACTTTTGCAATCAATGTGTCAAATGTTCATATTAATAAAGACAACAGCAACAGCCATTTCAAAAGCCGATGTTGTCCTACTTTGGACACAACAAAGTAGGACAAAATAGGACAACAAACTTCTAAGTAAACAGTTACTTAGAAGTCTGAACTTATATATAGTCACCTTTTTTTCATTATATAATTCAATTTACAGTTGATACATAGCATAGGATACCCAGTGTAGTGCAGCAAGTGGATTGATGGACTAGGACTCAGGAAACTGGGTTCAAAACCCCACTTGCCCATAGAAGCTCCCTGGAGGACTGCGGAAACGGCACTCTTCTAATATTTCTCTTACTTTGAAAGCCCAATTAGGATCACTGTAAATTGGTCCTGATTTAATAGCATACAAACAAAATTAGAGAACCCACATTAATAACCAGTTCTATGGGTTGTACTAATTGTGGCTTAAAATCTTTCCAGAGAATAGAATGAACTAGATATGTTCCTGTTATGTTATTGTTGTGACATGCCATCATGTTATCTCCAACTCTCAGTGATCTTATGAATGAGATCTCAGAAACATCCTGTTCTCAACAACCCTGCTCAGCTCTTGCAAACACAGCCCTATGGCTTCCTTCATGGAGTCAACACATCTCATGTTTTTTGTTCTTCTTTTCCTACGGACTTCTACCTTTCCCAGCATTATTGTATTTCCAGTGAATCGTCTCAAAGCTGTGACCCAAAGTAAAAACAGCCACAGCTTTGTCATGTTTGCCTCCAGAGAAGTTTAGGCTTAATTTGTTCCAAGGCCCACTAGTTCATCTTTCTGGCAGTCTGGGGTATCTGCAAAACTCTCCTCTAGCACTGCATCTCAAATGTATCAATTATTTCCATTTTCAACTTTCTTTCCTGTCCATCTTTCACATCCATACATGGTGATTGAGAACACAATACTGTGAACCATCTTGGCCTTAATCTTCAGTAAAACATCTGTACACTGGATCTTCTTCAAATTCTTCATTGCTACTCATCCTAGTCTCAGTCTCCCATTACACAGCTTCGTATAAATGAACCTGTGGGGTCATCAGCCTGTTGTGCAGTACAGTACTTTAAATACAAAATTGCTTATGTGCTTATAATTCATACAGCATGAATGTGTATGAATTATATAGTTTCTACTCAAAGCCCCTTTGTTCCAGGCACTGCTGCTTGGTAAAATTCATTTCATTTTCCAACAGCCATAAATAACCTTTTGAACCTTCTCACTTTCTGATTATAAAATGTTGCCATGGAAAAATAGCTAGGTTAGTATTGAGGTTAATACTATTTTACTATAAGGGCATTTACAGCTCGATGGAGTTTCCTCCTTTAGAATCTGCAGCTTGATCTTTCTGTCCCAGACATCCTATCCTGGTCTCAAGCATTTTTCTTTTCAAGGCATTAATCTGAGATTGGTCAGATAATCCCTAAAATTATTGAATGCAATTTAACCACCTAAATCCATTTCAGACTAAGTCCCAGCTGGAGTTGAGGGCTGCTAGGTTTTCCAAGAGTCAATCTATACACTGCACAACAAGGATTTTGCTACTGGGAATAACACATGTGATTTACATGATATCGAGTGTGCTGATTCCAAATCAGAACTCAGAATTTGCCTGTCATTGTACAGATTTTAAGGCATGCTATAGCTGTTCAAATGGTCGGTAATTGGGCAATGTATTTTTACATGGGAACATTATAACAGTTACAGCTACCTCTATGCATGCTGCTGCCTCCACTGAATCATATCCCCTGGTGGCATGCATGTTCCAGCAGTGTCTGGACATGTCTGGGCAGGTCAATGAGCTGACATCAGAAATAGGTATATAAGGCAAAATGGCCCAAAGGGTTGTCTCTAGTGTGAAACTATCTTATTGGATAGTATAGCTAGGCCATAGTGTGTCTGTTTTGAGCTAAAGATGAGTAGGTCCAGCTGTGTTAATAAACCGGACAATTTTTGCTACATTTGTGGCAAATATACCCCACATGATCAATGCAAGAACCTAACCAAGAGGGTGAGATTTGCAAACAAGATCCTGATGTCCTCGGCAGAATTGGACTTCAGATTTGGATTCAGCATACTTGATTTAGCGTAGGACATATGGATTAGATCAGGCTTTCTCAACCTTTTCGGGGTGGGAGCAAGATCACTTCCCCATCAGAACAGTTGAGGTCACATGTTTCTGTGTGTGTTCTCATGCAAAAATGTGCATTTTTGTTGAGATTTCACAAGATTTCAGTGAGATTTCGGTGAGATCTCATGATATTTGAGCAAGATTTCTGTGAGATTTTGGTGGTTTGTGGTGCTTCCAAGTGGCAGCGGGAATGAGGAGGATGTCAGGGGCTAGATGAAAAGGCTTTGGGGGCTGGATTTGGCCTGCAGGCCATAGGTTGAGAATGCCTGGTTAGATCAAGTAGCAGACAATATTTATATTTTTGTGATACAGTAGAAAGTTTGTCCCACTGTTTCTCCTTGGATTTTTTAAAATGAAGAATACATATGGTAAAACTCCACTAAAGTCAAGGAAGTCATACCTCCTATGTCACCTTTATAATTTAAACACTGAACTTAATAATCCTAGCATTTCATACAGCAGCACTATTATGATGAGTATGAATAGTTCATGATAATAATGATACATTAACCTATATCCAGTGGTGGCTAACAAAAAACATTTTTCCACATAGAAGTGAGACACCAAATTTCAATCACCCAAAGCTCCACCAAACTGTTCCTAAGGATTTTAGAAGGCTCTCTGTAACAGTATGATATATAAGGAAGGCTGTAAAGGGTGCAGCAGAAATTGGGTGTGCTACCTGACACTGTAAGAAACATTTTCCATTAACACACGGCTAGCACTGGAAACTGTCCTTCACAATGTTTCCCAAATAAAAGTGGCTTATGCTGCCATGAATTTGCAATTTTCACGCAAGGGCCTTTTGTTTGGACAGTTGTTCAGTCTTCTCAGTAGCCTCCAAGCTTTCTGCCCGCTTATTCCCATGTCAAGCTCTGTTATAGTGACTATCCAACAAATTTTTTTTGTGTCAGCAATACCCGAGTTTAATTTTCTCTCATCTTTTATCCTTTTCCGTACTGATTTTCTTCAAAGTGTAAAATATAATCTAAGTATTTTACATTTATTTCCTAAATGAGAACCATAAGATCACGGATGCCCAAACTATGGCCCAGGGGCCAGATCCAGCTCCCGGACCATAGTTTGGGCATCCCTGTTTTAAGCAGAGAAAATGGCAGCCTAAAACCTATCTGACCCTTTTGCAAAACTTATCTGTTGAAAAACAGATTGCAAGGTGTGTTTTACTTCCTCTTCCAATGGAAGGAACCATGTGACCAGCCCGCTGAACCATGTGACCAGCCCGCAGCCCGAAATGTTTAGCCACCCCTGCATAAGATGATGTAGGAAAAGCAAAATGCCAGAACTTGATAATCCCAAACCAAACAGCATATCAACATTTTCCTGACAAGGAAGACCAGAAATAAATGTAATAAAAATAAAGCATATTCACAGTAAATCCAATGAACTTTCTACTGCTTTAATATTGGAAGAATTAGCAAAAATCAATAAAAAGATATAGGAATGGCAAAGCAGTGGGATATTCAGATTGAGCAAATTAAACATTTTGGACAAAACACAAAGGAACAGCTCCTTTAACATTTCAAAAACTGTTGGATAAGGAAACAAGTTCCTAAAAAATATCGTAGAAGGTGAAAGTAATTGTTATACTGAAACCTGGCAAAGAATCATCAGTTCCCCAAAGTTATATGGCAATCTCCCTACTATACCAGTTATACAAAGTATTTGAACAAATTATATTAAATTGTTTAACCCCTAAAACTGAACCTTTTCTAATTCCAGAACAGGTATGTTTTAGACCTGACAAGAGCTGTATGGCTCAAATCTTAAAATCTAACATAGAACATAGAAGATGGTTTTGAAATGCATAACATAACCGAAGAAGCATTTGCTGATCTCACAGATGACATTGTCCATCATCAATTGCTGTTCCAAAAGTTCTACCTCCTTACTAAGTGTCATGGTCTAACAAAATGGTCACTGTTTGATTTTGAAACATTTGAGTCCATTGAGCACTAATTATGCTATGCATTAGAACATCTTGTCTTCTATTTAAAAAAAAAACTACCAGCCGAAACTAACTCCATTAAAAACACAGGCCTGCAACAGAGAAGCAGAGAGGAAGCTCTGAGTTAGCTGGTGGCAGCAGCAGCTGCTGCTGCTGCTGCTGCTGCTGTTGTTGTTGTTCAGTCACACAGTCGAGTTCAACCCTTTGCGAGTCCATGGACCACAGCACATCAGGCTCCTCTGTCATCTGTCATCCTTCATAGTCCGCCTGGATCTATGCCCACTGTGTCAACAAATCCATCTAGCCATCTCATCCTCTGCCGCTCCCCTCTCCTCTTGCCTTCAATCTTTGCTAGCAACAGGGCCTTCTCCAGTTGAATCCTCTCTTCTCATTTGGTGGTCAATGTACTTGAGCTTCAGCTTCAGTATTTGTCCTTCCAAGGAGCAGTCATGGTTGCTGGGGCTAGGGGAGAGAACAGCTGTGGTCTGTCGCCTGGACTTTTCCATCACTGGCGCCGGAGCCCCGCCACCCTGGGCATGACAGGAAAGGGCGCTTTGGCAGTGGAAGGTAATATGGAACCTCCGCCCACCTCATGGACTTTATTTGCAGCCAGTGCAGCTATTTTGCAGCAGTGTTATGGCTGATGGGAACTGAATGAGGTGGGGAGGGAATTGGATGTGGTGGGGACGGAGGGAGGGTCCTGCCAGCTAGGGAAGGGGGCAGCGCTCTGTCTGGAGTGGGCGGGGGGCTTCCTGTGCCCAAATTGGTGTAGTGATGGGCATGGGATGATACTGCGGGAGCTGAGGGGTGGGCCACACTCGGGGAACATGGGACAGATGTCTAATTGCTGTCCCCTATTCTGTTCCTGTGCAGCTGGTTGAGTGACCCCTCCTTTAAGCTGCTGCTGCTGCTGAATGCCAGGCCAGTTTGTAATAAGGCCCCCCTGATTTTAGATTCGATTCTGGGGGAGCAGGCTGACCTGGCATGCATCACCAAAACCTGGCTGAGACCAGAGGATGGTTTGCCTCTTTCAGAACTGTGTCCAGCCAGGTTTGGTATTTGGCACCAGCCTAGGGAAAGGGGGAGGGGCAATGGCGTCACTGTTGTGGCCAGAGAGTCACTCCACAAATTCCGGGTTGTGAGGCTCTGCTCTTGCGCTCGGGCCCTAAGGGTCAGCTGGGAATCTTGCTCCTGTGCCTGCCTCCCTGCAGTGTAGGGTCTGGATGGGGGCAACAGGCTACAACTGCATCCTGGCAAGTGGCTGTGAGTCAGGGGTTTGGCACTATCTTGGGAGTTACCATCTTTGGTTCTGGATGGGGCAGTTCTGCCCCAAACAGACCTGGCATATAACCTGGAGGTCTTCCTGGACTCACGACTACTGCTCGAAGAGCAGGTGGCAGTCATGGCTAGGAGGGCTTTTTGCAATTATATATTTTTTTAATTTCTTATCACACATATATTGCAACAAACATGTAAAACAATAATATAACAGAAAAATAAACAGTGAACAAAAACCAAAATTATACATATGATGACATATACGAATACACCTACCCATTCACATACATTTGCACGCACACTAACTTATAAACAAAGCATATAAACCATTCCAGCTCATGTTGTACATATAATCCCAGATAAATTGAATAGCTTGTGGATGTTAATATCTCAGTTCTGCCAAAACTTCAACATTTCTTGACTTGGTTTAATACCATCATTACTAGTCATACCAAATGTAACGAATGGTTCCCAGATTTTCCAAAATACATTCTTAGTGTTTAAACCTCTTCTAATCTTTGTTTCATTTGTTAATTTGTCATTAAGTGCTAAACGCCATGCCATATTATACCATTTTCCTTTATCAATTATAAACTTGTTTTTCCATTCGCAAGCAATTAATTGTCTCGCTACAGATAGTAAAGTGATGATTATCTCTTTCTTATTCTCGCTTAACTTCACTTCATCTGTTTCCCCCAGTAGCACAGCTTTGGCGGATAACCTGATCTCTAACGACGTAATCTTTCCCAGCTCTTTTTCTATCATTTTCCAAAATTTGTTTGCAAATTCACACGACCACCACATATGAATATACGTTCCAGGTTCTTTGCCACACCTCCAACATAAATTTGTTTCAGCCTTTCCCATTTGCCATAAGCGTATTGGGGTGGTGTACCATTTCCATAATACTTTACAATTGTGTTCTTTCTCTCTTATAGAAAGTACCTTCATTAATCTTTGGTTCCATTTCCGTTTCCATTCTTTGTCACAGATTACAATGCCTAAGTCCTTTTCCCATGATTCTTTTAGTATTTTGGGGGGTAGCTCATTTTTATTAATTATCTTATAAATTTTGCCAACTAATCCTTTTTCCGGAGTTAACCCCTTCCTTAATTTGTATCTGATCTCCTCAAAAGGTGTTATTTCTCTCCCTATATAATTTTTAAATCTCTGTTTCCTATCCCATTCTTCCATTTGTTTTTCCTGAAACCAATTCAGACTTAAACTGGTATACAGTAATACCTCAGATAACGCTAAGACTTGGTTCCACAAGTCTTGGTGTTATCCGATTTTTAGTGTTATCCGATTAATGTTAAAATCCTATGGGATGGATCGGATAACGTTAAAGCTCCATAGAGATACATTGTAACCGCACAGGCTTTAGCGGTTGTTATCCGATCCATCCCATAGGACCTTAATGTTATTTGATGCAGTTCTCCTCCCCAGATTACTTAATGTTATGCGATTTTAGCGTTATCTGAGTTAAAAGTTATCCGAGGTATTACTGTATATCATTTTTCTTCTTTGCTGTTCCCGGCAAGATGCAATCCACTGGCTTAAAAGCATTACCTTCTCCTGGATTAATTTTGTTTTCTTTTCATTGTTTAAAGTTAATGGAAAATCCGGTAAATCTGTAAATTCTAAAACTGGAGAGTCCCCTGGTGACATAGTATTTTTCATTCCTTTCCAGAATAAGTATAGATCTTTTAAAGTTTTACTATTAATCTTAACTTTTTTCTCTTGATTTGTTAAAAACAGGCTTCCTTTATGTCTATTGTATTCTAACCTGTCTCTCTCTTCTGTTTTTACATGATCATGTGTTAACAAATTTGCTATATGTTTCAATTAAAAGGCCTTATAGTAATTAAGTATATTCGGGATACCCAAGCCGCCCTCTTTCTGGTGTTGATACCATAATGATTTCACTATCCTGAGTTTTTTTTTCTTCATTACAAAACCTGTCTACTAATTTTTGCCATTCCTTCAGCTCTTTTTCGTTTATCTTAATTGGGAGGTTCCCTAATATAAAATTTATTTTAGGTACAATTTTCACAAATTCCGGGTTGTAAGGCCCTGCTCTTGCGCTCGGGCCCCAAGGGTCAGCTGGGAATCTTGCTCCTCTACCTGCCCCAAACAGACCTGGCATATAACCAGGAGGTCCTCCTGGACTCACGACTACTGCTCGAAGAGCAGGTGGCAGTCATGGCTAGGAGGGCTTTTGCACAACTTCGTGTTGTGCACCAGTTACACCCACTCCTAGATCGGGACTCCTTGCTCATGATCACACACGCTTCGGTCACCTCCAGATTCAATTATTGTAATGCGCTCCACATGGGACTGCTCTTGATGACCATTCAGCTGGTCCAGAATGGCTTCAGCTGGTTCAGAATGTGGCGGCTCAGGTTGTGATGGGGTGCGGCATTATGCTCGTGCCTCACCACTTCTCCGAGAGCTGCACTAGCTCCCAGTATGCCTCTGAGTGCAATTCAAGGTGCTGGTTATCACCATTAAAGCCCTACACAGTAGTGGGCCAGGATACTTAAGAGACCGCGTCATCCCAGGAACATCTGTCCATCCCACCAGAGCAGACTGGAGAGGCTTTCTGGTCGTATCATCAGCTTGAGAGGCTCATCTCTCTAGCATGAGAAGGAGGGCCTTCTCTGTGTCTGCTCCGGCCCTTTGGAACCTCCTGCCAAGTGAATTGTGTCTCCAAACAGAACTGCCGCCCTTCAGAAAGGGGGTGAAGACCCGGCTGGTGGGGCATGTGTGGAGTATGGGCCAGGTGGTGAGTTCAGTTGGCTGGCTCCTGTAAATAAGCCCACCTCTCTCTCCCCATTGTGGTTTTAACTTATTTTTTAACTTTTTAGTCTTTTAATCCTTGATTTTAAATCTTGAATTGTAATTGATATGTTTTAACTCTTTTAAACTGCAAGCCACCCTGAGTCCTCAGAAAAGGCGGGGGTATAATAATAATAATAATAATAATAATAATAATAATAATAATAATAATAATAATAATAATAATAATAATAATAATAATAATAATAATAATAATAATAATAATAATAATAATAATAATGGTTGATTTCCTTTAGGACTGACTGATCTGGGCTGGGCTATTACCTTACCCCAAAATATTTGGATGTAACTCTGGATCAAACTCTAACCTACCAAAAAAAAAAACCACTCTCTAAACACCAAACAGAAAGTTGCTGCCAGAAATAGGATACTGTTCTTAAGAAATGGATTGTGTTGCACATCAGAGAAATATGAAGAACAACAGGTTTGTCCTTGTGCTACTCCACATCAGAATAGGCTAGTGTTGTATAGCACTGTATAATTCAGCACCTGCCAAACAAGTGTTTGTTAGTTCTTAATCAGGGGGTTCCAAACTTTTTGCACCGCAGGCCTGACCATGCCCCCTGGACAGTTGAACATGGTTCCTGGACCATGCCCCCTGGACAGTTGAACATCACATGGTTCCTCCCACTATAAATGCTGTCGTAAAATGCATCCACGGCTGTCGTAAATGCATTTATGACAGCCACGGGCGCATTTACAGCAGCATTTATGGCAGGCGTGGGTGCATTTTGTGGCTGTCATAAACGTCTCCGGATTGACTTCCAGTAGCAGCCAGGGCTGCAGCTGGCCACATGAAATGGTGCCATGGGCTGTGGCCAGCCACAGGCCATAGTCTGGCCACCCCTGCTCTTAAGGGATTGCACAGAATTATTATTGGCTGACTGAAACCCACCATTGCTGGCAGTGCCCCTCCAAAAGCATGTTGAGAGGTGCTAGCCAAAAATAAATGAAATACAGTAATGTAATGCAGCATCGAAACTATCCCTTCATGGACATCCACTTCATGGACATCATCCTAGAGAAAGCCTGAAATAGAGGGAAAGTTTTCTGCATAGCTATCCAACTCTAAATATTAAATCAGAAGAAGCTATTCTAAACCTATGGAGAACAAAAACAACATACTTTACTGAACAGATGACTGGAGAAGAGAATTTCTCACCAGGACAAGATTTTGGCTGGAAGTCACTTAATGGATTTCAAAGCAAAGTAGAAAGATCAAAGAATAATCAAGTAAAGGAGTTAGAAAAGCAAGAGTAATATGGGACACAGGCACTTTTATTTCATTTCACTAGTTTAAACGATTACTTGGCAAGCCATTACTTAAAAGTTAAACTATGAAACATGTGAATCACTGTTGGAACCCTTTGCATACCAAATCCGCCCTGATTGGTGCTTACATCAAAAGATGGGGCATAAATGTGAATGGATGAATGACTGAATGACTGACTGAATACATACATACATACATACATACATACATACATACATACATACATACATACATACATACACACATACATACATACATACATACATACATACATACATACATACATACATACATACATACATACAGTGGTACCTCGCTTAAAGAGCATAATGCGTTTCACAGGATTGCCCTTTAAGCGAGTTTGCTCTTTAAGCGAAACACCATTGTAAGCGACCAATTGTGACTTCTGGTGGGGGGGATTGCGAACCTCGATTTAGTTGTTAAGCGAGTTTTTGGTTGGTTTTAGTTGTTAAGCAAGGCGACCATTCAAAGAAAATTCTGCTCTTTAAGCAAGTTACTCTCTAAGCGAGGCATGCTTTAAGGCACTTCAGAAACAATTTTATAAATAAAATAAATACTAAAACACCAAAAGATTAATATGAAAACCACATATATACTGTCAACTGAGTGTTTAGGAAGAGAATGGTGAGGAATTTAGTTTGAAATCATTTAGACTATTAGTAATAGCTATGTCTGTCCATTACATCTTTTATAATACAGTACTGGGATGTTTGCCAGGGGAATGAGGAAAAGGATGCCATCCCTGGAAGTCAAATCTGACATTACGAAATCAGGCCAAATAAATTAGGCCTTGTCAGAACAACAGGAAATCAAAGTGAACAGTATATTAATAGCAATTTAATAATTCTCACAATATGTGAATTCAAGAAAAAGAACTGCTGCTGAGATTCAGACATCAAAAGGGTATTACTGTTGTGATGTTGTTCTGAAATGTGATACTGTACTTCCTTTAAAGCACAACTGCTACATCAGATGTTAAACATTTTAAATTAATACAGAAGCCACCAAGGAAAATAAAGTGTAACTAGGAAATTTGAGAAGTTTAACAATGCAGTATTTATAATACATCTCACAGTAGTAATATATTTGTAGTTTCTTAACTGGTTTCCAGACGATCCGGTGCTTTGACACATGACTGCAGACTTAATTCTCTATCAATAGGCAAAATTTGCTAGCCCACTTTAAATGTACTCAGTTTCCTTCATTTGACTGGAGAATTATAACAAAGAAATCTAAAGATTCTACTGTGCTTGGAAAGACATAAACTCTGTCTAATTTCTAGTCTGCAATTATCCCTGGGAATATACTTCTGTTGTTCTACATTGTCCCTTTTCAAAGTGATGTCTGAAACAGTTCCATCCACAACTTCATAGCCCTAATTACTTATAATTAGTTAATGTTGAGGTAACATAAAACTATTTGTTACAAAGTTGCTTTTTAAGTATGCCTAAGTTACTAAATGTAACACTGAGTAATTCTTAAAAGTTCCATTTCAAGGTATTCTTAGATATATTTTGACAGGAATTTGTTATGTTTTACATCAGGGGTTCTCAACCTATGACCCTTGGGCCAGATCTGGCCCATGGCATCATTCTATCCAGCCCATGTCCTCGCTCACAACAATGGTACCATTTGGCTTGGCGTGTACCTAACGCAGCTCCATAGCAGGGCAGGTGTTGTAAAAAAGCTTACAACAGGGATTCTCAACCTGCGGCCCATGGGCCGGATGAGGCCCCTGGTGCCATTTCATGTGCCCCCCTGCCTCCACCACACCCAGAAATGCCATGTGGTGGGAAAGGGCAAAATTGACATCTGCCCCCAAAGCTTTCTGAGGGAGCATGACCTGCCCCCCCCCCAGCTTTAAAAGGTTGAGAACTCCTGGCTTACAACATCCACCCTGGTACAGAGCACCCTTAGGGACATGCTGAACCTGGAGGAGGGGACAAGGGTGGCAGCAGCAGATGCATGAAAGTTACTCTCTGCCTGGGTCTTTCCTGGGGGCTGACTGGCCAAGCAAGGGCAAGGCCAAGCAAGGGCAAGGAAAGAAAGGACCCCTCCTTCACCCATGGCAGGCCAGTAAGCAGAGAAGCATTGGCCTTGGCGGCAGTGGCCTTGGCGGGGGGAGCATTGGCGGGCTGGACTGGTGGCATGGGTGAATGTTGGTAGCAGTGACAATGGTGCGAGGTGAGTGTTGGCAGTGATGGCAGCGTATGGGGGAAGTGCTGGAAGGCTGGACTGGTGGCATGTGGGGGAGTGTTGGCAGTGGGAAGGATACCAGTTCAGCCTGCCAACAGTCTGAGGGGGCGTGATCTGTCTCCCGGCTTTAAAAGGTTGAGAACCCATTTTACATCATTCTTTTATCAATCCTTAAGGAAGTATTTTTAAATTTTAGTCTTTGGTAATTGGCCACTAGAGGAGGCTAAAAGGTGTATATTGAGTTCAGACAATGGTCATTCTGATACAGAGCTCTCATTGGCTTTCTAAAAATTCAGCTCAGCATGTTAGTTTTAACTAGTGTTCACTGGGATTGAGCTAGGGATCTTCTGTCTCTGAAATATGAATCATAATGCTTCCTTTCTCCAGAAACAGACAGTTTCAACCTCTCACTCTGCACTTACCAGCTGAAGTGGAATATAGAACGCCTGCTTCTAGTAGACCTATAACATGAACACCTGAATCATAAAGGCCTCCTGCCTTTCCCTCTGTCTTAAAGATGGGGTACAAGCCAAAGAGATAACGTGGCAGGAACTGAAAGCTCAACCAAAAGTATTAGTATAATTACTGTAGCACTGGCAAGAGATACAGATAAATCCAAATGCATTCTGCATTATCTATGACCTAGACCAGGGGTTCTCAACCTATGGCCAAATAATCTGGCCCCCAAACTCATTCCAGCCACCACCACCATTATTGGCCATCATTTACGGCCATCGTAAACACATTTATGACAGCCGTAAATGAGTCCACTGCCTTCGTAAACACATTTACTACAGCTGTAAATGAGTCCATGGCCATCATAAATGTGTTCACAACAAGTGTGGATGCTTTTTATGACAGCTTTTACAACAGGGGGAACCACCAGTCCTGCCCCGCTCAGCTGTCTGACGGGTGTGACCATGGCTGAAAAACGTTGAGAACCTCTGACCTAGACATTCAACAAGGTGGTTTTTTTTTTACTGTGCAAAGGAGCATAATGCTTCTGAACCATCATGTTCAAATTTCAAATGCCTCCAAGAATCCAAGACATACGATAGGAAATGTTATGCATTCAAAATGTACATGTTTGGCAGGTGCACTAGAAATTGAAAAGATAATGTGCGGAAGTAAAACTCAGTAAAGTACAAAAATATCAAAAGGAATAGGACAGTGAAAAGTAGGGGGAAACTGTTGGTAAAGAGGAAAGAGTGATCTGAGATCTAATCAAGTGAAAGTAAAAGCTTAGCAGAATTCATGTGTAATTAAATGCAATAATAAAAATGTGAACTACAGAAGAAAATGTATTGTGCTATTCTGCTGTCTATAAATTACAATGAAGTATTCACAGTGGATTTTCTTCTGGCTTGAATGGTGGTAACAGTGAGCCAAATACCTTTAACACTGGCCAATAAATGTTTCCCTATGGCTTATGCTGGCTATAGAGTTATTTCCGTTGATTAAGAGATCCTAGCAATTCTGAGAACATAGATTATGACTGAATTCTTTGCATTCCGATGCACATGGGGATAAAGAAATAAACTACCGGTAGCAGCTACAGAGATGTGAAATGAAATCAGCACTTGAATTGATTGCAACAAACACAAGTGAAATCAAAAGTGTTTCAAATTCCATTGTCAGGGGGAAAGAATGGAAAAGTCATTACCTATTTCTATTTTTTTTAATTGCTGAACTCTTTGTTTATTTGCTTAAAAAATGGTCACAATATTTAGCTTTTGGTTGGGAAATAATTAGACATTGAAAAGCACAATGGTCTAATGAATAATTCACCATACCAACCTGAAATCTCTACCTACAAAATAAAGAAATTGCTATAAAGCAAGTGATTCTTATCTCTCAATTGGAATAACTCATTCATAGCTGCCAAAGACCACTGTTTTTAATTATGTACAAATATAGCTGAAGCTGGCTAGATACCTCACTGGTTTAGATATGGGAGTTCAGTTGTGCTACTGGGTCCCTTAAGAGAAAAACAAGCTTGTGTAGTGTTGGGCAAAGGCCACACAGTCCCAGATGCCCTCAGAAGAAGGGAATGGCAAAGCATTTATGGGTGTGCTCTACCTAGAAAAACACAGAAAACATCATTGTAGGTCTGAATTGACTTGATGGCATATAATTATCATTAGTACAGCTGAAAGTGCTAAAAATTTCCATCACTAACTTTTTTTTATGTGTCTAGCCCAGATGTGAAACTTCCAAAATGAAGGCACCTTTTAGTGAGTTCATTCAGTTAGAACAGGATACAGAACTACTGATAGAATAGGAAAAGTACAACAAGGCTGTATACCAGGTCTTCTCACCCTTTTTAAGCTGGGGGATGGGTCAAACTCCCTCAGACAGCTTCAGGGGCTGGCCATGTTGCCCTTCCTCCACCACATGGCACTTCCTGATGTGGTACAGGTGGAGGGTGCACATAAAATGGTGCCACAGGCCATATCCGGCCTACGGGCTGCAGGTTGAGAATCCCTGCTATATACTGTCACCCTGCTTATTTAACTTATACGCAGAGTACATCATGTGTAATACAGAGCTGGATGAAGCACAAGAGGGAATTAAGATTGCTGGGAGAAACATCAACAACCTGAGATACACAGATGATACTACCCTAATCACAGAAAGTGAAGAAGACCTAAAGAGCTTCTTGATGAGAGTGCAAAAGTTGGCCTGAAACTCAACATGGAAAAAACCCATGATCTGGCCCCATCACTCCCTGGCAAATAGAAGGGGAGGAAATGGAAGCAGTGACAGACTTTACCTTCTTGGGATCTAAGATCACTGCAGATGGTGACTGCAGCCATGAAATAAAAAGACACTTACTTCTTGGGAGGCAAGCTATGACAAACCTAGGCAGCATAATAAAAAAATAGTGATATCACCCTGCATAATAAAAACATCAACAAGGTAGAAACATCACCAAGTATACCTAGTATTCCCAGTAGTAATGTATGGCTGAAAGAACTGGACTACAAGGAAGGTTGAGTACAGAAGAATAGATGCCTTTGAATTGTGGTGCTGGAAAAGACTTTTGAGAGCCACCTGGACTGCAAGGAGATCAAATCAGTCCATCCTGAAGGAAATCACCCTGACTATTCCTTGGAAGGACAGATGCTGAAGCTGAAGTACTTTGGCCACCAAATGAGAAGAGAGGACTCACTTAAGAAGGACTTGATGCTAGGAAAGATCAAAGGCAAAAGGAGAAGGGGATAGCAGAGGATGAAGTGGATGGATGGAATCATTGATGTGATGGGCAAAGATCTGTGTGGGCTGCAAAGGATGACAGAGGAGCCTGACGTGCGATGGTCCATGGGGTCACAAAGGGTCAGACTCGACTGTGCAACTGAACAACAACAAATTCTGCAGTTCCATTCACCCAACCTATTGTGAGAAAGTTTAGCCAGCAACACAAGGTAGCTGTTACCAGGGTATACCTGATTGTGGTTTTTTTAAAAAAAATCCTCAAGGAAGTTCTTTCGGTGTATCCCCATCACTGACTTAAAGTAGAATTACACTGGAAAGATAAATCAGAGCGATTCAGCTTTCTTGCAACCTGAATTGCAACCTCAGTTTTGTCTGGAAAAGTAATGAGTGTTCTCATTGGGCTTGGCATTTTAATCAGAAGTTCAGTGTCCACATGCGATTGACATTCCAACCTACATCCGCCCCTTTCTTTCTTCTTTCCTCTGTTGCCTCCCTTTCACCTTTCTTACCAGCTTTGGCCATCCTAAACTGATTAGGAACAGGCAGTGGAATGTGCCACCATTGAAGCCTCAAATATTTCCTCCCTCCCTATGCACTGACACACACTTGTGCTCTCTTGCTCTGCTCTCATTCTCTCACACACTGATTTCATCTCTCCACTCACTCATTTTCCCCTCCATTTCTCATTTTTAATTAAAGACTTGTTTAACCAAGACCTATCTGTTGTTCTGTCTCTTTCTTTCCCTTTGCTTTGGCACATTTTTAAAAAAGAATGCAGAAGTAGTCTGGCACTATTCTGGTGAAGGTTCCCACACCCTTCCCAAATGCCCTGCTGCTGCAGAGCGCATATACAAATAGTTCAAGGTTAGCTTCATTTATTTAAAAAAAAGCAGAGATACTTGAGACATATAATGGGATGCTCCATCTGTCCTTAATCATCACAACCCAATTGCCTATGCCAGTGATGGCAAACATGGCACTCCAGCTCTTCTTGAACTTCAATTCACAGAAGCCCTGATTAGCAGGAGTGGGATAACACCCAAATGGGCAGTATAAAAATGTAATAAATAAATAAATAAAATAAAAACTGAAGTCCAAGAACACATGGAGTGCCAAGGTTTGCCATCATGGGCCTATGCCATCATACCAGTACCCACAGGTATGCCCCCCACCCCCACATACACAATAATTTTACACAATGAAACAACTGCTTACACGTCAAAAAGTCCATTCAAATAATTCTGACTTGAATAGTTTACAAGATCTCACTGGAAAGAAAAAGAACCAGACATGAGTTCTTTACATCAGGAGAACAAGAAAAATATGTCATATTCACTCATTTTATATGCAGAACAAATCCCAGTGTTCAACCTTGTACTCAATGTTTTGAGGCATGGTGGGGGGAGAACAAGAAATACAGTGATACCTAGCATAACGAGCAAAATGTGTTCCATGCAGTTACTTGTTATGCGAGTTACTCGTTCAGCAAAACACATTTCCCATATCAGAAAACAAAACAAAACAAAATAAACAAAATAAAAAAAATAAAAACACTGTAGCACTTTAAAGACTAACTGCTATATTTTTATTTTTAGCTTTCGTGGATCAAGTCCACTTCTTCAGACAAAGAGTGAAACTTACAGGCATGGTTTTTAATATACCAAATTCAGGGGGTCAAAGGGAGAAGGGTGTGGTCAAGCAAGATGACAGACAAGCAAGCACAAGAATGCAGCTTCACACAGCCATTAGCAACAATAGACTATTCAGATAAGCTCTAAATGACTCCCTTTCAGGCTCAAGGTTGCTGAGAAAGACCATTCTGGTCTCTGATCAACTGATGACCTGCATGTGGGGGGGGGGGGGCTGCAAACCACCTGTACCTGGTTTCTTTCTGTTTTACTAAAGAGAATTGGCAGGAAAGTTATAATATAAAATCAGATAGCAATCTGTGTATCAAATTTGATAATGTCCCAGAAACTCTTCACTAATATTTAGTCCCCTGTGATGGGTATCTAACAGATGGATGTATTTGATTTCTGCTGTCTCCCTTTCAATCCTAGTTTTGTAATTTCTCTGTTCCAGAATTGCAACTTTCAGGTCTTGGAGAGAGTGTCCAGTTAGACTGAAGTGGTTTGAGACAGATTTCTCAGTGTTGCCATTCCGGACATCTGATTTGTGTCCATTAATTATTTTGCATAAAGATTGTCCTATTTGTCCTACATAAAGCACGGATGAACATTTTTGACAAGAGATGGCATAAATCACATTGACAGAAACACAAGTAAAACTGCCTTTAATGTTGTGTGTGGTGCCGTTGGGTCCAGTAATACTGTTTCCAGAGTGAATGTGGGGGCATAGTTGACATCTGTATTTGCAGCAGGGTCTAGTTCCCATATCTGCTCCACTTCTGTGTTGTCTGTTGTGTGTCAATAGTTGTTTGAGATTGGGTGGTTGTCTATAAGCGAATAGGGGTCTGTCACCAAGGGCTTTGGAAAGTGAAGCACTCTTGGCCAAGATGGGTTGGAGATTCCTCATTATGCGTGTGAGGGGTTTAAGATGAGGATTGAAGTGCTAATGGCTGTGTGGAGCTGCATTCCTGTGCTTGCTTGTCTGTCATCTTGCTTGACCACACCCCTTCTCCCTTTGACCCCCTGAATTTGGTATATAAAAACCATGCCTGTAAGTTTCACTCTTTGTCTGAAGAAGTGGACTTGATCCATGAAAACTAACAATAAAAATATAGCAGTTAGTCTTTAAAGTGCCACAGTGTTTTTTATTTTATTTTATTTTGTTTATTTTGTTTTGTTTTCTGATATGCCTGAATCACAAACTAGCATTTGGGAAGGATATGGGGATCTTCCCTGTACCCTTCCCAAACGCCCCGCTGATGTGAAGCTTCTTGTTAAGTGAGTTTTTGCTCGCTCAACGAAGCAGACCTTTTGGGGAAAGGTCTGCTCATTATGCACGTTACTTGCTAAGCGAGATGCTCGCTATGTGAGGTATTACTGTATAAGAAATCCAGAATACAGTTGTACCTCGCTTAAAGAGCATAATGCTTTCCACAGGATTGCTCTTTAAGCAAGTTTGCTCTTTAAGTGAAACACCATTGTAAGTGACCAATTGTGACTTCTGGTGGGGGGGATTGTGAACCCCGATTTATTTGTTAAGCGAGTTTTTGGTTGTTTTTATTTGTTAAGCGAAGCGACCATTCAAAGAAAATTCTGCTCTTTAAGCGAGTTACTCTTTAAGCGAGGCACTCTTTATGTGAGGTTTGACTGTAGATGACATTTAAAGTTAATTTTGACAATGCACTAAAAGTTTAAAAAATAAATAAATGTAACATTGTCACCATGTTGTTTTTCCTTTTAGATCAGTAGCTTCATTCCCTACCACATAGAATCACAGTACTGTGGGAAATATGTTCAAGGTGTGTTAAAAGATTATATAAGAGAAGAAGAAGAGTACTATGGCACTGAATATCTTAATTATACCAGTCTAAAGACCTTGACTAGAGGCTTCGACCACCACTTTCTTACAGCGTAGATGTGGCTCACATTCTTGTATCAGATAAAAATTTGGCCAAAGATGTAATTTATCTATGACTGCAATTAACACATTAGATAATGTTCTTAAGAAAATTACTGTTATCCTTCAACCCAATCTAGATCATTATGTTCTCACTGTTATGTTCTCTCTCTTTCAACTTGTTTTTGTCTTGCTGTGACCCTAATAGGATATTCAAAGTATGTGAGTTATTTAATGTTTTTACCAGTGTTGCGGCAAGTAAGTTTCTATGGCCAAGGGGGGGGGGGGAGATTGAAACCAGGTCTCTGGAGTCCTACTCCATCCTTCTTATCCAAAACAATAATGGTTTGACACATCTTAAATTACACTGGGACAAATGCCACTGAATCTAAGGAGAATCCAGCAAAGATTAGCACGAACCTTTCTGCGTAGATTGGTGCCACTGTTACTCTCACAGCTCACCAGGCAAAAATACCAAACTCTGAGAGACCTTTACAAGGTAGTCCACTATAAAGAGTTGTTTGTTGTTGTTGTTGATTAGATTTATATGCTGCTCTCTTTGCTGAAGCAACTCAGAACAGCTAACAATTAAACCATTCTTCTTCCGTGTCTAGGCCAGATGTGAAACTTCCAAAATGAAGGCACCTTTTGGTGAGTTCATTATGCAGTTCCTTTCTCCCGACCAAGTGTGAGAAAGATTAGCAGTAACAAGGTTTCCATTACCAGGGCATTCCCAATTGTGGCTCAAAAATACCACAATCATTGAGGACGCTCTTTTTGTGTACCCCGATTAAACCATTTCCTGGTTGCAACATTTGCTTCAGCAAGAGGTCAGTCAGGAAGTATCCCCAAAGCAGCATGGTCTTCTCACTAGCAGGACAGCACAATTCACTGCCCAATATCACCTGAGGTGGTTCCTCCACCTATTGGGACAACCATGACATCATGTGCTGCAATAACTGGCTCTACATATACTTGTAGAGGTTCACACACACACACAATTCTGTTATTTTATATTGTTCTAGATTATGGCCAATGCCATGCAGGGGTCTCACAGTGGACAGCCTGGTTGGATCTTACTAAAATACCTGACATGAGTTAAGTACACATAACTAGTCTTTGTGGCTCCTTTATTTGAAATCCATTACTTTCTACTCTCATTTTTTACAGTGAAAGAAAGAAGTAATTAATATAGATCAAGATGGCAATTGTTAACTAAAGCATAGGCAGTTTATAGTCTGGGAGGCTCTTCACACTGAAGTGTAAGGGTGAGGTCCACCTTTCTTGAACGAGAAGTCACCATTAAAAATTAAGTTACAGTCTAACCTCGCATAAAGAGCATCTCGCTTAAAGAGTAACTTGTTAAAGAGCAGAATTTTCTCTGAATGTTCACTTCGCTTAACAAATAAAACCATCCAAAAACTCGCTTAACAAATAAATCGGGGTTTGCAATCCCCTCCCCCAGAAGTCACAATTGGTCACTTACAATAGTGTTTCACTTAAAGAGCAATCCTGTGGAACACATAATGTTCTTTAAGTGAGGTATTACAGTACTGTATTTCACAAGTTCACACAAGCAAAAATAAAAATACGGCATAGTGGTAATTCCGTATAAGTTCCTCTTCATCCTTTAGGGGCTGCAAGTCAGCAGTTCGAGAACTGGGTACTTCATGATGGATTGAGCACCCAACTCTGTTCCTGCTCTTGGGGACACGAAAGGAGCCTCACTGAGGCATCCCCTGAGTGGAGTTTCTTCCACAAAAATCCTTTCAACCCAGAATAATTTTTGACATGAAATTATTATCCTTTAGCAATCCCTTGGGAGGATGGGCCACACTTGTAAACTGTGAAAAGAGTAACCCAAAATGGTTGGCCTTAAACCCATTCTCCATTCATCTTGTCTTCTGATGTAGAGCCATCAGCAAAACAGGAATGAAAATAAGTGAGCATATTTTATGTCCTTCAAAACTGGCAGAGTTAAATCTGGAAGCTACACAAAACTATTTATTAGACTAACACCCTTTTCTGTCTAAATAAAACCATCCAGCATCTTCCAGACAAACTTGGCTAAAAGACTCTTGGGGCTCCTTAAAGTTTTGCAAGTTTTATTTGACAATGGTGTGGGGTTTTTTTGCTCCATCCTCCACCTGTGCAGATGCTTGGAAAAATTCTGGCATTCAAAGTAGCCCACAGAAGTTTGTGCCAACTTAAAAGTGACTCACAGTAAAAGACTCTTTTCTTTTATGGCAAAGGCTGACGACAGGAGGACACATTGCAGCCTGGCAGGTCGGTGAAGCGCTTCGCCTCTGAGGATCTGTAACAGAACCCGAAGGAGCACCGGAGGACCTGGAAATGAACGGGGCTTCTTTCGCCGGAAACTTTTCAGGCCGGCGGGTGGGGGTGGGTGGGTGAGGGAGTGAGCGAGACCGGCTGCCGAAGAGAGCCAACTTCACTCCCGATTCTGGACACAAGCAAACCAGAGGGGTCGCGGGAGAGCAGCCGGAGAAGCGATGCGCGTCGGTTTCCCCAGCGGGAAGCCCAGGCGCCGGTTCGTGCGCACGGCTGACCAAACCAACGGCGTGCCCGGCCAAGGCCCGGAGAAACGAGGGTGGGCTGGTGGACCGGGACGAGGGCGACACCTCACCTCCACATCTCGGCGGAACTCGCCTGTCCTCGCCCCGCTCGCGATCCGTCCTTAGCTGCCGCGCCCCCCGCAAGAGGCAGAGGGACCGCCTGACCTCCAGAGCCGACCTACAAGTCCCGTTCCGATGCAGTCAAGGAAGCCTCACTCTGCCCTCCCAAAAAAGTCGACCCCCACATGGTTAGCGCGGATTGATCGGCCACGATCGCAACCCCAAACCCTCCACGTTTCTATCTAGGGGCCTCCCACGACGAAGGAAGGTAGGTAGGTAGGTAGCGGGAGACTACAACCTCCCGCCGGACATCGGACGCAGGAGACGCTCGGCGGAGACCGTTTTAGGGGTGGCGAGCATCTCAAGCAGGGGAAGGGGCTGATCCGAGCCGGACCCAGGCTGGACTCTCCCTGGACCAGGTGAACTGGACGGGCTGGTTACCTGCGGCGCTGCGGACGTCGTTAAGCGCCAAGCCCCATCGACCTCCCACTTTCTCCCCCCCCCCCACTACCACCACCTTCCCAATAGCCACAGCAGGTTCCCTCCTCCCGCCCCGTTCAAATCCCGGCGGAGATCAGGCCCCTTAAAGGCAAGTTGCGGCGGGGAAAGGGAGGGGGAGTTGAAGGGAGACACACACACACACCCCACGCGCGCCGCCTCTTTCTTTACCTGAGTGCCTGGGAGAGGTGAAGAGCCTCGACATTTGGCCGGCCACTCTTTCCCTGGACGAAGAGACGGACGCGGAGGCGAGCAGGCGTCCTTCGTGCTCCACAGGCGCCCGCGGGTGAAAGGCGCCGCCGTGACTGTACCGTCGGGCGACCACCCGCTCCGCCCGGGCCGACGGCGAGGGCGCTGGGTGTCGGCTCAGGCTGCCGCTCTCCGCCAGCGCCTTGAGCAGCAGCTCCAGCAGCGTCTTCTTGTCCCCCGCCGGGAGCTGCGCGTCCCTGCTGCTCCTGCTCTTGTCCGGGCCGCCGCTGCCCGCCTCGACCCGGGGCGCCCGTCCCGAGGCGAAGAGCAGCCAGAAGACCAAGGCCGGCAGCGCCTGGAGGCGGCGGCGGCGGCGGGGCTGGAGGGGGCGGCGGCGGCACCTCTTGGTCCCCGCCATCTCCGGAGGGCTGGGGCTGGGGAGAGAGAAAGAGAGAAGGCGCCCCGGCGGCGCTTAGCTCCTGCCCCTGCGCGCCCTCGGCTATCCCCACATGCTGAAGCCGGCCCGCGTCCCCGGAGCAGGCGGGCGGGCGGGGCGGAGGTCCGGGACCGCAAGCAGACGGCGCCGGCGCCCCGCTCGGGCTTGGCGGCAAAAGGCACGTGAGGCGCCCGGTGCGCGGGAAAGGAAGCCGAGGAGAGGAGGCGGCGGCGGCCCGCTAGACGGCTCTGAGGGTCCGGAGTGGAAGTGGCGGGAAACTCTGAGGGGGGAAGTTTCTCTCAGCCGCGTGGAAAAGGGGGGTGGGTGTGGCGCTGGCTGGCGAGGGCCCCGCGTCCGACTCACTGGGGGCCTCCGGGAAGTCGCCCTCCCGCCCGCCCGGCTGCCTTGCTCTTTGGGTCTGCAATGGGAGCGATAGGCGGGAGGGTTGAGGCGAGGAGGGGCAGGAGGAGGAGGCGGCCTGCCGCCTTTGGCCGGTCCCGCCGCGCCTTCCCCGCCCACCCCGGGCCCGGCGCGGCCGCTTCCCTCTCAGACCCCCCGAGGGCACATTTATAGACACGGATTAGGGAAAGGGTATTAAGGAAAGCAAGGCATCCTTCAATCCGGGGGCTTTACACCGGGCGGCGGATTGGCCGGCCTGTCTTTGCCTCACACACACACACACACACCCTGAGGCGAAGTTTTCACTTCGAGCCAAGCCCCCCCTGCCCCCCCCCCAAGTCTCACACGGCGGGGAGGTTTTCCCTCCCTCCGCTTCCCCAGGGGAGACCTAAAAGGCTCTCCACACGCGTGGCTCCGGTTTCTGAGGGCTTGGAATGGGTTCGAGCTCGGCTGTACGGCATTAAACCGGACTCTTTTTTTCTCCCTGAAGCGCCTGGCTTTATTCCCAAGGCTCGTGGTAAGGAATTTGTCACGTCATATCTTAAGTCTTGAGGTATTTATTCAAAGGGGGGAAGATCTCGATTCATTGCCAGACTCGGAGTTTAAACCACCTTCTCTTTTTAGTTACACCAGGGATGCCCAAACTATGGCCCGGGGGCCGGATTCGGCCCCCAATGCCAATTAATCCGGCTTCGCAGCCCTCGTCGTTCCTGGAATCAGAAGTAAAACGTGCCTGTACGGACTCATTTTACTACCACTTCTAGGAGCGACAGGGGCTTCATGGCCCGGCTGGGTGAATTGGCATCAGGGGCCGGATCTGCGCCATAGTGACTGAACCACATGACTGGCCCACTGCCCGAAAAGTTTGGGCACCCTTGAGTTACACAGAAAGAGCCTCCTCGCTGGCCGGAGAATCTCCGCTCAAGGGATGTCCCAATGAGGCTCCTTCCATGTCCCCAAGAGCCGGGACAGAAACGGGCGCTCAATCTGTCATGCAGTACCCAGGTCTCGAACTGCTGACTTGCCAGCCTTCCAGCTAACAAGGCGAGCTTCTTAACCACTGAGTTATGAACGACAATCAACGGCCACCTTTCTCGTGTCAGACCAAGGCAAAGGAACTACGGAATGGATTCACCAAAAGGTGGCTTCGTTTTGGGGCAATTTAAAGTCCGACCTAGACACGAAAGAAGAAAGTAGTGACCTCTTTTCAGATCGATTTTTTTTTTCTGAAACAGAACGGCTTTCTCACAGAAGGATGATCCGAGGGCAAAACATCCCAGACACACCGTTCTTCTTGAAATATTTGTAAATGCTCCGTTCCCTTTTGACTATCTGAAGGGGGGGGGGAGTCCTAGAAAGGCTTTTTTTCCCTCCACCCCCGTCTTTTTAATGCCCTCCCCAATCACACGTTTTTAGAAAGCGGTTTGCAAACCAATCTCGGCGGACTAAGGCTCCCAAGCTGGGTCCTTAATACTCCTAAGTAAGCTATTCCAAATATAGCGAACAATTAGGATTAAGAGGAGAACATCGATTCAGTTATTCACAACTCCTAAGTCAAGTTCTCTCTCTTTCTAAGCTCTGATCTCCAAATATGAAAATAAATCAGCACAAAAGGAAAACGACATCATCAGCACCTCCAAAACTCTTCCCATCTCATCTCCTCTTGCCTAGACAGGCGAACTCTCTGGGAGCAGGCGGGTATCTTCATGGATCTCAACTAAGGCAATTGACCTGCTTAATCGCAAGGGTAGTCAAGAGCCACGGATCAAATAAAAACCAGCCATCAGACCCTCCCCACTTTCAAAGGCATAACAAGAGAGAGGGGATGGGGAGAAAACAGCCTGAGATTTGTATAATATAGAGAACCAGAACACATAATAAATAAATGAAGGGATCTCATGCAACAGATAAAGACAAGGGAAAAGGTTTACCGTGCAAAATTGCCTGTTGGTACGGAAATTTTTAACACGTGTTGGTTCCCCCTCCCCCCAATAGTTTTGCCAGCAGCCCGTCAAAATTCAGTTCTGAAACAGCCCCGAGGAATTAAGAGCTTTTCACCAGGCTTATATAGCACTCTGGCTGCACACGTCCACTAGAGTGCTATTGACTTCAGGTGGGTGGCAGGCAACTAAACCCTCTCTTAATCATTCTTCCTTAGTTCAACAAGGGTCTCTCCCCCCTCCTCATTTCTTTCTCATGACAAACTTCCTCCTCCTCACTTGTCCCCTTGAAGAAACCAAAACATAGCCATCGATTGAGGTGACTCTCCATTACTTCTGAAATTAGATTGTCAGGGTCAGATTAGGGGCTGTTCCAGACTCATATATTTGCCATGGCTTCCTTCTTTAAATGCTTTCTTATGAGAGGATTCCCTAATAGGGATGATTTAGGGAATATGTGGGGTGCAGGAATTTATAACAAGAAATCTATTGGACTTTTTCTTCTCTAGAACTGAATGAAAGCCGCCTCTGCTTCACATAACAATTTGGGTTAAAATATGGGAGGGAAACATGTCAAAAAACTGGGACCAAGTGTATTTATTGTAGTAATTTTGTTATTTTGCCTAGTGTGTTATAAAGGGATCAGAGACACATAATGGCCACAGTCCAACAGAGAATAAAGACTATTAAAACCACATTTAAATTTATGAGCATTCAAATAAAATTAGAAATGTCTGCAAAGAAAAATGTATAGTACTGTTATATATACTGTTCCAAGGCATCTCCTGCCATGCACATTCACAGGTTTCCCTAAGATGTTTGCTGCCTGAGATGATACATAATACAGTATTTGCTATCTTATTTTATATTTCCCTATCATATTTGTTACTCAGAAGATGACAAATTGGCAACTGCAGCCTAACACAATGCTCAGAGTTGATTGTTGCCCTCATACTTCAGATCAGCAGCCTTGCTTAAAGAATGTTAGGTAAACCACATGGCAGATACAGTTTAGTCCTATACCTCACAACTGTTTCCTGTGGTGACTATTTCAATCTACCTAAGAATAGGATTGTCACCCTACATTCTATCACAAGTATCATTGTGTTGTTTACTATGGTATTGATAGGCTTCTTCTTCCAGGTTTGGGTAAAAACTATAATAAATGCCTTTTATGGAAACTCCTTCAAAGAGATTCAGAATACATATTTATGAACATTTTGAGAGCACTCTAGACAGCAAGGAGAACAAACAGGGTGATCTTAAAATAAATCAACCCCAACTGCTCCTTGGAAGGTTAAATATTGAAGCTGAAGCTAAAGTACTTTGGACATCAAATGAGAAGAAAGGATTCACTTGATAAAGCTTTGATGTGGGGAAAGGTTGAGGGCAAAAGAAGAAGGGACAGCAGAGAATGAGATGGCTAGATGGTATTGTCGACGCAATGGGCACAGAGCTGGGCAGGCTGAGGAGGATGGTGGAGGATAGGGGTGCCTGGTGTGCAATGGTCCATGGTCAGACTCAGCTATGAAACTGAACAACAACAACCTTCACATTTCTCAAGTTTCTTAATATCACACACCATAGATATTTAATCTCTCTCTCTCTCTCTCTCTCACTCTCTCTCTCTCTCACACACACACACTAAAGATAAATTTAAAAATAAGATACTGAACACAAACAGGACAAGAATTTATCTCTATTTTTGCTGATATTTTGGATTAAAGAGAGGTGTTGCAGAAAATAATCATCATCAACAACTTAGAAAAAAATCATTTTTAAGAAAGAATCATTAGCCTGAAAAAAAAATTTCACATAATGGTTGACAAGAAGAATATCTCTGTACATAAATGGCCTTTCAAAATTCTTCACACTGTTTTGTGTGAAAAGAATCTGGAGATGTAATTTCACCAAATTTCTCTTAAGAACACAGTAGGGAGCCTGGCCACCACATGCTTCCTCCACACTTCCTTCTCTCTTGTGCTACTCTAAGGCATTGTGACAGCTATTCTCTTGGGAATTTGAAGAAGAAATAAATATTTATTTAAAAAAATATCCTGAATTTATTTATTTTTGCCCAGAAAGTAGTCATACTTCAAGGTTCAAAACCTCCCTTAGAATTTCCTAATTGTTACATTATAGAGACATCTCTATAATACCTTGTATAAGCTAGAGCAGTAGTGTGCATACCTCCAGGAAAGAGGTGTGCCATAATTATCATCTAATCTTTCAAAAGTTTTGTTTTTCTGGGAAAGAAAACTCAATTTTCAGCCTTATTCTCAGGGCCTGTTTAAAAAATTTGTAATATCGTTGAGCTAGCAACATCACTGCAAAGTGGTCAAAAATGTGTCATTTCCCTGTCTTCCCTCGCAGTCTAGCCAGGTTATCCTGCTATGGTAATAGACCATACTGCCAGCAACTCAACACTGGGTTTCAGGAGATGGTTAACTAACCTGACCACCCTGAAGACTAACAGCTTGGGTGCCTAAGTCCACAGGTGCAGCTGCTACTAAATGATGGTCCCCAAGTGGATTAAATCCCACTTGAACCCATCTTGATGGAGGGCAGCAGCTTCATCAACACTGGCCTGTGGCTGATGAGGACGTTGTGTGCCAAAAGAGCTCAGGACCAGAAAGTGATTCACGGAACTGGATCAGTGGTTGGGTGTCATGCTATGATGCAGAAGGCAGATGAAAGGCCACAGCATTATATTTTCAGGACAGTCTTCATGGCTGACTGTGGTGGCTCAGTGGTTAAGAAGGTTGCTTTGTTACCTGGGACATCAGCAAGTTGGCAGTTCAAGACCTGAGTTCTGCATGCCAGTCTCTGTTTCAGCTCCTGCCAACCTAGCAGTTCGAAGGCAAGAAATTGCAAGTAGATAAACAGGCACCACCTCAGTGGGAAAAGACCTTGGGGACATGAAAGGAGTCTCATTCTGGCAGCCCCTGAGCAGAGTTCCTCCAAAAACCTTTCAACTCAGAAAGCACCTTTATGTGTTTCTGACACAATAAAAAAACCATGAGGATCGCCAATATTTGGATTCAGATAGGACAGAGGAAAGAAGAAAAAGCCTATATTTCTGTAGTATGCATATCTTATTCTACTCCTTCTGTGGGTACCCACCCTTCCAGCTGTGAAAAAAACTTGTGGGAGAAGCTTACTTCTGGTGTTTTTCACAGAGTTTTAAGTGAAACGTGGAAATCTCGAGAAGCAGCTGCCTATCAAAGAGACTGCATGTACAATGAGAAACATTCCATAAATTTCAGCCATCTTGCAAACTCTGTACCTCTGCATTGGGAGAAATGTGGGATACAGATGAAAACAATAATAACTGGGAAACAAGAATTCTGAACTTCACTCTTGAGAAATGCTATGAAATTTCTGTTGAAACTTTCCAAGAAGGAATTCCTGTTCAGCTACTGAAAGAGAACAGATGAATTCTCATGAAAGAAATACTCAGCATGAAGAAAAAGTAGCTGGTGGGATTGGAAACCAGATTTAGCATATTGTTTCATTTGACATGAGTACAATTGGTGAGAAAGTAAATGGCCCATGCCAGTGCCCCAAATCTCTTGCAATGTAACCTAATATTAGGCAACAGGCTTACATAAAATGTGTGGTTCTTTCTATCTCATTGATGAACTGGAATCTAGATCCTCATTATAGCAAAGCAGCTGCTGTTGCTGCTGCTACTGTTTCAGGCACCATATGCATTCTTGATATTGGCTATCATCATGGTGATAGTCTTCCTGTTCTTAACTCCTCGGAACAGTTCTTCCAAAGACATACCACACCAGTCTCTCAGGTTCTTCACCCATAAAGTCCATCTACAGACTGCTTACCTACATTCTCTAACAGCGTGCAACCTAAATAATAATAATAATAATAATAATAATAATAATAATAATAATAATAATAATAATAATAATAATAATAATAATAATAATAATAATAATAATAATAATAATAGTCATCATCGTCATCATCGTCATCATCGTCATCATCGTCATCATCGTCATCATCAGTAAGCAAGTTATGGGTCTTAATTGCTTGGCACAACTCTTTTATCTTTAACTTTTCTAAATAAGAAGGTTCAACCACTTGTCATCCACAGCCCCTGTCTACAGTATAATATTATTCTGCCTTCCTAATATAGGGTGTAGTGAAGTACATTTTAGAGCTGAAACTCTACATATTTATTGGAAGCTGTCCAAGTTTTAATTTTCATGACTTGCTTATTATCATCTCCGTGGTGATTAGCATCTCCTGCATGTCCGTTGGCTTTATATGCCTCTGGACATCACAAATTCGAGCTGCATCCACATAGTTTCATTTGGGTTTTCTGATATACAGTGGTACCTCGCTTGAAGAGCATAATGTATTCCATGGGAATGCTGTTTAAATGAGTTTGCTCTTTAAACAAAACACCATTGTAAGTGACCAATTGTGACTTCTGGCAGGTGGGATTGCGAGGATTTAGTTGTTAAGCAAGTTTTTGGTTGGTTTTAGTTGTTAAGAGAGGCGACCATTCAGAGAAAATGCTGCTATTTAAGCGAGTTATTCTCTAAGCGAGGTGCTCTTTATGTGAGGTTTTACTGTATCCTTCCAAAATGTTACAGTTTTTTCCTTGTTGTAATCTCCATTCAGGCATTTGTAAAAGTGACACGGGTCTGACTGGAATAACCTATTTTCATTGTTTGTTTTGCACTTCTTATCTCTCTATCTTATGCTGAGTTAAACACCTGTAACTTGTAACATCTTAGGATCTTCAAGAGGGGTACAGAGAAAGAGCCTCCTCGAAGAATGTGATATTTTTTAACTCAAATCACATGTACCCTGGTAATGGTGACCTTGTGATGCTGGCTAATCTTTCTCACACTAGGTCAGGTGAAAGGAAATGCAGAATGAACTCACCAAAAGGTGACTTCATTTTGGCAGTTTCTTTTTTTTTTAATTAGGTATATAAACAAAAACGAATACAAATATATATGAAATCATAAGAAAAAAATGACATAAGTAGCGATACAACCTTAGAATCTTTACCCATTAAACAAATGTAAATCAACATCACTCAATCTAAATTACAAACTAAAAAAAAGTAAAAATACAAAATTCATCCAAAATATTGTTTTTCCTCCTTTTTTCTAATATCTGTTATACTCCTACTCTGCTACAATTCACATAATTAATATCACCCATGTGCTATATACATTGTCTGGGGAATTATGTATCCTCATAGTTTCCAAAAGTCATTTTGTTCTGGTACAGGAGCCATGCCTTTCTTCTTAACCAGTGTATGATCAATAAAGGGTTTCCAGATCCTCCAGAATATATTACCCTGCATTTTACCCTTTCTAAAATTTAATTCCCAAGTAAGTTTTTCATTAAGAGCTAAGTTCCACATTTCCTTATACCAAACCTGCATTCTCAGCTTTTCATTATTCTTCCAATTTTTTGCTATGCATCACAGCCATCAATTCTTTATTATCATGACTCATTTTATAATTATCTACCTCCGTTAAAAGAATTGTCTCCGACCCCAATTCGATTTGCATACCCCGTATTTTCTTAATTTCATTTTCTATTTTAACCCAATAGCTTTTTTAAACCCTCACAACTCCACCACGTATGTTTATATGTTCCTCTTGCTTTTTTACATCTCCAGCAAATATCAGTCAAGCTATTGTACATTTGATGCAATCTCATTGGAGTCCTATACCACCTCCAGATTACCTTGTAATTATGCTCTTTTACTCTAACTGACATAGTTCTCATAATCCTTCTCCTCCACATTTTCTGCCATTTTTTCCTGTAATTATCATATTCAATTCTTGTTCCCAGCTTTTTCTCAACATCTCTTGTATTTTTCCACATTTATTCAAAAAGCATCTCAAATTCCGTGCATTCTCTATCTAAACCACCTTCTACTAAAAATCTCTTATTCCAATTGTTCATCTGGAGAATCTTAAACCATCCTAATTCCAATTGCAAATAAAATTTTAACCCAATCCTTCAAAAATCGGACCCCATTTTCTGACAAGATATCCTTAATTCTCCTATCTATTTTAATTGGGAAATTGTTAAAATCTTCTAACTCTAAAACCGGAGAGATTCCTGGGGTAAGATCCTTTCTTACTCTGTTCCATTCCTCTATAGTTGATTTTATCATCTTTCCCTGTATTTTCCTCCTCTTTTTATCTTTTTCTTCACATAAAAACATTGCCTTTCCGAACTTCAGAATTTCCTTTCTTTCCATTTTCCCCCATATTGGCTCCTCTCTAATTAATAGTTTAATAACATTTCTTATTTGAAAAGCTCTATAATAATTACTAATATTTGGAATACCCAATCCACCTTCATTTTGGCAGTTTCATGTCTGGCCTACACATGGAAGAATAAGAAAAATACCTATCTTTTTTGCTTGTGTGGCTATCCACAGATTAGCTATTTTCAAAATTTTCTTAAACTGTGTTTAATTGGTATTTTTCCCGCTACAGTCTTTTTAATCTTTTCAATTTTAGTGTTTTATCATTTGAAGTTTTTCATCAAGTTAACTCTTTCCTGATGTTACTTCGCTTAAGGATAAGATGGTATTTCCATTTTGGTTGTCTCTCATTTGCTGTTTTCTTCAGTTTACCTACCTTATATCCAAGGTCCCTTGTTACTACCAAAGGTGCTAGACATGAATTGATTTGTACACAATAGTTCTTCTATGGATATTGTTGCAATAATGAGTTTAATTTGGGAATTTTTTCTCTGAACTTTTTCAATAACACAAGTTTCAAGTTTGGCAAGCACTTCCATTTCTCTCTATGGATCACTACACAATATTTTGCTTTTCAATTCTAACTGAACTTCCACTACAGGAATTTGTTCTTCTGGCCCATCTTACAGGCTTGGTGTTCCTGCCTCATCATGTCCTATATAAGAAATTCTGTTCCAATCAATGTCTTGTTGTTTTGTTTATCAATACCATGTTCCTATGATCTTCCCAAATTTTGTTTTATTTCCTCCAGCTGGACATCATAGAATATTCTTTCTTTCTTTTCTTTTTCTTTTTTTTGCCCAGCATAATAAACCAGAGAAGGTCACAATGTCACCATCCTCACCACTGCTAGAAATGGAAGTGGATGCATTTATGACAGCCATAAAATGTACATGTGTAAATGCACCCACACCTGCCATCAATGCTGCTGTAAATGCACCGACAGCTATTGTAAACGCATTTATGACAGCTGCTGATTCATTTTAAAGCAGCATTTTGCAGTGGGAGGAACCACATTACTGGCCAACTCAGCTGTCAGGGGGGGGGGCATAGTTCGGCCCACTGTGGAAAAAGTTTGGGAACCCCTGAACCAGAAGAAGCAGGAGTACAGTTGAACATTAAAATCATGACGACACAACTTAACATCATTAAAGCTGACAATGAAGAAACTGAAATAGTGAAAGGTTGTGTATACCATGTTTATTGCTCTCTTTAAGTGCCATATTTCAAACAAATCAAATTGTCTCGTTATCCTAATAGCAATAGCAAGGAATGCTTATTTGGCAAGTTCCAAAATATTTTTTTATTCCAGGTGATTAAAGGTAATTCATTTTTTCAGGGAAGTTTCAATGAAATGCAAGAGAATCTCTACATTTGTCTGAAGGACCCAAAGAAAAGTACCTGAAGAAAAATTATCTGAGCTTAGACATAATGTAACTCATAATATAGATATTGCTGTTTGTAACAAATTAAGAGGTATCAGCATAAATCTTACAAGAAGAGACTTATGCTCTGAGTAGAGGAGAAAGCTCATTATAAGAAGAATGAAAATGAAAAAAATAAATTAAGAAAGTTGTAACTATATTAAAGATCTCTTCCTATTATAGCTAATAAGGTGTGTGTGGAATATTGCATGACTATTAAATGATTATCTAATGTAGTTTTACAAATGTACTGTTTTGTAAGGTTCCTTGAAATCTTGTTTAAAAGGTAGGAAGTAAATATATAAACAAGTGTTTTGTAGTAAGTGAAAAACACTTATAATTGAAAAATATGGCTTGAAATGGCTGTAATTTTTTTCCAACAATATGGTGACGACAATGTCATGATGCAAAAGAAGGGGCACATCTAATTGAAACATCAAATTCATAAGTGTGTTTGAGCAGATAAATACTAATAAAGCTGCCAGAGAGGATTAAATAATTATGAGTACAACAGAAATGTTGACTAATGCCTCCATTTCTGGAACCCATGCAAAGTGAACATGTTAAATTCAAATTAATGTATTCAGGAAAAATCAAACACAGTCTTGGATGTCACTATTATAAGGATATGAAAGAAAAATGACTTACACAAGTATAATTGGAGATGACTTTCTGGGAGTTCTTTTCAATATGCCCAAAGTGTTGATAGTGATATCAAGAGGAATAACAGAAAACTGAAGCTGTTTATGTTAATGTTATTGTCGGGGTCATTAAAAATTCCTTGCAATGTTCTTTAGATGTAACCTCTGTGTACCTTAGAGGCAGATTGTGAATCCACTGAAGGATGTTCCATTAAAGTGAACATGGCACACCCACATGTCAGTCACAGTCATGACCAGGCGGCCCACTTCTTCCAACCTCTTTATCAGAGTGCAGAGAGTCAGGTCTGCACATGTGTTCCATTCCTGTTGTACCCATATACTCTTATAGCAGTAGTGCAAAGGCCAAAAGGCAGTGGTTTAAATGAAGTACTGTGGCTCTACCTGGCAGGCAAAAAACAGCTACCTGCTATGTGCCATAACTATCCCTAAATTGCACCAACTTCATTCCTTTTCAAACATTTTTCCAAAATCATTCCACATCATTAGATATAAACACAGCTATCTTGAGTATATAAATTTTCATTTATTTATTTATTTATTTATTTAGATTTATTTATTTATTTAGATTTATATCACCGCCCACTCACCATTTTTGAGGTTGACAGACCAACAGTCTGATGTTCTGATGTTCCTCCAAACCAGCCAAATAAATCAATGTAGTAAGCACCTAAGATACCTTCCTAAAACAATGGATTTATCTATACTGGCTCTCCTGGGCTGGTATAGAGCCACTTTTTAAAAGCCACTTGAGGTTGTGTAAAGGTAAATGTCACCCTTGCTCGAAAGCCAGTCATAGCCGACTCTGGGGTTTGGTGTTCAGCCAAAGAGTCAGTGCTGTCTGCATTTACAGACATTTCTGTGGACATGTAGCAGGCATGACTAGACACTGGAATGCACAGAACACTGTTTACCTTTCCACCAAAGTGGTACCTTTTTATCTATTTGCAATTTCTTGCTTTCGAACTGCTAGGTTGGCAGGAGCTGGGACAGAGACAGGAGCTCACTCCATCATGCAGCACTCAGGTCTCAATCTGCTGACCTGCCCACCTTCCGGTTGTGAAATTCAGTGTCTTAAAATGCTGTTTGTTGTGATTTCCCCACACCCACCACTTATCAGACTGCTGGAGCCCAATAAGTGGTGGACACAGGGATAAAAAAAACCTTCCCAGCTTCTGGGGTTGCAGAGTAATTTAGTTTAACTCCTGACAGGGACTCAAAACGAGCATCTTGGGATGTGTTGGCCTGATTGATGTGTGCACACATTTGGACCAACTCACCCTGATCCATCCCAAACAGTGGACTATTTGTCCATGTAGATTAGGGGTGCCCAAACCTTTAAGGTCATGGGCTGGTCATATGGTTCAGGGTGCCCAAACTATGGCCCGGAAGCCAGAGCTGGCCCCCAACACCAATTCATCTGGCCCGCAAAGCCATCATTGCTCCCAGAAGCGGAAGTAAAATGCACCCATACGGGCATGTTTTACTTCCGCTTCTGGGAGTGATGAGGGTGGTGTGGGCCTGAAAACATTTCTTTCCTCCTTAAAGGGGAAAAGCAAGCCCTTTGCCATAAATAATTCAATATTTAGTAGGAAGGAAAAGACCCTAATAAAACTGATGGCAGGCTAGTGGTGGGTATCAGCAGGTTCGCACCAGTTCACCAGAACCGGTAGCAGAAATTCTGGCTGGCTGCACCCATTCAAGTTTTGAAATAAAGTAGTCCTAATTTGGGTGCAATGCAGGGCTTTCCTGCTGGCCACACACACCATACCACTCCCACAGTGTGGCAGTAAAAATTTTTTTGAACCCACCACTGTGTCAGGCCAAACACAATCCAAAGAAAGCATGACTTTCATACCCCATATCTAACTAAATTACTGTACTGCCAATTGCCTTTTATTAGCCTTCTAAAATGACATGTTTTACAGATTATCCTAGAGCAGGGATCTTCAATCTATGGTCCGTGGACCAGATACAGCCTGCAGCACTAAATCATCCTACCCATGCCCTCTCTCCAGCTGCTGCCATTGCCTCAATCCTTGTCCCCTTTGCTTGGCTTGGAATGTCCCTAATGGTGCTCCATAGCAGGTCAGATGTTGTAAGGCTTACAACATCTGACCTGCTACAGAACACCGTTAGGGACGCACTAAGCCAAGTAGAGGGGACAAGGATTGAGGCAGTGGTGTTAGTAGCAGAGAATGCATGTATCTGCCCACATTTTTCCCAGGGGCCACTCTGGCTGAGTGTGAGTCAGAAGGACAGCCTGGATTCCTCCTTCACCCATGTAATTCAGCTCCTCCAAGCCAGTAAGCAGGGAAACGGTGTGGGGTGGAGTGGTGGGTGGCTCAAGGTGGTCCCACCGCCACCAGCAATGGTGCGTGGGAGTGGTGGAGGCTCAGGGTGGTCCATCAACCACTCCTCTGCTGCCCCGCCATCATCTCCGTCTGCAGTGGTGGCAGGACCACTAGTCTGGCCCCTCAACAGTTTGAGGGGGTGTGATCCGACTCCCATCTTTAAAAGGTTGCAAACCCCTGTCCTAGAGTTATAATAAAGCTCATATAACTAGATTTATCAATATATCAAAAGCAAAAAAAGTTTAATAAATGAAGACAAAAACTTTGTGGCACCTTAAAGACTAACAGCTATATTTTAATATGAGCCTTAATGGATCAAGCTGTCTTCTTCTACAAAAGCTCATATTAAAATACAGTATAGCAGTTATTTAACTTGTCCCAATGTTTTTGTCTTCTTTTTTTAACCAATTTTATTTTGTCTCTTGTATGATATGTCTGCACATACTAAGAGGGTTACTGCTCCGAAAACTAGCCAAAACACTCTTAATTTTAACTGAATTTCCACCCAGCCACCCTCTTTCCCAGTTTCCATCTACTTCACAAATGGAGGTACTATACAGTATATGAAATAACATTAACATTACCACTACCACCAAATTGGACAGGAATCATGTCTATAATCCTGATTTGTGTTGGCTACATAATTACCCCTGTAAAGCCAAGGGAAGAACCACAGTGTCCTGAATATGTGATGCAAGATTTGTTCTACACATGTCCAACATATTAGGTAGTAGAGCAGTCATAGCTCACCTGTGTATCACTGTACAGTGGTATTAACCTGGCTAAGAAAAGTTAAGCCTCCACTTTAAATACCCTTTCCTTTCTTTTTAAATGGACCCAAGAGCCTAAGAGCTTTTAAAGATTTATTCTCTGTTCTTGTGCAAAGCATTATATCTGCTTAGACTGTCTTCTGTACGTATTTCAAAATATGACACACAGACAGCACCTGGGAGAAAGATATTATTTTCCTAATCCCAAACAGTGTTGATGACTCCAAATTTTACTCTCAGGTCCAGGCTGAAGGCCTCATCTGGCATGAGCCACAAAGGTCTCCCCCATTAATCTGTTGGAAAAGAATCCCACTGTACACTTCATAGCAAATGCCTCTGAAAAAGCAGAGGACCATTTGAACACTTAATCCCATAAATTGTTATGCAGTTGAGCTAGCAAATAAATTAAAAACATAGAACTGCCATAAATAATTTGCTATGAGTCATTCAGAAACTATGGCAGGACATTAAATAAAACCAAATCCACTGGTTTAATAATTATAATATGTATGATAGAACTCCTTGTTCAGTTTGTATATCAAGATTATGGACTGTATTCATCTGGTTAGGGTTATGGCTAATTACATCAGATGATTTGGACCAAAATTAATGAGGTCCAAACCCAAGCAATATGGTCATATTTTATTCCAGGCCATAGCAAAACAAATTTACAAACTGATCCTGGTCACACACCAAATCAGATGGAACATAAATTGCTCTTTTTGTAAAGGTGCCTAAAACAGAAACCCTTGGAGTCATCTGAAATCTTGTTGTAAACTAGTCTCCCAAATCAGTTGGAGTCACATTCATAGCCCTTGGTCTGTGCTATTGCCCTTCCCCAGAAATAAAGCAACAACATTATTATTTATCAGGAATCCAGAAGTTACAGTTCTGAAATACAACACCCAGGACCCCCTAGATTCCTAGGATATCAGAGAGTAAACAAAACAAAAAAGACAAAAACACTGTGGCCAGTGGTGGGCTCAAAAAAAAAAATTACTACCACACTGTGGGCGTGGTATGGTAGGCATGGCCAGGCGGAAAGCCTTGTGTTGCACCCTAATTAGGACTACTTTATTTCAAAACATGGATGGGCAGGGCCAGCCACAATTTCTGCTACTGGTTCTGGAGAACTGGTGTGAACCTGCTGATGCCCACCACTGACTGTGGCACCTTAAAGACTAACTCCTGTATTTTACAACCAGAGAGAGACAGCGGAGATAAAATATATACACATGCTGGACACCCACAGGAAAAGTTTGAATATTAGCCAGGGGTTACTGAGACATTATCAAATTTAAAAATGGAACAACCAAGGGTTTACATTTATCTTGCATAGCAGACTCAATAATATGGGGAGTGGGAGAGAGATGGATGTTTTTCAGGACAGTTTGACCTCTAGCAGTCCTTCAACCTATAAAGCTTCCTCTATCAACTAGGAGAAGTATAATGTCAGATGCATATCAGAATGTTTATTTTGTAAACCTAACTACTCAAACTGTTTCCCATCAGAGATTCACCTGACAAACTGACTGCATTTTATTACTGGTTGTAAATACTCATTGATTTACATGTCTCCTGAACCAACCAAATTTGTACAACTACTCTGGGCCTCTGTATGAAATGTATAAATGCATACCATGAAAAGCCACACTTATGTCTGATGAAGTGGGCTTGGACCATGAAAGCTAACATTAAAATAAAGGTGTTAGTCTTTAAGGTGTCGCAACATAGTTTTTTGTCTTTTTTTTTACTCTCTGATATGCTTGTGCAGACTAACACAGCTATCACTTCAATAGATTCGTAGGAGTTTCCCAGATTCTGATTCTTCTTTTTCTACCACTTCGGGTTTCAAGAGAGATACAAGGTTCTGGTTCTGGCAGCAGCATCCACTGGCATTATTTTGTGTTGTTTTAATATGTCTTTGATCTTATCCTTCCATCTTCCTCTGGGTCTGCCTCATGCTCTTTGTCCTTCTCTTTTCTTATATATCTATATGTCCAGATATGTGGTAAAAATACAGTAGTAGCTTTTTCAAGCATTGTAAGGTTCTATAGTTAACATATAACTGAATCTGGATGTGCATCCTGTTATTATAGGAGACAGATCTTGCCTCATGTTCAGCCACATGGCTGATTCATATCTTTTATTATCTTGTTACTTTGAAGGTACTGCACAATGAAATGAGCTCCCACCTTTATCCAAGCTCCTACCAAGAAAGAAATTGCAAGTAGATAAATAAGTACCACTTTGGTAGGAAGGTAAACAGTGTTCTGTGCCTGCCACATGCCCACGGAAACATCTACAGATGCAGACAGCACTGGCTCTTTGGCTTCAAACAACAATGAGCACTGAACCCTAGAGTCGGATATGACTGGCTTTCAGGCTTTCTGGTAAGGGTGACCTTTTACCTTGAAAATATTGCACGGAGGATCCTTTTCTCCTGTCTTACATCCTCAATTCAGGGTCAAATCGGCAGATTACTCTGGGGCAAAAAAGACCCAGTCTTCCACTGTGTTGAGCTATGAGCAGCAGACTGGATGATTCCAAATTTTATTCTGAATTTTCCACAAACACACAAAAGTTGTTTACCATTCCCTTCTTCTAGGGGTGCCTTGAAATTATGCAGCTTGCTCTTCTCCCAAGAAATACAGAACTCCCAACTTCTGACCTCAGAGCCAGATATCTAAACCACTGAGCTTATTTGTTAAATTTACATTTTTCACAGAGCTTTCATTAAAGGGTTGTAATTGGTGCCCCTCCCAATGCTACTAGGGTAGAGAGAAAATTTGCTGGTGGATTAGTGCCACATCTTATACTTTCTCCTGCTCTTAGATGCAGACAGATGAAGCCATTCTGTTGTTTGAGATACAGCTGTAATCTTGTTTCTCAAACTAGGATCAATTATTGAGTTTGAAATGCTCCTGAACAATCCAGATATCAATTCCATTATCCTTCTTTTTTTAAAAAAAAAGTGGTGCTACCTGAGGCCGGTTACTTCATCTTGCTACATAACAGGTCAAGCCTTCTTTTCAGAGATCTTGTTCAACTTTTTGCTTTGATTTGCTTTGCCTTTGAGAGGTATCCAAAATGAGTTATGTTCCTTATTGGGTGATGGATATTGTTTTTTCTCCAGAAAACATAATTTTCATCCCAGAAAAACTGTAACTTTAAGATAGAGAAATCAATGTGCTTATTATTATTTACAGCTCTTCTTTCCAGAATCACCTGCTCTCCCAATAGACATTCTAATGCCTTGATGGCAAACCTAGGAACTCCAGGTGTTCTTGGACTCCAATTACTAGAAGCCAAAGTCAGCACCCCTGCTGATCAGGGCTTCTGGGAATTAAAGTTCAAGAACACCTAGAGTGCCAAGGTTCGCCATCACCGTTCTAGTGGCAACCGACTTCTTTGGGACCAAGTTTGAAAAACTGGATGTAGAAATGGAGCCTGCAACAAATTTGTGTACAGTATACCACCACAAGCTCTTATTTTCATATACAGTCAAACCTCGCTTAAAGAGCGCCTCGCTTGAAACAAAATTAACTTATATGCGGACGACACTCTGATTATAATGAAACACCCAATAAAAACCTTAGATAGAATAAAATTACACCTAAGCATGTTAGAAGACACCACTGGACTTAGAATTAATTGGGACAAATCGGAAATGATATTAATTAACAGTGATAAAGAAGACCAAGATAAAATAAAAACAAAATATAAAATACAGGTTAAAAATAATTTGAAGTATTTAGGTATAACCATCTCAAACAAATGGGAGGAATTAAAGAGATTAAATTATGACAAACAAAGGAAGATAATAGAAGAAAAGATAAAGCAATACCAAAAATTAAACTTATCGTGGTTTGGGAGAATCGCCTTATGCAAGATGATGCTAGTACCGAAGATAAATTTTTTGTTTGAAACGCTACCCATTAGAATAACAGATAAAGAGATGAAAGAGATTCAGAATAAATTAAATAGTTTTTGTAACGGGAAACGAAGAGTGAGGGTGTCGCAAAGTTTATGGTACGTGTCACAACAAGAGGGGGGATTAGGATTGCCGAATCTTAAGAATTACTATAGAGCGTTCCAGATTAAAAACGTGATTAAGATCTTAATGAGAGAAGAAACAATTTGGGAAAATATAGAGCTAAAGGAAATAAGACAACTAGGAAATTTGTTGTTTTTAGACAAAGAAATTAATATAAAAGGAATTAAAAACAAAATGCTAAGAACATTACTGGAAGAATGGAAAAAAGTAAAGCAAGAATTAGTACCGGATATCTCCCCTATTATCGAACTTCAAGACATTAAAAATTTTCCTATAAAGATCGACACAAAAATGGACATCTTAGAGGAAAATGGAGTAACATTAGTCAAGGACTGGATACAGAAATGTAAAGATAAGACAAAAAAAGAAGAGATATTTACACAGTTAGGCCTAAATTGGTTCCAACGTATTGCGATAGAGAACTGGAACAAGAAATATATACAAGAGAAATCCTTAGAAAGATCAAAAACAGAAATGGAGGAAATAATAAGTAAATTAAGAAAAGGAGAGATAGTAATTAAAGGACTGGTTAGTAAAATTTACAAAATATTAAGCAAAGGGACCAGAGCCCAAGAAATATTAAAAAATATATGGGAAGAGGAGTTGAAGGTGGAAATTTCAAATCAAGAATGGAGGAAAAAATGGAAGAGAAGAATCATGAAAAATATGTCAATAAGAGTGAAAGAGCACAATTACAAACTATTATGGAAATGGTATCTGACCCCGGTGAAGTTGCACCAGAGTGACGATAAAAAAAGTAACAAATGTTGGAGGTGCAATCAAGCACTGGGCTCATACGAGCATATGTGGTGGTCATGTAAGGTGGTCAATGCATTTTGGGGGAAAATCGAAAAAGAAATAGGAAATATTATGGGAATGCGACCAAAACTGGGGCCAGATACTGTGCTACTAACAAATGTTGAAAAAATGAATGTGAATAATGATAAGAAAGAGTTGATATCAATAATGTTGTCATCAGCAAGGCATATTATTGCGAGAAATTGGAAGAAGGATGTTCAACTAAACATGGAAGATTGGTACAGAGAGATATGGGAATTAGCGTTGAATGACAAACTAACATGGGAGGTGATGGTCAGGAAAGGTGCAATTCGTGAGAATAGATTTTGGAAGATATGGCATCCCCTGATAGAACATTCATTGTATAAGGGTAAAGGGAATCAACCAGAACCAGATCAACTGAGTTTTTGGAAAAACAAATGAATAAGGATAACCGTAGTTTCTCCGGATATTGTAAATAACACAGGGTGATTTCTTTTTTTTTTCTTTTTTTTCTTTTTTTCTTTTATACATATATATATATATATTTATATAGATGTACTTATACTTTCATGTCTGTTTTCATGTCTGTTTTCATATTATTATTATTTTTGATTTTTGTGTATTGAAAAGTATAAATAAAATATTAAAAAAAAAAAAGAGCGCCTCGCTTAAAGAGCGCCTCGCTTAAAGAGTAACTCGCTTAAAGAGCAGAATTTTCTCTTAATGTTTGCTTCGCTTAACAAATAAAACCAACCTAAAACTCACATAACAAATAAATTGGGGTTCAAAATCCCCCTCACAATTGGTCATTTAGAATGGTGTTTCGCTTAAAGAGCAAACTCGCTTAAAGAGCAATCGTGTGGAACGCATTATACTCTTTAAGCGAGGTACAACTGTATCTTTGTTTCCTTCTTCCATCTGCCTCCCCTATTCCTGACAGAGAGTAGGCAAAGTGTAGCCTGCAACCTGAATGTGGCTTTCTCAACTCCTTAAGTATCCTCACTCTTTGGACCCTCTTGTATTTTTTCCCCATTAGTTGCTATTATTTTACCAATATTAATTTTACCCATTCCCATTTACCTTGGATGATTGATCTTTCATTAATCTCTTCCATTCCTCCTCCCTTGGCTCTTATTATTCTTCATGCTTTTGATCTCTGTCCTTTACCTGCATTTTCCAAAAGTATGATGCATGATCTGTTTTATTGTGCAGATGTTGAATCCTTAGCTGTTTCTTTGTGGCAGCATTATATAGATGAGCATCTATTGATAGTTCTCAGAGTTAAATTGGTAAGGTACAGTGTCTGACTTTCAGTTTTTTAATGGCACTAAAACATATCTTGCTTAATTTAATAGCTGAAATGGAATGTTCGTGGGGTGGCTATGAAACAATAGGTTTTTGCATGAAAAATGAGTGAATTTCCTTTTGTACCAATCATTCATTCCTTCATGAATGGCCTGAACACAGGCTTTGATGACTCCTCTGCCTTGATTCTTAGGTCTGTCCCTCTGCCCAACATACCGTATTTGCTGGCGTATAAGATGACTTTTTACCCCTGAAAAACATGCCTCAAAGTGGGGGGCCGTCTTGTACGCCAGGTACACTTCAGTTGAATAAAATACAGTAATACCTCGGATAACATTTACCTTGGATAACGTTTACCTTGGATAACATTTACCTCGCATAATGTTAAGCAATCTGGGGAGGAGAATTGCATCGAATAACGTTAAGGTCCTATGGGATGGATCAGATAACAACTTTTAATATCAGATGACGAACAGGAGTTAGAAGGCTTTTAAAGGGAAACTGTCACACCATCAAACTTGCTAGGGACTTGCCTGGCACTTGCTCTCTCCCTCTATTTGTTATTTTCCTTCTATCATTGACAGTTCCAGTTTGGTTAACAGATTAGAAAACAAACAGCATGGCAGCTCCCATAGGTTTATTGTTCCATTCAGCTTTAGTGAATTGTCTTTGGTGAATAACATTTAATAAACTTGCACTGTTTTATGTTTACAGTACATGTTTGATAACATACAGCCTTGTGACAGTTTTTCTGCATGTCATAAGCATTTGAATATAAATTAACATGTTGAAATCAAATCTGATGTTCTTTTACATTTTATTTGGTGTGTGGAAGGTGTGCGGAAGAGGGGGTAGTCTTATACAGCGTGTATATAACAAACCCTATATTTTGAGTGGAAATGTTGGGGGGTCGTCTTATACACCCAGTCGTCTTGTACGCCGGCAAATACGGTACATGTTTGTGCCTGGAAGACATAGGGGTTCTAGTTAAGAGCCAAAATTGATTCTATCCAAGGTTTATCTCTTGATGATGCTTATCTCCTGTAATTTCTTATGCATATGCAGCAGAGTGCTTGCAATGGCTGCTTCTTGGGGTTGCAAATATTGCTGGCTGATCTGAAAACATCCACGGTATCTGTAGCAAATCAGAGCTAATATGTTTCATGCATAAATTTTCATGTGAAAGCTAATGAAGGAAGCATGCTAGTTCAAATCATTTATGATTATGATTGATTGTTTATATTTTATGGGATTTGATGGATAGTGTGAATTTTTGTTCTCAACCACACACTCTCCATCAAATCCCATAAAATATAGATGGGCATTACAGAAATCAATCAATCAAATAAACAAGCAAACAAAAAAAATATCTTCAGATGTGCTCCATGCCCTTGAAGAGCCCATGAAAATTGGTGCATTAGAAAATGTGTTAGTCTTTAAAGTTCTAAAAGACAGTACCACAAAATAACTTTTTCCAATCTCAGATATGCTAGAACTTAACTTTTGCTCATGAATGGTGCCATCAATTGGAATGGGGAATCTCCATGACTTTTGGGAAGAGTAATGCAACTAGTTGAATCAATTTTGATCTTATGAGAGTAGATCTTTTCTTACCTCTTTCTCATATTACTATTTATCTGTATTTGAGGTTTATCATGTGCAGCAGCAAAAGAACATTTCCTTCTAGGTTAATACTGTATATGAATAGCTGCATTAGTATGGGGATTTGGAAAAAATGTAGCCATTAAACCTAATCTCATGATGATATTCTTAAACTGGGTTAATAAAGGAGAGCTTCAAAGTGAGAAATAGAAGGATTGAAACTAAGAGACGTGTCCTGGGAACAGATCCTGCTCCTCCTCTTTATGACCATCTTTCATGTATTTGAAGAGTGCTATCCAGTGGTGGGCTCCAAAAAAATTACTACCACATTGTGGGCGTGGTATTGGGGGCATGGCCAGGGGAAAGCCCCGTATTACACCTGAATTAGGACTACTTTATTTCAAAACTTGGATGGGCGGTGCCAACCAGAATTTCTGCTACCGGTTCTGATGAACTGGTGCGAATCTGCTGATGCCCACCACTGGTGCTATCATATCCCCTCTCAATCTCTTTTTCTCAAGGCTAAACGTACCCAGTTCTTTTAATCTTTCCTCATGTGGCTTCACATCAGTCCTCTGATGTAAAACTCAATTTCAAGTTGAGATGTGAGGTTCAAGTACAGTAATTTTCTTAAAGGTTTTGTATTGACTTAATAAAGCAGTTAAAATTAGTTTTCTGAGGATGTGTACAATTATTTATATTTAATCATTAAAGTATTTTAATGTAATGTCTAATACAAAGTCATATTACTTAAAGGAAAGGGGTAGCCATTAGCTTCAGTTAATATTTTGTAGCAGAAAAAAGAAAGAATATGTCAAAACTTCCATTAACAACAGGTTTTGTTTGACACTTGAACCCATGATGCCTCTTGCAGTGGGCTAAAGTTCATTAGACTCATACCAAGTAAAACTTGTTATCTTTAAGATGCCATGAGGTTCTTGATATATATATTTAAGGTAACAGAAAAAATGAGAATTCCCAAATCATTTTTTCAGGTATAAAAATAAATTCCCAAAGACATTTTTGTTGTTGTTCAGTCGCACAGTCGATTCCGACCCTCTGCGACCCCATGGACCACCGACCGCCAGGCACTCCTGTCCTCCACCATCCCCCTCAACTCGCTCAGCTCTGCGCCCACCGTCTCCACAACACCATCTAGCCATCTCATCCTGGGCCTTCCCCTTCCTCTTTTGCCCTCGACCCTTCCAAGCATCAAAGCTTTCTCAAGTGAATCCTCTCTTCTCATTTGATGTCCAAAGTACTTTAGCTTCATCTTTATTATTTGACCTTCTAATGAGCAGTCAGGGATGATTTCTTCTAAGATTGACCTATTTGTTCTCCTCGCTGTCCATGGGACTCTCAAAACTCTCCTCCAACACCACATCTCAAAGGCGTCTATTCTTCTGCGTTCAGCTTTCCTAATAGTCCAGCTCTCACAACCATACATTGCCACAGGGAATACCATTGCTTTGACTATGCGAATTTTTGTTTTCAATGTGATGTCTCTACTTTTCACTATGTTCCCCAGGTTTCTCATCGCTTGCCTCCCAAGAATCAGTCGCCTTTTTATTTCATGGCTGCAATCACCATCTGCAGTGAGCTTTGATCCTAAGAAAGTAAAGTCTGTCACTGCTTCTACTTCTTCCCCATCTATTTTCCAGGGACTGATAGGGCCTGTTGCCATTATCTTGGTTTTTTTGATATTGAGTCTCAAGCCAGCTTTTTCACTTTCTTCTTTCAACCTAATCAGGAGCTTCTTTAGGTCCTCCTCACTTTCTGCCATTAGGGTGGTATCATCTGCATATCTCAAATTGTTGATGTTTCTTCCAGCAATTTTGATCCCAAATTGTGATTCCTCCATCCCTGCATTGCGCATTATGTGTTCTGTGTATAAATTGAATAAGCATGGTGACAAAATGCAGCCTTGTCTTACTCCTTTTCCTATTCCAAACCACTCCGTCATTCCATTTTCTGTCCTAACTGTTGCCTCTTGATTCATGTACAGATTTCTCATGAGGCCTATAAGGTGTTCCGGTATTCCCATCTCTTTAATTACTTGCCACATCTTTTTTTTTATTTATTAAATTTTTATAGGTATTTAAACAATATAAACATACAATAATAAAGTTAAAAATTAAAGAAAATACAGTAATGAAGAATTATACATAGCTTATAGAGATAAGAAAATTAAAGAAAAGAAAAAAAAGGATAAATCATAAAATAGGAACTTATTTTCTTCCCTTATCTCAATATGAGTACACTACATTAAGGATACATAAGCAACAATGACAATAATAAAAGAGAATACCCAAGCTCTACTTATCCCATATAAAAGCTGCTTGAATCATACTTAATACCATTTTTCAACTCTTTCTCTAATACATTTAATTTCCTACACTGTCATAAATCACACTTTATTATCACCCCTGTGATATTTACAATGTCCAGGGAATTGTGCAAACTCATAATTTCCAAAAATCATTTTGTTCCGGTACAGGGGTAACTCCTTTCTTCTTAACAGTCACATATTCCACGAAAGGTTTCCAGATTCTCCAAAAATTGTTAACTTGTGCTCTACCTTTTTTTATTTTTAACTCGCAGGTAAGTTTATCATTAAGTGCCAGCTCCCACATTTCTTTATACCAATCTTGTATTTTTATCTGAACATCATTTTTCCAATTTCTCGCAATACAAAGTCTAGCCGCTGACAACATCACGGACATCAATTCTTTATTATCATTACTCATGTTGAACTTATCAACCTCCGTTAACAAAACTGTATCCGGACCCCAGGCGAGCTGCTTTTCTAATATGTTATTTATTTCCTTTCTCACTTTTCCCCAAAAGTTTTCCAGACTTTTACAGGTCCACCACATGTGTAAATATGTTCCCACTTCATGTTTACAACGCCAACATTTATCGCTAATCCTGCTATCCATACGATGCAGCCCGACTGGGGTCCTATACCACCACCAAATTAACTTATAATTATGTTCCTTCATTCTAACGGACATGGATCGCATAATCCTTTTTCTCCATTTTCTCTTCCAATTTTCCACTGGAATTGTCTCTTTTAATTCATCTTCCCACTTATTTTTTTAAAACTTCCTGTATATTTCCTCTTTTATTCAAGATTTTATAGATCTTACTTACTACCCCTTTAATACCCATGTCCCCTTTCCTGAATTTGGTTAACATAATTTCAAATAAGGTCAACTCTCTCTTTAAACTATCATCTGTCAAATATTTCTTATTCCAATTATTTATTTGGAGAATCTTGAACCAATCTAACTGCATTTGCGAAAATAGCTCTCTTTTTCTTTCATTGTCCTTACATATGTTAATCCAGTCTTTCAACAAGAGAACCTCCTTCTCTACTAATATATTTCTAATCCTACTATCTATTTGTATTGGAAAAGCACTCAAGTCATCCAATTCTACAACAGGCGAGGTACCTGGGGCAAACTCCTCTTTTATTTTGTTCCATTCTTCTATTGTAACCTTTGTCAGCTTACACCTGAGGGTCTTTTTTGAATTTTCCTTCTTTTCACTTAAAAATATTGATTTATCAAATTTCTGGGACTCCTTTCTTTCAATTTTTTCCCATATTACTTCTTCCCTATTCAATATTTTGATAACATTTCTTACATGGAATGCCCTGTAATAATCACGAATGTTAGGTATTCCTAATCCTCCCTCTTTTTGAGATATATACCATAATTTTTTAGCTATCCTAGCTCCTCGTTTACCGTTGCAAAATCTGTTAATTATACTCTGGTACTCCTTTAATTCTTTGTCAGTGAGCTTGATCGGTAATGCATCAAATAAAAAATTTAATTTGGGTAACAACATCATTTTACATAATGCAATCCGTCCAAACCACGATAGATTTAACTTATCATACCGAGTTATTTTTTGCTCAATCTCCTTCTTCTGTTTATCATAATTTAACCCTTTAAGCTCTCCAAACTTATTAGATATTACTATCCCCAAATATTTAATTTTGTTTCCAATCTGAATTTTGTATTTCTCCTTTATTTTTTCCTCTTCTTCCTTAGTCCCATTGCAGAAAATCATTTCAGTTTTGTCCCAATTAACCTTCAAGCCTGTTATGTCCTCAAACTTACTTAAGTGCTTATATATATTTTCAATTGCTTTTATTGGATGTTTTACAATAATTAGAGTGTCGTCTGCATATAAATTAATTTTATTACCTTTCATTCCTTTTATATCCTCATCCTGGCGTATTGAGTTCGCCAAAAACTCCATTGCCAGAATGAACAATGTTGGTGACAACGGACAACCCTGTCTTGTACCTGCCTCTAAATTTATATTCCCTGAATATTCGCCGTTGATTCTAATCCTAGCTGTTCCAGATTGATATAGTTTCTTAATCACCCCCTGAAATTTAGTACCGAATCCATATAGTCTAATCGTCTCTTGAATTGTTAACCATTGCAAAGAATCAAAGGCTTTAAATATATCCAATGACAAAAATCCCACTTTCTCTTTCTTTTGTTCTACTAAATCCATTAAATCTATTACTCTTCGTGTTAAATCTGACATATATCTGTTTTTAACGAACCCTGCCTGATCTTCCTTTATATAATCAAATATGAAACTACTCAGTCTATTTGACATTATTGATGTAAATTTTTTTGCGTCCTGATTAATTAGTGAAATCGGTCTATACGATTCCACTCTTTCTAAATCTTTGCCTGGCTTGGGGACTAAAACTATTATTGATCTATTCCATGAACTTGGAGTTGCTTCCCCCTCTAGTATTTTATTAAACAATTTACTTAATCTCGGCACGATCCATCTTCTGAAGTCTTTATAAAACTCCGCCGATAACCCATCTTCACCTGGAGCCTTATCTACTTTTAATTTCTTAATCACTTCCTCAATTTCTCTTTCTGTAATTTCTCCCTCCATTATATTTTTATGTTCTCTTGATATTTGTGAGATTCCTTGAATTTCAAAACATTCTCTGAGTTTATCCAAATTTACCTCCCTTTTTGAGTACAGTTCATTATAAAAATTTTCTATTATCTTCATTTTATCAAGTTTTTTATTACACCTCTTTCCACTTTTGTCAATCAATACTCCAATCTGACTTTTAGTTTTCTTCTCTCTTGCTGCCTTCGCTAATAATTTAGAATTCTTATTACTGTACTCAAAATATTCTCTTTTTAAATAAATCATATCCTTTTTAACTTTTTCTATATCCTTCCCATCCAGTTCCTTCTTAATTTTTTGTATATCCTCAAGAATTCTCTGATTCTTAGTTCTTGCATGCTCCAGGTGAAGTTGTTTTAGTTTTATTTCTAACTCCTGATACCTACTTTTTTTCTGTTTGTTTTTAATACTATTTAATTTTATAGATTCCCCTCTAAATATCGCTTTCATTGTATCCCATACCGTGCAAAAGCTGACCTCATCATTATCATTCCAATTCCAATACTCCTCCCATTTCTCCATTACATTTTTCTTACTAACGTCATCCCTGAATAAATTCGGATCGTATCTCCAATTATACCCCTTTTTCCCCTCACTGTCCAATTTTATTTCCATTAATATTTTTGCATGGTCTGACTCTTTAAACATTCCTATTTTAATGTCCTCAATAGTTCTAATTAACCCCTCTGTAACAAATATATAATCTATTCTAGAATACATATTATGCACATGCGAATAGAAAGTATATTCCCTTTCATTCCCTTTGATTTCCCTCCATGTATCTTTTACCCCCAGTTTCTTAATCCAATCATCCAAAATATATTTTTTACTCTTTTTCTTACTACTTGTACTATCAATTTCTGATCTTATTAAATTAAAATCCCCCGCTATAATCATATTTTTTGTTCCTTCTCTTTCTAATATTTTTTCCATCTTGTTTAAAAACTCCTCCTGATTATCGTTTGGGGCATATATATTAACAAGTATGACTTCCTCCTCATCTATATTTCCTTTAATTATAAGATATCTACCTTCTGGTCAGCTATACTTTGTATCATATTAAAACCTACCTTTTCTGAAATTAGGGTTGCAACTCCTCTTGCCTTTGATGAGCCATAGGCCTTCTCATAAATTTGAATCCCTCTCAGGACTATTTTATTTGTTTCTGCAGAATTCTGATGGGTCTCTTGAAGAAAGATAATATCTGCTTTCTCTTTGTTGAGTGCTATTTGTAACCTCCTTCTTTTTATTACGTTCCCTGTACCCTTCACATTCCATGTTACTATTTTTAAATTCTTAACCATCTATTTATTATCTTCATTAATTTTTTGCAACACTCCCTGGACGTGTACCATCTATCCCCTATCTTAAAAAAACTATTAAAACTAAATAATAAGCAAAGATAACCTAGAAACATATTTAAGCTAATCTAAACAATGTTATGAAAATATAAACAAACAAAAACAAAATAAAAAAACCTTACCTATTCTTCTGCTTTATTTGAGCCTCCCCACGTCCTTTCCAAGAATAACGCCTCCGTATACCAAAGAGGGAAGGGGGGGATCGGGACAGGATGTCGTTGTTTTCCCTGCAGTTCCCCTCTTCCCTCCGCCAGTATTTCTTTATTATACATTATTCTCATTCTACAATTTCAAGACTCGGATCTGATGTATCCATCCCCCCCACCGCTCCCCCTCCTCCCCCTCCATTCTCAAAACTGGTACCATATCCCCAGACATACACAAATCCGTTCTTAATTCAATCCAATCACTTGCAGCCACCTTAATCAGACCAATATGAGTTAGATAGCCCAAAACATCCATCTTCGAGTCAATGATATGCATTTTTTTGTCATAAAAAAACTCAGTTGTTGCAGAAATCTCCAGTTATATTTAATACCCTTGGCAGTCAGCAATTTTGTAACTGGTTTCATCCTGTATTTCCATCTTCTTTCCTCTGGGGCAATATCGTTGTAGACTTCCACTTCGTTATCTTCAATTTTTAGAACACCAGAACCAGCTTGTTTAATATAAGCCATTACCTTAAGCTTATCCGCCCAATTTGCAAATTTAACCAAAACATTTCTTGGTGTATTCTTACCCCTTCTACCCCCAATTCTAAAAACACCTCCAAAATCCTCTGGAACAAAATTTTTCCCCATTTGTAACGAATTAAGCCAATCCACTATCCTTTCTTTAAGCTTGTCTGGCGTTCGTTCAGCCATTTTTCTAATCACAATATTCTGCTTTCTCTGCCCCTCCTCCACCATAAGTATCTTTCTCTCTTGTACCGAAACTCTTGCTGCAGTTGCTCGTTCATGGATATAAAGTTCATTCACTGTTATTGCCACTTTTTTTACATCCTCTTGAACTGTATCTGTAATCATATTAATCTTTTTAGTGTTCTCTGTGACTTCTTTTTGTAGGTCGGAGAGAGATCTCACCAGACTCTCTTGTTGCAGTCTGGCGATTTCTCTATCCTTCTTCATTTCTTCATTACTTCTTTTTATTTCTAATGACATTTGTTGTAACATCTTGAACATTCTATCCATATCAGGTGATTCAAAACTGGGCGTATCTGTCGCAACTGGTGTTTCCAGAACTGGTGACGGGGTGTGTCTTTCCCTCTCCTTCTGCTCCTTTTGTTCTTTCCTATCTTTCCTAGTTTTAGGTTTAACCACTTCCTCCTCCTCTCTCCCTCTCCCTCCCTCCATTATAATTCCAAAAAAGTCCAAAAAATCAAGCAATCAATCTAATATTCCAATCTATGTGAATTAAAATGTAATAATTTTACATTTATAATTTTTAATCAGATATCCCAATTAATTCCCAATTTAATCCAATTTAATCAAATTTAATCAAATTTCCTCAATTAATTCCCAAGTTATTTAATTAGATAATTAATTAGCCAATTAATCTCTCTTATATTCAAAAATTCCGAATTCTAAACAATAAACTTAATTAATTGATTGATTACTCGATACAATTGACCAATGAATAAAACAAACTAAGTTAATCAATGTTTTCCTTAATTAAACAAGTCTAGTAAATTAATCCCCTTAATATATACTAAAAAATCTCAAAAATTCGAAAAATTTCAAGATATGTATGTAGTAATTTTTTCCCCTCTTATTTAGTTAAATTTAGTTAAATTTAGTGAGTTTAGTGAATTTAATAATTTGATTTAGTAAATTTAATAAAGTTAATAAGTAGAATTGATGGCTTAAAGATGAAAGGTAAAAGATGAAGGGGGGAGGGAAAGGGAGAAGGAGGAAAGAAAAATATTTATTTGAAAAATTTTTTTAAAAAAAAGGAGGAATCCCAAGGAGCAAAGAAATACTTCAATACACAGGAATAAAATCTGTGATAATCAGGGAAGAGGACCAGCACACTTACGACGAGACAACCAAAGCTGACACAAAAACAAAAAGGAGGGGGAAGGAGGGGGAAGGGGGGAGGGGGGGAAATCTATAAACAGCAACAAATACTCTAAAAGCAGATGGGGACTCTAAAACTTGACCAGACGCTTTTAACTTACACCGGGGAGAGATAGAGACCGGACAATACAATCAACGAGACAAACTACAACAATATACAAACAAACAACCAGAACAAAGAGACAATATGGCGCTTCCGTCCGTTCCTCGCCTCTTGTATACAGACTTGCGAAATTCCGCTTGGGACCAATAAGTTTCGTTTTACTCCGCCATTTTCAGATCTTTTCCTCCAAACCACTTTAGTATTTTCATATAAAAAGTTCACAAAAGTTCAAAGAGAGCTAATAAAAAGCACTTGCGGTACAATTTTTGTTCTTCGGCAGGTTCCAACACCCCATAAGCACTCCGACAATATCAGTTTCGTTTTCAAACCGCCATTCTCCTACCCCTTCATCAGTCCGTTCAGCTCAGTTTTTAAGTCTCTTTGGAAGGCTCAACTCCGATACAACTGTTCTTTCCCCGTCAAGAACCAGCTTGCATTTCACCACTCCAAGCCCTCTGAACGTAGGCACTTTCAGCTCTTTATTCCGAACTGTAAACGCGTCCTTCTGTCTCGCTCCTGCTCTCTCTCTCTCACTCTCGCTCTCACTCTCTCTTTGCCTTCCCTTTCCCTCCCCGTCGTGACTTTACAAGCTGCAATCTCTTTCCTCTTTTCTCCTTTTCTGCCCCCCAGTCGCCTCTTCGGGATCCGCTAAATTCCTTCCTGCTTTTTGACGCCCCGTCTGCCCCTGCACGGATCTCAACCCGACTCACCGCCTTCAATTTTGTCCTCGGGCAGGCTCCGGCGACCAACGCAGGCTCAGAAAAAAGTCTCCGTTTGATCTTGTTTATCAACTCTCCAACTTCTCGGCACCTCTTTAGGACTTAATTCGGCTCCCGGAATGGCTCAACGGGCGATGGGTCGCACCCCGGCCCTCTTTCGAGGTCCAGAGTCGTTCCCACACCCGGAGCTCCGAACCTCCGAGCCCGCTCTCCGGCTCCTTCGCTGTAATAGGTGCCGATCTTAACTCTTTTCTTAGCAGATCCACAACCTCACTTTTATTTGTATATTGATCGTGAAAAAGTCTCTTTAAAATCTCTTTAAAATCTCATTGATACCCCATTTAAACGGCGGAGCAAAGGGAAGACGCTGTTGCCTCTACGCCATCCAAGCCACGCCTCCCCCTTGCCACATCTTGTTGTGGTCGACACAATCAAAAGCCTCCGTGTAATCAATGAAACAGAAGTAGACTTGTTTCTGATATTCCTTTGTTTTTTCCATGATCCATCTTATGTTGGCGATGTGATCTCTAGTCCCCCTGCCTCTTCTGAAACCCGCCTGCACTTCTGGTAATTCTCTCTCCACATACTGTTACAGTCTATCCTGTATTATCTTGAGCATCACCTTGCTAGCGTGAGGGATGAGCACAATTGTTCGATAATTTGAACATTCTTTAGCATTACCCTTTTTGGGGAGTGGAACGTATACAGATCTTTTCCAATCCTGTGGCCATTGTTTTGTTTTCCAAATCTGCTGGCATACAGAGTGCAATAATTTGATTCCATCATCTTGTAGGGCTTTGAAAAGTTCAACTTGGATACCATCAACTCCACTGGCTTTGTTGTTTGCAGTGTTTTTTAGGGCCTTTCTGACTTCACTCTCTAGAATGTCTGGCTCATGTTCAGTGTTCTCCTCATTGTGATTATCAGGGGTGTTGAGGTCCTTTTTGTAGAGTGCCTCTGTGTACTCTTTCCATCTTTTCTTAATCTCTTCTGCATCAGCTAACTCCCTGCCATCTTTGTCTTTTATCATGGTCATTTTTGCTTTAAATGTTCCCTTGAGTTCCCCATTTTTTTTGAAAAAATCTCTAGTCCTACCCCTGATATTGTTTTCCTCTATTTCTTTGCACTGTTCGTTCAGGTAGGTTTCCTTATCTCTCCTTGCTTTCCTTTGAAATTCTGTATTCAAGTGATTGTATTTTTCCTTTTCTCCTTGGCATTTTGCATTCCTTCTGTCCTCTGCTATTTTAAGAGCCTCATCGGTCAACCACTTAGCTTTCTTACGCTTCTTTTCTTTTGGTATGGTTTTCCTTGCTGCCTCCTGCATGATGTCCCGCATCTCTGTCCATAATTCTTCTGGCACTCTGTCTATCTGGTCCAAGCCATTAAATCTGTTCCACACCTCCACTGAGTATTCCCAAGGAATGTTTTCTAGGTCATATCTGTCTGGCCTAGTTGTTTTCCCTATTTTCTTTAGTCTAAGCCTGAATTTTGCAATCAATAGGTTGTGATCTGAGCCACAGTCTGCTCCTGGTCTTGTTTTAAATTAATAAAAGAACTTGGTAGTGTTTAATTTATCTTGGAAGCCTTGTTTCTAATAAATAAATAAATAAATAAATAAATAAATAAATGATGGCACTTTTTATATTTAGTTCTCTCTAGACTATTCAGACATTTATTTTTTATTTTACTGAATTTCTCTTACCACCTGAAATTTTATTTTATTAATGCAAAAACTATTTTTGCTACCGTTACTATCAAATAAATCCTAAATTAAAAACAAGCACTTTTAATAGGTAGAATGAAAACAGACATTTTGAAATTTTGATACTACTACTGATTGCTAGCTCAGAAGATTAGAGTGACTGGGGCAGGAGTTCAAATCCCCACTATGCTTCCTAGGAGAGGACTAGCAGAGATCACATGGAGTGTGTATAAATAATAGGATTAGGTTATCTGATTAGCTTAACTGCCAACTATGTAGCCTCAGGCAACCTGCATGGTTCAAAGGTCCCACCAGGAGGAGGCACTGCTAAACCACTTCTGAGTAACTTTATACTGTACCTTTCTTTAATGTTTGCTGGGAGTCAACTGGAAGTAAGGTAAAAGTAAACGGTGCCCTTGCTCAAAAGCCAGTCATATCCAATTCTAGGGTTCACTGCTCATATCTGTTTACAGCCAAAGAGCTAGCACTGTCTGCATCTGCAGATGTTTCTGTAGACATGTGGCAGGCATGACTAGACACCGGAGTGCACGGATCACTGTTTACTTACCCATCAAAGTAGTACCTATTTATCTACTTGCAATTTCTTCCTTTCAAACTGGTAGGTTGGCAGGAGCTGGGACAGAAACAGATGCTCACTCTGTCATGCAGCACTCAGGTCTTGATGTGCTGACCTACCAACCTTCCAGTCATCAAATTCAGCATCTTAACCACTAAGCCACCACAGTCCCACTGCATTTTAAGAAGGATGCTAACAAACTGGAAAAACTTCAGAGGAGGGCAACAAGGATGATTATGGGATTAGAAACCAAGTCCTATTTAAAAAGACTAAAAGAATCAGTCCTGTTTAACATTGAGAAGAGAAGATTGAGGCAAAATATATTTGAATAATTTGAATGATTGCTGTACAGAGAAGGGGCAGAATCTGTTCTCAATGATCTTAGCGTGCAGGACACATTAAATGGGCTCAAGCTACAAAAAGCCAGGTTTCAGTTGAATATTAGGTGGTGAGTGCTCCAACAATCAAGAGAAAATTAGACACCCATCTGTCAGATACACTTTCATGTGAATTCATGCATTGAACATGGAGTTGAACTCAATGGCTGCAAAGATCCTTTCTATCTTCATTATTATGTAAGTCTCCAACTAAATGATTTCAAAATTCACCATGCATTCCAGTTTATTTCAACTAATCATAACAAGCCAAGTACTTATTTTTTCTAGTTCTCTTCAAACTATTTGTCTTTACTGCCATAGTTCTATGTTAAATTAATTCATATTACAACACAGATGTCTTAAGACTGAGTGAATAACTTCAAAGGGCCTGGGAGAACAAAGACTTAACCACTTCTCTTACTGAAATGACAGCTACTACTGGGTTTTCTATTTTCTCTCTTCCCCCTTTAATCAAAACAAGGCATATGGAGACCATGAACATAGATTTAAAGTAAAATTGCAGTTTCTTGACCACAGTTCTCAATGTTTTAACCCTAAAATGGAAGAGGTCACCACCAGCAATAATAGTTGTAGTCATAGTAATAGTACGAAAAAGAGCTCAAAACAAACCTTTCCTCCCTTGCTTCAGGACAATTTTGAGATGAAGAATCTATTTCTGTGGAGAAGGATTTAGTGAAGTCACAATTAAGCGAAATTAAGAATTAGATAATGAAGAATTTATAAAAGCAATAATATCAGAAGAGGGATAAAAAATATCTTGGAGTTCTGCAAGCTTCCAACCTGCTACGCAACCAAGACAAAAGAGATCTACAAAATATATGAAGTGGGTCCAGGAAATCTTGAGGTCAAAGCTGAGTTGAAGTAATATCATAAAGGCAGTTAATACCTGGGCAGTGCTTGTTATATGATATTTAGCTGGAATAATTCATTGAACACAACTGGAATTAAACATCTAGACTGGCCAGATTTTTCTGCTATGGTAAGAGAGTAGACTATAATGCCAGTGACTCAATGCCAATTGTCAGGCAGTCGTTAACTAACCTGAGGACTAATGGCCTTGGGTGGCAAAGTCCACAGGGAAGAGTGATGATCCCCTTGAATCCATCTTGATGGAGTGTAGCAGCTTGGGGCTGATGAGGATTGTGGGTGTCAAAAATGCTCAGGACCAGAAAGTGATTTCTGGAACTGGATCAGTGTTGCGGGTGTCATGCTGCAATGCCACCTCATTATATTCTCAGGATAATCTTCATAGCAAATTGCCATGATGACCACCCATATTCAGAATCAGATACAGCACAACAACAAGAAGGAATTAAACAACCTAGACCAAAAAACAAGAAAGCTAATGAATTTGTTGTTGTTGTTCAGTCGCCCAGTCGATTCCGACCCTTTTCGACCCCATGGACCACTGTCCTCCAGGCACTCCTGTCCTCCACCATCCCCCTCAACTCACTCAGCTCTGTGCCCATTGTGTCCACAATACCATCTAACCATCTCATTTTTGCTCCCCCCCTTCTTCTTTTGCCCTCAACCTTTCCAAGCATTAAGGCTTTCTCTTAGTGAGTCTTCTCATTTGAGGTCCAAAGTACTTTAGCTTCATCTTTACTATTTGCCCTTCTAAGGAGCAGTCAGGGTTGATTTCTTCTAAGATTGACCTATTTGTTCTCCTTGCTGTCCAGGAGACTCTCAATACTCTCCTCCAACACCACATCTCAAAGGCATCTATTCTTCTGAGATGGCTAGATGGTATTGTGGACACAATGGGCACAGAGCTGAGCTTTCCTAATGGTTCAGCTCTCACAACCATACATTGCCACAGGGAATACTATTGCTTTGACTATACGAATTTTTGTTTGCAATTTGATGTCTCTGCTTTTCACTATGCTCCCCAGGTTTCTCATAGCTTGTCTCCCAAGAATCAGTCGCCTTTTTATTTCATGGCTGCAATCACCATTTGCAGTGAGCTTTGATCCTAAGAAAGTAAAATCTGTCACTGCTTCTACTTCTTCCCCATCTATTTTCCAGGGACCAATAGGGCCTGTTGTCATGATCTTTGTTTTCTTTATACACCCAAAAAGTGACACTGATCTTTTGTACTTGCCAAAGAGTTGAGGGTGGTAGAGGACTCCTACAGGTGAAACAAACAGTAGAGGAAGGAAAATATTGGTTGAATGGCTATATTAAGAAAAGTGAAGAGCCTATGCTTCAGGAAGTGAACAAAGGAGAATTTTTGCCAACTAATTGCATAAAGACTAAAATACACCATGTATCCAACAATAGCTAATGCTGGCTTTGTAATGAAAGGGATGAAATAGTAGGAGTAGATGATCAGATCAATGGATGCAGCAAAATTTCTCAGACTGGTTATTTGCAATGCCATGACAGGGTTGCAAAAGTATTCATTGGAAACTTTGCCACAAGTTTGGATTTGAATGGAGTAAAAAAACATTGGGAACATCAGGTACAGAAAGTTTTATAAAATGCAAGAGTCAAGATCTTGTGGTACTTCAAGCAAATAGACATCTGACTCATAACACATCTGAAATAATTGTTGTGGAAAAGAAGATATATTGACATTGCTATACGTGAAGATGTGGAAAAACAGATGGAGAAAATCCCAACATATCATGATTTGCAAATTGAAGCTGAGCGTTTATGGAGAAAGAAATCTGTAGTTGTACCTGTAGTAATTGGAGCCCTTGGAGCAATACCTAAATGACTCCCTAGATATTTGGAAATCTTGGATCTATTGGACTTGAATATCCTAACTTTAAAAAACAGTTTTATTAGTAACTGGCTATATACTTAGACATTACCTTACCAGTTCTTAGATCCTTGGTTAGGTCCTGAACTGTTAATTTTATATCAGTCTTCAACTGTGAATCCATCAGTAGATTAAAAAAAAATACTAATAATAATGAGACTGTCTAGTAAATCCCAGATTTCCTATCCCCTGTTTGGACCACTGTGTTTCAAAATGTCTTCTAACCAAACTCTTTTTTTTCCTTAAAAAAGAAATTGAGAGAATCTTATTTCACAGCTGCTGTAAATCCTTACAAGTTATATACATAATATCTATAAACTGTTACACTTTACTGTCAGTAAACAAAACCCAGCCGTGTGACCCATCCATACATTCAAACAAATGCAGGAGTGAGAAGATAACACTTCTAGGTCACTTTGAAAATTCCAAACTTTGAAAGCTTTCATAACTTATAGTTACTTCTTCAGACTATGGCATGGCATGGGCTATGTAGTTCCAGCCAGGCTTTTGTCTTAGATGTTGAATGAGCAAACAGACAACAGCTACATCCTTTTACAATCTCAAGGCAGGAAGCAAGGAGTTTGTATATTCCCTTCTCCCAAGAATGGTCTTCTCTGAAGCTGTAGCTTTCATGTAGACAGAGTGGGGTGGGTGGGTGGGATTTCAATCCAAACCCAGACCTCCTGAATTGGTCAATAAGTTTACCCACTAGGCATGTCAAATTAGTCCAGATCAGTCCAAATTAAAGTCAATTAGGAATATTACCTGATGGAAGTTCATCAGATTGGTTTTCTTGTTGCTGCATTGGTGTTCAAAATCCCTGACTTCACTGTCAGTATCTAACTGCTGCTCTCAAACTGAGTAGACTTCTTGACTTTGTGGAATTTGCAGTGGGTTGGCTCTCTAGCACAGATTATTGATAAATGTTAGTAAGTGGCAATGTTATTGTGACCCTTTCTCATATTTTCTACACTTTCCTGCAGCTTTCAGTAGGGTAAAAGTAGAGGTCGCCCTTGCTAGAAAGCCAGTCGTATCTGACTCTAGGGTTCAGTGCTTATCTCAGTTTACAGCCAAAGAGCCAAAGCTGTATGAGTCTGCAGACATTTCTGTGGTCATGTGACAGGCATGACCAGAGCACACAGAATGCTGTTACCTTCCAAACAAAGCTGTACCTATTTATCTACTTGCAGTATCTTGCTTTCAAACTGCTAGGTTGGCAGGAGCTGGAACAGAGATGGAAGCTCATCAATCGTGCTGCACTTAGATCTTGAATTGTTGACCTGGTGACCTTCCAGTTGTCAAGTCCAATGTCTTAACCACTAAGCGACTGCAGTCCCATACAGCTTTCAGTAGATGTACTCAAATTTGTTATTGGTAGGCAATACTCCTTCCATGTCATAGGTCTTTAATGAGATATAGACAAAGGAACCAAAACCTGTAGAACCATTAACCAGCTATATAACCAGGATATCACAATGTCACATACAGAGGCATGTATGACCTGTTTATCTTCCATTAAATCATTTTCTTCTGAATTCTATACATAAGACAAACATGCCAGTATTTACACCAAGACAGGCAAGTTTTTGGCCCTCCAGATATCAGTATATTGCTGTTCCCATGATCTATGACCATTGGCTGTTTACCATATATACTCGAGTATAAGCCGACCCGATTATAAACTGAGGAACCTAATTTTGGCCTGAATATAACCCGAGGGTAGGAAATACAGCAGCTGCTAGTGAGTTTTAATAATCAAAATACATGAAAATATGGTAAAATTAATTAAATAGTTGGGACATCTCAATCCGGTGCAGTCTTGGGACCCTTGTGGTCATTTTTGTTGTTCAGTTGCACAGTCGATTCCGACCCTCCGTGACCCCATGGACCACCACCCGCCAGGCACCTCTGTCCTCCACCATCCCCCTCAGCGCATTCAGCTCTGCTCCCACTGCATCCACAATACCATCTAGCCATCTCATCTTTGGCTGCCCCCTTTTTCTTTTGCCCTCCACCTTTCCAAGCATTAAGGCCTTCTCAAGTGAATCCTCCCTTCTCATTTGATGTCCAAAGTACCTTAGATTCATCTTTATAATTTGACCTTCTAGGGAGCAGTCAGGGTTGATTTCTTCTAAGATTGATCTGTTTGTTCTACTTGCTGTCCAGGGGACTCTCAAAACTCTCCTCCAACACCACATCTCAAAGGCACCTATTCTTCTGCACTCAGCTTTCCTAATGGTCCAGCTCTCACAACCATACATTGCCACTGGGAATACCATTGCTTTGACTATACGAATTTTTGTTTGCAATTTGAATTCTCTACTTTTTACTATGCTTCCCATATTTCTCATCGCTTGCCTCCCAAGAATCAGTCGCCTTTTTATTTCATGGCTGCAGTCCCCATCTGCAGTGAGCTTTGATCCCAAGAAAGTAAAATCTGTCACTGCCTCTACTTCTTCTCCATCTATTTTCCAGGTACAGTAATACCTCGGATAACGTTTACCTCAGATAACGCTAAAATCACATAACGTTAAGCAATCTGGGGTGGAGAATTGGATCAAATAACGTTAAGGTCCTATGGGATGGATCGGATAACAACCGCTAAAGCCTGGGTGGTTACAATGTATCTCTATGGAGCTTTAACATTATCCGATCCATCCCATAGGATTTTAACATGGATCGGATAACACTAAAAATCGGATAACACCAAGACTTGTAGAACCAAGTCTTAGCGTTATCCGAGGTATTACTGTACTGATAGGGCCTGTTGCCATGATCTTTGTTTTCTTTATATTGAGTCTCAAGCCAGCTTTTTCACTCTCTTCTTTCAACCTAATCAGGAGCTTCTTTAGGTCCTCCTCACTTTCTGCCATTAGGCTGGTATCATCTGCATATCTCAAATTGTTGATGTTTCTCCCAGCAATTTTTATCCCAAATTGTGATTCCTCCATCCCTGCATTGCGCATTATGTGCTCTGTGTATAAGTTGAATAAGCAGGGTACCAAAATGCAGCCTTGTCTTACTCCTTTTCCTACTCCAAACCACTCCGTCATTCCATATTCTGTCCTAACTGTTGCTTCTTGTTTCATGTACAGATTTCTCATGAGGCCTATAAGGAGTTCCGGTATTCCCATCTCTTTAATTACTTGCCACATTTTGTTGTGGTCAACACAGTCAAAGGCCTTAGTGTAATCAATGAAACAGAAGTAGACTTGTTTCTGATATTCCTTTGTTTTTTCCATGATCCATCTTATGTTGGCGATGTGGTCTCTAGTCCCCCTGCCTCTTCTGAAACCCGCCTGCACTTCTGGTAATTCTGTCTCCACATGCTGTTGCAGTCTATCCTGTATTATCTTGAGCATCACCGTGCTAGTGTGAGGGATGAGCGCAATTGTTCAATAATTTGAACATTCTTTGGCATTTCCCTTTTTGGGGATTGGAACATAGACTGATCTTTTCCAATCATGTGGCCATTGTTTTGTTTTCCAAATCTGCTGACAAATAGAATGTAATAATTTGATTCCATCATCTTCTAGGGCTTTGAAAAGTTCAACCTGAATACCATCATCTCCGCTGGCTTTGTTGTTTGCAGTGTTTTTCAGGGCCTTTCTGATTTCACTCTCTAGGATGTCTGGCTCAAGTTCAATTTCCACATCATTGAAATTATCAGGGGTGTTGAGGTCCTTTCTGTAGAGTTTCTCTGTGTACTCTTTCCATCTTTTCTTAATCTCTTCTGCATCTGCTAACTCCTTGCCATCTTTGTCCCTTATCATGGTCATTTTTGCTTTAAATGTCCCTTTGATTTCCCCAATTTTTTTTTTTGAAAGGATCTCTAGTCCTGCCCCTGATATTGTTTTGCTCTATTTCTTTGCACTGTTCATTCAGGTAGGTTTCCTTATCTCTCCTTGCTTTTCTTTGAAATTCTGTATTCAAGTGACTGTATTTTTTCCTTTCTCCTTTGCCTTTTGCGTCCCTTCTTTCCTCTTCTATTTTAAGAGCCTCATCGGACAACCACTTAGTTTTCTTACGCTTCTTTTCTTTTGGTATGGTTTTCTTTGCTGCCTCCTGCATGATGCCCCGCAACTCTGTCCATAATTATTCTGGAACTCTGTCTATGTGGTCCAAGCCATTAAATCTGTTCCACACCTCCACTGTGTATTCCTTAGGGATGTTGTCTAGGTCGTATCTGTTGGGCCTACAGTATTTGCTGGTGTATAAGATGACTTTTTCACCCTGAAAAACATGCCTCCAATTGGGGGGGGGGGTCGTCTTATACGCCGGATGCACTTCAGTTGGGATAGTCATAGCTGCCCATAGTGGCCTCCAGATGCTTGCCCACCTCATTCTACATGCCATCCAGATGAAGAAAGAAGCTCTACATTACAATTGTGTCTCCCTTTCAAACTGGTGGGGAAAAAGAAAGGGTTTCATTTACTGGTACCTTCTGCACTTATCTCTGCTAGGCCCAAAATGGAGGAAAAAGCCATGCTTGCAAGGGAAGCAAGAGGCTAGGCTAGAGCAACACTTCCTGCCTCAGTGCAATTGACCTGCCCACCCACTTTACCTGCAGCACCACCACTGGTGGGTGGTGCAAGTACAGTTCTAAAAAAATCAATAAAATAATTAATATTACTGTATTTTAATTACTGAAACTCACTAGCAGTTGCTACATTTCCCACTCTTGGCTTATACTCAGGTCAATCTATTTTCCTGGATTTCAAGGTCAAAATTAGGTACCTTGGGTTATATTTGGGTCAGCTTATATTCATGTATATATGGTAGATAAATAAGTACCACTTTGCACTTGCACTGTTTTATGTTTACTGTACATGTTTGATAACATACAGCCTTGTGACAGTTTTTCTGCATGTCATAAGCATTTGAAGATAAATTAACATGTTGAAATCAAATCTGATGTTCTTTTACGTTTTATTTGGTGTGTGGAAGGTGTGTGGAAGAGAGGGTAGTCTTATACGGCGAGTATATAACAAACTCTATATTTTGAGTGGAAATGTTGGGGGGTCGTCTTATACGCCCAGTCGTCTTATACGCCTGCAAATACGGTAATTGTTTTTCCTATTTTCTTGAGTCTAAGCCTGAATTTTGCGATCAGTAGGTTGTGATCTGAACCACAATCTGCTCCTGGTCTTGTTTTTGCTGACTGTATGGAGGTTCTCCATCTTTGACTGCAGAGTATGTAATCAATCTGGTTTCGATGTTGGCCATCTGGTGATGTCCATGTGTAAAGTCTCCTTTTGTGTTGCTGGAATAGAGTGTTCACTATGACCAGTGCATTATCTTGGCAGAACTCTATCAGTCTTTGGCCTGCTTCATTTTGTGTTCCAAGACCAAACTTGCCTGTTATTCCATTTACTTTTTGATTTCCTGCTTTGGCATTCCAGTCTCCTATGATGATGTGTACATCATTTCTTGATGTCTGTTCTATGAGTTGTTCTAGGTCCTCATAGAACTGGTCAATTGTGGCTTCATCTGCACTAGTGGTTGGTGCGTATATTTGGATTACAGTGATATTGAATGGTTTGGCTTGTATTCTGACTGACATCATTCTATCATTTTTGAGATTATATCCCATTACTGCTTTTCTCACCCTTTTATTGACAATTATGGCTACTCCATTTTTTCTGAGGTTTCCAGAGCTGAATTCACTCATCCCTGTCCATTTTAATTCACTGATTCTCAAGATGTCATAGAACCGAGTATAAACCGAGTCCCCTTTGGGGGGCTCATTTTTGGGGCTAAAAAACTCAGCTTATACTCGAGTATATATGGTAACAATTATGACATACAAAAGGAAGTATTAAAAATATAGTGGGGTTACTAGATAGCATTATTCCAATGACAGGCATTTTCTGTAGACACCAATATTACAGAAATACATGATTCAGTTGTTGATAAAAATGAACAAAACTTCATTTTTACACACAGCATATAAAACACATGCAAAAATGCCCAACTTTCATAATGGAAGATTTTAATTCATAGAAGAAGAATGAAGAGAAAGAAAGAAAGAAGGCTGCAGAGATTTTATTGAAAAAATTTAAACAGAGAAAAAAATTTAATCTGTATACAACCACATCAACTTCTTTAGGGGGGAAATAAAATATACAGTATAGCAAAAATGTGGAATTTGATGTAAGAATCTACATTGCAGGGTACCAAGCAGTCTCAGTTTCACCATCCAAATTCAGTTCTCAGGGGCCTGAGTAAACTCTCAAGGATATTTTTCACCCAATTGAATCCTTTTATTTCTTTTACTGAAAATGGATCAGCTGCCTTACAACTGCCAGCTGAAAATATTTTAGTAAACATGTGGCACTCCTTGGCTGAAGGCAAAGGGTTGGTAATGAGATTGAAAACAGGGATGATCAAAATATTACATACTTCCCTAAATTTTAGGAGAAAGTAAATTATAATTTTGGTAATGAGACACTTAAATTAGAGCCAAATATATTTAATCTGTATAATAATACAGTAAAACCTTGCATAAAGAGCGCCTCGCTTAGAGACTAACTTGCTTAAAGAGCAGAATTTTCTCTGAATGGTCGCCTCGCTTAACAACAAAAAACAACCAAAAGTTCACTTAACAACTAAATTGGGGTTCACAGTTCCCCCATCCCCCCCACCAGAAGTCACAATTGGTCACTTACAATGGCGTCTTGCTTAAAGAGCAAACTCACATAAAGAGCAATCCCGTAGAACGCATTATGCTCTTTAAGCAAGGTACCACTTGTAATTGTATGCCATCATGTCAATTCTGACTTTATGGCAAAAAAAATTCCAGGGTACACAGAAGTGATTTACCATTCCCTTCTTCTGCAGACACCCTGGGACTGTGAATCTTGTCCAAAGCCACACAGACTGGATTTTCTTCCTGGAAATATAGTGGGAAATTCTAATATCTGGTTGCACAGCTATATATCTAAAGCACTGAACTATTAAGCCAGTTCTTTCTTAATTTCTTTCTCTATTAGCTGTATAGAATTTGTTTAAGCCACATTGCCTGACTGTAGACATCGTCATCGTCATCGTCATCGTCATCGTCATCGTCATCGTCATCGTCATCGTCATCGTCATCGTCATCGTCATCGTTATCGTTATTATTATTATTATTATTATTATTATTATTATTATTATTATTATTATTATTATTATTATTATTATTATTATTATTATTATTATTATATGCCACCCCACTCACCACAGAGCAACTTTGGGCAGCTAACAAAGATACAAAGTATACAGTTCCAAATTACAAGGTTCAACATTATCATAATAGAACATTTTGACATATCATCATCACAAATAATCACAAATCACAGTATCAAAATTTATCAATATCACAGTATCGAAGCATTACAAAAAACAAAAACAAAAAACCTAATTTGCTAAATTCCACAGCACTCATATAAGAAGTCCCACAGAAAGTCTGACAGCAGTAAAAACAAAAGTCAAAAAGTCACCGCTCTTGTCCTCCTCTTGGCCGATGGAAAGGGCCAGGAGGGCACGGAGGGCATGGTGGCATGATCCATCCAATACATGATCCAGCTACAGATAAAAAGGAAGAAACCTAAAAGCTGTTACACACAGCATAGAAAGCATAAAACACTTAAAAAAGAGAAAGCTTTGCTTTTATAACAGGAGAGTTTAATTTTTTAAAAAGGAATGGGTACAAATGGGACTGCTGTGACTCATGTGGTTAAGATGCTGAACTTGATGACTTGAAGGTCAGCAGATCAACAGATCAAGACCTGTGTACTGCATGACAGAATGACCTCCCATTTCTGTCCCAGCTCCTGCCAAGTTCGAAAGCAAGAAATTGCAAATAGATAAATAGGGACCACTTTGGTGGGAAGGTAAACAGCATTCCATGCACTCCGGCCTAGGCACGCCTGCCACATGTCCACAGAACCATCTGCAGATGCAGACAACACTGGCTCTTTGGCTATAAACAGAGATGAGCACTGAACCCAAGAGTCAGATACAACTGGCTTTCGAACAGGGTGACCTTACAAATGTGAGCTAAGGTGGATTCTAGAACTGAAATAAAAACAATGGGGGATAAAGCTTAATGATTACCTTATTTTAAAACGCAGTACTAATTTCATAACAAATATACAGAGCCAGTGTTTTAATATGACTCAATCCAGGTTTTCAACCAGTTCTTTACAGAATGGCTGATCTTTTTTTACTAACACTTTCCTTGCCACTTCTAGGCTGATGAAAATATGGAATTTAGTACTGTACTGCACAACCAAATCTCGCTAAGCTCAACTTCCCTAGCCAAACCTTAATTTACAGTTAAAGTATCTGTTCCCACAGTCTAAATTTTTAATGATTGGCTGTTGCTTTTTAATGATGTAACTGGCTAAGACATCTCTAGGAGACAGATTCATTCACCTGTCCATCATAGGGCAGATTCTGGAAATGGTACATTTTTGGACCATGACTCCCACAGTAGCTAGAATGGCTGCTGAGAATTGTAGTCTAAACAGTAACTTCCACAAGCTATGCATTGGGGAAGTGTTGTTCATTAATGCTATGGTCTACTAGCTTTTAACATCTGTGTTTTGTTACACACAAAACAATTTAATTCTGGGTATTGCTGCATTTCAGCCAGAGGGTTCAGGATAATTTTGCCTTTGATGTGCTATATAACAATTGGATGCTGCATATTTTTCAGCAATGAAAGAACAGATACTAAATATTAGTCACATCGCTGCAGTCAGTTAGCTGTTATTAATTTTGGGGCATGTAAATATTGCATTAAACCTTTACTGCAATTATCACATTAAGACCAAGAAGTGCCGCTTGTTTGACACCTTTAAAGAAAAAGCACTTTGCTATGTGCAGTTTCCCATGAATAAACCACAAATGTAAGTAATTTGGATAAACTAAAAGGTTTGCTGGCATTGCAGATGTATCTTCAGCCAAACCAGAATTGAAGTCATGCTTAGCTTCCTTCTGTATGTTCATTCTGCATGTTCCTTCTGTACGTACTTCACATACCTTTTCATCAACTTCAGCAGTTCTTTCCCTTTTGCACAAACTACAGGTAAATGTGAAGAATTGTGCATTTAACCAGGACAGGAGACAGATGTTATTCAGTGGGCTAGCTGTGATCCTCCAGATGTTGTTCATCTACAACTCTCGTCAGCCTATTGGCTAACTAGCATTGGTGGGAATGTGTTAAGCATCCGGAGGACCACAAGTTGTAATGTATTTATTTATTTATTATTTTGGATTTATATACCGCCCTACTTGGTGCAACCAAGACAAATAGAATATAATCACCAATAGGGCATAACAATACTGTGATAGAACACCACACAGCAAAACAATAATAATGTGGCAATACAATTGAGCAATAATATAGCAGTACAAACCAACAATACAATGTAGAGATCTAATCCAACAATACAATGTAGCAATACAATATAGCAATACAATGCCAAGAAAATACAATCCAGCAATACGATGTAACAATATGGTCAGATATCATAGATACAGCATCCTCTCACTGCCCGCAGCCAGCGGCAATCTTCTTCTCCTCCAAGCGAGATGGCGGGACCTGGAGGGAGGGTGAGAGCATCAACTCACTGCCAGCAGCTGACGGCAGTCTTCTCTTCCGGGTGAGATGGCTGGGCCCAAACGGTGGGAGCGTCCTCTCACTGCCCACAGCGAGTTCCTCTCTAAGCTAGGTGCTCTTTATGTGAGGTTTTACTGTATCTAACATTTTCTTACAGGTGCAGCTCAATATTAGTAGGGATAGTTAACACAGCATTCTTTTTATCACCCCCTGCCATCAGTTTGTTACCTGGATTTTAAGATCAAACATCACTGTTTCATTTAATTTGTTTTAATAAAGTTACAACCAGAGATTCACTGTACAAACAGGTAAAAGGTATGGAAATATGGGGAGAAATCAGTGCTTAATAGCTAACATATGAAATAAAATAATACAAGGTTTGATATAAACCTCTGCAAGGGGGCTTAATTAAAAGGGAAAATAGAACTAAATTTTATAAGGATTGATATAAAAGCCTGCCTAAGAGCATTGGTAAAGAATATTGATTATTCCAAGCGGGTCACGTACGCAAGACTCTGGCAAGGAATGCAAGCAATTAAAGTTAATAGAAATTCTGATTAAGAGCTGGCTTCTCCCCTCCAAACAAGAATGTAAACTAGAACTAATCACTTCTCTTTTGTCTCCATTCTCCGAGTCCCCCCAGAGGTGTTGCAAAAGGTGTGGACTCAGTAAAACTGGTTTCCTGATTGAAAAGCAAAGGCTCCCCTTTTCATTCATAAAAGCCAAACATACAAAGTATATTTTCCTGACCACAAGACGACACTTTGTAACAGATTTACGACCGCCTGGGGGATGACTTCCTCCAGAAACAATGGACTGTTTGCTGCCTTTGCCAAGCCTGTGTAAATTGTAATGTGTGCTTTTGGAAATTTTTGGAAATTACTTTACACTGTTGAATTAAGCTTTGTACCATGTAATCAAGAAGTGTAAAAGACTCATTAATTGCCCCCGTTTAGTAAACAGCGTTTGCAACTGCCATCACTAATCCAGGATTAATTGTCGACCAGTAAAATGTATAAAATGTTGGGGAATGGGAGGGACTTTAGCTCATTCCTAGAATAGCTGGAATTGGGCTCACGAGGGTGATTTTTGCCAGAACAGGTGAGGTATGGGACTTCTTTTTCATAGAATGGCCACTATGAATTAGAATTCTGTTTAATACCAATAAACCAATATTTGTTCTGATTAAAATCATGCCTCGGTGTCAGTTTTTGGGGTTAAACATTTCTCCACCAGGAAACGGACCGAAACCTAATTTTTCAGGTTACAAGTTTCTTTCCCTCTGTGCTACTGCTATTACCATCAATAACAACTCTGCTGGCAGACCTGCCACCATTTTGTTTCCTCCATAATGACCTCAATCTAGTTGTGTTCCATGGCATTGTGTTAACAGCAGTGGTGGGCAGTAACAGGTTCACAACCCCATAGCAGGGGGGTAGCAAAATTGGGTGGCCTGCGGGCAGGGAGGTGGTGAAATTGGGTGGCCTTTGGGGGGGGAGGTAGTGAAGTTGGGTGGCCATGCCCACCTCCCTGCCCTGCCCAGACTAACACAGCTACCATTTTAAAAGTTGTATTCTGTGCAAGCATATCAGAGAGTAAACAAAACAAAAACACAAAAACGTTGTGACACCTTAAAGACTAACTGCTGTACTAATTTAATGTGAGCTTTTGTGGATCAAGTCAACTGGCTCTTTGGCTATAAACAGAGACGAGCACAGAACCCTAGAGTTAGTAATGACTGGCTTTCGAACAAGGGCAACCTTTACCTAATAAGAGAAGATCCCTGATTGGTATTCAAATTTGACATCAGGTTTTGTCCCTGCAAGTGGTTCAAAAGTGCTCATCTCCATTTATGGCCAAAGAGCCAGTGCTGCCTGTGTTTGCAGATGTATACATGGCCGTATGACAGGCATGACTAGATTGCCCACGATGTAGGCTCTGCCCGCAAAGCAGGCTCTACCCACAACATAGGCTCTGCCCACGATGTAGGCTCTACCCACTTTGTGATAGCGAAAAATTTTGCTGCCCAGTGATGGGAAAGCAGCCATCAAAAAGTCAATGGAGAAATTTTGGAAGAAATTCTGCAAGTGGTCTTTGGTATCTTATAAAGAAAGAAAAGGGAATTCTCACTGTTTCTTAGAAAAATGTTTTACTGAGAAATTTTGGCTTAGCACTTGTTTATCATTCTTTAGAGTTCAGCGCCTTTCCCAGGCCCTTTTAGATGTTAGATTTTGGAGGGTTCATGATGCATATTTTTTTTCTCTGTGTGCAAATGCTGTTAATAAAACTTTCCTGTAGGCCATGGGTTCTCAACTTTTTGTTCCCACAGATAGTTGGTGGGCCGGACTGGGGGTCCCGCTGCCACCACCGGAATTGGCTGTGGACTCATTTGCAGCTGTTGAAAATGCATTTATAACAGCCATTAGTCCATGGAATTTACAATGGCCATAAATGAATCTCCAGCTGTTATAAATGCATTTACAACAGCCATAAATAAGTACACAACCAATTCCAGCACTGGTGGCAGCTGGAGCGAGGGCAGGGCTGGTTGATTTGGTGCCATGGGTCAGATCCGGCCCATGGGCCATAGGTTGAGAACCCCTGCTGTAGGCCATATAGCAAGAAGAGCAGTGCTCCAGTAAAAAGACAGATGTAATGCTGTACCATAATTTGTCCATCAGTTTCTTAAAACTCTTATTTCTCCCCAAATCAATCCTGGCCATTTCAGCACCCTCATTTTCAAGTCTCATTCTCAAGGGGAAAAACCAAAACATCAAAATATGGACTAAACAAGTTTCTCTTGTTCATGTTTTTAAACTATCACAACATTGTCAGTTAGCCAAGCATAGTATATTTCTTTCTGTCTGACGCTATCAATCTATACAGCTTTCCTGGCTGACTATGCTTCCTGACCTGAAAAATGTTATTTGGAAAAGAGTTATGTTACAATAGCTATGTTAGGCTTTAAATGAGGGAAGCTGAAGAAACTGCCAGCCAAGATCCACTCAGGAGAGGGGAAGTGGAAATGGTCACATGTATGCCTCCCCAAAAAGACAGCCCACCAGTGGGGGCTTGGGATTTGCCCGTCCGGTCTGGTGAAGGGGAGATTAGCTTCCCTTGCTCTGGTGCCAGGATATGCACTACCTCCCCTCAGTAGGTCCTAGAGGTGAGAATTTTAATAAATGTGGCCCAAACCTTTAACCACAGCAAATTGTGTCTGGTCTCCTTATTCTGCAGTGGGGGCAGAATGAGATACAATCTTCAGCCACCTGTGAAGCGAGGAAAACACCAAAATAATTTCACTGCAACTTCTCCAGTACTTTTTGAAGGCAATCTCTCCTGTGTCATATTGAATGAGAATGGTTCAAAATCTTATGATATAAATTTTCCGCACAGACCTAGGACATAATGCTCAGCACTTCCTCTAAAGTGAATAGGAAAAGTAAAACTTCTCCATATACATGTTAAGTCTCCTGGGGTCGGAAAGAACCATTATATAGGATTGACAGCTATGGTATAAAATTATATGTACCTTTCCTGGTCTTTGAAATAGCTGGGTATAATGAAGCTGAAATGATATAATAATATATGAGTGATGGGCATACACTCCAACTGCTATGCTGTTTTTCATATTGTTACAGCTTGCTTCCAAAAGCAGCATTTCAGTTCTTAATCCGGAGCTATATTTAGTCCATATTTTCATGGTATTTTTAAAGGAGTGAAGGTTCTGGAAAATTCTTCTTAAGACAAAGCTTGCCTGTTTCATAACTGTCCATGTTACTTGGTTTCTATTGCCAAGCCTAATAAGGTTATGGTGAATGTCAAAAGGGGGGGGGGGGGGGACTCCTAAAGTTTAACTCTTACAAATCTATTATTTTTGTTATTCCACATTTACTATTGAGCTCTGCTTCCTTAACAAACCCCTACAAAGATATCTTGTGGGACATCAAAGGGAAATTTCATCAGGATTCTTGAGAACATCTCTTTGCATTTTGGTAATTTCTATGTGTCAGAGCTGTATAAATTCAGAACTATATCCTAAATCTTATGTTGTACTATGAGAGGGAAATGGGACAGTAGTTTTCCTTGCTGTTCTCTGCTGCTTTGCTTGTTTATTTTGTGCAGTTGTACAGATTTTAGCACACAAGTTCATGTGGCATGCCACTAGGTATGCTTTGATTGTATGTATGAATAACTCAGGTAGTTCCTGCAGTCTTCTGCACAAACTGAAACTAGGTATACACAGGTGCAGTGCCTGCTGTCATGGAATGATTTCCATTGGGTACTGGCCTACATTTGCAGGATCACCTGATTGAAAACTTCCATATTCAAAACATGATTTCAGGAGAAGGAATTCTAGTCTAGAATTCTCCTTGATATGCTGGTCTTTTTGGTACAGTTTTTGTTTCTGTTGATGTTTGTCCAGGTCCCATGAGGCCATGAGGGAGACAGAATGCACATGTGCCTTCTCTCCCTTCTTCATGTCTCTCTGGCTTTGGATGCAACGTCAAGACAAAGTACCTAGATCTGGAGACTGCATGTGGGTCGTTCCATTCAGCAAAGGGCACAGTTTTGTATATAAAATTCTCAATCTCATTCATTAAACTAAGGACAGGTCTTCTCTATTCTATAAAGATTCCTCATCTGGCCAGAAGGTATCTCTCCCCCTCCCCTCCCCAATTGATCAGAGATAGCTATCACAATTCACACTCATATACTGCCCCCATAGTGCTTAGTGTTGGTTCACAAGTTAATCAGCATTTTGACCCAACATGCTGCGCCCTCATTTTATTGGCTGAGCCCCCACAGCCCCTTATCTTGTCCAATGGGGGCCAACACCCTAGAAGTCGTGGAGCAGAGAATGGAAACATGTGATGCAGACTCAGCTATATCTTTCATACCATCCAGCTCCACTGTAGCAAACATCAAGTACTCTTAGTTATTCATAAGTATCTGCCTATGTTTGGGGGTATGCTAGGGTTAGAGTTAGGGTGGAAAGTGTGTTGTCTTCCCAGACAGTAGGGACATTCCTGCCTAATGCCACACATTTGCTTTAGGTTAGAGTTAGGTTTCTGTGCCTTTAACTGTATCTACTCCCTCTAGTAAGCTGAAAACAAGACCCTGCCAAATTTGAATGTGATGCTTAGGCTGAAAACAAAATTCATAACTCCTACACACGAGCCAAACAATGCATGAACTTACACACAAGCCAATCAATGCATGTACCAACTTCTCCTCTTTGCTAATATCAATGTAGGAAAGCTACAAAAGGAGATGTCAGCTGAATAACAACTAGGGATCTTTCTTGACCATGTTCATGTAATGCTAATAACTTGCCCAAAGCTAGAGTTTAGAAAACAAATTAAAACCTTCAAACATTAAATATTTCAAACCCATTGCACTAAAACTTGTGCAGATCACAATCCTCAAGCCCAAAAGCTTTAATAAATATGTATGGTTCTCTTTGCTACCAAACTGATGCCAATGTTGGCAACAGTTGAGCTTTCACAGTTTAGATGATATGGCAGTGCCCTATAGGAAACTGTTCTCAATGGAAAGGCACAGAGTAGGGCCTTCCTATCAGATCCTAGTGACTGGGCAGGTTTACTTCCACTCAAAGAAAATACCGGGGTTTCCTTTGCTTAATGCACTTGACATTTTCTTAGAATCTAAGTCAGGGGTGCCCAAACTTTTCATGCCCTGGGACGGTCACATGGTTCAGCTAGGGTTGCCATAAATCTTTCCCACTAAACCAGGACAGCCATGTGATGTCATTTCATTCTTCAAACTGCACATGCATTGAATGGGGATGTCGAGAAGGCCATGGCTCTAAGACCCCACAGAATCTCCATCCAGGGCGGGCGGCCTCCATCTTTTTTCCATTTTCCAGTGGCTCCACTAGCTGGAGCTCTTCAGGGTGGTGCTTCAGCATGCCTCTTGCCTGCGGCATTGCTCAAGGTGAGCCAAGGGATATTTGCAGAGTTAATTCACTGCCTCCCTGCCTTTCTTTCATGTACCTCTTCACCGCTTGCAAGCAGGATAATTGAAAGAAAGGCAAGGGAGGCAGTAATACCCTGGATAACGCGAGTACCGGATAGCGCTAAAACTGCATAACGTTACAAGATTTTCGGAAAAATCTTGTATCGAATAACGCGATTTTTAACGTTATCTGATACAGTCGTTCTGAGCAGCAGGGTGGCTGGAAAGCTGAACGGGGTTCTCCGTTCAGCTTCCCAGCCACCCTGCAGCTATGGAGGCAGGGGTGGGGAGGCTGGAAAGCTGATGGGGGGCTCCCCCATCAGCTTCCCCAGCCACCCCACAGCTGTGGAGGCAAGGGCAGGTGGCTAGGGAAGCTGACAGGGAGTCCCCGTCAGCTTCCCCAGCCACCCTGCAGCTGTAGATCGGGTCCTCTGATCTCTCTGGAGCAGGCAGTGGACACGATCCAAGCTGTTTCTGGGCTTCCCTGATGTCCTTAGCCAGTGCAGCAAGCCAAAACATCAGGGTTCAAATCCCGATATTCTGGCTTGCTGCAGCCTCAAAGAGGGTGGGGGAACTTCAAAAATAGCGTTCATCGGCTCTAGGGAGGTCGGGAGACCCGATGCACACTAATTTTGAAGTTCCCCCACCCTCTTTGAGGCTGCAGCAAGCCAGAATGTCAGGATTCGAACCCTGACGTTTTGGCTTGCTGCACTGGCTGAGGACGTCGGGGAAGCCCAGAAATAGCTTGGATCGGGTCTCCCCAGCTCCCTGGACCCAGCGGGGGGTCAGAGACCCCAAAATTGGTAAAAAAAAGTCCATTTTTTTAACCAATTTTGGGGTCTCTGACCCCACACACACACACCCGGGTCCAGGGAGGTGGGGAGACCTGGTCCAAGCTGTTTCCAAAGTTCCCCCACCTCCCTGGAGGCTGCAACAAGCCAAAATGTCAGGATTCAAATCCCGATGTTCTGGTTTGCTGCAGCCTCCAGGGAAACAGGGCTTTTTCTAAGATTGTGTGATCAATGTATCGCACAACGTTAAAAACCGGATAACGACGAGACTTGTGGAACCAAGTCATAACGTTATCCAGGGTATTAGTGTATTCACAAAAATCACTTGGTGGAGAGGGATCTTGCTTCCTTCAAATTTAAAAACCTGGGACTTTTACATGTTTTTCCTTGAACCAGCCGGGACAATTTTCCAGAGCTTGAATCTTGGAAAATCCCAGACAAATGAGACATATGGCAATCCTAGGTTCAGCGGGCCAGTCACATGGTTCTCCCACCGAAAGCAGAAGTAAAACATGCCTTGCAATCTATTTTGCAATAGGATGAGCTAGATTTTAAGCAGCCATTTTCTCTGCTTAAACCAGGGTGCCCAAACTACAGCGCATGGGCCAGATCCAGCCCCTGGCACTAATTCACTCAGCCTGCACAGCCCTTGTTGTTCCTGGAAGTGGAAATAAAATGTGCCAGTACAGGCATGTTTTACTTCCACTTCCAGGAGCAACAAGGAAACCACAGGCCAGGTGAATTAGTATTAGGGGCCAGATCTGGCCCACAGGAAAGGAGGCCATAGTTTGGGCACCACTGATCTAAGTAATCGTTATAGTATCTAGGATCAGGTAAATGTCTCCCTTGCTTGAAAGCTGGTCATGTCTGACTCTAAGGAGATCATCTCTGTTTATTGTCTGCAGATGTTTCCATGGTTATGTGGCAACAGCTGAAGTGATATCTATTTATCTACTCACATGTCTTGCTTTTAAACTGCTAGGTTGGCAGGAGCTGGGACAGAGAAGTGACCTCACTCCGTTGCTCAGCACTCAGGTGTTGACCTCCTGACCTGCTGACATTCCAGTTGTCAAGTTCAATGTTTTAACTACTAAGCCACTGCAGTCCCCCCTCTAAGATTAAAGGTAAAAGTAAAGGTCACCTTTGCTCAAAAGCCAGTAATATCTGATTCTAGGGTTCAGTGCTCATATCTGTTTCATAGCTGAAGAGCTAGTACTATATGTTTCTGCTGATGTTTCTGTGGTCATGTGGCAGGCATAACTAGACACCAGAGCTCATGGAACACTGGTTGGCAGGAGCTGGGACAAAGTCGGGAGCTCATTCCATCCTGCAGTATTCGGGCATCAAACTGCTGACCTGCCGCCTTCCAGTCAGTGTCTTAGCCTGTGCCTCTAAGATTACTCAATCATAAATTACTACCACGTTTTTTAAAAAAATAATATTTTATTAAGATTTTTAAACAGAAAAAATAATATAACGTTATCCGAGGTACTTATGTATGCTCATATTATCTTCTGTTCTCAATTGCTTGCATTTTTTCATTGCTTCTTTCTCAATGCTCAATGTTATATTCACTTGTCTTTTGAATTGCTGCCTTTCATATTTTTTACTGCCTTATCTGCTAAGTAACGCAGGGGTGGAAAAGTATCACATTTGCTTGCCTGAAACGCTAAGATTGCCTCCGTAAGGAAGAAACTGCTTTGCCTTTATTATGCTTTTATAATGCCTATATTGTATCAAAATAATTCTATATTTTGTGTCAGATTGAAATCCCTATTTCAATCTCCCTGAAGGGAAACCGTGTCACAGAATAAGCCCCATTTTAAACGCTGCTTTTTCTGTTAGCCTTGTTACCCACTTAAATGTGTTTTAGTACTTTCAAAATGGTGATTCCAAATCTGGGGGAGGAAGAAGAATGTAAACAATATGTGCCTCATGGAATTGGAGGAATGGAACTTAATATGTGATTGATGTGCCTTGCTCTAATATCATTGGCTGGAATCCATAAGGGAGAGGGCCAGAGGTGTAACCCAGTGACGCAGAGACACACCGAGACAGCTATTCTTTCTGTGGAATTTTATTTTAATTTAATTTAATTTTCAAATTTATACCCCGCCGTGCTCAGGCGAACCTGACTCTAGGTGGCTTACAAATTATATAAAAAATAGCAACATAACAATCATAAATTCCACAACACCACAATAACAGTCATCACAGTATCAGTATCTGAAAAAATAAATAAATATTGGCTGTGGAGCCATTCTGCAAAATGTGAGACTTGTGGAAGGAGAGGGGAGAGTGCTTTCCCTGGTACCTTTAATGCAGTGATGGGATGTCCCCGGTTCCAGACGGTTCCCCGGAACCAGTAAGAACAATCTCGGAGGGTTCTCCGAGAGGGTAGCCCATTTTTAAGGCGTCCGGTTCCGGACGCCTCACTGAAAGAAATTTTTTTAAAAAATCGTAGCCAAAATGGCTCCAATTTAGTGCGCATGCGCAGAAACTCAATCTGATGCATTGCGCATGCGTCAGATTGAGTTTCTGCACATGCGCATTAAATTGGAGCCATTTTGGCTCCAATTTTAAATGTTTTTCTTTCAGAGCCGGAGCTGCACCTTTTCGGAGCGGCTCCGGCGGCGGCGGCGGCACCAGCCAGCCCTCAGAGGAGGGTACCTACCCCGGGGCCGCTGAGCCCCCGCCGGAATGGGGGTGATGGGAGGTTGGTCCCACGGTTCCCCTGCCAGCACCCCTTCCGAAGGCCCCGAACTAGCCTGCCTGCCCCCCTCGGGCGGCCCTGCCTGGGCGCAGCATCATCGTCGCTCACCACAGTAGCGCTCCACCCCCACGGAGCTCACGGCCTGGGGCAGATCGGCCAGCTTGGAGATCAGCCGGCTTGGAGATCCCCATAGCTGGACTGGGCTAGCTGGACCGGGCGCCCGTCGGGAGGAAGGACGGAGCGGAAAGACTGGCTGGGCAGCAGCCGGGAGCGCACTTGCACGCGCACGCCCACCCACACCCAGGCAGAGCCTCGTAGCTGCTCCCCTGCGGGGAGGCGCAGGCAGGCAAGGCTGCCTCTGAGCCTGTGCAAAATGCTGATCGCTCCCAGGGCCAGGACTGGACCGGGCGCCGGTTGGGAGGAAGGACGGAGCAGAAGGACTGACTGGGCAGGAGCCGGGAGCTCGCCCGCACGCGCGCGCCCACCCACATCCAGGCAGAGCCTCGCAGCCACTCCCCTGTGGGGAGGCGGAGGCAGGCAAGGCTGCCTCTGAGCCTGTGCAAAGTGCCGATCGCTCCCAGGGCCAGGATTGGACCGGGCGCCAGTTGGGAGGAAAGACAGCGCGGAAGGGATGGCTGGGGCCGCAGCCTTCGGAGGAGGAGGCAAGTAAGTGAGGGTTTTGTATTTGGGGTGGGTGGGTGAGTGATTTATTTGTGTTTTGGGTGGGTGGTTGTATTTTCGTTTAATTTTTATTTATTTATTTATTTAAGTTATTTAAATTAATAACGGGTTTGTGTTGTAGCTGTCTGGTTGGGTGGGTGGGTTGAGTGTGTGTGTGTGTGTTTGTTTTTATTTTATTATTTTTTATTTTTGGCCCCGCCCACGTCATGACGTCATGACATTGGCCACACCCATGACGTCCGTGACGTCATGGCGTGGTAGTAGAATTTTTGTCATCCCATCACTGCTTTAATGGTTTATTTCTGCTTTGAAATGCTTGCTGATCTTTTGATGGACTGTATCCTGTATTTTACAATGCTTTCAATATATTTCTTGAAGAAACTGGAGTGGTTATTTGGCCTAAAGCTACCTTTTCTACACATATCCGAGACCTGGGTTGTCCAGCCAGGGAGCTCCAACCCAGAAGAACATTGGGGCCTACCCGAGAGGAAGGTCCCTTCTGTTACAATCCCCTTTTTTCATATTTAAATCCCATGCAAGATTTTCATTAAGTGCCATATCCCAAATATCAGTATACCATTTACTTAATTCTAATTTTGAATCACCCTTCCAATTTCTGGCAACCTGTTGTCTTGCTAATGTTAAGAAAATAGCTAATAAATCCTTTATATTTTTATCTAAATTCAAATCCTCTAGATCTGTCAATAAAATGATTTTCTCATTCTACGTTAAATTGATATTTAAAATTTTAAAATTTTAGCTCTTTCTTGTTCAATTTTGTGCCAAAAAATGGAAACAATTTCACAATCCCACCACATATGTTTGTATGTCCCTATTTCCCATTGACATCTCCAACATACATTTGAGTTACTGTTATCAATTTGATTTAGTCAAACTGGCGTCATATACCATCGCCACAAAATTTTATAATTATGTTCTTTAACCTTTGTGGACAGGCTTCTCATCATCCTTTCCCCCCACTTTTTCTTCCAGTTTTCTTCAGAAATGCTTATGTTTAAATCTATTTCCCATATTCCTTTAAGGGCATTCTGGGGTTCTTCAAAGAAATTTATCATTTTATATAATTTACTCACTACTCCTTTTATCCCCATTAAATTTCTTCTTATCTTATATAGCATTTCTTCAAAATCTGTCAATTGTCTTACATGTTGTAACTTCTCTTTGTACTCCTTGTTCCACCTGTCCACTGATAGTATCTGAAGCCAGTTCAACCTTAGTTCCTTATAAATTTCCGATTTAGTTTTTTCCTCCTCACACACCTTCAACCAATCTTTTAATAAAACTATATCATGCTTATACATTGTACCTTTTAGTAACTCAGAATTTTTAACTAGAAATGTCTTTATTTCTTGCAACTCTATTATTGGTGAGATATTTGGTACCAATATACCTTTTAATCTTGCCCATACACTTATCATTTCTTTTAAAACGTTGTTCTTTGGTTTTAAATTTAAAACCTCATCTTCCAAAAAAAATCTCCATTTCCACCGACATTACTATACTTCATTTCTATATCTTTCCAAATAAGATGATTTCTTGTCAATAATATTACCATACCTTTGATTTTGAATGCCCTATAATAAATTTTAATATTGGGTAACCCCAAGCCACCCTTTTTCTGTGATCTATACCATAAACGTTTAGATATTCTCGTTCTTTTCCTACCATTACAATCATTAGTCAGTAAATTTTGAAAAACTCCTAATTCTTTATCTGTTTGCTTGATTGGGAGAACCTCAAATAAAAAGTTAATTTTTGGTAATAAACTCATTTTACAAATGGCAATCCCCCTAAACCAAGTGGTCCTGAACTTCTGATATTGAATACTTTTCTTTTTAATTTCATATTTCACTTTACCATAATTTAATTTTTTCAAATCCTCTATATTATCTGCAATATTTACTCCAAGTATTTTATACTTTTCCTAATTTGGATTTTATATTTTTTCCTTAATTCTACCTAACTCCTCCATATTCGGATTACAGAAAATTGCTTCCGATTTCCCCCAATTTATCTTGAAACCTGTTACCTCTTCAAATTGTTGCAAGTGAGTTTGGATCCTTTTCATATTTCTTATAGGGTCTTTCATTACAATCAAAGTATCATCCACATATAAACTTATTTTTGTTCTTTGTATCCCCTCTACATTTAAATCACTCCTTATCGCTCTGGCCAATAACTCCATAGCCATGATAAACAAAGTGGGAGAAAGGGGACATCCTTGTCCCATTCCTGCTTTAAGCTCAATATCCTCTGTGAAAGAGTCATTTACTTTTACTTTAGCATAACTATGTTTATAGAACTGATTAATTTTTAACTTTTCCCAAAATCCACATTTTATAATAATTTCCTTAATAGTAACCCAATGTAACGAATCAAAAGCCTTTAAAAGTCTAAAGATAATAATCGTATTTTACCTTTTTTCTGTTATGTATTTCTAACAAATTTAACACTCTCCTTGTTAAATCAGCCATATATCTACCCTTTAAAAAACCTGCCTGATATATATGTATATATTTCCCCATAAAACTATTTAATCTATTTGCCATAATTGCTGAAAAATCTTTGCATCTTGATTAATTAAAGCAATTAGACGATATGAGAAAACAAGCTCTAAAATTTTCCTGGCTTCGGTATTAACACTATTATGGATCTAAGCCAAGAATTTAGAGATACTCTCCCTTCCAATATATAGTTATATAACCTTTTTAATTTTGGGACAATAATTTGTTTAAATTCCTTATAAAATTCAGTGGGTAATCCATCTTTTCCTGGGGTTTTCCCTACTTTCAGCTTATTTATCACATCTGTTATCTCTTTCTCTGTAATTTGTTCTTCCATTTTATTCCTATATTCTTCCTTTATATATTTCCCCTTATATATTTTTTAAATATTCTTCCAACTTGTTTAATTTAATTTCCTTATCCTTGTATAATTTTTGATTTAAAAAATTAACCATACTAACTTTATCTGATGTTTTATTACACCTTACCACATCCTCCTGTACTAAAGTTCCTATTTCCCTTTTTTCTTTCTTCTTCTTCATGGCTCTTGCTAACAATTTTGAACTCCTATCACTCTTTTCAAATAAATTAAATCTCTCAATTTTTTCAATATCTCTTCTGACTAATTCCTTTTTAAACATTTGTATTCTTTCCAAAATGTTCTTATCCTTTGAGTTAACATGTTTGATTTGAAGAGTTTTAATTTCCTTTTCCACCTCCAATTGCCTATCTCTATTATGTTTATTCTTTACACTCGTAAATTTGATATACTCTCTAAATACTGCTTTCATGGTACCCCAGATTATATTAAAATTTATTTCTTCACTATCATTCATTTTCCAGATTTATTCCCAATTTTTAAGCATATGGTCCTTTATCAACTTCTCTTTAAACAATTTCGGATCATATCTCCAGCTTCTACTACCTTGTATATTTGTTTTAAATTGTAATTCTACTATAACCTTGGCATGTTCTGATTCTTTAAAAATTCCTGCTTCCACACCATTTAAATCTTTCAATATTTTTTTTGTTACAAAAACATAATCAATATATATGTCCCCCCCCCCTTCAATTCACGCCAAGAATCTTTTAATCCAACAATCTGGCCTTTGATCCTTTCCTGTAATTAGTTAAATTTATAAAATTACTACCAAGTTAATAGTAGCAATAATAATCTGTTATGATATAAATACAGTACTACCCTTTTGAGAGAAATGGCACTTTCTGAAACTCTGCTTTCATAAGGGAGCCATGAAATATTCCATGAAATATTCTGTTTCTTATCTGCCAACAGAGGGCAGTGATCCCCCAATTTGCTTTGCAAACTGAACAAAACTGGTATTTTTCAGATTTCATTTGTTCTGCAGATATGTACATATTGGTGGCATTAGCCTTTTCAGGTATGGAAAACCACATTGATATGGTACCATAAATGATTAGTAGTCTCCATTTTAACTTTAAATTGCTTCACATTTTCCATGCTTCAACATGCTGTACTTACTTAGCAAAGAGGTAGGAAAGGTCAATAACCTCCCTCCCCTTCTTGAATGCAGGCTGTAGCACCTCCTATTTCTTGCTACTTCTGCTCTCCCATTACAGATTTTTCTTATTTTTATATATTACTCTTATCTCTTCCTTATGGCCTGCATTATAGGGCAAATCCACTAAAGAAGAGACAAGAAAAGATTGTACACAACATTTGGCTGTATAGATCTCTTGGCTGCCATATTTCAAAGCATTCAATGCACAAAGAACAATAGGTGTAGTAGAGAATGATTCCACAGAAAACTTCTTTGTCTTACAAGCATCCAGGACATATCTTTGAGCAATGATTGATGCAATCAATACTTCCTAAATGCAACATAATACTTTTCATGGTCTATTCAATTCATATTTCTCAGGATGTTTTGTCAGTTTAAAAAATGAACATCATCATAAAAGGAATTTAGGAAAAGAAATTCCACCTATAATCAAATCTACAGTCTGTCCAAATGTTGAGCAAGGGTGTTACTTTCCCATTGCACTTATGAAATAGGTAATTTCCCCCCTCAGCTTTGACGGCACTACTAAAAGAATGCAGCACAGATTCCCCAACCCCCTGATCTTATTACAGGAAGATTAAGGGAAGTATTGAAACAATGCACAGGAAAGAGGCCAGGCAATATTTCACACTCGGAGGAACTTGCTATATTATGATTAGGATTTCAGTCAAATCAGCTTACTGACACATTTAGGAAGAGGTGACTACATCAGAGTGCAGACATCATTGCAGCTGACAGAGCCTTGTTAAGACATATCAATGGGCATTTATAAGGGTATGTCCAGATTTTTCTCACTAGCTGTTTCACTAGGTGACTGATTAGTTTTAACTGCTTACTCTGCTAACTGTTCTTCTGAAATGAACTGTTCCTTGTATTCACCCCTTGAATCCTGCTGGTTTCTTCTTCTCCTCTCAAGACTATTTATGTACTACAAATAATAAGTTCACTATGATGTACAAACAGGTACATATTTCTGATATACAAACAGTTCCATAATATTTCTGATGGAAATATTCCCAGAGGTTGGAAAAGTTACATTTCTGGTCAATGATCCTCAAAATCCCTTGCTATGCTGGCCAGTGAATTCTGAAAGTTACAATCCAAAAAAGTAACATTTTCCATTCTGAGTATTATGGAATTAAAAGCAATAGCACTCAGGCTATCTTTTTTTTTAGTTCCTCTCTTTTCAAAGCACAAGCAAGGAAAAAACCCAAACTCTTGTTTCCTCAGTTTCAACCTGGGCTGTCTTAGACTGAGCAGAATGAGGTGATTGGCTCAGTTGGTCTGCAGTGGACGATGTGGAGAAAGTGAGGGTTGCAGTCCGCAGTGGTTCCTCTCTATTGGAAAACAAATCTAAATATTCAAGGAACCTGTCCTTCCCTGAGGTAATGCATGGCTCGCAGGTCTGGTGAAGACTAACATTCCATTGCCATTGTTGAAGTATGGTTCAGCTATACTTTAGTCAACCTTAGGTCAGGGATCTGCAAACTTGGCTCTCCAGGTGTTCTTGGACTTCAATTACCAGAAGCCCAAGTCAGTATGCCTGCTGATCAGGACTTCTGGGAATTGAAGTCCAAGAACATCTGGAGAGCCAAGTTTGCAGATCCCTGCCTTAGGTGATCAAGGTGGAATCAAGGAGTGCTACTGGCACTTAAGGCAGAGAAAGCTACCTATCCTTGGCCAGCTATTTCTCCAATGAATCAAAATTGCAACCCTTATAAAAGTGTCTCTACCCTGACATCCAGTGACAACAATGGCTACAAAAGGCTACCAGTCTCTATAATTCCTTTGCATACAAATGCAGAGTTACTTAGATATCTATATTTCTGATGCAACAGCAAAGTACTAAGAAAGGATGGGTACAGAAATAAAGAAAACTTACAAGCAGGGAAACAACACAACTTAGGAAAGGGTTACATTGGAGGATAGATGACAGATATTTCCTTACCATGTTAGTAGTGCCTTTTGCCAAATATGAACCATAAGTAAAAGCTTCAGGAATAAAACAGAAAGACAGTAATATGTACCTTTTTTGTATTAAAATACCATTAAATCATCACTGGAGAGGATCCAGGTGATCTTTCTTCCTGGAGAATCAAACAGTAATGAATATTAAACAAATCTTTGGGGAAATCAAGGGAACATTTAAAGCAAAAATGACCATGATAAGGGACAAAAATGGCAAAGATTTAGCTGATGCAGAAGAGATTAAGAAAAGATGGCAAGAGTACACAGAGGAACTCTACAAAAAGGAGCTCAACACCCCTGATAATCACGATGATGAGAACATTGAACTTGAACCAGACATCCTGGAGAGTGAAGACAGAAAGCCCCTAAAAAGCACTGCAAACAACAAAGCCAGTGGAGATGGTGGTATCCCAGCTGAATTTTTCAAAGCCCTAGAAGATGATGGAATCAAATTATAGCATTCTATATGCCAGCAGATTTGGAAAATACAACAATGGCCACAGGATTGGAAAAAGATCAGTATATGTTCCAATCCCAAAAAAGGGTAATGCCAAAGAATGTTCAAATTATCAAACAATTGTACTCATCCCACATGCTAGCAAGGTTATGCTCAAGATAATACAAGACAGACTGCAGCAGCACGTGGAGAGAGAACTACCAGAGGTGCAGGCTGGTTTCCAAAGAGGCAGGGGGACTAGAGACCACATTGCCAACATACGTTGGATCATGGAGAAAACAAAGTAATATCAGAAACAAGTCTACTTCTGTTTCATGGACTACACCAAGGCCTTTGACTGTGTGGACTACAACAAAATGTGGCAAGTAATTAAAGAGAAGGGAATACCAGAACACCTTAGATGCCTCATGAGAAATCTGTACATGAGTCAAGAAGCAACAGTTAGGATAGAATATGGAATGACAGAGTGGTTTGGAATAGGAAAAGGAGTCAGACAAAGCTGCATTTTATCACCCTGCTTATTCAACTTATACAAAAAGCACATAATGTGCAATGCAGGGATGGAGGAATCACAATTTGGAAACAAAATTGCTGGGAGAAACATCAACAACTTGAGATACGCAGATGATACTACCCTAATGGCAGAAAGTGAGGAAGACCTAAAGAAGCTCCTGATTAGGTTGAAAGAAGAAAGTGCAAAAGCTGGCTTGAGACTCAACATCAAGAAAACCAAGATAATGGCAACAGGTCCTATCAGTCCCTAGAAAACAGATGGGGAAGAAGTAGAAGCAGTGACAGATTTTACTTTCCTAGGATCCAAGATCACTGCAGATGGTGATTGGAGCCATGAAATAAAAAGCCGACTGATGCTAGGGAGACAAGCTATGAGAAACCTGCGGAACATAGTTAAAAGTAGAGACATCACCTTGAAAACAAAAATTCTCATAGTCAAAGCAATGGTATTCCCTGTGGTAATGTATGGTTGTGAGAGCTGGACCATTAGGAAAGCTGAGTGCAGAAGAATAGATGCCTTTGAGATGTGGTGTTGGAGGAGAGTTTTGAGAGTCCCCTGGATAACGAGGAGAACAAATAGGTCAATCTTAGAAGAAATCAACCCTGACTGCTCCTTAAAAGGTCAAATAGTAAAGATGAAGCTAAAGTACTTTGGTCATCAAATGAGAAGAGAGGATTCACTTGAGAAAGCCTTGATGCTGGGAAAGATGAAGTGCAAAAGAAGAAGGGGGTGGCAAAAAATGAGGTGGCTAGATGGTATTGTAGATGCAATGGGCACAGAGCTAGGTGGGTTGAGGAGGATGGTGGAAGACAGATGTGCCTGGAGGACAGTGGTTCATGGGGTAGCTAAGGGTCAGAATCGACTGTGAGACTGAACAACAAAATCTTCTTTATATTTAAAGAAAATGGGAGTGCTGAGCATGACATATCAGACAGATATAATATGGACCATAGCTAACAGATTAGTGCTAAATTATGTATATTTCCAGTCTAGAACATTCTGTCCAGTATTTCTTTCCTTCCTTGGCTAAACTATGGAATTCAAAATTTAGCTTACCAGCAAAGTTCAATGAAACATACCTTGAATAATATTTAGATAAATAGAAAGGCATCTCAAAAGAGTCTTAAAACCTGAGTAGTGCCATTGTTCAGGCAGTTTTCTGCAAATTCATTTGGGCATTGTGCCTGATAATTGACACTTTTAATTGTGCCAGGAAATAGACTCTACTCATTTCAAGGTAAAATGGCACATTACACTAATCATGTACATTCAAACCTCGCATAAAGAGCACCTCACTTAAAAAGCAACTTGCTTAAAGAGCAGAATTTTCTCTGAATGTTCGCTTTGCTTAACAAATAAAACCAACCAAAAACTTGCTTAACAAATAAATTGGGGTTCGCAATCCCCCCCCCCCGGTCATAATTGGTCATTTACAATGGTGTTTCACTTAAAGAGCAAACTCGCTTAAAGAGCAATCCTGTGGAACGCATTATGCTCTTTAAGTGAGATACAACTGTATTTGAATGTGTGTGTTTTTCTTTCCAATGTAGGGAGAAGTTGGTCTGGAACAAGATGACAGCATGTAAAGACAGAGAGAGAGAGAGAGATCTAATCAGTTTTCCTTATTTTCATGTGCTCTAATTCCTTTCCTTCATATTTCATGAGCTAGAGTGTTTGTTATTTAACAGCTCTCTTCTTTACACAATCAGTCTCTTTGGATAATATTGTAGTCGGCAACATGTTCCTATCTCTAGTTATAAACAAGAAAAATAGGGAAAATATTCTTGTGAATTAATCAGGTGCCTGGTACCAAGCCAAGATTTCTGATAACCCAAGATTGTTTTAGTACCTGTTGTGTATAAGAACTTCAGCAGAAACCTACATCTGCAAGAGGGAATGAGTCTTTGGCTGACTGTGACATTGTCTCTTGTGCTGGCTGGTTTTCTACTTTGACTGATGGTGATAACAGAAAAGTCATTGAAGCATCCAATAGAAGGATGCAAAAGTTCCAGACATCATCTTTGTATTATTTTTGTTTTCTATGAATTGTCCCTTCAAAAGCGCCCCACTGATCCGCCTCAGCGGGGCGTTTGGGATGAGGGGGGGAGACCTTTCCAGTAGCCTTCGCAAGTGCCCCGCTGACGTCCGCGTGCATGTGGGGCGCTTGCAGAGGTTACTGGAAAAGCCTCTCCACTCTTCCCAAACGCCCCATTGATCAGCATCAGCGGGGCATTTGGGATGAGCGGGGAGACCTTTCCTGTAGACTTCGCAAGCACCCCGCTGATGTGCGTGTGCATGTGGGGTGCTTGCAAAAGGTACTGGAAAAGCCTCCCCACTCTTCCCAAACACCCTGTTGATCCGCATCAGCGGGGCATTTGGGATGAGGGGGGAGACCATTCCTGTAGCCTTCGCAAGCGCCCCACTGACGTGCAAGTGCATGTGGGGCGCTTGCAAATGGTAATGGAAAGGTCCCCCCACTCTTCCCAAACGCCCTGCTGCTGCGCAGCGTGCGTCAGTGGGGCGCTTGCGAACGGCGGGGGGACCCTTTCCAAACGCCCTGCACCTTGCGTCTGCGGAGTGTTTTGGAATGCAGCGGGCCCCGCTGCATTCCAAAGCACCCCGCAGACGTGCCACCCATCAGCTGGGCATTTTGGAACATGGACAGGGGAGTCCCCCGCCGCGTTCCAAAACACCCCGCAGACACAGGCGGGGTTTTTTGGAACGCAGCGGGGGTCCCCTGCCCACGTTCCAAAACACCCTGCATATGCGAAGCTTCTCGTTAAGCGAATTTTTGCTCGTTCAACGAAGCAGACCTTTTGGGGAAAGGTCTGCTCGTTAAGCAAGTTTTTCGCTATACGAGATGCTCGCTATGCGAGGCATTACTGTAATTGAATTAGGATTCTACTGAATCTCACAAGTGTATGGTACTATCTGGTCCCAACCATTAGTTTTCCTCTTCTGTTTGTTTTAAATAAGCATTCAGTTTTGTGGTTTTCACTTCTGTTGTAAATTATTTCGGGATGATTTACCCAACTGTGACATATAAATATTTCAGGTAACAAATTGCTCAATAGGCAAAAAAAAATCATATTGCATTTTAAATGCAATAAGTTAATGAAATGATTATTTGTTCTTCAGGAAAAACAGTATTAATCATTTTTCTGTCAACCAGGACTCCGAAATTGATGGACAATAACATGGCTAGAATTACTGTACTTATACCTTCTGGCAAAAGCTCATCCAGAATAAATCCCAGCCATAAATTCAGAAAACAATAAGGACAATTGCTGTTGGACCTGTTGTATGACCAAGTGCCTATGCTTAACTTGCAACAATTCACTGCTGAAATTTACACCAGTGGAGTCAGGTGAGGGTAAATTTTCAACTTGATTCTGGCCAATTTTTAAAATTACTTAAAATTGAATTTTTAGAATTTTAGATTTTTTTTAAAGGTAGAAAAAGGCAGGCAGAATGATAAATTTTGATGAGTATGGAGCAAGCCTAACTGGTATTGAAAATGCACAGTCAAGGACTGCTATAGAGAAAGCCCTACCTTTTGCTAAATACAGGAAATACTTTCAATGTATATTAGTGACACACATGTTCTTAGGATAAATGTATTACATTGACAAAAGGATGTGTAGTTCTGTGTTTCTGGGGCAACTGAGGTCAAAGCCCACAGGAAATCAAATGGTAGAATTGTACCACTCATGGATTTCCCATGTTAAATTCAACATTTATGTGGTTCAGAGTGTTAAAATAAAAAGGATACAAAACTACAAGTGGGGAAAGAAATTAAAGAAGATATTGAAGTGGCATTAACAGAGAGAATTATTCTTCTTCCATATCTTGGCTAGACATGAAACTGCCAAAATGAAGCCACCTTTTGGGGAGTTCATTCTGCTGTTCCTTTCACCTTCTTCTTCCATGTCTAGGTCAGAGGTGAAAATGCCAAAATGAATGTACTTTTTGGGGAGTTCATTCTGCAGTTCCTTTTGCCTGATCTAGTGTGAGAAAGATTAGATGGCAACACAAGATTGCAATTACCAGGATATGCCTGATTGTGGTTCAAAAATACTACAATCTTCAAGGACGCTCTTTCTGTGTATCCCAATAGAAAGTATGATATTTGCTTTAGAAATGAGTATTCCATTTGTTAAATCATCATTGTCTAGTGTTGTGATCCAGCCCTCCTCTGACTCTGAAGAGGACCTGGATCAGGGGGTACTCCCTTTGCCCAGCCCAGTTATGCCTGCACCAGAGCCCAAGGATGCCCTGAGCCAGGGATCTCAGCCTAAGTCTGTTTTCCCCGGCAGCTGACCTGTCAGATCAACCTTGAGTCAGGGAGAGGTCCAGGAAACAGCTACACCTGAAACACAGGCAGGCTAGAGGAAAGCACCAAAGAAGGCTCCCAGCTGATACCAATTAGCTGGGAGGCTTATAAGCAAGCTTCTTGCAGCCTGCCAGCATTGCTACAACTCATGTGTGAATACTGACATCCTCCTTGACTCCAGACTGCCTGCTTAGAACCTGACCTGCCTGTCATGATCCTGACTTCTCTGCCAACCTTGACAATACCCCTGGACACCCTTTGGATTAGATTACTGACTCTGACTATGAGTAAACAGATCTCAGCTTGCCTTTTGGACTTTGATATCTGGACTATCCTTGAATAAGACTCTCTATGTAGTGCCACCATGCAGTGACAATGCCTGCATGGGTGGGTCAGCACATTGCTTATTCAGACATCCCATGTTCAGCATATGCCCTTGCAGCCACAGTTGAAACAGAAAGGGTATGCTGTATCACTAATTTCAGATCCAGCATAGGGAGAGGACAGGAAGTGTACAAGTAAAACTTCTAAACATTTCCACATTGCTTTTTCAAACAAAAAATATACTGTTGTTTTCCTTTGAATAAATTGACATGCTCGTCTGGAGAACAGGAGAGGATATTCCAGCCAACATTTTTTGTTGTTCCAACCCACAGTCGATTCCAACCCATTGTGACCACATGGACCATTATCCTCCAGGCACCCCTGTCCTCCACCATCCACCTCAGCCCGCCCAGTTCTGTGCCCATTGCATCTACAAAAGCATCTAGCCATCTCATTTTTGGCTGCGCCCTTCTTCTTTTGCCTTTCACATTTCCCAGCATCAAGGCCTTCTCAAGTGAATCCTCTCTTCTCATTTGATGTCCAAAGTACTTTAGCTTCATCTTTACTATTTGACCTTTTAAGGAGCAGTTAGGGTTGATTTCTTCTAAGATTGACCTATTTGTTCTCCTCGCTGTCTAGGGGACTCTCAAAACTCTAACACCACATTTCAAAGGTGTCTGTTCTTCTGCACTCAACTTTCCTAATGGTCTAGCTCTCACAACCATACATTACCAGTGGGAATACCATTGTTTTGACTATGTGAATTTTTGTTTTCAATGTGATGACTCTATTTTTAACTATGTTCCCTAGGTTTCTCATGGCTTATCTTCCAAGAATCAGTCACTTTTTTATTTCATGGCTGCAATCACCATCTGCAGTGATCTTGGATACTAAGAAAGTAAAATCTGTCACTGCTTCTACTTCTTCCCCATCTGTTTTCCAGGGACTGATAGGGCCTGTTGCCATTATCTTGGTTTTCTTGATATTGAGTCTCAAGCCATTAAATCTGTTTTACACCTCCACTGTGTATTCCTTAGGGATATTGTGTAGGTCATACCTGTCTGGTCTAAGTGTTTTCCCTATTTTCTTTAGTCTAAGCCTGCATTTTGCAATCAGTAGGTTATGATCTGAGCCACAGTCTGCTCTAGGTCTTGTTTTTGCTGACTGTATGGAGGTTCTCCATCTTTGGCTGCAGAGTATGTAATCAATCTGGTTGCGATGTTGGCCATCTGGTGATGTCCTTGTGTAAAGTCACCTCTCGTGTTGCTGGAAGAGGGTGTTTGCTATGACCAGTGTGTTATCTTGGCAGAACTCTATCAATCTTTGCCCTGCTTCATTATGTGTTCCAAAATCAAACTTGCCTGCTATTCCATTCATTTTTTATTTCCTACTTTGGCATTCCAATCTCCAGTGATAATGTGGACATCATTTCTTGATGTCTGTTCTATGAGGTGTTGTAGGTCTTCATAGAACTGGTCAATTGGCTTCATCTGCACCAGTGGTTGGTGCGTAGACTTGAATTACAGTGATATTGAATGGTTTTCCTTGGATTCAGACTGAAATCATTCTGTCATTTTAAAGACTGTATCCCATTACTGCTTTTCTCATTCTTTTATTAACTATTATAGCCATTCCATTTCTTGTAATATTTTCTTGTCCACAGTAGTAGATATGATGGTTTCCTTAGCTGAATTCGCCCATCCCTGTACATTTTAACTCACTGATTCCCAAGATGTCAATGCTTATTCTTTCCATTTCATTTTTTACCACTTCCGGATTTCCTTGATTAATAGATGTTACATTCCAAGTTCCTATACAGTATTGTTCCTTGCAACATAGTATTTCTCTTCCAACTATCCTATCCCCTCCCCCATCTTCCGTCCTGATGGGCTCAACATCCTGTTCCATCTATTTTGCCTTTTTGTTATCCCTTTTGTCCCTGTCCATGGAGTTTTCTTGGCAAAATTCCTGATGTGGTTTGCCGGTTTCTACGCCAGTGTTTTCCTATCATACATTTTATCACAATTTAACACAAAGTAACAGTCTAAAAAGTAAAGTTGGTTAGTACTTTATATAAGAAACAAAAAGTTATATATTTAGTCAGAAGTTAAAAAGTATTTCATTAGTCATTTCAAAAATAGTCATCGACCTTGGTATGAAAAGGAAAACTTTGGTATGAAAAGAACAATCTACTATATCAAGTCAATTATAAAGAATTCAACTAAGTATTGATGCGGTAGTTCAGTTACTTATCACATGCATGTATGCAGCTTGAAGTCTGTGATAAAAACAGCAATGAGTCTGTCCTTTTATTCAGCTCATCCTGGGTGTGTGAGCTGGATGATGGCAACCGTCGTTGTGCTCTGGGTGGTGTTTTGGCTGATGTTCCTCATTACTCTTCACTCCCTGGATGGCTTCTGCCAGGCCTGTCTTCCCAGGATGCCTCCTCCCTCTGGGGTGGGGGTGGGGATGAGGGTGGGGATGTTTAAAACAATATTACAAGAGATATTAGAAGAAATGATGAAAATAGTAGGCACCCTACATTGTTCTGTTAAAAAGAAATCATGCCCAGTGCCTTTTTAAAGCCTCTCACTTATTCCCTTCCTTATGGCTCCCTTAAGAACTTGCTTGGCTCATTGGTAAGATGAGGACCTTCTTTTGGAGGCCTGGAACAGAGAGAGAGAGAAAACAAAGTGTCCAGCACTGTAGATTTCTGGTGCCCTAATCAGAAGCCCTTCTGTCCTGCCTGCATTTCAGATCCCCACCCCCAGGGCACCCTAGAATTACACCATTTTGTTTGACCTGGCCTTGTCAATGGCAGTTCCCAATTTGCAGACATGGGGTTTTTCCCAAGAGCAGTAGAAATACATATGATTTTTTGAACCTGAGTAAGGATCAGGTTGGAAGGTCTCCAAAAGACCACAGGGTAGGTCAGGCACCAAAAGGGGTAAAAGACCTTAGCTGAATACCAAAACTTGTTGGAACAAGCTGAACTGTATGGAGCTCTCAAGGTTCTGCAAGTTAAGCCTGGTCCATCCTTCCTCCAGCATGACAAAGGTTCAGTCCTAGGAGTCAGAAAGACCTGCTAATAGTAACAGAAAATACCAGAATGAGTCTGTGTCTTGAAGAAGGAGATCCATGGTGCTAGAAGAGTGTTGGGGCTCAAAAACCTGTCTTTTTAATTGGTCATCTGAAGAAAGGTTGGAGGAACAAAGTATATTTAGCCTGGTGAAGACAAGAGTGAGAGGGAACATTACTCATTCAATACCTGAAAGGTGTTTAATAAAATGAAGTTAAAAAGTGTAGGTTCCAGAGGAACATTAGGGAAAACATTCTAATGGTATCATTTCTGTTCACAGATCCAAATGTTGTTGTGGATAAAGGGCCATCTTTCTTGGAATTATTTGAATATAAGCTGGATAAGAATCTGCATTAGTTCAGGGAAAGCTTAACTAATCACTGTACCATGATCCAGAGAACATCCAAGCTGAGTTTAAGTACCATGTTTCAGCTCAAATCTTATTAATGTTCCAAATTCATATGTCTTGTAAAGAAAACTTGGAGACTACTGAAAAGATTGAAAAACAAAACAAACAAAAGGACACTGTATACAAATATAGCTCTAAACCAAATAGCATATCAATACCAATTTGATTTTCAGAACAAAACCAATGAATTTTCTACTGCCTTTTGTTAGCAGAACTAGATGAAGCCATAAGAAAATGTAGAAATGACAAAGTGTCATTGCTTAATAATATCTGGATTGAGCAAATTAATCATTTGGGCAAATCACAAAGGAATGGCTTCTTCAACTCTTTAATAACTGTTGGACAAATAAATCCTAGAATATGAGAGAAGCCAAAACTAATTGCTATGTAGAAATGAGGCAAAGAATCATCAGATCCCAAAATATAGAGACCAGTCTCTCTGCTATGGCATTTATACAATGTGTTTGAATGAAAATCATCTCACCCTTAAAACTGAACCTCTAATAATCCAAGAACAGGCAGACTTGAGGCATGGCAAGAGCTGTGATGCTCAAATCTTAAATGAAACCCAGCATATAGAGGATTGGTATGAAATACATAAAATAACTGCAGCGGCATTTGTTAACCTTACAGTGACAGATGATGTTGTCCACCAATATGCCATCTATATGCTGATGATATCCAATCTTTTTTCCCATCTGAAGCTGTTCTGTGCCTAGATCAACAAGAGCCTATTCACAGTAAAAGACTGGATCAGGGCTAATAAAAAGAAAGTTGATCCAGACCAGACAAAAATGCTTCTGGTCAGTCGCAAGGCAAATTAGAGGATAGGGATCCAGCCAAGAAGTCAGGTTTGCAAGCTTGGGTGTGATCCTGGATACAAAAATGAGACTGGATGCTCAAGCCTCAGTGGTGGCCAGGAATGTCTTTGCATAGTTAAACTGGTGTACCAACAGCACCCATTCCTTGAGATGTCTGATTTAGCCATGGCAACACACATGTTAGATATATCTTGCTTGGCTTACAATAACATGCTTCATGTGGGGCTGCTTTTGAAGAGTGTGTGGAAACTTTAGTTGGTTCGACAGATCATAGGAAGCATGTAACTCCCTTATTACAACAGCTTCACTAGCTGGCAGTCTGTTTTTGAATTCAGTTCAAAGTGCATTAAGCACTATGGGGCAATATAGAAGTGTGATTGCTTTGTTTTGTATTGATTATCTATAAAGCCCTATACAGCTTAGAAGTCTCCCTTGCTCAAAAGTTAGTTGTGTCTGACTTTTGTTAGTTAGTTGGGTGTGGTGGATGTGGTGCTTATCTCTTTTTACAGCCAAAGAGTCAGCTCTGTCTGCACTGCAGACATTTCCATGTGGAAGGTATGACTAGACACCAGAGTGCACAGAACACTTTTACTGCCTCACCAAAGTGGTACCTATTTATTTATTTATTTATTTATTTACTTGTTCTCTTCTTGCTTTCAAACTGCTAGGTTGACAAAAGCTGGCTCAGATGACAGGAGCTTACTCTGTTGTGTACCACTCAGGACTCAAACTTCTGTCTTGCCAACCTTCTGGTCACCATGCTCAGTGTCCTAACCACTAAGCTACCACAGCCCCACATACAGCTTGTGTCCATGTTATTTGAAGGATTGTATTACCCTGTATGAGCCTGCTCAGCTTTTATGTTCTTTCAGTTCTGCCACATTCCCAAGCTAGTTTGGTGAGGCCATGAGAGAAGGCCTTCTCAGTAACTTCCTTCAGGCTCTGGAAAGCAACTTCCCCAGAAGCCACTCCCCCATCCCCATCCCCACCCCATCCTCTCATTCTTGTTCTATCTGTCATCAGGCAAAGACCTTTTTTTTTTCAGGTAGGCTTTCAATGAGAAGATCTAGGAAACACTTTTTTATATGAAATCTAGATTTTGAAAATGTTTTTTAAATCTTGATTAATGTTTTATTTTTAATATATAGTTTTATTATATTTTAACTTGCTATTATTGTATGATTTTAATTGTTTAATTGTTGTGAGTTATCTTCATTTCTTCATGGGGAGGAGTGTGGCATAAAAATAATACATTAAATGAATAAATAAAAGCCCCTCAAATGTCTCTATCTCCTTATTTAAGATGTGTAATGGGCTAATAGAAATGGCCATCATTCTACTTTAAAACTGATTATCTCAAAACAGTGATCTCATTTCATTGATGGCAATTTTCACACCAGTGTACTTGAAGCACATCCAGTAATACCTGGATATTCATCCAGTGATGCTTGAAATGATGATGCAGACAACAATATAAATTTTAACAGAACACTTGAAGATGACGGGCAGCAAGAATTAACTTAGTTATTTCAGTTTCAATTGTATTACTCAAGAACAGAACCTAACTGTTGTTGATTGATCTTAATTATTCCATCACATGCACAACCACTTGCTGCTGTCAAGCAATATGTGTCTACTATATCAGAGTTATATATAGACTTATAGACTTAAATAGAATAAACTGATTAACAGAAAAAACAAGAAGAATAATTATTAGTGATGTCAGTTTTGCAAATGTATAATCTCATTTTTATTCCTTACTTCTAAATTTTGAATCTGGCATTATAAGCAGTGCTGTCAGTTGTGTCAGATAATTTTTCAAGTAAACATTGCATTATATATAAGATGCTACTTCATATCTGAAAATCTAATGCTTCCAAAAATTGACTTTTGTTGCTTTTCTTCTCTCTCTCCCTTCAATTGTATAGAAGTACAGTCAAAGCTCGCATAAAGAGCATTTCTCTTAAAGAGTAAATCGCTTAAAGAGCAGCATTTTCTCTGAATGTTCGTTTTGCTTAACAAATAAAACCAACCAAAAACTCGCTTAACAAATGAATCAGGGTTTGCAATCCCCCCCACAATTGGTCATTTAGAATGGTGTTTCGCTTAAAGAGCAAACTCGCTTAAAGAGCAATCCTGTGGAATGCATTATGCTCTTTAAGCGAGGCACCACTGCATTGAGCAAGAAAAAAGTAGATGACACTCACCTCTTTGATCCCTGGCGTGAAAAGAATGTGTAAGTGCTGCAAGACCACACAGGCTACTTCAGGACTTTATCAGATTTCCCATTCCATAGGAGGATCTGTATATGCATACATCACTGCATCAAAGACAGAGCTTAGAACTACTTTTTTTAGACGATATCTCTCAGAATCATCATTCAACTGGTAACAGGACTCCTTTCTGATGCCCTCTGAATGTGTGGACTGCAGAGAAGTGGTTGCTGGCCTTATTGTTGGAGAGAAAGGGTTACTCAACGTATCCATATGTTCTTCCGCAACTTACATGGATCATGTGGATGCTCCATATTTGGTTAGAGAAGACTTTGCCATTTCTCAGTAAAGTTCAATGTCATTCCTCATGTGTTTGAGTCTTCTTCAAGGGGTGAAAGCTAGGATGACATAACATAACAGGAAGAAAGTAGAATAAAAGAGAGACTCAAGGGTTCAGCTGGCAGTACTTTCTGAGAGGCACAGGAGAGTGAGGAAGAGTCCTGCCAGATCCTTCCCTGAAGTAGTCAGTTCATCCAGAGAACAATTAGAGCCTCCCAAATAAGCAGCCCCACCCAAGAGACTTCAAAAAGTTCAAGATGTTTAGAATAAAGAACTTAAAGCATAAGAAGCCAGCATCTTCAAGGCTAGCCAGTGACAGCTGAAAGTGGAATCATCTGGAAGCTGGAAGAGTTATAAATACAGCTGTCTTAGCCAGAGCAACATTTAGAAGACATCACAAATAATTAGTCTATGTCTTGTTCAGTTTCAGCACTCACATTGTTTCTTCTTGTACTTAGTCCACCTGAGTTGGATTGTCTTTCGACTGTGTCCCTATCTCCTCTGTGTTTGATCTGCAAATGATTTATGGACTGATAACTTAGCTAGTGACTAGTGATGATTAGTCTGTGTCTGATACTGGGCTTGTCTGGACTACCCTATTTCTGGCACTTGGAATTTGCAAAACTACTTGACGGGGCTATTTCAGGTTTTATGCTGCTCTCTTTCGAGGCTTCAACAGTAAAGGAATCAAAATAAAAAGTCAAAAAATGTTGTGACACTTTAAAGACTAACTGCTGTGTTTTAATGTTAGCTTTCATGGATTAAGTCTACTTCATCAGACAAAAGCTTCTCTGATGATATAGTGTTAATACCAGAATCAGTAGAAGAAGTGAAGAATATCCTCCAAGAGTTAGACACAGAAAGTTGGAAGATCGGCCTGAAGATCAATATGTCAAAAATGAAATATATACAGAGTGCCTCCACAAATGCCATAGATATGAGATGTGAAAATGAGATAGTGGAAGAAGTTGATTCATATGTATACCTTGGGCAAGAGATTAACCTAAGGCACAATCTAAAAAAAGAAATTTTGAGATGATGGCAAGCAGCATGGGCAGATTTTAACAACATAAAGGATGTGCTTAGTGAAGCAAAAACAAGAAAATTACAGGCTGAACTCATCAACACCACTATTCTGCCTCTTTTATTATACAGCAGTGAAACATGGGCACATACAAAAGCTAACATAAAAAACATTGCTATAACACAAAGAACAATCGAGCATAGGATGCTATGGATACAATGTGTTGACCAAATATCAAATGAAGAAGTGCATATATGATCAGGTGCAAAACAAGCATCAATGTTTAATGAGTTTGCAACACATTGGTGGGCTGGGCATGTGTGTCACTTCAAAGATGGCAGGTGGATGAAAACTGTCACAGAATGGATACCACTTGACGTAAAGTGACCACTAGGAAGGCCAACAACCAATGGGAAAACCAGTTAAGGGCAAAGTTCTTGGAGCCCTGGATGAGACTGACATGGGATCAGAAACAGTGGAAGATGATGCTTTGATCTACCATGTCAACCTGATGTGTGAAACACGGATCAACCAAGTAACCAAGAAACCACTTCTGGATTGCCTTGCAGCCTGACCTTTACTGCTGATTTCTTGCTATGTATGTCTTTTGGACAACCTAGCAACATTTTGGACTTTTCTTGTTTGGTTGTATGATTCTTTATAGTGGCTTTACTTAGTTTGTTTCAGACTCCAGCTTTAGATGTCCTGCATCTGTTTTATCTTACACTCTTGTAAGCCTCTATTTGCTGACCCTGTGACCTGCCCCACCCAGGGAGAGTGACAGTTATTGATGTGTTACTTTTAAATTTTGCACTTTTTTCTCTTCCTTGTAGTTTTGTTAATGAAAAAAGTTGACTAAGAAAACATGTGTCAGTGCCAATGTCAACCTTCATGGTTTGAATGTAGACTTTAATTCATGTCACCATAAGCCCAAGGTTGGACATTTTCCTTTTTTAAGCTACAAATCCCCAAATGATTAGCTAGTGGGAAATTTTAAGAATTATATTCTAATTAGAGTTGTGTTCTAATAAAGTTGTATCGCAAATCTAATCAAACAATCTAAAACTGCTATGGACAACTTCCTCCTGAAACCATTGTGGGCTTGGCCATTGCTACCATTGCCAAACCTACTGTTGCAGTGATCTGCATTACCTTGCTGCAGTAGAATCTTCTCCAATTTCTCATTCCAAACCTTGGCTGCTTATTTCAGTCCTTACAGTACTTTCTTTAGTTGACTGACTAAATCTGGGTATTTCTGATTAATGAAGCCAGGTGGCTGTTCCGTTTACAGCTCCTCTGCAATCTCTCCATATATATGTGCAGTTTTGACATCTAAGTGCTTGACTTACATTTGTTTAGAGGCTGCCACAATTAGGACCATACTTATAGTGCTCTGCTTGACAACAGGGGAAACTGTTGAGTATTCTAGTGCAACCCCAGCATGCAGTAACTAGAGAGACAAGAAGGATTAGTCTGACCTAAAGGAAGTTGTTTTGCATTGTTTGCCTGTAATTACAATTAGAAAGGTTCTTTCCTATCTTTGAGGTAACCTGACAGTATTTGCATGTGTTAAGGCCTGCACAGATACAGAATCTTGGTGTTCCTCATTATATTCCTTAGTGGAAATGAAGATCCAACACCTTTTTTTGTGATAACCTGGCTGTGCTATTAACATCACATGGATTTACCTCCATACCACTTAGAGATGGACAGAAATTGCAGTGTTCATCAGATGCTAGTGCAGCACTGATTTTTAGCTATAATCTGAAATGATATAGTCAGTTTTCTAATGAACAGTGGTCTTAAGTTTCAAATTATGATCAAACATTTACCTCTGTTAATGTAATTAATGTGTTCTCCAGGACATTTCTTACAGTGAAAATTACTTTAATTGAATTTCCCATAGGAATGAATTGAAAACTAAAATACATTAACTGAAATGCAGTTTCCCATTGGAATGCATTGAAAACCAATTAATCTGTTCTGAAAAAAAATTCTGTGAACCGAGCCACTATTTCCTATGGATTTTCTTTTGTTATGTGATTTTTATGTTAACCGAGCCATTTGTTAACCAAGGTTCCACTGTATTAGTATTCTTTTTCTTTCATTCACATGATCACAGAAATAACAAATGTTTTCTACTTCAATGGTGATATTATAAAACACTATAGAAATTCATTAGGCATTTAAAATTGAAATAAACCATTAATATTTTTCTTAATATTGAAGTTGGCCACAACCAGGAAGCTAGACATGTCCATGATTCACATTTCTAATTCCTTATGGTAGAGCTTTGTGAGCACAAGGAAGCCTTTCTCCTATCATTAGCAATGATGGAAAAATCAATGTGTGTGCCCCAGGCTGGGTCAGTGAACTTCATCCTGTTTCTGAAGGATTGTATCTGCAAAGATTGTGCATAGTTGTTCATGGAGAATATGTACATAAGACTGAGAGAAGTGCATTGTGAACTACACTAACGGCATACTTTGTGAATGGGAGGGATGAATCTCATTTGTCACACTTTCTATCCAGAGAACACTTTCACAAGTGAAAAAGAGGATAAAAGCTCATCTGCCAGATATCTATATTTTAGGCTGTCCTATTTTGGCCTCAAATTGACTCATTTGAAATATGGTGTTGGAGGAGAACTTTGCAAATACCTTGGCATGCCAAAAAGACAAACAAGTTTGATCTAGAGTGAGTCAAACCTGGACTGTTTCTGGAAACAAAAATGATAACGCTGAGTCTGTCCTACTTTAGGAAGAACAAAAGAAGGCAAGACTTTCTTGGGAATAAATAATGCTGGGAAAGGTGGAAGGCAGCTGGAAACAAGGAATGTCTAACACCAGATGGATTAATTCCCTAAGGAAAGCCACAAACTTACAGAAGTTGACCAGGGTTGTTGAGGACAAGACATTCTGGAAATCTCTTATTCATAGGATCACCATGAATCAGAGACAAATTGACAGCACACCACGGTGATGGCGGCAGCAACAACGTGTTGTGTGTACACAACACTCATTTGCAACTTCCCAGAAAACTTATCTCTTTAAGAGGCAGAATGATGCTGTCAGTTTGCATAGCAGATTAGGGCAAGATTTAAAGGGTAGGTAATTTTGGATGGCGGTTCAAGTGTCATTGTTCTTTAGGTTGTTCTGACTAATGAAATTATTGGCAATCCATTCATTTTTAAAAAATATATAAATTTCTTCTACAAGGAGAAAGAGTAAAAGGTTAACTATTTCTGTCTGTTACTTTTCTAACTCTCCTTTCATTTCTCCAGTAATTTTTCAGGGGAAGATGGTCATATGCCTGGAACCCAATAGAGAGAAAGCATCTGAGATGAGGTGATTTTTGGACCGGAAAAGTAGCTTCCTTTCCATGTACTCCAGTATGAGTCACTTCCAAAGAGGCCTCTTTTCATAAAAAGTAGCTTCCAAGACTGTCTAGGTATGCATTGTGCTGTCCTACTTTTAAAATTCATTTTTAACAGTAAAATAGTAGCAACTCCTTAAAATATGCTATATACTCTAAATAATTTAATTAGATAGATAGCAGATACATGTGGAGTTCCCCATTACAGTAAGCAATTTCTTCTATTTGTACATTGAGCATCTTTTCATCTATAGAAATATCTCCTTTATTGGACAAACTAATTAAATTCATAAAGATCCAGAAAACTGAGATACATTAATCTTTATCTGGCTACCAGGAGCAGACATGTAACAAAACACAGAAGGTATAGTAGGAATGGCCACAATCTGTGGTGGACAGCACTTATTGCTAATTAGTGTGTCATCAATCGAACCAATTTACCCTAGAGGGAAAGGTCCAGAATAAAACAACTACATTGCATAGGAGAGATTAGTTTGTGAAGAAAATGATATATTTCCATTCCTATTAATCTTCGTCTCCATAGCCAATGGTGAGGGAAGATGTCCAGTGACATCTCTTTCCCATTCTTAGTTTAGTATATTTAATTTAATAATTCAATTTATAGGCTGCCCAATCAGGGGGATCTGACTCAGGGCAGCTTACAGTCATATATAAATACTAATACTGTACAAATAATAATGCAGATATATAATACAATACACAATAATACAGGCAATTATGCAGATACACAGTGTAGTCAGCACAGCACAGAAATTATACAATATCAATACCACAAATACAGTCTCTGATACAGAGAAGGTATCATATTACAATTAATTTAACAATACAATTCAATTACCATTCTACCCAGCCCCAAATTAGTTCAAGGGGTGGCTGCTGTGAAAAAAGAAAATTCCACCACCCGTATATGGGGAATGCATGTAGGAAATATCTGTATACATTATACCTGCCTTGTGGTTCCTCTGATAGACAAACCACAGGAATATCCTAGTAAGTGCATGATGGAACAATAATCAATATTTAGCTGCAGTCCATGAGTGGCTAAAATCCAATAGCAAGTCACAACTAGAGCAGGTTGTCTGAATCATTGCTGCAATTTATGGAGGAGTTGACTTACCAAGTCCTAAATGTTTCAGTGGGCAATTTACTACTGGATTTCAGCCACTGTTTCATTGAATCAAATGCATAACTGTACACTTCTGCTCTCTTGGAGTATAATTCTTATCCAAGTTACATATTGATAGGATAACTGAGTGCTCAGCTCAAATCAGTTAATCCTAGAGGAAATCAGCCCTGACTGCTCCTTGGAAGGATAAATACTGAAGATGAAGCGCAAGTACTTTGGCCACCAAATGAGAAAAGAGGACTCACTTGAGAAGGCCTTGATGCTGGGAAAGATCGAAGGCAAAAGAGAAGGAGGCAACAGAGGATGAGGTGAATTGATGGAATTGTTGATGTGATGGGCGTAGATCTGGCCGGGCAGCAGAGGATGGCAGAGGACAGAATCGACTGTGCAACTGAATAATAACAACAAAAGATATTGCTCAATAATGTTCTAATTTTCTTTCCAAGAACTGTCTTACTAAATTATGTTCCCCACCCCCAATGTTTTGGAGATGTTCTAATTAACAGGGAAATATGCAAGCTCTACCCTCAAAAGAAAAGAGTGGAGAAAATCCATTTGTTTGAGATTTATGCCAGTAATTATGTCCTTATGTTTCTCTTCTCAAACCACCATGACACACTTTGCAATTTAAAAAATGTAATGATCTGCAAGCACACAACTTACCTGAAGGCAATATCTTATTGTTGTTTACAAAAAGATTTAAACAGCCCCTCCTGGGTAGCTTTCATCTTTGAACACTATATTCACCTATATGCCTACTCAAAGTTGGCATAACTACTGCTTCCAAAATCCTCCAGCCAGAATGAGATTAGCTTCCTCTTTCTCTCAGATTCAAAAAAGTATTTTGGTAGCATTCTGTCTCCCACCCCCACAATGTGAATTGAATTAAAACTGGAAACATATACTGTACAAGCTAATTTTGAATGGTAGGCAGCTATGATTTCTGTGCTAGCCCACACATCACATCCAATAAACATCAACATCAGATCAGGATCCTATTGATGTCATAGTTAAATATCCATGAAATCTCAAGATTGGTCCTTGTGATCCTCCATACACAATCTCATGACTTTATGATTTCCCTTTATAATGTGTGCTTACAAACTGAAATATTTCTCTATCAGGCTTTTCAGGGAACACAGGAACTAGGGTTCTAGGAGTTCTACCTGCATAGAGAATATTTAGCAAGCTACCCCATAAGATGCAAGAACATTAAAGGTAAAAGTCACCCTTGCTCGAAAGCCAGTCATATCTGACTCTAGGGTTCAGTGCTCATCTCTGTTTCATAGCAGAAGAGCCACCGCTGTCTGCTTCTGCAGACGTTTGCATGGTCGTGTAGCAGGTATGGCAAGACACTGGAGCGCACATAATATTTATTTATTTATTTGATCAATCTTTTATGCTGCCATCCTCACAAGGACTCAGGGCAGCGAACAGACTTTAAAAACACTTAAAACACAATAAAAACACAGTATAAAAATCAAGATTAAAAATTTCAGAGATTAAAAGAGATTAAAAAGATTTTTTTTTAAACACAGAGAGAGAGGGGGGAAGGAGGGGTCAGATGAGCCAACAGATTGAAGCAACCATCTGGCCCATATCCTATACATGCCCTGCCAGCCAGGTCTTAACCCCCCTCCTAAAGGGCAGCAGCTCCGTCTGGAGATGCAACGTACTTGGCAGGAGGTTCCATAGGTCTGGAGCAGACATGGAGAAGGCCCTCCTTCTAGTGCTAGAGAGGTGTGCCTCTCTAGCTGAAGGTACAACCAGAGAGCCTCTCCGATCAGCTCTGGTGGGATGGACAGATGTCCTTAGAGCGATGCGGTCTCTTAAGTATCCTGGCACTACTTGTGAGCATATTACTTGTGAGCATATACATAAAACAGTGATGGCTAACCTTGGTACTGCAGGTGTTCTTGGACTTCAATTACCAGAAGCCCAAGTCAGCACTCCTACTGATCAGGGCTTCTGGGAACTGAAGTTCAAGAACATCTGGAGTGCTAAGGTTGGCCATCACTGTCTTAGGATATATAATACCAGCTAAATTTAACCAAAACATATTTGTTCCATCTTCAGCTTTGTAAGAAATGCTGCTCACATAATTCTCACAAACCTTTATTGATTGGCAGTTATAAGACAATGTTTGCCAAACAGCTCAAAAATTTCTTTTGGGTTTTCTTCTCTCAAGAGAAAAGGCTAAATTACCCAGTGAATGGAAAGGACAATTTTGTTGTTCAGTTGCACAGTCGATTCTGACCATTTGTGACCCTATGGACCATAACCCACCAGGCACCTCTGTCCTCCACCATCCTCCTCAACCCGCCCAGCTCTGTGCCCATTGCATCTACAATACCATCTTTTTGCACATAAAGATCCAAATAAATCCCTTAACCTGCAGAACTACAAACTTACTATTCCTGTCAAGGTAAATCCACCTAATGCAAATAATAGTCAGGTATATAAGCTATATCACAGAGAAAGGTATTGGGCCCTCATTTCTCACGAAGTACTGAGAGGAGGAGCACCAAGATTCTGGATCTAATACATAATGACCTATGTGGACCACCTAATGTACAGTAAAACCTCTTAATGTACAGTAAAACCTCATGTACAGAGCACCTCACTTAGAGACTAACTCTCTTAAAGAGCAGAATTTTTTCCACATGGTTGCCTTGTAGAACAACTAAATACTCACTTAACAACTAAATCGGGGTTTGCAATCCCCCCCCCCACCAGAAGTCATAATTGGTCACTTACCATGGTGGTGGTGCTTTTTCCAAGTGTTTTGCTTAAAGAACAACTTGCTTAAAGAGCCATCCCTTGGAACGCATTATGCTCTGTAAGTGAGGTATCACTGTACTATGATTAAGACACAACTGGGAAAAATAATAATATTTGTAGATGGTTTTCCAAGGTACTGTTTTGTCAACTGTTATATTAGAGGAAATTGAACAGATGGAGAGAAAGTACAAAAGAAGAGACAGAAGTTCTAGACAAGAATGAGATGTAGACCTTGACCAAGACCATGCCAGAAAGATATTATGTGTATCTGGATCTTCAAGCTGAAGCAGGATAATAAAAGAGAAGAGCAGTGCCAAAAGACAGGATCAATTGCAGGAAGGTTCCTGTAAAAGTATCGAGAAGGGATGGTCCTGATTGCAGCAGTCTCCAAACAAATGCAAGTCAGGCACCTAGATGTCAAAATTGCACAGCTATATGGAGAGAGTGCAGAAGAACTATACAAGAGGTGGGTGAATGCCACTGAGAGAGTGGGAAGGTAAATATTTTCTGATGGTTTATTCCTTCACTTTCTTCCTTCAATACTCTTCTCTGCAAATGTTTTGCAGTCTCTACCATGGCTTCACTTACTGGTTTTTACACTAGAGTGTTAAGCCTCGGCATGTTCCATGTTTCCTGGAAACCTACTCAGAGCTTAGAAAAATAATTTTGAACTGTAACTGTGAATATCCTCCAGCCAATAACATCACTGGGAGTTGTAGGACTTTTCTCCTATTGGAGACACAGAACCCTAGTAAGTGCTCTGATCATTTCCATGCTTTTAATTGTTTATCAACTATAAAGTTCTTCATATTCCAGGCGGTACCTTTTGCATATAATATTTTATAGATAAGAGTGTTTTATATATTGTTGCTCAAGAATCCTACATGTACAGTAATACCTTGCATAACGAGCATAATGCGTTCTACACACTTGCTCGTTATGCGAGTAATTCGTTAAGTGAAACACATTTCCCATAGGGAAATGTATTTCGCTTAACTTCACCTGCGGTGCATGCACGTCACCTGGGTGATTGGAAAGGGTACGGGGATCTTCTCCGTACCCTTCCCAAACCCCCGCTGACCTGCATGCGCCTGCAGAGTGTTTGGGAAGGGTACAGGGGAAGAAACCCTTACCCTTTCCAAACACCCAGGTGACTTGAGGTGCGTGCCTGCAGCATGTTTGAGATGCTGCAGGCGCTCCTTTGCGATGGGGGCTTGGGTGTCGCGATAAACGGGCGGGCACCTCTTTATCCTGGCACCCAAGCCCCCATCACAGACTAGAGCGTGCTGGCTGGGTATTTTGGAATGCAGCGGGGAGCCCCCATCCCCATTCCAAAACACCCTGTAGCCGAGCCACCTGTCAGTAACCCCTTCTCAGGTGGGGGTTGGAAAACCAAAGTACAGGTATGCAAATATCTCTTTTAAGCAAATGGCTGAGAATAACCATTTGGCCCTAGGTCAGTGATGCTGAACCTTGGCACTCCAGCTGTTCTTGAACTTCAGTTCATAGAACCCCAAGTCTCTGTGAATCCACACAAATGGGTTTACTGTGGTACGCGCAGCTGGAGAGCCATGGTTCGCCATCACGGCCCTAGGTATTCACATAGCAAATGAAATAGCTTTGGCTGTATGTTCTTTAGAGCTATACAATGAAATAAAATTCACATTCAAATACATAATGTAACTACTGTACATGGATTCATCTTTCCAGTGTCCATCCTTTGCAAATAGCCTAACCCTCAAGTATCAATCACTGACATAGATAGACACTGATTTCTGCTGCTTCTTGATGGAACTCAGGCATCAGATTTCTGGAGAGGTTTCTCCTAACTAGGAAAAAGAAGAATTACACAGGGATCTTAGGGATCTTTAGTTGCCTGGCTACTGCCTGGCCTGCTGCCATCTGAGATAAAATGTAGATTTCATATCACCCCAAATATAGTACTACTACTTATCCAGGGCATCAGATTATGTGTTCATCTGTGCATCATTAAATCATGAGCAATCACATGCTACACATGCTTGAGAGAAAAGGCCTGTGATGTTATTAGAGGACATTTGAGATACTGCCAGTGTATGTGTCAGTGTATGCATTCATATTATTTCTTGCTGGGAGATGAGGGTTAAATTGACTTAGGACATGGTTTAATTTTTAAAAATTAAAGCAATATCCTCAGTTAAACCTAATTTCCCAGAAGCTTCTATTCCCACTCATTTCAATGGGAGAAGCAGATGTGTGGCTCATACAGTATTTTCCATGCCTTGGTCTGCTCTCTTGCTTGAAAGCAAAAGGGCCATTCTGCATGCAAAGCTTCTACCGGTGCATTCTATGAGCAGCCTAAGCTATGGGTCAAAGGAAAAGGCTAAAAGGTTTCATCCTATTCTTTCAAAATAGTTACAGAGGGACAACTCATAACTCTCTCCTTTGTCTAAGCTCCAGGCTCTGAAATGTCAACCATGTGTGCAGCACCATAACAAGCAATTTTGGCACACTGAGCAGTTTAGTATCATCTTCCACCTGGTCCACCATAATGTATGGTGGCAAGCCTCTCCCCTCCCCAAAGAAAAAGGAAGAGAAGAACATGATGCCCCCCAGAAAGAAAAACAAGTGGGGGGGTCTAACAAAAAGGGGGCAGGAGGTGTCCCATTTATTTTCTTAACATACATTGGGATATTAACCCCTAGATTTTAGTAACCACTACATTTTGGTAGTGGTTAAGATGCTGAACATGATGACTGGAAGGTCAGCAGGTCAGCAGTTCGAGACCTGAGTACTGCATGACGGAGTGAACTCCTGTCTCTGTCACAGCTCCTGCCAACCTAGCGGTTCGAAAGCAAGAAATTGCAAGTTGATAAATAGGTACCACATTAGTGGGAAGGTAAACAACATTCTGTGTTTAGTCATGCCTGCCACATGTCCATGGAACTGTCTGCATACACAGACAACGCTGGCTCTTTGGCTATAAACAGATGAGCACTGAACCCTAGAGTCAGATACGACTGGATTTCGAGCAAGGGCAACCTTTACTTTTAACTTACATTTTGGTGCTCTCTGGCAAAATCCAGTTGATCCACTCTAGCTGCAGCCAGTGTGTGCACATACACACACATAGAAAAAGTTTATGCCTTGCTAAATGTGGGGTGATATATTTGCTAGATTTGTATCACTCTCTCCCTAATACAATGCAGCAATGTTTACTAGCTTTTATGTACTTGGTGGAACCCCATGAAAGAAGTGATGGTAGCTGAAACAGACAAATAGCTACCACTGAGTCCTGTGCTGCCAGCTAATGGATACAATTTCACGTCTGAGATGTGATAGCAGAACTGAGACTAGGCACATAAATGAAACAAGAAAACAAAATGCAACACTGGAAAGGCCACTTGACAGAATGTCCTCAGTGGTTAGTCTTTCATCCTGTTCCAAGCAAACTTCTAATTTAATGCAGGATTTCATTTGTACATGACGCAAAAGCACAGTTTGTATGAGTTTCAGTTCTTCCATACTGTCTCATGCTGTGGACAGCCGAAACAGGAAAACACTGTACTGGAGAAAGTGCTAACTCCATGTAATGAGTAACATATGCACCGTTTTAGTTTACAAATTGTATATTCAGTTCAGGTGTTTGAAATTCTGTGCCTTTTGGAATGTCAGTGTGGCTTAGCTGGAAAAATAAAATTCTTCCTGGTTTTAATCCAGAGGAGAAACAAGAATAAAACAAAATTTCAAATTATAAAAAATTAACTATAGGAGCAGAAGATAAAACAAGTGTTACAAGATACTGACCCAGATCCTATTAGCACAGCTCTGTGCTTGCAAGGTTGATTATATTGTCACCTGCAGCATTTTACTTTTAGGTTTAAAAAAAATCCTGTTCCCCATCCCAGGTTCTGGGGATCTCTAGGAATCCCCCGGGGAAGACTTTGGGGGACCTTGTGACAAGGCTTTGTGTGGCAAGGCCTTGAGTGACTGAAAACAGCCACCACTGGTCCCGCTGATATCATCAGCTTGCAGGTGCAGAGCTGCATCAACAGCATTTCAGCCACTATATTAAAATTAGTCAAATGAGGGCTCTCAGGGCACCAGCTGAAGTCTCAGTTAACTGCTATGCTTTTCTGAGTTCCACAATGATGTGATAAATCTTAGATAAGCAGCGCTGGAATAGTTTTTGGGGGGTTTGTATGTCAGTTAACCTTAAAGTCTGAAAATCTTTTCCACCCAAGCTACTGAGCTGAGCACGAATGTGTTTATGTGTTGCTGTAAGTGGCATGGACTGCAGTGGTTCAAGTGGTTAAGACACTGAACTCACTGACTGGAAGGTCAGAGTTCGACAGAGTGAGCTCCTGTCTCTGTCCCAGCTCCTGCCAATTAGCAGTTCAAAAGCAAGAGATTGCAAATAGATAAATAGGGACCACTTTGGTGGGAAGGTAAACAGTGTTCTGTGCACTCTGGTATCTAGGCATGCCTACCACATGTTCACAGAAACGTCTGCAGACGCAGATAGCACTGGCTCTTTGGCTATGAACAGAGATGAGCACTGAACTCTAGAGTTGGATACAACTGGCTTTTGAGCAAGGGCAACCTTTACCTTTACCTAAATGGCATGATAGGCCTAAATAGGTGTATGTACTAAATATCTTACATGCCTCCTCCTATTCTTTTTAGCTTTCTGCCGTTATGCAGTATGGTAATCACTCCATATTTCTTCTTCTTCCATGTCCAGGCCAGACGTGAAACTGCCAAAATGAAGCCACCTTTTGGTGAGTTCATTCTGCAGTTCCTTTCGTCTGACCTAGTGTGAAAAAGATTAGCCAGCAACACAAGGCTGCCATTACTAGGGTACACCTTATTGTGGTTCAAAAATACCACAGTCTTTGAGGAGGCTCTTTCTGTGAACCCCATCATTCAATATGATTCACAGAATTTGAAAGTTGCAGTCCTGAAGATGAAATATTATAGCACAAGGATTCCAAAGGAGGCAGAATATATATGTGTGTGGATGGGTGTTTGATACCCATTTTATGTACTAATATTAATCAAGGATTCTTAAGCCATTACCAAATGTAAAATGCTCCATATTTTTATTATCTGCTATTATTTTTTGTAGCCCAGGTTCCTTCCAAACTAACCACCTGTCTCTTTCTGAACAAACTTTTCAAGAACAAAGTCTCATCAGAAAAGTACTGGACATCATACTATGGCAGGGGTGTCAAAACTGATGAACCGAAGAATGAATTTTACACAATAAACCTTACTGGACCATGGCAAGTTGAGTTAAACATATGGCAACTAGTTCCATTTATTTTAGTAAGAGTGTGGATGTGATTAGCATTTTTAGTTCATGCATTCAAAACAAACAAATAATATATTTAAGTACCTTGTATCCTCCAGGAGGCTTCCCATGTGATCTAAGAGTTATGATTCAGGATTTGGCACTTAGAATAAAGCACCAGGAATGGGCAAATGTATGTCAGAGCAGTGTTGTTTTTTCCAATAGATTTTGAGGTGGGGGGGATAGATCCTCAAAGTGGGATAATTGGGGTGTACAAATAGTTGGCTTTTTAATAAATAAATGTAACACAATATTGGCTAAAGCATCCATTATGCTTTAAAGGCTAACTGCTATATTTTTAATGTGAACTTTCATGGATCAAGTCAACTTCATCAGACATAGGAGTGAAATAGCTGGTATGAGCTTATATGTACCAAATACAGAGTCATAGAGTGATTAAATCAGAATGACAGGTAATGATACAAATCAATACAGCTTCCAACAGCTGGCAGTATTGATTTGCATGATTATCTGTCATTCTGACTTAATCACTCTATGACACTGTATTTGGTGTATGTCTGATGAAGTGGACTTAATCCATGAAAGTTCACATTAAAAATATAGCAGTTAGTATTTAAAGTGCTGCAGAGTTTTGTTTTGTTTTGTTTTTTGCTTTCTGATATGCCTGAAACACAGACTAACACAGCTACTATTCTAAAAAAATCCATTATGCTGTAGGTCACAATTCAGTTTAATTCCACACTGGGTGAGAAAGTCTGTACAGTATTTCATTTCCAGTTTTTCTTGTATTGAGCAAGAAAGATTTGGTGGTGTTTTGAACCAATCCTTGAATAAGCAATGAGGATTGTGTGGCCCTCCAGATAGTACTAGTTATGTGTGATCAAGTCAGAATTGATTTACAGCAAAAGAAATTGGCAGCCGCCAGAAAGAGAAGGTGATGATGTCCCTTTTTTGGGGGGGTGGGGGGTGGGAATAGGCATTGGTTCAGCAGGAACTGGGCATCACCAGTTCCTGAAGTGGGTCAAAAATATGTAGATTTTTTTCGGTCCAGAAACGAGACTGCTTCATTTCTGCCTATAAAAGGTTCAAAACTAAGTTTATGCAAGCTTGCAAGACATGTCCAGTTAATAAATAGATCTCAGGTAGCGTGGGCCAAGCAAAGTTTCATGTGTCAGTCAAAATATGAAGGATGACAGGCCAATGGGCTGTTTCACTATTCAGGCAGCTTTCTACACTTAATGATTGAACTCTTCCTGGTGTAACTGCACAGATCAAAGGGATAGTATCAAAACAGATTTTACACACACCACCTGCAACAAATCAGGCAAACAATCCCTCCAGCTGTCTCAAGATTATCTTTGGCTGTCTCAGATGAAACTTGGAATGATATGGGTTCATGGAGAAACTTGACAACTGACTTCCTCTTAATTGTGGCAAAATAGGTCTTCTCTTCTTGTGTCTTATAAAAAGGCTAAGAACAGACTGAGACAGCAGACTGTGGACAGCCAACTAGGGATAAGCCTACTGACCAGGGCCGTAGACAGGATTCTAGATGGGGGGGGGGGTGTTCAGAAAGGGCAAAAAAAATTCAGGAGGGCCAACAATGTCACACTCACATATATAACATTGGCATCACGGGGTGGGGTGGGGCGCAGGCTGTTAGCTTAGGAGGGTTTTTGTCCCCATCCCCAGTTCCCCCTGGCTACAGCTCTGCCACTGACCTAATTCCAGCATGTAGTCCTAGCTAAAGTAGACTCACTGAAGGGTAAGTCAACACTTAACTAAGTCCCTTTCATTCAGTGAGTCTATTCTCTTTAAGACTAACAAATGGATTTTGATCATAGAACATAATGGAGCTTACTTATGAGTAGACATGTATAGGACAGCAGTACAAGTAATTTTAAATGTTAAAATAAATCCACTTCCAGTTGAAGCATTATCTGTATCTGATCTTTTGCTTTAAAATACTTTAACTAAACTGCATATCTTGCTGATCTATCTCAGTACATTGTTGGAAAGGCTGTTCCTTATGAAGAAAAACAATCCTGTTTTATGCATTTTCCTATAGACATTAGCCACACAGATTGAAGTACACATTGTGCATTAAAATGTACATTATATGTCCTTCCATTGTTGTAGTAAGGTGTTCTTCATAATCTTTCCAATTAAATTTAAACATTTATTTAAAACACACAACGGCATTTCACAGGAGAAAACATAAGTGTAACAGCTTGTTCATGTAGATATCGATAACACAGGGGTGGCCAACCTATGGCCTGCAGCACCATTTCATGTGGCCCATGACGCTGATGCACTGGAAGTGGAAGTGGAAGCTGATGAGTTTATGACAGCCATAAACGCACCCGTGCCTGCACAAATGTACCTGTGGCTGTTGCAAATGCATTTACAACAGCTGTGGATACAATTTATGGCAGTGTTTATGGCAGGGGAACCATGTGACCGGACCGCTCAGCCAGTGGCGGGCAGTAACCAGTCTGCACTGGTCTAGGCAGGGGGGTAGTGAATTGGGTGTCCTTCAGACAGGGGGGTAGTAAAATTGGGTGGCCACAGCCACCTTCCTCCCCTGCCCCACCCACCCCACACACCTCCCTGCCCTGGAGGGGGTGTGGGTGTGTGGGTGTGGAGCGGGATGGAGGGTGGGTGGAGGGTCTGTGGAGAGGGATGGAGGGTGGGTGGGTGTGGAGAGGGATGGTGTGGGGGAGGGTCTGGAACAGGCTACGGGAGGTTCTTTTTGTTTTGTTTACTCTGATATGCTTGAAACACAGACTAACACAGCTACCATTTAAAAAAAATTATTCTGTGGAAGCATATCAGAGAGTAAACAAAACAAAAAGACAAAAACCTTGTGGCACCTTAAAGACTAACTGCTGATGAGCACTGAAACCTAGAGTTGGTAACGGCTGGCTTTCGAGCAAGGGCAACCTTTACCTAATATCGGAACATCCCTGATTGGTATTCAAATCTGATATCAGGTTTTGTTTCTGCAAGTGGTTCAAGGTCTCCCTTGCTCAAAAGCCAGTCATATCCAACTCTAGGGCGCAGTGCTCATCTCCATTTACAGCCAAAGAGCCAGTGCTGTCTGTGTTTGCAGACGTTTTCATGGCCATGTGGCAGGAATGACTAGATCACATGGCCGCCCCCAGCAACCCACAGATTTGGGTTGGGGAACTTCAAAATTAGTGCTCATTGGGTCTCCTGACCTCCCTAGAGCCGATGTGTGCTATTTTTGAAGTTCCCCCACCCTCTTTGAGGCTGCAGCAAGCCAGAATGTCTGGATTCGAACCCTGACATTTTGGCTTGCTGCACTGGCTGAGGACGTCGGGGAAGCCCAGAAACAGCTTGGATGGTTTTTTTTTTTTTTTTTACCAATTTTGAGGTCTCTGACACACACACACCCCGGCCGGGCCCAGGGAGGTGGGGAGACCCGACCCAAGCTGTTTCCAAAGTTCCCCCACCTCCCTGGAGGCTGCAGCAAGCCAAAATGTCAGGATTCAAATCCCGACGTTCTGGCTTGCTGCAGCCTCCAGGGAAACAGGGCTTTTTTAAACATTGTGTGATCGATGTATCGCACAACGTTAAAAACTGGATAACGACGAGACTTGTGGAACCAAGTCATAACGTTATCCGGGGTACTAGTGTATCCAGATTTTTGTCAAAAAATATGCATGGATGCCTAGGGAACTAGTGCAGTCTATTGAAATTTTGTTGCTTTTATACACACAGATGACTAAATCCAAATGTGATCCCAAACTATTGAAGAGCCAAGTTCAGTGGGACAATTGTTGATTTGATAAATCTCATTTCATAAACCTAACTCTAGCTGGGGCCAACTACTGAATTAGGTTAATGCAAATAAAGTCATGTTGATAAACATTTGTTAAAATGGAGAATTGCAATTATCTCTGTCTCTTGCAGTACTTCAATATGCTATTTGGAAAGGACTCATAGTTAAAATGTTCAGCACTTCAGCACTTTACTTGGAAATCTGTATACAGTACATGCTCCCAACAAGCATACAGTGGATATAATGAGCTTCTATAGGCCAACTAGAATCCATACATGATTATGGACCACTTAGGAGGCAAGGTAAAACATGTTCCATGCACTATGGTGTCTAGTCATGCCTGCCTCATGTCCACGGAAACGTCTGCAAAATGCAGACAGCGCTAGCTCTTTGGCTCTAAACAGAGATGAGCACTAAACCCTAGAGTTAGATATGACTGGCTTTCGAGCAAGGGTGACCTAGTGTAGAGTAACACCTATGAACTATTTGGTTTAGTCTAATGGTGGAAGAATAATGAGAAAAGAGCTTCTGCTTTGGAAGGTGGACCTCTTTCCCCAGACCTCCAAGATTGGCATAGAAAGGATGGTGGTATAAATGGGTTCCCATAAGAGAGATAGCAAGGTGGGTTGTATATCAGGCTTCTCTGAGGCAGCAGAGGGCATATCTACCCAAAGCTCAGTAGGCCCAGGCCTCTGGCATGGACACTAAAGAGGTGATAGTGTCCAGTTGGAGAGCTGTTCTAGATGAGGCCTCTTCTGTTGAACAGCTGTTCTACCTGGGGCTTGCTAGATCAGACTTTGGGTTTGGACAGAACAGAAACTTGATATATTAATACACAAGGTGTGCTAAAATATGTATATACAGTGCAACCTCAGTTAATATAATTAATGCGTTCTCCGGGATGTTTCTTACAGATAAAATTACTTTAACCAGATTTTCCATAGGAATGCATTGAAAATGCAGTTTCCCATAGGAATGTATTTAAAACAAATTAATCTGTTCCGGGGGAAAAATCTGTAAAGCAAGCCACTATTTTCTATGGATTTCATTTTGTTATGTGATTTTTATGTTAACCAAGCCATTTGTTAACCGAGGTTCCACTGTACACACTTTTGATTCATCTTTGTGGTTTGTGGTTTTATTTTAGCTCTGACAGTGTTGTTGAGAAGGGGAGCTTCTGGCAAGGTGTTCAGTACTACAATGCCTTCCTGTTGCTAATTTGTTTTTAATGCAAATCCCAACTGGGATTATACTGTGGGAAGGGGAAAAAACTACCTACCTCTTAAATTGCATAGAATTGCAGGAAAATCTAGTTCCTGGTCACACAGAGATATGGGTTACTTGGACTTCATGTAGGATGTGGATTGGGCTTGGCAAAGCTAAAGTGAATTTAAGAATATGGCGTTTTCAGGCTAACACAGTCCCTTGTGAGTGCAGAGAAGAACAGGCTGTACCTGTCAAATTCTGTGCTGTGTTAAAAAAGAAAATCAGCAACAACAAAGGGCTATGGAAGTAACAGAAGCTAGCTAGTGTCAGTTCTGACTCTTGATCCAAGTGCCTCATGGTTGCTCATGTGTCCTGGCCAGAGCTTCCTGAGTCTTTCTTTGAGATTATAAAATTTTGAACAATAAATTTTTGGCATGAATCTATCGTATTGTTACAACCTTTGCCTTAACTAATGTTATGCTACCAGATCAATCTCTTTCTTCATGAGACTAAAAATAGAATCTGGAACCTTCTTAGTTACAACTGTCAGATGGCAACTCAATGGGATATTTTGGGCATCATCGTCAGAGTGCGGAATGTTGCATTTTTAAGAGGAACTTGCTGAATTATTCATTTTACTATGCCAAAATAAGTTGCAGTTAGTGCAGGCTGTGGTAACAGAGTAGACCACATTGCCAGTGACTCAACACCAAGTGCCAGGCAGTGATTAACTAGCCTAACAACCCTGAGGACTAATGGCCTTGGGTGCCAATGTCCACAGGGGAAGTTGATGGTCCCCAAGTGGATTAAATTCCACTGGAATCCATCTTTCTGGAGGGCAACAGCTTCATCAATACCGACCTAGGGCTGATGAGAACTTTGTGTGCCAAAAGGGCTCAGGAACTGGATCAGTGGTATGGGAGTCATTCTGCGATGTGCAAGACAGATGAAAGGCCACTGCATTATATTCTCAGGACAGTCTTCATGGCTGATCACCATGATGATAATCTATATTTGGATTTAGATAAAGAAGAAGAAGAAGAAGAAGAAGAAGAAGAAGAAGAAGAAGAAGAAGAAGAAGAAGAAGAAGAAGAAGAAGAAGAAGAAGAAGAAGAAGAAGAAGAAGAAGTGTGCTTAAGTCAGTGGTATGTGCAGAGTGGTTAATCCACCAAATCCCCATTGACTCAGGGCAGTACTTAAGTGTTATTTACTATGACATGCAACATGATTTTAGCTATTATTCCTCAAAAGCCAAGTTTCTATCGTTGTTATCCTTTTTCTGGCATACAAGTAATTCGTTGCATTCCACATTGTTAACCTGTTGTATTGGCCCTAGTAAACCTTAAAAACATAGGGAGAAACCCTCTGGTTCCCTCGGGTTCCCTCTGGTGGTCATGTGTGAGATTTCACATTGTATATATTTATAAAGAATAGAAAAGATGAAACCAACTAATAATCCTTTTGACATTTTAAATTAAGAGGAGAATGACATAAAACCTGAATGGTTTCTGTCAAAATGCACTAAAATGCTTCAAAAATGCCTTTAAAGTAATATTTGAAAGTAACTGGTTAGAATCCTATTTGATTTGTGCAACATAAACCCAAAATTGCATAACTTTTATCCTGAAGAAGTCATTTTAGCACACTGTCACACACTCAGATGTATCTGGAAACTTTGGGGATGAGACAAGTGGCCAATAATTTCTATTAAAATGTGGTACTTTGTAAAGATGTTCAGACCATTTTGGATTTAGCGATTACATGTGATGTTACATTTTACACTTAAAAGTAATTTCCTAGCTAGCAGTTACATTACCTATTACCTTAATACCAACTAATCAATGGTGAGATTTAAAAAAATACTACCTACTCTGTGGGAGTAGTATGTGGGTGTGGCCAGTGAGAAAGTCCTGCGTTATTTCAAAATGTGGATGGGCGGGGCCAGCCAGAATATCTGCTACCCATTCTGGTGAATGGAGGCGAACCTGCTGAATCCCACCACTGCAACTAATTATCATTGGCAAATCCTAAACTCTGGTAATTGATGTAACTTCAAGAATGTCCATTGACAACTGCAATAAGTATCCAAAAGAAGGACCACGGAGGGGAAGATAAAAGGCAGGTATAAAGGAGAGTTTAAATTTTTCATCTTTAAAAAATATTTATTCCCCCTTCCACTTCATGACTGTGAATTCACAATGAGACTAGTAGTCCAGTTGAACACAAAGAACAGGAACAAAGAGAATAAAAGACATATATCTGTACAGAAAAAGAGGATCGACCAACAAGGGCTGTTATTGCCCAGAGGAGTCCTGAATAGGTCCACATTCTTCAGAGAGGTCTTTCCATAGCAGCACAGAAAATGTGGAGAAATTAGAGAATGTAGACACTTTGTATAATAAAATCACTCTAGAAACATTTAAAATAAAAAGGTGTGTATCTATTTAGATTTGTAGCTAAAGTCAGATGAAGTTGATCCCATAAGCCAAGGGATGTAATAGCTTTGGAACAAAACTTTGTTAAGACCAGTTTTTAACACCATTTCTTAAGAATGGTGTGTGGTAGGGTCCCTGCCTTCAATTATTCTTTTTTAAAGCAGTCTCAGACTTTTTCATAGAGCATGGTTATATCATTTGCAACAAGCACTGCTTGAGTTAAAAAGTAGGTGTTTTTCTGTGTAGGTATTGTGTAAGTCATGACCACTACTTTTAAAACAAAAAAATAACCCAAATCCTTTTGTAGAACTACATCAGCAAAAAGGAAAGGACATTATGTGCAGTGGCAAATTTTTGCTAATTAATGAGTATTCACATATCATTCATCATTACAAACTGTTATATGTGGCTTGGTACACAACCAAGAATCCAAACAAAGACTGAGTAGTTAGCAAAAATTTGCTGCTATGAATCGTGCCATTTCTCTTTCACTGACATAACCATATAAAAGGATTTTGGCCAATGTTTATTATATGTTAACTTTCACTTAGCAACAGCCATTTATTGTCAGTTTTGGCATTGCCTTTTTGTTAGGAAGAAAAGCAAGACAGAAATATTTAAATAATATTTTATTATTATTATTTTATTCCAGGCTTTCCATACCTGATAGGTGATTAATTATTCTTTGAACAAAGAAAAACTTTGACAATTTTATTTATTTATTTGTTTATTTATTCAATTTGTATAGCTGCCCCAATTGACATGCAACTCTGGGCGGCATACATAAAAATCTCCAATTAGATATTTTATTTACAGTTTACCCATGCATGCAGTGAAGTTTGCAATGGGCAAGCATTTAAGCAAGAGACCAACCATGCAGCCAATGTAGTTGGCAAAAGAAAAAAAATCAACATTTCTTGATTCTGTGTTTTTACATTTTTCTTCCAGAAGATATGGAATATGGCCAGGAAATGGCTTGCATTGGTTTTCTCCGTTCTTCTCCCCTGGTGACTTTTTGATGCTATCCCTCAAAAGCCTGTCAGATGCTTCGCTTAGATGCCTCTGTTCAGAGAACAGCTCTCCTCAGGGTGGATTTACAATAGCTATTAGGGTCGCTGCATGAGTCCATTTCGATCTACCTTAGTTGTATTTCACTGCCATTGTAAATATGTATCACCCTGGAATGTGCTATGGATGGAAATAATCATCTTTCAGTAATGCATAAGGACATTTCACTCTAATAGGAGCATGAAAAGGTGCAGCCAGGCTCCGACCCTAGCTGTGAAGCAATTTATTTCAGGCCTCCTTGAAAGGCCCTCTTATAAGACCTCCAACAAAGGCTTTCCGGCACATTTATTGTTGAGCAGTTGCATCACAGACCCAATAGAGTTTCACACTCCAGGTTTCTCTTCTTTCAAGTAAGTCACTCAAAAGGCCAAAAGTTCATTTACTAGTATGAGCTAGTGCTCAAAGCAAGTTAAGCAAAAAAAAAAAAATACAACAGGGACAACCTTAACACATTACTTGTCTGTTCATGTAGAAGACGTTGCTGATAGACAAAGAGAACAGCTTTAGGGTACCTTTTTGTTTAGCATTACTACCTGTTGGCAGTTCAAAATATAAAGTGCTTAATCAAAGGATTATATGCTTCATCTTTAATTTGATAGTGCTACAGAGTAGGTTGTCATCAGCTATGATTACAAATGCAAATAAAAGGCATTTGTATTTTTTTTCAGATTATTAGGAACAGATTTGCATTTCTAGCTTTTAATAAAAAGAAAAAGAAAAGGAAGATAATAAAATTTAAGGGAATCATTTTGGATCCATACTATATGCCAGAAAGAATACCATACTTCTCATTCATCATTTCTTTAAGGTAAACAGAAAGATTCCCTTAGGGTGTCATAAAATATTCCTCACAAAATTTGTACAATGTTTGTAGATTTTTATGCCACTGAAAAAACAGCTTATAAACAAGCACTTGTACTATGCCATTACTTTGCAAATTTTGTAACAATTTTGCCAGAGGCTGGAAATTCAGTTTATTGTTTTATATTGTATTGAACATTATTGTCACCCTGCTTATTTGACTTATATGCCAATGATGGCAAACCTTTTAGAGACCGAGTGCCCAAACCGCAACCCCAAACTCACTTATTTATTGCAAAGTGCCAACACGGCAACAGGAGAGGGAGGAAACTCTCCCATTGGTTTGCTGGGAAGAGGGGCAGGGCAAACTCTGTGCTGGGAGAGGGAGGAAGTGCTTCCATTGGGCTTCTGGGCAGAGGTGCAAAGCAAACTCTGTGCTGGGACATGGTCGCCATAGATTTGCCACGACTGTTATATGCAGAGTACATAATGCACAATGCAGGGCTGGATGAATCACAAACTGAAATTAAAATTGTGGGACAAACATCAACAATTTGAGATATGCAGATGACACTACCCTAATGGCAGAAAGTGAAGAAAACCTAAAGAATCTCTTGATAAGGGTGAAAGAAGAGAGCGCAAAAGCTGGTCTGAGACTCAACATAAAAAAACCCCTAAGATAATGGCAACCGGCCCTATCATGCCATGGCAAATAGAAGGGGAAGAAATGGAAGTAGTGACAGACTTTTACTTTCTTAGGATCCAAGATCACTACAGATGGTGACTGCAGCCATGAAATAAAAAGAAGATTAATTCTTGGGAGGCAAGCTATGAGAAGTAGAGACATCGCCCTGCCAACAAAAGTCTGCAAAGTCAAAGCAATGGTATTCCCAGTAGTAATGTATGGTTGTGAGCATAGAAGAATAGACTCCTTTTAGATGTGGTGCTGGAAGATAATTTTGAGAGTACCCTAGACAGCAAGTAGAACAAAATAAGTCAATCCTGAAGGAAATCAACCTTGACTGCTCCTTGGAAGGACAATTTTTTGTGATAGATTTTATTGAGTATTTTAAAAGAAAAAAATAGTAATATAATAATGGAAAAAAGATACAAAAATCACAAGAACATAATAGTAAAAAGGAGAAAAAATAACAATAATACATAAAAAGAAAAATGATACAAATTAATCATTTCAATATATCCATTCTCTTAACCATTCTACCTATATGTACAGTATATATATATTAATACTTTGTTCAAATTATTCTCATTAATATGGTATTTCAGTTTTCTCAAATACAAGTAGGTAAAACACCCCAGTGTGCTAAACCTATGTCTTTGAATCTACCAGTTTTCTTCCATTATCTTATTTATTCTGCCAAAAACTCATTACCTCTGATACAGGTTTGTCTCCTTCATTTTTTCCCATTGTGTGTTGCAGAAATGGCTTCCAAATGTCCCAAAATCTGTTTTGTTTTAAAATCCACCTTGTTATAGTTAAATTCCATGTAAGTTTTTCATAAAGTGCCATATTTATTTATTTATTGGTCACATTTACATGCTGCCCTACTCGCAGAGTGACTCAGGGCACCTGACATGGAGTAATAAAACAACAATAAAACACAACAATCTAGTCATAAGATTTGTCAATACAACCCTGGCCAATACTTAAATTTAAAAGATTAAAAATTTAGAAAAGTTAGAAGATTAAAAAGATCAAAAAATTAAAAGAGGGAAGGGAGTTGTCATATGATCCAGCAGGCTGGAGTAACTGTGTGACCAGTACCCCACACCTGCCCCACCAGCCATGTTTTTACACCCTTTCTGAAGGGCAGCAGCTCTGTCTGGAGGCACAACTCGGTCGGTAGGAAGTTCCATAGAGCTGGAGCGGACACAGACAAGGCCCTCCTTCTAGTGCTAGAGAGATGCACCTCTCTAGCTGAAGGGACAACCAAAGAGCCTCTCTGGTCCACTCTGGTGGGATGGACAGATGTTCTTAGAATGACGCAGTCTCTTAAGTATCCTGGCGCACTGCCATGTAGGGCTTTAAAGGTAATAACCAGCACCTTGAATTGCACCCGGAGGCATACTGGCAACCAGTGCAGCTCCCGAAATAGTGGTGAGGCGCATGCATAATACTCGTAACCTGTCAACACCTGGGCAGCTGCATTCTATGTGATCATGAGCAAGGCGTCCCAATCTAGGAGTGGGCGTAACTGGCATATGACACGAAGTTGTGCAAAAGCCCTCCTGGCCATGACTGCCACCTGCTCTTCAAGCAGGAGTCACGAGTCCAGGACAACTCCCAGGTTATGCACCATGTCTGTTTGGGGCAAAACAGCCCCATCCAGAACCAAAGATAGTAGCTTCTGAGATAACACAGGACCCCTGACCCATAGCTACTCAGTCTTGCCACGATTCATTTGTAGTCCGTTGCCCCCCATCCAGACCCTGACAGACACCTGGATTGGACTTCTACTGCATCGCTTGGATCTCCACAAGCCGAGATGTATAGCTGTGTATCATCTGCGTATTGATGATACCTCACCCCGTGGAAATGGATGATTTCACCCAGCGGTTTCATGTAGATATTAAATAGGAGAGGCGAGAGCCCTGAGCCCTGAGGCACCTCATATTGTAGGGGTCTAGGGCTGGACCTTTTGCTCTCCAACTACACCGACTGGTTCCAGCCCTTCAGAAATGAGGAAAACCAGGACCACATAGGGCCCTGGATCAACACTCCTCAGAGCCGCTCCAGAAGGATACAATGGTCGACGGTATCGAAAGCTGCTGAGAGATCAAGAAGAGCCAGGACAGACGGATGACCACTATCCCACTCTCGACAGAGATCATCCACCAATGCAACCAATGCAGTCTTGGTACCATATCCAGGCCTGAATCCTGACTGAAAAGGGTCTAGATAATCCGCTTCATCCAGGATCTCTTGTAACTGCCGTGCTACATATCCCAAACATCAGTGTACTATTTACTCAAATCTAAATTTGAACCATCTTTCCAATTTCTGGCAACCTGTTGTCTTGCTAATGTTAAGAAAATAGCCAATAAATCCTGTTCATCCAAATTCAAATCCTCTAAATCAGTCAATAATACTATTTTCCCATGCAATTTTGTGCCACAAATTGGAAACGATTTCACAGTCCCACCACATATGTTTATACATCCCTGTTTCCCATTGACATCTCCAACATACTTTTGAGTTGCTATTATTTATTTGGTTTAGTCGACTGGGGTCATATGCCATCACCACAAAATTTTATAATTATGTTCTTTAACCTTCGTGGACAGGCTTCGCATAATTCTTTTCCCCCACTTTTTCTTCCAGTTTTTTTCAGAAATGCTTATATTTAAAAATCTATTTCCCACATTCTTTTAAGGGAATTCTGGGGTTCTTCAATGCAATTTATCATTTTATACAACTTGCTCACTACTCCTTTATCCCCATTAAGCCTCTTCTTATCAGTATAGCATTTCCTCAAATTCTGTCAATTGTCATACAAACGGTGACTTCTCTTTATATCCTTTATTCCACCTGTCCACTGATAGTATCTAAAGCCAGTTCAACCTTAATTCTTTATAAATCTCCATTCTAGTTTTTTCATCCTCACACACCCTCAACCAGTCTTTTAATAAAACTATATCATATTTGTGCAATATACCTTTTAATAACTCTGAATTTTTAATTGGAAATGTCTTTATATCTTGCAACTCTATGACCGGTGAGATGTTTGGTACCAATATACCTTTGAATCAGTGATGGGATGATAAAAAATGTTCTACCACTCCCTGACGCCACAGACGTAGTGGGTGTGGCCAACATCATGACGTCATGGGCGGAGCCACCATCATGATGTCGTGGGCGGGGCCTAAAAATAAAAAATAAAAAAAAATAATTTAAAAAATTAAAATAAAACACACACGCACACACCCCTCAATCCACCCACCCATCCACCCACCCACAACACAAAACCATAAATAAATTAAATAAATAAAAGAAAGATATAAAATAAAAATTAAATAAAAATACACCCACCCACCCAAACACCCACCAACCCACCCCAAACACCTCAATTTCTTTATCTGTTTGTTTAATTGGGAGAACCTCAAATAAGAAAATAATTTTTGGAAGCAAACTCATTTTACAAATGGCAATCCTTCCAAACTAAGAGGTCTTCAACTTTTGATATTGAATATTTTTTTTAAATTTCATCTTTCACTTTACCATAGTTTAACTTTTTTAGGTTCTCTCTATTGTCCATAATATTTACTCCCAAATATTTTATGTTTTTCCTAAATTGAATTTTATATTTTTCCTTGATTTTCCCTCATTCATTATTATTCAAATTACAAAAAAATTGATTCCAATTTCCCCCAATTTGTTTTCAAACCTGTTTCTTCTTCAAATTGTTGCAGATGAGTTTGAATCCTATTCATTTTTCTTATGGGATCTTTCATTATAATCAAAGTATCATCTGCAGAAGGACAAATATTAAAGATGAAGCTAAAATACTTTGGCCACCAAATGAGAAGAGAGGACTCATTTGAGAAGGCCTTGATGCTGGAAAAGATCGAAAGCAAAAGAAAATGGAGGCGGCAGGGGATGAGATGGCTAGATGGAATTGTTGACACAGTGGGCGTAGAGCTGAGTGGGCTGTGGAGGATGGGATGCCTGGCATGCAGTGGTTCATGGAGTCGCCAAGGGTCAGACTCAATTGTGTGACTGAACAACAACAACAACAACAACAACAAGTGCTTTTTACAATAAAGTATTATACACAAATGAAAGCTGAAATTGAATTACTCAATGCAAAGTTGTGTAAGATAGAGTCAAAATAATATGTAACAGTTATTCAAAGTACATTTTTCAATACAATATGTCATTGAATATACAAAACCTGGGGTACAGCATGAAACTAATTTATAAAGGTTCCAATTAAAATTTAATTGAAAACAGATTTTCACATAAAGGATATAAATTTGGAATTGTTTAGAGAAAATATCTGGATGTTTGAAATCAAGTAAGAATTTGATGTCAACGATGTCAGATTGAGGTTCTTGAATTTCTACATATAAACATGATCCAGGAAGACTTTTAATCAGATCATTACTGTGTCTTTCCCTTTGACATTTACTTTCACAGCTAAATACATTGATTAAAGAGTAACAAATATTCACATTCTTTTGAAGTACAGTAGTACTCATTTAAAGAGCTTAATGTGTTCCATGGGATTGCTCTTTAAGCAAGTTTGCTCTTTAAGTGAAACACCATTGTAAGTGACCAATTGTGACTTCTGGTGGGGAGGATTGCGAACCCCAATTTAGTTGTTAAGCAAGTTTTTGGTTGGTTTTAGTTGTTAAGCGAGGCGACCATTCAGAGAAAATTCTGCTCTTTAAGTGAGTTAGTCTGTAAGCGAGGTACTCTTTATGCAAAGTTTTACTGTACCCAGTACAAGGGATTGTAACTTATAATTGTGTCTGAAGAACTAACGAGGAATTTGTGGAAGGTCAACACAGAACAATGCAGCTAGCATAATAGAGCATTAACGCCTAGGAATGCAAAAAGTGTGTTGGCAATCCTGGAATCCCCAAACATATTATTTTCATGTGTTGAACTGGTGAATTCTAAATGTGCAAATTATTTTAACATGTTATTATATAGCTTTGTCCATCCCCATCTCCCCCACCTGCACCCTGAGGATGCTTTTCAAATGGAGTGATATTTTATGGAACCACAGCCACACCATAAAATTGCTTCTGTGGTTCTTTTGTTATGTGAGAATGCCTGGGAAAGGCAACATGCTCATTTATAGAAAAGCAGAAATAATGGCATAACCTAGGGTTTTTTCCTCACATAAATACTTATTGTGAGGCATATCAATGGCAATGACACCACTGTATTATAAGGCTAAATGTTAGGCCTTTGCAGGCACAGATTTCTCTACACAATGCAAGCTGTAGATGCAGCCATGAGTATGAAGTAATACTATGGCTATGGATCCTGCTTTTTAGTAATAACTTTCATAAATATAATGGCCTGTTTGTTCATCTAGACCAGTGATGGTGAACGTTGGCGCTCCAGCTGTTCTGGAACTTCAATTCTCAGAAGCCCTGATCAGCAGGAGTGTAGACTTGGGCTTCTGGGAATTGAACTCCAAGAACATCTGGAGTGCCAAGGTTCACTATCATAGAGCTAGACAATGCTACTGGTGGTTGGATTTGTATCTGTCTGATAGACCATACTCAAAGTGTATGGTCAAATGACTTCTGATCAAGTAGAACATCACAGGGTTCACTCCTTGCACTAGTTTTGCTTAATATCCTAATAAATAACTAAGATGAAGAAGTAGAACAGAAATTGACAAAGATCATATGTGATCTTTGGAGGTCATATGTGACTCCAAGTCTGTTTTGTATCACCCAGACATCCTCACACACACCCCTTCAAAACAAAACGTTGGCACAAACTGTAATTCTACCATTACTGGACATCTCTATCTTTGCAGTAAAATGTGGTGCAGGCCCCCCCCAATCCTAAAAAAAACCCCTCCCAGCTCAAACAATAACACTTCACAGAAATGAAACTCTAAGACATGGGTTGGCAACCTTTATAAGTCATAAATGCATTTATGACAACTGTGGACTCGTTTATGGCTATTGTAAATGCGTTTCGGAAAGGCATGGACTCATTTACAGCTGTCGTAAATGCATTTACAACAGCTATAAATGAGTCTGCAGCCAATTCTGGCAGCAGTGGCAGTGGTGACAGTGGCTGCGGCAGCTGGAGTGAGGATGGGGGCTGAATTATTTGGCACTGTGGGCCGGATCTGGCCCATGGGCTGTAGTTTGCCTACCCCAGCTCTAAGACTACTTGCCAAAACATGAATCAACAGTGTGAAGTGGCAACTTAAAAATGGCTAATACCAGAAGTATAGCATCCACATGAACAGAAATAAAGGTTCCATCTTATTCTAATTTGCTGATTCCTTACTAGGAACACTCTGTCCAGTGGTGGCTTCACAGTTTAAGAAATATACAGTACTGACAAAATGAAACCATGTCCAGGACTGGTCATCAAAGATGATAAGTTGACTGCAGAGCATGTTGTCTGAAGAAAATATAACAGAATTTGATATTAGCCTGAGTGTGAGAGAGCTCTGCTGTAACATCTTCAAATATTTGAAAGATTGTTACATAGATTATCCATAATATTGTTCTTCTAGAGCAAGGGTTAGCAACCTCTGGCCCACAGGCCAGACCTGGCCACTGAAGCCGCTCCATCCTGCCTGTGGCAGCAATCCCTGAAGCAGAAGTGGATGCACTCTGCGCATGCACAAATGCACCTGCTGTCATTGCATCTGGCCCATGGCATGGTCTGAGGGGGAGTTGTCTTGCCCATGGTGCATTAAGGTTGAGAACCCCTGTTCTTGAGTTAAAGACCAAAAACAGTGGTTTCACAAGGTGGATTTGGACTAAATATTAGGATGATCTTCCTGGTGAAATAAGCCATTCAATGCCTTTTGAAATGGTAGACTCATTTGTTTTTGTTTTCATTTGCTATTAGTATTGCCTGGATACCTATCTATCAGAGATGTTTAACTGTGAACATTTAGCGAGTGTAATATCATCACAGTGTGTAAATATTTTAAGACCAGTGTGGAACAAAAGCCATCCTCTAGAAAAAAGAGAGAAGTCCCTTAGATTGGACAACATATCTAAATAGCAACAGATCAACAACTGATTCTACTGTTCTCATAGTACTGGGGAACTGCTGGTTTACATCATGGAAGTACATTTCAGCATTTCAATAATCTTATTAATAAATAACAAATCAACAAAATAAAATCAAGCCATAAATAACAAGGGAAGATTAATCTGGTGCTGAAATTCTTTGTGTCATCATAGAATGCCAGCCAACTTCAGTTGCAAAGTTGCAGACGTTTCCTGGAGCAGAAAGTGAAGTTGTGATTGAATAGTACAGCAGTCTTCATTTTTTGTGTTACAGCTGATAAAACATGGTCGCCCTCCCTAAACAATTTTACACTAGCTCCAAGTCAACAAACTACCCCACACATGCAAGTGGAGAAACTGTGTGTGTGTGTGTGTGTGTGTGTGTGTGTGTGTGTGTGTGTGTGTGTGTGTGTGTGTGTGTGTGTGTGTGTGTGTGTGTGTGTGTGTGTGTGTGTGTGTGTGTGTGTGTCTGTGTCTGTGTCTGTGTCTGTGTCTGTGTCTGTGTCTGTGTCTGTGTGTGTTATTTGTGCAGAAGGGCTCAGAAAAACCGTTGGAAGAGCAGAACATGAGCTATTAAAAGCATGCACTTGTGGAATGCATACAAGGTGCCATTGACAAAGGAAAATAAAATATTCAATAAAACAGTCATTGAGCGGAAATAAACCTTCCCTTAGTATAGCTCCCAGACACCTCTTAAGTGTCAGGAAAATGTGTTTGGTCTGTAAGCAGAGTAATGATCCAATCTAATCTTGTTGCAAGTTATTTTAGGTATGCACTAGAAAGGTAAGAGACTTAAATCTACATGTGAGCAAGCCTTATATAGACCTACTCAAGCTCCTATCTTCTGAGATGCAGATTCTTGTCTCTCAAGGCTTGGAGCCCAAAATCTTCAAATGGTACCAACTCTCAGCCATGGTGACAGCACCTTTCCTTTTCCTCTGTCCAGCTGGAACACTAGTCCAGCATAAAAGATGGTGCAAGTCCAGCATCAAAAATGCCATATGTCCTTTCTTCTGCCATATGCCCTTTCTTCTCCCTCCCCAGCAGGATCATAAGTGGAAGGTGAACTTTTTTTGAAGTCATTTTACCCATGCACTAACAAAAATAAGAGCTCTAAAGAAAAATGAGCCTGGCTTCCATGAATTTGGCCTACAACTAGGAAGTTGTATGAAAACTATTCTTCACTTTCACCAGATCTGATGTAAGTCTGGCATAAAATAAACATTTTAAGGCATGGAACTGAATAATAGATAATGTTTAATATTGTACCTGGTGGTGTTGGTGTCTTTTGGTTTCATGTGATCATTTTCCCCATCTCTGTTCTCAAACACAAGCAAAGCTTGAAGGAGAGATTTATCCAAAACTCTCAGAACCTGGGAGCCCTATGCCAATAAAAAGTAACTTTTACAAGCACTGGACACAAGTCTGTGAATCTTTCTTTCTATGGCAAATAGCAGAATGTGTTTTTCCTCAGTCAAAATAGGAGAGAGGTACTGCCGTTAGAAAAATATATTGGACAACTTGTAGAGTGTCCTAGTCAAGAGCACCATAGCCCCCAGTTCTCAAGCAATAAAAGAAGATGAAATTAGGTTGAAGGAGAAAAGTAGTATCACATAGCAAGACAAAAGGAATAAACAACATTATGATGGATAAGGCAGAACTGATGTAATTATTACTGGTTACTAGCAATAATTTTACAATGCAGTTGAACCTGATTTGTGGTAAACCCTTCCACACCATGTGAGATAATTACTGATTTGTTGTTCTATTGCTTGTATTTATTTATTGGGATTTATTGTGCTTTTCAAGTATATCTGATATTTTGTGATATTCTGTGACACTTTGTGATACAGTAATACCTCGGATAACGATTGTATCGGATAACGCTAGAATCGGATAACGACGTAAATTTTTTTGGGGAAATTTGCATCGGATAACCATCTCTTAGCGTTATCCAATGCAATTGTCTGCGGGGGCAGGGGGGCTGGAAAGGCAAGGGGGTGAAGGCGATCACTGGGTTTGTCCCCTGAAGCACCCCCCAGCCCCAGCTAGCAATCGCTGGGGCTGGGGGGTGCTTCGGGGGACACACCGTGTACCCCCTGGGAGGGGGGTAGCAAAATTGGGTGGACTCTGAGCAGGGGGATGGCAAAATTGGGTGGCTTTTGGGGGGGGGCCCAAAATTGGGTGGCCACACCCACCTCCCTACCCTGTCCAATCAGGTTTTGTCCCTGCAAGTGGTTCAAGGTCTCCCTTGCGCAAAAGCCAGTCATATCTGACTCTAGGGTGCAGTGCTCATCTCCATTTATAGCTAAAGAGCCAGTGTTGCCTGTGTTTGCAGATGTATACATGGCCATAATGCAAGCATGACTAGATCGCCCATGATGTAGGCTCCACCCACAACATAGGCTCCATCCATGACATAGGCTCCACCCACAGTGTGGTAGTGAAATTTTTTTGCTGCCCACCACTGCATAATCCACTACATTTATCTGTGCTGGTATGTTTAATCACACTATAATGTGGAGGTTATGTGTTCAACATGTTAGTATGTACCATAGCCTGGTATACTAAATTGCTGCTTCTTTTTAAGATGACTTCTCTTAAACTGAAGATACATGATTTCTCTCTATAAAGATAGCAGTGGATGAGAGATAGGAACACATCTGAGAAAGTACAAGGGGAAGTTTGGAGTGCTCTTGTGTCTCAAAATCAAGTAACTCACAAAATGGGTTGTATTCAGAGAATGCATTATAGATGTGAAGATATTAGACGAGTAAGAGTTACAAGCTTTTATACTCAGGTGACTTCAATTTTTCATTTATAAGAATCAGTCTCATTCTTAATGATTCACTCTCACTCCTATGACTCCTCCTCAATGATTCAATTCAGTATGTATTTATGGAATTAACTGTGAAATGTAGGAAGGAAGAATTCCATGTGGAAGTGGATGACTATGTTGCATTACAATAATAAATAAATAAAAGAACAAAGTCTTTTCTAAAATGGTGAGATGACTTTCCATAAATGACAACTGAGTAATTTCCCTTATGGTTAATTTTATATGTGACTCAGAGAACATGATGCACAGACCCAAAAATTGAAATTGTTCATTATACTTGAAGATTGCTTGGTATTTTTTTAAAAAAAATAGAGACTAATTCTGAAACCAATCCTATGCCCAAGTTTCTCAAAGCAAATGATGTACCCCAGATGTCTGATCAGCAAGGTCTAGGAGGAACACAAAGAAGAGTGGGAAAATAATAGAATGCCACAAAAGCTAATAATAAAGTAACGCTTGTCACATCACAGCTACTTTTCAACAAATTCAAAATTCATTCATTTTGAATAAGCCATTAACATGTACTAAAATTTCTTGTCAATTGCAACAGGAAACCCAGAGGAGAGAGATTCTCCCTCCTACCCTGGTAGATCCCACAGTGCCTCCTGTTTGGCAGTGGCATACCAGAGGAACCAGGGGCTGGTGGCAGAGGCCCCTGGCTGTCAGAGGTTCAGGAGGACTGTGGGCTTTTGGAAGGGCTGGGTGGATGGCGGATGAGATATGGGGTGAGGAGGAGGAGAAATGGTGGGATGGCCAGGCCTCAGAGGAGGGATGGATGCTCTGCCTGGAGGCAGGCATGAGGTTCCTGGGGCCCAAATTACCATAGTGATGGGCATGGGGCAATATTGCGGGGACCAAGGGGCAGGCTGCACTCAAGGAATGAGGGTCTGATGTTTATTATCTGTCCCTTGTTCCAGCTCCCCCCCCCCCGGTTCCACCTCTGGTTCCTGGACAGCAGGTCCTGAGCGACCCCTCCCTTAGACTGCTGCTGGTGAATGCCAGGTCAGTCTGCAATAAAGCCCCCCTGCTGTGTGATTCAATCTTGGGTGAGTGGGCTGACCTGGTGTGCATCACCAAGACAATAGGGGCTCCCTAGTGGTCCCATCAGCCAGGGAGGCACATTTCACTGGGACCAGGAGAAGAACCTGCTCTGGCCCTATGGAATCTCCTGCCACTTGAATTGCACCTCCAGGCAGAGTTGCTTCCCTTCAGGAAGGTCTTAAAATGTGACTATGCCAGGAGGTGTGGGGTACAACTGGTACCACAACCCAGCCCTGCTGGCTTATTTAGCCCTGCCTGGAGTTCTTATTTACTCCTGCCTGGGTGTCCTTTTTAAGAGGGTTGGGGAGGTTTTGTGGGAAGAATGACAGGACACCAAGATCTTCATGCAAGCGTTCTGATTTTATTCTCCCCCAAAAAACCCTTCTATATAGGAATACAAAAGCTTACCCAAGCATTTTGATTACGTAGTGTTTTTCTCAAAGACGTTTATGCCTTCCTGTTTTGTCTTATGCCAGTGTGAGAACTTCCTTTTGAGTTAATCCTCTCTGCCAGGAACAGATGCCAGAGAAAGGATGTTTATACGTGTATGACGTATTTGTTTTTAGGCAAACAGAGAATGAGGGAATAAGCAATAATTCTTCCACATGGTCAGCCAATATTTCAGAATATGCAATTCCCTTCATCTCCCCCTGTTCTTTTAATGCCTGATATTTAAAATATATGCGCCGCTCTTTAGCACGAACGCTTTTGTATGTGGCCTGATCAATGGTATGCTGATACACTTGGCACAAAGAGGGAAGACATTGCATGAAACAACAGGCACAGAGGAGTACCATAAAGGCAATCAAGCAATATTGTACAATGGTACGGATCCATCCAACAGGCAACCGAATATGGGCATAGTTGAATGAGACTTTCTCATAGGAAGAGCATTTCCACTTAGGGGTTCCAAAATCCACCAAGCCCCTTTTTATCTTGGTGGCAGTGCCATTGACTATTAAGGCACAAGTGTTATTCACAGCATTGACTACATTGGGCGTATAAAGGGAGATGGCTCCCTGATCCAAGGTCTTGCTAATCCGGCCCCAGGAGGGCATCTTAGCATACCTCATTTCAGAAGCAGTGAAAAAATCAACAAGACTACTTTCATAGTGGATCAGATCTGGGGATTTGCAGACAGGCACCAGGCAGGTACTCAGAAGGCCATGCAAATCCGGAGCCTGATCCATACAGAAAGTGGAGACATTTACTTCTTGAGCCAAGCGGGCCCAAAGGTTAAATTTCATTCTGTCATTAAGTGACTTAGCTTGCCCCAAAGTAGGGCTACATAAAAGGCAAAGACACAATATAATCATAGAGTTCATGTTAATGCAAGCAATGATGGCAGCAAAGAAAGCTTCCGGTGTTGGTTCAGTCTTCTGGCCCTCCAGCAGATTCTGTGCATCCCGGCTCAGGTTTTTCACTGCCCCCCAAGTTACCTTGTTCGCTGGAGACATCCCTCGCTTCCGATCCTTGGTCACTGCTGTTGGTGCTGTGAGGTGTAGGGTCTGGTTGAACTGCGGTATCGGGTTGCTCAGACCTTGATGCCATGCCATGGTAAGGTCGGACGCACTTTGCAGGAACCCACACTGGGCCAGAAGGTTCAGATATAGCAGCAAAGCCACGGCCCCAGACCAGAAGAGGGCGTGGACCCCGCCACTGCAAATCAGGTAACTTCCGATACAAGACCAAGGGCCGGGCTGGTGGGGGAGCAGTACTGCCAAAATGCTGCTGAGCACGGGTGCGAAGACCTGGAGGCGAAGAAAAATGAGTTAAATTGAGGTAGTTGATGGTGAAAAGAGCAGAAGCATAACACGCTTCATGGTCAGTGAGTGTGTTCGGCCCCTGGGGGGCGTAGTCCCCCTTTTCTTTCAAATGAGAGAGAGTTGTTTTTACGGTACGGTTTGTGCGTTCCACGATGGCTTGACCCGTGGAATTGTACGGAATGCCAAATGTATGATGGATGTCCCACCGCTTGCAGAAGAGAGCGAACTGCTCAGAGCAATAGGCAGGACCATTATCTGTTTTTAGAGCTGCAGGCTTTCCCATGACAGAGATAGCTCGCGTCAAATGGGAAACCACATGCTTTGCCTTTTCCCCGCTCTGTGGGGTGGCATGAACAAACCCAGAGAACGTATCGACGCAGACATGAAGATACTTCCAAGGCGAGAAGGGAGGGAACTGGGTGACATCCATCTGCCACAAGGCATTAGCCTGTAGCCCACGTGGATTAACCCCTTCCCTGGGATGATTCATAGTTGAACTACAGTGAGAACACTGGGTAACTATGGCACGAGCCTCCGAGAGGGGCAGGCCAAACTCTTTAACCAATGCCTGTGCATTTTGATGATGCACTTGATGACTTTCCACAGCTGTATACATCTGCATAGGCTGAAGCAGGGAATCGGCATACTCATTTCCTGCCGTGAGTGCACCAGGGAGATTCTGGTGACTTCGGATGTGGGCAACATAGACAAGGGACGTGCGGGCCTGAAGAAGACCCTGCAACTCCTGCAGGAGATGCAAGATCTCTCGCGTGGCATGTGGGGAAATGTAGGAAAAGTCAATCTGAGACAACAAATTAACAACATACAAACTATCTACAATGAGATTAAGGCGCCGATCAGGGAAGGTGGCAAAAGCAAGGACTACAGCAGCTAGTTCAGCGCGCTGTGTGGTGGTTTGTATCTCAGTATACTTGCTCTGCCAGCCCCCATCACGATCTTGCCAAGCAATGACCCCTAAGGTCATGGAGCATGCGCCATTTGCCTGACTTCTTCTTAATTACAAATACAGGTGTATTATATGGACTAACAGAGGGTTCTAAATGACCTTGTTGCAATTGTACTGCAATTATCTCTTCAAGGGCATCTAACTTCTCCTTGGTCATTGGCCATTGCTCCACCCAAACAGGTGTCTCCGTCAGCCAGGAGAGTGCGATGGCGCGTGGTTTCTCAACCTCACTCATCACAAAGGATGGTGGTCCCTACTTGCTGCAAGATGTCCCGACCCCACAGATTCACACCAATATCAATAACAGTGGGTTGTATGGAACCAAGCAATTTACCTGAATCCGGGTGGAAGACCCGGAGCCTTCGTGCACTTACCTCCGCCTGGGTGATGCCACCTACCCCGTATACTGGTGGAGCAGGTACCTTTGGCCAGCTCGGATCCCAACTTTGCTCTCGAATCAAAGAAATGTCGGCACCGGAGTCCAGTACCCCAGTGAGGACCTTGTTCTCCACCCGGAGTGTGCGGGTGGGCTTCTTTTCCGCTATACGAGTAATGAACAAAACCTGACAATAAGACTGTTCAGTGGTTATCTTGCATGGCTTATCAGCTTGGTACTCCAAAGTCAATGGTATGCCAGGCTCAAGGTGTGCAATGCCTATGGGCACCTTGACCTTCTGCTTTTGTGCAGTCAAAGAGGGCACTATAATACCTGATGTTCTTTCTTTGACAGGAATTTTAGGTAAGGCTGACACATAGACAGCCTCATGTGGTGTGATTTGTGAGACTTCTTGTGTAGCATGCAGATACACAGCCAATGGAATGGACATGTCAGGTGGATCCTGTTGATTGTGGGGGTCGGACCACACACCCCTTCCTAGTTTCCCGACTGAGATCCAGTGGGATTTCCTGACTGAGATTCAGAGGGGGGTTTGGAACGGCACTGATTGGCCCAATGATAGCCTTTCTGGCAACGTGGGCACTTCTTTGAGGGCTTTTTCTGTTGGCCATTAGACCCCTTATAGGCTCCACCGCCCGGTGCCCTGCATTCAGACTTAAAGTGGCCAGGCTTGTTACAATTAAAGCAGTTGCCTTTCTTGGCCATTCCTGTGTGAAGGGCAGCGGCCAGCAGTGCCATTTCATGTGTCTTGCTACCCACATCAGCACATGCCCGTAACATGTCTGCTAAGGTATAGCCTTCTCTACTAATAATCCCAACCAGTGCCTTTCTACAATCTGTGCTGGCGTTCTCATATGCTAACTTCAGTAGCAACTCCTCCTGTGCTTCTGGATTATCCAACTGCCTACCTATAGCTTGTTTCAATTTATCCACGAAGGCAGTGTATGGCTCATTAGCTCCTTGTTTCACTGCTGTGAAAGATTTGCCAGAGGCTGACCTACCAGGGACCCTCTTTAATGCGCGTGTAATACACACGCCTGTTGCCCTTAGGTGGTCATCTGTAAGCTCCATTTGTGCCCTAGCATCAGAGAATTGACCAGAGCCATACACTTGTTCAGCCGTGATCTGGGCAGTTTGCCCCCGAAGGGCAGCTTGCCGGAATTCGCTGTCAAAAACAACGTACTGGGCGGGCGTTAGGACCATGCGGAAAAGGTTTTTCCAATCTAAGGGCAGCATAGTATAGGCCTGCATTAACCCTTCGAGTACTCCTTGGAAATAGGAACTTTGAACGCCGTCCTCCCGTGCTGATTTATTGCATTCACGGAGGACAGAGAAAGGAAGGGGTTTATACTCCAGATTTACAATAGGGTTTCCATGCCCATCAAAATTGTCAGTCTCCGTGCGTGTTAAGGGAAACAGACTCGGTACACCACCACCCCATTCCTCAGTCATGTTGATGTCACCGGCCATCCAGGCACGGCGTAGACTATCTTCCACCACACCTCCCTTAGGAGGAGGCGTGGGGTGAATTGGTGGTGGCGCTGGCAGGGGGCCCAGAGGAGCATTAGGTGGTGGGGCAGAGGGAGGAATCAATTTGTATGATGGCCCTTTCTTGAGTTCTGTGTCCATGTCGGCCGTAGCAACAGCTTGGAACAGAACATTATCGGGTATGGTAAGCTTGCTGAGAGCTTTTAAGATCTTCGTGCAGGTCAGAATATGGCCAATGGCTGCACGAGGTTCTTGTTGTAACTCTTTGGCTACTTTCTGCCATGACTCAATTCTTAAAGTCCCATGAAGGGGGAACCAGGGGCAAGAAGACGCTATCTCCTGCAGAAGATCGCAAGCTTCCTGCACCCCTACTGGGTCACCCCATGTCCCTGTCACCTTCGCTAATTCCTTTGCATGTTCCTTTACTTCTTGGGATGCATAGGACCCCATATTGACCCAAAGGGAGGCTTACCTGTGTGCACGGACTGTTCCTAGTCGAGGGTCGTAGGGCTGATCGCTTCTCTTTTTCACGAATCACGTCGGGGTCACCAAAGATGTGGGAAGAATGACAGGACACCAAGATCTTCATGCAAGCGTTCTGATTTTATTCTCCCCCAAAAAACCCTTCTATATAGGAATACAAAAGCTTACCCAAGCATTTTGATTACGTAGTGTTTTTCTCAAAGACGTTTATGCCTTCCTGTTTTGTCTTATGCCAGTGTGAGAACTTCCTTTTGAGTTAATCCTCTCTGCCAGGAACAGATGCCAGAGAAAGGATGTTTATACGTGTATGACGTATTTGTTTTTAGGCAAACAGAGAATGAGGGAATAAGCAATAATTCTTCCACATGGTCAGCCAATATTTCAGAATATGCAATTCCCTTCAGGTTTTATAAATGTTTTTAGATAGTTCTATAGTATTCAGTTTTAATTAGCATTGGGTATAGGTTTTAGCTGACATTGTGAGCCGCCCTAGGTCGCTTAGGCAAAAAGGGCAGTTATATAAATCTAAAAAACAAATAAGTAAATAAATAATTCTAGGAACGACTGAGAGCTCTTGACAAGAGTTGAAGCCAATGTCCTCTTAAGAAATTAGCCAGACATTTTAATACTATTGCATTAGAAGACTTGGAAGACTGCACTAGAAAAAAGCTGTCAGGATAAGAAGGTAGAAGACTTATTTGACAAGAGCTCATGATCATAAGCAATTGCATATTATGTTTCATGAATAATGGATTGAATTCAAACTTAGCTGGAGCCATTTGAATAAAGTAGGATTTAAATCTGGATCTAGCCCAATGAGAGGACTTCACAGCTGTGAAAGAAAACAGGAAAGTATAATACTGGCGCTATTGTATAAGAATGAGACTAAATTCACATGTTACGTATGGTTGCAACAGGCAGAGGAATTTAATGCTATAACTTCCCTCTTCAATTAAAAAGGAGTAAACAATGTGGAATTTCAAGGAAAATCACTGGAATTAAGTGAAGTAAGAGGAATGTCAGGTGGACGTGAGAAATTAAGCCTGAAGCAGTCAGCAAGAATACCCAGCTTTATGTTTACATAAATAGTAATAGAAATCCTAAAGAGCAATAGACTCACCTTCCGCACTGACTCAAAGGCCTCTAGTTATAACTCACTCCTGGGTTTCAGTCTCTTGCCTGAAGGCTCTCTCTTTCACAAACACATCTTGCATAGATAGGGCTTCATATTGTCACCAGAGGTAGGAAACATGCTCTTTTGGATAAATTTTATAATCCCACTAGCAGGAAGCCCACTAATCATGCTGTCTGCTGCAGTTCAGAAAAGTAGTTATTTCTTATCTTGGGTTGCAAGCAAGAAACATGTCTGTCAAACAACCCCGTCTCAGTAATACATGCTATGGAGCTACTGACAGTTGGAAACACTTTGCATGAGAATCTATCCATAATAAGTGAGATGGATGAGCGCATGCAATTAATATGGTACATATGTGCAAAAATAAAGTAGAGTAACACTGAGTTGGCTGAAGCCACAACTATCTTTAATGATTTACAGCAAATTTGCAGTGAATCCTAGTAACTGTGAGTAAAATAAACGGAAGCAAGAGTCCTATATGGACCTGTTTCTCCTCCAGTAATATTGTGAGCAAAACAACTCTAATGATCGACCAAAGTTATCAGTGTACTCATATGGAGGGAGTTCCTTCTGGCTAAGGTTTCCCCAAACCCAAGATTTAAGAATATGCTCTAGGGAGAATTGAAGGAAGGGAAAAGGGAAGATCCTTTTTTTGAGTCTCACAACACAAAGTTCACTGAAATGTAAATGTTTTCTGTGATTTAAGTAGCTTTCATATCTACTTTTTGGAGAAAAGTGGGATAGAAATCAAATAAATTATTCAATTGAAATTAAAAAAGTAGCAGGTAGAGTCTAAGGACACTACCATCAGGGATTTAGTTAGTGAATTCAATGTGTTCAATTATGCTCATTAGTTCATTTATTTCTTTTGATCTGAATGAAATAAAAGAAATTAATGAACTAATGAGCATAATTCAACACATTGAATTCACGAACTAAATCCCTGATGGTAGTGTCCTTAGACTCTACCTACTGCTTTTTTTTAAAGGAAGGAAGGTTAGAAAGAAAGGGGGTATTAGGACCCACCCAACAGCGAAGAGGCGAGCCAGAAGCAGCAAACGGAAGTCAGAACTTTTTAAAGTTCTTGCTCACCTCTTCGCTGCTGGATGGGTCCTGACTCCCCTTTCTCTCTTACCTTCCTTCCTTCACGAAATGAACACGTTGACAGCCTGTTTATTTCCACATCCAGCAAGAAGGCGTGAGTTAGAGAGATACTTTTTTTGAAGGAAGGAAGGTTAAAAAGAAAGTGGGATTGTATAAGTATCACAAGAAAGGTTATTATGTCCTCTATCAATTGCACTTTGGATCACTTCGATCGGTTGATCAGTTTGGTCACTGTCTCACCGGCAACCTACCACACCCCCCAAAATGTCATTTTTACCAGTCACGTTTTCACTTAATGTCTTTGTTGTTGATTCTTGCTGTGGTAAACAAAACAAAACAAATAAAATAAAATAAAACAAAACACGGTAGCACTTTAAAGACTAACTGCTATATTTTTATTGTTAGCTTTCGAGGATCAAGTCCACTTCATCAGACAAAGAGTGAAACTTACAGGCATGAGTGAAACTCAGTTTGGACTAGTCTACACAACAAGTAAATTTCCTGGACACCACTGTGAAATTACAAAATGGACATCTTAGTACCACACTATATCCCAAACCCACAGACAGATGTACCTACCTGCATGCCTCCAGCTTCCACCCAGAACACACAACAAAATCCATTGTCTTCAGCCAAGCCCTCAGGTACAATCACATCTGCTCAGACCCACACGATAGAGATGCCAAGCTCACAGACTTACAAAATGCATTTCTCAAACTACAATACCCATCCAATATGGTTAAAGAACAAATCAACCGGGCTAGACAAATACCCAGAAGTGATCTACTACAAGACAGGCCCAGAAGGGAAAGCAATCGCACACCACTGGTTGTCACCTGCAGCCCTCAACTTAAACCCCTCACATGCATAATGAAGGATCTCCAACCCATTTTGGAAAAGAGTGCTTCACTTTCCAAAGCCCTTGGTGACATATCCCTACTCGCTTATAGACAACCCCCCAATCTCAAACAACTATTGTCACACAACAGACTACACAGAAGTGGAGCAGATATGGGAACTAGACCCTGCTGCAAATCCAGATGTCAACTATGCCTCCACATTCGCTCTGGAAACAGTATTACTGGACCCAATGGCACCACACACAACATTAAAGGCATTTTTACTGCCAATGTGATTTATGCCATCTCTTGCCAGAAATGTCCATCCGTGCTTTATGTAGGACAAACAGGACAATCTTTACACAAAAGGATTAATGGACACAAATCAGATATCCGGAATGGCAACATGGAGAAACCTGTCTCAAACCACTTCAATCTAACTGGACCCTCTATCCAAGACCTGAAAGTTGCAATTCTGGAACAGAGAAATTACAAAACTAGGATTGAAAGGGAGACAGCGGAAATCAAATACTGTACATCCATCTGTTAGATACCCATCACAGGGGGCTAAATATTAGTGAAGGGTTTCTGGGACATTATCAAATTTGATACACAGATTGCTATATAATTTTATATTACAACTTTCCTGCCAATTCTCTTTAGTAAAACAGAAAGAAACCAGGTACAGGTGTTTGTTTTTCCCCCGACATGCAGGTCACAAGTTGATCAGAGACCATAGTGGGCTTTCTCAGCAACCTTGAGATTGAAAGGGAGTCATTTAGAGTTTATCTGAATAATCTATTGTTGCTAATGGCTGTGTGAAGCTGCAATCTTGTGCTTGCTTGTTTGTCGTTTTGCCCACATCCCTTCTGTCGTCTTGCCCACACCCCTTCTCCCATTGAGCCCCTGAGTTTGGTATATAAAGAACATGCCTGTAAGTTTCACTCTTTGTCTGATGAAGTGGACTTGATCCACGAAAGCTAACAATAAAAATATAGCAGTTAGTCTTTAAAGTGCTACAGTGTTTTTATTTTATTTTATTTTGTTTTGTTTTCTGATATGCCTGAACCACAGACTAACACGGCTACTATTCCAAAAAATTCTTGCTGTGGTGTCATTCTTCTCCACATGTTGTATTCACACTGTATCCACCTTGGGAAGTTGTCATATTCAGTTTCTAACACGTTTTTGCCTTCTTTTTTCTTTTTTTTGCATTTTTGTTACCTCATTTGAGTGTTTTTTTGTAAAACGCTTCATAGTTTCCCCCCGAAGTTCAATTTCAAATGTAATAGTGTCACCACAAAGGTTATTCTTCCCTCTTTCAAACACATTTTGGGTCACCTGAATCGATTGTGTAGTTTGGTCGCTGGGCCACCAAAAACCGCCCCCCCCAGCAAAGACTGCATTTTTTCAAGGCAACTTTCGGAAGTAATGATGTCATCGCATTTTATTTTTGGCCAATGGCTCTTTACATTTCTGAAAGTCACCGAGACGAACTTTCAGTTGATGTAACCGTTATTTTCGTGGGTGCTATAGTTTTGTGGTGGCAGCTCATCGAAAGTACAGTACATGATTTTCATTACATCACAAATGCTGCCAGACCACCCAACCAAAACATTAAGATGTTCATTGAATTCACGTCAAAATTAAATTGTAATAGCTTTTTTAAAAACTTTGTATGAAATGGTCAATGGAACTTTTCAGTACATCACTTCTAGTAAAGGCCAGGTTCAAGATCTTCATGAGAAACAAACCCAATAAAAAAAGTTGCTAGTAATGCAACAGACATTTCAAGAGCTAGCATCCCATAAAATATTTTTTACCTCTTAATCATTCAGTTGAGCACATCAGCCATATAAAAATACAATTCTTTTTTTCTTTCCCATTTTTTTCATCCATGCAAATGAACACACTGAACAAAATTTTATTAGAAAATCCATACTTACTCAAGAAACAGTTCATCTGTTGAGAATAACAATATTTTGTCCTTTGAATTATGACTCTATTTGACTATTAGAATTCAGATATTTGTTTTCACAGACTAATCCTGTTGTGATGATGCTTTCTACTGATATTGTGAGGCCCCGCTCTTTTGCCACCACACAGTTGCTCCTGGCATGAGAAGCTCAAAGGACCCACCTAGAGATCTTCCATAGTACATATTCTCCACAGGCTTGGAGAGGTGCAAGATAGATGTTTCAGAGAAGGAACTGAGGCCCTCATAGCATGGACCTGTGGACTCACCATCTATTTTACATGAGGCCACCACTGCATGGAGCCCAGTAGTGCTTCTACTCCCAACAGAATGTTGGTTTACTGCTATGTAATTTTGTGTTACATGCTATGGTAACATGTAAAAGTGTGTATGTGAGTATGAGTCTTTGGGTTACAACACTAGCTTTAATTATCCAATTGAATATAAGTGGACAACTTTCAGCATATACTTAATACTGCTACAGACTCTTTGTTGAAGGCATCCAGTTCTTGTGAAAATTCAGGCCATACTCAATCTGCACATGCTTTTCATTTATGAAATAAGTGGATTAGCTGTTCCATTTTCTCCATGAATAATTAAAGCAAACTTTCTCCTGGAGCTTGAGTCACTCACCACATAATGCACAAAACAGATGCTTTGGTTTCAAAAGGCCCTTCTTTTGTGTGGTAAGCCATTTCATACCAAAGGTTTACCACAAAGAAGACAAGTGCCGTATGATTTAAGATTTCCATATTGAACCCATAATGGGTACAATAGACTCACTCAGCTACACTGAATCTTCCTTTTAGCCTTGGAACTACTATAAAGATTTGACTACCAACATGGCATACGGGTTTATGCTTGGAATAGCAAAGATGTGTCTTCCTACTCCAGCCATTCAGCGAAAGAGCAGTTCCCACTCCAGCTTGCCTTCACATCTTCTATCCAAACAATAAATTAAACATGATGTTGCATTTGAACATTGAGACACAAAGTTCTTATTCTATTGTGTGTTGTTTCCGATTTTAACTGAAAAGAATTCATGCATGGAAGTTAATTAGCTATTGTGTTATATTCAAAATAAAATATTTGCTAATACTTTTGCATCAAGGACTGATACTAGAAACTGATGACAATGAAAAATGTAAAGATACCAAGCATCAACAATGGAAAGGAACTACTGGATAATTTAGTACATCCTTCTCACTTTGTGTGTGCTGTTTATCCAAATTCTAAGGGTTTTGAGATGGCTTTGTTGTTGTGGAAATAGATGAAACAAGGTAGCAGTACATAGCAGTCATACTTTCATAGGCTAGACTGGCTGCGATATCCAAGAAGTATGTAAACTAAATATTTTTCATATGACTGCTCAGAATCATTACTGAATGTGTTAGGGTTTTGTTTGACAGAATTTCCATTTTAGATATACATGAAGATTATAAAATGAAACAGATGACAAATATTCCTGAAAAACCAAGGCCTTCACTGGTTGTTTATACTATAAATGTATGACTTAATATCCCTAAAGTTCAACTGAAAGTCCAGTGCAACTAAGAAAGAAATTTTCTTTTCATTATTCATATTCACAGGAACCTATATTTTATTTTAGTAGTAATTTAAGATGAGAAGTTTGAATAGGAAAGGACTCTCTACACACTTGATCTTAGCTAAAAGGCCGAGAAGCGCTAGGAAAAGACTCAAACATTACAAGAAGTTCTACAGGTAAATTTCTCAACTTTGCAGAGGGCTTCCGATATTATCTTCTCTCACACAGACTCCAAAAGGGAATCTGTGTTAGTCTGTTTCAGCATGTTGGCAACATTAAAAGGAAAAGGGGGGGAATAAAAGAAAAAAACCTTGGTATCTTAAAGTACAACACACAAAAAAGTCTGATATTTTGTGGAACAAAATCCACTCCTTTCAAATACGTGGAGTGCCTTTATTTGCCATCTTCATCATTATGTCCAGTGCAGAACAAGTGTTATCTAGCAAATTTGTAATTTTATACTTATTCCTATTCATGGTCTAGCTGTTCTTGGACTTCAATTACCAGAAACCCAAGTCAGTGCTCTTGCTGAGCAGGGCTTCTGGGAACTGAAGTTCAAGGACACCTAGAGTGCCAAGATTCACCATCACTGCTGTATACTGTCATGACTAGGTATTGAAACAATAGACAAATAGTGCATCAGGTTTGTGTCCATTCATCCTTTTATGCAGAGATAGCCCTGTCTGTCCTATATAATATGGAAAGGGACACATTTGGCAGTAGATGGAATAAATTATATTAAGGTAAAGGTTTCCCTTGTTCAAAAGCCAGTCTCATGTGACTCTAGGGTTCAGTGCTCATGTTTCAAAGCCAAAGAGCCAGTGCTGTCTGCTTCTGCAGACGTTTTCGTGGTCATGTGGTAGGCATGACTAGACACTGGAGCGCATGGAACGCTGTTTACATTAAAGGATGAGCAAATAAAGTGGTGTTGAGGCTGACATGTTGATCAGTGGTGGGATGTCAAAAATTTTACTACCCCACCGTGATGTCATCACAGTGTGGGCAGAGCTAGCATCATGATGTCATGGGTGGAGCCAACATCATGATGTTGTGGGCGGGGGCAAATAAAAGAAAATAAAAATAAGCACACACACACACACACACACACACACACCCTCAACCCACCCACAACACAACACAAACCCGTAAATAAATTAAATTAAATTAATAAAAAATACATTAAAATACAACCACCCACCCACCCATCCCAAACACAAATCAACCAGAGCTTTTAAACCACAGCTTAAAGCTTATTCTGGCTAATCTTTCTCACATTAGGTCAGGTGGAAGGAACTACAGAATGAACTCACCACAAGATCGCTTCATTTTGGCACTTTTCAACAGTTAAAGAAGTTAGGTACTAAGTCTTTGCCTAACCAGTTCTCTAGAATAATATGCCTTAATGTAAATGTAAAACAGCTGTACCTCCTTAAGGGTTCTCCAATTGGAACAGCAATTGGAACAGCACAGGTGTAGCTTATTGATGAGGTAACTCCAAGACTTTGCTTAAAAACCCCAAGCCAGGATGCCAGGCCTGCCAGTCGACAGGCCTTTTTAGGAACTGTGGTAGTATGTCAATATAGGTAAAGGTATTAAATACACATTAAAATACACACAGACACACCACATCCAAAGGTGAGTCACTTATCCTGGGGAGCAGGCTATAGGGAGCTTCAGGCTAGCAGCTTCTCTTCCTCCTCCCCGCTTGGGAGGATAGCAAGGAGGCCGTGCATATGCGCCAAGCACTGTAGGTGTGCATGTACACCAAGTGCTTGGCACGCATACGCAGTGGGGGAACCAGTGAAAAGGTAAACCCCGAAGGTGGTTCCCTCCAAAAGCTGCTACCGGTTCTCCGGGGCACTGGGAAAAGTTACTACCGGTTCTGGCGAACTGGTACATCCGATCACTGCTGTTGATGGAGCTGTCCATATAGATATGGAGATAAAATTAGCATCCAGGTTTCTGGTAGTCTTGTACCTGCCAAGTTTCCATGTTGTGTTGCCTGTTGTGTTTCAATAATTGTTTAAGTTGGAGAAAATGTCTGTATATTTGACCAAGTAGACTACAGCTCGCTATTGATACAAATTAGTAGCCTTAAGTTGAAAGCTGTGGGTGACTACTAATTTTGCTTTTTCATCCATTCTTTTCTCCAATTTGTTTTTCCACCATCTTGTGTTGATCTTGTAATGCCTACTCTAAACTCCCTGAGTTTTCAGTCTGTGTCCTGTGGTTCTGAGCAGATCCATTTATACCAGAGAGCTTACAGGTAGAAAATGGATCAAACAGAATACAGGTTGAGATGGATGACAGCATATATGTGTAAAGGTTTGTGGGTTTCCAATATAATCAAGTGATTGTAGTCCCTTGAACAGGTGACCGGTGGCATCTAGAAACTGTACGTGTTGTATAGATTGGTTTTGGTTGAAGCTTGATGGAAAAATGAGTTACTGAAGTCTTAGTGAGATTTCTTTAATGATTTCTCCGCCAGGACCCAGATGACAAAGATGTTGTCCCTGAACTGGAGATACAGAGAGGTTTCAGGAAAAAGGGATTAAGGAGACATGGTTCAGGCCAACCACAGAAGCCTTTACATTCATGTTACAATGACGATACCAATAGAAGAGCAGGTTCTAAATCAGAAACTATAAAGAGTCTATACAGACTCCCCATTGCAAAAGCTATAAGAAACAGCCATGTAGTTTGGGTCCAGGGCAGTAGTTCCCAACCTGCCCACCTGAAGGGTGAAGTGGCTTCAGCGGCTGGAACTTGTCAGCTTCAGGAACTTCACTGTTTGTAATGTCTTTGTTAGGTTTTGAAATGCTTTTCTCTTGCACGTTTAGGATGTATAATGTCTCTATGATGATAGGATATTGTGACTTATGTATTGTTGATATATGTTATTGTATATTGGAGGTTTTGGGAATTGTGAGTGGCAAAGGTTTTCTGTTACTTGTTATGTTATTTAATTGCTATGTTTTTTTAGTGTTAAATTGTGTTTTATTATGTAAATTGTATCTTTTTTTGATGTATATTATGTTGAGGACATGTTTGTAAGCTACCCAGTCACACTTTGCGAGTGGGGCAGGATATAAGTGGAACATAATAATAATACAGTCATACCTCGCATAAAGAGTGTCTCATTAAAGAGTGCCTTGCTTAAAGAGCAGAATTTTCTCTGAATGTTCACTTCGCTTAACAAATAAAACCAACCAAAAACTCACTTAATAAATAAATCAGGATTTGCAATCACAACCCCCCCCCCCCCCCCGAAATCACAACTGGTCACTTACAATGGTGTTTCGCTTAAAGAGCAAACTCACTTAAAGAGCAATCCTGTGGAACACATTATGCTCTTTAAGTGAGGTACAACTGTAGTAATAATGATGTCACAATATATATTTATGAGTCTCCTAGAACTATAAGAAATGCAAAACTTTCAATGTTAATAACATCTTCTCAAATTGCCCTCCTGAAATTTTTTTGGCCTTCCTGTAGTGTGTGCCCCATTTTGGGAACCACAGGTCTATAGATAAACGTACTGTAACATCTTTTGGCTGCCTTCCAAGCATATTGAAAGTAATACACAGGGCTTTCATCTTTGAACTATATGCAGAGTACAACACTTCTTCCTCATCTGACCAACTTCTGATAATTACTGGGAAGGACAGGTTTCACTTACCAGTAACTGTCGTTCTCCGAGTATGTTGTTTGGGGATTCACACTGATGGGTTCTGCGCCTGCGCTGAATCCGGAGCGGAGCTGGAAAGCTGATTGGATAAAGAGTTTTGAATGTGGGACCGCCCACCATGCCCAACCCCTTTAGGCGCCATTTCGCGCTCTCCCCTCAGTTTGATATTAAAGCTGCCCGCTAAGCCTAAGGCCATCTCAGGCCGGCAGCCCTGAGGGGAGGCAGGGTTGGGTTGTGTGAATCCCCAAACAACATACTCGGAGAACGACAGTTACTGGTAAGTGAAACCTGTCCTTCTCCTTCGTGTTGTTTGGGGATGCACACTGATGGGTGACTAACAAGCTCACTTACTTGGATGGTGGGCAGCCGGCGTCCTGAGATGTAGGAGAGCGCGATGGCATCATGGATGGGCGGTCATCAGCGAAGAGGATCGGAGACCAGCCGTCAGGATGGACCTGCCCCGTCTGACATCAGGGGCGGACCTTGTATCAACCCGGTAGTGGGTGATGAAGGTGGAGGACCTGGACCAAGTGGCAGCCTTGCAGATATCCTCCATCGGGATGCCCTCTAGGAATGCAGTGGAGGAAGCCAGTGTCCTGGTGGAGTGAGCCCGGACATGAGGCGGAGGTGGCAGGGATGACATCTGATAGGCCAGGTAAATGGTACCTGAGATCCATTTAGATAGTCTCTGGGCAGACAGAGGCTGTCCCTTAGTCTTGCCACCATAAGCCACAAACAGTTGTTTTGCTCTCCTGAAGGACGCAGTCCTCTGGGTGTAAAACAGCAAAGCCCTCCTGACATCCAACGAGTGCCACACTCTCTCTTGTGGAGACGAGGGATTCAGGAAGAATGCTGGAAGCGTGATGGCTTGGGCCAGGTGAAATTCAGTCAGGACCTTGGGCAGGAATGTCAGATCTGGGTGCAACACTGCCCTGTCGGGGTAGAACTTGAGAAAAGGAGGGTCAGACCGAAGGGCTGCCAGCTCCCCTGCCCGTCGGGCAGAAGTGATAGCTACAAGGAAAGCACTCTTGTAGGAGACAAACTTAATGTCCACCGAAGCCATGGGTTCAAAGGGTGCCTTCGTGAGTGCGGTGAGCACTGTAGTGAGAGACCACTGAGGGGGTGGTATCTTCACTGGAGGATAGGCGTTGCGTAGCCCTTGAAGGAACCTTTTAACAGTTTTGTCTCTGAAGGCGGAGGACAATACTGAAGAAGGTGGGGCCTTGGCGACCACAGCAGCTAGGTGGACCTTCAATGATGAATGTGCGGATCCCAACTCGGCTAGGTGCAGGAGGTAGGACATGACATCCTGCAGGGATGCGGAGTCCACGGTGCGGTCGCTGGATGCTAGGAAGTCAGTGAAGCGACGGTACTTGGCATCGTAGGACTTCCGTGTGGAAGGTTTCCTGGACAGATCAAGGATCCGTGTTATGTTGGGCGGATAAGCCAGGCCGTCAGGTGTAGGCTCGGCAGATCCGAGTGAAGGATCCGACCGTCTTCCATGCGGAGGAGATTCGGATCGGTGGGTAGGCGGAGACGATCGCAAGCCAGGGTTTGGAGTAGTGGGAACCACGGCTGGCGCGGCCAGGACGGGGCAACCAGGATCGTCCAGGCGTTCTCCGCACGGATCCGTATCAGGACCCGTTGGATGAGAGGGATCGGTGGAAACATGTACAGCAGTTCCTGGTGCCACGGCACCATGAAGGCATCGCCCTCCGATCCGTGGCCGATCCCTGCTCGGGAGCAGTAACGGCGGCACTTGGAGTTGGTCTGTGACGCGAAGACGTCTAGGGTCGGTGTGCCCCACCGTCGGCACAGGCGGTCGAACACCGATTCGTCCAGTTCCCACTCGTGCATTGCCGTCCCTTTGCGGCTCAGGGAGTCTGCATCGGAGTTCAGGGTGCCCTGGATGTGGACACCTATGGGGAACACGTGTACCTTCAGGCACCACTCCCACATCTGGACGGTCAGGTAGAGGAGGGAGAGAGACTTGGTCCCTCCTTGCCGGTTGAGATAGGCTAGTGTCGTGGTGTTGTCCGAGGCGATCTGCACCACACTGCCCGCGATCGACGGTCTGAAGGACCTCATCGCCTTCCACACCGCTAGCAGCTCGAGGAAGTTGATATGGTGGTCGGCTTCCTCGGGCGTCCATATGCCGTGAATCCGTAGTCCGCGGCAGCATGCACCCCATCCGTGGGTGCTCGCGTCGGTGGTGACTTGGATGGACGGTGCGGGAAGGATGAAGAGTCTCCCCGCGGTCACATTCTGGTCCATTATCCACCAGTTTAACTGGTCTCGGAGTTCGGGAGTCGGTGTGAGCCACTTCCCGAGGTTGTCGTGGGTGCCGTCGAAGGAGGAGAGGAACCACGACTGGAGGGAGCGCATCTTGAGTTTGGCGTGCGAGACCACCGCCGTGGTCGACGCCATGAGTCCTAGCAAACGGAGGGCGTCCCTCGCACGGACCCGACGTCTGCCCTGGATCCGTGCCACCACTGTGCGGATGTCGAGCAGACGTTTGGTTGGGGCGTAGGCTCTTAGAGCCAGAGAGTCTAGAACGGCTCCGATGTATTCTATTCGTTGAGTGGGGGTCAACTGGGATTTCTTGAAGTTGACCCGCAGACCGAGGCTCTGCATAAGGGCGAGGCAATGTGCAACGTCGTCCTTGGCTTTTTGTTGGGTCGGGGAGCAGATCAACCAATCGTCTATGTACGGGAACACTTGGACGCCTTGCAGTCGCAGATGAGCAGCCACCGGTGCCATGCACTTCGTGAATACCCTCGGAGCGGTGGAGAGGCCGAAGGGTAGGCATGTGTACTGGTAGATGTTGCCGCCCACCTGGAATCGGAGGAAACGACGATGTTCCCTCCTGATGGACACGTGAAAGTAGGCGTCCTTCAGGTCGATGACGGTGAACCAGTCCCCGTGGTTGATCAGCGGGAGGATGGAGTGAAGGGTTACCATCCGGAACTTCCTCGCGTCGATATGCTTGTTGAGAAGACGGAGGTCCAGGATGGGACGTGCCCCCCCGTCTTTTTTGTCCACAAGGAAGTATCGGGAGAAGAACCCTTCGTGAGACTCCGACGCTGCGACCGGCTCTATGGCGCCCTTCTCTAGGAGAGCTGTTAGTTCCTCCTGGAGCGGTGGGGATGGATCGGTGATGCGGATCCGTCCGACAGTAGGGCATCTCTCGAACTCGATCGCGTAGCCAGAGTCTAAGATGGTTAAAACCCATCGGTCTGTGGTGATGGCAGACCACGCCGATAGGTAGTCGGAAAGGGGACGGTAGGGTAGAGTCTCGGTCACGGAAAAGTCAAACACGTTGTTTGCCCTTCCGTTCCGTACGCTTGCCAGTCTGAGGCCGTTGCTGGTAGCGTGGACGGTTGGGTTGTTGGCGCTGCCGGTAGGGCTGGTACCGGGAGTAGTCCCCTTGTCTCTGTGGCGGGCGAGGTTGATAGGATGGGCCCGCCTGAGACGTCGACGGCTGGTCCTGATGGTAACGGCCGGACCCACGGTGTGGAGGGCGGAGCTGTTTTATCGTGGCGTAGTCCCCTTTCAGCTCTCCCAAGGAGGTGTCGGTCTCCTTGGCGAAGAGGCCCTCGCCATTGACATCGTCCTGCAGGTTAGCCGAACGGAGCCAGGCGTGGCGACGGAGCTGGATGGCGGAGGCCAAGTTTTTTGCCTCTGACTCGGTGACGTGGCGGCCGGTGCGGATTTGCTGGAGGGCGAGGTGGTTGCCCTCCATGCAGAGTTTTTCAAAGTCCGCTTGTCGATCAGGTGGCAGCAGGGACTTGAACGACTCCGCTTGCTCCCAGAGTCGACACTGGTAGCCTCCCATGGCCGTCGCGTAGTTGGACGCACGGAAGGACAAGGAGGCATTGGCGTAGAACCTCCTGCCCAGTGCGTCCAGCTTCTTCCCTTCCTGGGTCGACGGGATGGGAGTGCTGCTGATCGGCGTCCGGTGTTGGGAGCCCTTGACCACTCGGGAGTTCGGTGCCGGGTGAATGTGCAGAAAGTTGGAATCGTCCAGCAGTCTGTACATAGAGTCCACTCTGTTAGATACGGAGTGCGAAGAAACCGGCTTCTTCCACACCTCCTTGGCCGCTTTAGCAATCTTAGGGAGCAGTCCGAGGCGGACGGGGACCAACTCCTTGCGGTCGGCCAAGCCGCAGACGACATCCTCACAGTCGTCCAGGGGAGCCTCCGCCCGAATCCCAAGGGTGGATCCGAGGCGAGTGATCAGTCCGGTGTAGGTCTTCAAATCCTCCGGCTGGGACCCGTGGACGGCGCCGATGTTGTCGTCCGGGGACTTGTCGACCGCAACCGGCGGTGGCTGATGCTGCTCCTCCTCCTGATCCGACGAGTCGGAGTCTCCTGACCGCTCCGAGACGCTGGGCGGTGGCAGGTAGACCTCGGGGTCCGAGTCCGACCAGTACGGCCTGGCGGATCTCGGATCGCTCCCCGGCAAAGGCAGCTGGTACGGAGGGAGAGAGGCCTCCGACCGCGCCTGTTCCACCCTCTGCCGCTTCGGTGCGGGGCCCTCCTCACGGAGCGGTGGTGCCTCCGTGGCTGGTGGTGAGGGCAGAGGGCGCTCCCACGGTGTCGTCTGCGGGCCCTGGAGCTCGGCGTGCAGTTTCCGCACCATCGCCTCGATGTACGGGGCGATGAGGCTCAACTGGGGCGGCGGTTCGGTAGCCGGACCAGGAACCACGGAAGGACTGCGGAGGGAGGAAGACCTGTGCGGTGGTACAGGTGGAGGAGTCTCCGGCGGCGGTGGAGGGCTGTGGGCCCTCTCCGGCGTGGCGTCCCGGGCCTCGGTCGACATCCTACCCGGCGTAGGTGGAGCTGCGACCGGGGCGGATGCTAGGGAGCGTGGCGGCGAAAGGTGGGCCGGTGCCGGGGTCGGAGGAAGAGAAGACGAAGAGCTACGGCGCTTCTTTTTCTCTTTTTTGTCTTTCTTCTTCTTCTCCTGCTCCTTCTTCCGCCTGAACAGTTCAGAGGCCGAGGGCCTGGAAGAAGAAGCGGAGGTTGAAGGAGCAGACGTGGAAGCGGCCTGCTCTGGAGCTGGGGGAGCCGGTGGTGCCAGTGCGGCCTCCATGAGGTAGGCTTGAAGGCGGTACTGGCGGTTCTTGATGGCGGCCTTCGAGAAGCCGCGACAGACTTCGCAGGTCTGGACCTGGTGACTCTCCCCGAGGCAGCGAAGACAACGCACGTGCCCGTCCGAGCTAGGGAACTTTCTCTTGCAGGACGGACACTGCTTGAACGCTGCCGCTGAGGCCATCCACCGAAGTAGATGGCCGAAGAGAAAAAATTATCCCGGCCGGGAGGCCCCGACACGAGATGTTGGTCTTTTTCTTTCTTTTTTTTTTTTTTAAACGGCGGCTGAGGGCGAGCCCCAGCCACACGAGGACTAAGGGAACAAGTCCCCTAGTCCGAGAAAAATTGTAAGGTAGGAAAAATTGGAAGATTCTGAGACAATCTCAGCAAAGTACTCACAGCTTTTTTTCCAGGCTCCTGCTTGCGCAGCGGAAAAAAGCAAACTGAGGGGAGAGCGCGAAATGGCGCCTAAAGGGGTTGGGCATGGTGGGCGGTCCCACATTCAAAACTCTTTATCCAATCAGCTTTCCAGCTCCGCTCCGGATTCAGCGCAGGCGCAGAACCCATCAGTGTGCATCCCCAAACAACACGAAGGAGAACTGGGCTATTACATGTTGTTAGAAATAGGAAGTGAAGTAACATGAAGGCTATCCAAAGGATCCTATCTCCTCTATGAGTCATCAGAGGAGGCCTTCCTCTCAATCCCACTGCCATTGCAGATATGGTTGAAGGCGAAACTGTGTTCTCTATGGTGGCTCCCAGGTTGTGGAACACTCTCCCTTTGGGAGGTTAGTTTGGTCCCTTCACTGGTGGTGCAGTGGCTATGCTGCTGTACTGGAACCAAGAGGTTGTGAGTTCGATCCTGACCAAGGCTCAAGGCTGACTCGGCTTTCCATCCTTCTGATGTCAGTAAAATGCGTACCCAGCATGTTGGGGGCAAAATGCTAATTAACTTGTGAACTGCCCAGAGTGTCCACGAAGCGCTATGGGGCAGTATATAAGTGTGGTTGCTCTGCTTTTTCTTTCTGTTAACACTTGAAAACCCACCTCTTCCAGCAGCCTCTTTTAAACTTTTAAATTGATGCTGGATTTTAGCTTCCTTAATTTATTAGTTTGCTTTTAAAGCAAATGTTTTTAATCACATGATATAAAATGATACTGTTTTTCATGTAGTATTTATTATATTTTTCATTTTTCTCATTTTAGCTTTTGTGAGCAGCCCTGAAGCTTCTCATGGGGAGAAAGGCAGCCTATAAATAAGACTAATACACTAATAAATACATAAATAAAATAAATGTGCCTTTAACATGTTTTCCCAATATTAAAGGTAGATTAAGTTCGACCGTTAGTGGTACTCCTGTAGAGCAGCAGAATCCAGAAGAATATTTGTTTAAACATAATCACATTTTCATCTTGTCCCAAGCAATTTTTTAAACCATTTTAATTAGTATTTTGCATCAAAACATGAGTTGTCATTTAAATTATTAATTTGACAATACACTGCAATTTTTAGAATGCTCTCTTTCGGAATAAAACAGGCATTTTATATCCATACAAATTACTTTATACATTTCAATTTAAAATTTACATGAGCAGTCTTAGATAGAAGCTCCATACCACAGTGGCATTTAAAAGCATGCAGACCATTGAGACATTTACACGTTCAAATATTTATTGTTTTAAAATTCTACATGTCTTTTACAATACAATAATTTGTTACTTAAATGGCCTTTTTTTATAGGTAATGTACAATGGATTTCCCCCCTCCAACTTCATTTATGAAATACAATTTCATCAATATGATTTTTCTAAATTAATACAAGATTTCTCTGTGGACTAGGAAGATTGGGGTGCTTCATTTAAACACAAGGGCAAAGCGACTTCCCTTCAGAATCTGTAATCAATCCTTCAAATACACTTTTAAGGACTGCAGGTTTACTATTTATATGGCTGATTTGTACCAGTCCAATAAGGTACATTTTTCTTTTTTCTGCTGTTCATAGTCAAAGACTTTTTAATGCAATGTAATGGAGCAAGTTGTAGTAGTTACCTTTTCATCTACTGAGGCAAACTCATGTTGAAGAAAAAATTATGATTATCTGCATGCAATGAACACTCTTCTTTAAATAGCTGATGAATTTTATACATATTAAAGAATTGGTTAAGAGCGCAAGTACTTTGATAATGATTTCACAAAAGGACATATGCTGGTAACGGTAGCGAACATTTAACACCTAACATGAACTCATGTATATTAAAAGGGCAATTCACATGGCTAGTCAATAAGCCATGATATGCAAGGGTTGCCTTCCACAAAATGAACTCACTTGGTCCACGCTTTGTCTGGGTAAAAAAAATAATAATGGAACTGTTCAGCCAGATCTTGTGATGCATTTCTTGTTTCTAAAATGTAACACATGAAAAAGAAAAAAGTATCATATTGTGGAACACTGTCATGTGACCTCAGTATAAAAAAGATGGCCTGCTACTTGGGGGGTGATAAATGTGACTTGAAGACCAAGCCAGGGGGAAAAATTGTAAGAAGTTGAATTTCCACGATGTGTTATACTTTCTTGTTCCATGGCACTGCTTTTACTCTGTAGAATTTTGTACCCAGAGGGACTTTAAATCTGTTTTGCGCCTAGAGAGAAAGAGAAGAAGGGGGAGGAAAGAGAGTGTTATTTCATATGTTGTATTGTCAGCAGGTACCTTGTCCTCACGTTGTCATAAAATCCAATTCAAAGAAGATCAGGGAAATTACTAAATACAGGGCATTTCACATTCTTAGGCACACAGCTCTGAGGTAAAGGCAGCTAGCTTGTCTGTCTCACTGCTTACACAGAAAGATACTATTAAAAACTGCATGATCTGTGCCTGCACAACAATACAGTAATACCTCGGAAAGCGCTAAGACTTGGTTCCACAAGTCTTGGTGTTATCTGATTTTTAGTGTTATCCGATGCATGTTAAAATCCTATGGGATGGATCAGATAACGTTAAAGTTCCATAGAGATACATTGTAACTGCACAGGCTTTAGCGGTTGTTATCCGATACATCCCATAGGACCTTAACGTTATTCGATCCAATTCTCCTCCCCAGATTACTTAACATTATGCGATTTTAGCGTTATCCGAGGTAAACTTTATCCGAGGTATTACTGTATTGTCTAATTTTTTGAAAATCAAATATCTTCAAATATTTTCAGCAAAGAATATCTTTCCAGCACAAAATGCTGGGAAAGAGCCTTTCTTGGAAGGTATACCTAACTCTCTCTGAATGGATGATCAGAGGTAAGAAAAAAAATAGGAAGCTAAAGGCATTTCCATAATCCACAAAATCTGAAGAACAGTCACTGTAGTTGCATAACCAGGAGCCAAGGTTACATTTACTAGACAGTAGTAACTGTGGCATCCAAGTCAGCATGAATGAGAGACTTTACGTGTCCTGCTAACTGGTTGTAATAGGGTATGGATGACCTTTATGTATGATTCTATATACCGTATATACTCAATTATAAGTGGTCCCGAATATAAGTTGAGGCACCTAATTTGGGCCACTAAAACTAGGAAAATAGACTGACCGGAGTATAAGTCAGGGATGGAAAATGCAGCAGCTGCTAGTGAGTTTCAATAATTAAAATACATGAAAATATGGTAAAATTAATTAATTTAGACATTTGTGTGGGCATGCTTTTGAGTGTTTATGTTGAACCGAGTATAAGTTGAATCCCATTTTTATACTTGAGTATATACAGTACATTCATGAAGTAAAAGAAGGTTTAGACCTGTGGCTCCCAATGTGGGACACACACACCACAGGCAAGCAATTTTTTTTTGGGGGGGGGGGTTTAAGAATGAGTTAGACCAAGTTAATGGCCCTTTAGGCTTCCGCCACATTAATAGGAGTGTACTTTTTGAATAATAAAATTTATATGTCGCAGTGGGTGGGGGAATCAGGATTTTATAGATGCTTAGATGAGGCACGGCCAAAAAAAAGAAGAAGTAGTAGTTGGGAACCATTGGGTTAGACTTAGCTGAGCATGACTTTTTTTATAGTGAAAGATTAGCAGAGATCCAAGCTTGGAACAACCTTACTTCCCCAATAACAATACCAAAAGAACATTTCCTTTTGTGAAACAATGTAACAAATGGCAATGCTATTTTTTTGTGTGTGCAACAACTGTTTTCAGTTGACTCTTGAACCATGCAGGGGTTGGGACACCAGTTCTCTATGTAGCTGAAAATCCATGTTGTTCTGAGGTAATTGTAGTGATCCAAATTCCTCATGGCTAGGCAGCCAGCACACTGCCTGGCTCCTGTTAACACAACCACAATTGTACTGCAGGAACCCAACCAGCTGAGCAGCAGAAGCGCCACTGATCCACTGTAGCTAAGGGAAATTTTTACATTTTTTTCTGCCGGGTAACAAACACAATTAAGGAACTTTTGGGAGCAGAGGGAGGGGGGGAATCCATGTATAAGTGGATCTGCAGAGTTAAAACCCAAATTCTTTCCAGGTCCACTTGAACTTCAAAAATTTTATGTTTGGCTGTTATTGTGAAGAATTTTGACCAGTTTTATATTTAAGGCTTTAAAAGCAATTTTTAAATTAAAAAAGTTACACATCAGTCATAAAAATAATAGACATTAAACAAGAAGACATAAATTACCTTTTTATACAAATTGGGCTAATTTAATTTAAAAAAAGAAAAGAAAACAGTGCCTTTTAGTAGAGACAGCTAGGACTAGTTTGCGGCATACAAAAGGCAGATGGATGAACAGGCAAAATTATGAACAAATTAAACAATAGTAAACACTATGAAGTCCTCTTATCCAATTTTAATGAACCATACTGGAACACATTTTTAATTGTTACCTTTTTTGCCTGACAGTATTCCTTTTCCATTACCTTCCCTAATACCCAGGGTCTGCGAGATCCACCTGAAGCTAAAAACAGAATCTTTATTATGTATGGGACAATAAAGAAATCACTACTTCTATTCTAGCTATATACAAAGTTGTCTATAACTGTTCTTCAACAACCCACAGCACTTTATTTCAAATGTCTGAGAGACTTAAAAGAAACCCACTCCATACAGGTGGTAGTAGTAGTAGTAATTTCATATCAGAAATTATGCTGGGTTGAAAGGATTTTTGTAGAAGAAACTCTGCTCATGGAACACCCAAATGAGGCTCCTTTCATGTCCCCAAGAGTGATGCTATACTTATATTACAGGGAGCACAATTTGTCTACTCCTCCCATCTAAAACTGGCATGAGATTGCATGTTGGATCAAAACATGTCTCAAAATCTTTTAATACAGAAAAATAGATTTAACAGTTTAAAAATGTAAACTTCGACAGCTTTAGGCTGTGTGACATGTATTATCTAGATATTAGGGGGTACACATCAAAAATCAAGATTCAGAGATTCAGAATTCTGAGCATTATCTAGCTCTGATTGTTTCAGATCTCAATTTGGGGAACCAACAGTGTTGTTAGAGCTAGTTCTCTAAACTGTATGACATTTGTAAGTACAGTAACGCGAGTACCGGATAGCGTGAAAACCGCATAACGTTACAAGATTTTCGGCAAAATCTTGTACCGAATAACGCGTTTTTTAACGTTATCCGATACAGTCGTTCTTAGCAGCAGGGTGGCTGGAAAGCTGAACGGGGTTCTCCGTTCAGCTTCCCAGCCACCCTGCAGCTACGGAGGCAGGGGTGGGGAGGCTGGAAAGCTGACGGGGGCCTCCCCCGTCGGCTTCCCCAGTCACCCCACAGCTGCGGAGGCAAGGGCGGGTGGCTAGGGAAGCCGACCAGGAGTCCCCGTCAGCTTCCCCAGCCACCCTGCAGCTGTAGATCGGGTCCTCTGATCTCTCTGGAGCAGGCAGGGGACCCGATCCAAGCTGTTTCTGGGCTTCCCCGATGTCCTCAGCCAGTGCAGCAAGCCAGAATGTCAGGATTCGAACCCTGACATTCTGGCTTGCTGCACTGGCTGAGGACGTCGGGGAAGCCCAGAAACAGCTTGGATCGGGTCTCCCCACCTCCCTGGACCTGGCAGGGGGATCAGAGACCCCAAAATTGGTTAAAAAAAATGGACCTTTTTTTAAATCAATGTTGGGGTCTCTGACCCTCCCCCCCCCCCCCCGGGTCCAGGGAGGTGGGGAGACCCGATCCAAGCTGTTTCCAAAGTTCCCCCACCTCCCTGGAGGCTGCAGCAAGCCAAAATGTCAGGATTCAAATCCCGACATTCTGGCTTGCTGCAGCCTCCAGGGAAACAGGGCTTTTTTTAACATTGTGTGATCAATGTATCGCACAACGTTAAAACCGGATAACGACGGGACATGTGGAACCAAGTCATAACGTTATCCGGGGTACTAATGTACTGGATTTTGGGCAAGTAGGTGAAGGGAGTTTTGTGGACAACCTTTACAACATGAGAAGACATTTTTGTGCATGGGCTGACTTCTAATTTGGGGAAGGTCTTAGATGACACACTCCAGTAGGACCAAAATAGAGCCAAATGCAATTCTTACCACTGTGAACATTTCCCATTCATACATCTGTGGGATAAAGAATCCCCAGAAGTCACACTATTCCCGGTTTACAGTCTATTTATAAGAGTTGAGCTAATTCATCTATATTTTTATGGGTAGTAGTTTTGAAAATGACATGTAGCACTGATACATCCCTAGGAAAGAAACCTACAGAATTTCAGAAAGACATATGAAGGGGCTACAGTGATGCCATGGAAAGAAAAGTTTAAATCCCTCCTTTTTTGGTGGTTGATTGTTATCATAACACAGAACATCCACTACGGTAGGGCAGATGAAAAAGGTGGCATACACTGGCAGAAGCTGAAAGACTTAAGCATCCTACATCTTTCAATCAAATATAGTAAAACACCAGATAATGCTAAAACTTGGATCCACAAGTCTTGGTGTTATCCGATTTTTAGTGTTATCTGATGCATGTTAAAATCCTATGGGATGGATCAGATAACGTTAAAGCTCCATAGAGATACATTGTAACCGCACAGGCTTTAGCGGTTGTTATCCGATCCATCCCATAGGACCTTGACATTATTTGATCCAATTCTCCTCTCCAGATTATTTAACGTTATGCGATTTTAGCGTTATCTGATCCAATCGTTATCCAGTGTTTTACTGTACTAAATACTGCACCATTCCAGATTCCAAAAAACATATTTCAGAAAATTTTGTAGTAAGGAGTAACAAACAGAACTTTTGATTCCCCATGCCCTTCATCAGAGGGACTGTAGTACCTTGACGATACAACTCAGAATGATTAGAAGCCAGACAAAAATACTCAGGGCTTTTTCTCTTCTCTTCTGTCTGATGCTTAACATACAGAAAGCTCTGGGGAGAAATTTTGGGAGAGCAAAAGCCCTCCCCAGGAACTCAAGAAATTCAATGCATGGGGAGTGTTGGAAGGTTAGCCCATTCCTTCCCCACAATGTTATTTTTCAAATGGAGAACTAGTCTGAAATGAAGCACGAGCTCTTCACAAGTTTGGGGACAATGAAGAAATTACAGTTTCCTATTCTGTGTGTAGTGCAGCCTCCTGCACTCTTCAGACTGTTCCTTTCCACACACAAAGAAGGAAAGAAATTAGCCTTTTCCAGGACACCTGAACATAGCTAAAAAGGCCTTTGTTACCCTCTGAACTTAAAGTATTAATGGATTTTCAAGAGCATTTGGTTCCAATCACTTTGGAGGAGCTCCGTATGATTCGCACATCTCTCAAATCTTATTTAATCACTACAATTTTTTTCCTAGATTTCAAACTTATCTGTACAAGATGCATACTCCAATACATTTATACATATAAATAGATATGAAAATGCAATGGTTAAAATTTCCAATCCATGATTAAATATTTTACGTTTATCTGAAGAATACTCCTTGCAATAATATGACACTTACCACACTCACCTGGTTTCAGATCCAGTGCAGCAAGAGATTCTGAGTGTAAGAAATATAAAGTTGGGCTGACAGTGAACAGCACGTAGTTGTCATGACGTTCATCCAGAATAATGAGAACCAAATCCCCAACTTGAAAACTAAAGAAACAAGATCAAAAAGTTGGTATTTACTTAGAAGAATGTCTCTCTTCTCTGACAGAAATGTGCTGAATGAAATATTTACCCACTATCATTAATGAGCTGATTGCCAGATAAGGGAAAATAATATTCTAACTGTTAAGCCAATTAATGATGTATTCTTCAAATGGCACACAGATTTGTGTTAACTGTTAAACAATTGCTAGAAAATTTTATGTCGTTATAAATATACTGCCTGTAGGGTGAGCTTTGTAAACATATAGTTATACTGAGTTATATAATAAATTACAAACACATTAAGAGAGATCCTAGCAGTCTAGATAACAAAGCAAAAACCCATGGCATTAAAGATACAGAACCATCAATTAAACACAAGCCTCATATAATCAGAAAAAATACAATTGGGAAACTTAAATAGCAGATTCCCCAACGTTAGAGAAAATCATATTGCCACTCAAGAGTTATTAATAGCCAGGAAAAGCCTGCTGAAATAAATAAGTCTTCAGAGACTTACGAAATGTTAGCAGTGATGAGGCTGAACTTATCTCCACTGACAAATCATTTCAGAGAGTGGGGGCTATGGTGGGGAAAGCTCTGAATCTGGTTCCTGCTTTCCTCACACACTTGGAATTTAAGCATCTGGGTATACAATATAACCTCGGTTAACAAACAGCTTGGTTAACATAAAAATCGCATAACAAAAGGAAATCCATAGAAAATAGTGGCTCGATTTACGGAATATATATATATATTGGGAAATGATTAATTGGTTTTCAATGCATTCCTATAGGCAACCATGTTTTGGTTAATGTATTTTGGTTTTCAATGCATTCTTATGGGAAATTGCATTCAATGCATTCCTATGGGAAATTCTGTTAAAGTAATTTTCACTGTAAGAACCGTCCTGGAGAACATATTAATTATGTTAACCAAGGTACTACTGTAATTTTTGAGAAAGAGGTGCTCTCTAAGAAAGCATGGTTCCAAACTGTTCTGCCTTTAGTACACCAAAGACACAACTAGAAGAGGCCCATTTGAATCAATGGAACTGATGAAGGAGTTGACTGACCAACTAAATCTCCACTAACTCAATGGGCCCACACTAGTGCATCTTGCTATGCACACCAACAGGATTGCAGCCAATAAATGTTAGTTCAGAATGGGGTTGAAATTTATTTAAACACAGATAAACTAAAGCAAGTAATTAACCCACTGAAAAGCTTTCAGTTAGTATTGAACAGTTTCTAAACAACCTATTTTGTTTTCTCTTTTTAGAAGACTAAAGTAAAACAGAAAAGTTTAATTTGACAATTACCAATACATATACTTACTCTCTGATAGCAATTTTTTCAGAATGTCTTAGTGACACCGATGACATACTTTGAGACATCTTTAAAAAAATAACAGAAAAGCATACTTAATTCTGACAAGTCTGTGATACATCATATTTCATGTTCAGTTATTAAATGATCTTGTAACAGACTGGAATATGTTGCATAGTTGTTTATATTACTACTTATTGAACTCCTTAGGGTAAATAAGGGATTTCCTGTCAATGGGGTAACAACCTATAATCATCTCCCTTGACACCCAAAGGGATAAAAGAGAAAGGGATAAAAGAGTTAAGGAAGAGAATTCTGGGTGAAGTTGGCAAGAGGCATGTAGTGTAAGGCTTCCTCTTTCCATAAAACACTGGCCAAAAGAAGCCTTACTGTAACAAGCCTTGGAATTGTGATGGCTCAAGTGGTTAAGACACTGATCTTGAAGACTGGAAGGTCCGAGTTCGATACCCGATGGAATGATCATTTGTCTCTGCCCCAGCTCCTGCCAACCTAGTAGTTTGAAAGCACGAAACTGCAAGTAGATAAATAGGGACCACTTTGGTGGGAAAGTAAACAGCTTTCTGTGCACACCAGTATCTAAGCATGCTTGCCACACGTCCACAGAAATGTGTGCAGATGCAGACACCGCTGGTTCTTTGGCTATAAACAGAGATGAGCACTGAACCCTAGAGTCGGATATGACTGGCTTTCAAGCAAGGGTGACCTTTACCTTTACCTAACAAGCCCTACTGAAATAAAAATCCAATTTAATGGCTTGTCACCAAATTTCAGTGACAAAAACTGATATGATGTATCTGGCAGAGTAAGGATGAAGGTCTCCATGCTAAATAATTCATTCAATAGTTTTTTGTGTGAAAATTCTCCCCTCTCCAGACTACTTTGTTGTCAGTCTAGGAATAGAGGGATAGAACAAATTTATTCCTCTTCAAGCCTGTTACTTGCCCATTTGCCAGCATGCAATTTGCAGTCACGTGTATTTTCAGCTACCTCTTTGAGTACAAAGTTGTTCTTTAAAATATAGAACTTTTTTAAAACAATCAGCTATTGTTTTTCACATTTTCATGTGATATATTAGCTATATGCAAATAAATGTTGGTCCCAAGGAATCCAATGGCAGTATTTATTAAGTATTAGTAAAGGTACAGGTCTCCTTTCCTTGAAAGACAGTTGTATCCTGCTCTAGTGAGTGGTGCTCATCTACGTTTACAGTCAAAGAGCCAGCGCTGCCTGTGTCTGCAGACGTTTCCATGGTCATGTGGCAGCCATGACTAGACCCTGGGGCACATGGAACACTGTTACCTTCCCACCAAAGTGGTATCTATTTATCTACTTGCAATTTCTTGCTTTCGAACTGCTAGATTGGCAGGAGCTGGGACAGAGATGGGAGGTCACTCAGTCGTGCAGCACTTGGGTCTCTAACTGCTGACCTTCCAGTTATCAAGTTCAGCATCCTAACCACTAAGCCATCATAGTCCCTGGTATTAAGTATTAGGCTTTGCCAAAAATAATGCTATATAGGAAAGACGGGGAATCTCTAGTCCTCCTCCTAATTGGAGGGATCTTATGTTACTTCTGATCAATGACCAAAAAATAAGATGACATTTAAAGTACAAAATGCTGCTGTACTTTGTACACATGGTACAAAGTTTTTTAGCCTGAAGATAGGCTGCACTGTTGTTTACTGCTCAGCAGAGGTACAGAAAATGCAGCTGGACTTTGCATGGAAAAATACTCAAATGGGTAAAAACTATATCTAGCCCTACACACATTAACTTGCCTGCTTACAGAATATGGTCCACAGTCTTTTTTCAAATTGGATTTCAGCACTGAACAGTTCATTGTACTCCCACAAAGGGGTACTCTACCCCCGAGTAGGCACACACGATTTGTTAGATTTTTCTCAGCAGTATTTTGAAAGCGATATCTACACTTCGGTTCAATAAATCTGATGAAGAACACTGAAATATATTTCCCAAGATGCACAGAAACAACTTTACTTGAGCTGTAATCCCCCCCCCCCCTTAGTTATTTAATAAATGATAACTTAAGAGAAGGCAACTTTAAGCAATAAATGCAATCACGCTTTTTCAAACTAGAACTTTCATGGTCAATTTCATGGATCCTTCAAGTCCAAACACCATTAAAAACAAATTGGCATGCACTCTGATTTCATAATAAATTCTCCTAAAAGATTTTAAAACTGTATGCCCAGTCACTAGAAGTCACAGTATATCAAACAGGGAAATGATTTTTAATCATATGTTTTCTGTTAAGTTTCTCTCTCATAAAGACTGGCTTGGGCCCAAAATTCCCTAGGCTTATGATGAACACACATCCACATGTGCTTTAAGAGGGACATGGAGACAGGGGGTAACCAATTTTATACCCTGACTGTTGTCCTTTGTGCTTCAGAAGTATGATTCAGAGACCTTTCAGAGTGCCATGGAACATGAAACTTGCATTTCTCCTTATTTATTCACACATTACCTTCTACCATTCTGGTTGCTTGCAACCAAGTTTTAACTTTTTGCGTTATGTGTCCAAAATAAATGACGAGTCGACAGTGTTGCTTATTTTTTTTTAGAATGTTGTTGTTGTTCAGTCGCAGTCGAGTCTGACCCTTTGCGACCCATGGATCACTACACACCAGGCACCCGTATCCTCCACCATCCTTCACAGCCCGCTCAGCTCTACACCCATTGCGTCAACAATACTATCTAGCCATCTCATCCTCTGCCATCCCCTTCTCCTTTTACCCTCAATCTTTCCCAGCATCAAGGCTTTCTCGAGTGAGTCCTCTCTTCTCATTTGGTGTACAAAGTACTTGAGCTTCATCTTTAATATTTGTTCTTCCAAGGAGCAGTCAGGGTTGATTTCCTTCAGGATAGACTTATTTGATCTACTTGCTGTTCAGGGGACTCTCAAAATTCTCTTCTAGCACCAGATTTCAAAGGTGTCTATTCTTCTTTGCTCAGCCTTCCTTATGGTCCAGCTCTTACAATCATACATTACTACTGGGAATACCATTGCTTTGACTAGATCAATATTAAGCAAATAAAACCTGTAATTAAACACTAGCAGACATTCCAGTGTTACATGGGGAAGAGCCCTCCTTAATTTCACTCAATGCATCTCATTCCACGTTTAAAAAAACAGCAGAAAATAAATATTTCACAATGGGACAATATTTTTAAAGCACTAACAAAGGTAAAGAGAACTGAATACCCACTTGCAATTAAGTTTATACTTTGCATTATGTACTGACAATAACTGTCTGTTCTGTAACTGTAGAGTAAACAATTTTGTATAATTATTTCAGAATGTGACTTACAGAACTATCACAAGAATATCAGTGTCCTCTCACTGGCGGTATTTTAATAAGGAGGAACAAGTCACGGGAGGAGAAATGGAAAATAAGAAAAGGGAGAGAGCACCAATAAAATAATTTCTCCTGTCTCAGACCTTGAGCAGCTTTTTCACAAGGCTTCCATGCTGATTCTGACTGATTTTGTGAAGAGGACTGAAAGGAAAAGCAAAAGGTGTCCAAATTCCTCATTAACATTTGAACAGAAAAAGATATGATCCAGATTTTTGTATGAAGAATAGATGTAATAACTAGTAAAGGTAAAGGTCACCCTTGCTTGGCAGCCAGTCATATCTGACTCTAGGGTTCAGTGCTCATTTCTGTCTATAGCCAAAGAACCAGCGCTGTCTGCATTTGCAGACGTTTCCATGCACAAGTTGCAGAAACGTCTATACACCTGAGTACACGGAACACTGCTTACCTTCCCACAGAAGTGGTACCTATTTATGTACTTGCAATTTCTTGATTTTGAACTGCTAGGTTGGTAGAACCTGAGACAGAGAAGGGAGTTCATTATGTTGTTGCAGTACTCAGGTCTCGAACTGCTGACCTGCCAACCTTCCAATCATGAAGTTCAGCGTCTTAACCGCAAAGCCACCGCAGTCCCAGAGTAGTAACTAGTTAATTGTAAAACCTATATCAGTAACGATTAACAATTTGTTATTTAAATCTGTATTTCTAGTTTCTACTATACTGTAATGTTAAATAGATACTTGGACATACAGTCAAACCTCGCTTAGCAAGTAACTCACTTAGCGAAAAACTCGCTTAATGAGCGGGTTTTTCAAAAAGCAAGCTGACTCGCATAACGAATATTTTCGCTATGCGAGTCAGACTTCCCCTATTGGAAACACTCGCATAGTGAGCATTTCTATGGGGGGAAAGTTGCATAACGAAAAAATTTTCGCTATGTGAGTTGGACTTTCCCCATTGAAAACTTGCATAACGAGTGTTTCTATGGGAAAAACTGGCATAACAAAAAAAATTCGCTATGTGAGTTTTTCCCCTTAAAAAGATCGTTATGCGAGTTTTCCCATAGGAATTTTCGCTATGCGAGTCTGACTTGCATAGCGAAAAACTTGCATAGCGAGCAGCCTCGCAGAACGAATTAAATTCATTATGTGAGGTATTACTGTACCCTACTATAAAAGAAAGTCTGTTGTCAAGTATACAAAAGAGAATCAAAAGAAACTTTCTTTAGCAACAAAATTATCTTCCAAAAGGGATCTGCCTTACAAATATATACTTTTAGGGTAATTTTACATGGAAAAAGAGCCCTGAAATAAAGAGTCAATTTATTTAATTTAATCATATGCTTATCACAGTGATGGTGAAACTCTGAGACCGAGTGCCCAAAATGCAAACCAAAAAACACTTCTTTATCACAAAGTGCCAGTACAGCAACAGGGGAGGAAATAAACGCTCCCATTGCGATGCTTGGCAGAGGTGTGGGGTAAACTCTGTGATGAAGGGAGGGAGGAAGGAAGTGTTCCCATTGGGTAGCTGGGCAGAGGGGCAGGGTGAACTCTGTGCTGGGAGAGGAAGTGCTCCCATTGGGCTGCTAGGCGGAGGGGCGGGGCAAACTCTGTGCTGGGATGACTGCATGGGTGCCCACAAAGAAGGCTCAGAGTGCCACCTCTGGCATGCATGCCATACGTTTGCCACCACCAGCTTATCCTATGATCAGATTTTTAAGTAAGTCTAAGCCTAACTAAAAAGCCACAGGCTACTAAGAATGCTGTCGGGTTTGTTTCTCTAAATCACTGTAAACATGAAGTTTGGTTAACTATTCTGATTCTACAAAAGAGATGACTTTTTTTACGATACACAATGTTTAATGTACAAGTTCATACATGTCTGCATAGTAGACGCGTACAAAAGTTGTTTGCGAGTTGCATGCCAGGGACGAGAAGCTGAGAAACATTAAAAGTTTATGAATGAAATGACGTGCTGATTGGTCTGTACAGTGCTGACTGGCCGATGCAATTCTCTTTTTTATACAAGAGCATCTGAAGAAGAGAGTCAGTGCTGTCAGTGAGAGCTTTGTAATTAGAATGAAAGGGACCTTTCTGTGAAGATGCAGTGAATTAAACCCGTAGGGTTTTCCTTATAGCAATTTCCTCCTTAAAGTGGTTTTCCATAGGAATACATTGAAAACCATGGAGGAAACCTATTCTGTAAAGTGATTTTATTGTGATTTTTTCCACTTGAAGCGGGCTATAGTTTCCTATGAATTTATTTCCTTGAAGGGAATTTTTCTTAGGCCAGGGATTCGCAACCTGCGGCCCACGGGTCAATGTGGCCCATGGTGCCATTTCATGTGGCCCCCACGGCCTCCACCACTCCCGGAAGTGCCATGTGGTGGATGAAGGGCAAAATGGCCATCTGGCCCTTGAAACTGTCTGAAGAAGTGTGACCTGACCCCCAGCTTAAAAAGGTTGGGAACTCCTACTGTATTTACCTCTCTATGAAAGAAACAAGAAGTTTCTATGAAAGAAACAAAAAGTGTAGAAACTGACCATTTGGAATACTGTTGTATTTTAAAAACTTTGTTCATAAACCTTTTTATGTCTTTGTATTTTTATAAAATAAAAGCTCTTTTTGCTTTATGAAACCTGCCTATTATTCTACAGACAGCAGGCCTCCAGTGCAGCTTGGATGGGGCACCAGAAATATTTATTCTTAGCACAATAGGGCAATATACAAATGAAAAAGGACAGCAACAATTTACACTCATTAAAAACTTCCTATCATCTCATTTTAAGTTTAAAGGCCCTCTTCGGCACCCTTTTGCTTTGGGGAAATCTCGGAGTCTCAGAATAGGGAGCCCCCCCCCCCAAAAAAAAAAAAAAAGTAAAAAATTCTTCACTGGATGATAGGAAGCTTTTCTTTAGCACAAGTTAAATGTTTCCCACACACAATCCAACTTGCACTAGTCACAAAGTTTTACAATGGGATAACAGATCTGTAATGAAGCAAAGCATACTGCACTGATTTATTTTCTTCTTATTACTCAAGTCATTATCTTTTTCCAGCTTCTCTAGTTGTTCATACTTCCTGATCATTAAGATAATGACATACTGAGTGTGTGTGTGGTGTGGGGTTGACTGCCTGTTGCCGCAGAGTTGATTACACAATGAAAGACAATATATACAAACTACTTTTCATCAGCTTCATCATTAGTACATGACAAGCCCTAGCCCGGAGGGAAGAGGACCCAGCTGTGTGGGGAGCTGGTGGCTTTAAGGACTCTGCCACCGCCCCACTGGACTCCCATCCTTGCCTGGTCCAGCCTGGAAGGAAGAAGACCCAGCTGTGTGGGTCTTCTTCCCTCCAACTGAGGAGGGGAGCAACAGCTGTGCGGCCCAGCAGGCCATGACAATGCTACTGCCGCCGCCACTGGACACTCCCTCAGCCAGCCTAGCTGAGGGGGAGACGAGCAGTGGCTGCAAGGCCTGGCTGGCTTTAAAAACAATGCCCTGCCGCCACCGGATGCTCCCTCAGCCAGCCCGGCTGGGGAGGAGGGGAGCAGCAGCTGTGCGGCCCAGCTGGCTTTGAAAATAGCGCCACCAGATGGTCCCTCGGCCAGCTTGGCCTGGAGGGAAATGGACTTAGTGAAGTGGTGTTGAGTTTGAGAGATTTTTGTGTACTGTTTTGGAGTGTTTTTATGATGACTTGATATTTTGTAATTGTGATTGGGGATTTCTTGAAATGTTTCCTTAATATTTTTTGTGATGTAATATTTTGTGATGTAATATTTTGTGATATGGTATTTTGTAATTGTGATATATTGTTCCTTTGTGTGGACAAGTCTGAGTTTTTTGAAATGTTTTTTCTCTGTGTATTACTTTGAAATGTGTATTGCTTTTGAAATATGTATTGTTCTTGCAATGTTTTTTATATTGTGTTGATGTGATACTTTGTAGTTGTAATTTGTGATGTTCTATCTGCCCTGAGTAGCACTGTGAGTGGGGCGGCATACAGGTTGAAATAAAACAACAACATCCTGAATGTGACCATGAAAATTTAGTCCAAATTTCTCCTCCGTTGTAAATTCTTTTCAAAGTGAATTTATTTTCCAGCAAATTAACAGAGAATGGCCAAAACTCTCATAGGAAGATTTTTTCCCCAGTGGACTAACAGTTGAAATTTCTGCCTCTTGGTCAGCCTGACTTTTTTTTAAAAATCACCTCTTTTCATTATTTAAAAGCTGATTCGATTCTCCACCTGTATTGGAGGTCATTAATGGATTTGAGGAGGATGAACCAATAAAGCTTAAACTAGTCAACACAAAAATAATAATAAAGAAATAATAAAGCAAATGAACAAACGAGTTCCGCATCTTTCATGGACTTGGGCACAAAAAGAACATTTTTCACAGCTATGGGCAGATTTGTTTTCTTATGGCACCTTAAAGACACCAAGAGTATCCTAAAATAACACAAGTAACCTAAATCAATAGAGGACTGAAGTTAAAATCCTTGAATTCACAGTACATATGAAGCCTGAGCTGGAAGCCTATAATACTTAACACCTCTTCCTTTTTAGAAACATGACATACGATCAGGGTGTTATGATGATGACGCAAATGGAAGAATGCATTTCCAGATAGTATCTTAAAGTCTTGATTAAAGACATGCTCTTCTGGTCTTCATTGCTGCTCAGTTATTTCAAAAACAAGTGGTAGTTATATAGTTATACTAGCAAAATTTGGCTTCTTGCTCTTGTTCCTTGTGTAATAACTGCTGCTTTTCCTTCTAAACCAGGGGTGCCAAAACTTTTTGGGCCACGGCCATTCACATGAGCCACATCGCTCCCAGAAGTGGGAATGTTTTACTTCCACTTCTGAGAGCGACGAAGGCTTTGGGGGGTGGATGAATTTGTGTTGGGGACTGGATCCGGCCCATGGGCTGTAGTTTGGGCACCCCTGTTCTAAGCATTCAATTCCTAGAAACCTAAGTCAGTACATTGACTGATCAATGCTTTGGAGGATTGACTTAGGAATTGAATGCTTAGAACAGGGGTGCCCAAACTACAGCCCATGGGCCGGATCCAGCCCATGGGAATTGAAGTTTAAAACCCAAAGGTTGGGAAACACGGGTCTAGAGTCTAAGCCAATGCAGTTATTAAAAGCCAATTTAAAAAGGAATATCTTGCAAGTAGACAAATGGGGACCATTTTGTTGGGAAAAGATCTTGGGGACATGAAAGGAGCCTCATTCGGGTGGATCACACAAAGTTGTGCAAAATTATTATTATACAAGACGGACAGGAAGAAGGGGTTCTCTCTCCAATGTATGCAGAATCATTATTCTCCCTGCCAGCTGCCTTCCACACCACCCAAAAACCTACTCCACAACATTTCCTTGTCCCTCAGATGAGTTTTTAAAAGGAGCATAGTGGACTGGAAGAGGGGAAACTGTTGCTGATTCTGATGCAAGCAGTGGGATCAGGTGAGAATAATCTCAGCAGCTAATTAGCTAATTATCTTCATATCGTTATTCTTCAAGAGCATTATAATGCCAACATGTTCCAATTTCTCAATAACTAGACTGAGCGGAAAATTAGTCTATTTTGCTGGTTAGCTAGATTTTAGTTACATCTTGGAAATAACCTTTTGTTATTGTAGAAACTATATAGAAGTGGTGGCGAACCTTTTGGGGCCCAAGTGCTCATATAAAGGGGGATGGGGGCAGCGATCACATGTACCAGTGATGTTAATGCATCCACATACGCACCATGTGCCTCCGCCAATGTGCCAGGCAAGATCCCGCCAACAACAACCTGGGTTTCTCCCCAGTGGGAAGCCCCATGTGGCCACGCCAGGCTCCAGACAAGTCCCCACCACTGCCACACACACCACAAGTCCCACACAGCCACTGTATTTATAGTCCCTGCGCCCCTCCCCAAAGCCACTTGGCCTGAGCTCACTTGTCCAAGTCTAGCAGCCAGGGTGGATGGGATGGGGCTTCTTCCACCGGGGCCCCACCTCTGACTCACCTCCGGCTGGGCTGTGACTCAGACAGCTACTTGGCTCACCCTCCCTCAGAGCCTACCCTCCTCCCTCCCAGTCGTTGGGATGAGGCAGGCGGAAATCCTACTGGGGCATTCACCTCACCTGCCAAATGCCTGCTTGCCTGCTGCATCTCGAGGAAGCTGGCTGTTGCAAATGAGGAGGGGGGGATAGGGCAGGGGGAAGAAGGGGTTCTTGGGGTGCTGCTTTCCATTGGCCTCTGTCTCTTTAAGCCACCAATAGGAGTAGTGGATCACAAAGGGTTGGACTGGACTGTGCGTCTGAACAATAACCACAAGGAGCAGTGGGTGGGCACTTGTTTTCAGCCTCCTTCCCTTCTGTGGCTTAGAGACAGAGGCTGATTACCAAGCACCGCAGCCTCCATCCACTTGATGGTGGTAGTGATGGGGTGAAGATAGAAAGCAGCACCCCAAGAACCCCTTCCTCCCTCCACCCTATCCACCCCTCCTTGCCTGCAACAGTCCATTTCCTTGAGAAGTATACTTGAGAAGTGGAGTCTTTCCAGCAAAAATCCTTTCAACTCAGAAAGCACTTCTGTGTCCTTCTGACACGACAATAAAAAAAGTGAGCCTCCCTCCGCAGCCTGTTGGCTTGATCCACAAAAGTGAACATTAAATTACAGCAGTTAGTCTTAAGTGGTTCTTATTTATCAACTTGCAATTACTTGCATTCAAACTGCTCGGTTGGCAGGGGCTGTGACAGAGATGAGCACCCATTCCATCATGCAAGAAATTACAAATCGATAAATAGGGATCACTTTGGTGGGAAAAGATCTCGAGGACATGAAAGGAGTCTCATTCAGGCATCCCCTGAGCACAGTCGCCAGCAAAAATCATTTCAACTCAGAAAGCAACTTTGTGCGCTTCTGACACAATAATAATAAAAAAGTGAGCCTCCCTCTGCAGGAGTTGGTCTTTAAGGTGCCACAAAACCTCTAACAATCCAGCTGCTTGTCCAGCTCCAACACAGGGCTTCTGCCAAAACATGACGGTTGCTCCTGGCTGGGTGGGTGGGTGGGTGGGTGGGTGAGGTATTGGAAAAGGGAGTTCAAATGGCATCTCCCCCCTTCATTGAGTTCCTTGGGGATATACAGGTAGAAACGGGGATGGAGGTAACCCCGCTAATTTTGTTAGAGAAGACGGGTAGAGTAGAAGTCTTGAAAAAGAGTACAATGAGTTTATTCTCCTGCCTTCTTCTCCGCCCTCCCTCCTCTTCCTCCTTTGTCTGCGGTCCTGCTCGCTCTCTCTGCTTTGTGACCTCAAACTGGGAAGAGAGAAGGGAAGGTGGCAGGGAAAGAAGGAGAGATGGAGGGAGGGAGTCGTTTGCTCGCTGGCTCCGGCCAGGTGACCAGATTCAGGTTACTTCTGCTTCTGGGATCGACGAGGGCATCACGGGCTAGATGAATTGGTGTTGGGGGTGGATCCGGCCCATGGGCCATAGTGACTAGCCCCCTGAACCACGTAACAGGCCCACGGCCCAAAAAGTTTCAGCACCCCTGTGCTAAGCCATTAAGGGCCATATAAGTAACAACTAGTACCTTAAATTGGGCATGGTAGGCAGCAGGGAGCCAGTGAAGGTGAACAAAGTTTGGGGCAATGTGTTCAAATGTAGTTACCCCAGAGATTAACATACTGAATATATTTATGCTGAAGATACAAAATTGAACCCTGCATGTGTACAGTTTAGTTCATATAGTTTTATCTCCACAAGGATTATATGACCTCATATCAGCCTTTAAGATCAACTGGGAAAGTCCTACTCTTGGTTCCACTCAAAAGTGGTTTTAACAGCCTCCAGATGAGCTCTTGTGTGACACCAGCTTCTGTTCCAAGACCTTGAAGGAGCTGCTGTTTTTTTAACCATTTGCTTTTCTAAAACAGAACTTCTAATAATCCATATAAATAAGGTAGATAAACTTACCAATCTTTGACTAAGCCTCTTATTCTCCTCCTCTTTCAACTGTAGTGTCTATAAAACAAGATAGCACAAAGTTTTAAATGTTTTGTTTAAATATATCACTGTGTATGTTAGTGTCATGCACTCATACACACAATCTTAGCATGTTAAGGCAGAAATCCTACATTTACCTACCTGAATGTAAATGGTGGAGATTTACTTCTGAGTAAATATGAGCCATGAGAATTTGTAGATAACTTCTCCTTTATGTGTATATGCATAAATGAACATCAACTAAGTCCTCAACGGAAATCTGCCATCTACACACTTTTTGTAACTGTTATGTGCCTAAGTACCGGTTTCTGTTATGAGGAAGGTAAGCAGCTGTACACAGCATATGTGCCTTTCCTACAATTTGATATTCAAACTGAAATGTTTTGCAGAGTAAATAGTTTTCCTTTAGAACAGTTCCATTACTCAGCTAATCAACATTAGTTTTAGTGAAGTTCTTCCCTCCTCCTTCTAGTAAATGTAGAAACCAGCTGGAGTGATAGATGAAATAAATCCTCAAAGGACTTAAGAAAAACACATGCACTTTGATGTTGTTAATCCAGTTGGCCCTTAACAGTTAAGCATACAAAAGTGCTATTTCCCCAAGCTTTTTGTCCTCTTCATGATACCTAAACTAAATGAGAAAAGAGGAAAGACAATCTGAAATGTTTATGTAAGTAGTACAGCTCCCTGTAATCAGTAGGGGTGGGGGATTCTGAATAGAGAAAGAGATGTAAGAATTTATTTATCTTGCCTCACTCATATACAGAGGGTACCAAAAATGTATACACATTTTAAGAAAGGAAAAACTGTATTAAAATTATAAAATAAATAAAATAAAATAAAAATAAAATAAAAAACACTATAGCACTTTAAAGCTAGTGTTTTTATTTTAATTTTATTTTGTTTTGTTTTCTGATATGCCTGAACCACAGACTAACACGGCTACTATTCCAAAAAAAGTCATGTATTAAAATTGTAATACTCAATATACACCGATAACAAAAGATGAATACAAATCATGTTTAACTTCTGCAATTACAAGAGGTGCTAAAGGTGGTTACCATGTTTTCGCCATTTTCTTTGACTGTGGTGATGCTAGCAATCTTTGGATCACATGTCATACTACAGATTGTTACCGTAGTTCAATTCAACTTTGAAATGTAAGACATAGATAGCATCTCTTGAAATATGTATACATTTTGGCACCCTCTGTGTTGCCTGGCAGGGCAGGATAAGCGTAATTACTACAGCCATTACCCAGCCCGTGGCTCTAAATAAGTGTCGGAATCGGATGCGATTATGACAGCCATGAATGTGCCCGTGGCTGTTGTAAACATGTTTACAACAACTGCGGACACGTTTTACAGCAGCGTTTAGGGGAGAGGAACCCCCCAGTCTGGCCCACTCAACTGTCTGAGGGAGTGTGACCCAGCCCCCAACTTAAAGAGTTTGACAACCCTTGTTCTAACGGTTTTAAAAGCAAGACCCATATATGAATAAGCTTATGAGATATAATCACACTCAGTATTGTTACATTGGCTGTGCTTCTCGAACATCTTTTCCAGCTTTGTTGCTTGTGATTTTTTTAACTAGATTTGTTAAATCTGGAGCCTTCTTATGTAGAAATCACTGCTCTATCAACATGTTATGCACCCTTCCTTTAATCACCCACCAAAAGTGTGTGTTGGAAGTTAAACCTTCAAATAATAAATAACTGTATTAACTTGTAACTACGTTCCTAATACAATAAAACATTTTCATTCTTCCAACTGCAGAATACCATTACATATTACAATAAAAATTATAACTCAGTAATGCCGAAGAAAACATTTTGCAAGTATACTGGTACTAGGTTTAAAAAACTCACTTTTTCTAACATCATAATCCTCTGTTTTTCTTCAGACATCTGCACGTTTTCACTATTAAAAAAACATCACAGTTATTAAATTGATGTCATGAGGCATCACTCTTCTGTCCGATGAAGTGGACTTGGTCCACAACAGCGCACAATTAAATAAAAGAGTTAGTCTTTAAGGTGCCACAAAGTTTTTTGTCTTTTTTTGCTGTTCTGTTTTTATACTGACTGGAAGGTGGCAGGTCACCAACCTAGCAGTTCAAAAGTAAGGGCAGTGGTATATAAGTGTAATTACTATGGCCATTGTGGGCAACCTATGGCTCGTGGGCTGAACCCTGCCTGTTGCACCAAATTATCCGACCCGTGCTGTACAATGAATTTTGACACCACTATATTTTGGATTATTATTTGATTTTTCTTATATATTTTTTTCTATATTATTTCTCTTCTCATTTTGACTTGAATTAATTCCTCACCTCTATATGTCAAGATTTAAAGCATGCCCTTACACATTCACTAGAAAACAATTATTTTCAATGCATCAGCTGGAATCCTATTTGTCTAAGTGCAACACAATGTTTTTGTTGTTCAGTCATACAGTCGCTTCTGAGCCTTTGAGACCCTAAGGACCATTGCCCGCCAGGCACCACTATCCCCCACCATCTTCCTCAGCCCACCCAGCTCTGTCCCCATTGCATCTATAATACCATCCAGCCATCTCATTTTTGGCTGCCCCCTTCTTCTTTTGCCCTCCACCTTTCCCAGCATCAAGACTTTCTCAAGTGAATCCTCTCTTCTCATTTGATGTCCAAAGTACTTTAGTTTCATCTTTACTATTTGACCTTCTAAGGAGCAGTCAGGGTTAATTTAGGACTTATTTGTTCTCCTCGCTATCCAGGGGACTCTCAAAACTCTCCTCCAACACCACATTTCAAAAGCATCTATTCTTCTGCGCTCAGTTTTCCTAATGGTCCAGCTCTCACAACCATATATTACCACTGGGAATGTCATTACTTTGACTATGCAAATTTTTGTTTACAATGTGATGTCTCTACTTTTAACTATGTTCCCCAGGTTTCACATAGCTTGTCTCCCAAGCATCAGTCACCTTTTTATTTCATGGCTGCAATCTCCATCTTCAGTGATCTTTGATCCTAAGAAAGTAAAATCGGTCACTGCTTCTACTTCTTCCTCATCTATTTTCCAGGGACTGATAGGGTAAATGTACCTGGCATTCCATCAAGACAACAAATGTTGTGCAATTCAAACTACGGCCACCGATCCGTCCCCTGACACCAATTCATCCGGCCCATGAAGCCCTCCTAGAAATGAAAGGCGTGTTTTACTTCCGCTTCCGGAAGAGACGAGGGCTTTTCAGGCCGGATGAATTGACATCAGGAACCGGATCCAGCCTGTGGGCCAAAGTGACCGTCCCCTGAACCATGTGATCAGCCCGTGGCCCAAAAAGTTTGGACACCCCTGACGTAGTGAGCAGTATTGCTTGCGTAACATCAAGTTATGCATGCATAGTTACTCAATAGGATTGTAGCCATTATAAAATGTCATAGGAGGGGTGATAAATTTTATATCCAGTATTCATCAGTTTCTATGTATATCAAACCCCACCTCCAGTTATAACAAACCTGGAAAGGCTACTCTGGTTTTGGGCTAGAACATCTTCTAGCCAACATAAACTGGGGCAGCGGGGGGGGGGGGAGATTCAAATAGCGTTTTAAACTAAGTATCTCATTTGTTCTGCAACATTCAGGTATGCATTTAGTTCAGTGCCAAACTGTGCTACTTACTTTACAGCCATCATGCTGGTTTCCAATGTAGAATCCATTCTTCCTTCCTCTGTAGTTTCTGAAGTCAACCGCTCAGTTTCTGCCATAAAATCAGCTGCACAGGCTCCGGGAGGTTCTGTACTGGGAGGTAAATAAGCTGGAGGAAACAAATTACTACATTTCAGCTTACTAACTTCTTCTTCAAGTTTCTTCTTCTCTTCAAGTAAATGAGCTCGGTCTTCAGAAAGGGTTTCAATCAGATCTGAACAAGGAACAATAAATAAATAACATTCAATATTCCAACATAGTACTTGTATTAAAATTGTAAAATGCTTTCTGGCTTGTGCATACCCTTATCCCTTTCTTGCTGTTGTTTTATCATTTTCAATTTGTCATTAAGATCGTTTATTATGTTTTCTTTTTTCATCTTTTCTCTTGTTAGCACAGTGTTAAAGGTCGTCTGAAAAGAAAGAAACAACATTACTTTAGTCAAGGCAACCTATTTACATAAGGGACAAAACTCAGAAATAGTTTTCACCTCTAATCTGTAGGAACCCTAAAAATTTTGAAGCACAAACCTGACACATCATTTATTTATCCAGTTCATTTATCTTGCACCCAAACTGGCAAACATCCTTAAGGTATTTAGAAAATCCAGAACACTCATGAATATTTTTAAAAATCAAAACAACAGAACAAGCTACTGCTGCATTATTGGTATCCTGTATTTCACAGTACTATAGTAGTATTGGTAATAAGTATGCATTTTAAGCCACATTGAGATCAATGGGGCAAAATAATTCTGAAATTATATATTTATTTTATTTTAAATAATGGTGTGTGTGAGAGAGAATTAGACATGCTCCAAGATGTACCTGTCATGTTAAAGCCAATGTGAATCTGGCCCCTGAGTCTGGCTGGCCTACTCTGGGAGTGGCACAAAACATTGAATTTCTACAGAACTGAATACAGTAATACCTCGGATAACGTTTACCTCGGGTAACGCTAAAATCGCATAACGTTAAGTAATCTGGGGAGGAGAATTGGATCGAATAACATTAAGGTCCTATGGGATGGATAGGATAACAACCGCTAAAGCCTGTGTGGTTACAATGTATCTCTATGGAGCTTTAACGTTATCCGATCCATCCCACAGGATTTTAACATGGTTCGGATAACACTAAAAATTGGGTAACACCAAGACTTGTGAAACCAAGTCTCAGCGTTATCCGAGGTATTACTGTATTATTAAAAGGTCTTAGAAATTTGACGAATGACTATTTATTACACAGGCTGCCAAAAGGAACTAAGCTCCTAGTTATTATTAACTATTCTACCCCCAAGTGTCTCTAATCTGAAGCTCCAGAACAAGCATTTCTACCTGCTGCTCTGCAGTGAGCGATGTTCGAATGTTTTGCATTTCCTCATTTTTCCTTTTCTCATGTTCCTCAAGTTGCTCCAAAAACTTTGTTTTTTCCTCCTGGAGTTTTTCTTGAAGTTCGGCAACCAAACTTGATGCAGATGATTCAGCCGAACTTGAGGAAGAAAGAAACGTTTGAGGTCTGGTAGAAACAACACTCAAACTCAATACCCATTGATTCTGTATCAAGAAGGGACACAAACACTGACATACACATGAAAACAAACTGAGGAGAGACCATGCTTTGCAAGAGAAAGCATGAAAGTTACCGTATTTTTCGGACCATAAGACGCACCCAGTTTTTAGAGCAGGAAAACAAGAAAAAAAATATTCTGAACCAAATAGTACTAGTATACTAAAATAACAGTTCAAAAGCAAGAAATTGAATGTAGATAAATAGGGACCACTACAGTGGGAAGGTAACAGTGTTCCGTGCGCTCCGGTGTCTAGTCATGCCTGCCACATGAGCACAGAAACGTCTGCAGAAATAGACAGCTCTGGCTCTTCGACTTTGAAACAAAGATGAGCACTGAACCCTAGAGTTGGATACAATGGCTTTAAAGCAAGGGAAACCTTTACCTTTACCTTACTAAAATATTTTTCAAAAGCAAAATACGTTTCTAGCCCCCTCTTCCCCAATCTAGGCTCGCTCCCCATCTAGGCAATCAAATCCAAAAGGCCCCACCTGCCGCCTTTGGACCATAAGGCACACCCTCATTCCCCCCCTTTTTTTGGGGGGGGGGAGTGAGTCTTATGGTTCAAAAAATACGGTATTTTAAATGGTGCCTGCCCTAACCACCCCAGTGAGGTCTTAGCATGCACAGAGGCCATGGAATACAGTATTTACAGAATGATACAAAGGGTATCAAAAGGAGTGTCTGAAATCCTGTAAAGAAGCTCCACACACTGAAGCATTCTGTAACAAGCTCCATTTGATGTTTATTATTCCTGCTGAGTTCTAACAATGTTAACAGTAACCGTATTGGCATATTCGGCTCCGAGGTACCTCGGATAACGCTAAAATCGCGTAACGTTAAGTAACCTGGGGAGGAGAATCGGATCGAATAATGTTAAGGTCCTATGGGATGGATCGGATAACAACCGCTAAAGCCTGTGCGGTTACAATGTATCTCTATGGAGCTTTAACATTATCTGATCAATTCCATAGGATTTTAACATGCATCTGATAACACTAAAAATCAGATAACACCAAGACTTTTGGAACCAAGTCTTAGCGTTATCCGAGGTATTACTGTACCATCCATGGGAAAGCCTTAGTAGATTAAGTGCAATCACCAAAACTCAACCCTACTGCAACATGACAAAGCTACAGCCACACAATTAGACAACAAAGGAAACACAACTCTGTGAAAATTCCTATTTTATTATAGTGATGGAAGATACTAGACATAAAGAAGTGGTTCATACTGCATTTCTTACATTCCTCAAAATTCATTTTCATTTTTATCAAGACATGTAAATAACGTAAAACTAACATGGAAACAAAACTCCCATATGTAAAACAATCACTACAGTGTACTACTCATCAAAATCCACCTCCTAAATCAGGGAGTCCAAATCTTTTCATGCCACAGGCCAGACCACTTCCCCCCCCCCCCGGACAGCTGAATGGACCAGGCACGTGGTTCCTCCCACCATAAACACTGCTATGAAACGCATCTGTGATTGTCATAAATGCGTTTACAACCGCTGCACATACATTTACAGCAGGCAAACATGCGTTTATGCAGATGTAGGTGCATTTTACAGTTGTCATAAACACATCCGCTTCTGGTAGCAGCGAGGGCGGCAGCAGGCTACATGAAATGGTGCCAAGGGCTGGGTCCAGCCTGTGGGCCATAGGTTGGCCACCCTGCCCTAGATAGATCTCTTAGTTGTCTCACACTGTTATTCACATTTTCTTTGGAAAAATTCAAGTCTAGACACAAGACCTACATATGATGAATAGTCTAATCTTTTACTTTCTAATACATGACTCCCACACAAAATAGTGGATTTTTAAAAAAAGTTGCATTTGTAACACCAAACAGAATGAAACAAATTGGCATAAAAATCATATCACATGCTGATGTGGCTGTGCTTGACAAACTTGTGTAACAACAATTAAAAATCTAGCCTTAAAAAAATTAAGTAGGCGTTTTAGACCAATGAATCTTTACACAATGGGCCTTTATGTAACTGACTGAAATTAAATAGTAACTGCTCCAACCCAGCATTTCACTGGTACAGTAATATCACCAGAATTGAACGTCTTCCACCTCCTCATCTGTAGACTTCAGTGCTCCTTCTAAGATTAATATGGAGCATTTCCAGTCCTCCCAAGCTAGTTCTGGGATACAAAGGAAGATGCAATGAAGAGTAATAACCTCTTCCCAATGCTACGGAAGAAAGCAATTCCGTCAGCAGATATACCTTGATTGCTGCCAACAGTTGTATTAATAAAACAGAAACATTTTTAAAAACAAGTGTATTATTTAAATCTGTATATGGAAGATGCAGTTCATCATGTACTTATTTTGAAAAACAATAATGAGTTTGAGCCCAAAGGCTAGCAAATTTGTTCCTGTTAAAATACATTGGTCATCAATTTCATAGAATATATAAACATTCTAACTCGGAACTAACTTCACAGAATGGAATTATCAAATCCTCCAGAGTCCTGTTCAGAAATTTCATCCAGTTTTCCAAAGCAGTTTTTTTTATGAGAGCGTAGCTAGGACAAGGGGTAAGAAAGTATTCGTTCCACTGAACTTCCAAAAGAAAATTTATCTCAGATGAAAGAGTTAGTATCTGAACACTTATACTCATCTGTGTATGTCTTTACCTCTCCATAATAAAAGATGCCTATATAGCAATGGAAATTGGGCATCAACAATATTAATTTATCTTCAACCTATTCACATACTTAAGAGATGGAGAGGGAAAAACCTGGTTTAGAAGCAACTATTCTCCCAGATACTGATTCAGCAACCAGCCAATAAGTTAAAGGAGATCAGCTATGAAACATGAATAATCATCATTTTCTATCCTGATCCCACTAGGCAAAACTCCATGTGAAACCTAAAAAAGACATCATGTAATGATACAGAACTTCATCTGTGCATCTGCAGAACCTTCTCTTCCCTTCTTACATCCTTCTGGTTGACTCAGTAAAAGTAGGATCCTAAAGTGAATGAGGCACCACTCATTCACATGGTCATAATGATACCACTAAACTCCAAGCTAATTTCGAATACAATACTCAAACACAACATAGCTATCCAAGACTGCTCTACTTTTGAGCCTATGGCTATCAACATAATTGTAAAATAAAACCAAGATAGTAGAGAATCAGAAAACCACAGAACAGAAAAATAGAAGTTTAGAGTTTAAGAAGTTGGTTTTTAATTTTTATCCTAGACACAGACACTAGTTGGTGAAAAGCAAATACCAGCTGGAAAGTCACACATGGGATCAGAATGAAGATGCTTCTTAGATTGCATGTCATTGACCAAATGTGTTAAAGAGCACAAACCTGACCTTCCCGTACTAATGTGAAGGTGGTGCGGTAAATGGTCCACAGGAAGAGTGGGCCACCATTTACAAACAGTGCTAATATCATGGATGGCAAAGCATGCATCAAAACCTTGCATTTTTGCTTTTTAAAAAATCTTGGGTTTCCATGAAGCCAGATGTTGTATAAAAAGCCCCCGCTGTTCTCACAAAATAATCACATGAAATTAAATATCAAACCCCCAAGTCCAACCAATGACCTTCATGTCTTGGCAGAGATTTGAACTTAGGTCTAGTTTAAGCATCTAATAATTATATCACATTGACTTGAATTACTGCTGACTTTGGTGTTACCCAAGTTCAGTTGCAGAAAGAAGGAAAGGTGATCATATTGTCACCCACTACCAATTTCCACATAGCATTTCAGCTGACTGTATGAAATGCATTTTGGTCAGGCTACTCCACCTGAACATGGCCTAATTTGGTCCTCCATTATGGTCTATGTCCCATTACCCTTTTCACCAAGCCATCACACAAATACTTGTTTGATAAGTCAACATCAGCCTTGGGTACTTAGTAATGTTATCTTAGGGCTGCATTTGTAGTGATGTTTTGTTTTCCTCAAAGAAACGTACCCGACAGTGATAGCTCCCGATCCTGATAAATTTATATCCATCTCCAACATCCTCAACCTTGTAAAAAGGACAAGCTGACAGTGGAATCATATATGACCTTCTGGTCCAAACATACAAAAGAGCAGTAATAATTCCAAATAATCCCCTACCCTACCTTCCATCATACCCTGAAGACAGTTAATTAATTCTTGTGTAAGCTTCTGGATAATTATATATACTTCCTACTTTTCACATAATATATCTGTCTGGAGTCAGGGATCAGAATTGTGAATTAGATGGCAGAAAGAAATGAAATACAGTGGTGACTCACTAAACAATAAATGTGCAGTAAGCAATATTCTTGCTTTCGTGAGCCAATTAACACATGTTGTGTAATTTGTTTTTTCTTTAATGTATTTGATCCTTTTTATTACAGGAGATAAAGAGCTGGACATTCTGACACATCACATTCTGTCTCAAGGTACAAATTCATTTCCAAACCCATTGTGAATGGCTACTGTAACAACATAATCATCATCATCTCTATTTTTTTGAATGTGTATAAATTCCTGTAACTTGAGACAGGTTGCGCACTTGATAAAGTGGACTATTGTTCACAAAAACTTGTTAACTAGAAAAACATTGTTAGGTTTGAATGACTTCTCATTCAAAGTCTCAGTGATGTTTTTGCATGGTCACATTGACTTTACTGCTACAGTGAAAATTTAACTGTTTTACTGTCTGTGGCCCCATCAAAATGTCTTGATATGGAACAGGATATGAATCTCTCCTGGATCTTATCACTGGGATGGAAGAACAACCAGTTAGCTACCTTACAGGTGGATTTATTACTAGAGAACCATCTTGGATGCAGCCATCTTCTGGGGAGAATTGGGAATGACAGACAAGTAACTTATGAGATTTCCCAAAATATTAGGCTGAAACGTACATTACTGAAGCATCAAATGTCTGGTGGAAATTTTCAACATTCTCTTAACAGACTGATGAATGGTAAAGTGAATGCCCATATTGCATTATATTGATCTTAGTTACACTTTAGGTGTGTTCACACTTAGGTCTTTTCCTGAATTTGCTGGAAATACAAGACCAAAAAACAGAACAAAGTCTTGTCCTTATAGAAATGATTATCAATAATAGGAACTGTATTTTTCTTTTTCAACCAGAAAAATACTCCTAAAGCTCATGATACCTAATGGATCTTTCACACCAATTCTACCAGAGACCAAGTTTTTAACAGTTTGAAGAAAGTATTTTGGGGTATGGAAAAAATAATAAATACCTATCACTTCAGACATTTGCGAGAAACATAGAAAAAGGAATGTTTTTTAAAAAATAATTGTGACATTATTTTCCTTCTATCTGCTGGACACTGATTTCCCTCTTCCTTACAAAAGTTCTGAACTCTGTTGTCAGGCTCCTTGTTGATTAAAGTGTCACTGTGGTATTTTCTTAGTCATGTGCTTTTACTGTTGATCTTCACTATTTTGTCTCCTTATTCTCTCTCGATACAGAATGACACCTTATAGTGGCCAGTGAAAGCCCTGAATTTAGGGGGAGGTGTTCAAAATTAACAGAAATAATGGTTTCTTAAAATATTTATCCACTCCTTTTAGCTGTTCTTGAAAACTCCTTCCAAAGTAATTTACAACCATAACTAAAGACCCCTCACCCCAAAACAACAACTTTTTAAAAATTACAGAATGGCATTGAAAAGCATTAGAAAACAGTTAGGAACTTTTAATAAACATCTAAAACACATCTGATACAAAGACGATGAAACTTCCCACAGGAAACTCCCACAAAAAGGGTGCTGACACTGACAAAGTCTTTCTTCAGCTACACATGAGATCAAAGAAACCTGTTTTGGCCCAGGACCCTGTTTTTCCTACTCTCTACATTTTGGATGAAAAGGAATCACATATAGCTTCAATGTGAGACCCTACTGGTACTCTTATGTGTGCATTCACAGACAAATGCAATCTAGACAAAAAAGCAGACTGAACAGACTGAACATGGGCATGTATATTTGTCTTGAACAGCATAGAACAGCTGCATGTCTCATTAAATCAGTAAGTTTCTTTAACCTGGGGTGGACTATACATCTAACTGGCAAGACAACAAAGGAGTAACTTTAGTTAAAAATCTCCTTCTCCCTCATACACATATTAGTTTACACCCATTGATACTTATTTACTAATTCATACATATTCACCAAAGAAATGTATTCAACAGGAATTTATAAAGTATAATTTAATCTTGTTCTCAACTGCGACAGTATAATTAGACTGAATACCTTTAAAAGCAGCAATTTTGCCAATAAAATTTTATTTCTACATCAACCATGAATACCTATTTTCACATTGCTCAACTGCAAGGAAGACCTTCATTTGAAAAAAAAAAATGAGACACACAATATTGGAATATTAATCATAGGGAAGATGACTAGACAATAGTCTGACATCCACATCTGAAGTATGCAAATAAATACATTTGTCTGATTTTTCATCATATTATCTTTCCAAATCTTTCTGGTTGTGCTATTATGGCATCCAATCTCTCTTGATAAAAATCACATTATCCAAAAATTTGTAACACTACAGTATCAAATAGCTAACTTGGCACTTTGTGTTAGTACAAGTTAAAACAAGTCCCATTATTACTTGGCAGCAGCATGTGTTATGATTTCATTGTGGGTGGGTGATGTTGGATGGAGTGGAGTTATTTCTATTTTGTAGTTTTAAAATATACATCATCCAATGTAGTGATTTGCCATGAATCAGGCAGTATAAAACTTCATAAACTTGTGGAATAAAGCTTGGTGTATTTTCAAATAATAGCTACATAGGACATATCAAATCTAAGTCTGCTAGACTCTGAAATTAACCTTTATGAAACCAAATCATACACAGGAAGATTTTATTTTATCTTCAAAAAAACCTGCTATGCAGTTTTGGCAGAAGGTGGTATTCACTGTTTGCTTGATGAGCAAGAGCTGACAACAGAACAGGTTAAGTTTTAGAAACTGTTCCTTTGTGCAGCACCACTTTGCCTCTAAAACCTTCCAATTATCAGATATTCAATGGTGAGAAGAGAATCACCAGAAATTGCACCCCACCCTTTCTGCTAACAGACCTCCTAGATCATCATATATCGTAAGACATTCAGGCTCTGGGGGTGGGGTAGTTAGTGTATGCATGATTTGCTGTAAAAAAACAAAGGAAGATAAGCCTTGTCTCTTTTAACTTAGTCTCTATCAAGATTACGTATGCTGAGAACTATGCTATACTTTTGTGTGGTGGAGGGTTCTAACACCCTTACCTTGTACTTCTGAATAGAGATCAATACATAAACTGTACTAAGGCAAACGGTTAATTTACACCACTGGCTTAACTTGCAATAGGAAGCATATCTTTCATTTACAAACGTGAGCCGTAATGCATCTCAAGATTGTATACTCTCCTTTCAAACAGAGGTTTTTTATTTTTTTATTCAGAACCAAATGACAGTTCTCTGTAACAACAAAACTTAAGGTGGAACCATAAATATCCTTAAACAGTACCTTAAGAAAAAGTTAAAAGTGCAACTGCTGGGATATAAAACTGTGATTTGACCCTGGCTTGTTATCACTATTAATAGTTTAAATAAGTAATTTCCCCATATCTAGATATCGCAGAGAACCATTATTTTAAAATAAAAAACATAAGTAACTGGGAAGGGTGTGCAAAAGGTGCAGTAGGGGCATGTACACTTTTCTTTTTAGGGCAGAGTAGTGGTTAGATAAAGGTAAAGGTCACCCTTGCTTGAAAGCTAGTTGTGTCTGACTCTAGGGTTCAGTACTTATTTGTTTATAGCCGAAGAGCCAGTGCTGTCTGCGTTTGCAGATGTTTCCACGATCATGTGGCAGACATGACTAGACACAGGAGCACACGGAATGCTGTTTACCTTCCCACTGAAGTGGTCCCTATTTATCTACTTGCAGTTTCTTGCTTTCGAACTGCTAAGTTGGCAGGAGCTGGGACAAAGATGGGAGCTCACTCCATCCTGCAGTATTCAGGTATAGAACTGCTGACCTGCCGCCTTCCAGTCTGTGTCTTAACCACTTGAGTCACTGTAGTCCTCAGTGGTTAGAATATTTGGCTATAATTCAAGATTCCTAGTTTCAAATGTCTACCTGGCCATGAAACTCACAAAAGGACCTTGGGCCGGTCAGTTTCTCAGCCTGAACAAACTCACAGAATTGTTGTCTGGATAAAACTGGGGAAGAGGGAAGAACTACATACACCACTGTGAATTCTATGGAAGAAAGGTGGTGTATAAATGCAATAATTAATAAGCTAAATTTTCTCTGCAGCTGATTATCATAATGTCCCTGCGTCTCACAACTGAAAGTTTTCTCACATTCCAAATTATGTAAAAAAGTTCAACTCCTCTTTGCAGGGCATTCTTTGCATTTTAAAGTTGTAATACATCCACCAAAGCATGAGCAATCATACTGTTTGTAATGAGTGTATTGATATTGGTGGAAACAAAGTAAGAAGTCTGTAAAACGGTGGCACAACTCTTAGCTATCTTTTCATATGACATATTTTACATTGGAGAAAAGTAAGGCTTGCACCGTGTCAGTGTGATGCCTTCCTTCTAGCTTTCCATGAATGCAGCTGTTCACTCTCCAGAAATAAAACTGTGTGATTCTATAGCTTGTCAGTATATATGTTTTAGGGCAATTTGTTCCCTCAATCCACCAAACTCATTTTAAAAAATATACCCTAGATATTTCCATTTAAAGCTGAACTGTAAAGGAGCAACATAATTTATGACTCTCAGAACAGAATCCTATTGGTTAGATATACACAAATGCAATGGCATGAATTTCAGTACTGAATTAGCCACTACTTGTCACATCACCACTTGCACCGATTGTTGCATGAACTGATGTACAACAAAGATTACAAACAGCAACTCATTAACCAGTGGCGATTTGTCACTGCACTTATGTTGGGGTACCTAACCAATAGGATTTTGCCAATTTCTCTCTTTTAGCAGCCAGAAACATTGTTCAAAATGTCACAGTTTTCTCCCCAATTTATAATTTTAAAAGATCAGGACATAGGCCATTATTTTAAATATTTTAAAGCCTCTTCTAAAAAAAGAACTCAGACTTCCCTGCAATGTTCATATCCTATCTATTTTTCATCTATCATTCAGTATGTTTTTGTAACCTAGATCCAGAGATTCCCTTCCTACACTGAAAAATTCTGGGACTAAATCCTATGAAATGAAAACCGATTTAAAATCAACCTGTTTACTATCGCTGATACTGTATCTGCTTCAGAATTTCCCTTAAACAAAACATTGAATAGCTCTTTCCTTTCTTTCTTTCTTTCTTTCTTTTTTTTTTTTGTGGAACAGCAAAGGTACAATTATTGATCATGGAATTTTGCTGACTCATAATGCTTTTCATTTTCAATAACCCAACATTATGGGCAAAATCCCGTTTATCAGGACATAACAATATTAGTAAAGGTAAAGGTTGCCTTTGTTCGAAAGCCAATCATATCTGACTCTAGGGTTCAGTGCTCATCTCTGTTTATAGCCCAAGAGCCAACACTGTCTGTATCTACAGAAGTTTATGTGGACATGTAGCAGGGATGACTGGATACCGCATACCTTCCCACCAATGTGGTGCCTATTTATCTACTTGCAATTTCTTGCTTTCAAACTGCTAGGTTGGCAGGAGATGAGACAGATGGGAGCTCACTCCATCGTGCAGTACTTGGGTCATGAACTGCTGACCTTCCAGTCGTTAAGTTCAGCACCTTAACCAAAAAGCCACCATGCGCAGCAAACAAGGAGTTGTGCTATTTAGTTGTGCAAGTGTCACATGTCCCTGGCATGACTAATTTTACAATGTACCATCAGAAGTGTTTCAAGGATTGCACTTCTGCTTTAGCACATTCATACCTATTAGTGGTTGTGCAACAGGATTTTGCTCAACATTTCCAAAGGTTAAATATTGTATAGATACCTAGAATAAGTATGTTTTCATTTTGGCAGTTTCACGTCTGGCCTAGAAATGGAAGACGTCCCAAACTAATTTAAAACTATTTTGCTGAGAAGTAAGTTCAGCAGTTAAGGTGCCGGTGAAGATGCCACAAACTCCAAATGTAAGGATTAAAGGCAATTTGATATTTTAAAAAACACATCAAGAACAAAAAAAAATAAAACAAAAAAATTAGAAATGCAGCCAGTGTAATAAGTAATGAACAAAAGGGCTTTGAAACTAATTATTTAAAGTCTTCATCTTGAACAAATGAGCACATCTCAACAAAAGCAACCTGGAAGTTAAAAGTTTCAAGTGAAGACCAACACAAAAATAGGTATATAGGCTGCTAATAAACAAAATAGTGGCTGTGGTGGCTCAGTGGTTAAGAAGCTCACCTTGTTAGCAAGTTGGCAGGTGAGACTCAGGTACTGCATGACAGTTTGAGTGTCGGACTCTGTCCCAGCTCCTGCCAACCTACCAGTTTAAAAGCAAAACAATGCAAGCAGATGTAGAATCCCGTATAACAAATGCCTCATACAGCGAAAAAATCGTACAATGAAGAGGATTTGAAAAAACCATTGTGCCCTGTATAACAAAAATTTTCTTTATATGATGCAATGCATCTATGGGAAAAATCATACAATCATGAATTTCAATACGATTTTCCCATAGAAATTTTCGTTGTATGATTTTTCCCATAGGGAGTTTTGTCATATGGCGCATGCATCGTATAATGAACAAATCGTATGACGAAGTGCCTCGTAGAACTAATTATTTTCATTATACAGGGTTCTACTGTAAACAGGGACCAATTCAATGGGAAAAGATCTTGGGGACATGAAAGGAGCCTCATTCAGGCATCCCCGGAGCGGAGTTGCTCCAGCAAAAATCCTTTCAACCCAGAATAATTTCTGACATGAAATTATTATTATAATGAACAAGATCTTGATGGACACAGCAAGAGGGGAGTCCCTTCCCATAATTTATCTTACAACTACCGTATATGTTGGCGTATAAGACGACTAGGCGTATACAATGACCCCCCAACATTTCCACTCAAAATATAGTTTGTTATATACTCGCTGTATAAGACTACCCCCTCTTTTGCACACCTTCCACACACCAAATAAAACATAAAAGAACCTCAGATTTGATTTCAACATCTCCCTGTGGCCAGCACTAGTGTGCATGTGCGCGCTCTGCGTAGACAAGGGGCGGGGCGGAGCACCGCTGCTTCCCACCGAGCAGAACGGCCCAGTCACGCCGAAAAGACTGGCACCTCTGTCTCGCTGCTGATGCTCGCTGCAGCCACACTGGATACCGCGCGATACTGGATGGTATGTAGAATGAAGTGGGTGGGCATCAGGAGGCCACTATGGGCACCAGGTGGGCATTGGGAGGCCACTATGGGCACTGGGCGAGCATCGGGAGGCCACTATGGGCAGCTATGTCTATCTCAACTGAAGTGCACCTGGCGTATAAGATGACCCCCCCCCACTTGGAGGCATGTTTTTCAGGGGGGGGGGGAGTAGTCTTATATGCCAGCATATACAGTAACTCAGATGCATTAAAGTGAGAGGCTCAAGCTCACACAGAGAGGAAAGGATCATTCCTATTCTTAGCTTTCCTAATGGGGAGCTTTCCACATCAGAGGAGAAGATAACATTTCATATTCTCTTCCACCATCACCTATTCCAAATATTAACTTTTTAACATGGGCATAGTTTTCAAGTGGATATACAACTTTTAAAAAATAAGACCTTAATCCAATTGGCAGTATTAATTAAAGTAGATCCATTAATGTAGTATTAAATGACGAGTCAACATTTATAGAAACTTGAGATTCAATGGGATTTTTCTACCAATTGGATTGAAGAGAGTTACCAATCCATTACAAAACAGGCAACACTAATGCAAACAAGTGACAGACTCCTCTTCTCCCCACTTTGTCTTTAGCTCAGGAAAATGAACACATTGAAAGTAATTCATGATGCCCAAATATATATTATAGAGTAATGGAACTATGGTTGATGGTGGAGATAGGTTGAAAGATATGTGAAGTGGAAATCTGAAATCTGGGTTTGAAGTCATTCTCCTATGGCTTGAATGCACTTACTCCACTGACTGCAAGATGTATTGAGAATAATTGGTTTTATTGCAAACATTAGTCTATAACTTAATTCATACAGTACCTCTGATTAACTTGAATCTCAAGTTGCTGGATTTTTTCCAAAAGTTCTTTTTCAACAGTTGCCCTCTGAAGCTCAAATTCTTTAAGAGCATTTTGTACAGCATCATCTTTTTCACAATTCAGTTTCTGCACAAGCACTTTCCTGTCCTGCTCATGGGTAGTTATTAGTAGTTCCTTTTCTTCTTTTAATGTACTGATAGTAATTTCATATTTTTTCTGCTGTTCACAGAGTGCCAGATTTTCCTCTTTTTGCTTCTCCAGGGCACTTATTTCCAGGTTTAGCTTCTCTTGCAATTCTGTTATTTGTTCTTCCAACCGTTTTTCTGCTTCAAGAGCTTTTTGATGCAAAGAATTTACTTTGCTCATCTCAGTTCTAAGCAAATTTGTTTCTTTTTCATGCCTGTCTATTAATTCTGAAATGCACTGATCTTTTTCAATTGTCATCAAAGTTCTTAGCTCTGCAAGGCCCACCTGATATTCATCATTATTAACTTGAATTATATGGTTCAATTGATCAATTTCTTTTCTTAACATTTCAGTTTCCCTGTCAACAAGATTTTTCAGATTATCTTCCTGCTGAGTTTTACTTTCTTCTAAGACTAGTTTCATTTCATCTGTTTCTGCTTCTTTCAGTGCAAGTTCAACTTCCAATTTACATCTTAAGTCAGACAATTCTGAAACCTTAATCTTTAATTCTTCAACCAGTTGTTCTTTTGCATGGATATCAGCAGCATGAGATTCCTGCACTTTCTCAAGGCGTTCTTGATTTTCTTTTTTAAATTTCTCTAAACAATCGTTGTGTTTGGATATTAATTCTTCAAATTCTTGCATGTGTTTGGTAAGAAGATTGGATTCTAATTCCTTTAGGTGATTTTGCTCTGATGTCTGAAGTTCTTCCTTTAGAAGTTGCATTTTTGTATCATTTTCAATAAGAAGTTGTTTCAAATTTTCTAATACTCTTTCACGTGACTCGCTTAGCTCTTTAATTTCACAAGTATGATTCTCCATTTGAGATTCCAGTTCAAGCAATTTCTGATCTTTTTCATTTTGTAAAACCATAACTGCTTCCTTTTCATTCTGTATTATTCCAAGTTCATTGTCTTTGTCGTGCAAAACATCTTCTAGATTATTTAAGTCATGTTTTAATTTTGTAATCTTTTTTTGATTCTCTTCACTATCTTCAACTAAGATATTCAATCTACTTTCATACTCAGTTTTGAGAGACTGAAGTTCCTTTTGATGTTTATCTTTTAGCATTTTTTCAAGAGAAAGCTTTACCTTTTCTATAATACTTCTTATTTCTATTGCAGTACATTTTAAAGAACTGGAAAACTCAAACTGTTCCTTTTCTACAAATGTTCTAAAGTGGCCAATATCTTCTTTAATGTTTATTAAATTTAACCAAGATTCCTGGGCAACATCTCTACATTTCTCCATATAAACATTTACAGCAGAACTTTGCAAAGCTCTCTCTCTTGCACCTATATTCGTGTCTTGCATCCGCCTAATATCTATTGCATTGATAACTGAGGAATAGAGGGACTCCACCATCATTTCTGGACTCTGAGGATCACTTATTATATTTGGAGATGTTGGATTTTCTTCTATTATGAACTCATTTACTGCTGACATAAAATCAGATTCTGGACTTTCTGCCAGTGAGTCCAAGTCTAAAGACCCTTGCTTAAGGGTTTGCTCAATGCCTGGATGGGCAATTGTTTCAAAATCAAATGTTTGGGCATCAATACTGTCTGGTGACAATTCTTCCAAAGGACCTGGAGGACATACAGCAGGGCACAAAGGTCCCTGAAGACTAAGCGGTGGTGGTGGTGTTTTAGGAGAGGTAGTGATTGTTGTTCCTTCCATCCTTGGTGTAGTGACAGAGTGTGGTGAGGCTTGACTACTGGAAGCCTGAAAACATAAAAGAGATAGGTGTTAAATATTATTATTTCATATCAATCTCCCATATAGATATCAAGCCAAAACCAGAGTGTACTAAACAGAGTGAGATTCCTAAACACTCTCATCCCCTTTAAAAGGGACACACTCCAAAAGTACATAACAACAATCTATGCCAGGGGTTCACAACCTACGGCCCGAGGGCCGGCCCTGGTCCCCAATGGTGTTCCATCAAGCATGTGGTGACGATACCAGAAGCAGATGCGCCTACACAAATGTGCCTGCCAACATTGCATCCAGCCCGCGGCACAGTCTGAGGGGGAGTTGTCCGGCCTGCGGCATGGTAAGGGAGAGAACCCCTGATCTTTAATAAGCTTTCTCTTATTTTAAAAAAAGTCAGTCAAGTCCATCTGGTGCTCAAAGCAGCTGTAATTTAGAAAAGCAATGGACAATCTCAACTTGAGCATGGGCTACATTTTTCTCTGACAACCTTGGGTGCACCCCCAAAAACAGCAATGAAACTTGCAAAAGAATCTGTTCCTGAGTATACGGCAGCATGGCTCCAAGCCATTTTTCAGCATCCACAGCAGCTTTCTTATGTTCAACCCATTAATTTTATTTTAAATTAATATTGTTTCCAGCTGTAACTTTTATATAAAGTTGAGGTTTTTTACCTTAATTGTCTTGAATTACTCAGAAAGTCTCCAGTTGGACCAAGTTCTTTCAGGTTAATTTGTGATCAAGAAGTATTTAGTCCAAATGAAAACCTTCTGAATATAGTAAATAGGTTTTCGAGAGGTCCTCAGGCATGACAAAAATTGTATTGGGGGCTACACAGGGCTTGGCAGCAGTATAATAGCCACCCCTGTTTTAGAATAAAGACTCGTATTAAAATTATGCACATATCTATATGTAGAAGAGACAGATATGCAAGGCCTTCTAAAATCTTATGTAGATTTACATTTCTAAATTGTAAATGTGACACTGGTCTGATGGCACAATCTTATGATTCCAAACTGACATTCTAGTAAACATCCAAGGTAAAAAGGCCGGGCCGGGGGGGGGGGGCAACTAGGAAGACTACAATGAAAAAAACAGGCAAGGTGAAATATTCTAATTGCCAACACCAGCAGGTAAATCTCTCCATGTGTTAGTTCTTCCTTGTAAAAAGTCAAAGGACCCCTGATGAGGTGACAAGCATATGGATTCACAACAGATGCTCTTAAGACATGTTACAGATGAGTTGAGTGCATTTACCATCTGCAAACCTGAAATGTTTAGAGATGAAGTCAGAGTAAGTATGCTAACTATCATGTCAACTGTTGTTGTGATGAAGAGGTCCTACATGGAAAATACTAAAAAAAAAAAAAACTATGTCTGAAGTGGGTGGAGAAGAAAGGCATATCTTAGCTTACTATGCCCATATGTCTGACATACTTTTGTGTATTCCATGAGAAATCTAAATGCTTTTATGAACAGAAAATTGCTTTTCTAACAAAACAGAACAAAAGATTTAAAGGAGCCAAACCATCTTGTTCCTTAATGAAACAATTCAGGACAGTTACTGTAGCAAATTAAAAACAAGTGCAAGAAAGAAGATACTGACAAAGTAGAAATGGGTAAAATTAGAGCAAATACAGTTACAAACATTTCTTGACAGAGATAAAAGATCAGTAGTTCAACTCTGAATCTCATTCTCTGTTATTAAACAGGTTCCTCATATTATAACTGTTTAGTAATAATCATGCTGTTTGTTTTTGTATTTTTGTTTTCTTAACTCTAACAATGTTATTAAATGCAATACTTCTATCATGATATATTGCTTTCACGATGTCCAGAGAAATATTGTTTAGATAGATAGATAGATAGATAGATAGATAGATAGATAGATTGATTGATTGATTGATTGTGCTTATATGCCGCCCTCCTCAGGAAATGACTCAGGGTGACTAACAACAGCAATATAGTACAACAATCCAGCAATAAAATTCAGTTCATAAAAACCGTAACAATCCCCTAAAAATTATCAGATTAAAAGATTTAAAAGATAAATCAGGTAAAACAATTAAAAAAGTTAAGAGTGGGAGAGCTATTCAAATCAACCAGCAGGTTGGGGTTCTCGTATCGTTAGCACCCCATACCTGACCTGCCCTTCCTAAAGGATAGCAGCAATGTCTGGAGATGCAGCTCAGCTGGAAGGAGGTTCCAAAGGGCCAGAGCGGACACAAAGAGGGCCCTCTTTCTGGTGCCAGAGAGATGAGCCTCTCTAGCCAATGGGACAACTAGAGAGCCCCTCCAGTCCATTTTGGTGGGACAGACAGATGTTCTTGTGGTTACGCGGTCTCTTAAGTATCTTGGCCCACTACCATGTAGGGCTTTAAAGGTAATTACCAGCACCTTGGATTGCACCCGGCACACCAGCAACCAGTAAAGCTCCCGAAGCAGCAGTGAGCATGTGCATATTGCCCGCAACCCATCACCACCTGGGGAGCCACATTCTGGACCAGTTGCAACCTAGCTCTTCAATCCTATTATATTTTTCAAAACTCTTAACTGATTCTGATTTTCAATTAACGTTAAATCTGGTTGGCAAGCACATTTCAAGCAGAATTACTGAATCCACAAAACTTACAGAAATATTAACTTGCTAAGTCCTGTTCATTTAATTGATTACTTTAGCTGTAACCAAATTAGCAAATGGATTTAGCCCCATTGTTACCGCCAAGTAACATTCCTTATTGTCATTCTGTATATTTTCTTTATATATAATTATATCCATACCCCAAGGATACCTTTTGTTCATTCAGCAGATCTGTAATGGTCTGTGACATTTCATCCAAACTTTGTGCTGCTTTGACCAGGTTATGTAGAGCAAGAACATGCTGGTGAAGTGGTTCAAAATCACAAAGTATGGGAACCCTTAAAAATATGAAATATTTAATATAAATTATGTTTATCAGAGGAGAGATTACAATACAGATTACAATTAAAAACACCTTTTCTAATTTTATGATGCAGTTCTCTCTGCACATAATTATCACTCTTTGAGGATTTCACTTTCCAATCTGATGACTTGTACTGTGATATGCCAATGTTTGAATTCATTTGACCTCCAGGAATGCTTAAACTAAAGAGTGGAAGATATTGTTTGGCCAAAGAGAAGTGACGAAAAGTTAACCCTTATGCAGTTTTTTCAACATCAAGACTGCTTTTATGTTTAATAAATACTGTTTTAACTACATAAAGATACAATAGCTGTAATAGCTGTAAAGATCGTAACAGCATAAAACATACAACACACGATAAAATATATCAGTTTACATAGCATGTTTCTCCCATACAACAAACTAATATCATCTGCAGTTTCTGACAGTGAAATGCACCCTTGGTAAGAAATATATAACATTTAAAACAGATTTGACCATTCACAAGACAGCTTTGTCTCTGATTAGAAATACATTATTTTATTACCACCTCACTATGTCTATAGAGAGCTAAGTACAAATGGGCTTGTGTCCTCACAATAAAAACACACAGATACTGTAGCTTCTTAAAAGTCATCTTCACAAGCAGGACAGTTGTTGAACTGAAGTAATGGCTGCTTCAAATGCTACTTTCCCTGACTTATTCGCAGAAATTCTTATTAATGATGACTCTGACTTGCTTCTCAGTGTAGGTGAGAATAACCTGTACCACTATGCACTTCAAGAACCAAAGTAAGACGACAGCTCACTTACTTCAAACATACTGTAACTCTTAAGTGGTTATCTCTGCAGTCACATATAGGACTTAGACTTATGCAAAGCAGCACTCCAGAAAACTTCTAAAGCACTCCAGAAAACCACATGCCAATACATGTCTTAGGAATATGACTGCATCGCCTCATTTACTCCAGGAAAGCCATGAGCATAAGTACAGTGGAAGGAAAATCACATAATTTCCAGTAGGCTGCCCAATGCACAACTGAGCTCACAATCTATGCAAGGACAGGCACGCAATGAGGAGTTTGCTTGAACACAAGGAACGTTTACAAAAATTTCCTTCAATTCTTCGTTTAGGTAATGTGCTTCTAGCTTCGGCCTACTGCAGGAAATGGGGATTGACTCAAAAAAGCCATTACAGATAAGCAACTGGTCTTCGTTGTGTTATTTACCCAGTCATACATATAAAAACAGCAAGCTGGTTAATGAGAGGTAGGATGAGCCTTTTACAAATATACTCTGTGAAAGCCACAGTTCCCATTATGTATGAGGGGAATGCCCCTTGACTAGTTCTCCTGGCCTCGCTTAAAGACTAACTCGCTTAAAGAGCAGAATGTTATCTGAATGGTCACCTCACTTAACAACTAAAACCAACCAAAAACTCACTTAACAACAAAATTGGGGTTTGCAAACCCCCCACCAGAAGTCACAATTGGTCACTTACAATTGTTTCGCTTAAAGAGCAAAGTTGCTTAAAGAGCAATCCTGTGGAACACATTATGCTCTTTAAGCGAGGTACCACTGTAATATTGTGTGTGTGTGTGTACATATATAGCAGCATATATGTGCATATACTGTATGTACAGCAGAAAATTCCATCATGCTTTGCGTGTTTTTTTTGTTTTTTTTTTACATAATACAATACCATAATATTCTTACAGCAGTAAGGAGAACATTGCACTAGCATTAGAATGGCTAGACAGGTATCTTGAAGTGGCAGAGTATTAGCTCTGTGTTATTTAATGCTGTTACCCACTAAGACAGAAAATCTAAAACCTGACATTGACATTGCTTGAGAAGTTGACCAGTCCTTGTCAGCTGGCTATGAATGGTCAAGAAATACAATGGAACCTGGGTTAACGAATGGATCGGTTAACGCAAAAATTGCATAACAAAAGGAAATCCAGAGAAAATAGTGATTCGGTTAAAGGTTTTTGTTTTGTTCTTTGGCAATACGAGCAGTTTTTCTGGGTTTTCAGACAGTGGCCAGCTTTAGTAATGTGCTGGACATGTTCTGAAGATCAGCTGTTAGGTTCCTCCTAGTGCTTCATTTTAGGCAGGCACAGCAGGGTGTGTGCGAATTCATGGTGTTTTTTCAGTTGGATATGCAGCCTCTGTTGCTTCCCATGGCACTGGGGACATTTTTGCTGCGTTTCATCAGCTAAAACGGGGGGGGGGGGGGGGGGAGGAGATGATTTCCACTTCCAGGTGACAGGGGGAACTTTGGGTGGTGCCTGGCTTCCCAGTGCCAAACCCAGAAGTGGGGGGAAAACCCACACTTTAGCTGACAAAATGCAGCAGAAACACGGCGAAAATGTCCGAGCCCCATGCCACCATGGGAAGTGACAGAGGTTGCAAAGCCAGCCAAAAAGCCAGCGCAACTGCGCCTATCGCCACCATGTCTGGGCACTCCGCATTTTGGAACTTCCATTTCTCAAGAGGTGGAAAGGTAGGTAGTTGATCTTCACCTTTTGCATGCTTTTTAATGTGTTTTTTGGATTTTTTTGGATTTTTTTCTGAGCTCCAGAACGGATTACGGTATTTGTTTTTCAATGCATTCCTATGGGAAGCCGCATTTCACATTACATATTTTTCATAGTACAAAAGGTCCCATGGAATGCATTAATTCCATTAACCGAGGTAAAATGCAATAGACAAACAAATGAATGCTGAATATGCTTATTTCATATAATGAAGTAAGGAAGATGATGGAAATAATACCCCAACAAAATTTGAAATGAACCATTTCCCAATGACTATGTATAAACACCTTCTGAAGCTCTGGGAGATGCTGAAAATTAACTATGGAAAGATCTTTGGCTCATTCTGAGACATACTTAGTTGCATGGTTCCCTCCTAAAAGAAATATTTCCAGGAGGCAATAAGATCTACAAGTTTTCTGAAGTGCTGTGAAATTTAAAACAGCTGCAAAGAGGAAAATATGGCTCGGAAGTCAATTACATTAGTACCCCGGATAACGTTATGACTTGGTTCCACAAGTCCCATCGTTATCCGGTTTTTAACGTTGTGCGATACATTGATCACACAATGTTTAAAAAAGCCCTGTTTCCCTGGAGGCTGCAGCAAGCCAGAACGTCGGGATTTGAATCCTCACATTTTGGCTTGCTGCAGCCTCCAGGGAGGTAGGGAACTTTGGAAACAGCTTGGATCGGGTCTCCCCACCTCCCTGGACCCGGCCGGGGGGGGGGGGGTCAGAGACCCCAAAATTGGTAAAAAAAAACATCCTTTTTTTTTACCAATTTTGGAGTCTCTGATCCCCCCCCCCCGGCCGGGTCTAGGGAGGATTCGAACCCTGGCATTCTGGCTTGCTGCACTGGCTGAGGACGTCGGGGAAGCCCAGAAACAGCTTAGATCGGGTCTCCACACCTCCCTGGACCCGGCGGGGGGGGGGGGGGGTCAGAGACCCCAAAATTGGTTTTTAAAAAATGGCCTTTTTTTTACCAATTTTGGGATCTCTGACCCCCCCCCCGGCCGGGTCTAGGGAGGTGGGGAGACCCGATCCAAGCTGTTTCTGGGCTTCCCCAACGTCCTCAGCCAGTGCAGCAAGCCAGAATGTCAGGGTTCGAATCCCGACATTCTGGCTTGCTGCACTGGCTGAGGACGTTGGGGAAGCCCAGAAACAGCTTGGATCGGGTCCCCTGCCTGCTCCAGAGAGATCAGAGGACCCAATCTACAGCTGCAGGGTGGCTGGGGAAGCTGACGGGGACTCCCTGTCGGCTTCCCTAGCCACCCGCCCTTGCCTCCGCAGCTGTGGGGTGGCTGGGGAAGCCGACGGAGGAGCCCCCCGTCAGCTTTCCAGCCTCCCCACCCCTGCCTCCGTAGCTGCAGGGTGGCTGGGAAGCTGAACGGAGAACCCCGTTCAGCTTTCCAGCCACCCTACTGCTAAGAACGACTGTATCGGATAACGTTAAAAATCGCGTTATTCGATACAAGATTTTTCCGAAAATCTTGTAACGTTATGCGGTTTTGATGCTATACGGTACTCGCGTTATCCGGGGTATTACTGTATCTCTGATGCATATATTAACTCACACGTTGGTGTGTTGTTTATAAGTCAGTTCCATCTGACTTATGATGACACAATAAGGTTTTCAAGATATGTGGAATAATAGAAGAATGGTTTACTATTGCTATCCTGCCCTTCCAGTGACCATCCGTTAGGTTTTTAGCCCAGATTTCCTGAGTCTTAGTCCATCACTCTATCCACTACAGCACACTAGCTCTCATCTGTATGACTCCTACAACTGAGCTTCTAGATATCAGTAGTTCAGTGCAAATATTTTAATTTGGGATGAGAAGAACTGCACAAAGGTTTGGCCAAGACACAAGACATTAAAATGTATTTTAAGGCAGTTACTACAAGGCCAGCAATGTTAAATAACTTCAGGGCTCACCATTCATCTTTTTTCTTGTTTTTGCTTATCTTCTAGGAGTCGGACAGTCCTCATACATAACCTTATTTAACATACCCTGATCAATATTCCACCAAACCCATGTGACTTTGAAATTAATCTTACCTGAGTAATGGTTGTACTTCTGTAGGACAAAAGGACTGCAAAAACTGCAAGTCAGATAAGGAGATATCAGGAAGCTCACTGTCAAACTTGCGAGGTTTTCGGGTCTGCACGTAAAATGATAAACAGCCAAGTGACGAAATGGTTACACTCTATCAACAGCAGACTCTCAAATGCTAACCACTGTAAAATACTACTAAATCTTGCTCCGTAACTTAAATTATATGAGGCTGATAATGTAAGCAGCCACGACAACCTCTTTAGAAATAAATTTCCAATTCCTCCTCTGAAAGTTCCAATGCTCCCATGAGATCCCTTTAGTCATGGGAGAGTTGCTGCGGGGCCACAGAACATGAGCCTTTAATTTTCAAGAATTGATCACTAGGATGACTTTATTGTTGGCAGAGATTTTGGAAATTAAATACCCTTCCTGTCCAGTGACCTCCCCACCCCCACCCCATGAATTCCCCATGATGAAAGGGATCCTTATAAACTTTGAAGGGGCAATCAGAAATGTTTTACTTTCAAAAAATTGCTGCAACTCGCAGCATTTCAACCTCATACAATATAGCTCCATTAACTGGATTTCAACTGTTATATTATATACCCTATTTGCTGGCGTATAAGACTCACTTTCCCCCACTTAAAATACACTGGAAAAATGGTGTGTGTCTTGCACTGCATATAGCGGGATATTTTGGTAATAACAGGGTGCATCTTATATTCCAGTGCATCTTATATGCCGGCAAATACAGTACATAAAATATTGTGTGAACTATGTATTTTACCCACAAAATAAAGTTTGATTTTTAAAGGTGCCATTTCAAAATGTATATACATTTCACTTGTGGTACAGCAAACAGTACATCTCCATTCTCAAATGTAGCAATTAGTTATGTCAGAAATCAGAGGCTGAAAACAAAATGGCCAAAATGAAAACGAAATGACCTGAATATAGTATATACTACACAATGTAGCATGTCAATACTGACATCATGTTATTCAAAATATTAACATAAAATGTTGAAATAGTAATGGAACACCACACTAGCAACATTGCCAAAAAACAGAGATCATTAAGATGATCTCAAGTCTATGTTTGGGGAAATAAAAGTTTTAACATGAAATATACTACACTGAGGTATAAAAAGATGCACACCAGGAAGAAAACATTCTAACTACATATACCATGATGAGATCTCAATTACTCTGATGGATACAAGTCTTGAAGGTCAGATTAATAAAAATGCCAATAATATGGAAAATTCCAAAGTAGGACATAAAATGATATAGTAAAATAATCAGGACGTAAAATAATCAGACGAAATTTTAGCTACATTTGAATATTATAAACCTTACTGTCATATCTTACAATATCACAAAAGTGGACATTTTTCAGAAAAGGGAAACAAAAGGAGTAGCTATATATACTCACACAAAAAGATGGAGGCCAAGCATCAAGTCCCCTGAATAAACGATTTCTTAGAAAAGATTTCCCTGCACATAGAAATAAATGTTATTTTCTTTTCTTTTTTCAAGTATACCAGACAACTTAATAATATCAAAGTGAAATGGAGTGACCATTCCTACAGGGAACTGGGGTCAGTAAATTCAAATATATTACCCCAACCCTGACCAGTTTGCATTGGCTCCCCACGGATTACTGTATCAGGCACAAGGTTGCGATGCTAATTTATACAGCCCTAAATAGTTTGGGGCCTAGCTACCTAGTGGAGCACCTTTCCCACTAATTTAATACTCACACCACACATTCCTAGCAGACTTTGCAGGTGCTGTTGCTGAGGCTGACCAGGAAAGTGGTGACAAGATGAAAGTCCTGCTCAGGCGCATCACCCACAATCTGGACTGAAACTACTAAACTGTGCGAAGCTTCTTCAATTTTCAATTATTGCTGGATCTCCAGAAGCCCCTTTCTATGCTCAAATGTATTTATTTGCTATCTGTTTGTGATTATGTTTTATATTGACGACATTGCCACAAACCCAAAATGTAGGTTTTTAATTTTACGTATCTGTGTTGTTTTTAAAACTTTCTAAATTTTTGTAAGCCACCTAGAGTAGGAACTTATGTACCTAGATAAGCAGGGTATAGATAAATTAAGTTAACTCAACATGCTTGGATGTCAAGACATTCACTGAGATCAAAATGTACCAAATTTAACACCATTTTTGTTGTACTTGTGGTGTTCTCTTTCCTTCTTCGCTCAATCAATTCTCAGGTATATTAAATTTCAGTAACAAATATGTTTCGATGAAAACGCTCATGAATTTTTAAGTTGTGACACAGAGAGTAGGAAAAAATAAGATTAACTGAAAAAAAAATAGTTTAACTGAAATTCCTTGAAGAGTAGGTGTGTCGGCTTACCATGTTCTAAGGCAGTGCTGACGAACCTATGGCACACGTGTCAGAGGTGGCATTCGGACCCTTCTCTGTGGGCACCTGTGCAGTCACCCCAGCACAGCGTTTACCCCGCCCCCTGCTCAGCAGCCCAATATGAGCACTTCCTCCCTCTCCCCAGCACAGAGTTCACCCCATTCCGCTGCCCAGCAGCCCAATGGGAGAATTTCCTTCCTCCCCTGTTGCTATGTTGGCACTTTGTGATAAATAAGTGGTTTTGGGTTGGTTTGGGCATTTGGTCTCTAAAAGGTTTGCCATCACTGTGCTAAGGAATCTTAAAGAATAAGATATTTTCCTTGTTATAAACTTTTGTGGATTGCAGCCCACTTCACCATATATACGATACCTCAGATCCAATAGAACTTGTTAATCTTTAAGGTACCATAGGATTATGTTATTTTGAGTGAAAGCCTTATTATACAGCACAGACCATATATGAAGACTATTTTGAAGTACACAATGTGGCTCCTGTTACCACACTGCACTATCTTTGTGTTGTTGTGTCAGATTAACATTTTTACTACATCACTGAGGTGGAAGAAAAACTGTCCGCATTAGCTATGATTGGAAGGATGTTACATTCGCCTGTCACTCCAATAGGCACTCAATGTAGGACTTTCAACCCATTTTCCCTTCCATCGCTTCATTAATCATGACACTTTTTAAAAATGTTAAATTCTGATCCAGTCAGTGGGATGGACCGAGCACAGGTAAAAAGGTAAAAAGTGATCTGTGTCATATTTTTTCTCTTCCTCTGCCTGTCACACAGCTAACTTTTCTTAATGCATGGCATTATAAATGACTAGGAGGAGACCTGTACACAAATCTAACTGATATTGGCACTAACAGCTTGCATAAGTGACCAGCCACTATATATCAGCTAAGCAAGAGAAGAAAAAGGCCACACATCATCCTGCAGTTTACATTAACCTCTATGTTATGGTTAAAGTGGAGAACCCAGGCTTCTAAGACAGAAGTGCAACTTTTGTCAATGTTATAATATTATTTATGTCTTGAAATGAAAACTTGAAATTAAAAACTTTTTTAAAAAAAGTACTTACTAAATAATTTCCCAAATGATTCCCTTTTGGCCTTTTCTGCATCATAGAGATGTTTCCCATCTTTTGTCAAAGCGCTCGCCCACTATAAAAAAAGTATTTAAGTCAAGTCACACATGAAAATTCTTAGGCAATTATACAAAGAAAGTCATAGATCCTCTAGTCCAGGGGTGGAGAACCTATGGCACGCATGGCAGAGGTGGCACTCGGAGCCATCTCTTTGGGCATCCATGTAGTCACACAGCACAGAGTTTGCCCCGCCCCTCTGCCCAGCAGCTCAATAAGAATGCTTCCTCCCTCCCCTAGCACAGAGTTCACCCTACACCTCAGCCCAGCAGCCCAATGGGAGTGTTTCTTTCCTCCCCCGTTTCTGTGTTGATACTATGCGATAAATAAGTCGGTGTGGGGTTGCAGTTTGGGTCTCAGAAAGGTTTGCCATCACTGGTCTAGTCTTTCAAAGATTTGATATATAAATGATCTACCCAATTTATTTACCTCCCTGTAGTGTTTTACAAACATTTTTCTTCTTACAACTTCAACAACAGCCAAACAATACATCTGAGGAACATTGCTAAGTTTCTCTACGATCTTCACTCTTTCTAGCAGCTCTGTAACAAGACGCAGCAAGGCTTGTAGCTTTTCTCCATCTTGGTCAGCATGAAGCATTACAAAACAACACCACCTATGGAGTATAAAGTTTCATTATAGAATACTGGACTGATATTAGTTAAAGTAAAACTCTTTGCTGTATATTTTAATCTGAACGTTGCTTTTGTTATCTGCTTATTTACAAAACAAATGTAATCAGCAATAGCACAATTTGTTTGCTTCAAAATCTGACCAAAAATAAAAAAAGAATGCCAACGAGAACTATTCTGAAGTTAAATGAATTTGTATATTCTGCATATGTATTAGTTCTGCTTCTGTGGATTTAAAAATTAAAATAAAACATAGTGTTAGGTAACTAAGAAATAGAATTCTGCATCTAAAACAAGTTCTCCTTTTGTGTAGATTCCAAAATTGTCTGAATACGAATTACATTAAATGTAATATACAGTAATACCTCACATAACGAGTTTAATTCATTTTGCGCGGCTGCTCGCTATGCGAGTTTTTTCATAGGAATTTTTGCTATGCGAGTCTGTCTCGCATAGTGAAAATTCCTATGGAAAACTCGCATAACAAGCTTTTTAAGGGCAAAAACTCGCATAGCGAATTTTTTTCATTATGCGACTTTCCCCCATAGAAACGCTCGCTATGCGACCATATCCACAGGGGAAGTCTGACTCGCATAGTGAAAATATTTGTTGTGCGAGTCAGATCGCTTTTTGAAAAACCCGCTTGTTATGCAAATTTTTCATAAAGCTAAACGCTCACTAAGCAAGGTTTGACTGTACAATTCTTTCAACTCCCTCCCCCAGCACAGCTGTGGCACGACAGCTGCAGGGTGTTCTGGATGAAGCGGATTATCTGGACCCTTTTCAGTCAGGATTCAGGCCAGGATATGGTGCTGAGACTGCACTGGTTGCACTGTTGGAGAATCTCTGGTGTGAGCCCATCTGTCCTTGCTCTTCTTGACCTCTTAGTGGCTTTCGATACCATCGACCACGGTATCCTTCTGGAACGACCCCGAGGACTGGGGATCCAGGGCTGTGTGCTCCAGGGTTTCCTCATTTCTGATGGACCAGATCCAGTCGGTGTTGTTGGAGGGCAACAGATCTAGCCCTAGGCTCCTACAATATAGGTGCCACAGGGTTCGGTGCTTTCGCCTCTCCTGTTTAATATTTGCATGAAACCGTTGGGGGATATCATCCGTTCCCATGGGGTGAAATATCACCAATATGTGGATGATACTCAGCTATACATCTGAGTCCATGGTGATTCTGGTGATGCAGTAGAAGTCCTATCCAGGTGTCTGAAAGCTGTAGGGGTCTGGATGGGGGACAACCGGCTACAACTGAATTCTGGCAAGACTAAGTAGCTGTGGATTAGGGGCCCTGCATTATCATGTGAGCTACCATCTTTGATTCTGGATGGGGCTTTTTTGCCTCACACCCGGTGCGTAATCTGGGGGTCCTCCTGGACTCATGACTCCCATTCAATGAGCAGAAGGCAGTTGTGGCTAGGAGGGCTTTCACACAACTTAGTGTGATTCACCAGTTACGCCCGCTCCTGGACCAGGACAACTTGCTCATGGTCATGCATGCTCTGGTCACCTCCAGACTTGACTATTGCAATGTGCTCTATATGAGGCTACCCTTGATGACCATTCAGAAGCTGCAGCTGGTCCAGAATACAACTGCTTGAGTAGTGATAGGGTGCGGGCGGTATGCCCATGCCTCGCCACTGCTTTGGGAGCTGCACTGGTTGCCAGTGTGCCTCTGGGTACAATTCAAGGTGCTGGTGATTACCTTTAAAGCTCTACATAGTAGTGGACCAGGGTACTTAAGAGACCGCATCACCCCAAAGATATCGGCCCATCCCACCAGAGGGGCTTCCTAACAGTTCCATCTGTCAGGGAGGCTCACCTCTCTAGTACGAGAAGGAGGGCCTTCTCTGTGTCTGCTCCGGCCCTGTGGAACCTCCTGCCAACTGAACTTCACTTTCAAGCAGAGCTTTTATCCTTTCACAAGACTCTTAAGACCTGGCTGGAGCAGCGGGTGAAACAGCTACCTTGGGATGGCTTGTTTAACTATTGCTCGGGCTGTCAGATTAGTATGTGGTATTGGGTGGGCATTTTTTTTTAAAAAAAATTAATTTCTTAATTTTAAATAATTCAATTTTAATGCTATTTTAATGTTTTTGTAAGTTTTCATTTTTTGTAAGCTGCCCGGAATTGCCTTGGTGACAGGGCGACGGTAGAAATGCGAGTAATAAACAAACAAACTTCTTTTAGATGCTAACTAAATATCCTTCTAGTGCAAAAATAAGACCACAGAAAGGCAATCAAATTAATAATTTCATTCAATTACATCCCAAGGAGGGATGCACGCTTTCATGCCAAGTTCCTTGTAGTAAATTTTCTTTTGCAAAAAGTATGCAATACACAAAATCATACACAAAAACTTTTAGAGGTAAATTATTGTAAGTTAAGAAATCACGGCAGATATTATCAGCTGCATGCTGAATCACACACCTCAGAATGAAACAAATAATATCTATGGTGAATCCTTTACATATAGCAACTCACCTTCGAAAGTTACACCCCTAGGCAAATGAAATATAGGTAAAGGTAGCCCTTGCTCAAAAGTAAGTCGTATCTGAGTTTGGTACTCATCTCTGTTTATAGCCAAAGAGCCAGCAATGTCTGCATCTGCAGACGTTTCCGTGGACATGTGGCAAGCATGACAAGATGGAATTCTGTTTACCTTCCCACCTATTTATTTATTTATCTACTTGCAATTCCTTGCTTTTGAACTGCTAGGTTAGCAGGAGCTGAGACAGAGACAGAAGCTCACTCCGTCATGCAGTACTTGGGTCTCAAACTGCTGACCTGGCCACCTTCCAGTCGTCAAGTTCACCATCTTAACCACTAAGCCACTGCAGTCCCTTCTAAGTTAAATATATTGTGCCAATATATGGTGGTTTATTTGTTTTTAATCTGTATCTGGAGAACATGAGTCAGTAATATAGTTCCATGATTGAAGAAAAGGATACCTAATCTGTTGCATGCTTATATACATGTGTGGGTTGACTAAATACACTAAGCTACTTTTTACTATATAACAGTTTTACTCAGGATGGGCATAACAGAGAAAAACACAATTCTACCCACTTTCTTATTAGTCAATGATGAAGTTATTCAGATTTTTTTTAAAACCACACTTGAATTCAATTGAAAAAGAACTTTCACATAGCTTAAGATCATGTTCATCTTATAATGTACTGGAAGCATCTGAAGCATAAGACTGAAACAGTAATATGACAAGCTGAGGTGACAAAAACTTACTTCAGTCGAACTTGTAGATTATTTGCTAGTTCTTGTTTGGCAGTAGTACATTTCTGCTTAATATCTAAAAGCTTCCGGTGATTTGTTAACATAATCAACAACTGATTTGCATGACTCAAGCACAAATCAGGTAACACTGAAGGATCTTTCAAGTTTTCTGCTCTCTTCTGGTTAGCTAAAAATCCCTGTCAGAAAACAGAATTTCAAAATTTACTCACATGACAAGAAATGGAAACATATTTTGTTTTCCATGCTTCATGAAATCATTTAGCACAGCCCCTTAGATTAATCTTCATTAGCATTTAATATTTCAGACCCTCTTATCCCAAACAGCATCAACCATTTCTGCTCTCAAATATAAAATTAGCCATTTGGAAGTATAAATGAAATATAAATTCAATTCAGCAAAGGGAAACAATGCACTGTTAGTTAGATCACACATCTGTGAAGTTGCCCCACCCCCCCATCCCCGAATAACATCCTGTCACATATGCTGCAACTACTTCAAAGATTGAATATAAGGAAAATGCTAGTGATATTATTTGGATATCAATGTAGAATGGATGAAATTCTACATATTGCAACTTAATGAAAGAGGAAGAGAAACTTTTGAACTGCAAAAATGCATGATCAATATTAATCCCTACTAACAAAGTTAGTAGGGATTAACTGTTGTTATCACTGACACATCATAGGTATTAATTTTATTTTTCCCCACTAAAACTCAAAACATGTAACATGAACCAGATAGAACTTCGCACTCAGTGTTTTACACTTCTGGAAGCCACATGTATTTTTTCTTGCAAGCATTAGGTATGATGCTGCTGTTGCTCAAGAAATTGTACTGAATTTCCTCCCTGTTCATAGTGAAGAATAACCCACAAGAGAACATCATTTGCATTGCCAAAATGACACCATTGATATTTATGTCTGCCTTCATTTTATTCAGATGTTTTGAAAAACATTTTTGAAAAGAAACATGTCTGTTTAATAAATGTACTAAATACCATAACCATTTTGCAACTTTTTATACAAAGCAGCATTTATTAATTAAGTGTTCATCAAAAGCATTTAGGGTGACTAACAATAAAAACACCAAACCAAAACTTGGTTTAAAAAAAAAGGATATATAAAATTATTCGTTGAAAGAGCAAGAAAATAATTTGTACTACAAATAAACGGCTTGCGGCAATGTAAAGATTAACAAATTTATTTCAGTGTGGCTCCAGTGTGCATTACAAAGTGGATTATAACCCATCAAGGCAAACACTGAAATACAATTTGTCTACTTGGTTTTTATGCATGCTGGAACGAATAATATATTTTCCTCTTTGAAAATAAAAATCTTTGTTACAACTAATTTTATTTATTTATTTAGTCACATTTATACCCCATCCTCATCCAAAGACTCAGGGTGGCTCACAAAATTAAAAACACACTGATTACATTTAAAAAATTAAAAGATATTGTTTTTAAATTTAAAATTTAAAAGATATCAGGGAGAGAGGTAGGAATTATACAAAAGAACTGAACTAACTGTCCGGCCCACACCCCACACATGCCCCGCCATCCAGGTCTTTACCCCCTTTTTGAAGGGCAGCAGCTCTGTCTGGAGGCACAACTCACTTGGCAGGAGGTTCCATAGGGCCAGGGTGGACACAGAAAAGGCTCTCCTTCTAGTGCTAGAGGTGTGAGCCTCTCTAGCTGATGGAACGACCAGAGCCTCTCCGGTCTGCTCTGGTGGGGCGGACTGTTGTCCTTGGGCCGATGCAGTCTCTTAAGTGTCCTGGCCCACTACCATGTAGGGCTTTAAAGGTAATAACCAGCACCTTGAATTGCACTAGGAGGCATATTGGAAGCCAGTGCAGCTCTCAAAACACTAGTGAGACACAAGAATAATGTCCACACCGCATCACAGCCTGAGTAGCCGCATTCTGGATGAGCTGCAGCCTCCAAATGGTCATCAAGGGCAGTCCCACATAGAGCACATTACAGTAATGAAGTCTGGAGGTGACCAAAGCATGTGTGATCATGAGCAAGGAGTCCCGGTCCAGGAGTGGGCGTACCTGGCGTACAACATGAAGTTGTGTAAAGGCCCTCCTAGCCACAGCTGCCACTTGCTCTTCAAGCAGGAGTCGTCAGTCCATGAGGACCCCCAGATTATGCACCAGGTCTGTTTGGGGCAAAACCACCCCATCCAGAACCAAACATAGTAGCTTCCGAGATAACACAGGACCCCTGACCCACAGCCACTCAAGTCTTGCCAGGATTCAGTTTATCCCGTTGTCCCCCATTCAGACCCTAATAGCCTCCAGGCACCGGGAAAGGACTTCCACTGCGCTAGGGTCCCCATGGGCCGAGATATACAGCTGGGTATCATCTGCTAATGCCCGAAATGTAAGGGAAGCCAGAAGCAAAATGTGTCTGAGGCTAAGTATTTGACCATTTAGAAAATATCACTGAAAAAGTATATGCCTCAAACATTATTTATCTACATTGGATAACTAATGCACATACATTTTAAATAATTTTACATTTACAATCACACAGTGGTTTCAAGTAATACTAACAGCCTGGGGTTCAAAGTATCATAGTAATATGTTAAGTGCACATGTCATTTGAATTGTTGCTATATATCAATCTTTTGGAAATTCTGAGACAGAAAATAAAGCATAACAAACAATATGGAAGTGAATTATCAAAAAACCTAAATAAATTAAAGAAGATCCATGTCCAATTCTTGGCACCACCAATTTAAAAGAATTCAGATCAGAGTTAAAAGATTTAAGATTAAAGAATTAAGAAGGAATCAGTTTTAGATTTTGAAGACTACAGTAGCTTCACACACTGAAGTAAAGAGAAATTATATCAATAACATCAAAATAGGTTTCTTTTCAACTGAAATGCAATCAAAGTAGCACAAGCTCAGCAATTTGACACTGATTTAAAGTTGAATAAAACTAACCTAATGATATATTGCCACCTACTGACTAATGCAAAACTTATATAGCAAAAATCTTTACTTTTATATGTCTAAATTATTCTCCTTCCCTTTTCTTTTGTATTTCTTTCCTTCGAAGGGCACATCCTATATAGAAATACTGTAGAACCCCATAGAACGAAAACAATTCATTCTACAAGTCACTTTGTTATAAAAAAAATTTGTTATACGATGCATGCATCGTACAACAAAAATCCCTATGGGAAAAACCGTACAACAAAAATCTCTATGGGAAAAACCGTACAATGAAAAAAATTCATTGTGCGATTTTTTCCATAGAGATGCACTGCATTGTATAAAGATAATTTTCATTATACGGGGCACAATGATTTTTTCAAATCCTCTTTGTTGTACGATTTTTTCACTGTAAGAGGCATTCGTTATATGGGGTTCTACTGTATAGAACTCTGACAAAAATATCTTTTCTAGAAAAGAGGAAAAAATCAGAAATAATTTAACAGCGAGAAGAAGTCAGCTTTCAGACGAAAGAAAGTAAAATAATAATTATTAGGTAGTACAAAGCAGAATTGCCTTTAGGCTAGGAAGGCAACAAAATGAAACTTTTTTTTCTGTATCAGAGATGAAAACACATTTTTCTAACGTAGTTTTTTGTGCTGAATTCAGAACTGCCATTGGTTTTTCCCTATCACGTCAGGTTTTAAAGTTATGAACAATGTAACTCTTAAGCGTCACTCTTAATCATGTATGCACAGCAGCTAAGTAAATTTCTCAGTACAGTAATACCCCAAATAACAATTGGTCCAGATAACGCTAGAATCAGATAACGATTCAAGATTTTTGAAAAAACCTTGCATCGGATAACGATTCTGGATAACAATCCTTTAGCGTTATCCAAGCCAATCGTCGGGGGGGGGGAGTGGATTGGGTAGTGCACATTTCCTCCCGACCATACTGCACTCGCAACAATTCTTCCGAACGCAGTAGGGTCCGGAGGAAAGGATTCACCCAAGCCGAACCAAGCTGCGGATAGGGATCACCAGCCGCAACTCGGTTCGGCTTGGATGACAATCCCCCCCTGCACCTCTTCTCGCTACCCGACAAGAGCCTTAGCGCTTGCCAAGGCTCTTGTCGGGTGGCAAGAAGAGGTTTGCCCCCGAAGTCAAGCTGACTTTAGGATAGCAATTGCTAGCCTAGGGTAAGTTTGGCTTCAGGGACAAACCGCGCGGTTTGTTTCTGACGGCGGGGCTTTTTTTTTTTTTTAGCGTTGTTCGATGCATGCATCGGACAACACTAAAAGCCAGATAACGACATGACTTGTGGAACCAAGTCATAACGTTATCCGGGGTATTACTGTATCTCAGAACAAAAGTCAAAACAGGCCTACTCTTTGAAATACATCGCGTAACTGTGCTAGAACAGCTGCAACGGCTTCTTCAGAAGCACTTAGAATAGGACTTTCTTGTGTAAGCAACATCCAGATTGTCACGGTATAGCATCTAGAAGTAGTCAGCCATCATACTTTCATTCCAGAGCCTTGGTATCGACGTTACATTAACTGAATGTCCTTGTGGAACCATTCTCCTTGTTCATCACTCACCATTCCAAGATTTTCTGGGGGGAAATCTAGGTGAGAGTGCAAAAAGTGTATTTTTAATGACATGCGACAAACAAGTTTCTGGTATGAACGAAGATTCTGAACTTCCTCTTTGTACCCAGGAGACTTGTGATTACCCAAAAAGTTTTCGAAAAGCCAAACGAAAGCCTCCCAAACTTCCAACTCTTCTGCTGAAAGATATTGTTTAAATTCTTCATCATGCAAAACAGACATAATCTGTGGGCCTATGAAAATTCCTTCTTTCAATTTTCCAGTGCTGATACTGGGAAATTTCTTCACAAGGTACTGAAAACCTCCTGAGTTCACTTTCCCCATGGCCTTGACAAGATTCTTCATCAAGCCTAACTTGATATGGAGAGGAGGTAGATAAATTTTGTTTGGATCAACCAGAGGCAGAAACTTGACACTGTTTATTCCGGGTGTACAGGCATTTCTTGGTTGCCAGTCGCACTTGACATAATGTTCTGCAGTAGACCAGTTGTCCCACAAGCACAGGAAGCAGCAGTATTTGGTGAATCCTCCTTGCATCCCTATGAACATGCCAATAACTTTTAAATCACCATAGATGTTCCACTGGTGTGTCTTAAAAGTAATATCATCCAACAAAGTGTTCATGTTCTCGTATGACTCTTTCAAATGGACAGAATGTGCAACTGGTACACTCGGTTTGGAGTTACCATTGTGCAGTAAAACTGCCTTCAAGCTTCTTTTTGAAGAATTGGTGAACAGACGCCATTCAGATGGGCAGTGCGCTTGTGACAAACCACTGAAGAGTCCATTGATATCATGGCAATAGCACAATGAGCCATCAAGAGTAAATAATGAAGACCAGTTATGATTTCTTTTCCTATAGTGAGTTATTTTCACACCATGTGCGAGCAAGTTCTTCTGTTTAAGTCTGGAGGCAAGAAGCTCAGCTTGATCTTAAGATAGTTTTAAATCACATACAAGGTCATTCAGTTAAGCTTGGGTAAAAGTCTTTGATTCTGTGTCATCATCCAACAAGTACTCTGGGTCTGATATTTCTGGAACGTAGCCAGCGGCTTCACCGCATTCCTGATCTCCTTCAACTGAAGCAAGACCATCCAAATTTACAGATACAGTAATACCTCGGATAACGTTTACCTCGGATAACGCTAAAATCGCATAACGTTAAGTAATCTGGGGAGGAGAATTGGATCGTTAAGTTCCTATGGGATGTATCGGATAACAACCACTAAACCCTGTGCGGTTACAATGTATCTCTATGGAGCTTTGACGTTATCCGATACATCCCATAGGATTTTAACATGCATCGGATAACACTAAAAATCGGATAACACCAAGACTTGTGGAACCAAGTCTTAGCGTTATCCGAGGTATTACTGTACAAATTTTGTGTTGCCTTGTGGAATCTGAGGTGCAAATATTTGTGTTTTTGGACTATAACTTGCAGAATTCAACTGGGGAATTTTTGGAGCTGTATTTCAAATATTCAAGCATGATGACCTCTATCAAAATCTATATAGAAGATAAATATAGGGTACTCTCCCCTACCCCCACATGCCCACAAGGACAATGGAAACAAAGTCCTGGGCATGGAGGGAGCAGTAGGAGATTTTAAAAACGAGCCGATTGGACTTTTCAAAGTCTCCAGCCAGCCTGGGATGCAGCGCAGACCGGAGCAACGTGCGACTGCAGTCTCCCTTGCCCCAGCATGCCCATGAGGACAATGGAAACAAAGTCCTGGGCATGGAGGGAGCAGTGGGCGATTTTAAAAATGAGCCAATCGGGCTCTTCAAAGTCTCCAGCCAGCCTGGGAGGCAGCACTGACTGGAGCAATGTGCGATCAGAGACTCCCACTGCCGCTGCAGACTCCCAGTGACAGTTGAAACAAAGTCCTGTGTACATGGGGAGGCAGTGGAAAATTTTAAAAACCGGCTGATTGGGCTCCGTAAAGCATGATCCCGCCCTGGGAGACAATTTAAATGGAGCTGGGGTGGTGGTGGTAAAATGGGCTTTTTTCTGCGGTCCCGAATGGAATTTTGGATTTCAATGCATTCCTATGGGGAAATGTGTTTCACTTAAAGAGCAACTCAGTTAAAGAGCAACCCCATGGAACACAATTCGCTCTTTAAGCAAGGTGTTACTGTATTACCATAATCAGCATCACCTATGTTTTTCACATGTCTGTGTCTCCATAGCTGTACATTCTATACGCAATAATGAAAGAACAGCCTAAAGTGTTCTAATCAATAAGAAGTTCCCCAATCAGGTCTGCTTTATTTTTTAACTGGCTCTCACTCCCTCATTCATTCATTGTTCTACAAAGTGTTTGTGTCTATAGTCAGAAAAATCTCTAGCCTAATTAGATCTAATTTAGTCATCTGTGTGGACTAAAATTATGAAAACTATGTTTTCAAGAAGTTTAGAGAAACAGTGTATTATCAACCACTTTCCAAGGAAATAAAATAGTGATCTTACCTGAGCAAGTTCTTTTTGTTCATTTACCAGCCTACTACAGCTAGCTATCATCTGGTCTAATGCATAAAGCCTGTCCTCAAGTCCCTTGATAGCCTTCATGTTTTGATTATCTAACTTGGCAATTGTTTGTCGACAGTCTGCCAGAAAAGGTTGAATAATCCTTGGATCCAACTAAAAAACAAGGAGAAAAATATGCATGAGCAAGTGTATACATGAGTATGAAACATAATGGCCAAGTATTTTCTTGAGGAAAAGCAGCAAATTATTTTCTTTAAAAGTAACACAGAAAACAAGTGGAGCTGTGTTGGTCATATGAAGAATTCCAAAACATCCGTTAGGGCAGTGATGATGAACCTTTCAAGAGACTGAGTGCCCCAGGAGGCAGGGGGGAGATTGGTGGCAGGCATCACACATGCCAGTGATATCACCATTGTGCTTCAAGCTCCACCAACAAGCTTCGTACTGCCCCCTGGCAAGCTCTCCCAGGCAAGGCCCCACTGCTGCACCAGGCCGCCCCACCACCCGCTAACAAGTCCCCACTGCTGGACAAGCTGGTAGGGCATGGCTTGCCTGTGATGGCATGTGTGCCCACAGAGAGCCCTTCACGTGCCACCTCTGGCACCACTGTGTTAGGGCTATACTTTTATAAGACCACCCCAAATGTCATAAAGTAGTAAACATGTTTCACGCTCTGGAGAGTGATGAATAAAAGCCTGTATCTTTTTGGCTGTCCTGTGGGAAAAACTACCACATGTTACTATGCTGCTTTTTATGCTTGATAAAGCTGATTACATATTTGCTCTGGCCATAGCTAAAATTCAAACAACGAGACATAAACTGATCATGGTCAAGTTTAGAAAGAAACAGCTTCATATACAAAATTAATGTGGAATAGTAAATGTTAAACATCTGGTTCTCAACTTCCATATACTTGTTTATAACTCTATATTTGAAACTTATTAGGAAGTAAGGCAAGAATTAAAGAGACAATAATGTCTATTAAATTTAAACAAAAGCAACATAAAATGAGGGACTGCTGATGTTTCTTGCTTTCCCCCCATACTACAGGCACAAATAAGAGAAATCCTTTCTCCTTATAGCCCTTTGCCTATGCCAGAAGATTAAAGTCTAGATTTGGAAATGATTAGAAGAGACTTTCATGGAAGCAAAACAGAAAATGAGTCCTTAATTGATGGTTACTCCCTTGGCTACTTGCTAATAGTGACAAAATTAGCAAAAAAAAAAAAAAAAAACCAGTCGGGTTCTCAAAAGATGATCACCTGGGGGGGAAAAGGGGGGGATGACAACCTTCCAAAGAATAGGCAAATCTATGGAAGTAGCCTGTGGGGACATAGTGGCAGCTTTCCTTCTTTAGCCGAACACAGCAACAGCACGGTAATCCTCACATTCTTTGAAAATGCGAAAAGAAATGGAAAACAGCATGAAAAAGGAAAACTGCAAGTATGATTTTAAAAGGGTAGGGTAGATAGTTCTAGCTCAGGTGTTCTCAACCTACGGCCCACAATAGCAGCCACCACCACCACCACCAAAATCAGCTGTGGACTCATTTACAGCAGTTGTTAACAGCAGGGGGACAACCAGTCCAGCCCCCTCAACTGTTACAGGGAGTGTGACCCAGATCCAGATTTTAAAAGGTTGAGAACCCCTGGTCTACCTTTTTCGAGAGCCGAGCAGCCTGGATTTGGGAGAAAGTCACTCTGTTAATGGGATACACTGCCTTTTTTCCCCAGACCGTTCCCTGTATTCACCAAGGTGGGTATGGGGAATCCAGAAAATGTTTGACTCAATCAGATGAAGAATAAGAAAACTGGCCAAAATTACCTCCCATGAACACCAGTAGAGTCCTCAAAGGCAACTCTAATCATCCACATTTCTAAGAGAACTAATATAAAGACAGAAAACTGTAAATCAAAATATAGTGAGAAAACACAATGAAACTCAGATTCATTCACTTACTCTGCTCATGGAATCAAAACATTTTCGGACCAAGGATTCGACATCATTTGGTCTATCTTGAACGTTAATCCAGTCTAACAGAGATACATTGAAGGAAGGCAGATCATTCTCTCTAAGTTCCACTGAAGCATCGCTGTCTTGGACTGAAGGATTTTGACTGCCTTCCTTCTTTTCATTCATTTTTTCAGAAATTCTGCCATCAGGGGTTTGATGGTCTACTGATTTGCAAAATGATGCCAATAGTGATTGTTTGTTCATTTTATGCTTATCAGAGGAACGCATCACTTCAGCCAACTTCTCATTTTCGGTGTCTTCATTCTCAGTTTCTCCATGTTCAGCTGAAGAATCTAGATGCTCCAAACATTCCCTGTAACTATGTCTAGTTAGACACTCCAGCAGTGGTATCTTGGCCATGATAGAAACAGCAGCCCCTAAACTTGGGAAGAAAAATAGGCCAAAACCCCTCTAAGAATAACCTAAAATAATTGGCAGACAGAAAAGAATGTATTTTCCAATAATTTCAACACATTTTATACACACCTCTCTGGACTTCTTCAAAACAAATGAAGCAATGTTTTTATTAAAATTAAATTGTGAAATGTATTGCCAGCTACACAATGTCTTGATTTTAACCATTACATTTTACACATTAACCTGAATACTATTTTTAAAATAATTTCATATGAACTTCTAAATCTAAGTAAAGAAACCAGTCACTCTACTACTTTGCACAGTTGTAATAAGAATAAACACTGTACACACAGTAAACAAATACTTTTTGTTCCTATAATTCCTATAAGTTTATCCACATAATTATATGTGGATAAACTTTATCCACATATAAAGTTTGGGGACAGACTCTTCATGATGACCTGAATTTATTTATATTTATTTATTGCATTTTTATACCACCCATGTGGGATATTTCCCACTCTGAGTGGTACACATACAAACAACAACAAAACAACAACAACCACAACCAAATAAGTACATCAAAAATTTAAAATAAAATAAAATAACTAAATTTAGTTATTTGTCCTAGAATCTGCAGCTAAGGTCTGAAATTACTTCAGCATACAATGTACAGAACTTGACAGCAAATTCTAAACTCACAATTGAATGCCATCTTAAATCCTACTAAATTTACTGGATTTACTTTTGATCAGAAAAGCACAGAACTACTCTATTATGTAACAATGCTTAAAAGACAGATTTCTCAATATTTCCCCCCAAAATGAAGCTGATGGTCATCAATGAGTAAGCATTAGTAAATTTAGGGGAAAAAACGACATATTTAAAATGTACCTATGTACACTTAACTAAATTCAAATATATTTAGTTCTAAACAATTTTGCAAAACTATATCCTTAATTTTAGAATCTGACCTGTCTAAAATATAATTGACATGATGTACTAAAAAACCCTGAATAAAAGAATTCCTGGTTATATTAAGCTTACTACAAAACCATAAAATTTCAAAGTAATTGTATATTTAAGGAAGTGATTTTATACAGCATATTTTTTATTGAGGAATCCAGAGGCAAACTTACTGTGTAAGTTTTAACTTAATGTCATCAATGGATTGCAGGTAACTTGAATACACATTTTCAAATCTGAAAAGCAGCTTTTGGTAAGAGTATGTGCAGTCTTCCAAATTTGCCATTATAGCAGCCCAGCCTTGGTGCTGAAGATGTTCATCATGGACCAGACCTTCACAGAAGGAACAAAGTTTCTTGGCAATCTCATACATTTCCTGTAGAAAAATAATATTTATAAACATTAATTGGTGATTACTCCAGACAGCCATATTTACTTGTCAAGAAACAAATTCAATATAGCAAACAAAAACACTTGTCTGAAGAAGACCCCTTCATAAGTGTACAGGCTGTGTGCAAGATACAATGAACAGAAAAAGATGATTTCATTTAAGTCTAGTCATTAAAACTTATACCTATGGCTATTTTACCCTCTCCTAAGTTCCTTACGCCACATATTTCAGACTGTAAGCCTGCAGAGAGAAGGTATCTTACATGTTATATATCAAAACATATGCATACAGGGAAACTTTTAATTAGATTCACAATGTAGTAGCTATGCCAGTACCAAAGGCTTCCCCTGTACTATCCAGCAAACGAGTCAAATGTCTCTTACCTAATGATCTATAGCAGGGATTCTCAACCTGTGGGCGAGATGCTGCCCACGACACCATTTCATTTGGCCCCCATGCCTCCATCACAGCAGGAAGTGCCATGTGGTAGAGGAAGGGTAAATGACCATCCGGCCTCCAAAGCTGTCTGAGGGAGCATAGCCTGGCCCCAGGCTTAAAAAGGTTGAGAACTCCTGATCTATAGAATGTATTAAAGTTTACCAACAACACAACCATCTCAGTTCCTTCCCTCCTTCCTAGCATGTTAATTCTGTTCTGATTGCTTACTATTAGAATGAAAAAGAGAACTGAAAAACCTGATGACATTTTCTTTTCCACAAAATGTCGCAAAATAGCAATACAAATAAAATATGTACATACTACAAAAATAAAATTTAATAATCTGACAAACTACCTTATTCTCTTGGGGAGATTTTACAAAGTGCTCTCTAGTCTAATGGAATCCTATTGTTACATAAACAGTATTGTTGCTTACCACAGCAAGCTGTGTCCGTGAAGCTACCGTATGAAAAACTGCAGGCATCATAAGAGATTCTTCAACTTTCAATTCCATCTCATTTTCTGCTGAAAATGTTGTTTTGGGGATAGCTGGAGGACGTTCACACAAGATCATTTCTTTGTTGAAGAGAAATATTGGGTTTGTATCCTATGTTAAGACAAAAAACTGTTACTTCCTCCTCTTTCCAGGCTTTTGGGGAAAAAAACAAAAAATGATTAACAAAACTAAGTATTTACCGTTCCAGCACTGTAACTACACACTTTCCTGTCAGCTGCCATGCACTCTCCTCCATTGACAACCAGCACCTGATGCTGAACAGCGATTTTGTACTTTGTTTGGATTGCCTGTTTAAGATCTGCCACACTATGCAAAACAATTCAGAAAAAAATGGTTTGAGAACCTTCCACTGACATTTCAGAAATATTCAAAAACGTTCTGTTAAAACTGCATGCTTGTACTACAAATACTAAATATGAATTTGTTTGTTGACCAATTTTTAATTTTATACAGTGAATTAAAGATACACTAGAACATCGGATAATGTTATGACTTGGTTCCACAAGTCACGACGTTATCCGATTTTTAGCATTGTCCAATACATTGATCGAACATTTTAAAAAAAGCCCTGTTCCCTTTCCAAAGAGGAAAGTGAACAGGGGGGAGATCAGGTTGGCTTGGGGAGGGAAAGCACCCTCCCTCCCCAAGCAAACCGGGGATCCACGGAGCTTGGGGGGGCTTCAGGGAACAAACCACGGAGCCACGCGGTTTATCCCCAAAGTCAAGCTCAGCCCCTGCCATTGCTAGCCAGAGCTGAGCTTGACTTGGCGACAACCCACGCGGGTGTGCGCAGTTTGTCCCTGAAGTCAAACTCAGCTCTGGCTAGCTATCGCTAGCCGGAGCGGAGTTTGACAGCTAAGCCCTGGCTAGCGATCGCTAGCCAGAGCTCAGCATGACTTCAGAGACAACACGCACACCCAAGCGGGTGTGCGCGGTTTGTCCCTGAAGTCAAACTCAGCTCCAGCTAGCAATCGCTAGCCGGAGCTGAGTTTGACAGCTAAGCCCTTGCTAGCGATTGCTAGCCAGAGCTCAGCTTGACCTGGAGCTGGGTTTGACAGCTAAGCCCTTGCTAGCGATTGCTAGCCAGAGCTCAGCTTGACCTGGAGCTGGGTTTGACAGCTAAGCCCTGGCTAGCAATTGCTAGCCAGAGCTCAGCTTGACTTCGTCCAGCGATTGCACCAGCTGAACTAGGGCCGGGGGAAAGGCAGGCACCCACGTGCCTTTCCCCTGACCCTAGTTCAGTAGCAGCGATCCATCTGGTGTGTGTGTGTGTGTGTGTGGATTAGGTAGATGTTCTACCCAATCCACCCCACCCACCCCATTGGCTCGGATAACGCTATAGAATTGTTATCTAGGATCGTTATTCAATGCAAGTTTTTTCCAAAAAACTTGCATTGTTATCCGATTCTAGCGTTATCCGATACAATCGTTATCCGGTGTTTTACTGTAGTGCCAAAGAATTATAGCTGGGACTGTCCATGTATCACCTCCATTGTTTAATGACTACATATACAACACAAATTTGTAAGCACTGCAGTTACAATGATGTAAGTAAAATATTATCTTTGTTACTTTAAAACACTACTAAAAATGAAGAAAGAATCTCAAGTAAGGCTGAAAGTTACCAACTTTGATAATAATCAAGTGTCTTCAAGTTGATTTGGTCTTAGGCAGAACTTTAGAAAAGTTTAAAGTGTGTACTTATATAGAAAAGCACAAGAACTGCACTTACACAATAGTTTTTAATATTTCTCAAGCTGTATAGAAAAAGTATAAAGTTACCCTGTTCTTAGGTGCAGTTCAATACCTTGCTTGGACTCTCAATCAAACATTTAGCAGCTCAAATCCTATTGCAGTTATACAAATGACATGCCTAGTAAGGTTGAGCTACCAATAGTTAAGAAATCTCCACAGATACTATTTGTTATACAACTCCCGATGCAGCAGATGTTTACAGAAATGTCTTAACGTAGGACAATTCATGTCAAAAAGTTACACCATTTGAATTACTGTCCAACAGGACTTTGGCATATACATACTAAAATTTGAGAACAGATAATTTTGCTATGATTAGTCAAGCTAGATTCTCTAGAAGAGATGTTCTTACTTCTGTACTGCAAGTTCTGTGTCAAATGTAAGGGTAGTTCCAGTATTCACCAAAAACACATATAACTTCATGTTGACTTCTTTAAGTTCTGGAAGTTTATACCTTTGATGTTGTGATTACTGTTTTGAAACTGCAGGGAAACCCAAAGATTAGTCAGACAAAAATAAAAATCAATGTTACAGCATCAATTATTAAAGTGCAATCAATGCCTCCTATGCTAGAATGAGAAAATCCTAACAGACATTCATGAACTATTAACTCTGTTAGGTATGTGGGAGCCAAATCAACAGCTGTAGATTCATATGATGATGTAGCCCAGGGGTGGCCAACCTTTTTATGCTGTGGGCCTGACCACACCCTCAGATAGCTGAGCGGGCCAGACCACAGCCCCGGAAGTGGTTGCATTTATGGCTGTCCAGCTCACGGGCCGTAAGTTGGGAACCCCTGGTCTAGATGCAGCTAAGAACAACTGTAAATTCAGGGTTCCCTTAAGCAGAAGCAGACGAGGTCAAAAAATTGCTGCCTAGGAGAGGTAGGAAAGGAGGAGGCAGAAACATGAAGATCAATAAAGAAGACTCTCCAGAAAAACAAAAGTCTTCTCAGTTCAAGGTCTTGGACTGCATGAAGGCCAGTCAAGATAACTGACAACCAAGTTTGCCAACCTAGTGAGGTTTGAAACTAAAAATATCACACCAAGGGAGCTAAAGGACAGAAGATGCAGAAACGTAGCGCAGACTTCTCTAGCTGCATTTTTTCTATGTATATAAAAGTCTCTATGATGTTGGCTAGAACTTAACTCTAAATTTCAGTATATTTTAAAAAGCTGCTGCAAATCAAATATTTAAGTGTGTTATATGAAAATCTTTGCGTTCTAAGAAAGAATACTTACCTTCAGGCACTGCATGGATGTTTAAGAACAAGTAGATTGCAAAATAGCTTATTTTCCTCATGTGACTTTGGCAAGAGAATCAAGTTTCTAGTAAACACAGAGGATTAAAGACCTGCAAAGAGAAAAACAGAAAGAATGTCATGAATATATATGCAACAGGCAGCTTGTTAACAATGTCAATGATAACATAGTACAGTAGAACCTCAGTTAACAAATAGCCCGGTAAACATAAAAATCGCATAACAAAAGGAAATCCATAAAAACCAGTCGCTCTGTTTACAGAAATTTTTTTTGAACGAATTAATTGGTTTTCAATGCATTCCTATGGAAAATTGCATTTTGGTTAATGTATTTTGGTTCTTAACGCATTCCTATGGGGAAATTCGTTAAAGTAATTTTTGCTGTAAGAAACATCCCGGAGAATGCATTAATTAATTAACCGGGGTTCTGTTGTACTTCAAAAATTAACAGTAAAGGACATTTACTTACTAAGAACAGCATACTACGTGTTGTACAGAAAACAGCACCCTGCCACTGCTATACAAAACATACACAATAAGTAAAACCTCATATAACACTAAAACCTGGTTCCACAAGTCTTGGTGTTATATGATTTTTAGTGTTATCTGATGCATGTTAAAATCCTATGGGATCCATAGAGATACATTGTAACCACACAGCCTTTAGCGGTTGTTATCTGAAGTATCCCATAGGATCTTAATGTTATCTGATGCAATTCTTCCCCCCAGATTCCTTAATGTTATGCGATTTTAGTGTTATTCAATACTAATGTTATATGAGGTATTACTGTACAGTAATACCTCAGATAACGTTTACCTCGGATAACGCTAAAATTGTATAACGTTAAGTAATCTGGGGAGGAGAATTGGATCGAATAATGTTAAGGTCCTATGGGATGGATCAGATAACAACAACTAAAGCCTGTGTGGTTACAATGTATCTCTATGGAGCTTTAACATTATCCGATCCATCCCATAGGATTTTAACATGTATCGGATAACACTAAAAATCAGATAACACCAAGACTTGTGGAACCAAGTCTTAGCATTATCCGCGGTATTACTGTATATTGAATTGACATAGAAAATCTGTTATGATCCAGATATTTTGGGTTACAGTTCTTGCCAACAACAGAAACTGTGGCCAAAGTCTAGGACTTTCTTCTTTATTCGTTGGCAGAGGCACCACCAGCATATTATAACATACAAAGCAAAAAATTAACATACAGGATTGCTCTTTAAGGGAGTTTGCTCTTTAAGTGAAACACCACTGTAAGTGACCAATTGTGACTTCTGGTGGTGGGGGGATTGGAACCCCGATTTATTTGTTAAGCAAGTTTTTGGTTGGTTTTATTTGTTAAGTGAAGCAACCATTCACAGAAAATTCTGCTCTTTAAGTGAGTTACTCTTTAATCGAGGCATTCTTTATGCGAGGTTTGACTGTATCTAAAACAAAAAGGATTTAAAAGCACAAGATGACATCCACCCAGTATCAGGCCACATCATCAACTATGGGAACTATAGCCAAAACTTCTGGAACACGCTAACCTTGCTGTTGACCCATATATTTGATATAATCAAAGAAAACAAACTCATTAACAAATGGTAACACATGAAATACCATTTCAGTTACTACCAGCACTATCTGTCCACATGTGCTTATGCTAGTTATTTGATGCACAACTATGCAGAGGGGAAAGGGAGATTAAGGCTCAAACTGTATGTTGTGGGTGGCATTCCTATCATGTTAATAATCATGGGATGTCAAGTCATTTCTCACTTAGGACAGCCCTTACCAGCGTTAGTGACACTATGGGATCATGCAGCTTATCCAAGACATCAAAAGCTGTAGGGAATCAAACTGATTCTAGATACAGTACTGTATTAGATTCTAGAAGACCTTTTTGACTGAACAATCATGCTTTTAAACAAGGCAATGTCATTTTCACCTCCTGGTGACCAATCACTTTTCCTGCAATTACCAGGGCTGGCCACTAGGTGGTGCTGATGGAAATGTGACAAATATGCCAGGGGGGGGGGGGGGGGGATCAGCTTCAAAGCTCACTAAAAAGCCCAAAAACTTGTGCACTTTGGAATTTTACACTGTTTTCACCACTTTAGAAAGAGTTTGGAACAGAAAATTATGTTGTTTTTTGCTTTTTTCTACAGATTTTACTTTCTTAGGATCCAAGATCATTGCAGATGGTGATTGCAGCCATGAAATAAAAAGGCGACTGATGCTTGGGAGACAAACTATGAGAAACCTGGGGAACATAGTTAAAAGTAGAGCCATCACCTTGCAAACAAAAAAGAAGAAGGGGGCGGCCAAAAATGAGATGGCTAGGTGGTATTGTAGATGCAATGGGCACAAACCTGGGCAGGCTGAGAAGGATGGTGGAAAACAGAGGTACCTAGTGGGCAATGGTCCATAGGATCGCAAAGGGTCGGAATCGACTGTGCAACTGACCAACAACAACAAAAATCTCTGGAATGTCGGTTTTCCCCCCAATGCATTCATATGGAAAATTGTACTCCGCATTACAGAAAAATCGCTTTACACAAAACCTCCCTGGAACGGATTAATTCCATAACTTGGGGTTTTACTGTACAGTACTATCTATTCTGTTGGCATTAAGTTATGTCAGCAGAACAGATGTCATGATAAATACATGTCCAATGATAAATAATGTCCAATATAGAGAGAAATAAAGACAAGACAGACATTTCCCAAATAACCATCTGCCCCTATAGTGAAGAACAGGATCCTGACTAAAGCTCATAATGACACAGCAGTGGAAGTGTATACAATACTGGACAAAAGTCTTAGGCCACCACCAGCTGGTTTGAGGAAACTTCAATGAGTGATTTAGGGGACACACTAAGATTAAACTTGGAGAAAGTTGAGAAAAGAGTCAACAGAACACTCTCACCAATCTTTATGTGTCTAAGTGGCTTTAGGGCTGAGTTACGCTTCCTCCTCCCCAAGAAATCACTCACTGAATTTTCCCCAAGCCAGCTAGCTGGTGATGGCCTTACACGTTTACACTATACCATACATATTAGTAAGAAAACACAGTTCAGGATACAAACAAAGACCACACCACTATGCCTTTATGTTGGGGGGGGGGGGGGACACACAAGAGCAAATCTGGTTCAGAGGAATTTTGCACAAATATCTAGCAAAAGTTAGTAACAAAGTAGTACAGATTCTTCTTTTGTGTCCGGATCAAACTTTGAACTGACAAAATGAAGCCACTTTCTTGGCTTTGTCACTGGATAAAATTAAGTCATCATTGGTACATTATCTTTGATTACTTGTCATTTTATGTGGGACTGACAAGAACAGGAAATCCTATGACAGCTGAAAGACCCTAGGTTCTTTATACGAATTCCAAAGCAAGCACAATAAAACACTTGGAACATAAATTATAAATAAAGTAGTACAGATTCTTCTTTTTTTGTGTGTCAGATCAAACTTTGAACTGCCAAAATGAAGCCGCTTTCTTGGCTTTGTCACTGGCCAAAATTAAGTCCTCATTGGTACGTGTTTCTGGTAGTAATCAGCAAACCAGCAAATGGGCCAGATTTATATCTCTCCACATTCACACAGCGTGTCATTATCTACCAGCAGCCCCTACTTGAGCATGGTGGTCAAAACAAAGTTATTAGAATAACAAACTATCTAGATGGTAAAAGTTTAAAATATCACAATGAATAAATCAATTCTTTGAAATGAAACAGAACACAGAGATAGTAAGAACATCTAAAACATCACAGCTACAGTTCTATATACAGTAAAACCTCATATAACACTAAAACCTGGTTCCACAAGTCTTGGTGTTATATGATTTTTAGTGTTATCTGATCCTCTATGGGATCCATAGAGATACATTGTAACCACACAGGCTTTAGCGGTTGTTATGTGAAGCATCCCATAGGATCTTAATGTTATCTGATGCAATTCTTCCCCCCAGATTCCTTAATGTTATGCGATTTTAGTGTTATTCGATACTAATGTTATATGAGGTATTACTGTAGTTACTGTTGGATATTGACTCTACAAAATCCATTGAAAAAAATTACTCCAGGATTGAAATCCTGTCCATAGCATAATTTTTCATCAGTTAAACCTGGTAAACAAGCCACTGGTACTGCAATTCTAGGAGTGAAATGGTGAGCATATAGTTTTGATCGCTGCTTGTGTGCACGTGTGTACACACATGCATGCACACATACACAAGAATTGTGGCAATGGCAAACTGTATAAAACAGGACACTAATATACAGTGTATAATAGATGATAACATTTTGTCATGGAACCACTGTAGGCAAAAAAAACAGGCTAAAAATGGGACAAAGAATGTACAGTATTATCCATTCAGCCTGAAGAACATCAAAGCTCTGATGCTAATGCTGAAATGAACAGACAAATTAAGGAAGTAGCCAAACATGAAATTGCTGTAGCTTTCAATGGTTGAATAAATGCATATTCAGGTACAGTACTTGCAAAGATACAAAATATTTACGTACAACACAAGATTAGGAACTGTTAGTAAAAGGAGCAAGAAGACGCAGTACTAACAAACCTGTTCTTAACAGTCATTGCAGCACTGTCTAGTTCATCATACATGCAAGTAAAAATCCACACTTACATTGGGGCCATTCAAATACCACGTGACCTAAAATAGGCCACTTTTTGAGCCCCTCTCTCCCCTCTGTGACTTTTGGTCAATCCCCCTCCCCCCTAAATCATGTGGTTTCTCCGTTTTCCCTGATTTGAAGAGAAATGGAAGAAGCCCAAGAAAGAAAGGCTTCCCTTGCAAAGCCTTTTCATGCAAGCAAGGAAGAGGGAAAAGATTTGCAAACTGGATTTCAATGGGAAAGTCCCCCCCCCTCCCTCTGTCTCTCCGCTGCTGTCTCCTTCTGGGCTTATTTTTGTTTTGGGAAAAACCTATCCACATTCCCCAATTATAATCCCTCCCCCTATCGCCCCTAACCCACCCACCTCCTCCTCCTTTCAGGTGTCCTGAATGGCAGTGGGGGAGAAAACTCTGGAGGAGACCCTCTTTTCCACTCCCTCCCTCTGCCAAAGATGCACCTCTTTTCGCCCTCGGAGACTGACTGAGAGAGAGAGTGAATGATTGGGGAGAGGGGAGGGGGCATGGCCTGGTCTGTGCTGAAGATGGCTCTTGATTCTGGGATTTGTAGTAGCAGGAGGGGGGGGACACAAAGGGAACCCTTTCAGAAGCACTGTTTTCCCACCCACCTCCTTCCTTCCTAAGTGGTCTCTAGTTGGGATGGGTTTTTCCTTCTTCCCGCTCAGGATGAAAGGGTCGTGACTTCTTCATCCCAGGAAGGAAGGAAGGACGGAAGGAAGGAAGGAAGGAAGGGGAAGATAACTACTTCCTCCTCCTCTCCTGGCATTTATTTAATTATTATGTGTTTCTCTTTATAGATCCTGCCTGTCTTGGGTATTTCTTGCATTGGGAACTTTTCAATAATTTTGGAGTCACGTGACTTCACGCTGAACCCCCCCATCCCCCATGACTTTCTGTCAACCCCCTCCCCCCTCAAATGGTCATGTGGTATTTGAATGAGCCCTTAGGTAAAGGTCGGCCTTACTCGAAAGCCAGACATATCCAACTCTAGTGTTCAGTGCTCGTGTCTGTTTATTGCCAAAGAGTCAGCGCTCTTCCAACTGAAGTCAACCTACTAATTTGCTGACCTTCCAGTCCTCAAGTTAAGCATCTTAACCACTAAGACATTCCATGTCAGAAACGGCAACTTTCCAACTGCAGAGTAGAAGTCAGTATAAGCTAGTACAGTATTACAAAGCTTGTAATATTTACAAGCATCAACAAACATGATGAAAAAAAAATCAGCTACACATTATATTCCTGTTCACACAGGCTCAACAGAACTCACAGAATAAGAGAGCTACCCTTTCAAACTGAAAATAGATACAACAAAAGAACTAAATTAGGTGGCCAATCCAGCATTTCTTTTAAATCTCTTAATTTCCACTAAGCCACAGTTCAAAATTAAAATGTCTTTCAAGACTATCCGCCAGTTTCAGATAATATATTAATATGTAATTTATTTATTATTTATTTATATTTCACACTTGCTAACCCGCCCCAATCGGGCAAGCCCGACTCTGGGCGGCTTACAACCCAAGTTAAAACACATCAATAAAAAATTTAAAAATTCATAGACTAAAACAGTATCTGGGGGTGTCGTCAGAAGGGTAAAATCCTTAGACTAACCACCCCACATGGGATCCCACATCCCTGGAACCCCACACATGTCCTGCCAGCCAGGTCTTTAAGCTCTTCCGGAAGGACAGGAGCTCTGTCTGCATGCGCAGCTCAGTTGGGAGGAGGTTCCAGAGGGCCGGGGCGAACACGGAGAAGGCCCTCTTCCTGGTGCTAGCGAGGTGAGCCTCCCTAGCCGATGGTACAACAAGAGAGCCCCTCCGATCCGCCCTGGTGGGACAGACAGATGTTCTTAGGGTGACGCGGTCTCTTAGGTATCCTGGCCCACTACCATATAGGGCTTTAAAGGTAATGACCAGCACCTTGAATTGCACCCGGAGACAAACTGGCAACCAATGCAGCTCCCTAAGCAGTGGAGAGGCCCGAGCATAACGCCCGCGCCCCATCACTACCCGGGCTGCCGCATTTTGGACCAGCTGCAGTCTCCGAATGGTCACCAAGGGCAGCCCCATGTAGAGCGCATTACAGTAGTCAAGTCTGGAGGTGACCAAAGCGTGCGTGACCATAAGCAAGGCGTCCCGGTCGAGGAGCGGGCGTAACTGGCGTATTACACGAAGTTGTGCAAAAGCCCTCCTGGCCACGGCTGCCACCTGCTCATTGAACAGCAGCCGTGAGTCCAGGAGGACCCCCAGATTACGCACCGGGTCTGTTTGGGGCAAAACTGCCTCATCCAGAACCAAAGCTGGTAACTCCCGTGTCAACGCGGGGCCCCTTACCCATAGCCACTCAGTCTTACCGGGATTCAGCTGTAGCCCGTTTTCCCGTAATATGAACATGAATCTGATTCCTTGGATCTATCATGACCTTTTGTGTCTATATGGTGAAGGCAACCTTTCTCAACCTTGCAACTGACATTTGCTTTGGACTACAATTGCCATCACCTATAACAAATGCCCATGTTGATTGGATTACTGTAATTTTCACCCTTGCCCTCTGCAAAATGTTCTTCATATAGATAGTAAAAAACACCAAATGTTATAAATAGGTATATTTACAAGGCCTGTGTGGGATATACAAATATATTCTCCTAAACAGCAAATCACAGATGCAGTCACCATCATCATTTAGCCATCATGTTGGCTGTTTTGAGAGAAATAACATTCTTTTTTCCCCTTATTGACAGAACAATTCCTCTGATCCATGGATTGCAAAGAGATTTCTGGGGGTCACCACCATTATGCCATACAGTTGTACCTCGCTTAAAGAGCATTATGCGTTTCACAGGATTGCTCTTTAAGCGAGTTTGCTCTTTAAGCGAAACACCCTTGCAAGTGACCAATTGTGGGGGGGATTGTGAACCCTGATTTATTTGTTAAGCGAGTTTTTGGTTGGTTTTATTTGTTAAGCGAAGCGAACATTCAGAGAAAATTCTGCTCTTTAAGCGAATTACTCTTTAAGCAAGGCGCTCTTTATGCAAGGTTTGACTGTACTACAATTTACATATTGAGAATTTGCATTGAGGAAGACATACCAAGGGTATTGGTACAACTGCTAATTGACAAAACATATACAGTAATACCTCATATAACATTAGTATCGAATAACACGAAAATCGCATAACATCAAGGAATCTGGGGGGAAGAATTGCTTCAGATAACATTAAGATCCTATGGGATGCTTCAGATAACAACCGCGAAAGCCTGTGTGGTTACAATGTATCTCTATGGATCCCATAGAGGATCAGATAACACGAAAAATCATATAACACGAAGACTTGTGGAACCAGGTTTTAGTGTTATATGAGGTTTTACTGTACTGTATATGACAATCTGGGACATTTTTAGGGGGAAGACACTCCCAACAATGCTAATGTAGAGAGTATGGGGAGGGAGTGGGGGAAGTTTAGATATACAGTAGAACACCGGATAACGTTATGACTTGGTTCCACAAGTCATGACATTATCCGATTTTTAGCGTTGTCCGATGCATGCATCGAACAACACTTTAAAAAAAGCCCTGACATCAGGGACAAACCACACGGTTTGTATAGCGATTGCTAGCCTAGGGTCAGCTTGACTTCGGGGGCAAACCTCTTCTCGCCACCCGACAAGAGCCTTAGCAAGCACTAAGGCTCGTGTCGGGTGGCGAGACAAGGCGCCTGATTGCGCACCACAAGAGACAAACAGCACAGTTTGTCCCTTGTGGCGCGCGATCGGGAAACTCTTCTCGCCACCCGACATGAGCCTAAGCGTTTGCTAAGGCTCGTGTCGGGTGACGAGACAAGGCACCCGATTGTGCACTTTGTAGGGCACGAACGGGTGCCTGTTCCCCCCACCCCTGGCCCCTTAGCGCTTGCTAAGGGGCCAGTGGGGTGGATGGAACAGGCACCCGCTGGCACGCTACAAAGCTCACAGTGGGTGCCTGATCCGTCCACCCCACTGTCCCCCTTAGCAAGCGCTAAGGGGCCAGTAGGGTGGGGGGGAAAGGCACCCGCTCTGTGTCCGAAGCCCAGCGGCTTTGGACACAGTCCGCAAGGGCTTCGGAAGGCTAGCCCAGCCCAGCTGAGCTGGGCTAGCTTTCTTCCGCAGCCCTTGGGGGCTGTGTCCGAAGCTGTTGGGCTTTGAACACAGCATGGAAGGGCTTCGGAAGAAGGCTAGCCCAGCCCAGCCGGGCTGGGTTAGCTTTCCACAGCCTGTACGGGCTGTTGACGAAGCCCAGCAGCTTCGGACACAGCCCAGACGGGCTGTTGATGAAGTCTAACGGCATTCGGGCTAGCTAGGTGTTTTACTGTACCACCATTTTATGAGATAGGTTGTGAGGCAAAGCAGCTGTGAGAGGGTTAACTCCACAAAACCATAAATTTCTGACCTTATAGTCAGGGAGGCCTTACCAGATGAACCAAAGCTTGGTGATCTTGAAAAAAAGTAGGGCATCATATTGTGAGGGCCTGAGAGACGTTTGGATGGCCTGGCTTTTAGCTAATGGTCTTAGCAGGGGCAATAAAATATTTTTAAATTGTATTAAGGGAAATCTATACCCATGGAGAAAAGGCATAAATATGGAGAAGACTATCTAAAATTTGTCTTTACCACCCTGAGTAACAATAGAATAGAGAAGCCGCAATGCATTTCATGTAAATTTCTCAGTGCTAAATCTATAAAACCTGCAAAACTTAACCATAGTTAGAGACAAACTACAGTATTCAGAACATACTAAAAAAGATTCAGTCTTCATCCCACACCACGATATTGGTCTCTGATGTCAGATACCTGATCCTACAAAAAGTTTCCAGCAACATAGCACAGCAGTAGTACAAGCATCATATGAAGTCACACTGAAAACCAAAAAAAATTAAATGATTAGAGAAAAACTAATTAAACTCCATTTGGAAGATGGTAAAATTAATTCTTGGGAAAGTCAGTGAAATAAAAATATGACAAAACATCTCTGTCCAATAATATTATTCAAAGGTACATTTCAGATAGGCATGTAGATGTGAAAGAGCAGGTTTTGCATAAATTCAAATTTTCTCCATTGTTTCCTTTTCAAGTTAATGAATAATGAATATAAGTTCATATTCTCAGCTACTTGTCTTCATTAAATATATTCATTCAAATGACCTCAAAAGAGTTCCTATTACAGTGATACCTTGCATAACGAGCAAAATGCATTCACTTCACTGAGTCAGCAGGACGTTTGGGAAGGGTATGGGGATCTTCCCCGTACCTTCCCAAATGCCCCGCTCCTGTGGAGTGCACATCAGCAGGGCATTTGCAAAGGGCGCGCGTGTGGGGCATTTGGGAAGGATATGGGGGAAATCCCCACATGCTTCCCAAATGCCCCACTGCTGCGGAGCATGCATCAGTCGGGTGTTTGAGAAGGGTACGGGGATCTACCCCGTACCCTTTCCAAATGCCCCTGATGCGTGCATGCCTGTGGGACATTTGGGAAGGGTATGGGCAAGATCCCCACACCCTTCCCAAATGCCCCACTGCTGCGGAGCACACATCAGCGGGGCATTTGTGAAGGGTATGGTGATCTTCCTTGTACCCTTCCTAAACGCCCCATTGATACGCACCGCATGTCTGCAGGGTGTTTTGGAATGCAGCGGTGGAGTCCCCCATCCATGTTCCAAATCACTCTGCTGGTGCACTCACCCGTTAGCTGGGCATTTTGGAACACTGACAGGGGACTCGCTCTGCCGCATTCCAAAACACCCCACTGACGTGCATGCGTCTGCTGGGTGTTTTGGAACGCAGTGGGAAATACCCCGTCTGCATTCCAAAACACCCCAAAGATGCAAAGGTTCTCATTAAGCAAGCTTTTGCTCGTTCAACGAAGCAGACATTTTGGGGAAAGGTCTGCTCATTAAGCAAGTTACTCGCTAAGCAAGATGCTTGCTATGCGAGGTATTACTGTATGTACTACACTTGGAAATGCTACAAAAGGTGATTATACTATGGAGTAATGAACAGTTTTTGAAACTAGAGAACTACAGTACAAAAACATTTGTGAGGTTTGTACAGATGGCACATTAGTGAAGCGGATACTGGGAATCTTGAACCAGCAAGAATGTTGTTTGATGCATGCTAAGGTCAAAGTCACACTTTCAGAATATGAAACAGCTTGCTCCCCACTGCATATTTCAACAATATGCTCTCACCAATAACTCTTCCAACTCCTGTGCAAGATATACTATCATCACCTCTGAATTAAAATTGGGAATTACAGTACAGTACATCAATTCTAGAGCCATACACACACAACATCTGCTTAAAGAATTCTGATCATTAATTTCTTCTTTTCTACACTGCTACATTTTGGTTGTCAAAAGGAAATGTTGACAACTGTGCATTAACTTGAAAGATAAAATCAAGTTGTTCCTGGAAGTAGAAGGGAAACATAACCTTGCAGCTTACTTTAAAGATGAAGCTTGGAAGAAAATAGTTGCTTACTTAGCAGGCAATTTAGACCAAATAAAATAAACTGAATCTGAAACATCAGGGAGAAGAAAAAACAAATTGTCTCATTTCAAGACAATCTACAGACATTTGTGTCCAAGATGCAAAACTGTCATCAGAAAGTAAATAGACTAATACCCCGGATAATGTTATGACTTGGTTCCACAAGTCTTAACGTTATCCGGTTTTTAGTGTTGTCCGATGCATACATCGAACAACGCTTTAAAAAAAGCCCTGATTTCAGGGACAAACTGCCGCAAACCAAGCGGCTTGTCCCTGAAGTCATTGCTGCGCTTGGGGGAGGCATACCCACCTACCCCCAAGCACAGTGATGGAACGCTGTTTGTCCCTGAAGTCATTGCTGCGCTTGGGGGGGGGGGGAATACCCACCCACCCCCAAGCACAGTGATGGAACGCTGCGCTTGTGGGGTGGGGTGGGTATTTATCCCCCTCCCCAAGCGCAGCTCTCTATGGATCGCTGTGAAAGAAGAAGGGGTGAGGAGAATCCTAAGCGCGCACGCTTGGGATTTCCCTCACCCCTTCTTCATTCACAGAGGATTTTCTTGCTTTTAAATTAGCAATGGGTTTGGGGGGAATACCCACCACCAGGAGCAAGGGCAGTTACTGCCCTTGCGGGGGTGGGTGGGTATTCCCCCCCCACCCCAAACCCAGCACGAGTTTTAAAAGCAAGAAAATCCTGTGAATGAAGAAGGGGTGAGGTAAATCCCGAGCGTGCCGCTTAGGATTCTCCTGGATTTTCTTCCTTTTAATGCTAGCTGGGGGGTGAGGGGTGGTGGTGGGGGGAATACCCAACCACCCCCACGCTAGTATTAAAAGAGGACCCAATCCAAGCTGTTTCGAACCCTGACGTTTTGGCTTGCTCCACTGGGGATGTCGGGGAAGCCCAGAAACAGCTTGGATTGGGTCCTCTTATCTCCCTTGTTACAGCCTCCAGCAAGGTGTGATTTTGTAGCAGAAGGGTGGCTTATCTTATCTGCAGCTTATCTTATCTCCCTGGAGCATGCAGGGGTGTTAGAAAGCCAAAATGGGTAAAAAAAATGGACTTTTTTTACCCATTTCGGACTCTCTGCCTACTCCAGGGAGATAAGATAAGCTGCAGATAAGATAAGCCACCCTTCTGCTACAAAATCACACCTTGCTGGAAGGTGTAACAAGCCAAAATGTCAGGATTTGAATCCTGACGTTTTGACTCATTGCAGCCTCGAGCAGGGTGGGGGAACTTCAAAAATAGCGCACATCGGGTCTCCCGACCTCCCTAGAGCCGATGCGCACTATTTTTGAAGTGGAAACAGCTTATTTTTGAAGTGGAAACAGGAAACCTTTGGAAACAGCTTAGATCAGCTCCTCTGATCTCGCTGGAGTAGTCCATTTTTTTTACCCATTTCAGAATCTCTAACTCCCCTATCTGCTTCAGGTAGATAAGAAGACTTGATCTAAGCTGTGGCTGATGATCGACGCTTTTTCCCCGGCCCCCCGTCGTCCTTTTCTCTCTTTTCCTTTTCCTTATTCTTCTCCTGGGGTTTCCCCCCTCTTCCTTCCTTCCTCCCCCTCTCTATCTCTTCAGCTCCTTCGCCTCCTCCGCTCTTCGGCTTTCCTTCCCCAGCGCAGGAAGCTGCCCGGCTGCTTGCAGAGAGAATGAGAGAGAGAGAAAGAGAGGGACAAGGAGGAGAGAGGAGGACACGCGGTGGACCTCCACTGGGAAACGAACCTGAAACGAACCTTAGCACTTGTTAAGGTTCGTTTCAGGTGGCAAAACAAGGCTGTTGACGAAGCCTAGCAACACTCAGGCTAGCTAGCCCGAGCGCTGCTAGGCTTCGTCCAGCAATTGCTGCTACTGAACTAGGCACCCGCCTGCCTTTCACCCGACCCTAGTTCAGTAGCAGCGATCCATCGCTGGGTGGGTGGATTGGGTAGATATTCTACCCAATCCAAACCCCACACACACACACACACGATTGTACGGGATAATGCTAAAAATCGCGTTATACGATACAAGATTTTTCCAAAAATCTTGCATCGTTATCCGGTTTTAGCGCTATTCGGTACAATCGTTATCCGTTATTCGCACAGCTTCTCCCAAACCTTCCCTGCACAGCCAGCGATCAATCACTGGCCCTGCGGGGGTCTTTTGAGAGGTTCGTGCATTTGCGCAGCTTCTCCCAAACCTCCCCTGCATAGACAGCGATAAATCCCTGGCCCTGCAAGGGTCTTTTGGAAGAAGCCGCGTGAATGCACACAGCTTCTCCCAAACCACCCCTGCATGGTCAACAATCGATCGCTGGCCCTGTGGGCGTCTTTTGAGAGGTTCATGCATTCACGCGGCTTCTTCCAAACCTCCCCCACAGGGCCAGTGATCAATCGCTGGACTTGCGGAAGAGGTTTTGGAGAAGGTGCGCGAATGCAGACGGCTTCTCCCAAACCTCCCCTGCATGGCCAGCGATCAATCCCTGCAGGGGTCTTTTGGAAGAAGCCGCGCAAATGCACACAGCTTCTTCCAAACCTCCTCTGCATGGCCAGCAATTGATCGCTGGCCTTGCAGGGGAGGTTTGGGAGAAGCCACACAAATAAACACTCTGCCATGAATTCTGAAGCAGGATGTCCAAATGAAAGTAGAACTGTTACATTGCATATCGTGTCAGAATTATATTCTAAGCAATCTATTTTAATGTGTTTTCTTTACCCCATTAAAATGCCTAGTGGTTACAGACCACAACTCTGGGGACCCTATGTCTATACGGACTAGTTAATGTCCTCTATTTAGACAAGGGATTCTCAATCTATGGCCAAATCCGGCCCATGGCATCTGTGGAGGTGTTCCCGGCAGCTGTGTGTGTGTGTTCCTGGTGCCTGCTGATGCATTTCTGGCAGCTGCAAATACATTCCTGGTGGCTGCAGGGAGTTTTCCTTTACCCATGTCATGCACTTCCTCTAGGCTGGTAAGCAGGGGAGCGGTATGTGGGGAGTGGTGGGGTTTTTTTGGGTGTGGTGGACTTGGGGTGGTCTTGCCACTGCTACTGCCTTTGGTGGCGCCATATGTCATGCCACATGTCATGGTGCTTGCCATGCATTGCCAATACAAAAGAATTAAGAGATGCAATGTTCTGTATGGTGGGTAGTGATAGCTATTTTGTATTTTGCAGGAACGCTCATCATTGCTAAGATACATTTCCCCAAAAAACTGCTATTATTGTACCTTTGATTCTACTGGCAGATAAATATAAAATGCTTATTAGACAACACGGCAAGCTCCAGCCATCTTAACTAAATCATAATACTTTTCTGCCAAACTTAACTTTTTAAAGAAACCAAATACACGTGCTTCAATAGAGCTTCATAAATACAATACATATCTGAAATAATTAAACTAAACTAAAACTACTTCTGGGAAATGCAGTAAGGCAAACACAGTCATAGCAGAGCCCGTTTATAATTTCACATTCCAGTTTACAACAGTGTCATCAACTCTACATATGTCTAGAATGATATTTATGTTTGAGTTGTTCCATGAGGCACGATACTGGTTCCCTCAAAACACTTTGGCAAGGCAACCATAAAATGTTTGGAAAACAAAGTGTCTTAGGAGAAGTTGAAATAGATACGGATTGTACGGTGATTATATATCTCAAGTAAAGTTTCTTTCCGCCTGTTCAATGTTCTCTTTACATAATTAAAAGTTTAAGATGACTATCTAGTCATATATTAGGGTTGAGGAAGGTTCAACCCTCTAGCCAAGTAGACCAATCATATCTCTAGTAACCAGAATATAATAATTTTGTGTCAGAAATTATTCTGGGTTGAAAGGATTTTTACTGGAGAAACTCTGCTCAGGGCATGCTCAAATGAGTCTCCTTTCATGTTCCCAAGTGCAGCCATCGGGTACTGAAATCCAATCTTCCAGTTTCCAAGCTCAATCTCTTAACCACTAAGCCACCGGAGGAGCTGCTATTGATGAGAATGACTAGGGCTGATGGAATTTTGAGTTCAACATTTGGACCACCAACATTTTCTGATACTGTCCAAAGAGAGATGGGAAAAATATCAAGGACCTAAGCATTGCTTTGTTTCTCTCCCCCCCCCCCTTTGAAATATAGTGGTACCTCGGTTTAAAAATTTAATGCGTTATCCAGGATGTTTTGTATTGTGAAAAAATCATAAACTGAAACGCTACCCACAGACTTTAGCATGCATGGGAGCGACACTATAAACCTCCCAGGCACAATGCATCCTGGGAAAATTTGCTTTGTATTGTGAGGCATTAATTTCAATGGATTTTCGTTCATAAACTGAAAATTAAATTAACTGAGGGATTCATAAACCAAGGTAATACTGTACTAAGGGTACTGGAGAAAATCATCCTCCAGCACCACCAAGGACACAACAGACTCTCTCAATATTAGCCAAGTTGATGAATTTAACTACAATTGGCTCCACTGAGTAGGTAGACTAAATTTTAACTTTAGTCCTCTAAAAGAGGCTCACTGTTCCCTGGCCAAATAAGAACCATTACAGAAGGCATTGGAGGTGGGGGGAGACACGTAGATGAGCTGGTGATTCCCTGGGAGAGTTGGGAGTGTGATAGTCAACCAACAGTTACGTGGGGTATAATTTGAAAATCACACCTCCAATGAAATCCACGATTTGTTACCTGATGCATGTTAAAATCCTATGGGATCCATAGAGATACATTGTAACCACACAGGCTTTAGCGGTTGCTATCTGAAGCATCCCATAGGATCTTAGTGTTATCTGATGCAATTCTTCCCCCCAGATTCCTTAATGTTATGCGATTTTAGTGTTATTCGATACTAATGTTATATGAGGTATTACTGTATATATCTCACATTAACCACAGAATACCTGTGCATGGCCTGAAGAAATCAATTTGCTATCAAAAGCTTGTTAATTGTTCCAATTGGGGGGAGGGGTGTCTAATAAAGGTATCCTCTGTTCCTGTATTTCTAACAGGTAGGGTGAATGCAATTCACTTCGCCGCCCCTCCCCTTGCGCCCACACCGACGGCCAGTAAAGAAGAAGCCAGGGCAGGTTGAGGACTTCGGCGCCCCTCCCCCTGACCCCCATCAACATATTGTAATGTAATGTATTGTTTGTAAGCCGCCCTGGGTCGCTACAGAGTGGGCAGCAATATAAATTTGAACTAATAAATAAATAATAAATAAATTTGATTTGATAGATCAGAATGGAGCTTTGAAAGTAAGCTTGAGACTGTAAGTATGCTAGGACTTTATTTGATGGTTTTCAGAAAGTATCTACCTTGATCATATGTGATTGTTGTCTACATACTATAGACAAAATTTACACACAAGTCTGTTGTAAGGACTAAACTGTTCAGAAAGTTAATCTCCTCCACTAGTAAGAAATGTCATCACTAACAGTTGAGATGTACAAAGATTCTGAAGTGGAGCTGATTTCCCTCATCCTCCTGCTGTCCCACAAAAACTTGTCTTGCCTCCTGGAAATCTTCACAGAGAGTCAGAAGATGATGCTTAATGAGGTAGGGAGGCTACACAGAAAGAGTCTCAGTGAAGTTTGTGGGGTTTGTTTGTTTTTTGAAACACAATCAGGTATAAGCTCACCAAAAGGTGGCTTCACTTTGGCAGTTTCACATTTGAACTAGACACAGAAGATGAGGTAGCCTAGGAAAAGGGTTCCCAACCTTTTTTGCACCAATTTCATGCGAAACAATTTTATGAGGGGCCCAGCTGCCTGGCAGCCACACCGTTCAATTCAGGAAGTGAGGTAACACACTGCACATAGGCGGGGTGGGGTGGAGCCCCATAGTTATCTGCTGTGTTTAAAGCCCATACTCTCGCTTAATTTGCCAGGCAGACCCGGCAGAGCACGTTGAGGGCAGAAGGCTGCTATCAGAGCTCCCAGCACCACCCACACATGGGCCAGTTCTGGACAGCCCGTGGCCTGATACCAGTCTGTGGCACGGTGATTGGGGATCCCTGGCCTAGGGGGAGGATTTTCCCAAACCAGAAAGAACTTCCACAAATAGATAAAAAAAAGTTGTTGTGTGATCCACCCCTCAATTACATGATGGAACAATAGCTGATCTAATAAGGACAATGTTGAGCCAAAACCTCATCCTTTGCTTTTACTACTGGATGTCAAATCATGAATCCAACCTGTACTTTCCTCCCAGGCCAACATGAATTAGATTCAATAACATTCCATGTACATATAATTCCAAACTCTTATCACAGTAGCAAACATACCATAAATTCACAATGTAAATACTACTGTAAAACTTGCAGCTCAATATCACATTAACTACTAAGAAATGTTTCAGTCAGTTCACTGGGCTTACTCTCAAGTAAACTGGAGTAAGACCGTACCACAGGGAATATCCTTTTATCATATCAAACATATTTTTGAAATATTAATTATTATTAATTATTACAACGCAAAAATGAAAGATTTGCCTGATAAGCAGCAAGCACTCAAAACAATCAAAAGCCACTGATCCCTCAGAAATATGCATATGTATATACAGTAATCCCTCAGATAACGATTACATCGGATAATGCTAAAATCGGATAACAATGCAAAATTTTGACTAAAAAATTTCATCGGGTAACGATGTTAGCGTTATCTGAGGTAATCGTAGTGGCGGCTTGACTGGGAAGCCGAACGGGGGCTCCTCGTTTGGCTTCCCAGCCACCCCACCCCTGCACTGCCATCGGCGCTTGGGTTGGGGGCAGGAACGGGTGGGTGTGCCGGTTTTCCCCCAACCCAAGTGCCCGCACAATCAGCACTTGGGTTTGGGGCAAGAATGTGCACGCACGCCGGTCCCCCCCCCCCAGCCAAGCACCGATCATGCATTGCGATCAGTGCTTGGGTTGGAGGGGACCGGCACTTGCGCCCATTCTTCCCCACAACCCAAGCCCCGATCGCCACATGCGATCGCCAGCTGGGTTGGGGGGAGAATCTTTCTCTCCCCAATCCAGCCGGCGCTTGGCTCAATCCACCTGCCTCTTTGGAAAGGACAGAAGGGATCGCCACTGCCCTTTCCAAAGAGGCAGGCGAATCGCCCCCCTGTTCCCTTTCCTCTTTGGAAAGGGAACCGGGGGTTGTTTTTAACGTTGTGCAATGTATGCATTGCACAACACCATATAACGTTGAGACTTGTGGAACCAAGTCTCATTGTTATACGAAGTACTAGTGTACAGAGAATGTATTCAATACTTCCTTTGCCTAGATACCTATTAAGAAAAATATGACACTAACTGCCACAACTGAAGTCACATGTTGGTATGTAACTGCTATACTTTTGTCTAAGCTTAGCTGGCTGGGTCAGTGACTAGGTGTCTAAGTGCAGAGCCAGAGTCTGTGAGTTTGATTCCCCAATATGTGTGCTCTGAGAAGAACCGACCTGTGTAGCTTTGAGCAAGCTGCAAAGTCCTAAAAATACCTATAGAAGTAAGGAACTGTAAGCAGCCTGAGTAGCCCTGGTGGTGCAGAAGTTAAATTGCTGTATTTCAACCAAAAGGTTGTTAGTTCAATCCTGGCCAGAGATCAAGGTGGACTCAACCTTCCATCCTTCCAAGGTTGGTCAAATGAGTATCCAGCATGTTGGTGGCAAAATGGTAATTAACTTGTGAACAACCCAGAGAGTGGACCAAGCACTATGGGGCGGTTTGTAAGTGTGGCTACTCTGCTTTCCGCCGCTTTTTTTTCTTTTACTCTTATTTCTAGTAAATCCTGAAAAGGGTCACAATGAATTAGAATTGACTGAACAGAATACAGTAATACCTCGAATAATGCTAAGACTTGGTTCCACAAGTTTTGGTGTTATCCGATTTTTAGTGTTATCCGATGCATGTTAAAATCCAATGGGATGTATCGGATAACGTTAAAGCTCCATAGAGATACACTGTAACCGCACAGGCTTAGCGGTTGTTATCCGATCCATCCCATAGGACCTTAACATTATTCAATCCAATTCTCCTCCCCAGATTACTTAACGCTATACGATTTTAGCGTTATCCGAGGTAAACGTTATCCGAGGTATTACTGTATCATTATTACTATACATTACGTTATATTAAACAGCAGCTAAGTAATGAAATACTCTGTATCACAGCAGCTAATTCAGCCTCTTCTTTTCTTGCCAAACAGATTGTAGGTTAATTCAGATTTTAATAGTGTACTGCATGTACAAATTTTTATTAGAGCTCTCTAGAACAGCATTTCCCAAACTTAGGTTTTTGGACTTCAGTTCCCAGAAGCCTCAGTCAATTCCCTAAAGCACTGATCAGTCAACTTAGGCTTTTGGGAATTGAAGTCCAAAAACCAAAGATTGGGAAACATGTGTACTCACTGGTAAAATGGATTGAACAGGGCTGGTTTATGAAATCAACATGCACAGAATTCAGTGGAGCAAAACAGTATACCCAATTATCCCTGGGTGACCTTTTGGCTAAAAGGGTGTGCATGCACATGTGTGTAAGTAAATAAATTCAAAAAAAACTTAATCTAATACAGATTGGAAAGGTTTTTCTTCCACATTGAGAAAGCTTTTGATAAGGAATCTGTATACTGTACTGGAAAGCTTAAAACTAAAGTCATAAAAGAAATAGCAAACAAAATTTGCAATGACAGTGTCACAAATTGGAGCAGTTTTAAAAAATAAAATAGTTAAACATAATCATTGTATATAAAATCCTCATAGTCAGGTAAGCTCTACTGAGATTTGGTTTTCTCTTTAAAGTTTACTCATGTTTTGTTTCTGATGATTCCTCAACGTCTATGAAACTGCCTATCACAGGTGACCTTTTAATCACAAATTCAACTACAGTAATACCTCGTGTAACGAGTAACTCGTATAATGAGTAACTCGCTTAATGAGGTTTTTTGAGAAAATGTCTGTTTTGTTGAGCGAGCAAAACCTCACTTAACGAAAACAGCCTCTCGCCAATTGCAGACGAGTGCTTTTGGACACAGAAGCGCTTCCCCGTGGGAAAGCGCTCCTACGGCCAAAAGCACCCCTCTGCAATTGGCGAGAGGCTGTCTCGTCAGGCCACTTGCCAAAACGGCAGAGGGGACAAGTGAGACAGCCTCTCGGAACACTGGAGGCAGCCTTTGGCAGTAGAAGCACTTCCAAGCAAGTGGCTGGATGAGATAGCCTCTAACAATCAGCAGAGAGGTAGGCTCCTACGGCCAGAGGCGCCTCTCCGCTGATTGTTAGAGGCGATCTCATCTGGCCACTTGCTAAAAAGGCAGAGGGGACAAGTGAGACAGCCTCTCGTAACACTTTGTTGTTGTTGTTGTTCAGTCGCACAGTCGATTTTGACTCTTTGCGACCCCATGGTCCACTGTCCGCCACCATCCCCCTCAACTCACTCAGCTCTTTGCCCATTGTGTCCACAATACCATCTAGCCATCTCATTTTTGGCCGCCCCTTCTTTTGCCCTCCACCTTTCCCAACATCAAGGCTTTCTCAAGTGAGTCCTCTCTTCTCATTTGATGTCCAAAGTACTTTAGCTTCATCTTTACTATTTGCCCTTCTAAGGAGCAGTCAGGGTTGATTTCTTCTAAGATTGACCTATTTGTTCTCCTCGCTGTCCAGGGGACTCTCAAAACTCTCCTCCAACACCACATCTCAAAGGCATCTATTCTTCTGCGCTCAGCTTGTATTATTTATTTTTATTTATTTATTGAATTTCTATACCACTCATCTGGGTGTTCTCCCACTCTGGGCAGTGAACAAACAGAAAACCAGTAACAACAATACCCACAACAAATCAAAACCCACCTCCGACAAATGTATGTAATGCACTTTCATTTTCTTACTTTGCATAATTGTTTCTGCTTTTGTTTTTAGTTGAAAAGAAATCCCCAACTAGTGCTCACTGTTCATTCCCAGAGTTCCTACGGCCAGAGGCGCCTCTCTGCTGATTGTTAGAGGCTGTCTCATCCGGCCACTTGCCAAAACGGCTCTCGCAACACTGGAGGGAGTGCTCCTACGGTCAGGTGCAAATTGAGAGGGGGAGGGAAGCAAGGTGGGTCTAGTCACTGGTGCGAAAAGGCTGGACTAGAATTTCTCCCATGTTGCATTGCACTTTGGAGGTTTTTGAGCAACAATACCAGCGTGCTGTGAGTGTGGAAGGAGGAGCATTTTTGTCCTCCTCCCCCTTTTCCTCCTCCAGTTAAAAAATGTTTTGTGTTTGCACAGTTTTTAAAATGTTGGACAGTTAAAACATTGTTTGTTGTATTGGCCCAGTTTTTTAAATGCTGGACAATTGCAGTTTTCCATGTTTCCCTGTTGAAGTGTGTTTTATGTTCAGTTGCCTTTAAAGAGCACTTTATTAATGAGTTTTGAACGGGTACCCTGCAAAAGAATCCTTTTTTTTTTTTTTTTTTTACTTTATTCTTGGTGTGTGATGTTTTAAAAGTTGAAGTTTGATGTTTGGAATGTTATTGTTTAATTTAACATGTTCCTGCACACTATTTATGCTGTTTAACTGCACTTTATAAATAATTTTGAACAAAAAAAAAGGGTTTTGGGGTTGTTGTTTTTCTGAGGTTCAGAACAAAATTTGGGTTTTCAATGGATTCCTATGGGAAAATTCATTTCGCTTAAAGAGCAACTCGCTTAAAGAGCAATCTTGTGGAACGCATTTTGCTCTTTAAGTGAGGTATTACTGTAATGTATATATCCTCCATCTACCTCAGCTAGATGCTATTAAGCTAAGTTTTTATCGTTGTAAGGCTCAAGTGGCTAATACACTGACTGGAAGGTGGCAGGTCAACAGTTCAATACCTGAATACTGCAAGATAGAATGAGCTCCCGTCTTTGTCCCAGCTCCTGCAAACCTAGCAGTTCAAAAGCAAGAAATTGTAAGTAGATAAATAAGGACCACTTCGGTGGGAAGGGAAACAGCACTCCGCGCACTCCGGTGTCTAGTCACACGTACCACATGACCACGGAAACGTCTGCAAAAGCAGACAGCGCTGGCTCTTTGGCTATGGAAGAGAAGAGCACTGAACCCTAGAGTCGGATATGACTGGCTTTCAAGCAAGGGTGACCTTTACCTTTACCTAAGCAGTCCAGAGTGGTGCTTACACCAATTGGGGAGAGGTATAAAATAAAATGAATAAATAAACATTACTACATTAGCTAACAAAAAGGGGGGGAATCGTTTATTATACTGTTTCCCTACCAAACAGCTTTTTTAATTTTACCAAGCATCAATAATACATATCAACAGGTCAGCAAATACAAAATCTCTGGATCACATAGCAATAGAAAAAGGTTTGTACAGCACCAAATGATGAACTTTAACCACAGCCAGGAAACAAAAACCCAACAAAAATTCAAGCTAGGCAAAATTAGACACAAACAGGACACAAAAGTTGAAAGTGCTGAGTTACCATTTAATTATGGCTTTCAACACATAAGGGATTAAGAGAAAGAAGAAACCTTCCTGGGCAAGATGCCTGTCCAGATGACAAGTTCAAAACTTCCAAAAGAAAACCACCACAGCCACCTTGCCAACCAGGTTACTCCTTCTCATAACAAAGTCTCTTGTGGGCGGGAAGGCAGGAAAAGGCGTACCAGCTGAGTCATTCCCCCCTCAGACTATTTTTTTAAGAGGCAACTGAGTTAGTCTGTTTCGCAAGCATAACAGAGTAAACAGAATAAACAAGACAAAAAAACAAAACAAAAACGTTGTGGCACCTTAAAGACTAATTTCTATATTTTAATGTTAGCTTTTTGTGGATCAAGTCTACATTGTCAGACCTGAGAGTGAGACTTTACGGCAACAATTTATACATATCAGGTACAGAGGCACACAAGGGTTGTCTTTAAGGTGCCACAACAGGTTGGTTTTGTTGTCTTTTGTTTATTCCTTTGTTATCCCCCTCTGAGTAAACTTCAACATGAGACTCAGTTCCTGCCCCAACGCGCCTTTCCGGAGGGACAAAAAATGGAAAATGAGGCCCCACCAAAGGGAAAAGGAAAGGGTGAGGGACAAAACTGAGGCTGCCCTGGCGGCACAATGGTTAAGCTGCTGTACTGCAACCCAAATTGTTGTGAGTTCAATCCTAACCATGGCTCAAGGTGGACGCATCCTTCTCAGGTGAGTCAAATGAGGCCCTAGCATGTTGGGGAGGGAATGATAATTAACTTGGGAACTGCCCAAGGACCGTACCCTAAGTGTTATGGGACAGTAAGGGTAGACAGAAAGCGCCTCCTTGAGGATTGCGGTACAGTAATACCTCGGATAACATTAGTATCGAATAACACTAAAATCGCATAACATTAAGCAATCTGGGGGGGAGAATTGCATCGGATAACATTAAGATCCTATGGGATGCATGGGATAACAACCGCTAAAGCCTGTGTGGTTACAATGTATCTCTATGGATCCCATAGGATTTTAACATGCATCGGATAACACTAAAAATCGGATAACACCAAGTCTTGTGGAACCAGGTTTTAACGTTATCTGAGGTTTTACTGTATTTTTGAACTACAATTGGGCGTACTCCAGTAACATCAATCTTGTGTTGCCGGCTAATCTTTCTCACACTGGATCAGGCAAAGGGAACTACAGAATAAACTCACCCAAAGGTAGCTTCATTTTGGCAGTTTCACGTCTGGCCTAGACACAGAAGGAGATTTTTGTAAAAAAAATTGAAAATGACTTTTGGAAATTATGAGTTTTTACAATTCCCTGGACAATGTAAATATCACAGGGGTGAAAATAAAAGTGTGATCTATGATAGTGTAGGAAATCAAATGTATTAGAGAAGGAGTTGAAAGATGATATTAAGGATGATTTAAACAGCTTCTATATGGGACTAGTAGAGTTTGGGTATTTTTTAATTATTATTATTATTGCTTATACATGGTTTATGTAATGTACTCATAGTGATGTAAAGGAAGAAGTATGTTCCTTTTTCATGATTTATTTTTCTTTTCAATTTTCTTATTTCTGTAATTCTTTTACTATTGTATTTTTCTTATCTTTATTTTTATTATTGTATGTTTATATTGTTTAAATACCTATAAAAATTTAATAATAATAAAAAAAACCACTGGATCAGGCAAAGGGAACTGCAGAATAAACTCACCCAAAGGTAGCTTCATTTTGGCAGTTTCACGTCTGGCCTAGACACAGAAGGAGATTTTTGTAAAAAAAGATTGAAAATGACTTTTGGAAATTATGAGTTTTTACAATTCCCTGGACAATGTAAATATCACAGGGGTGAAAATAAAAGTGTGATCTATGATAGTGTAGGAAATCAAATGTATTAGAGAAGGAGTTGAAAGAGGATATTAAGGATGATTTAAACAGCTTCTATATGGGACTAGTAGAGTTTGGGTATTTTTTTAATTATTATTGTTGTTGCTTATACATGGTTTATGTAATGTACTCATAGTGATGTAAAGGAAGAAGTACCAGTCAAACCTCAGATAACACTAAAACCTGGTTCCACAAGTCTTGATGTTATACGATTTTTAGTGTTATCCGATGCATGTTAAAATCCTATGGGATCCATAGAGATACATTGTAACCACACAGGCTTTAGCGGTTGTTATCTGAAGCATCCCATAGGATCTTAATGTTATCCGATGCAATTCTTCCCCCCAGATTGCTTAATGTTATGCGATTTTAGTGTTATTCGATACTAATGTTATATGAGGTATTACTGTATGTTCCTTTTTCATGATTTATTTTTCTTTTCAATTTTCTTATTTCTGTAATTCTTTTACTATTGTACTTTTCTTATCTTTATTTTTATTATTGTATGTTTATATTGTTTAAATACCTATAAAAAATTTAATAATAATAATAAAAAAACACTGCATCAGGCAAAGGGAACTGCAGAATAAACTCACCCAAAGGTAGCTTCATTTTGGCAGTTTCACGTCTGGCCTAGACACAGAAGGAGATTTTTGTAAAAAAAGATTGAAAATGACTTTTGGAAATTATGAGTTTTTACAATTCCCTGGACAATGTAAATATCACAGGGGTGAAAATAAAAGTGTGATCTATGATAGTGTAGGAAATCAAATGTATTAGAGAAGGAGTTGAAAGAGGATATTAAGGATGATTTAAACAGCTTCTATATGGGACTAGTAGAGTTTGGGTATTTTTTTAATTATTATTGTTGTTGCTTATACATGGTTTATGTAATGTACTCATAGTGATGTAAAGGAAGAAGTACCAGTCAAACCTCAGATAACACTAAAACCTGGTTCCACAAGTCTTGATGTTATACGATTTTTAGTGTTATCCGATGCATGTTAAAATCCTATGGGATCCATAGAGATACATTGTAACCACACAGGCTTTAGCGGTTGTTATCTGAAGCATCCCATAGGATCTTAATGTTATCCGATGCAATTCTTCCCCCCAGATTGCTTAATGTTATGCGATTTTAGTGTTATTCGATACTAATGTTATATGAGGTATTACTGTATGTTCCTTTTTCATGATTTATTTTTCTTTTCAATTTTCTTATTTCTGTAATTCTTTTACTATTGTACTTTTCTTATCTTTATTTTTATTATTGTATGTTTATATTGTTTAAATACCTATAAAAATTTAATAAAAATAATTTAAAAAAACAATGGATCAGGCAAAGGGAACTGCAGAATAAACTCACCCAAAGGTAGCTTCATTTTGGCAGTTTCACGTCTGGCCTAGACACAGAAGGAGATTTTTGTAAAAAAAGATTGAAAATGACTTTTGGAAATTATGAGTTTTTACAATTCCCTGGACAATGTAAATATCACAGGGGTGAAAATAAAAGTGTGATCTATGATAGTGTAGGAAATCAAATGTATTAGAGAAGGAGTTGAAAGAGGATATTAAGGATGATTTAAACAGCTTCTATATGGGACTAGTAGAGTTTGGGTATTTTTTTAATTATTATTGTTGTTGCTTATACATGGTTTATGTAATGTACTCATAGTGATGTAAAGGAAGAAGTACCAGTCAAACCTCAGATAACACTAAAACCTGGTTCCACAAGTCTTGATGTTATACGATTTTTAGTGTTATCCGATGCATGTTAAAATCCTATGGGATCCATAGAGATACATTGTAACCACACAGGCTTTAGCGGTTGTTATCTGAAGCATCCCATAGGATCTTAATGTTATCCGATGCAATTCTTCCCCCCAGATTGCTTAATGTTATGCGATTTTAGTGTTATTCGATACTAATGTTATATGAGGTATTACTGTATGTTCCTTTTTCATGATTTATTTTTCTTTTCAATTTTCTTATTTCTGTAATTCTTTTACTATTGTACTTTTCTTATCTTTATTTTTATTATTGTATGTTTATATTGTTTAAATACCTATAAAAATTTAATAAAAATAATTTAAAAAAACAATGGATCAGGCAAAGGGAACTGCAGAATAAACTCACCCAAAGGTAGCTTCATTTTGGCAGTTTCACGTCTGTCCTAGACACAGAAGGAGATTTTTTGTTTAAAAAAAAAATTGAAAATGTCCTGAACTTCTGCATCTCAGTTTGCCTGTTGGCTCACCAAAAAACCCCTCTAAAGAGGCAGATTTCCAATTGTTGGCAGACCTCGACACCGAAGTAAGTCGCGAGGTAAAGGTTTCCCTAGCTCGAAAAAGCCAGTCGTATCCGACTCTAAGGTTCAGTGCTCATCTCTCGTTTCAAAGATGGGGCCGTAAATAAATGTGATTGCTTTTACTCTGGGGGGTCCGGACTGTCACCCAGGAGGGGGCCCTTCACACGTACACGGAGAGAGGGCTGGCCTGAAGCCCCTTCCACTTACCCAAAAGGAGGCCACGAAAACAGCAGCAGCAACCGCTGGGCAGCCCCGCGCACCATCCCGCGCCCGGTGCCCGCCACGGAAGCTCCTCCTCTCCGCCTCCCACACCAGGGCGGCTCCAGCCCCGGCCGAGAGAGAGAGAGGCGGAAAAGAGGGACGGACTCACATACACACCCGAGAGGCTGAGGGGGATCGGGGCCGGCAAGCGGAGGGAGGCCGGTGGGGCTCCTGAGGGCGGCCGAAGAAGATGCCGGGAGCAACTCTGAGGGCCTCGCTCAGCCCTCGCCGCTGTTTGTTATTGTCGTCACTCTCTTCCGCCGCAACGCATGCTGGGTAAAGCCAGGGGCCGGAAGAGGGAGGCGGTGGCGGAACCAACGAGAAGAGCGGCTCCGGAGATAGAGCGTCCAAGAGGTTAAGAGGGGCCAGGGGAAAGATGAGCCATAGAGAGGGCAGTGGCAGAGAGGCTCATCTTTGGGCGCTTGCTGGCAGAAAGCCTGGAAGAGGCGTGTGGGTGGCTGCTAGGTTACCAATTTAGGAAGCAAAACAGGCAGTTTTGCAGAAGATGGGCTTGTCTGATGAAGTGTGTGCTTGGCCCATGAAAGCTCACATTGAAATCAGTGGTGGGATGTCAAAATTTTTACTACCCCACCATGATGTCATCACAGTGTGGGCGGAGCTAACATCATGATGTCATGTCATGGGCGGGGCCAAAGAAAAAAATACAAAATAATAAAAATAGGGAGCTTCAGCCTATAGGGAGCTTCAGGCTAGCAGCTTCTCTTCCTCCTCCCTGTTTGGGAGGACAGCAGAAGAGTAGCGTGCCTTGGCGGGGCCCCGTATAAAATTTGTTTGGGGGCCCTTAGGAAGGGTAAAGATTTGTTTTGCTTACGCACGTTGGGGGCCCCTATGGCCCGGGGGCCCCGTATAATTGATACGGCAGATACGGCGGTAGCTACGCCTCTGGAGGACAGCAAGGAGGCCGTGCATATGTGCCAAGCACTAGGCGTTCATGCACACCAAGTGCTTGGCATGCATGCGCAGTGGGGGAACCAGTGAAAAGGTAAGCCCCGAAGGTGGTTCCTCCAAAAAAACTGCTACAGGTTCTCTGGGACACTGGGAAATGTTACTACCAGTTCTGGAGAACTGGTGAGAACCTGTTACATCCCATCACTGATTGAAATACAGGAGTTAGTCTTTAAAGTGCCATGACCTTTTTTTTTTTTTTGCTGTTCTGCTTTGTTTACCCTCGGATATGTTTTTAAAAAGTTGGTTTATCAGAGTTAAAAGTAGAGACATTACATTGCAAACAAAAATTTGTATAGTCAAAGCAATGGTATTTCCGGTGGTAATGTATGGTTGTGAGAGCTGGACCACTAGGAAAGCTGAGTGCAGAAGAATAGACAGCTTTGAAATGTGGTGTTGGAGGAGAGTTTTGAGAGTCCCCTGGACAGCGAGGAGAACAAATAGGTCAATCTTAGAAGAAATCAACCCTGACTGCTCCTTAGAAGGTCAAATAGTGAAGATGAAGTTAAAGTACTTTGGACATCAAATGAGAAGAGAGGACTCACTTGAGAAAGCCTTGATGCTGGGAAAGGTGGAGGGCAAAAGAAGAAGTGGATGGCCAAAAATGAGATGGTTAAATGGTATTGTAGAGACAATGGGCACAGAGCTGAGCGAGTTGAGGAGGATGGTGGAGGACAGAGGTGCCTGGCGAGCAATGGCCCATGGGGCCGCAAAGGTCAGAATCAACTGCGACTGAACAACAAAAAAACTCATTGTAGCACCTAAAGACTAACTGCTGTATTTAAATGGGAGCTTTCATTGATCAAGTCCATTTCATCAAACTTGTTTGTTTAGTGTTTTTTTTAATGTGGAAGGTCAGCAGTTCAAAATCTGAGTACTACATGACGGAATGAGCACCCGTCTCTGTCCCAGCTCCTGCCAACCTAACAATTCGAAAACAAGATATTACAAGTAGATAAATAGGTACCACTTCGGTGGGAAGGTAAACAGTGTTCTGTGCACTTCGTTATCTAGGCATGCCTGCCACATGTCCACGGAAACATCTGCAAACTCAGACAGTGCTGGCTCTGGCTATAAACAGAGACGAGCACTGAAGCCAAGAGTTGGCTATGACTGGCTTTCAAGCAAGGGTGACCTTTACTTTTAGAAGTAAAGCATTCACACTTATCTACTGCCCCATAGCATTTAGTGCACTTTTTGGGTGGTTCACAAGTTAATTAGCATTTTTTTTTTGCCCCCAACATGCTGAATACTCATTTGAACCATCTGGGAAGGATGGAATGCTGAGTCTACCGTGAGCTGTGGTCAAAGATTGAACTCGCCACCTTTTGGTTGCAGTACAGCAGTTTATAAAAGCCTCACCAGGGCTCTTTATAATGCTCATCTGAGAAAGGATTCCCAGCCTGGTTGTATCAGACGGTAAATAAATGTTTAATGCAAAAGATAAGTATACAAATCAATGTGGCTTTTTACAACTGGTAATAGAAGAACTCTGGTTGTTACTCAGATTAGTTGTGAAGTTTCGCCCTGTTGAATTGAAAATAATTACTAGATGGATGCAAGACAAACATTGTGGCATTACACATTTGCTACACAATGGTTGGTTAGTATAACAGATAAGGTTACAAATCAGTGTGGCTTTTTATACCCAGTAATAACAGAAGAATCCCGATTGGTATTTATTTATTCAGATTTATATTGCCGCCCACTCGCCGAGGCGACTCAGGGCGGCTTACAGTCAAAACAGCAACAGTACAGTAAAAATTATAAAATACAATCTCACAAAACAACCAAAGCAGAACACAGACTAACTCCCCTCAGGCCCTTGTTGTGGGCCCAGAGGGGGCAAGGTCTACAGTTGTCTGCCAGGCCATGGAATCTTCTCCCTCAGGCCATTGTTGTGGGCCCAGAGGAGGAGGCAATGTTATCAGCTGCCTGCCAGGCCATGGAATCTCCCTCAGGCCATTGTTGTGGGCCCAGAGGAGGGGGTGGTGTTCTCAGCCACCTGTTAGGCCTTGGAATCTTCCTCAGGCAGTTGTTGTGGGCCCAGAGGAGGGGGTGGTGTTCTCAGCCACCTCCTAGGCCCTGGAATCTTCTCCCTCAGGCCGTTGTTGTTTACAACTGTGAAGTTGTAAATACAGTAGTTGCAAAATAAAAATTGTGGCATTAGTAAAGGTAAAGGTCTCCCTTGCTCAAAAACCAGTCATGTCTCGGAGGCAGTGCTCATCTCTTTTTGCAGTCGAAAGAGCCAATGCTGTTTGCCTCTGCAGATGTTTCTAATTATAGTATTTTAATTACAGTACTATAGTTTCACATTTCATTACCATAATATGTCCAGGTAGTGTGGAAATATTAGCCAAGAAATAACCTATTTACACAAATTGTAAACAGTGATATGTGCTTATCTTCAAAAAAGAGATCTATCTGGTTTTGTTCAGTTGCACAGTCGATTCCAACCCTTTGCAACCCCATGGACCACTGTCCACCAGGCACCTCTGTCCTCCACCATCCTCCTCAACTCACTCAGCTCTGTGCTCATTGTGTCTATAATACCATCTAGCCATCTCATTTTTGGCCATCCCCTTCTTCGTTTGCATCTGCAGATCTGCCTCCAACTATTCCTTGCATTCTTAAGAAGTTTTGCTCTGCTTTTATTCCAAGATATCATCTCATAAAATCTAAATTTACTGTATCACCCATCACAGGAAATTATATACTCCAATATAAGCAAAAGAGAAAACAGATGTGCAGAATTATCAGGTAGCAATTTAAAAAAAAGACTGCTAAATGTGGCATAGGTCCCCTTATAATCCTTGACATTATACAGCCAGGCTAAGAGTATCAAGTCCATTGATGTTCTACATGAGTATGAAGTCCCTTTGGTTTCCTGCATGAATATACCTCCAGCAGATGCAATAGGGCCAGTGATGGCCAACCTTGATGCTCCAGATGTTCTTGGACTTCAACTCCCCAAAGCCCTGATCAGCAGGAGTGCTGACTTGGGCTTCTGGTAATTGAAATCCAAGAACACCTGGAGTGCCAAGGTTGGCCATCACAGCAATAGGCAAATGTCCAGGGCTTGTACAATAGAGTTCTTCATGGAATCTCTTTGTTTTACAATAGCCAAATAATTTCTGTTGGTTAACATAATGAATAGACAAACAGTCATGGCCATCACCATAATGTCTGGACATGTTTTATTTTGTTATTCTTGCCAATCCTGTCACAACGTTGTCTGGTTTTATTTATCTATTTTTCCTGTTTTGTAATTAACAGACAATAAGAGAAGAAATCTCACTCAATTCATCATGTGGTTGGCCAGCAAAGATCCCATTAATAGGTCACCCCATTTTTGACTGAAACTGTTGAACAGATGTATGCCTCCCAGCTTCAGACTCAAATAGACTCAAATAGAGAAGATCAGACTGTTTAGTTGCTTTGTAAAAATTAGTCGTTGATTGCAACTTTTGTTGCTGGCTAGATTCTACATTCCTATGAGACTTGTCGGAGTACATTTAACCTAGATTAACCACTGGTGTAAAAGTAATACAGTAATGCTCTTTGTATTTTGCTTAGGTGAAGGAGAAACTGGGTTGAATGGCCTGAGGTAATTATAAGTTTAGCTACATGATATGTCACACAACTCTTTATGGTCTCACCTATCTATTAACATGAGTGTGTGAGATAAGGAAACCTACTTGCCTGTACTTCTGTGTGTAGCACTGACATCTATAGACTGGGCTGAAATATCCATTATTTTGTCAGCATTCATTCTACTTCTTAAGGTAACTAGAATGAATAACAATAGCAATTACACTTATATACCACCCCTCTCTATAGGTCAGGGGTCAGCAACCTATGGCCCATGGGCTGAATCTGGCCCACAGCACCAAATCATCAGTTCACCGCCCTTACTCTAACCACTGCGGTCGCCAGAAGCAGACGTGGACACATTTATAGCAGCTGTGGATGCGTTTATGACAGAGTTTATGGTGGAGGGACCACTAGTCTGCCCCCCTCAACTGTCTGAGGAAGTGTCATCCGGCCCCCAACTTTAAAAGGTTGCTGATCCCTGGTCTAGGCAGTTCACAAGTTAATTAGCATTTTGCTGACCTCATAAGAATGGAAGCTGAATCAACCTTGTGTCCCATCAGGATTGAAGTCACAGCATTTGGGCTACAATATAATGGTTTAACCACTGCACCACCAGGGGTTAAAAGTCCCAGATGTCCCCAACCATTACATGACAGCTCCTGTGAGTCAATGAAGTCTATGTAAGCCAAGTTCCAGGGCCCATTGTACTGAAGTGAATGTGTAGTGTTTTCAGTTCATACTTTGATGCTAATGCTTGGACAATCAGGCAATGCAAAAGTTTCAGTTACTTTCAAAACTTTTTTTCCTTTGTGCAGGCAGCAATTAAACTAGCTTTTGATTTATACTAAGAAGATCCATGATTGATCAGGCCAAAGGCTTACCTAGTATAGTTTTTATTCTCAAAGTAAGCAGCTCCACCCACTGTGGGGTAGTAAAATTTTTGACAACCCACCACTGCACACATGGCATTTCTGGGTGTGGCAGAGGCAATGGGGGACCATATGTAATGGTGTTGTGGGCCACACCCGGCCCCTGGGCCATAGGTTGGGAACCCTGGCCATAGCATATGATGGCAAATACTGTACTGTGAAATACTTTTATCCCTCTGTTTTCTCAGATTTTAGCTTTAGTGGATAATGCTTGGTTCCCAGAGAAAATTCCACTGTCCACTTTCTGCACACCCTGTATAATGTTATACACTTCTCTTATGTTTCTCCATATTGGTCTATCTAATGTGGCCAGGAGATTTGAAGATAATCTGTCTGCTGCTCTTTCTAGCTCTTTAGCATTACCTAAGGTGCAACATGAGGATGCAAGCTAGATTTGCACCACATAACAGTTTATATCACTGTTGTTATGTACCATGTCCTATATAAAACCACAAGATAAATAATGCTTAATCATCCCAACCTTTCATCATAAAGCAATTACTGTATTCAACTCCATCATTTTGATGGCCTCTTTCTTACCTCTAAAGCAGTATTTCCCAAACTTTGTGGACTTTTATTATTATTATTATTATTATTATTATTATTATTATTATTATTATTATTATTATTATTATTATTATTATTATTATTATTATTATTATTATTATTATTATTATTATTGTTGTTGTTGTTGTTGTTGTTGTTGTTGTTGTTGTTGTTGTTATTATTATTATTATTATTATTATTATTATTATTATTATTATTATTATTATTATTATTATTATTATTATTATATTCCGACTACTATGCTGCCCCACTCTCAATGAAGAGCTAACAAAGAAATAAAGCATTTTTGTTGTTCAGTCGCACAGTCGATTGCAACCCCATGGACCACTGTCCGCCAGGCACTTCTGTCCTCCACCATCCTCCTCAACTCGCTCAGCTCTGTGGCCATTGTGTCTACAATACCATCTAGCCATCTCATTTTTGGCCTCCCCCTTCTTCTTTTGCCCTCGACCTTTCCAAGCATCCAGGCTTTCTCAAGTGAATCTTCTCTTTTCATTTGATGTTCAAAGTACTATAGCTTCATCTTTACAATTTGACCTTCTAAGGAGCAGTCAGGGTTGATTTCTTCTAAGATTGACCTATTTGTTCTCCTCGCTATCCAGGGAACTCTCAAAACTCTCCTCCAACACCACATCTCAAAGGCACCTATTCTTCTGCACTCAGCTTTCCTAATGGTCCAGCTCTCACAACCATACATTGCCACAGGGAATACCATTGCTTTGACTATGCGAATTTTTGTTTGCAATGTGATGTCTCTACTTTTCACGATGTTCCCCGGGTTTCTCATCGCCTGCCTCCCAAGAATCAGTCACCTTTTTATTTCATGGCTGCAATCACCATCTGCACTGATCTTTGATCGTAAGAAAGTAAAATCTGTCACTGCTTCTACTTCTTCCCCATCTGTTTTCCAGAGACTGATAGGGCCCATTGCCATTATCTTGGTTTTCTTTATATTGAGTCTCAAGCCAGCTTTTTCGCATTCTTCTTTCAACCTAATCAGGAGCTTCTTTAGGTCCTCCTCACTTTCTGCCATTAGGGTGATATCATCTGCATATCTCAAATTGTTGATGTTTCTCCCAGCAATTTTGATCCCAAATTGTGATTCCTCCATCCCTGCATTGCGCATTATATGTTCTGTGTATAAGTTGAATAAGGAGGGTGACAAAATGCAGCCTTGTCTTACTCCTTTTCCTATTCCAAACCACTCCACCATTCCATTTTCTGTCCTTTTGGCAGTTTCACATCTGACCTAGTCATGGAGGAAGAAAAAGAGCCCTATTAACCCTTCTGCGGGGTGTCCCAAAAGTCATCATACATAGGGAAAATGGGAACATGTAGTTAAATGTACCTTTATTGACAAACTATTCATTACAAAATATTTACAAAATATTCTCTATGTGTTGGCCACCTCTTTCTACACAGAGTCTTCTCCTTGACTTGTGGACAACACGTTCCAAGATATGGTTTTTTCCCCATAAAAACAATGCATTTTGAATGCATTATGTATGGCAATGTTTAAGATACCCTGTATTATTTTTGACAGACACACACAAACAGATGTATATTTTATAGTTACAGATAGTTCTGACAGGACTGGTCACAATTGCAAGATGCCTCGGAGCTACAGCAAATGATCTTACATATGACTCCTGAAAACACTGTGCGGTTGTTCCGTCCTTAAATTGCCTTTGGATAGGCTTTGGATAGGCTCTAGGATGGGTTTTTGCTAAAGCTGAAAATAATCAATGGGTAGTCCTTGTGAACTTTATTATGCCTGCATTATGTTTTATTTGTCTGAGCACTGGAGCAACCCTATGTCTTCATTATTATAGAAGAAGTAACCATGATAGCTATGGCTGCTTCTCCTCCTCCTCCTCCTCCTCCTCCTGCTGTGTCTAGGCCAGATGTGAAACTGTCAAAGTGAAGCCACATTTGGGAAGTTCATTTTGGAATTCTTTTCACCTGACCTAATGTGAGAAAGATTAGTCTATGCCTGGGGTTACACCTGATTGTCGTTCAAAAATATCACAATCGTTGAGGAGGCTTTTTCTATGTACCCCATTATGGCTACTGAGAAGTTTCCACGTTAACTTCCAAAAGAGGGAGAGAGAGAGAAATGGTGGAGACTCTCTTTGATAATCTTTCTATTGCAGCTTTCATTCCCTATTGCTATAATTGTATCTCCCGATCCACCCATCTTCTGGAAACTCTCAGCTTTCTCATCAATAGTGATGCACAGTGTGAGGAAGTGGGGTGGCTAGTGGGATTGTTATGTCCTGTTCCCTTGGGAATACACACAAAAGTACAGGAATAGTAGTATAGCAATGTTTTAAGTGAGGATGAGGAGGTGGGGGGTTGACCTGGTATCTGAATTTTGTTGGTTTGGTGGGGAATAGTTTGAACCACAATCTCTCCCTTTAAGCCAATATTCTTTTTTGAGTTCTATTAATTTAGATTTTGTTTAATTTTCTTCAGAAAGTAGACTTCTATGTTATTTTATCACAAAATACTTTATCATTGGTCATGACCTTTAAAGCCCTATATGGTAGTGGGCCAGGTTACTTGAGAGACTGCATCTCCCCAAGGGTATTTGTCCGTCCCACCAGAGCAGACTGGAGAGGTGCTTTAGTGGTTCCATCAGCCAGAGAGGCTCGACTCTCTAGCACAAGAAAGAGGGCCTTCTCCCTGTTCGCTCTGATTCTATGGAACCACCTGCCTCTGGAACTGCGCCTTCACATGGGGTTATTGGCTTTTAGAAAAGGCCTGAAAACCTGGCTGGCAGGGATGGTGTGGGGTAATGAGGGTTTACTGAAACACACACCACACCACCACCACTCCTCCCGCTGGGTTATTTAACATCCTGTATCTCCCCTCCCCCTATTCCTACCCTCATTCCTATATTCAGTGGGTTAGTGTAGGGAATGAGAAGTTGTTTTTAAAGGGGTTTTAATTTTAATTTTACTATGTTCTTTTTGTGTTTTTAGGGGTTTATTTTATGTCTGTTGTGCTCCACCCTGTGTCACTTGTGTGAGTAGGGCGGAATATAAATCTGATTAATAAAATAAATAAATAAATAATTGGAGGCTGTTTAATTACTGGTAGTTTTATCCTGGTGAGAAAACTCCTACTTACTTTTTTTCAATGATACACTTTTACAAGGAAGATTGTACAGTAATGCAATCTACTTTTCAATGTTGCTGAAGCCCTGCTCAGACTCCCTCCTTTTAAGCACTGAAACTAAGCTTAATGAGCTGTGAAATATAGCAACACAAACGATGACTATCACTTTTCTGGAAGATGCTGCCACATTTCCAGCTGTGAATGATGAGGACTGATTTTATTAGATATAAATCTATTATAGTTTCAAAGAAATATACTGCATCTAACACAGTGATTGTATTTATTCTTACTATAGCTACCCTTATGAAAACTATACTAATAATTTTTAGAATTGTCGCTTACAATATTCTTAGAGATACTATGCAACATATAGCAAGTTTTATACACATGATAGTTTACATGTTAGCTTATATACTTAAGCAGAAAGAAGTTATATTATTCTTATGTGTAATTCCATTGACATTAACCTTTACTTCCTTACTTCTTTATTTCTTTTATTCTTATGTTTTACTTAGCACAATCACATAATGATAACCATGTTTATTCACTCACTCACTATTTAGTAGAATTTTATACCAGTAGCTTTAGAAACATTATAAAAGGATACTTTATATTTTATATACTCATACTCAGTATGATAAAGATAGAATAGTGAAATGTAAGAACCAAAAAGCCCTTTATAAGCATTTTTGGGAGTAGGAATCAAAAAGCCTTTTGTAAGCATCTTTGGGTCGCTAAGCGATAAAGAAGTTGGTAAGATGTTTTTCTAAAGAGAGTTACCCATCCCTCTACCCAAATCCACAAACCATCCATCAGCTTTGTCACGGCTTTATGACAGGAAAAAAGAAAAGGAGTAAAACTTCAGATACAACATTCATTTTCAAGGCTAGACAACACTATCTCCCATCACCCAGATGACAGAATGGTCTTAAATCTTAAACCTCCTAGCTCCTTAAGTTTCACATCCTACTTAGTGACAGGTGAGAAACTTAAAAGAGCCACTCAGAGGATAGAAAAGTTATCAGAACTTTTATAATCTTTAGGTCAAAATGAATATTAATTGCTTATTAGCTGACACTTTTTGAGTTTAGGAATGTGGTTTAGGAGGGGGGAAATGTATAAAACCTGTAACTTTTCTTTATTCGGTTGCCATTCTGACAAACACTCCAGTTTGTAGATTGAGTGCCAAATTGCTTCCTTAATATTGATCAATAATAAAGAGCTCAGATTTGAAATACCTTTTCTCCTGGATCGCTTTCTAACTCAATTGGATCATGAGGGTTTGAAAAGAATGGAGAAGTGCCATTGGCAATTGGCACATGAGCAAACGGCAAGTGAGTTAAACAGAACTCATCAAAGACCTAAACTTTCTTCTAAGGATATTGGGCATAAGTTCTTAGAAACTAAATTCTTTGTCTAGGCATAATTGGGTATAAATGTATAGAATCTAAATCTTCTGCATTCAAACTCGTTTGGGTATAAGGGTTTGAAAAATACTTAAAAATCGGAACACAACATGAATTCACAAAAAGATCATTCATGCTGTGGTTCTTATTGTAGGCAACTTTCATAATACAGTACTGTATAATTTGTTTCCTTTTTTAATCAATAGTGGAGTGCAGCACATTCAAATTGCCACTAGAGGACACTTCAAACCATAGTTCCCTCTGGTTCATTTCTATTTTTATTGGAAACATTTGTGCAAAAGATATAAGAGATTGGGTAAAGTGTCTTCTGTGATTACAACATCACACAATAAAATTTGTTGAAGTTTAACTTAGTGTTTAAATGAAAAAAATGCTATGTTGTCTGAGTATTATATTAATTTGGTAGTAAAGATAAAGGTCTCCCTTGCTCGAAAGTCAGTCGTATCTGACTCTAGAGTTCAGTGCTCATCTCTGTTTACAGCCAAAGAGCCAGTGCTGTCTGCATTTGCAGACAATTTTGTGGACATGTGGTAGGCATTACTAGACACCGTAGTGCACGGAACACTGTGTACCTTCCAACCAAAGTGGTACCTATTTATCTACAGTAATACCTTGGATAACGACTGCATCGGATAACGCTAAAATCGGATAACGATCTGTTAGCGTTATCCGATACAGTCGTTCTTAGCAGCAGGGTGGCTGGAAAGCTGAACGGGGTTCTCCGTTCAGCTTCCCAGCCACCCTGCAGCTACGGAGGCAGGGGTGGGGTGGCTGGAAAGCTGACGGGGGCTCCCCTGTCGGCTTCCCCAGCCACCCCACAGCTGCGGAGGCAAGGGCGGGTGGCTGGGGAAGCCAACAGGGAGTCCCCATCAGCTTCCCCAGCCATCCTGCAGCTGTAGATCGGGTCCTCTGATCTCTCTGGAGCAGGTAGGGGGATCTGAGAGCCCAAAATGGGTTTTAAAAAGTCCATTTTTTAAAACCAATTTTGGGCTCTCTGACTTCCCTGCCTGCTCCAGGGAGATCAAAGGACCCGATCTACAGCTGTTACTGGGCTTCCCCATGTCCCCAGCCAGTGGAGCAAGCCAAAAATGTCAGGGTTTGAACCCTGACGTTTTGACTTGCTCCACTGGCTGGGGATGTCAGGGAAGCCCAGAAACAGCTTGGATCGGGTCTTCCGTCCTCCCTGGACCCGGCAGGGAAGTCAGAGAGCCTGAAATGGGTAAAAAAAAAAAAGTCTGGTTTTTTTAACCCATTTTGGGGTCCCTGACCCCCCCCCCGCCGGGTCCAGGGAGGTGGGAAGACCCAATCCAAGCTGTTTCCAAAGTTCCCCCACCTCCCTGGAGGCTGCAGCAAGCCAAAACATCAGGATTCAAATCCCAACATTCTGGCTTGCTGCAGCCACCAGGGGAACAGGGCTTTTTTTAACGTTGTGCGATCAATGCATCGCACAACGTTAAAAACCGGATAACGACGAGACTTGTGGAAACAAGAGTTGTGGAACCAAGTCTCATCGTTATCCGAGGTACTACTGTACTTGCAATTTCTTGCTTTCGAACTTCAAAGTGGGCAGGAGCTGGGACAGAGATGGAAGCTCACTCCATCATGCAGCACTTGGGTCTTGAACTGCTGACCTGCCAACCTTCCAGTTGTCAAGTTCAGTGTCTTAACCGCTAAGACACCGCAGTCCTCTATGTTGCCTATATTTATCCAAATTTTTACATCCCACTGAAAACAAAAATTCGCATAGTCAAAGCAATGGTATTCCCTGTGGCAATGTATGGTTGTGAGAGCTGGACCATTAGGAAAGCTGAGTGCAAAAAAATAGATGCCTTTGAGATGTGGTGTTGGAGGAGAGTTTTGAGAGTCCCCTGGATAGCAAGGAGAACAAATAGGTCAATCTTAGAAGAAATCAACCCAGAATGCTCCTTAGAAGGTCAAATTGTAAAGATGAAGCTAAGGTACTTTGGACATCAAATGAGAAGAGAGGATTCACTTGAGAAAGTCTTGATGCTGGGAAAGGTGGAGGGCAAAAGAAAAAGAGGGCGGCCAAAAATGAGATGGTTAGATGGTATTGTGGAGACAATGGGCACAGAACTGAGCGAGTTGAGGAGGATGGTGGAGGACAGAAGTGCCTGGCGGGCAGTGGTCCATGGGGTCGCAGAGGGTCGGAACCGACTGTGCGACTGAACAACAAAAAATCCCCTATTAACAATGTGCCTAATGACAGTAAAATGTAAGGTAAATCAATTGCTGACCAAAACATAAAACAAGTTGATTAAAAACACATCTATAAATATAAGTAAGTAACATAATAATGGATATGGCTTAGCCTTCCTTGCCAGAGAGTTTCACAGCTCAGAAACTGTAGCTTAAGATAAATAGCTTTCTTTGCTGGGAGAAGGAAAATGTGGTCTAATAGAACACAGCGTAAGCCTTGTACCAAACATACAATGGAACGTCGCTTAACAAATGGCTCACTTAACACAAAAATTGCATAACAAAAGGAAATCCATAGAAAAACACAAATTTTTCAGAACAGATTGGTTTTCAATGCATTCCTGTGGGAAACCACGTTTTGATTAACAAATTTTGGTTTCAAATTTCCCTATGGGAAATTTGTTTTTACAATTTTTTTGTAGTACAAAAGGTCCCAGAGAATGCATTAAATTTGTTAAGTGAGATTTTACTGTATACTGGTAAGCTAGTTGGGCATAAAGACCCTGGAATTCTTCTTTCCTTCTTTTTTAAGTGTGTCTGTTTGTTTTAATGAGTTACACCTTTTTTTAAAGGACAGTATAGAGGCAAAAAGGAATAACATAAAATCCACATAATTATTCTGAGGGGGGGGAATCAAATAAAATTTTGAACAAGTTCAAAATAATTAATCAGCAGGAACACAAACATCGCATCAGTTGAAATCTGAAGGTAAGTCAAACCCCTTCTGAAATAATATAACTTCCTCCACCCTCCACATCCTTAAATGAAGTAACACAATAAGAATATATTAACTAAAGAACACCAAATACTTTTCTAATGGAGCACATGAACAGAATGATCCTGTACTTGTCTTCTGAGACAGGCAGGAATAGCAGACAGAGACTGCAGTCCTGTCATGAAACGACATCTTTTTTCTAATGTTCTCAAAGTTTGGAGAGGTTGTAGTTTAAACTAGGCCTCAAAAATCCTTTCTTCTCTGTGTCTCAAGGCTGTGTCGCGAGACAGATTGTTTTTAGTTCAGTGTTCCCAGCACTCTTATCTGAGTTCCCTGATGTTGTGACTATATGTTATAGCACTGACTGTACACGTATGTCAACAATCCTTTGTTATGAGAAAGTTTTTCTCAGTTCCCTGATTGGTCAAGGGTAACCCACCTGACTGGAGAATCTCCATTTTGGAGAGAGGAGAGAGAGTTCGTTTTTGGATGTCTATGGGCTAACATCTTTGCCTGGGGGCTATGTATTTTTGCTTCTTTAAAATAGTTGCCTAATGTACCTGTGGACTGTTGCTGGACTGTCTTATGCCACTGACTTTTATGCTTTATGAACCTGATCAATATGCCTGATCAATAAACCTACATTTGCTTGAACAACGTCTTTTCATTGGACTAAAGGGTAAGAAAAACAATGCATTCACACACAAGCCTCTGAATACGCTACCTGTTTAAACCTCCTTGTGGAAGAGAAGCAGCTAAGGGCTGTTTAGCTGCATTGCCGGCCAGCTCGCCCTCTGGGGGCTTTGGTGTAAGAGGGCCAAGGCTGAGGGGGCCGGCTGGTTTCGTGACAAGTCCTTTCTCCATTATTTATCCTCCTGGCTGCAATATCATCATTTCTGTATCCTCTTAGTTCTAACAAACATGCAAACAAGCAAGCAAGCAAATTAATAAATGAACAATTCAAATCTTCCAGAACCACTGTTTGTAAAAACAACAGCAAATATAATTTTACAAACTTGATTTCCCAAGTGATTCAGTGTCCATTGCAGAGCTATGAGTCAATAACAGTATAATAATGAGAAGAAAGGAAATGAATCAATCAAAGACCTAACTAATGCTCAAACATTCAGAATGTGGTTGACACATGGGGCCAAGCAACCAAACATATGCATTATTCATTTGCTCATCTCTCTCTCTTTCTCTCGAGCCAATATGTGTTCATATTTCACAAGCATGTGGTCCTTCAGAAGTACTTTACTGTATTTTTGGAGTGGATGGTAATATATTATTTCAAAATGCTCTGATCCAGAATTGATTAATTTACATTGTGTTGGGGTGGAGTACAGTGAACAATGCTGTATTATGAACAATATTGGTGAGACTGTTTAAAACATATTAAAATATGATTAATAATTTCCAATGAAATTTTTTGGAGAGGATGGATTATGAGGGAACACAGTACACCTATGAAAAATACTGTGACTTCAGATGGGATGATATGTCCATGAATATCTTCATAACATTAATCATGGAAAGCTACCAGTCAAAAAGAGTTCATTTTTAATTAATGGATTACTCTTACTTTCTTAGTGAAAGTCTTCCAAGAAATACAGACACTTGGTTGCCAAGCAATTGTAAACATTCACACTAAACTGAACCTAATGCTGTGCAAATGAGTGATGTACGCTGTTCCATGCAGCACAGTCAAATTGGAGCTGAACGTTACTGTAAAATTGTTAAGTCTCTCATTACATAAATTGAGTGCTGAAAATCTGTTGCGTTACCAGGCTGTAGCACCACCTTGGATCCTCTTATTTATTTATTTTAGGAAAAAAGTGAGGGTACAAATAAAGTAAATAAATACATGGAATTATTTATTTTCCCAAGGGATTGGACTCTGTTAATTCCCTTCCACCAAACCTTGACACGCATGAATACATTCTCATGTACTAAGGTTGGCAGTACTGTGGTAGATAAAGCCCAATTTTGCTAGATCTCCATCATGCCACAATAGTGTGAAATCACAACTTCTTTAAGACATTAATGGAAGCTGCTTGTCTGGGAGTCAAACTATATATTGTCAAGTCATTAAAGTCTGAAGTTACATTAGTGTTGCAGAACATGGCTAATCACAAAACATAATTAATCATGAAATGTGTATTGCAACATTCACTGGATCCTGTAGTCATTCAGCATACAGGTTTCAATCCTAAAGCCCATACAGTTACACAACTAACAGCAATCCTGCATGTCCCCAGGAAGAACCAAAGCCCTTTAATGACTTTGTTCCACTGCAGAAGATAGTTTTATTTTAGCAAAGTTCCATCTCAGTTCTTCACAGATTGTCAAAACTACAGTGAAAAAGCATTGCCCCATCTGATATCTATTCAAATACATGTTATACAAATTGTGAGATGCATCCTCAGTTAATATGATAGTTCCATAAACTGATCTGATTTCAAGGTTTTGCAGATATTTGTATGCAGTGTGTGTTTCTGAATTGGGAAGGGTGGAGGAAACAAAATGTAGAAAATAAAGAGTGATGATCTGGAATGGGAGGTGTTTGAGCTTCAGCAGCTTGGGAAAAGTGATGGCCCTTCACTTTGTTGGCAAAGCTCCTGCCAGTGTCCTTCTTTCTATGCCTCTCTTTTGACATTAACTCTGAAGAAACATATGTTGGAGATAGGGAAGGTGCTCCATTATTGTCCACAGTCAGTAACCTGGCTTGCTGAAGTGTGTGTATTCATTGTCTAGGATAAATCAGAATCCTTTATATCTGGCACCCACCCTCTTTGGAACATACACAAAAACTTTCAGGGGAAGAAAGAAGACTTCAATTATAGACAGTGCAGGAAAGGTTGGAGAAAAACAGCAGACAGGTACCTTCGGGCAAAAGTTTCTTCCACGACACTCTTGAAGTAAACTAAACAGTAAATCTGATGAGAAGAATACATGAAACCAGCCGAGGAAAGTGCCATGAATCAGTATCCTTATCTTGCTCACTACCTCAAGAGTGTTGCATCTTTGGCTTCCTCAGGAAAGACCAGTTTAGCTAATTTGTGAGAGTAGGAGAAAAATAATACAGTAAAACCCCAAGTTACATATGCCTCGAGTTACATAAAATTCGACTTACATAAAGATTTTGTACTAAAACCATGTCCCGATTTACACGTTTCCCTATGGGTTTGCTTCAAGTTACATAAAGATTCTTTTTCCTATGGGTTTGCTTCAAGTTACATAAAGATTCTTTTTCCTAAGGGTTTGCTTCGATTTACATTTTAAAAAATCATTTTTTCCTATAGGTTTGCTGTGAGTTAGTAAAAAAAATAATTTTTCCTGTGGGCTTGCTTCGAGTTACATAAAAAACCGATTTAAGCAAAAGCCTATGGAATGGACTTTTTTTCATAAGTAGGGTTTTTACTGTAGTGTGACTTTGACCTGTTCAGTCAAAGCTTGCACAAGAGAATCAGTCGAAGAGACATACTCAGTTCAAAGTGTAACAAGACGGATAGGTAACGAAAAGAAAAGAACATTCTAGGATGTAGCAAGTTTGATAAATGTTATTCCACCCTCCTTTTGCTATTCCAGATGCAAAAAAACTGTCCAGTCAGGTGGATGAGGAACATATATAGTACAGAAAGGTTGATGTGAGCTCTCCCTTGAGCTCAGCAACAGGAGATTCCAGGAGAGGTGATGGATTTCATTAGGGCTTCAGCTGTCCATCCACTTCTGCTTTGGTGCTTCCATATTTATTTATTTTTTGCTACTGAAATTGACAACAAATACCAAGTGATGGCATGCTAATCCATCCCCCATACCAAAGCAAACTACAATGATTTGTATGGACACCATGGCTGACCACAGCATGACAGGGGGCTTCTTGAATGACCCAGTGTCTGTTCCAATAAAGTACAAGTATCTTTGCTTTGCCTTGCTTGGACCCTTTTTTCTGAAGCTTGTGCGCAGCCCTCCTCCAAGCTAAGTCCCACTGAGTACAGTGAGGGTCACTTTGGGATAAGCAGGATTACAAGTTTAGTTCCATCTGTTTCCATGATTAAATTTCAAACCTGCAAATAAATAAACAGATGTCCAAGATGGCAAAGGAGGATTGTCAATTCAATGGTTTTCTGGGAACTTGAAAGTTAAATCCTTGAAAGGTCGAACCATATGCCATTGCTGCCACCATTTACTCAAGATGGTAGAAATGATTGTGTAAAGTTTTCAAATTTCTTGTCCAGAACTTTGCTAAAGCCAAATGAAAGTGTTCATGGTTTAACAGGGAAGGAAATGAAGAGGTTACACCACTTTATAATGATTGTGTGCAATATTTTTTTACAATAGATGCATCTGGCTCTTTCTGTTACAATAAATATATTTAACATAATACTACATGTAGCTGTCATGTTGAATCAGCATTTTCATGCTGAGATCACAGTTCACTAAATTGACCCTGACTTATCACAAGGGGTGCTTTCTGTCCAGGAGGCCTCTGCTTCTGTAGCTCGTTTCCTGTAATGTTCTGCTTCAACCCTCTGTCCTTCACTACAGATGTCTGATTCTGATTATGTGTTCCTTTCTTCTGAGAACAATCAGGATGCCTCTGAACCCACAACATTGGCAATAAAACTCTTTCCTAATTCAGCTTCACTAACTAGGAATTAGAGAGGGGGAGAAAGGGTGACTGTGTCCAGGGCCGTAGCCAGGATTTTAGATTGGAGGGGGGGGGGGGCGAATTTTTTTCAGAAGGGTCAAGAATGTCACACATATATAACATTGGCACCACGGGGGGGGGGGCTGTTAGCTCAGCACGATTTTTGCTGACACCCCCCCCCCAGCCCCCACTGGCTACAGCCCTGACTGTGTCATTTTTAACCAATAGCAGGGCAATAAAGAAGAAAATATTTTAAACTTTGTGAATTCTGGCCAAGAAAGGTGCTACTATTGTCACCACACTGGTAGTATATTTTACTTACTGTTTTTCAGGAAAGAGGGAAAGACATTAGAACTAACCAGTCTTCAAACTGAGCATCAAAAGTAGCACAGTGATATACTTTGCTAGTACTGTATACAGTCAAACCTTGCATAAAGAGTGCCTCGCTTAAAGAGTAATTCGCTTAAAGTACATAATTTTCTCTGAATGTTTGCTTCGCTTAACAAATAAAACCAACCAAAAAACTCACTTAACAAATAAATCAGGGTTCACAATACCCCTCACCAGAAGTCACAATTGGTCACTTACAATGGTGTTTCGCTTAAAGAGCGAGCTTGCTTAAAGAGCAATCCTGTGGAACGCGTTATTCTCTTTAAGGGAGTTACAACTGTATATAAGAATAGAGACATGCAGTCAAACCTCGCATAAAGAGCGCTTTGCTTAAAGAATATCTCGCTTAAAGAACAGAATTTTCTCTGAATGTTCACTTAACAAATATAACCAACCAAAAACTCACTTAAAAAATAAATTGGGGTTTGCAATCCCCCCCATTGGTCACTTACAATGGTGTTTCGCTTAAAGAGCAAACTCGCTTAAAGAGCAATCCAGTGGAACGTATTATGCTCTTTAAGCGAGGTACAACTGTACTGCACTGCCTAAAAGTGTGATTACTTAAGAATGTCTACAATGTGAAGTGATTATTCTGTTTGTTTGTGAAAACAAGTGTAACAGGCCCATATGTTCTGTTGTAGTTCAACAGCACCACCTAGAGCATGTAGAGTTTTGGATCACCATTTTGAAGCCTAAATAATCAGATTATATTTTCTGAAAAAACATCCAAAATTAATTTATTTTTTGTAATTTTACAGCAGTTGGGGAGAGTAAATCACATGTATAACATAAGGTTAAAGTCTTCTTCTTTCATATCCTGATCAAACACTGAACTGCCAAAATGAAGCCACTTTCTTGGCTTTGTCGTTGGCCAAACTTAAGTCCTCTTTAGTGAATGTGTGGTGGTTTAGTGATTAAGACACTGAAATTTACGACTGGAAGGTCAGCAGTTCAAGACCTGAGTGCTGCATGACGGAGTGAGCTCCCATCATCAGTCCTAGCTCCTGCCAACCTAGGAGTTCGAAAGCACGAACTTGCAAATAGATAAATAGGTACCACTTTGGTGGGAAGGTAAAATGTGTTCTTTACACTCTGTTGTCTAGGCATGCCTACCACATTTCCACAGAAACATTTGCAGACACAGACAGCACTGGCTCTTTGGCTAGAAACTGAGATGAGCACCAAACCCTAGAGTTGGATATTACTGGCTTTCAAGCAAGGGGTGACCTAAATGAGTCAGATTGTGTATCTCTCTACATGCACACTGTGTGTTGTTATAAGAGTGATGAAGAATCTCTTACCTGCAAGGGGTCTGGTAGTGCTACAAACCTGATACCAAAGCAGAGGAAGCTACTCTTCCCCTCTCAACACTGGACTGGTCCTTGTTCAGTGCAAGACCTTGGGAGAAAACACTGTGGACATTTCAAATGTTATTTGCATGAACAAATATTGGTCATACCCCATAGCTGTCTCATGGTGCGCAGGAGTAGGCGCCCACTGGAACCAAATAAATGTTTGCATGATAACCCTTCTCTTCCTCTGAATAGCAAACTGGCTTGCATGATCAAGAATAATAGCTTCATTGTCAGATGTCAAATCATGAATCAACCTAGAACAATTATGACCATAAAGTATTTTTGTCCTTTTAGATGACAAAATCATTTTTTTCCAGATCTTAACATTAACCGTTACCTAAATAACTAGGCTAAGCTATCAACGTTTACATAGCTAGGCCCAAACAATATTAATGATGTGACTTAATAGGTCGTAATTATGTCATGTTTTGTATTCTGATTTATTTTGGATGTTGCCTTGTCTGGGGCAAACCAGCAGGTCTACATATTCTTTTTTTATTAAAGTACATATAGAAATTAAAAAAGATACTATCAGCCTCAGATTGCACTTGTGTGGAACTCCATACCAAAGTTTGCAAGTGGCTTTTGGTCTAAATAAATGAGTATAAAACTGACTAACAAATCTTAATTTTCTACACTTGTATCCTAGCACAAATGCTCATGGGTTGAAAGTTTATTACTGACAGAGCGTTTAACAGTGGAATGTGCCCCTGCCACACCCTTGTGTTCTGTGTTGGTGACTAGCAGCTTGCGTGCCCAAAGAAAAACACAGGCATACAGTTCTTGTGAGGCAAACTGAAAGAACTTTTACTCACGAGGTGAGGTGCAGGCAGACATACTATTTACAATGGTGACAAACATAACAGGCTTATCTTCAGCATAGCAGAGAAGGCATATATACACGAAGTTCACAGTTCATAGAGAGTTCCCAGCTCACTCTCTTCTGCTTACCTAGTAAGCTTTACCACAAAGTCCTTGTTGGTTTTCTGGCAGATGCTTCCAAACCTTTGGCATGAACAGCTGTTAGGCAAGTTCTTGGTAGAAGCAATACTCCAGGACGAAAAACACCAACAGACTAAGTTACTGACACAAGCAGTCCTTACTACCACGATGTGGTGAGGGTCCCAAAAGTCACCATAAGGTCAGTTCCACGATGAGTAGTCCAGCACAACGACCACTCCAGCAAGGTTAAGCAAGTGAAGCAACAGGAGGCAAAATGGCATAAGAGGCAGCCAGGCATATGAAGCAAGTTGGCTTTGGGGTTTTGCCTCTTCTTATACACAAGAAGGCTTCCTTGTTAGCAGTTGATCCTGTGCAGCTGGTTCCTGTTCCAGAACAGTCCTTAAAGGTATAGTCCACCATTTGTCCATGTTGCAACAAGTGCCACGGCCAGTCACAGTTACTAACAATTACCAACAGAAGTTGGATTTAGGGCTTAGACTTGTTAATAATAATCCTGTAATACTTTGTCACATAGGTGTGCTGGGTTCTGAAAGGAATTTCTGGTATTGACAGTAAGTAAGCACCAGAGGGGCATACAATCGGTGTTGCCATCTTTTTTGTTGTTCAGTCACACAGTCGATTCCGACCCTTTGTGACTCCATGGACCACTTTTTGCCAGGCACTTCTGTCCTCCACCATCCTCCTCAACTCACTCAGCTCTGTGGCCATTGTGTCTACAATACCATCTAGCCATCTCATTTTGGGCCGCCCCCTTCTTCTTTTGCCCTCGACCTTTCCAAGCATCAAGGCTTTCTCAAGTAAATCCTCTCCTCTCATTTGATGTCCAAAGTACTTTAGCTTTATCTTTACTATTTGACCTTCTAAGGAGCAGTCAGGGTTGATTTCTTCTAAGATCGACCTATTTGTTCTCCTCGTTGTCCAGGGAACTCTCAAAACTCTCCTCCAATACCATATCTCAAAGGCATCTATTCTTCTGCACTCAGCTTTCCTAATGGTCCAGCTCTCACAACCATACATTCCCACCGGGAATACCATTGCTTTGCCATCTACTATTGAAGAAAAAGGCCTTATTGATTTCTTTACCCTGCAGAGAGGGCAATCATGACACTCAATCAAGCTGGCCAGCAACATGGGAAAGAACTGCCACTCAACAATCAAAGCAATGAAAGCAAAATGGAATAAATAAATAAATAAATAAATAAATATGGGCCAAAGCACTTCCAATGCAAACTGCTGGTTTACAAGACTAACTGGCTCAAATATTACTGCTATTTTCTTTTCTTTTATAATTTTTATTTTAAAAAAAGAAAGGTGAAAATGAGAGTTGTACAGATGATAAGATTTTCTGTTAGTTTTATCGTTGGTTTTTCACAGCACAAAGTGTAATTAACCCATGTTGAACTCATTTTGAAATGGCTTGAAGGATTAATTATACTGTAGTTCATTGCCAAAATAAATGGTCTGCAGATATGTTGGATCAGCAGCAGTGGTGGGATGTCAAAAATTTTACTACCCCACCATGATGTCATCACCGTGTGGGTGGAGCTAACATCATGATGTCATGATGTGGGCAGGGCCAAAGAAAATAAATAAATAAATAAATAAATAAATAAATAAATAAATAAATAAATAAATAAATAAATAATAAGCGCGCACACACACACACACCCCACATCCAAAGGTGAGTCATTTACCCTGGGGAGCAGTCTATAGGGAGCTTCAGGCTAGCAGCTTCTCTTCCTCCTCCCCGCTTGGGAGGACAGCAAGGAGGCCGTGCATACGTGCCAAACACTGTAGGCGTGCATGCACACCAAGTGCTTGGCATGCATGCGCAGTGGGGAAACCAGTGAAAAGGTAAGCCCCGAAAGTGGTTCCCCAAAAAAGCTGCTACCGGTTCTCTGGGACACTGGGGAAAGTTACTACCGGTTCTGGAGAACTGGTGAGAATCTGTTACATCCCATTACTGATCAGCAGTTATTTTTTATGTTGTTTTTGGTCTTTTTGAGGGTTGTGTTTATTATAAAGGAAGCAAAACAGCAAGTCAGAAAGCCTGGCATCCTCAAAGCATTGCTTCTTATTACCTATCTATCCCAGATGACTACAAGGGAATTTAGAAGCAGGAAACCTGTCTGCCCTTTGGACTCTTTCATCATTGCTTCTTCCTGCATGTATTCTCAGAGTCTGCCTAACACTCTCCCTTCCTCTCTTACTTTACTCTTCAACAGACCGACATGCTATTGCTCCTCTCCCCTATTCTTTCCATAGGCACATGCCAATTTAATTATAATTAGGGTTTGGGGGACATAGTTCTGGAAGGATACCATGTTCTGATTTTCCATCTGTCATGTACCTGGTTGATGTATTCTGCAGCACCAGTTTGTTTATCCAAGGTTGCTTACCAACCATATACCTTAACAGAATTCCCACACAATGGATACTAAATGTGCCCAAAAATTAACCTCAATTTTAAAAAAATGAGAAAAATGTTCTAAAGATGTTTTTGTTTCTATTTTATTTACTCTCTGATAATCAAATAGTGAAATTAAACTAACATTATGACAATCCTGCCACAGATATGTGACCAAATCAATCTGGCTACCAATACTTACTTGAAACATAAAACCCTTACATCCTATTTAGTGTAATACAGCGTAGTGGCAGGGCAACCATGATATATTGACTGGTGAAGTCTGTTCAAATCCAAGGTAGGAGGATGAGTACTAGCATTCCAAAGAAAGTGGTGATGTGGCTTGGAGGGACTTCCTCCACCTACATCCATCTATTGTAGGCAAATGAAATTATGTCTCCTCTCCTCCACAAGCAATGTTTGTTGAGTTCTGTATGAATTCTTCTAGCTGCATATCACAAGGTTCTGATCCTAAGGCTTTTGTCATAGAAATGGTTTACATGGTTCAGTAGGGCTTACTTCTGTGAACACTGGATCATGACCTAAATTGCAAGAGGTTATCATTTGCACAGTTTGGGAATTATTATTTTTTAAGAAAAATGAACTTAGGATCATTGAAATCTCACTTCTGTGGTGACCCTCCTAGCTAGAAGGGAAAAAGAATGAGGAAAATGGAGACATTCGGTGTCTGGAAAATGTGGAACTGATTAAGGCCCACATGCCCTCCAGAAGTTTCAGTGAGAACTGTACAACTAAATATTCATGTTTAAAGGCCCCATTGTCCATGGATCCATCCTTCCACCTTCTGATTCAATTACCGTTGGAGGTTGAGGGATTTCATATAAGATTGCAGAGTGAACTTTTAGATAAATAATAAACTAATGAATTTTATACAGGAGTAGGCTAAAATAAAAGGCCAATGCTATGTCCACAAACTGGCCCTTCTTCCTACAAGCTGCCTCAGCGAAGGAGGTCAGCAGACTTGCAGTTGCTGGGCTCCTATATCTCTTGCCTTGCTCCTGGTTCTGAAGACCTCTTGCTTTGTTCCTGGTATCTAGAAGATCTCCTCCTGGTTCCTTAATTCTCCTTCTGCCCAGTTCATGTGGACTGTTGCTGTGCCTTCCTTGGATCCATACTCCTAGAACTCCATCCTTGCCTTGTTCCAGTTCTTGAAGATACTGTCTTCAGTAATGAAGGTCAGCAGACCACCAGTTACTTGGCTACGGGATCTCTTGCCTTGTTTCTGGTTTCTAGAAGATCTCTTGCCATGTTCCTGATTTCCACTTCTAAAGAATTCTGACCAGTTCCTGGTTTCTGTGGATATTTGTTGTGTCTTGCTTGGATCCTTGCTCCTTGAACTCTGTCCTCACCTTGTTGCAATGAAGGTTGCCTGGATTTTTGCTTCCGGAATTTGGTCCTTGCCTTGCTCCAGTCCCTGAGGACTCTCTAGCATGTCTGTTCTCCAACTCACCTGATTCCTGGCTTGTTTGGACTACACTTTCATTGTCTGGACTAATCCTGCATCTCTGGTTTAACTTAGAACTGGACTCTGGACTGAGTTACACTTGCTGTTCAGCCTGTTACCTGCTTGTCCTGGGTATAGCAATTGTGTTGCTTGAAGCTACTAGAAAGAAAAATGCAGTAGGTCTTACATATCTCGAAGAATGATGACATTCATTTGTGATGCAAATAGCAATGGGTATGTACCATAAAATGATCTCCATATTGGAAAACTTTTTTTTATTTTTGCTTCTCTTTTATATGCTTTAAGATTTGTGTGCATATTTTGGATTGCATATGTTACTTTTGTGTATACCTCCATTCAATAAAACTGTGTTTAAACAGTGTTTATATACACTTTTTCTACTTACACTTTTCAGGTGTGTGAATTTTATGCTGGGAGAATCGATAGCTGTCTGTCAACATGTGAATTCCAGAGTGTGATTTTCATCCCTTCTTCAGGCATAAAAAAGCCAACCAAGAACAGATCCTCCCCCCAACCCTACAAAAAAGGACCAATGTTTAGAGCAATATCTATTAATTTTTTTATGCATATCATAAGGAAACAAGATATATCCAGCAATTGCTATGGTTTGTTGGGTAATATGTGCCTTAGAATTTTGTTGCTCAGTCATACAGTCGATTCCAGCCCCCTGTGAAGCCATGGACTATTGCACGGCAGGCACCCGTATCTTCCACCATTCTCCTCAGCCCACCCAACTCTGTGCCCATTGCATCCATGATACCTTAGAATGTTTAATAAAAAACAAGCTACCTAGATAGATCTGGTGAAAATAAACTAAATGTATGTGGCAAGCAAATAATACATTTTTTCTTAACTCAGAGCAGTGACTCATCCTCTGTATGGTAGAAAAGTAATGCTACTTGAGAAATCAAAGTTAAGAAACTATTAGTCTGCTCAAAACAAAATGAATTATAAACTCAATGTTATACATAGATTATGTTTTACCTTAATTATCCCTCTCTCAAGACTGCAATACTCTGATGAAGATGAATAGGGTATAATAACATACTATGCAAGTGAGAGCTGAATTTCCTTAAGTTCAGCAGAAAATGCATTAGGAAAACTTCTTCTGAGTAATTTATCCTGCTCATAAATACAAAATATCTCCTAAAATTGAAAAAATACTCATTAAACACTGCTAAAGTTCTGTAGCTAATGCTGACCTACACAGTTTTAAAAAAAATCAAAGCAGAGCAAACAGTGGCCATAATCCTTTTGCTTAGCATAGTGAATTGTGTTAGAGTACAGTATATCTATTGAATTAGAGAAGATTTATGAGTCAACTTCTCCATAGGTTTCACTTATTCAAATGGGCATACTCTAATTGCAACTTACTATGTTAAAGTAAGTCATAGAGTAGGTCTCTTGATTCGAGTAGAACAAATGGAGGAAGTAACTCACTAAATCCTCATTGATTCAATTGACCTATTATAGTGCCATTTACTAGCTAACCAACAGATTTTGGCTATCAAAAATAAATGTGACAAATATTGTATGATCATTGAGAAGCTGGGTTGTTTTCTTTGAAAATAGAGCTAAATATATGCTACAACACTAAATGTATGTGTTGGTAGGGTCAAAAGATTAATAAATTTGTTCCTCCCCAGCTCATCAACTTTCCAATCCCTGAAATTCGAGGCTAAAACTGGAGAATAGGATGAGTCCTTGTGATGTCACGGTGGTTAGGTAAATAATGGTTAATAAGAAGCTGAGCTGCTGCTAGGCCAACTGATTGTGACTGGGGGAATGAGGAAAGTTTAAATAAAAAGGCCTAAAATCCTGGTTAAATCTAGCTAACGCACAATATGTCAATTCAGAGTTGAGGGAAGGAACAACCATATTTCAGAAGATAGATATGTAGTAAAGTGCATTCAGTAGCTGTTCTGGTTGTCCCCTTCTAGGCATCATATCCTACATAACACCCCTTACAATAATATAGAAGACACTGGGCTTTTAATAAGCTGCTTAATTTCAGGCAAAGGGGCAAAAATGCCATTTAGTGCAATCCTCATGTCCAAAAGGCATTTTATTCCTCCTGTGCTGTTGTGTACCAGGGACACTAGCAGTGGTGATTGGAAGGGATGATGGCCAGCAGCAAAGTTATGGGGGAGTCAATCCTCTGTTGTCTCTTTAATCACTGTAATGGAAGTATGTGAAAAGGAGAATGCTACTGTGATCTGGTACCCTCACCATGTGAGCCAGAGGAAATGAGCTACAACCTCCAATAATCTTCTAATGTCCATTGGATCATATTGCCATCTTGGAAAAGCAATGGCTGTCTTCTGGAGAATGAATAAAATCTGGTCCTCACCATCTATATCACTAAAAAGTAAACTCTGTTTGTTTGCCTCCATTGTGATTTACAAACAGTAATAACATGCAATCAGAGATTTACCACTGTAAATAGCCAAAGTGATTGTATGTTATTACTGGTTGTAAATAACTCATTAATTTGCACATCCATCTCTTGAACCAACCAATTCTGCCCAGCTACTCTGGTCATCTATATCAAATATGTATAAAAGTATACTATGAGATCCACTCTTATGTCTGACAAAGTGGACTTGATCCACAAAAGCCAACATTAAAATACAGGAGTTAGTCTTTAAGGTGCCACAGCATTTTTTGTCTTTTGTTTTGTTTATTCTCTGATATGCTTGCACAGACTAACATGGCTACCACTTCAAAAATTTCCCAAAAGATAAATTGGAGGGAGGAGAAAACTATGACAAAGAATCCTGCATATGGGGGTTGGTAGCTTTACAAAGTGTATAATTTTAATTCCCATTCAGCAGATTGCATGTGTGTTTATAGATTTTTATGTTGAGCACTTTTCAGCATTTTGCAAAGATCTATTGCTTCATGGGGTGAAACTGTTCACTACCTATCTTATTCATCTCCATATATGTCTCAAATATTAGATTTTCACTGGTATGTCTGAATTAAAACTTACTGCAATAGTATCTGCAAGCAACAATAAAACCCTCTATAAAATTAGAATGCTAATATGCATGCTATAGAACAGGGATCTCAACCTGTGGCCCATGAGCTGGATGTGGCCTGCAGCACCATTTGATGTGCTCCCTTATCACCTCCAGCACACCCATAAGTGCCATGTGGTGGAGGAAGGGCAAAACAGCCATCCAGCCCCCGAAGCTGTCTGAGGGAGCGTGACCCGGCCTCCGGCATGAAAAGGTTGAGAACTCCTGCTATAGAAGTTGAGATATTAAGCAAGGGTATTGGCATGATATTTTGAGACTTAAGGGTTACATTGAAGAGATTATGACATGACATTATTGAACTGAGTGATTTTAATATCATCTTGAAAGAATCATTTGAATCATTTATAGCCAGGAATCTTCATTTCACAAATAATTTTAATTGTATGTTAAATCTTTTTTTTAACCAGATGTTTCTAAAACAAACTCAAAACTGTATCAAGCTTTCGTTAGCAATTTGTTCTGTGCCTTCAGCATGGATATGGGTGTGCTGGAGTGGGGTGGATGGGCTCCAATATTTGTTCCTCCAGAGACTCTGCTACAACCCACATCCATCTAGTGTCCAAGAAAGTCAGCTGGACAAGCAGCTCTGATATTGGCATCACAAATGTCATAAGGAGATAGTGATTACTCCAAGAGGGGCTGAGAAGGTCCTGTGTGTACCATCCATCTGACTGTACTGAGAAGAGAGCTAGAAATTGGCAGTCTAGATCTCCTAGACCAGTGATGGAGGACCTTTTAGAGACCAAGTGCCCAAACTCAACAGGCTATCATCCACACACACCCTCAGGCCGCATGTGAACCACCTACCTTACCCCAGAAAGGGGAGGGAGGCAGTGATGGGTAGCCAAAAATTTCACCACCACACTGTAGGTGGAGCCAATGTCATGGGCGGAGCCAACATCGTGATATCAGGGGCGGAACCAATGTCATGACATCATGGGCGGAGCCAACAACATGGGCAGAGCCAAAGTTTGAAAAATACATAAAAATACAGTACATATAAAAATACAAATTAAATACATATTAAATAGACATAAAAACACAAAAATACAAATTAAATACACATTAAATAGACGTAAAAGCACATAAAAATACACATTAACACATTAAATAGACATAAAATCACATAAATACACATTAAAATACACATTAACACATTAAATAGACATAAAAACACATAAATACACATTAAAATACACATTCCACCCACCCACCCACCCCAAACCCAAACCTGAGTCACTTACCCTGGGGAGCAGGCGGCAACAGCGACGGTGTGGTGGCATGGCCTGGCCTGGTCCGGTGGCGTGGACTGGACTGTACTGGCTCGGTAGCGTGGCCTGGCCCAGTGGCATGGCATGGCCCAACCTGGCCTGGCCCGGTGGTGTGCCACAGCCTGGCGAGCAGTGGTGGGGAGTTGTGGCAGTGGGGCAGTGTAGGGTGGCAGCTCTGCGGCATGTGGCAGAGTGACTCGAGCAAGAGCCACCACCACTACCGCACCTCCGAACTGGGCATGAATTGTACAACTTTTATTTGTGTAACATATAACCCAGTGCCAATAAATCCTACCTCTCTTTACACCAACAATCTGGAGTCCATGGAGTTGATTACCAGAGAATTTAAAACCCTGGCATCACCCACCATGTGTAGTTCTGGTGGAGCTCATACTAAAATAATTTAAAATGGCTACAGAGATGGTAATACATGTTGTGCTGTTGCTGTAAGTCAGACACAATGTCTGCACATCAAATAATATCCCTCTTCAAACTTCACAAGTTTACACAATGGCTGCCTGCAAGTCTAGCTGTCTTTGCATTAGGTTGATGTAAAATGCTTTCAGGTGAGAGCAGTGGCGTCGCTAGGGGTGCTAGAGGGGGCGGCACCAGGCTGCGCTTTTTGGACTATGCATGTTTTTGGACTACAATTCCCAGAAGCCGTAGCAGGAGCGGGTGCCAGCATCCACCAGGAGGTGGCAAATTTGGCTTCAGCCCCAGGTGGCTGAATTCCATGCGATTTTACTGGGTAAGAGAGAACCTTCATTTGAGAAAAAGATGAGTGATGGAGTATGCTAGATCAAGAGGGATATGAAAGTCTGTCATTTTTGCTTTCTACTCTACTGAAATTTCTTTGATAAATTCTTCAAAAATGAAGTGAAGCTATATTTTCAGCCATTTGCATTGTCCAAATTCAAGAGGTACAACTATATCCTCAGCATAGAAGACCATATTGTGTCTCCCTCCAATTTATGTTTTAAAGATGAAGGACCTTTCAGAAAGAGGAAGAACTGGCAAATGTAATAAAGCCCAAGCATGATAGAACACACAATGATTCAATCCTAGATGATTTGAGCACTCAAAACTAGTTGCAAAGCCACAAAGGATATACGGTATTCTATATATCAAATGAGAAAGTTAGTCTGTAACAGTGAGTTCATATGGCCCTCCTATATATGTTGAAGAGATTTGGGAGGTGGGGTTGTAGATTCAAATAAATATGTAAAAAATCCTACAGACTTGCACATAGCTAAAACCAATACAGCTAGAACTTTCTGGTTTTCATTGAGGTACTGTATTTGAAAGTTGAAGATACAATAGGTCCTTAAAGAAAATGTAAATACTGTATGTCAAATTTCAGGCAAGAGATTGTTTATCTGGGCCCTTCAAATTTTGAATTTTAAAAAATAGAAGGTAGAACAAATGTAGGTCCACACACTGTACTCCAATTTATGCTCCAAATTCAAAATAATTGATAAATCCAATGCTCTTTATTCTAGAACTAAATCTGGCCATTCCATTTTGATCTGTAACTCACACATATCAGTCTGAATCAGACCAGTTTGGGTAGTAATTTGGGATTTGGCTTAATCCAATATATTTTTAGTGCAGCTAGTAACAAGATTCATACCAAATGTGTGATATCCTCCTCTCCAGTATACCATGCAGAAATATATCAGCCTCTCAGATTCTGAAGATGGCTGAGAGAAAGCATGCAATCATACTGTTCCTTTTTAAGATAAAAGGTATTTCATTGCCAGAATTGTTTGTTTGTTTAGTTATACTGTTCACATTGGACTGCAAAATACACTCAAGTCTGAACATGACCTCATATAGTGCCTTTTTTGTCCTGTGCTTTCACATTCATGTCAGGGGAAAACAACAATGGATTCTCTTGTGGTAGAAGAATTGTATTGTTGTCCTTATGTTGTATCATTCTGAATATCAAAAGGAAAAACACTTTTAATGGAACAATGCTTTATAGCAGCTGCTGAGACATCTAATGTGCATTACCTCAAGGCCCTGTGAATATGTGAGGTACTGTATATGCAATTGAATACCAATAAATGCTACTAATGTGTTTACTGAAACAGCCTCTAGGGAAAGCAAAATGTTCAATAAATCTTCAGAAACAGTGAGTTCAAATAAAAGACTAGCATCAAACAAAAAGAAATCAAGCTACCAGTTTGATAATACAGCAGTACAGATCCATTTCCAAGTGTGTACTTAATGGAGGAGTGCTCTATGGATACTATGGTCCATCATCAAGACATATAAATGAGTTCTAGATCAAATTAACCCTTCATTCTTTCAAATCCTGTGCATCTATGTCTAACCATTTCTAACAGCAATTAGGGCTCATTACTTCAACACAAATACTTGAAATCATACTGTAAATATCCACAGGCTACTGGAGTATACCAAAGAATTTCAGAAGACAATCAATCTATGATTTCCAAACTACTGTAAAGTTTTTGACTACATGGCTCATAAGAAACCATATGAGTTGTTCTGAAAGAAACAAGTATGTCTCAGCAACCATCAGGAAACTCACAAACTAAATGGGGAACTCAACCATCCACACTATGCAAATCAGCTTTGGCCCTGAGTGTCTCTGCAGCAGAGTATTCTGCTAGAGTATGGAATATATCCACACACACTAAAGAAGTTGACATTGCTGTAAAGGAAGCCATGCAGATAGTGACAGGATGTCTTAAACCAGGGGTGCTCAAACTACAGCCTGTGGGCCAGATTTGGCCCCTGACACCAATTTATCTGGCCCATGCCACCCTTGTTGCTCCTGAAAGCGGAAGTAAAATGTGCCAGTACTTCTGCTTCCTGGAGTAGCAAGGGTGGTGTCAGCCAGATGACCTGGCACCATAGGCCAGATCCAGCCTGCAGGCCATAGTTTGGGCACCCCTGCCTTAAACCTACATGAGTCAAGAAGATATGCTCCCTTGTTGGTATTGCTCCACCTAAGATCAGGAGAGAAGCAGCAGCAGATGCTGAGAGAACTAAGCAAGAGAATGACCCTTGACACCCTCTGAGTGGATATGAACCTCAAGTCCACCTGCTCAGATCCAGGAAGAGCTTTATGGCAAGAACAAACATTCTTGAGGGTACACAAGAGCAAAACTAAATTAGAAAATGGAGGAAGGAGCTCATTGGGAAAGGAACATCATTGAAGATGGATATAACTGAAGATCTCAGTCTCCCATATGTCACCTGGAGGACTTTTAAAAGGCTGAGGGTTGGAGTCCCTAAATGAAAGACCAACATGCTCAAGTGGGGACTGCTGGTGGATAACAACACATGGTGTGAATGTGGAGAGACAGAGTTCAGCCCATTTGCTGGTCTGCTGATTGCTGCCAGTCCAAGGTCTGATCAGGACATGAAAGAAGAAGAAGCAATCGACTGCTCTGATACATAAGCTGTATTGTGGACAAGAAGCTAGCATTCGGACAGAATATGGAGAGACAGAAGGGTACTTTATCTCTTTATCTGTTTAGTCTTCTTGCAGAATCTGTCCTGTGTAAAAACAGACTAGATTCAGATAATGAAGGAATGAAAAATGATGGTGAAAAATCATAATCTAACATATGCAGAGGAGGTCATTTTACTGGCAGAAAGCAACAGTGCCCTGAAATAATCTTAATAAAATTGAAAGGAAAGAAAGTGATCTGCATTTGAGAATTAAGAAGAAAAAAACCATGTCTACAGAAGAACTACATGACTTTATTGTTGACAGTGAAGACATTGAAATAGTGAAAGATTTTGTATTCTTTGATTCAAATAGCAATCCAAATGGAGACTACAGCCAAGAAAAAAGAAGTCTGAGACTCAGAAGGCCAGCAATGAAGGAACTAGAAAAGATAATCAAGTGTAAGAATGTGTCACTGGAGACCAAAGCTGGACAGTAAAGAAAGCTGTCTGGGTGGTGGCGGCGGTGTCATTTAAAATATAGTGCTAGAGAAGAGCTTTGTGAATGCCTTGGGCTGCCAAGAAGATAAACAGGTTGGTACTAAAGCAAATTAGGCCTGAACTGTCTCTGGAGGCAAAAATGATGAAATTGAGCCTGTCTACTTTGGGAATGTGATGAGAAAGCAGGATTATTTTGAAAAGACAATAATACTGGGAAAGGTTGAAGGCAGTAAAGAGAGAAGAGAAGAGGAAGATAAAAATGACATGGATTAACTCCCTAAAGCAGAGGTTTCCAACCTAAGGCCTGTGGTCCAGATCTGGCCTATGGTGCCATTTCATGTGCCCCCACCCCTCGAAGGGCATTTGATAAACAAAATGCCCACTCCTTTGAAGTTGTAGGGACAAAATGGCCACCCCCATTGTGCAGGTAGGGCAAAATGGCCATCTGGCCCTCGAAGCTGACTGAGAGAGCATGACCCAGGCTCCGGCTTGAAAAGGTTGGGAACCTCTACCCTAAAGAAAGATGCAGGCTTGAGTTTACAAGATCTGAGCAAGGCTGTTGAAGGCAGGACATATTTGAGATCACTCAGTTCATAGGGTTGTATAAATCATAGGTGACTTGAACAACAGACTTTTCTCCCAGCCATTTGACTGCATTGCCTCTGTGACATCATGAAGACTTATACCTGTGACATCAAAAGAGCCCTTTGTGACATCACAAGGATCTGTCTTTGGTTTTGGCTCTGCAGTCTAAAGCAGGGATGCTGTGTGGGGCTCCCAATCTCTTTCTTTCCAGCTCTCCAACTTGCTTGTTTACTGCTAACACTCTCAAGGTGTTTGCCATTAGGCCCACACGGTTCTTCCTGCCTTAAGTGGCACCATCAGCTACTGTTTTTTTCTATCCCTTTCTTACAAAAAAATAAATAAAAATATGATAGCAACATTGTTTCTCCTGACCTCCATGGTTCTTTCTGCCAGCCCCTTCATGGTTTTAATTTCCACACAAGCATTTTGACCATTCTGGGTATTCACTTATTGCCAATAGCATGGAAAGAAAATAAGAATGTTTCAGAATCCATATGAAGTAGGAACAGAAGAGGAACTTTTTTCATATGCAACTAACTGATTTGCAAGCCAGTGATTATCTAAGAGATATTTACAAAGAAAATATAGTCTGTTACAGTTCTATTTTGGTCTATCTGATGTATTTATCAAGCCAAATAAATTTGCTGCAGGCATGTTCACAGTCTTTGGCTTCACATACATTTGTGAGCAAACTATTTCCAAATGAAAACTGTGAATTCTGAGTGTAGGTCAAGAGTTATAGATGAACTTTTACATGACATTTTAAAGGTGTCTGTCATAAGCCTTCGCTTGGACATTAATGCCTCAGCTAACAAAACAAAACAAGATAGCCACAAAAATTACACTGACTGTAGCATATGTGGCTAGATAAAAGGATTCCACAGTAAAAGGTTGTTTCAAAATGGATTGCATTCAAGCTGACATTTCTTCATTAAACTCTGGATATTTACTTTTGATCTGAATAAGTAGGTTAATAATTTTGTTACAGTTTGACTTAAGATGTGGCTCAACTTAGGGCTCTCTAATGTGACCCCCATGACCCAGGTCGGAGGTGACAGAAAGGAATGGGATGCTACTAAACAGACACTGGCCCCAAACATCATCATGTTGTCTTTCACTTGATGTACACAGCTATAGAAGTGTAGGACTAGTCTTCATTGTCTGCTGGACCCCTCTCTACTGAGTCATGTTAGCAATCTATGGCAGCAGTGGAGGTGGGCCCCAGTTGATTGGTAGAGACTGGCCACAGCTGATTGGCTGCGGGGATCTGTGGAAAAACTAGATATGCCACTATGATTTCTCCACGGTCACTGCAGATCACTAATAGCAATCAGCAGAGACAGACACCAGCTGATCAGCAGAGACAGTTTTTTAAACTGCATCTTTTGTGAACACAAATAGATATTAAGCAAAATGGACAGATGAATTTATATTCTTTATTAAATCAGATATTAAATTGCTCAGGGGGGGGTTATAACAAAATAAAATGGCAAAATATTATTTTTAATAAAGTATTAAAGATAAACATTGAAAGTTGTTATCCTGAAAAGGGGATCATTAAGAGAATACTCTGCATAACTTTACAAGTAGCTGTAAATTTAATGTTTAAGGTCTCTTTGGATTTAGAGAGGAATTAATAAATATAAATCTCTTTTGGAAATAAAGAAGATAATATTTCAAACCAGGGCCATAGCCAGGATTCTAGATTTGAGGGGGTGAAATTTTTTTCAGGGGGGAGCAACAATGTTACACACACACACATATAACACTGGCATCCCAGGGTGGGTTGTGGGGCAGGCTATTAGCTCAGGAGGGTTCCCCCCCCTTTCCGGGTCCTCCTCTGGCTACAGCCCTGCTTCACACAGCTTTTTCTACTCTGCTCATTTAGCTTTTTTGTTGTTGTTCAGTTGCACAGTCGATTGATTCCGACCCTCTGCGACCCCATGGACCACTGTCCGCCAGGCACTCCTGTCCTCCACCATCCCCCTCAACTCACTCAGCTCTGTGCCCATTGTCTCCATAATACCATCTAGCCATCTTATCTTGGGCCGGCTTGTTTATATATGTTAAGATTTTCTTCTTCTTTACTTCCTCTTTTACCCCTTCAGTTTTCGAGGGAGATAAAAGGTTCTTGTCCTGGCACTTCTAACAGCCTTCACTGGCGTTATTTGCTGTTTTTGTAATATGCCTCTGATGCTATCTTTCCATCTTCCTCTGGGTTTGCCTTGTGGTCTTTGTTCTTCTCTTTTCACATATGCCATGTATATAACACATTCTCTATGCCACAGCAGTTCAGTTAGGGTAATTTCAGACCTCTGATTTGAATCACATTCAGATTGACAAGCCATTTTAATACTCCAGAGTCATCCACCATTGCAGTATTCACCCAGAAACAAGTATTATTATTATTATCTTACTGCACATGCACATAAACTCAATCTGACGCATGCACAATATGTCAGATTGAGTTTCTGCGCATGCACACTAAATTGGAGCCATTTTGGCTCCAGTTTTAATTTTTTCTTTCTTTCGGTGAGGCATCCGGAACCGGATGCCTCAAAAAATGACTACCCTCCCAGAGAACCCTCCGGAATTGTTCCTACCGGTTCTGGGGAACTGGTTGGAACCGGGGTCATCCCATCAACCATTAACTTCCCCACCCCCATTTTTTATACTAATAGGCTGCCTTTGGACTTTAAAAAAAGGGCTCATGGCCAACAGCATCAATGCATGCAGCAAAACCTTGCATATCACTAGTAAAAAATTAAACCATTAAAAAGAGAATAAATCTTATTATTTGTTTACTGTGGTTAAAAATAAACATCAAAACCATTAAACAATAAAACCATGAAATTCATACATAAGGAGTTATAATTATAAAACTATAAGAATGAATACAATTTAAATGAATAATTGAATAAATAAATAGTAGTCCATTACTGAGCAAGTGTATCATATTTTACATCTGGACTGTATACTTATGCTTTGAGGTTTTATTCAAGTGAGGAAAAAGGAAGCGGTAAGATCAAAAATAAATATAGATCTTCCTTTTATTAAGATGTGTTTCAGTTACCTGCTTTATTGATCAGAACATGAATAGCTTGAAGCCTCTACAGTACACCACTTTGATTAGAAAAGCAAGGAAGCAGCAAGATAAATACCATTAAGCCATTTGCTGCTGTATGACCTTTGCATTTGCAGCATTTTGAAAATAAGGCTCTTTTTTGTAATGTATTAAGTGCTGGTTGTGAGTTAAGTTATTGTCTGATTTGATGTTTTGTTTCAACTATTGTTGTTGTTCAGTCGCACAGTCGATTCCGACCATCTGCGACCCCATGGACCATTGCCTGCCAGGCACTTCTGTCCTCCACCATCCTCCTCAACTCGCTCAGTTCTGTGCCCATTGTCTCTACAATACCATCTAACCATCTCATTTTTGGCCGCCCCCTTCTTCTTTTGCCCTCCACCTTTCCCAGCATCAAGGCCTTCTCAAGCGAATCCTCTCTTCTCATTTGATGTCCAAAGTACCTTAGCTTCATCTTTACAATTTGACTTTCCAAGGAGCATTCTGGGTTGATTTCTTCTAAGATTGACCTATTTGTTCTCCTTGCTGTCCAGGGGACCCTCAAAACTCTCCTCTAACACCACATCTCAAAGGCATCTATACTTCTGCACTCAGCTTTCCTAATGGTCCAGCTCTCACATTCATACATTGCCACAGGGAATACCATTGCTTTGACAATACGAATTTTTGTTTTCAATATGATGTCTCTACTTTTCATTATGCTCCCCAGGTTTCTCATCGCTTGCCTCCCAAGAATCAGTCGCCTTTTTATTTCATGGCTGCAATCACTGTCTGCAGTAAGTTTTGATCCTAAGAAAGTAAAATCTGTCACTGCTTCTACTTCTTCCCCATCTATTTTCCAGTGACTGATAGGACCTGTTGCCATGATTTTGGTTTTCTTTATATTGAGTCTCAAGCCAGCTTTTTCACTCTCTTCTTTCAACCTAATCAGGAGCTTCTTTAGGTCCTCCTCACTTTCTGCCATTAGGGTGGTATCATCTGCATATCTCAAATTGTTGATGTTTCTCCCAGCAATTTTGATCCCAAATTGTGATTCCTCCATCCCTGCATTGCGCATTATGTGTTCTGTGTATAAGTTGAATAAGCAGGGTGACAAAATGCAGCCTTGTCTTACTCCTTTTCCTATTCCAAACCACTCCGTCATTCCATTTTCTGTCCTAACTGTTGCTTCTTGATTCATGTACAGATTTCTCATGAGGCCTATAAGGTGTTCCGGTATTCCCATCTCTTTAATTACTTGCCACATTTTGTTGTGGTCGACACAGTCAAAAGCCTTAGTGTAATCAATGAAACAGAAGTAGACTTGTTTCTGATATTCCTTTGTTTTTTCCATGATCCATCTTATGTTGGCGATGTGGTCTCTAGTCCCCCTGCCTCTTCTGAAACCCGCCTGCATTTCTGGTAATTCTCTCTCCACATGCTGCTGCAGTCTATCCTGTATTATCTTGAGCATCACCTTGCTAGCGTGAGGGATGAGCGCAATTGTTCGATAATTTGAACATTCTTTGGCATTACCCTTCTTGGGTAGTGGGACATATACAGATCTTTTCCTATCCTGTTAGCTTACATTGGCTATTTTCATAAAATTAAACAAATCTGGCTTGGCTTTAAGACTACTTCATTTTAATTCTCTCATGGTTTTTTTGCTGAGTGAAATTTATATCTCCTATCACTGGAGAATGACTTAAATAGTGCAACTTGGTTTTCTCTACCCACGAACTAAAGCCCTCATCCTATAGTGGGCACTAGGTCCCTATTTGGTGTAACACAGGAGTTCTTCAGCTGGTCCAGAATGTGGCTGCACGAGTAGTGGTGGGATGCGGGGGTTATGCCCAAGCTTCACCGCTGCTGAAGGAGCTGCACTGGCTCCCAGTTTGCCTCCGGGTGCAATTCAAGGTGCTGGTTATTACCTTTAAAGCCCTACATGGTAGTGGACCAGGATACTTAAGAGACCGCATCGTCCCAAGGACATCTGCCCGTCCCACCAGAGCGGACCGGAGAGGCTCTCTGGTTGTGCCATCAGCCAGAGAGGCACACCTCGCTGGCATGAGAAGGAGGACCTTCTCGGTGTCGCTCCAGCCCTTTGGCACCTCCTGCCAATAGAACTACGCCTGCAGACGGAGTTGCTGCCCTTTAGAAAAGGAGTGAACACCTGGCTGGGAGGTTTGGTCTGGGGAGTGGATGGTTCAATTTCCCCAGCCAGTTGGATGGTTTGACCCAGTATGCCTGTGTTGTAATTTTTGGCTTTTAATACCAAGTTTTTTTTTAGTTTTTAGAGTTTTTAATTTTTTAAAATGATTTTATAATTGTTGTAAATCGCCCTGTGTCCCTTTTGGGAGGAGGGCGATAAACAAATTTAAATAAATAAATAAATAAATAAATAAATAAATAAAATTCTCAGTCTAGAGGGGGGGCTGGGTCACACTCCCTCAGACAGCGTCTTGGGCCAGATGGCCATTTTGCCCTTCCTCCACTGCATGGCACTTCCAAATGTGATTGAGGTGGTGGGCCATATGAAATGGTACCACAGACTTCAGGTTGAGAATTCCTGCTGTAACAGATCACGTTCAAACAGGCTACACAATAAGTACCTTGACATACATTAAAGCATGCTAAAGTAGCCACAAACATAGTAAAGCTAATGTTTAAGGAGCTCAACTATTTTTCATATAATAATGTTTTAAAATGTTGCAGTTTGTAGATGATTTCTATAATTAAATCAACCGTGGTGCAGCAAAATGGAGCCATCTGGCAAAACCCTTATTATTACAGGAACAACATGTTTCGCTTGATGGGAACACTAGGAGGAAAAGAGATTAGCAAAGACAAGAAGATGTATTATAAAAAATATAAATGATTGTCATAATAGTAATAAGAATACATAAGCAGTTTATAATAACAATTAAGAATATGCAAATTGTTAAATGAGAGAGCAAAGTAGCATCAGAATCACATTCTTCAGTTGAACAATTGCTGAAGATGGGTGCCTGACTGGAAAGGGATGAGATAGATATGGGAATATATCTTTAGTCTTTAAAGTTAGTCTTTAAAGTGCTACAGTGTTTTTATTTATTTATTTTTGTTTTGTTTTATTTATTTTGTTTTGTTTTCTGATATGGGAACAAGGCATCCTCTGGATATGTCCTCAGTCCTAAGAGTGACTGAGGCTTTGGCTGAATCCAAGGAAGTTTTCCATACAGTCCATCCCTAGGTAAACTTCTTTTGTCCCCTACCCAGCACCCGTGGTCTTCTTTCATGTCCTGATCAAACCCTGGACTACAAAAATGAAGCCACTTTCCTTGCTTTCCCACTGCCCAAACTTAAGTCCTCATTGGTGCATGTTTCTGGCAGAAATTGGCAGACCAGTAAATGAGCCAGATTCTGTATCTTTCCACATTCACACAGCATGTTGTTGTCCGCCAGCAGCCCCCACTTGAGCATGTTGGTCTTGCATTTAGAGACTCCAACCCTCTGCCTATTTAGGATCCCCCAAGTGGTATAGAGGAGAGTGAATTCTTCAGTTATATCCTCCTTTACTGTCATTCCATGTCCAGTGAGCTCTTTCCTCCATCTTCTAACTTGATTTTGTTCTTGGGTACCCCTGTGGTCTCACCACCATATCAATTTCTAATTTTATAGTGGCTGATATGGGGTACTCAGAAAGAGCCTCCTCAAAGATTATGTTTTTTTTTTTTGAACCACAATCAGGTGTACCCTGAGCAACAGCAACCTTGTGGCAGGTAATCTTCATCACACTAGGTCAGTTGAAAGGAACTACAGAATGAATTCACCAAAAGATGGCTTCATTTTGGCATTTTTTGGAATAGTAGCCGTGTTAGTCTGTGGTTCAGGCATATCAAAAAACAAAAACATAAAAGTAATAAAACAAAAATACTGTAGCACTTTAAAAACTAACTGCTATATTTTCATTGTTTGCTTTCGTGGATCAAGTCCACTTTTTCAAACAAGGAGTAAAACTTACAGGTGTAGAAATCTCATTTGAGCCTTAATTGTAATTGTATTTTATTTGTGACTGTGTGATAGATTTAGAAATTCTACTAATGCTGTTAAATGCTGTATTTGCTGTGTGACAGAAATAGTTAAGGCAGGATGTAAACTAGCGATAATGGGATGTGTCCAGACCACAAGAGGCTTATTTGCAACTGTGTACAAAGTGATAAGCATTCCAGCGGAATTTGTAACTAATGAACAATTCTAAGCTTGCAAGATATATTCTAAGGCAGAAAGGCTGTTAAACAAGTGTGTTTCTAAATGATTAGATGTATAGAGGTGTGTCCCACCCTTCCAATGTAACCACTCTCATTCTTCTGATGAGATATAACTCCTTTTTTTTGGTGGCTCAGTAAGAATAGATTCCCTGCTTGATGCTGCAGGCAGAGAGAGACAGAGGGAGAGTTAGGCTGATTCATTAAACCTGTGCATTGGATCCAAGAGTGCAGTCTCAATTCTTTCGCGCCAATTGTCAGGGCCGGATTCTGACATACAGGCATGGTTTACACCAAATGCAGGGGTTAAAGTGGGAAGGGTTTGCTCAAGCAGAATGACAGACAGCTTCCTACAGCTATCAGTAACAATAGATTAGTCAGTTAGTTTTAAATGTCTTCCTTTCAATCTCAAAGGTATGAAGTAAAGCCCTGTCTGGTTTCTGATTTAACCTCTCACTTGTTTACTGCCACCTGGCCATTTCCTGTTCTGCTCAAGTTGTAAAAGATAATTTCCAGGAAGTTTTTCTTTGCCTTATCGCAGTGCCTGGGTAGGTCTGTGGATGTTGGGAACAGCGTGGATCAGGTCCCCCGACCTCCCTAGAGGCGGCAGGGGTGGCGGAGAGCCTGAAATGGGGGGGGGAGTGGACTTTGTATTCCCCCACCCATTTCAGGCTGCCACCTCTGGAGAGGTCAGAGGACTCGATCTGTGCTGTTTCTGACGTCCCCAGACCTACCCAGGCAGTGCTGCAAGGCAAAACCCTGGGGTTCTTTCCCCGGTGTTTTGCCTTATTGCACCATCCAGGTAGGTCTGGGGATGTCGGGAACAGTGCGGATCAGGTCCCCCGACCTCCCCAGAGGCAGCAGGGGTGGCAAAGAGCCAGAAATGGGCAAAAAACTCTGTCGCAACAGAGTTTTTTCCACCCATTTCAGTCTCTCCACCGCCCCTGCTGCTTCTGAGGAGATCGAGGACCCAATCCACATTGTTTCTGATGTCCCCTGAACTATGTGGATGCTGCAATCACAGCACATGATCAGCGCTTGGGTTGGGTGGTTTGAACAGGTGAGTGCCCCAGCCTAACCCAAGCGCCGATCATATGCTGCAATCCTCCAGCCTCTTTGGAAAGGGCAGTGGGAATCCCAATGGGGATCCCCATTGCCCTTTCCAAAGAGACAGGTGGATCGCCCCCTGAGGGCTTTTATTTAACGTTGTGCGATCAATGCATTGTACAATGTTAAAAACCAGATAATGATGAGACTTGTGGAACCAAGTCCCATCATTATCCGAGGGACTGGTGTATAGACAAAAAGATGTTGGCCCCTTATTTAGGACCAGCTCTCAAAACACTGTGACCACTGTGGCTTGTGTTATCCTGGGGAGTTCTTTACTTAAATTGACTATTATTATTATTTTTGTACCATATCCGATTCTAAATATTGGTGATCATCATGGAAATCAGCCATGAAGACTGTCCTGAGAATATAATACCATGGCCTTTCATCTGCCTTCCATATCACAGCATGACACCTGTACCACTGATTGAGCTCTGTGAGTCACTTTCTGTTCCTTAGCCCTTTTGTCATGCAAAGTCCTCCTCAGCCCCAGGCCAGTATTGATGGATTCAAGTAGGATTTAATACACTTGGGGACCATCACCCTTCCCAGTGGACTTCTCCAAGGCTGCTAGTCCTTAGGGTTGCCAGGTTACTTAACTGCCTCCTGACATTCGGTGTTGAGTCATTGAGAGTATGGTCTATTCTATCACCATAGCAGGATAACCTGGCCAGACTGGTTTAAACTGACTATATGTCAGAATATTTCACAACTACCTGGCCAGTAGAGAAGCTATCCTTAGTCAACTACCAATTTTCTCATTTTTGTTTTTAGCAATAGCAATTACACTTATATATCGCTCCATAGCGCTCAGTGCATTCTTTGGGAAGTTCCCAAGTTAATTAGCATTTCCCCCCAACATGCTGGGCATTCATTTTACCAACCTCTGAAGGATGGAAGGATGAGTCATCCTGGAACCCTGTCAGGACCAAACTAACAACGTTAGACTACTGCACCATCAGGGCTCATGTTTGGTTTACACCTAAAACCTATAATGTAATATTTATTTGCTCAGCAATCCAAATGGGAGATCACAAGAACTCCATAGTAATAATAGACAAACATTTGAGAGACAGAAGAGGTCACTGTTCTTAACCAAATGATTTCCATTGTTCCTATTTGTCTCCCAGGTGATCCCAACAGCCCATTTAATCAGGCAACAACCCACTTTTTCCAAGTTTCTGTTCAATTTATTTTGAGATTTCCTGCGACATACCTTACACATATTGCAGGAATGAAAGATATTATCTGGACCAAAAAAGGCAACTACAGTTTTGAAGTTTTGCAAGAGTTCTGTTGGTAACTTCTCTATTGGAAAAAACAGTCAGGGTGAAATCAAATATCAGTGAAGGCCAAAGTCATGGTTATATAAGCAATAGTACACTCAGTAAGAATTACCCCCCATTTCAGGTACTGTAAAGGTAAAATTGTTTTAAGCTGTAGAGAAAATCAATAGCAGAACTTAGTGTCCAAATCGTACAACACTTGCTGAGAGCTTAAAACAAGTTTTCCTATACCTGTAAACTTGTTTTAAGCTCTCAGCAAGTGTTGTACGATTTGGACACTAAGTTCTGCTATTGATTTTCTCTACAGCACTGATGTTTGAAGGCTTTTAAAAGATTCTTCAATTGAAGAATTGTTATTTCAGAGGTAAACTGTCAAAGCACCCACACATCTAAGCAAGTTTTGTGCATTTGGTATATAGCTATGAACAATAGCAGGCATTCTGAAGTATATGTCTGTTCTTGTAGGTTTGTTATATCCAGCATCCTTTGGCATTCATTGCCTGGCATGCTAATGCTTCTTGGTACACTGATTTCTGCTACATTCTATATTTTTGGAATATATTGTTATATATAAAAGTGAAGTATCTGGAGCCACCAAATTTTAGGGGAAGTTATCCAGAACACTGTTTACCACATCCTATATTCCTATGTTACTCCACTGCTTTTAAAAACTGTTTCTGAAAACACACATACAAAAATCCATTAGGGGAATAAAGTAATGACTAGTTCACAGATGTAGCATTCATCTGCTGAGTGATATTACCTCCATCTGAAAGCACTCTTGATTTCTATATCTGGTTGTGTGCTACAGAATTTACCTTTGAAGCAATTTGGTAAGTTATGGTTCATACTTATCAATTTGCCCCATGCTTCAGAACAGCATCCAATACAAAAAACAAAGCCATCCTCTGTCAGGAGTTGATGATGTTCATAGAAATAGCAGGAGGAAGAGGAAGAAGAAGAAGAGGAGGGGGGGGTGGCAATGCACCTGTGGTGGCCAGAATTTTATTGGTGACTTCTGCTTGTATAAGGGAAATTGTGTTAGTCTTGGTGGCAAACTGCGGGTCAATAACAAGAGGCTGGTAATGTCGTTAGGAATTACTCTAATCAGACTCACACACAAGAATGCAACCAAGATAATTTTAATGAGTGACAATTTGCTGGCAAGACTAATTTCCTTTACAAAATCATAAATTGCTAATAGGATTCTACCACAAGCTATTTCTTGTAAACATTATACTACTTATAATGAGGATAGCATATGTACCTTCAGGCAAGAGCTGAAACAAATTTAGACTACTTTTTGTCTTGGATGAGAAGATAAATAAATAAAAAATATGGTTTCAGATGTAGTGCTTTAATGAGTCCTATTTAGAATATGCTGGAGGGTAAGATGCAGTTTGATTGGCCAAGAAAGACCAGCTTCTGAGCTAATGGATTAAATTTCACTCAGTTAGGGCAGATGTATTTAAAAAGTGAACATTCAAGGAGGCTCCCATTGCTCAAATTAAAATGACTTGGGATAATGTGGGTGAATAATGGTATTTGTTGAAAAGGAAAGATTAAGAGAGCTTTATTCCAAACTGAGTTTTTTCAAGCTGTAGAGATGGAATTTATCAAATGTCAGCAGGCATAAATCAACAAAGATGGAAGACAAAACAATAAGCCAGAGAGTGGAAACATATACAATCAAACCTCACATAAAGAGCATTTCGCTTAAAGAGCGTTTCACTTAAAGAGCAGAATTTTCTCTGAATGTTCACTTCGCTTAACAAATAAAACTAACCAAAAACTCGCTTAACAAATAAATCAGGTCTCACAATCCCCCCCCCCCAAATTGGTCATTTACAATGGTGTTTCGCTTAACGAGCAAACTCGCTTAAAGAGCAATCCTGTGGAACGCATTATGCTCTTTAAGCAAGGTACAACTGTACTGTAATATGCCTCCAATCCTAAAGGAGAGAGCTGTCAGATTGTAGCAGCTATCAGCCATCATATTAATTTAAATGTGACAAAAGTGATATTCAAGAGTGGATCGAAATCTCAAGATTGTCATGTGCTGCAATATGGTGAGATTGACTGGGCACCTGTTTTAACTGCTTTAATTATGTTGATCCTGTGAGACATGTTTTGTTGATCTCTTGTAAACGCTAGTTTATTGTATTATTGTTTGGATTTCTTACTATTTTTAAGCTGCTCAGAGTGGTGTATTTACCACATTGGCAGTTCAGAAATTATATACTGTAATCCATTCATGTGACATCTGAATTGGAGGAAGCTATAAACAGCATGAAACCAAATAAAGCAGCAGGTATCGATGACACAGGAACAGAGCAGATAAAACAGTTTGGTATTCCCACTTTGGAATGGCTTCTGCAATTAACAATTTATTATTATTATTATTATTATTATTATTATTATTATTATTATTATTATTATTATTATTATTATTATTATTATTATTATTAGTTCAAATTTATATTGCCACCCACTCGCCGTGGTGACTCAGGGTGGCTTACAGACAATACATTACATTACAATACAATATGTTGGGGTGGGCACAGGGGGAGGGGCGGCAAGGTCCTCATCCTGCCCTGGCTTCTTCTTCCCCTGGCAGTTGGTATAGGCACAGGGGGAGGGATGGCAAGGTCCTCATCCTGCTCTGGCTTCTTCTTCCCCTGGCAGTTGGTACAGGCACAGGGGGAGGGGCGGCAAGGTCCTCATTCTGCCCTGGCTTCTCCTTCCCCTGGCAGTTGGTACATATGCATATATGAGTTTAATATTCCTAAACTGTGGAGACAAACTAGGGTTGTTGCTTTATTGAAACCTGGCAAAGACCCAGATGATCCAAAAAACTACTGACGAGTGTCACTCCTTTGCCATCTTTATAAGGCACTGGAATGGATGATATTCAATCATATTTCTGAATTTATTGATGGAAAGATCATGAAACAGGCTTCAGGCCAGGCAGGTCATGTTGTGGTCAAATTCTTAACCTTATGCAACACATTGAGGATGGCTTCCAAAGAAAGCTAATTATGGTAGTGGCTTTCATTAACCTAGCTTCAGTGTATTGTCAATCATAGGATGCTGCTCTGTAAAATATAACTTACTAGAGATAACAAGCTTTCTACAATCATTGGCAGTTTCCTCCAGAACCAGAGATTCTCTTGAAGCCTAACCTGAGTAAGACTCAAGTGTTCTCTTACCTGTAGAAATGTGTGACCTCCCTTGGCCTTAAGACTTGTCTCTATACCACACACACGAAAGTGCATTTTTGTCTCAGAAGATCCACCAATGTATATGGCTATCATCTTGATGATTTTGGACAACTTATGTTGCTTTTTAAATTTTGTTTGCTTGCTTGCTTGCTTGCTTGTTTTATAGGCCACTTTTCTGGAGGACTCGAGGTGAGTCACCAAATTTAAAAGATCAAATTAATGTAAAATATATGTACAATATATCTACAATTAAAAAAGAATTAAACTTGAGTAATAGTTGAAACAAAACATCAAATCAGACAATAACTTAACTCACAACCAGCACTTAATACATTTTCAAAAGGCTGCAAATGCAAAGGTCATACAACAGCAAATGGCTAAATGGTATTTATCTTGCTGCTTCCTTGCTTTTCTAATCAAAGTGGTATATAGGCTTCAAGCTATTCATGTTCTGATCAATAAAGCAGGTAACTGAAACACACCTTAATAAAAGGAAGATCTACATTTATTTTTGATCTTACCGCTTCCTTTTTCCTCATTTCAATAAAACTTCAAAGCATAAGTATATAGTCCAGATGTAAAATACGCTGTTACCTTCCCACCGAAGTGGTTCCTATTTATCTACTTGCAATTTCTTGCTTTCGAACTGCTAGGTTGGCAGGAGCTGGGACAGAGACGGGACGGAATGAGCTCCCGTCTCTGTCCCAGCTCCTGCCAACCTAGCAGTTCGAAAGCAAGAAATTGCAAGTAGATAAATAGGAACCACTTCGGTGGGAAGGTAACAGCGTTCCATGCGCTCCGGTGTCTAGTCATGCCTGCCACATGACCATGGAAACGTCTGCAGAAGCAGACAGCGCTGGCTCTTCGGCTTAGAAACAGAGATGAGCACTGACCCCTAGAGTCGGATACGACTGGCTTTCGAGCAAGGGAAACCTTTACTAAAATATGATACACTTGCTCAGTAATGGACTACTATTTATTTATTCAATTATTCATTTAAATTGTATTCATTCTTATAGTTTTATAATTATAACTCCTTATATATTAATTTCATGGTTTTATTGTTTAATGATTTTGATGTTTATTTTTAACCACAGTAAACAAATAATAAGATTTCTTCTCTTTTTAATGGTTTAATTTTTTACTAGTGATATGCTAGGTTTTGCTGCATGCATTGAAGCTGCTGGCCATGAGCCCCTTTTTTTAAAAGTCCAAAGGCAGCCTATTAGTATAAAAAAATGGGGGTGTCAATCTGAATGCGATTCAAATCAGAGGTCTGAAATTACCCTAACTGAACTGCTGTGGCATAGAGAATGTGTTATATACATGGCATATGTGAAAAGAGAAGAACAAAGACCACAAGGCAAACCCAGAGGAAGATGGAAAGATAGCATCAGAGACATATTACAAAAACAGCAAATAACGCCAGTGAAGGCTGTTAGAAGTGCCAGGACAAGAACCTTTTATCTCCCTCGAAAACTGAAGGGGTAAAAGAGGAAGTAAAGAAGAAGAAAATCTTAACATATATAAACAAGCCTGTAAACCAGGTATTTGCAACCTATAGCCTGTGGGCTGGATCTGGCCCATGGCACCAAATAATCTGGCCCCAACCTTGCTATATTTGCCCCCACCAGCACCACTGGAATCGGCTGCAGGCTCATTTATGGCTGTGTAAAAATGTTTACAACAGCCATAAATGAGTCCGTGGCCATTGTAAACACGTTTACAACAGACACTGATGTGTTTACCATGGGGGCAACCGGCAGTCTGGCCTGCTCAGCTGTCTGAGGAGGTGTGGTCTGGCCCATGACTGAAAAACATTGAGAACACCTGTTATAAACAATCAAAATGCTGGACAGCTAAGACTATTATAACCATTTATGGTTTCATGATTTCCATAAAAAACATTTACTTAATTTTGCTATTGTTGGCCATAGCATGAACCCTTTAGCTCTTAAAATCCCATATAATTAATGTTTAGCTTTGATAGTCCTTGTGCAATCATAAACTAGATTTCCATAATGGTAATCTCAAAAATGAAGTACTAAAAGCTAGACATGTAATGTGGTACTTAAAGAACAGAAAATCCATATATCGCAATGAAGCCGATGTTGTTTGCATTCATCTTATTTTGTATTTTTCAGTTATTTCACAATCAATAATTCATCTTATTTCCCCACCTCTAGGTTGGCTTTTTGTTTTGTTGCAAAGATGCATAGTTTTTGGTTGTCATGGTAACTTATTCTACTCCAGTAGGTAGTTTTGGATACATAAGCTTGAGAAGACATTTGTATACTTTTTGAGGACAGGAAGGTGTGAGGATCAAATAACTATTTTTCCTCAGTTGCCTGGAGGTCTCTTCCCCCATCCCAAGTTTAAAAAAAAACACACACACACTAGATGCCCACATCAGATGATTGATTTGTCTCTTACACAGTACAGTAAAACCTCAGATAACACTAAAACCTGGTTCCACAAGTCTTGGTGTTATATGATTTTTAGTGTTATCTGATGCATGTTAAAATCCTATGGGATCCATAGAGATACATTGTAACCACACAGGCTTTAGCGGTTGTTATCTGAAGCATCCCATAGGATCTTAATGTTATCCGATGCAATTCTTCCCCCCCAGATTCCTTAATGTTATGCGATTTTCGTGTTATTCAATACTAATGTTATATGAGGTATTACTGTATCTGAATTGAAGTCCTTACAGTGATAGATATCACTATCTATATATTAGTACAGTCAAACCTCGCATAAAGAGCGCCTCGCTTAAAGAGTAACTCCCTTAAAGTGCATAATTTTCTCTGAATGTTCGCTTTGCTTAACAAATAAAACCAACCAAGAACTCACTTAACAAATAAATCGGAGTTCACAATTGGTCACTTGCAATGGTTTTTCGCTTAAAGAGCAAACTTGCTTAGAGAACAATCCTGTGGAATACATTATGCTCTTTAAACGAGAGACTGTGGACTACCTCTTTCCCTGAGTAGAATAGTACCTGAACAGGCAGATATAGTGATGGCCATGATTGGGTGAAACAGAAATAAAGGAGAATAGAAATGCAAAAAGTACCAACACTGATTTTAATGTAACAGCAGACATTTAACAAGCAGTCAGAGAGAGGTAGCAAGATCATGTTATCATAGATAAGCAGACTCACATATTTATGGTAACTCTTATATAGCTCAAGTGCAAGACATGAATGCCTATAACTATACAAGTAGGGGATTCTAACACAGACAAAAAGGTAAAAAGATAAAATGGATGCAATATAATAGATGGGGGGTTCAGATGAAATTTGGTTGCGCCAGATCATGCGTTATGGCATCATTGACCTGTATTTTCATACAACATGTCAGAGGTATCCATGTGATCACAGAACAATCTAGTGAAGCCTCCTCCAGGCTGTGCTAGGCCTTTCTGTGTTTATATGAAACTTCTGACACATCAAGTAAAGTAGTAAAGCACATCCAATAATATTATTTATCTGCATAAGTGTTCCAGAATCTACAAGGTTTGTTGTTGTTCAGTCGCACAGTCGATTCCGACCCTTTGTGACCCTATGGACCACTGTCTGCCAGGCACTCCTGTCCTCCACCATCCTCCTCAACTTGCTCAGCTCTGTGCCCTTTGTGTCTACAATACCATCCAGCCATCTCATTTTTGGCTGCCCCCTTCTTCTTTTGCCCTCCACCTTTCTCAGCATCAAGGCTTTCTCAAGTGAATCCTCTCTTCTCATTTGATGTCCAAAGTACTTTAGCTTCATCTTCACTATTTGACCTTCCAAGGAGCAGTCAGGGTTAATTTCTTCTAAGATTGACCTATTTGTTCTCCTCGCTGTCCAGGGGACTCTCAAAACTCTCCTCCAACACCACATCTCAAAGGCATCTATTCTTCTACAAGGTAATTATACTTTTATTTAAGGAAAAGTTGTTTGAGATACAAAAAAGAACAGGGGATTCAAACTGCAATATTTGGCTCAGTTAGGAGAAGTGGGCTGGATGTGGTTTGGTCAAAATAAATATTGAAAGAAAGAAATGGAGTGGTCCCCATTCATCTGTATGATCAGCCAATGACAAGAAGCCAGTAGCAAATGCACCTACTGTATTTCAAATGTTTGGCCTTGGCTATTCTATGCCCCTCCCCACCTCCCAGAAGCTGGTAACAACATTAAAAATGGTTTCTATATGAACCCTTTGACATCCAGAAAGCAGGTGTTGAGGAAAGAAATATCTGAAGTATAGTCTCAGGCCATTTGAGATGTACAAATTCACAACTTGAAGCAAACCAATCATTTTAGAAATGAGTGTGTGAACACAAGAAATAGCAAACACAATTTCTTTGACAAATTGCAGTAATACCAAAAGGTTTCTCAACCCACACTACGCATTTACTGGATGCTTTTCTTTCAGTAGAGATTAATGTATCTTTTTATAAGTGACAGTCCTGCTGGCAATGTTTCCAGTAAAGGGTTTTGCTTTGTTTTTAACTTCATCTTCAAATTGTGGGTCTGAAGGAGAAGACTTATTCAAAGGTTAATCTATGTGGTAATTGACAATGACAAGAAGCTCAGAATCGACAATTCCCTACCTTTATAATACAAGCTGTGACATAATATACCAACGCCCAGATAACTTCTGGTTGCTACAGGTGGCCAATAAATGGTGTAACTAACTCAGGCAATAATGCTATACCTTGGTATCTAAGAGAAATTCTCTCTGAGCTCAAAAGGATTTACATGTGAGTAGACATGGACAGGAAGGGACTGCAGTGGTTGAAGTGGTTTGAGACATGAGTACTGCATGATGGAGTGAGTTCCCGTCTCTGTCCCAGCTCCTGCCAACCTAGCAGCTCAAAACAGTGATGGGATGCCCCCGGTTCCAGTCAGTTCCCTGGAACCGGTAGGACCAATTCCGGAGGGTTCTCCGGGAGGGGAGTCCACTTTTGGGGCGTCCGGTTTGGACGCCTCACCGAAAGAAATTTTTTTTAAAAAATTGGAGCTAAAATGGCTCCAATTGACTGCGCATGCGCAGAAACTCAATCTGACGCATTGCACATGCGTCAGATTGAGTTTCTGCTCATGCGCAGTCAATTGGAGCCATTTTAGCTCCAATTTAAAAAAAATTGTTTAAAGCTTTCAGGACGGCGGCGGTGGCGGCGGCACCAGCCCTCTGAGAAGGGCACCTCCCCTGCGGCACGTTGAGGGCTGCCTGGGCTGTCCGCTGCCGACAAGCCCCATGCCCTGGGGACGCCCGGCGCGGCGCACCACTGACGCCTCCTCCTCCTCCGGGAGCCTGTGGGCTGGGTGCCTGCAACCGCCGCCCGCCGCCGCCGGAGCTGCCGCTGGCTGCATTCCTGTGGCCTCCTCCTTGGGCCGGTCCCTTTTTAGCCCGGCGGCGGTGCGGCATGGGGACGGCCCAGGGAGGCTCGGCAGCCGCGGCTGGAGCCACCGCCAGAGCCACTGCTGCCCGCCGCCCCTGGCCGTGGCCGGAGCCGGGCTAAAAAGGTACCGGCCCGAGGAGGACGCCACAGGGGTGCAGGCAGACTCCGGCGGCGGCAGCGGCTGTGGACGCAGTCGGGGTGCCGGGTCCCAAGAAAGGTAAGCGAGGGTTAATTTATTTGTGTTTTGGGTGGGTGGTTGTTTTTATTTTATTTATTTATTTATTTATTTGTGTCTGGGTGGGTGGGCTGAGAGGGAGGGGTGTGTGTGTGTGTGTTTATTTTTATTATTTATTTTTATTTTTGGCCCCGCCCACAACATCATGATGTTATGACGTCGGCTTCGGCCATGACGTCATGACGTCATGACATTGGCCCGGACGTCATGGCGTGGTAGTAGAATTTTTGTCATCCCATCACTGGCTCAAAAGCAAGAAATTGCAAGTAGATAAACAAGGACCACTTGGGTGGGAAGGTAAACAGTGTTCCGTGCACTCCAGTGTCTAGTCATGCCTGCCACATATCCATGGAAATGTCTGCAGATGCAGATGGTGCTGGCTCTTTGGCTATAAATAGAGATCTGCACTAAAACCTAGAGTTGGATACAATTGGCTTTCAAGCAAGGGTGACCTTTATATTTAGACATGGACAGGATTGGTCTGAGGTAAGTAACAGTACTTGTAAGAGTGGACTTCCATACAACCATTTTAACATAGAGAAACTTGCCTACCCAGAAGTGACCAGGATGGGATATAAGAGGGAGTAGTTCTTTAGTTTTTCACCCAATATTTTTAATGCTTTTTAAATTTATTTTTTCATTAAACATAAAACATAAAGAAAAAAACAGCATAAAAATACAAAATGTATTTTTAAAAACTCCACACAAAATCTTTAGAAAACCAAAACAACATAAAAAGAAAATTTTATGTAAACTACTACATGCACCCACCATCTTCGTGAGACACTGTAAAGGTAAAGGTAAAAAGAGACAGCACTGTATGTGTCTGCAGACATTTTTGTGATCATGTGGCAGGTGTGACTAGACACCAGAACACACAGAATGCTTCTATCTTCCCAACAAAGAGATACCTATTAGCTACTTGTAATATAATGCTTTTGAACAGTGATGGGATGTAACAGGTTCTCACTAGTTCTCCAGAACCGGTAGCAACTTTTCCCAGTGTCCCGGAGAACCGGTAGCAGCTTTTGGGGGGAACCACCTTTGGGGCTTACCTTTTCACTGGTTCCCCCACTGTGCATACACACCTAGTCAGTGATGGGATGGCATCATTACGTTGTGGGCAGGGGCAAAAATAAAAAAATAAAATAAAAATAAAAATAAAATAAAAATAAACACACACACACACCCCTCAACCCACCCACCCAACCAGACAGCTATACAACACAAACCCGTAAATAACTTAAATAAGTAAAATAAAGAAATAAATAAAATAAAAATTAAATAAAAATACAACCACCCACCCAAAACACAAATAAATCACCCACCCACCCCAAATACAAAACCCTCACTTACCTTCCTTGGGGTCGACGAACCCCCATGGCCCAGGACCACCCGGCAAGGCACTGCCCCCGACTGCGGCCTCCTCCTCCTCCTATGAAGGCCGCGGCTGCAGGAGCCACCACCTGCAGCCGCTGGCCACGGCCGCAACAGCCGCCGCCGCCTGCAGCCCCTGGCCGGCCACCGAGCTTCCACAGGCACGTTGGTGCCTCCCCAGGCCGTCCGCCACCGCCGCGCCCTCCCAGGGACTTGGGCCCGACAAGCCCCCATGCCCTGGGTAAGCCCGGCAGGGCGCACCACTGCCGCATCCTCCTCTGCCGGGCGCCTGCAGCTTCCTCAGGCCGGTGCCTTTTCGGCCCGGCTCCAGCTGCGGCCACGGGCAGCCAGGGCCTGCCGGCAGTGGTGGCTCTGGTGGCGGCTCCAGCCTCAGTCAGGGGCTGGAGCCATCACTGCCCGCAGGCAATGCATCAGATTGAGTTTCTGCACATGCGCACTAAATTAAAGCCATTTTTGCTCCAATTAAAACAATTTTTTTCTTTCGGTGAGGCGTCCAGAACCGGACGCCCTAAAAATGGGCTACCCTCTCGGAGAACCTCCGAGATTGTTCCTACCGGTTCCGGGGAACCGGATGGAACCGGGGTAATCCCATCACTGCCTACAGTGCTTGGCGCGTATGCACAGCCTACTTGCTGTCCTCCCAAGCGGGGAGGAGGAAGAGAAGCTGCTAGCCTGCTCTCCAGGGTAAGTGACTCACCTTTAGATGTGGTGTGTCTGTGTGCATTTTAATGTGTATTTAATACCTTTACCTATATTGATGTACTACCACAGTTCCTAAAAAGGCCTGGTGGCCGGTTCGGGTGGGTGGGTGTATTTTAATGTAATTTTTATTTTATTTATTTATTTATTTAATTGCAGATTTGTGTTGTGGGTGGGTGGGCGGGTGGGCTGAGGTGTATGTGTGTGTGTGTGTTTGTGTGCTTATTTTTATTTTATTTTATTATTTTATTATTTATTCTTTTCTTTGGCCCTACCAACGACATCATGACGTTAGCTCCGCCCACACTGTGATGACATCACAGTGGGGTAGTAAATTTTTTGACATCCCATCACTGCTTTTGAACTGATAGGTTGGCAGAAACTGGGACAGAGATGGGAGTTCAGTCTGTCGTGCAGCACTTGGGTTCTGTTGTGTAGCACTTGGGTTCAGCTTCTTAACCAATAAGCCACCACAGTCCCCTGGAACACTATACATCTTCTTGTAAATATTTATGACATTTTATTTATATTTTTCTCTCCAAAGAAAGCTCAAATTATCGAACAATTGTGCTCATCCCACACGCTAGCAAGTTCATGCTGAAGATAATACAGAACAGGCTTCAGCAGTACTGTACGTGGAGAGAGAACTACCAGACGTACAGGCTTGGTTCAAAAGAGGCAGGGGTACTAAGGACCAAATTGCCAACATACATTGGATCATGGATAAAACATAGGAATATCAGAAACAAGTCTACTGTTTCATTGACTACACCAAGACATTTGACTGTGTGGACCACAATAAAATGAGGCAAGTATTTAAAGAGATGGGAATATCAGAACACCTTATATGTCTCATAAGAAATCTATACACGAGTCAAGAAGCAACAATTAGGACAAGATATGGAATGATGGTGTGGTTTGGAATAGGAAAAGGAGTAAGACAAGGCTGCAGTTTGTCACCCTGCCTATTTAACTTATACACAGAGCACATAATGTGCAACACATAGCTGCATGAGTCAAAAGTTGGAATTAAAATCACTGGGAGAAACATCAACAATTTGAGATATGCAGATGACACTACCCTAATGGCAGAAAGTGAGGAAGACCTAAAGAAGCTGCTACTTAGGTTGAAGGAGGAGAGTGCAAAAGCTGGCTTGAGACTTAATATCAAGAAAACCAAGATAATGGCAACAGGCCCTATCAGTCCCTGGAAAATAGATGGGGACGAAGTAGAAGCAGATTACTTTCTTAGGATCTAAAATCACTGCAGATGGAGATTGCAGCCATGAAATAAAAAAGTTACTAATTCTTGGGAGGCAAGCTACGAGAAACCTGGGGAACATAGTAAAAAGTAGAGACATTACCTTGCAAACAAAAATTCACATAGTCAAAGCAATGGTATTCCCAGTGGTAATGTACATTTGTGAGAGCTGGGACATTAGGAAAGCTGAGTGCAGAAGAATAGATGCCTTTGAGATGTGGTGTTGGAGGAGAGTTTTGATAGTCTCCTGGGAAGTGAGGAGAACAAATAGGTCGATCTTAAAAAAAATCAACCCTGACTGCTCCTTAGAAGATCAAATAGTAAAGATAAAGTTAAAGTACTTTGGACATCAAATGAGATGATTCACTCGAGAAAGCCTTGATGCTGAGAAAGGTGGAGGGCAAAAGAAAAAGGGGGCGGCCAAAAATGAGATGGCTAGATGGTATTGTGGAGACAATGGGCACAGAACTGAGCGAGTTGAGTAGGATGGTGGAGGACATAAGTGCCTGGCGGACAGTGGTTCATGGGGTCACAAAGGGTCGGAGTCGACTGTGCAACTGTTGTTCAACTAAACAACAACAACTGTTGTTCAACTGAACAACAACTCCTCTTTCCAAAGTTTTACATATTCTTTTCCTGCCCTTACTCTTTCCCCCTTCGCTAAAACATATTCAATAAATTCTCCAAATATCTCTCTAAAATCAGACTTTTAAAAGAATCCTATTCACACATGAACCTATTATTTATTGCCATATTCCATGTCTCTTTAAACCAGTCATCCAATTCAAATTCACAATCCATTTTCCATTTTTTAACAATAACCAATCTCAAAGCTGTTACCATTATAATGATAATTTCTTTCTTATTCCTTTCTATTTGTTTATTTCCTCACCCAAGATTTTTGTAAAAAAAAACAGTCTTCCCAGGCTGAGGCTAGCACAGGTAAAAAGTCTCACACCAACCTTGAAATTGGAGTCACTAGCCACTGATGCTCCCTCCAACATTCTGGGATCTAACAGTGACAATGGATTTGTCCCTTATGTATTTTTATGTAAGAGTACCTGAGCTATTCAAAGGCAGTCATGTCTCCTCACTGGTAGAGCTTCCTTCTACTAGCAGAGAGGTATCATAGTCTCATCCTATGACTCTCAGGTAATGGCAACTGTGTGTTGCAGGCTAATCTTTCTCACACTAGGTCAGGCGAAAGATGCCTTCATTTTGGCAATTTCACATTTGGCCTAGACATGGAAGAAGAAGAAATTCAACAAATCTAAAGGATATGGTTATTCTTCCATTGCTTCATGTATAATTGACACACAGGAGGAATTAATTGGAAAGTATAAATTACACGCAAACATGTTTTATGTTAGCTTTCTGCCAAGAATACAGATTTTTTTGTCTGGGTGGTGTCCATTGCAGTTATTATCTGTTCAGGTAAAATGCATCAAAATCTAAGACTTTGAAACAGCTTAACTTCCAGGTTTGAAATTAATATTTTTAGATTTGTTTACTCTTGCCAGTATTTCCCAAGAGACAGCAGTACATTTTTCATTCCTATTGATTTGAAGATAACTCATTATGTTTGCCCTTTTTTAAAAGTGCTCCTTGAAAAATAAAAATGTACTCAATTAGAAAGCAATGAATTATTTTCAAAACCTTCACTGGAGTTCTTCTAATAAAATATTGGTCATTGCTTCAACCTGTTTTCTATTCATATACATGCCAGTGTTAAGTATTTTGAATGTGCTAGAAATTATAATTCCCATTCAGTAGTAGCTATTATGGGTTTTATATCTCCCAATGTCTCCCCTTAGCTATTACTCACTATTTTATATTCTAAGGATTGCCTGAAGGACTTTAACAAGGAACAAGTGGCGGGTTTTTTTAAATTACAGTGCTCCACAATCTCTGGGTTTTCTGTCTCTTGTAGGAGACATCTTAGCCTTTGTTTAAATGCATTTGAGGGAATTTAGTGCTGTGGCAATGGATTTAGTTCCTAACCGATGAAAATTAGTCATTATCTATGGTGGGAACACAGAACATACAACAGATGGATATGTGTATGGCTTTCTTCATTATTGCTGCCTGGGAACCCTAATGTAGCAGAGCAAACTCGCCATTCTACAAGGCAATTCTAAAAATAGGGCACCTCCAAACAAAAATTTGTAACTTTAGAAATGAATCTTTGAAGAACTGAATCATTCATAATAAAGACTTATTTGGATTATATGTACCAACTAGGTACATTTTTGTTGGGCTTCAGGCACAGGTTTTCAGGTATATTTCCCTTTATTGACAATTTATCAACTAGATGGAGAGGTATGTCTCTTTGGCTTGTGCTGGACCACTCAGTGAATTTTGATATCATTGTCCATATTCTTTGGCACCACCGGTCTGGTGGAAATAGGATATGACTGGTGTTCTGCTGGCTTCAGTCCTTTTCAGAAGGTATTGTTGAAGGAACTTCTATTAATTTTTTTTCCCAATTGGCTCATAGCATCCCATCTGAGTTGTAGTCTGTGTCTACATGAAATCTCTGGAAAAGTTTCTGCAAAGATTGCGCAGTAGTGCATATTAATAATGGGTTTCTGCCATCTCTTGGGAAGATTGCTGGAGGAGCTATCCAGAAAGAAAGAAGGGGCAAAACATTGAAAAGCATGAGAACTATGTGTGATGTATTCTTGGTGAGTTTTTGAGGGCTTCTTCTTTCAAGTCCAGATCAAACTTTGAACTGCCAAAATGAAGTCACTTTCTTGGCTTTGCCATTTGTTTTGAGGGCTGTGTATGCGTTACAGAACAAAATTAACATAGGCTTTGTTGAGTTGATAGAGGGTGTCATGAAAAAGTCCAGTTCTGAGTTTTACTTTTTCCTGAGATTTTGCCTCCCTGGGCATTCGCCCCATCCAAGATGGAGATTTCAATGTGTGGGAAACCCTTTAGAACACATACCAGAGAGATTGGAATGTAAACATGCTGGCCTAGTGGGTTGGAAGAGATGGAGCCTAATGTGTGATGGACATGTCATGCTGTAAGATCATTGGTTGGAATCCTTTGGGGCAGTGATGCCCAAACTTTTTTCCTGTGGGCCAGTCCCACCCCCGACACACAGCTGTGGGGGCCGGAGGTGGGCTGTCCCCACTGCTGACAGTTTTGATCTCAACAGGGATGGCGACGGAGGCAGCGACTGTGCTTCTTCCAGGCTGCTCTGAGCAGCCTCTTACTCGAGCCTTTCCCCTCAGCAACCTGTGCTGAAGCCAATTGCTGCCTTGGGGGAATTTTCAGAGAGTCCTGCATGTCAAAATTCACAGCTCTAAGAGAGCCCCTTAGTGCGCTCAGGATGACATCATCCTCTTATGTCACAGACCTGCTGTTAAATAATACATTTTGTGTCAGAAATTACTCTGGGTTGAAAGGATTTTTGTTGGAGAAACTCTTCTCAGGGGATGCCCAAATGAGGTTCCTTTCATGTCCCCAAGATCTGTCGTGCATTACTCAGGTATCAAACCCTGATCTTCCAGTCTCCAAGCTCAGCGTCTTTACCACTAAGCCACTGCAGTGCTGCTAGACCTGCTGTTTATTAACTAATTAAGACACGTTTAATTGCCTAGTAAATTTCTATTTCCTGCAAAGCAAAACCATAACATCAAATCTTCTGATCAATATAATCAAATGACTAAGCCATCCAGATGCGTTAGCAGTTAATAGACCTGCTGTTTATTAACTGTTACCATATTGCTAACTCATCTGGATGGCTTGATCCAAGGAGTCTCTCTCAACCTGTGGCCTGAGGGCCAGATGCAGCCCATGGCACCATTTCATGTGCCCCCTCCCGACTCCACCAAACCAGGAAGTGCCATGTGGCAGAGGAAGGGCAAAATGGCCGTCTGGCCCCTGAAGCTGTCTGAGAGAGTATGACCTGACCCCTGGCTTCATTGTTTGATTATGTTAAACAGAAGATGTGATGTTATGGTTTTGTTTTGCAGGAAATAGAAATTCACTAGGCAATTAAATGTTTCTTAAATTTCAAAAATAGAAAGAAAGAGGGAAGGAATAGAATGGAAAGGAAAGGAAAAGAACAAATGTTATAGGGCCAAATTGTCTCCAGTTATTCAATTAAAAATAATAATGGGCCTAACATTCCAGCTGTTACAAACTACTTTTCTTCTAGATTGGACAGATGGGTAATATTTTTTGCTGAAGAGAAGGCACATCAACAGCAGCATTTTTTGGAAAGGAGTCAGAATGCAGGGGAGCTGTCAATTATTTTTCTCATGGAATTTTGCTACCCTGAGGATTATTTACCTATTAGAGAAGAACTTTCATCCCCCGCCCCACCCCCACCCCCACCCCCAGAAAAAATATCTGAGGAGAAGAGATTGCCTTTAAGGCTAATGTACAGTATATTTGGGGGGATAATAGGTAAACAATCTCTGCTTGTAATGCCATGCACCCTTTCCACTGACACTGAATTTAGGTGTTTGGATGAACAATGGTTTGGAAAACAAAGAGGAATAAAACTGGTTTCTAAAAATTCCTATGTGTAGTAAAGATTTATGTTACTGACATTAATTTATATTTTTTTAGAAAAAATCTATAAAACATCTTGACAAAAGTCCTATAAGGTTTCAGAATATGTGGAAAAAACTAGACAAAGAAAAATTCAAGTGGCAATTGTTTCTAACTCCCTATTTACTGAAAATACACAGGAGAGAAACATACTGTCAGGATACACTGCAAGATTCCCAGAGATGTAATGCAATTTAGCTAGAAACACGATGATTTTGTCATGCTTATAGCCCCTAATCAGTGACACAACACTTTCCCCCCAAAAAATCCCTTTCCATAAGGATAGGTAAAGATGAAGGTTGCCCATGGTTGAAAGCAGTCGTATCCAACTCTAGGGTGCTGTGCTCATCTCCATTTCAAGCCAAAGAGCCAGTGCTATCTGCATCTGCAGACATTTCCATGGTCATGTGGCAGGCATGTTCTGCCCCTGAAGTGCACAGAATGCTGTTACCTTTCCACCAAAGCAGTACCTATTTATCTACTCGCAATTTATTGCTTTTTAACTGCTAGGTTGGCAGGAGCTGGGACACAGATAGAAGCTCACTCTGCCATGCAGCACTCAGGTCCAAAATTCCAGTTGTCAACATTCTAGTCACCAAGTTCAGCATCTTAGCCACTAAGCCACTATAGTCCCTTTACCATAAAGATATAAATTTGCAGCAGAAAATGTCGCTGTGTAGCATTTCTCTTTTCAGATGCCCCAATTTGGAAGACTGAGCACAGACATGGGTTATGAGCAGATGCTTAGAAAATGTTTCTGGCTGAACAGAAAAGTTTGGTGCATTTTACAGCTAGCCATGCAGCAAGGTTTTCTCATCAAATTTCCCTGGTGCCAGTTAGATTTTTTTCCAACACAGAAAATGAAGAATGGTTCATTTAAGGAAGAGCTGAACACAGTGATATGTTACGGGTGTGTTGCTGAACCTTGAAATAGCTATGCAGCCAGCACCAATTTAGGGTTATGTAATTTAGCTCTAGAATGCCTGCTGGCTCCAAGTTATTGCAGAATGAACACTGACTCATGAGAAAAGCCAGAAATGGCTGGCAATTCGTAGGTAAGCTGGGCCTATCTTTAATATAATGTTGCAAAAGAGAATTAAGATGTATTTCACAGACATTAACAGAAAGGCTTGGTATGAATAGGAAGGCTATGGGATCCAAAGCACAATGAGATTTGTAAAATGCAATTGTGTGGAATACTTCACAATAGGGAGGCATGCATTTATGGATTTAAAAAATGCAAGCAGCAAATGAATTGTTAGTTTTTAACCTAGAGTGCTTGTAGTTTATGAGTATCCCTGGAAACCAAATGCTATTATCAGGATAATATTTTCACACACAGTTTTACAGATCTTAGACAACTAGCTCCAGCAGTTTGGCAAATGAGAACTTCAGATTGTAACTGGAAATGGAAATAAGTTGAAAACAGAAAGCACACAGAATATTCACTTAAATAAGAATAATTATCAAGTCAGTTCTTATTTATGGTGCCCGTTTTTAGGATTTTTAATGTAGAGAACACATAGAATTAAATTTTCTGTTCTCTTCTTCTGAGGGTATCCTGGGACTATGCAGCTTGCCTATGACTACATAGGCTAGCTCCTCTCTCAGAAGACCACAGTGGGGAATCCAACCCCTCAGCTCTGGCTCAGCAGCCAGATACCTAACATTTGAGTTATCCTTCTAGCTCATTTATTTTATTAGGTCAAACAAAATCTCAGGCATGGAAGTAATTGTGGGGAAAATGTGAACATTGATTTTGGCGCAACAACGAAATTTGCATGTAAAATTTGCATGAATTGACAACATCAAAGAGCTATTTTACAGAGCCCTAACTTTGTTGTATGATTGCTGCCACAAATCTGCTTCATTCTAAATTGGTGCTCAAGAGACTTTTGAATGCTACACATTCAGAATAAAGTTGCAAAAAAGAGAGGGAAATCTGTTGAGGCATTTCTGGCTGCTCTTCAGCTACTAAGTAAGACATGCAGTTATGGAACATTGACTAGTAAGAGACCAGCCAGTATTGGGAATTACCAGCATCAGAAAAAAGGCTGAGGGATGATCAAAAATATTATTGTATGTCACTAGAGTAGTCACCACAACTGAATGCCAATACAGTATACCCCAACAAAGAAAGCACCTGGACGTTGGACCAACTGGGCGAGGAGGACTCTGGCCGGGAGTGCCAGGACTTGTTTCACCTGCCGGCGCTCCCGAGCCTCACCCCCACGCCGGGCTACAAAAGCCCCCTGCAGCGGGAGGCTTTCCCGGCACCCTGACGTCAGACCAACTGGGCGAGGAGTACTCTGGCCAGGAGCGCCAGGACTCATTTCACCTGCATGCATGCCTGAGCCTTGCACCCATGCCGGGCTACAAAAGCCCTCTGCAGCGGGATGGTGCCATGGCTTCTAGAGCATGCTTGTGGTTAGGGTAAAAGCCCTGACAATGTTGGATCATGTACTGTATTTTTACATTGTATTGCATTACTGAGACTATGTCATGTATATATAAATGGAATTGTATTTTTGTAACCTTATTTTGCAGTGTGGTTTTGTTTTATTGCACTGCTGTACTGTATTGTTATATTTATTGTATTATACTGTAAGAACTGTGATTATGCTATATGTTATATTACTTTTGATTGTCTTATATGTATGGTTTCTGTAAACCGCCCTGAGTCGGTTGTACCGAGTAGGGCGGTATACAAATCGAATAAATGAAATGAAATAAATGAAAAATGAAATGAAATTATCTGGCATTCATGTATGGACACAAAAATGAGAGGGGGGAAGAAAGAATACACATCACATTACTTATGGAAAGTCTGTATTGGCAGAAATAGATCACAAATCTCTAGGCACCATAGCAAAATCAAAGGTCTAGAACAGGCCCCCCCAACCACTCCTCCATATTGCTTAACTATGGCAGGGCTCTGCCCCCTGACTGTATGTAGTGTGATACCTCACTACCCAAGTCCAATGGCGTGGCTGTCAACCTCTTGAAATCTTGACAATTGAAAGCTTCAAAGAACCTGCCGAATTGCAAATGTAGTCAGGTTTTTCACATAAAATATGGAAAAAGCATTAGTTTTGTTTTGTACTCAAGGCTCATGACACATTCAGGAGCAACCTGAACTTCAGGCACAGAACAGTGGAAGATGACTTGTATTGAGTCAAACCATTAGGACATTTAGCCCAGTACTATGACTAGTAATGATTTCCCAGAGTTTCAAGAAGGACTAGCTGGAGTTGCGGAGTGGCAGGAACTGGATATTCTGCATGCAAAGCATGTACTCTGCCATTGCAAAACTGGCTACATATTTAAGTGCCTTTGAAGGAAGTTGTTTTTGACAAAGGTTACCAAAGAATTTTGGAGTTTTTATTGATGTTCGCCGGCACACTTTTAACTCTGGGGTGTCTTTTAAGAGCTTGATGACATCCATCAGGGGATCTTAGAGCCTAAATGGGCTGTCCAATGAAGGTCTTCTTCCCCAGTTTAAACAATTTAGATAATGGGACTGTGAAATTGGAAGGCTGTTTTATAATCGTTTTTAAATTGCATGCGTATCCTTCCTGCTGTGCATATAAACTGCAGCATCTTTTTACTTTAAACTCTGTATGTGAATACATAATTACAAGGACATGATTTTCACTGTTCCACAAGACTGTTTTCATCTGATAACAATCTGATTTCTGTTTATATCAATTAAATCATGCACTTATGCAAAACCACCAGGTAACACAGGAAGCAAAAGACTGCTGTTGCTACGTGTTGTCCAGTTGCCTCCATCTTATGGTGACTCTATGGTGAATAATTTCCAATATGATCAGTCCTCAGTAGCTCTGCTCAACTGTTTTAAATTGTGGCTTTATTTATAGGATCAATTGATCTTCTATTTGGTCTTCCTCAGCCTGTTGCAATCAACTTTTCCCAACATTATTTTCTAGAGCATCTTACCTTCTTATTATGTGCCCAAAGTAGGATAGCTTCAATTTCACATTTTTTTTTAGTCTGGAAAGAGCTGTTGAAGTCTTTATGTCTATCCTGCAAGTTTGATTCCTATAATGTAATACCTTTCAGTCTGCAGATACATACATACAAACATAAATCAAATGTATCTGCAGACTGGCAGGTATTACATGACAGGAATCAAACTTGCAGGATATTGAAAAGGTCAAGAAAAGCACTAGCAATAAACAAATTCCACTTTAAATATACATTGCTTATGAAAGTCAGTGATCTCTATTTATTTATAAAACTGTACTTTGATGAAACAGGGGGCCATTATTTTCCAGTTGTTTTCTGTTCATTCTTCCTAACAAAATAATTGAAATAATTGAAACATAATACTTATTTACCTACTTTGCCATAGAGTTCAAAAACTGTCAGCTTAGTTATGTGCAAGGCAGCAGGGTCCATCTTAATGAAAAACATTCACCAATTTTTTAATATAAAAATGCAAGGTGAGGAAGACAAATTTGCTGTCCTTTGTATAAAGAGGGGGGGGGGAGATGGATGTTTTAAAAAACAATCAACCACCAACAGGATAAAATCTGCCTGCTGATCTCAAAGGACAACCTATTAGAGAAACAAGTAGTTTATTTTGCCTTGACTATGAAAAATGAAAAAAAAAATCCATTTTGAATTAGACCTACTAGCACAGGATGCTGTTGGTTTGTATGTCAAGAGTGCCTCCACAAAGTTAAAAAAAGTCTTGGACCTAACAGTGCTGTTCCTGGAGTGTCCATGGATCTTTACACAGCAGAAATATCTGCTAATGGAAATGTAGACATTGATTTTTTTGTCCTGTGTCTTATTTCTTCACCTATTGTGTCTGACAGTGGACATTTTTGTTGTTCAGTCGGACAGTTAAGTCCGACTCGATAGATGTTAATCACAAGGATCTATTAAAAATAACTAGCTGCAGTGTTCTAAAATATTATTCTTAATATAGTCAAACATCAAAATAAGAACAGTTTGACTTAAGAAAAACTCAAAATACATTCAGAAATCTCAGGAAAAATGAGGTTCGAGATACACTTTTTAATAGGATTTTTTGAGATACAAAATTCAATTCATTCCTATGTGCATTCAACGCATTCCTATGGGAAATTCAAGATAAGAATTTTTTGAGATACAACCAACCTTGAGGAACAAATTAAATTTGTATGTAGAGGTCTGACTGTATGAGATTAACATCTCACACTTCTGTCTGGCTGGACATCCCACTACAGTAATGAAGTAGACCATACAGCCAGTGACTCAACGCTGAGTGTCAGGTGGCAATTAACTAACCTGACTCCGTAAAGGGGCCAATGGCTATAGGCGGATGAAGCCCTTTAGGTGGGGTGATGGTCACCCTCAGTGGAGGAAATGCCACTGGAAACCATTATATTGGGCCCAATGGCAAAATGAGTGGAGGAGGAACTCTGATTCCCAATGGTCATGGAGGTGGAAGAGACCATGCCAGATGGACTGGCTGTGAAGGTGCACCTTGTCCATATCCTCAAGGCTGCAGCAGTCCATTGCAGTCCTGGTGTTAAATCCTGCATGTCGTGCTTCATGTGATGGCTCCAAGATAATAGTGTGTGGGTCAGTCATGCTGAGCTAACCTAGATGCCATATGACCACTGCTTTTTCTTTTATTAATATGTTTTAATTGTGATTTATTTTATGTCTCAAACATTCTGTGTTATATTTTAATTGCAGTCATTTATTTTTGTTTTTTATTAGCCCACCCAAATGAGGATGACCACCCATCCCACTTCGAACTGATAACGTTTTAGGCTGTTGAAAACACAAAGCTTTTATAAAACATGATATTTGGAGGTGTAAAATACCAGCTCCAGTTATGAATAATAGTTTGGTAAAATTCCTGGTTTAATAAAATGAAGGAACAAATAGTAGAAAAAACAGTTTGCAATTAACAGACACACTGAAGAATTAATCAAATATCATTAAACAAGCAGCATCACCTGATTCAGTTTTTGCTTAAGATCAGGTTCCAACTAATTAAGAACAATTGCCTCATAGATTAATGACTACCATTGTTCATGAATGTTCTAAGAATGTATGTTATACCACCCATATACAATTTGTAATCTATCCTGACTGTATGTTGGGGAGCAAAGTGGGGTGGAAATGGATGGGAAAAGTTACTTTTCTAGAGAAGAGTTCCCAGAATACTGTCACCACCTTGCTTCCTGGTCAAGCTGGGTGAGATTGTTTTCTTAACTGTAGTTTCTCATCTCTGCTCCCTTAAAATGTGTGTAACTTTCTTAGTATCAACAGTCTCCAGATTTTAAAATAAAATACCAGGATTGTGAGCAGGTGACAACTGAAGAGCAGGTGGCAGTCATGGCCAGGAGGGCTTCTTGCTCAACTTCGAGTGACTCGCCTATCACACCCGTTCCTGGACTGGGACTCCTTGCTTATGGTCACACATGCTCTGGTCACTTCCAGGCTAGATTATTGTGATGCACTCTACATGGGGCTGCCCGTGATGACCATTCGGAGGCTGCAACTGGTTCAAAATGTGGCTGTCCACGTGGTGATGGGTATAGCTGTTATGCCCATGGCTCACCTCTGTTGCGGGAGCTGCATTGGTTGCTGGTGTGCCTCTGGGTGCAATTCAAGGTGCTGGTGATTACCTTTAAAGCCCTACATAGTAGTAGACCAGGTTACGTAAGAGACTGCATTACCATAAGGACATCTGCCCATCCTACCAGAGCAGACTGAAGGGGCTCCCTAATGGTTCCATTGGCTAGGCTTGTCGGTGCTGCTGGTGGGGCATCCCCCCCCCCCCCGCCTTGCTGGCTTATATGAAAGGCCATTCGGGTTTTAGTTTTAACCTATTGTGAATGTTGGGAGAACATTTTAATGTCTTTTAAATGTTAAATGTTTTTATGATTTTAATTGCTGTAGGGATGTTTTTATACTTGTTTTTATGTTTGGTTGTAAACTGCCCGGAATCATTTTGGCGAGGTGGCAGAGATAGAAATTGAATTAATTAATTAATTAATTAATTAATTAATTAATTAATTAATTATTTAATTAATTAATTAAATCTAAATGGATGACAAGGCCTGCTCTTTACAAAATGACACATCTACACAATAGAGTGTACATAGCAAGTACTCTGGTGTTTAAACACCAGAACTCCACTATGCCATAAGTATACTTGATTTGGTCAACACATAGAATGGGGAGTACCTGTTCTGCTTCTAAAATCATGCTATGATTGTGGCATCCAAAGAGGAGAGGCCCTTGTTTGTTTGTATGTAAGCAATACATGAGGAAGAACCCTGGAAATTGGGATTATTGTTTTCCTCTTTAGACTCCTTGATCACCATGTGTTGGAAATGATGATGTAATAGGTAAGGCTAGGTACTCACCTCTAAGCATGTTAATGAAACCAGACAATTGTTCAATTGTCATTTGCCTCAACAAGATAAAGGCTAATGTTTATTTCCTTGGATGCTGGGATTCCAGTTAATGTTTATTTCCTTGGATGCTGGGATTGCAGTAAAATTCATACTGGCTATTATTTTGGGATCCAGGAGCTGATTAATTCAATATCTTGGGGCTACTAGGTCACCCTTGCTCGAAAGCCAGTCGTATAGGGTTCAGTGCTCATCTCTGTTTATAGCCAAAGAGTCAGTGCTGTCTGCGTCTGCAGACATTACTGTGGACATGTCACAGGCATGCCTCAACCCTGGAGCCCATGGAATGCTGTTTACCTTCCCAGCAAAGTGGCCCCTATTTATCTACTTGTAATTTCTTGCTTTTGAACTGCTAAGTTGGCAGGAACTGGGACAGAGACGGGAGCTCACCCTGTCATGCAGTACTCGGGAATCAAACTTCGACCTTCTAGTCAGTGAGCTTAGCATCTTAACCACTTGATCCACCGCAGTGGGGCTACTAGACATTATTAACTAAACACAGTTTTCTCATCTGCCCCAAAGGAGAAAACTATATCAAACATTGCAGAAAGCTTCCCTTCTTTCTCTGAGAATAGCACAATAATGACAGCTTTTATACTGATATATGGATTTTATTGATTCTGATGCTGTTTATATGATTCTGCATCTGACTGCATCTGTTTCATACTGCTATTCTCCTCAGATTGGTTATCCAACTGTTCTCTAGCTAGACCTGTCAACACAGAGGAACCCCTCAGGATATCCCAGACTGCTGTGAAGAGTCAGTTTTAATTTAAATTTAAATTTTAACAGATGTCTCTGCTTCTGCTGCAAGTGGGAATGTTGACATATTAAAGGAATGTGTTTTATTACAAAGCTCTGCAGGCCTTCGTCCAAAATAATGCTAGCAGAGTGAAAATCTCCACTAGTGCAGCATCGTGGATCAGGCTCTTGCAGAAGTGGTTCTGCAAGCAATTACAATAGGATGGCATTGGATCCAACCCTTGTGCTAACTCTGAAAAAGTCCAAACTGCTAATCTAATGGGTCTTGTACTAGCATCACAGACATCAAACAGGCATCACTGACTACTTGTCAAAACTATAGGGGGGAACCCTTTAAACACAGGCTATCTAAGTATATAATCTATTGTATTCTGTAATTTGCTCTCATAAACGTTCCCACCACAAGATCTCTGAATGTGACATTGTAAGATAAGTTGACAGGAAACATACACAATTTGTATTTCTTGAATTAACAGAGAATTAGGACATAGCTATCCTTCAATATTTCCACTTCTCAGTTAACTCTAAGTTCTGCGAGTAAAGCTGTGCACCAAAAAGTATATCTTAGAGAAAATGGGTGTAAAATGCATTTTATTAGTAAAAACAAGTACAAAAATAAATCTGTAAAGGAAAACAGCGCATTTTGAATCCCTTTCATAGGAGGAATGCATTTCGAATAAATAAATAAAAATTGAGCCAAGATCTTGGCATTTGACAGCTGTGGAATTGGGAACTGGAAATTTGTAATAATAATAATGAGGATGAGGATGAGGATGAGGATGATGGCGGCAGCGGCAACATTTATATACCACCCTGTAGTGCTTACTGTACTCTCTGGGTGGTTCACAAGTTAATTACCATTTTGCCCCCAAAATCCTTGGTACTTATTTTACAGACCTCAGAAAGATAGAAGGCTGAGTCAACCTTGATCCCTGTCAGGATCAAACTCACAACATTTTGGCTGCAGTACAGCAGTTTAGCCACTCTATCACCACCTTTTCCTCCAAGAATCCAAAAGATTTTCCAGTCCCCCAGAGCAAGTTTTAGCAGACCATCATTAGAGTCCAGTCATACATATAAAAACTTTCTTTAAAAATTTATAGTTTATGAGAAATGCCTAGAAAATGCATCCTGGAAATGGAAGCAGAAATAGGAGACAGTGAACTGAGGATGAAAAAAAGGAAACTACCACACTCTGAAGCTGTTAGCTATGTTCATCTTTAACCCACATCCAGTTGGTGTTCATTTTTCTGGGGGAAAGTTTTTTATCCTATGCATTTGTTTACTTATTACTAGAGCTGAGATCATTAGGCTGAGAAGTATTCTGTATATTAAAAATTAAATGCTAATGTAGATGCTTCAGTTGTCTAGTATAGCAGTCTTTTGGAGACCCAGCCAAAGCATCCAAGCCTTGTAGACCAAGGTTGCCTACCAATGTTGGGATTCTCTTCATGCGCCATATTTTCTGAGATCTCATATTAGAGGTGTATTCAAACATTTTTGCCTATGTTAACACAACTCATGCTAGAATGATTTATTCACCCTGGATTAGACTAAAGTATTGTAAATGAGATGGTTTATTTACTGGTTTTGGTTACAAATTCCAGAATAGCCAACCAACCTGCCTGAAATATCTTAGGAGTCATGGTGCAAGAAAGTAACATTACCAACCATTGGAAGTGAACTGTTAATTGATACTACAGTATGATACCCATTTAAACACATAAAGGTAACTCATTGAACATCCTGTCCAATCTTATGAAAATTAGAAGTCAAACTTTGTGACAATTTCATTTGTCATCTGAGAAACAGTGTAACTAAAGAGAGAAAATGTTATTGCTTAGGGATAAATCCATTCACCAAGTAAAACTCAAAGCACATTGTATAACCATTAGTAGTAGTAATTTGCTTGGTGTTGACCATAACAAACAATATACAAAGTTCATGATAGGTGAAGAACAAACAAGCAAAAAACCCTGGTGGACACATTATACAAATGCAGCAATTTTCACAAACAAAGCACATTAGAGTTTAGAATTAGAATTAGAAGCTTTTAATCACCATAATTACAAGCTCTAGAGCTGATTTCATAATATGCAAAGAGCTCAAGACAAAAGACCTTGCTGAGTCCTAGTAATATATGGTCCTTGCTGAGTCCTAGTAATAGTTTAAAGACTTCAATCCTAAACCAATTTCAATTTATCTCAGAAGGATATTGTTCACTGAACTCTAGAGTTGGATACGACTGGCTTTTGCAAGGGTGACCTTTACCTTTACCTATCATATAATACCTATCATATCCTATTTCCCAACCTTCTTCATCAGGCTGGGCATTGCACAACTTTGGGTACAGGTGACAAATATGAAAGTCCAATGGAAACATAAATTTTGTCTCCAACTTTTTCAGTAAGAGATTTTCCAGGTTTCTGAGTATTCTGTGCTCACCCAATGTAAGCACCACATGCTTATAGAATGACTACTAACCCTTTGTGTACAGAAATGGAGTGTGACAATCTATGCTACATTCATTAATAAGGTTAAAGCTAAAACTTGTGGGATCCTCCAGCCCCAGTGGGGTTAGCGAGGCTGCCATCTGCCCTTCTAGGCTCTACAATTTCCTGTCATAATGACTGCAACCAAAAAGGATTTATTAAGAAATGGGAAGAGTTAAAAACCAGTCTTAACTTTTCTTGGCCTTGTTCTCTTCACTTCATCAATCTCAGTTGTAGCAGAAGGTCTTATTACTACACATCTTAGCAGAGGTCTACTCATCATCATTGGTAGCTATTGACTGTTTAAGGCAACAGCGCCAGGGTCATTATGCTGAAATCCACGTTAAAGTTTCTATTGCTTTTAGCAGATCTTTTTATTCAAAAAGAAATATGTTACTTATCTATTTTGAAGTGAATAAAAGGTATAAAACCAAAGAACAATTATTGTCGTACTTGAGGCAGCACTGTGATGCTATCTTAGAATTATCAGTGTAACAATTAGATAATTTAATATCCCACTGTCATTGTGTAAAGATATGCTTTCCCTCCTACTTTTACAAGAACTAAATCCAGTCTATACAGTTATAAAGCAATCATTACTTTCTCAGGGTTCATGCCATCTCCCTACTTTCTTTCCATCTGTGTAGCAGAGGAACATTGTCCTTTGCAGTATAACTGGGATGGAACCTTAAATGGTAGGATCTTGCATCATCTTTATTAGTGTTAAGATTAGCACAGACACTACAGATTTAATCTTCATGTGAGGTATGTGAGTGTAGGGCAGAATAAGATAAACTTTCCTACTGCTCCCCATAGTTCCTTTTAAAGTTATGATTGTCCTTCAGGACTTTTAAATTAAGTTCAAAAGTAAGTGTTATCAAGTCAAGTCATTCATACTCAGACTCTTTCTGCAAATGTATGGGGTAGATTGACAAGGAAAAGTGTGAAAGGGTCATTTGCTTTAAGAAGCTTTTCTTTGGGACAATGCTGAAGAGACTGGCTTTTACAAAATGGGTAGTTAATAGAGGGAAGTGTGACATGGTTGATATCTATAATGATTAAGAAGAGAGGTGAGAGATTAGAAATTATACTCTTGTTTTCATTCAAAGAACTCTAGATCTTTTAATGAAATTGCTAGACTAAGAACATAAGAGGGGAAACCCTGGCATTTCCCCTCCTTCATAGATTAATATATATACTACTAGAAGCACACTGATCTTGCTTTGTAACTACAGAATGAAATAACTGAGGAGGAAATCCTCCCAGTCACTGTCACACAAAGTTGTTTGCATCTTCTGAGAACTCATTCATTCATTCATTCATTCATATTTATGCCCCACCCTCAAGGTGGCTTACTGTGTCTGTATGTGTGTGTGTGTGTCATCTCCTATACACACACACACACACACACACACACACACACACACACACACACACACACACACACACACACACACACACACACTTAAAATCATCCCAATATAAACACAAGAAAAAACACAGAAAACAAAGCCAGATGGCATAAAAAGACTCAAGTCTCTAATGAGGAGACAGAAAATGAGTCTGTGATGGGATTTGTTGACTTGTGGACTGTTGAAACTGTGTCACTCCCAAGCTGAGGCAGCCCCTTCACTGTTTCTCAAACCCAAGGGAAATGGAAGTGGGCTTTGGAGAGAGGCTCTGGAGAAATACAGCATTGTGGATTCAGCAATGCAGCTGCTTGGGAGCTGTCCAGCATTTCAGCATCCCAGCACTGCATTTGGGATTTCTGGCTCGCTGCTGAGTTTTCAGAGGAGTGGAACCACAAGAGGAGACAGAAAGGGTGAACGGCACTTTAGTGAGCAAGGTAAGGGGAGAAGGAGGATTGTAAAACAACTTGTAATTCACGCTATCTTGAATGTTATAAACAGCATATGAATGCTTTGGAAAACAATTATGTGGTTGAGTGAACAAGAGAGAGGCATAATCTGCATAGAGATTAGAGTTTTCTTTAGGATATTTTGCTCACAGAAGTATGATTTTATGTCTGTTTATTATTGTACCTGAGAAAAGATTTATGCAGAATGTCATCTCCTGTCTAATATAAGGGAACAGAATTACTTGGAATACATTTCTGTGGTTTCTTATAAATGTCTGGTGTAGTTGTTTTTTTAAAAAATGATGGGTTGCTTCTACAAAAGTCTGGGATTATGTTGACAGTTATTTGTATTTAAAAATTATTTTCCTGATTAAATGTATTTATTCATGTTTAAAATTAATTTCCCTTAGGAAATCTGGTCAGTAGGAGTGGTCCAAATGCAAAACAAGGGTGGAAGAACAATTAGAATGAAGGACTGTGCTACTGGTTTAAGTAAATGAAAAAGGAAGCGCTCAGAATTGTAACTTACCTAAAAATTTGTTTATCTCAACTAGCTGCAAGATTAAAGGATATGAAACAAACTCATAATGCCATACCTTTGAATGCACTGGTCTCACTTGCAAGATTTTTAAAAGCTCAAGTCTGTTGAATTGACATAAACTACAGACCTGATCAGTAGAAACTGATCTTCATTGCTATAGACTATGGATAACCTTTCTTCCCAGGCTGAGCCCAATGCTTCCTGTGCTGATGTTTATGTTGGCTGCTACAGGGCAGGACACCAATGGCACAATATGTCAGCTCCACAACTGATTCCTAACTTTTACATTGCTGTGCCCATCATCTACTCTGTGATCTGTGCTGTAGGGCTCACAGGGAACACGGCTGTCATCTATGTTATCCTGAAAGCTCCCAAAATGAAGACAGTCACCAACATTTTCATCCTAAACCTGGCGATCGCAGATGAGCTCTTCACTTTGGTGCTCCCTATCAACATAGCAGACTATCTGCTGCATCAGTGGCCCTTTGGTGAATTTATGTGTAAAATGATTATCTCCATAGATCAATACAATACCTTCTCAAGCATTTATTTCCTGACTGTCATGAGCATTGATCGATACCTGGTTGTGGTTGCCACTCTCAAGTCGAAGAAAATGTCCTTTCGCACCTACAGAGCAGCCAAGACAGTAAGTGTGTGTGTCTGGGTTTTTGTCACAATCCTTATTTTGCCGTTTAGCATTTTTGCCAAGATTCACACTGAAGAGGGGCGATCTCAATGTGTCTTTGTATTTCCCAGTCCAGAGGGCTTCTGGTGGAAAGTGAGCCGTCTCTACACTCTGATCATGGGTTTTGCCATCCCAGTGTCCACCACTTGCATCCTATACAGCACCATGTTGTACAAACTAAGGCATATGCGTCTCCAGAGCAATGCTAAAGCCTTGGACAAGGCAAAAAAGAAAGTGACAGTGATGGTATTAATCATCTTGGCAGTTTGCCTGTTTTGTTGGACTCCTTATCACCTCAGCACTGTGGTAGCCCTCACCACAGACATCCCACAAACCCCTCTGATAATTGGAATTTCCTACTTCATCACCACTCTAAGTTATGCTAACAGTTGTCTCAACCCATTCCTTTATGGCTTTTTGGATGATACTTTCCGGAAGAGTTTCCGAAAGTTGATTGAATGTGGAACTTCCTCATAAAACCCCAGACTCGTTGTAACCATTTTCAGATATGATGCTGATGCCTGTAGAAGCTTTGTGACGCACACTGGGTAAGAAAACCTCTACCCATGAACCAGATCTAAACTGTAATACATCCAAAGGGCAAGAATTGGTCGATCTTTCTCCTTTAAGAAACCACACATTTCTGTGTTGATGAAGAAATTTGCTGTGTCACCACTGCACATCTGTGAGACTTTCCCCTTTTCCTCCATTTCATACTCCATTTATTCATAATAGATCCCCACCACCACCACCACCATCACCACTACTTTGAGTATAGTATGCACCATATTTATCCAGAAGATTAAAAAGGAAAGAAGCAGAATCACGACAATAACAGAGAGGACATTATTAGTTGAAAAGGGAAGTAATTTGATGTTGGTAATGTCAGAATTTTGGAAATCTAAATAAAGATGTGTAGAGTGCCTTTGCTTCCTGAAAGCAAATGCTTCTAGTTTTATACCTGCGCTACATATGCCTTGCTCTACTGCCTTCTTCCATATTACTTTATTACAGATTAATTGTATGTTTGGCAAGATAAGAGTTTCCATGGCAAAGGAATCTTTTTGTCCTATGGCTGTGGTATGAAACAATTTTTCAAGCTCACATTTTCTTACAAAAATTATATCCTGGATGAGCAGAGCTAGAGCCAGACATTTGTGTGTAAAATACTCATATATTTTTCTCCTTCTTTACACTATCTCCTCTCTTCGAACCCTCTTCTTCCCACTCACCAGCACAAAGTTTAGTAAAGGAAAAAGAGTCTGAATAGTTTTGGTGTAGAAGATTTTTCCAGATTAGGTCATGGGCTGTATAAAGTTTACCCAGCCATCTCTCTGTTTAATGGGGAAAATGTGTATATGCCAGTTTCTCTCCCCCACCCCCAAATTACAAGTAGATGGGAGTTGGAAAGCTCAGTGGTTTAGGTATCTGGCTGCACAGCCAGAGGTTGGGAATTTGATTATCCAACTATGCCTTCTGGGAGAAGTGTCAGACTGTGTAGTCTTGGGCAAGCTACATAGTCCCAGGGTGCCACTAGAGGAAGACAACCTGGAAAGGATTCCCCTAAGACAACCTTGGAAGGGATTCCCCAAGTCAGAATTGACTTGATAGCACACAACTATTATTACTATAAATAATGCTTGATAAAGGTACTTTTGGGCTACAATTCTCAAAGTACATTAACTAGAATGACCATGTTAATATATTTGGGCTTTTTAAATGTACAGTAATGCCTCACATAGTGAGCATCTCGTACAGCATGTACCTCGCTTAACGAGCAGACCTTTCCCCAAAGGTCTGCTTCGTTGAAGGAGCAAAAACTCACTTAACGAGAAGCTTCACATTTGCGGGGTGTTTCGGAAAGTTATAGGTTGATATAAAATAAATAACCAGACATTGTACCATTTTGTCCTGGTAAGATTTACATATTCTTGTTCTCCCCACTGAACATTTTTCTTTACTTCTCTGTAAGACACAAGTGAAGATGGAAAACTATATCAGATACATCAGTATGTTGAGAGCCACCTTCAGTAGGAAGGAGAAATTTCTATTCCAGCGGAACATTAACTACTCCAAATATCAGAAAAGTCTTCAGCTTCTTATTATTTATTTATTTATTTGCTTGCTTGCTTTATTTATAGGCCACCTTTCCCTAATGGAGGCCTCTTGCAACATTCTTTGTAAACTTTAACTGCCAGACTCCAATTAATTAATCAAGGAAATTCTGGAGAAACATCTGCTAATAATGCTCTGTGTATACAATGCCTTGCCAAAACAACATGATTAATCATTTCCAAAGAATGTGCTATAATCCAGATCTTCTATCCAGGTGATACAGTTTAGTACTTCTTTAAAGACTCATCTTCCATAAGGGGTCGTTCAAATACCACATGGCCTAAAATAGGCCATTTTTTGACACACACACCCTGTGACTTTCTGTGACTTTTGACCACCCAGCCCCCCAAAAATCACTTGGTCATTGTCACCAACACTCACTGGGCCAGCTGGCCAAGAAGGGAAGCAGGAACAGCTGTGCAACCCCGATCGGCTTAAGTCAGCGCTGCCCCCATCATTGTCAGTGATGTTTCCTGGGCCAGGCTGGCCAGGGAGGGAAGCAGGTTGGTGGTGATGGTGGTGGCAGAGCTGAGCACATCATTGCCACCAATGCTCCCCGGGCCGGACCAGCCAGGGAGGGAAGCAGGCCGGCGGTGACAGCAGTGGTGGAGCTGAGCGCGTCATTGCCACTGATGCTCCCTAGGCTAGGCCAGCTAGGGAAGGAAGCAGGAACAGCTGTACGGCCCTGATTGGCTTAAGTCAGTGCCACCGCTGCCATCAACAGCAGCCTGTTTTCCTCCCTAGCCGGGCTGGGCCGGGGAGCATCAGTGGCAATGGTGACGCCGGCGGCACTGACTTAAGCCAACCAGGGCTGTGAGCTGTTCCTGCTTCCCTCCCCAGCCAGGCCAGCCCGGGGAGCATCAGTGGCAATGACATGTTCAGCTCCACCGCCACCGCCAGCCTGCTTCCCTCCCTGCTGGCCTGGCCCAGGGAGCGTCGGTGGTAAGTGGCAATGGCGGCAGTGTAACTGACTTTAAAGCCAACTGGGACCCTGCAGTCACATGACTTCACGCCGAACATCCCGTTCTCAGTGATTTCCATGCATTTTGGTCTACCCTCCTCCTAAAATGTTCACGTGGTATTTGAAAGACCCCTAAGATTCTCCATGCTGTTGTGCCTAAGAAGTCCTGAAAATTTAGTTGGTGGGAAATTTATTTGTTTATTTATTTATTATATTTATACCCCACCCATCTAGGAGATTTTCCTATTCTGGTTGGCTAACAACAGAAGACGCACACATTTAAAAATGGTCACACATTTTAAATATATATATATAAATATGCCAGGAACAAAAAACCTATTAGTGATAGAGAGAAATAAAACAAAACACCTAATGCCTAGTCGTTCGCAATATATCCCCAAAAGTCTCTTTAAAAAGAAATCATTTTAACTGTTTTTAAAAATATAGGCAGGGATGGAACCTGGTGTAGCTCAAATGGAAGAATCTTTCACAAAGTTGCTGCCACCACCAAAATAGCTCTTTTCCAAGTCACAGCCTTTCTTGCCAATTTCGGGGTCGGCACCTGGAGCTAAGCCATCTGGGAGGAAAGAGTGATGCAGCCTGATGTCCTGAGGGGAAGACGTTCCACCAGGTAGGAAGTTCTCAAACTGTTTAGGGCCTTAGAACTAACACCTTGAGCCTGATACAGAAAGGAACAGGTAGCCAATGCAGCCCTGCCAAGGCTGGGGAGATATGATCAAATTTTCTCTCTCCAGCTGCTGCATTTTGGACCCATTGCAGCATCTGTATCAGGAACAAGGGAAGTCCCACATAGACAGCATTACAGTAATCAATATACAGTATGAGTCTACCAATGAGATAACAAATGTTGTGAGGGACCGCCTGTCCAAGTAGATAATTTGATACACTTGGAAAAAAACAGCTTTGCTCACCGCTGCAATTTGCACCTCAAGGGTCAACTGAGGATCTAATATGACCCCTAATTTGCATACGTAGTCCCTAGGGGAGAGAGCAATCCCATCCATCCTAGGGGCCAGATCACCTAGTTGGACTGACAGACCCTCCAACAAAACAAAACAGTGAAACTGATGATGGTAACTTCTTCTTTTGTGTCTAGGCCAGATGTAAACCTGCCAAAATGAAGCCACCTTTGGGGGAGTTCATTCTGTAGTTCCTTTTGCTTGACCTAGTGTGAGAAATATTAGCCAGAACAAGGTGGCTGTTGCCCAGGGTATGCCCAATAGTGGTTCAAATACACCACAATCTTTGATGAGGCTCTTTCTGTGTACCCCACTGATAATCACTGATTATTAACAGTAAAAATGTGGAATAGATGAAAAAAGAGGGCTCCCAAGGTCAACTGGATATATCCCTGCAGATTCCAATTTAATTCCCAAATAAGTGAATGGCTAATCCCAAACTGCTTAGGGAACATTTGGATAGAGTGTTGTACTGCATCTAAAATGACAGGGGGGAACACGAGTTGCCACCACCATTCTGAGCAGTACCCAGTGCCAAGATGCTAGCAAAGGCCTCCTGCCATTTCCTCCTTTTAACAGAATGGGACAAAGTCAGCCTTGATGTGAGTGATTTTACAAAGTTCAGAATAGGATTTTTTATTGACATTTATTTCCTTGTTTCAATCAACACCACACTATACAGATGCTTTATTGGAATATAGCTACGTGAATGTCATTTTAGTATAATCACTCTTGTACCTCTTAGGTTTTCATTAAGTTCATGTCACTCCATGAAAGGCAAGGAGAACTCAATGTCCTTTACTATGCCACCCTTATTTGTCTCGTGTTCCCTTTTCTGGGTACTTTGGTTTACCTTCACAACATACTGTACTTAAGGAAGAAATTGTGGATGTAATAAATGTTGCCAGGGGCCTATCATTCAAAAGTCATTCTCGTTGTTGTTGTCGTAGGCGGCGTTGGCGGCATCTTCTTCTTCCATGTCTAAACCAGATGTGAAACTGCCAAAATTTCTGCAGCAAAAGCTTTTCTAAATTTCTTTATCCTAAAAAAGCTATTGCATGTCTTGTTATAAGTAGAACTGTCTCCATTGTCATTCCTTGTGAGGGGAAAAAGCTTGGAAGCTCGATCACAGCTGAAATTGGGAAGCAATCCCAGTCAAGAACAAGAAATGAGGGAAAGGCCACAAGGCTTATAATCATGATTTCTTGATAACCTATGTTGGAAATACACACTAAGCAGTTCAGACAAGTTTGTTCTAAATTGGAAAATTCCCTTAGCCACCAGAGTGTGCTATAAGACTAATTTTTCAGAGAAAATCATTTTGAAGATATATCTACTAGTCCACATTCTCCTTTGGTTAGAGGAAATTAGTTTGATGTCAGGCCCAGAAGTCTGACTATACCAGCAGAGAAATTGTGTGTCTAAAAATCCTTTTTGAAACTGTGGTCTGGATATTTTAGGAGTTATAGGAGTCTGGTCATTATGAGAATTAAATAGTTTTGAAGGAGAGCATTGGGGGCTGACCAGAGGATCTAGGAAGAAGTGGAAACTGAGAGAATGGAATGGAGAAATTCTCTAGAAACAGGAGAATTAATAGACCCCACTCTAGTGGGAAAGTTTTGCAAAGCTGGATTTTTAACAGATTTTTAAATGCATTTCTTCAGAAATCTGAAAATATTTAAAGTCCATGAACCTTTGATGATGCCACTGGAACTCCACATGAGCTGACATGATTCAGAGGTCTCATTGCTTGAAACAGAATTTACATTTTTAAAATTAAAATATATAAAAATATTTGCAAAATTTGGATCACTGGAATATACCCATTCCTAAGTCTCCAGGGAGACAAAAGATCTTGGCAGGTAAAATCTATCCAATTTCACCTCAGTTCATTAACACGATCTTTCTTTTGGTTTGAATTTGGAAGGTCCTTATATTTTTCCTCCTGTCAGAGCACATTTCCTTCTAGGGGTATGCTGAAGAGCCAAGAAGGCTGTGATTTCATAGGTTTATGTCTCTATCTCTCTTCATTCATTGTTATGCTCCCAACTTTTCTCCCTCCACCAAAGGCCTGCATGTAGATCTGAACATGTCACATAGACAAGGCACTCTTCTCTCTGGATCTTAAACACACAAGAAGTTCTTGTTCAAACTTTCTTTCTCCTCTCTGTTCTGGGTGCCAGTTTACTGTTCAAAAACGTGTTTGGTTTAAACACTGACTGGTTTGCATCAAATCTATAAGGCCTTTCAGAACCGGGATATTCTAGAACAATCTCCCCCAAACTGAGATCTTTATCTTTTTGAACTCTAACTCCCTAGACATTGTCTATATTAGCAAGGATAAGTTGAGATGATAGCTATAAAGACAGAATTTAGTCTAATTCTTCTCCCATAGCAATGGCTTAACAACTTAACTGAGCTCCCTCAAACCATAAGTCCTCATAAATTGAACTGCCATCCCACAATATTTGTTACTTTCCTGTTCATTCTTGCTATCTTCAATAATTATGTTTTGAATATATATGAACAAATAAAGAGAGATGTCCTTTTTGGGGGATTAGCCTAACACTTTTGAAGGCCATCTTGCTTTCACATAGTGCGTTACTTAAATGTCACCACAAGATGGGAGCAGTGGGCTAGCCATTACGTTAATATCTGCTCCATAAAAGGTTGTGCAAGAGTAAATTGGAAAGCATTCTGTTTTCACAGCAGTTATCCATGTGCCTATGGGAAACCCACAAGATATAGAACAGGAGCAGAATATCATCTTTCCAACTGAGTCACTTATTTGTAGATAACTAATAATAATTTAGCTTTCAAAGAAAATGTTTGGTTGACTTGATGCAGTGATGGAGAACCTATGACACACATGCCAAAGGGGGCACTCGCAGCCCTCTATGTGGGCACACATGCTGTTGCCCCAGCAATGAGTTCACCCTGCCCCTTTGCCCAGCAACCCAATGGGAGCGCTTCCTTCCCCCCCAACACAAGAGTTCGCCCCCACCCCTCTTCCCAGCAGCCCAATGGGAATGCTTTCTCCCCGCAACACAGAATTCACCCTACGCAGCTGCCCAGCAGCATAATGGGAGGGCTTATTCCCTCCCCCAGCAAAGAGTTCACCCCGCCCCTATGCCCAGCAGCCCAATGGGAGTGCTCCCACCCTCCCACCAGCACACTCCTCTGTCTGGGCACTTAGTCTGTAAAAGGTTCACCATCACAGACCTAGTGGTTCATCAGCAAGTTGATCTGTAAAGTGTTCAGGCTGCATTCGTACATCAGTTCTTAGCAATATAGTACTTTACCTTAGTAAAATCTACAATTGTTCAATGATTGCCATAGACAGATTTGAGACTGTGGAAGCTGCTAGAATGATAATACCGTCCTTGTCTACCACCTCAATTTATTTCCTCTCTTCCTTCTCCGTCCTTGCCTACTACAATTTCTGCCCCATCTCCTTTTCTATAGTTGTAAACCTGAGTGGGGACTGTGGTGGTTTAGTGGTTAAGATGCTGAACTTGAAGACTGGAAGGTCAGAGTTCAATACCTGAGTACTGGACGATGGAGTGACCTCCCATCTCTGTCTCAGCTCCTGCCAACCTAACAGTTCAAAATCAATACATTGCAAGTAGATAAACAGTTACCACTTTGGTGGGAAGGTAAACAGAATTCTGTGTACTCCATTGTCTAGGCATACTTGCCACATGTTCATGAAAACGTCTGCCAATGCAGACAGCGCTGGCTCTTTGGCTATAAACAAAGATGAGCACTTGACAGGGTGTGGAGAGTCCCTGCACAGCAGCACCACCCTAAACACACCAGCTGATGTTCTGGAAGCTGTCTTGAGTTCCCCAGTACAAGGATAAACAAATAGTCTTGCAAGGGAGTGAGTGAGTAAAACAAAAGACTTTAGTTGCTGGCAATAATATACACAAGTGCTGGCTTCTATATACAGTGCAGTGAAATAACATAAACGAAGAAATAATATACCAGGCTTATCTTCAGCTTTCTGTTGTCTTTGAACGAAGACAGGAATGAAAAACAAACTACTCCCAAACCTGGAGGTAGCGTTCTTTGTCCACAATGTGTCCACAAGATATAGCCAAAGTTCAAGGCTTCTTCTGACCGATGGTCACAGGAATCCAAAATGTGGTAGCACAGAAAGCAAGCAGCTGAGAAAGCATCAATGAGAGAGAGAGAAACCCAGAAGCTTGCTCGCTCTTATTTGCTTCACAATAGCTGCTTGTGAAGCAACACCCCTTGGTCTTAAAGGTACAGACCAATATTCCATTGTCAAGTTGCAATATAGACCTATGGCCCTATCATACTCCCCCTTGCAACTTGGACAATTCAATATACACATGTAAGCATTATTACAGTGGATACAGTCATTACAGACATTCAATCATAACATGCCACACATCTCAGCACAATATTTGTGTTTCACAGCAGACAAAGGTTTCGTGAGGAAATCAGCTACATTTTCCTCAGTAGGAATATAGCACAATTCAATAACCTTTCTGCGGACAGAGTCCCTGACATTCAAATACCTTATGTCAGTGTGTTTTGACCTGGTTTTGACACCTATACTGTTGGCAGTCGTGATCGCTGCCTGGTTGTCTTCATATACTCGTACTGGATTATCAGTACCAATACCCATGTCCTTTAACAGCTGTTGGAGGTGGATCACCTCTGTACATGTCAGTGATAGACTGGAAAATTCCGCCTCCATGCTAGACAGACTAATGTGCTTCTGTCTAAGCGATTTCCAGTCTACTAGGGAATTACCTAACAGTACAGCCATGCCAGAAGTAGACTTCCTAGTCTCAATGTCTGTGGCAAAGCTGGCATCTGCGTACACCGTGAGTTTTAGTTCTCCCTTAGGTTCTAAATGGAGCCCCTTATGCAAAGAGAACTTCAAGTACCTAAGTACTCTCTTGGCAGCCTGCCAGTGACGAACTGTAGGCTGTTCGCAGTGCCTTGCCAACTGGTCCACTGCATAGGCAATGTCGGGACGAGTCCAGTTTGCTAAGTAGGACAAACTACCTACTAGCGACCTGTAGATCCCGCTATCAAAGTCTGGGCTCTTTGGCGTGTCACGGAGGAAATCTATGGCCATAGGAGTGCGACAGGGCTTTGCCAACTCAAGGTTATAAGCTTTTAATAACTGACATATTTTCTTAGCTTGAGTCAGCCTAAAACCAGTAGTGGTTCTGGTGATATCTACCCCTAAATAAGACTTGATGTTGCCCAAATCTTTTAATTTAAAGCGTTCCTTAATGCTATTAATGACAGAAATAGCAGACTCCTCAGTCGGTGCCATTATCGCAATATCGTCCGTGAACACAAGTAACATTGTTGTTACACCCCTGGACACCCTGCGGAAGAGACAAGGATCAGCAATCCCTGCCTCGAACCCAATGCTCTTTAGGTGGTCTACTAGGCAGGTATTCCATTCAAAACCCGACTGGCGAAGCCCGTACAAACTTTTCAAGAGCTTCCAACAACAGTTCGTGTCAGTAGGTTTTGATAATTCTGGGGGTTTCTGGATATACAGCTCATGTCGCAATGGAGCATTTAAGTAAGCTGTTGATATATCCACGTGCCTGACTACTTAATTGTTCTTAGCAGCCCAGGTCAGAGCTGCTCTCAGAGTAGTGGCCCTGAGAGTTGGGGCAAACACTTCATCATAATCTGCCTGACTCTGGCCAAAGCCTTGAGCGACTAACCTCGCTTTGCACAAAGGCTGGCCATTTGCCCCATGCTTAACCTTAAATACCCATTTGCATCCAAGCACCCTTTTGCTTGGTGGGGTAGGCACCTCTTCAAGACTTTCAGATCTTTAAGAGAGGCTAGCTCTTTATTCATGGCCTCTTGCCATGGCTTCCTATCTTCTGGAGGAAATTTACACAGATCAGTAAAGCCCATTGGCTCTACCAAGGCTGTACATGCCTGATAACGATCCGGTGCCTTTCTTTCTCTGCCCGATCGCCTGAGTACAGGCGGTTCAGGCTCAGGAGAGGTCTCCCTTTGGGAATCCTCCTCCTCCTCAACCTCTTCCTCTTTGATCACAGGGAGTTCACTATCTTGTGACAGTTCAGGTACATCCTCTTTCTTAATTGTGGTCCTGTCTATACCTGAAGAACCAGGAGTGTGGTCCTGAGTACCTGAAAACCCAGACCCACAGGGTGTGCCCACTGGTACAGGGTACCCATTAGGAGTGATGGGCAGAGGGCCCCGTTCTAGCCTCTCCCACCCCACGTGCTCCAAAAATCTCGCACTGGCACTATTAAAAATTTGTTTTGTGCCAGGGAGCCAGAAACGGTAACACCTTTTGTTGGATTCATAACCAACGAAGATTAACTTTCTAGCACGGTGTTTACCCTTGCGTCTTAGTTGGCTCGGAATATGGACCCACGCGGGAACTCCAAAGACCCTGAGATGGCTGATATCAGGTTGGCGACCATGCCATAGGGTCTATGGGATTTGCCCTGTAGTGGCATTTACTGTCAAATTAATTAGGTGGGTGGCACACAATGTGGCCTCCCCCCACAAGGCATCCGGCACCTGCGCATCATTGAGCAGTGTGCGGATGACCCCCTGCAACGTCTGCCCCCGACGCTCAGCTATAGCATTATGCTGGGGTCTGTATGGGGCGCAGAGTTTATGTTGGATGCCCCTCCTATTGAGGAAGTTTGCAAAAGCCTGATTAACAAACTCCGTCCCTTGGTCTGTGACCATACATTTTAATTTCCAGCCAGTTCTTTGCTCTATTGCTCTCAGCCAATTTGAGAAAGCCATTAAACACTCACTCTTTCTTTTAAGCAGCTTTGTGAACCCATATCTGCTATAATGGTCCACAATGTTAAGAATATACTTTGCTCCTCCTAACGATGGCTTGCGTGGGCCAATGAGGTCCACGAATACCAACTCCATGGGCGAAGTAGTTGTGAAACCCTGCATCCTATTGGCAGGAGCAGCCTTACTTTTCTCTTCTCCACATGTGTTGCAGTTAAGGTACTTTGAACAAGGCTTTACCTTCATCCTTTTAGCCAAAGAAAGGGTTTTGTTGAGAGCCTTAAAGCTGCAATGTCCCATTCGTCTATGTAACAAATGGATACAATTCCAGTGCTCTGGCTTATTACACTGACCAACATTAGCTGCAGCTGGACCTTTGCTCTGTAGCACATAAAGTCCATCTTTCTGCTGCGCAACAAACGTATCAGACCCTTTTGTTATAGTGCACTTACCACCTTTAAACAAAACAGAGTAGCCTGCCTCATCAAGGGCTTTGACTGAGATAAGGTTCATCAACTTAGGGATGTAAAGCATTTTTAAGGTGGTCCCTAACGGGGAACAGAATGCCTCACCCTCACCAACCGCAGGAATTTTACAATTATTAGCAAGTGAAACAGCAAGGTTGGTATCAGTCAAAGTCTTAAAACATTGTTTAAAGGTTGCTATAGATCTAGTGGCCCCACTATCAACCACCCATTGAGTGCACTGTGTCTTTAAGGAGTGAAGAACAGGCACAGCTGCTGGCGATGCCGATGGCCATTTCCTCCGTGGCTTATTGGAAAGCTGTTTGCCTGCCTTCTTGGGACAAAACTTAGAGAGGTGGCCAGGCTTCCCACAGGCAAAACATTTCCGCACTAGGTTTGCCGAAGGGGTCTGCCCATTGCCGTTAGGAGCTTGGCTGGTGACTGTCTCCCGGTGAGCTGCTCGCTCCATTCTCCGATGGGATTCCTCCAGGAGACGCCCTTTTATATTCTGGAAGACGAGGTCACGCGCCGGTAATGCCTCTAACGCGACGACAAACGGCTCGTAAGAATCATCCAGGGAGGACAGAAGGATGCACGCCTTCTGTTGTTCGTTGAACTCCAGCCCTTTCTCCTGCAGGTCTAACAGGAGCCCAGTAAGCAGCTGCACATGCTCTGACATGTTTCCTCCTGCAGCTAACTGGGTACGAAAAAGGCGTCGGGCCAGTTGAATTTGTGCTCCAATACTGGTCCTTACATATAAACTTTGCAAGGTCTGCCAGCAGGCGGCAGCACAGCTCTCTCCACGAATGTGCACAAGCTGTGAACCAGCAATTGTAAGCCCAATTATAGCAAGGGCTTGCTGGTTCTTCTCAGCTGTTTTCTGGTCTTCCTCATCCTCCATATCCAGGGCAGCCAGATTTATGGGTGCTGCTACCACACCCCACAAACCCTCCTTCTTTAACAGGAGTGAACATTTTGTAGCCCAAGCTTGGTAATTAGTCCCATCCAACAGGGGAACTAGGTTCATAGCACTGCTAGCCATTTCTGCACTTAATCAGCAACAAGACCGCACTCACACTCACACAGAGTCCATAAAAACAAACAGGGCGTGGTCAGGGGGCGGAGCCTGGGCCCATAACCAAATGACAGGGTGTGGAGAGTCCCTGCACAGCAGCACCGCCCTAAACACACCAGCTGATGTTCTGGAAGCTGTCTTGAGTTCCCCAGTACAAGGATAAACAAATAGTCTTGCAAGGGAGTGAGTGAGTAAAACAAAAGACTTTAGTTGCTGGCAATAATATACACAAGTGCTGGCTTCTATATACAGTGCAGTGAAATAACATAAACGAAGAAATAATATACCAAGCTTATCTTCAGCTTTCTGTTGTCTTTGAACGAAGACAGGAATGAAAAACAAACTACTCCCAAACCTGGAGGTAGCGTTCTTTGTCCACAATGTGTCCACAAGATATAGCCAAAGTTCAAGGCTTCTTCTGACCGATGGTCACAGGAATCCAAAATGCGGTAGCACAGAAAGCAAGCAGCTGAGAAAGCATCAATGAGAGAGAGAGAAACCCAGAAGCTTGCTCGCTCTTATTTGCTTCACAATAGCTGCTTGTGAAGCAACACCCCTTGGTCTTAAAGGTACAGACCAATATTCCATTGTCAAGTTGCAATATAGACCTATGGCCCTATCAGCACTGAACCCTAGAGACAAATATGACTGGCTTTTGAGCGAGGGTGACCTTTACCTAAGCCTGAGTGACCTGAATGGTGCATAACTAGCAGGGTTGTTATTGTCATTGTCGTAGTCATAGTCATCATTGTTATGTGCTGGCAAGTCAAAATTGACTTAAAGCAACCCTAATAGGGTTTTCAAGTTAAGTTAGGTATTTAAGAAGTGGTTTGACCATTTCTACCTAACAGTGAGTTTCCATGGCATGGCTGAGGAGTCCTAGTCCATTGCTACCTAGAGAGATATACCTTGGATTAGCTGGTAGAGTATGGAAGAGAAATGCTGCAGAAGAAATGGGTAGGGTAGGATGAAAGATAAACATGTTTTGTTGCATTTTAAAAGAAAGATAATTAAAACTTTAAATTATGAAAGGTCTAACCAACTACTAAAAAAGTCCAAACAATGGGCCTGTTAATTTTATAATGCTTTTTTATGAGACACCTGCTGAGATAAAAAATGATCTGACAGAAAATGAAGTGTAGAAAGAAAATTAAAAGTGCAAAACTTAGTTGAATAGAAACTTAGATAATGACCTCTCTTGCCTAATGAACTTGCTAATTCAAAAAACAAGTTGCTAATGGTGTGGGATTTCACACTTGATATTCAGATCTATTCCTTTGAATCTCTGATAAAACTGTCAAATTGTTAGCAAATGGATCCAACATAATTGTTGGGGCATTATACATTTGGTAAAGAGTTAATAACCCTTTCAGACTTTACATTTTACATATACAATCAAACCTCACATAAAGAGCACCTTGCTTAAAGAGCAACTCGGGTAAAGAGCAGAATTTTCTCTGAATGTTCACTTCACTTAACAAATAAAACCAACCAAAAACTCCCTTAACAAATAAATCAGGGTTCACAATCCCCTCCACAACTGGTCACTTACAATGGTGTTTCGCTTAAAGAGCAAACTCGCTTAAAGAACAATCCTGTGGAACGCATTATGCTCTTTAAGCGAGGTACAACTGTACAGACCTTGTTCTATGAAAATTGACAATCGTAATTGGTAAATTAACCCAAGCTGTGGAGAATGACTGTAGATCATGACATTATTTATCTTTCAAGCTTTGTTCTGTAAACAGTGGCAATAGTGGCTAAGATGTTGACTGGAAGGCAGGGAGTCAGCAGTTCAATTCCCGAGTACTGCAGAATGGAATGAGCTCCCATCTTTGTCCCAGCTCCTGCCAACCTAGCAGTTCAAAAGCAAGGAATTGCAAGTAGATAAATCGGTGGAAAGATAAACAGTGCTCTATGCACTCCAGTGTCTTGTCATGCCTGCCACATGACCATGGAAACGTCTGCAGAAGCAGACAGTGTCGGCTCTTCGGCTTTGAAACAGAGATAATCACTGAATTCTAGAGTCAGATAACTGGCTTTCGAACAAGGGCAACCTTTTCCTTTAAAAGGACTTGAGGTTATTGCTAACAACAGTATAGCTATTGTAAAGTAATGAGTTAACTAACACTGATTGTACCCTTGAGGTATGTTCTATAAAGGTGGTTGAGAAAGAATCTGGACTATGGAAAATTATAGCAGATAACAATAGAATAGTATAACAATAAAAAAGGATGCTATTTATTTATCTTATTTATTTAAGTATGTTTAAGTTGTTAAGATGTATAATTCAGTTATAATAATTGTTTTTGTTATGTTAATTGTTTTTTGAATTTTAAATAAAACATTATTTAGAAACATAATTATTTTGGCATGTCACATTTGGCAATTCCAAAGAATCTTTGTTTAATATTCAAACCATTGAGATGAGTACCCAGTATGTCCATATATTTTATCTCTGTTGCTTCTCTCTGGAATCTTGTCCTGCAATTTTTCTTTTCTAGAATGGCAACTTTCAGATTTAGTGCAGAATGTCTGGGTAGATTGAAATAATTTTAATTATTTTAAACAGGTTTTTAAAATTGCTATTTCCGTGTCTGAATTTACGTCTACTAATTCACTTGTGCAGAGATTGTCCTACATAGAGTGCTAGAAAGGTCTAAATGTGTTGTTATGTGCTGTTAAGTTGGAACTGACTTATAGCAACCGTAATAGGACTTTTGTGTAAGTTAGATATTCAAGGAATGGTTTTACCAGTTCCACACTCCAGTGAGCTTCCATGGTTAAGCAAAAATTTGAATCCTCCTAAGTCCTAGTCTGTCATTCTGCCCAGAACACCACACTGGGTTTCTCAGGCTAGGTTTAGTACCAGTTAATATTAGTTAATAATGATTAACAACATATTCATACTATTGTTTGTAAACCTAATTAGTTTATGTACAAAACAAATTGGAGAATTGACATCCAACAAGGATTGCTATAGGTCAAGGTCAACCTTGCTCAGAAGCCAGTTATATCTGACTCCAAAGTGTGGTGCTCATCTTCATTTACAGCCAGAGCCAGGGCTGTTTGCATCTGTAGATGTTTCTATGGTCATGTGCAGGAGTGACTAGGCACCAGAGCATACAGAACACTACTTCTTTCCTACTGAAGTGGTACCTATTTATCTACTTGCAATGTCTTGCTTTTGAACTGCTAGGTTGGCAAGAACTGGGACAAAGAAAGGAGCTCACTCCATCATGCAGCACTCAGGTCTCAAACTGCTGACATGCTGACCTTCCAGTTGTCAAGTTCAGCATCTTAACCATGAAGCCACCGCAGTCCTGCAACATAAGTACCACTGCCTCAATGTGAGAAAGGGACTTCTGGAAGCATTCAACAGTATCTGTGCTGACCTTGTGCAATCCAAGTTCCACATCACATGGAAGAATCTCCATGTGATCTAAGCATATAGAAACTAATTTCTCACATTTGATCTAATCAGGGCCATAGCCAGGATTCTAGAAAAAATTTTTTTGGGCAGGGCAACAATGTCTCACACACACACACACACTCACACACACACACTCACTCACTCACTCACTCACTCACACACACACACACACACACACACACACACACACACACACACACACACACACACACACACACACACACACACACACACACACACACACAACATTGGCATCCCAGGGTGGGTGGGTGAGGGCCTGTTAGCTCAGGAGGGTTTTCACCCCCGGCCCACCAGGGTATGTTCCTGGATCTAATTCACAGACATCAGACCAGACGGTGGGCCAGCAGTTCTGCAGATGTCTCCATAAGTAATGTCTTTACATTTGGTAATTCCCACGTGCTATAACTGAGATAAACTATTTTGGCAGAAACCATGTAGCCAAAATATATCTGGTGGCATGGTGTGCTTTGGATCAGAGAGTAGCAGGTGCTTAGAATCAGTAGGACATCTCCTGAAAACAACAGAAAATTATCATATAAATGGGGAAGTTCTGACCCAAGTTCTTTCTCTGCTGCTTTTATCCCTGAATGTACCTTCTGATAATACAGTATAAGCATACAAAAGTTAAATTACCCATGACATCATCCAAAGAAACAATGAAAACTGCCATTGTCCATCATTATGTCCTAATTAAATAATTCATCATACTTAGAAACTCATTTTCTAGCAGAGAATTTCTGTGTACTGTATGCATTTAATCATGTCACTAGTGGAAGGTTGTATCCTGGTAGAGGATGGATGGATAGATGGATAGAAAAGGCAAGATAAATATCAAAAAAGAGGGAGAAACACAGACAAAAAAGATTGAAAATAGGACTCTCTTTTTAAAAATACACTTGAAAAATATTCGGTCAGGGTATAGTTCAGAAATACTCCAAGTATAGGAAAAATTGTCAAACCAAAGAATGAAAGAGTTACCGGTACTTTCCAAATATTGTTGAATGTAAAATTGGAATGCCATCTTTGGCTCTTTGAATGCAATGGCCTAGTGATATGTTCAGATGTATCTGCACTTACCCAAGAACAAGATGCAAGTACATTTTGGCCATTACCATCATTTGAGGGATACTGGGAGGCTGCAACTCCCATCTCCTGGAAGAATACTGTGGCAGCAGGAAACAATCTCAAACCATGCCTTCAGCAGGAAGCAAAAGTTTACCCTTCTGCTTCCCTGCCAGACAGCACATTCAGCTCAAACCATTGACAATTATACTTCTATACTGCCCCATAGCAATTAGAACACTTTCTGGGCAATTCATAATGCAGTTAGTGTTTTAGCCCCCACATGCTTGGTACTCATTTTACCAACCTGAAGGGCGAGTCAATCTGGAGCCCATCAACAGTTTTGGCTGCTGAACTGTAGTTTAACTACTGTGTCAACTAATGAATTGTTGTATTCATTGTTACTGGATAAGCGGAATACAAATAAAGGTCCATACAACATTTTGCCGACAGAGTTTTGATTTGCTTATTCCCAGAGTCCTGTAAATCACCAGAAACAGCAGTGAAAATACATGCTTCTGTCTATCTACTTTGAGGGCTTTATGAATTTAAATGTGCTTTGGGGGAAGATAGCTGATCTCAATGTAGCTGCTATAACACATTTATAGAATTGACTTATGTTTTAAGAGAAAACTGCATTTTCATTCTTTTAAAATCCCTGCTAGGCAGTTGAAACCTCATCAATGAAGGTTTTTTTTAAAGCCTATAGATTACTGGATGAGATGCATATTTTGTCCAACAGCATGACTAACAACCAATCCATTTCCTATGCTTCCGCAGCCATTTTTCAAGGATACTAGCTTTCTCATTTCTTTAACTTATGAGACAGTTTAGGTCACTACTCACATTTGTTTCTGAAGTTTAGTTAAAGCTATATTTTCTTATTAAAAGTTTGGTGGCTCTTTAAATGAAAGATTGTGGCAGTGCATTTTAATTTAGCAAGACATGATTTGTCTTCTGGAATAGCCCTACAAATATTTCCTAAATATGTTCCATATATATAGGACACATTCTCACAGGCCCATAATACACAAGCTGTGACATAGAACTCTTGCATTATACATAAAGTTTTGCTGGCCACTGATCTGTTGCCAAAAACGAGTACAGTGATCATGAGAAAAAAGGACTGTTCAAGAAAAAGGAGAGCATTTTTGTGTTAAACTTGCATCTTGGTCTTGGCAGTCTTGAGTTGTTATCCAGTGAGGAGTCCTTGTATGAATATATTACACACAGCTTCTGTCCAAAACGATCTATCTCTGACAGTTCTTCTCCATGTTGGTCCAACATTTTTCTTGAGAAAATCTTCCCATCTGTGAGGTGGTCTTCCCCTAGGTCTTTTGTGATCTCTTGCATTTGCTAATTTAAACTAATATGTATAAATATCACTGTGAGCACTTGGGCCTGTATGTGTGTTCCCTGGTAACAGACAGTGGTTAGCTTGGCAGCGGCGGAAGCTTTTGCATTCATCACACACATACACTTTCCAGTAAAACAAATGCCTTTTACTTCTCAGGTAAGGAAAAACACAAATATCAGATACAGTCTCTGTGGCCTCTGTGGCAATGAAAAAACTATGTACAAGAAACAGTCTGGCACCAAGCCTCAAAACAGAATGAAAGCTTGGTAGGTTGTAACTCTAGTTCTCAAGCAATGCAGTGGAATCAGAGCATGCACAAAGCTCTGTTAAAGCAAAGACTGACAGCAGCATACCTTCATGGTTCAGTCAGATTGCCTTCTCCCAACAGGTTAACAGTACCTGTAGTACTAGCAGTCCATTGCCTTCAGCTCTCTTCCTATTCTTCTCCAGTTCTTCTCCAGCAGTTCTCCTTCAGCTCTCCTCTGGTTATTCTCCTCCAGTTTTACCTGTCCTAAGGGAGCTACTAATATACTGGGCTTTTTTGCTGAGTCATGTACCAATCATTATCAGCTGTGTGTAGTTCGTTAAAGGTACAGGGAGCATGCATCCTGCTACAATACAAAGTACAATACAAATGTCCTAACAATCACAACTAAACATTATCAATGATTTAAGTGGAAATACAGTACTGCTCACATTAGGGAAATGCCCTACTGCTCAACTATGGTTAGGTAGCTACCTTGGGATATAGTACTGAGAGAAATGTGAGATATACATCAGATAAATATAGCACAGTGTTCAACAACTCTCTGAACTGCCCTGCACCTTGTGTTTTCTGCAAGTTTCAGCTTCTGGGTTTCCCTTGCTCGAAAGCCAGTCATATCCGACTCTAGGGCCAGGGGTCAGTGTTCATATCTGTTTCTAAGCCAAAGAGCCAGCGCTGTCTGCTTCTGCAGACGTTTCCATGGTCATGTGACAGGCAAGACTAGACACCGGAGCGCACAGAACACTGTTACCTTCCCACCGAAGTGGTCCCTATTTATCTACTTGCAATTTCTTGCTTTCGAACTGCTAGGTTGGCAGGAGCTGGGACAGAGACGGGAGCTCATTCCATCCTGCAGTACTTGGGAATCAAACTGCTGACCTTCCGCCTCCCAGTCAGCGTCTTAGTGACTTGAGCCACTGCAGTCCCAGACAAAACAGAAAATGACAGTTAATGTAAGACTTCCTGTATTGTTTCCTCATTCATAGGGAAAGAGAAGTGAAATGTCTGATTAGGTGACCAAAAGGTTAATCATACCAGTTTATTCAGCCAAGTTATGAGCACCCAAATGATCCCACAATAGAGCATTGAAGAGGAATTTGTTGCTAACACAAAGAATTTTACATGTAAACTCTGCTGATTAAGCCAAAGAAAAGAGAGTATGAATTAGCAACTACATTTGCTTCTTCATTCAGTCATGTAGAATTAGTTCAGCAATCCATGTTGAAATAATATACTGTGGCTCCTGCTGCTGCTAGTATAAATTATTCTGTTAGCCAAAGGCATAGCAAGTATAGTTAAGTCACCAAGATGAGAGAGGTTATTTTAGTGGGTATCCGTGTATATAATTTTTCCATGAATTAACAGTGGCAGTGATGATGATGATGATGATGATGATGATGATGATGATGATGATGATGATGATGATGATGATGATGATGATGATGATGATATTCTTGTTATTGTTATTTAGCTTTTCAATGTTTATCTTTAACTTTTTTTAAAAAAAGCTTCTGGAAATATGATCTTCTTAGAACTAGTCACAGAAAGTTGAACCATCAATAACTCTGAGAGCAATAGAATTTAAATTCAATCATCATTACTATTGTGCCATCCAATTTACATGTCAAAATGAAAAAGTTTCCCTTTGAGAAATCAAATGCCATCTTTCCTGCCTCTCTTGTAGAAAGACAAGTCATTGTTCTTACTGTATCATTCTGAAGAGCACATTAAACTATAATTTACGTTTTCAGCCCTCCTGACTTTCAGGGTTTTTTTTTATGACTGTACTTCGGGCTTGTTTATCTCACTCTGTAACAAGACACTCTGCAGTAATAAAAGTATCACAAACAAATAGTCTGTCTCAGAAATGCAGCCAATACCATTTCTAAGGAAAATTAAATTTAAATTAAATTTAAAAACCACCTCTGAAAAAAAGAAAAGAATTGCCTTACATTCCAGAGCAGTTCATGAATCTAGAGGTAGCTCACACTCAATTTTTATAGGGTGCTTTCCTGCTCAGTTCACAAGTGAACTAAGTGTGCCCCCTAAGCCAGCTGCACCTCTGTTTTGTTAAAAAAGAGGGGGAGACATAAAATGTCAGATGAAATGACTGCCTTTTAAAAAGTCACGGAGAAATTACAAAACAGCAGCTTGATGACAAAGTCATGTAAGTGTCTCATAAAAATGAAGGAACCAAGATTGACAAGTCCAACATAAATACAAACATGGATATTCAGTATTGTTCTAGTGGGAAAATATATATATAGGAAATGTATTTTTCTTGATGAAGTACTTCTAACGGAGTCATAGTGAGCAATGCAAATGGCTGTAGAGCAACTCATGTTGCCCTATGTCTTGCAGAGCAGGTTGCACAATGACCTGTAAAAGAGGAACCAAAGTACTGACATTGATACTCATACACAGGTAAGAAATAAGATTTCTGCTCATGGTTTCACTTCACAGACATCTGCTTCCAGTGTTGAAAAATCACAGCTTCATTGCACTGTGCATAAGTGTCAGAGTCTAGGATGTAGGCAACCAGTTAGTAGCACAGGCACCAGGACCCAGGGCGACTAAGCTATAATGAAAACCCTATCCTAGTCCTAATCCAAGTCAAAGCCAGGATCAGACAAGGGAACAAGACTAGTCCAGTAGAAGCAATATAGTCCAACCAGATCAGGAATCAGACAACCTAGGAAACAACTGAAGCTGGGTATCTTTAGGACTCAAGCAGGAGCTCAAAGCTGGCCAGGAGTTAGACAACTAAGGAAACAACTGAAGCAGAGTAACTTTAGGGCTGGGACAAGAGGAGGAGGTCCACATGAAGCACCACAACAAACCTTTGTTGCTGAGGCAGCTTCTAGACAAGGAGAGACAATTCTTCTATAGCTTTTCTCCCAGGCTCTCTGGTGGAGCTCTAGCAGCTGCAGCAAGTTTTTGTCTAATCAGAGCTAGAGCCTTGGAGCTGCCTTGGGACCTGACAATAAGCAATCTTCTTATGTCAACATTCAGTACAGGATCCACTGATATTAAAGGGTTTTGCATCTGCCTCAACTATCCCATTCACCATCTTATAAAATGAGTGACTGATAACATTCATGAATAAATGTGAGACTTGAAGAAGGATTGGTAGCCTTTACCTCCCTATGTGACAAAGGGAGGAGAAACTACGAGGGTAGAGCCAGGAAGAGAGGAAGGAAGACTCCTGCCCACAGAGAACTGTCACTGTGTACTGAAATACTATACAATATGTCTTTAGTAGCCTTCTTGACTACAATGCATTCAATAAATAAATAAATAAATGTGGAGAACTCTCTGTTATCTTGGAAGATAATGATGTATTTGACTTTCTCTCTATTATATATTTAATTTACATACTTTTCACATTTAATTTCATTTTACTGGATTAGTTTAAATTAGTTTATTTGTATTTTACTTGATTATTCTTTATTACATGCAAATCTTTAGTTTTAATTGTTCCAATTGTTCTTGAATTGTTGTACTCATTGTTATTGGAAAAGTGGAATACAAATAAATAGATAAGATGGAATGCAATGAAATAATTGCAGTTTGGTTCTCTTTGGAAGCTCATGTAGATCTGATAATATATTTTGGTAAATGATCTGGTACCAGTTTAGCAAACCAATGATGGCAGAGTAAGGGTCTCTTAGCTGCCGCCACAATCTTACCACTAAGCAGCTGGAATGGAGAAGTAGAATTCACCTTCCTGTCCAGTGAAGACTAAGTGAAAGAAGGTGTTGATGCCATTTTTATATAAACACATAAAGAATTAACATCTAATGCTATGATCATTATGAATAGCTGATAACGCAGGGGCTTCGGTATCTGGCCCCAGGACTAGAGGTCTGGAATCGGATTCCCACTGTTGCCTCCTTGACAGGGAACAGACTCAATGATCCCTAGGGTCCCTTCCATTTCTTCAGATCTGTGATTATTGTTGTCTAGATAACTCAGTGGTTTAAATATCTGATATACAGTCAAACCTCGCACAAAGGGCGCCTCGCTTAAAGAGTAACTCACTTAAAAAGCAGAATTTTCTCTGAATGTTCACTTCGGTTAACAAATAAAACCAACAACAAACTCGCTTAACAAATAAATCAGGGTTTGCAATCCTCCCCCCAATTGGTCACTTACAATGGTGTTTCACTTAAAGAGCAAACTCACTTAAAGAGCAATCCTGTGGAATGCATTATGCTCTTTAAGCAAGGTACTACTGTATTTGCTGATATATTTTAATAAAGGAAGTTGTGCCTGTTTAGATACCTATGATGGCACATTGAGAATCTCATTGATCTTTCTCCATCTATACATACATTTCAAATAGCAGTTTGCTGAAAATGAATCATCTTTCCTTTTAACTGATTTCATATCTGGCATAACAAGCAATTAGATACAGCTAAAAGCAGGGAGGGGGGGCTTGAAGGATTTTTACAGTTTTCATTAGCAAAAACTATGCCATTATTGAATGGTTTGAGATTACTTCCATTTCCAGACTAGCATGTACATAATTAAACAAGAAAAATAAATGCCACGAAAGGTGTAAAATAGCACGTAACAAAGATGCTATTGTTAAAGGCCTTCTAGTCAAAACGAACTTCTAGCAACCTTAACAGGGTTTTCAACAGGATTTTATCAGTTCCACACCACAGTGAGTTTACACTGCTGAGTGAGGTCTCCTAAGTCTGTCTACTGCACCACACTGGGTATCCAACAAAAGCATTGTCTATAGAGGTAAAACACCCTCTGGTTAACAAACAAGCACAGTATCTTTCAGAACAGGAAAACAGAAAAGACAAAGCAGAGGGATAAAAGGCAGGTGTGATGGGTGAAGAACCAGTTTGAACAGCTTATGGACAATAAAGAATTTGCCACTATTTATTTATAATAGAATCCAGTACTTTCAACAACAGACAAGAACAACCAGTCCCCTGTATTGTGACTTTCTCCATGCAGGTGAGGGTAAGATTGAAGAAGAGAGGTTTTTACTTGCATATGGGCTCTATACATGAGCAAGAACACAGATTTTCCCAGGGTTCATATGTAGAGTTTATATCTGATCAGAAACATCTTCCCTTCAGCCTGAGTGCACAGAGTTGAAGCTCTAGAACCTTTTAATCAGCAATAACTAAGACCATGAGCCATACCTTCAGGATACTCGGTTCCCTCTAAGCCCTTCACTGAGTTGGGGGAGAGATAGATTTTTTCAGGAGCAGCATACTGTTGCAAGTTACAAGTTACCTCTCTTGTAATATAATGTATTTAAGAATGGGTTGACCAATTCAAGATGCTGGTTATCACCTTCAAAGTCCTTCATGGTAGTGGACCAGGATACTTCAGGGACCGCATCGTCCCTAGAACGTCAACCTGTCCCATGAGAGCAAATCGAGAGGGCACCCTCTATATATCATCTGTTGGGGAGGCGCACCTCTCCAGCATGAGGGAAAGGGTCATAGCCCCCACATTATGGAACCTGCTCCCATTAGAATTACGCCTCCAGGCCCAGTTGCTACCGTTTAGGAGGGAATTGAAAATGTGGTTAGTGGAATGAGTTTGGGGGCCGGGATTACCAACAAGCTCTCATTTTTTGGCAAACCCTCCTCTTGTAATTGGTTTTATTGAAGGGCTGTTAACCGTTTTTATATTGTTTTTAAGTTTTGCTGAGCAAAACTTAAGTGATTGCTGGGACTGTGTACACTGCCCAGAGTCTATTGATGGGGGTGGTATATAAATCTAAATAAATAAATAGGCAATTAAAAGCCATGAGATTTATAAGAGACTTCATTCTCTTTCATTGATATGGACTAATCCAACAGCTTTCTTTTTTGGACCTTATGGTGGGGACAGCCAAGAAGACTGTCATGATGGTCCATTCCACTTTTACATTTATCACCATACCACCGTTATTCAGACATCATCACTCACATGAAGAAAGCAATGACAGAGGAGGGCAGAGCTTGGCATTTTCCTCTCACTGTGTTGGTAATGATGGATTCTATAATGATAAAATGGGCTTATCTGTCACAAGTACAGTACCAGTTATACCAGCAATTGAATTAAGTGATCTGATCTACATGTGCCCTGAGAAAGTCAGGGGTGAGAAATATATATATAAAAAGAGAAAATATAGAAAATATGAATTGCCACGTCTAAATTGGCTCTGAGAGAATCAACTGAATTAAGGCTGTAGGAACAAAAACAGCGCATTCTCCTCTTCTTTCTCCTTCCTTCCTTTTCTTTCTTCAGTTGCCATATAGATCTCTACAGCAACAGTAAAAGCATGAGGTCTGTTGCCCTTTTTTATCTCTATAGACTGTAAACAGTTAATCTTAAATGTAACAGACAAATTGCATCTCATGGGCAATTGAAGAGATTTAATGGTTAAATGGTAATTCGTTTTTGTTCTCTCGTTCCATTGACTGAAGAAAGAAACATCTGGACTTTGTGTGTGGGGGAGGGGGTTGTTTGTTTGCTAATTAAGATTGCCTACAAAGAAGCCGATTAATAGGTATTGATCCAGAGGTATTGATATCAGATTTACTGTAGCATTGCATGGTATTCTGAACTATCTGTCATTGGGTGTGGAGATTTGAGATAAAACTTCAGAGTTAAAAATAAAGATTGCAGAAACAATAGGCAATCAGCTTGTAATGCAAGTTTATGCCTCCTTCCTCAAAAACAGGCTGAAGATACTTGTACTACTTTTAGAGAATGAAGCAATTATGTTATTATTTATGACTAAGCAAATCAAAAAGAAGCAAAAGATCCAAATGAAGGACATTATATTAGCATGGGAGGAGGAGCTATCTTGGTTACCTTGCTTATTTCTAGAAAAGAATGCGCTAGAGCAGACCTGCTGAGATTGTGGAGATTTGGTAAGTCACCTCCTTCATGTTCCATTTCCACATAGGCCTACTCTAGGTGTGATTTACTGTAGTTATTGGTCTGGGTTAAAATAATGCCCAAACAGTAGCCCAGTAAGTATTAGGTGGGTAGCTGCCCTAGGCAGAGATAGGCAAGCAGTGAAGCTAAGAAGCAATTGTTTTGGTCTTCTTACTATAAGAAAATAAAACTAACAAACAAATCAAATATATTTCCCCAGGGGTTTTCCCCAGCAGATCTAGCTATTCTACATTCATAGACCTTTTATAGGTAAACGTCGCCCTTGCTCAAAAGCCAGTCATATCTGACTCTAGGGTTCAGTGCTCATCTCTGTTTGTAGCCAAAGAGCCAGTGCTGTCTAAATCTGCAGACATTTCCATGGACATGTGGCAGGCATAACTAGACAGTGGAGTGCACCACAGAAATGGTACCTATTTATCTACTTGCAATTTCTTGCTTTCAAACTGCTAAATTGGCATAGACCAATCCAAATCAGTTCAGAATTTGAGATTTCGCCTGAAAGGTTGGTGTTTTTTCAGCACAGCTTTCCTAAGCAAGGGTACAAATGGCTCATACCCCAATTTATTTTTGAGTACCCTGAATAAATCAGTGCAATATCTCAAAAGGGATCAGAAAATTGGTGAAAATAAATTACAAGTTTAAAAAATCAGAGAAGTGATTTCATGTTTCAGCATTTGGATCTTGCTGGCACTAGCATTGGGCAGCTGAACAGAGGTTACAGAAGCAGGAGAAATTTAGTCCTTGGAGAGAAAGTGTGGGGAAATGCTTTTTAGAACTACAAAATTCAGAATTCTGTGCAAACCACAGCTGTAGGGATTCTCTGCTCGGCTTCCAGAGGTCCTACTAAACCATTTTCCAACACTGCCTGGACCTGATGAAGTTGCTCATTCTTACTTAGAAGAAGAGTATTTTCTTGGGGCTAATATCTGGTCTGTACCCAGTTGCTAGAATTTTTTTTCCTTTTCATTTCAAGATTTGGAAATCTACAGCATTTATATAATTTCTTGTCTTTCAAACATAAATCGCTGCTTCCCACACATGCTTATGCTTTACTCCTCCACCCACAGGTAGGACCTCACCTGCTTTCTTGTATTTAAGTGATTATGATTAATGCACAAACATTTTGGTCAGGAAAATGTCACCTACTACCAAATAACCTTCAGCTTTATCTACATATTCACTTAGAGCTGCATTTTCCATTATATCTAAAATAGCTAGGCTAAGTTTAAACACTATAGAGTTTCTAAATGGAATTAAAATGTCACGATGTGCAGGCACAAAAAGCTTAAAAGCTGTTGGTTTTACTCTGCTCCAGTCTGGGTTGAAAAGCACACCTATAATACTATGTTAACCAGGCTATCAAATATAAGAAAATATCATTTCCATAAATTTCAGGTTTACCTTAAGGAAATGGCTTGCAAAATGTTATTCCTACATTTGACTTGGATGCTTAAAATAATGGCTTTTATCCCACTGTTCACCTCTTTCTAACAGATGATACTGTCACAAACCTTCCTTATTCTCAAGTGAAATTTCACAGGGAATTTTTTTTAATATTCTTGCCCACACAGAAGCTAGAAACAACCAGTATGGTAGTAATTTTTTTTTTGAGCCCACCACTGCATGCATGCGACTGTTACCCCCTTGCAGTTTCCCAGTGTTAAAGATGAACCAGTATGCACTTTTCAAAGTTTCTGTGCTCCCCAAGGTGTTTTTCTGATAGAGAGTCAGAGTTGGGAAGCTCAGTTCTGCTACAAAATCTCTGCATCTGACTGCAACTGAACAGGCTTTATCTACACCAGTGTTTCCCAACCTTTGGTTTTTGGACTTCAATTCCCAAAAGCCTAAGTCAATTTCCCGAAGTACTGATCCGCCAATGTACTGACTTAGACTTCTGGGAATTGAAGCCCCCTGTGGGGTGTGGGGCCCATGTTGGGAGCCTCTAATCTATACAGAAAAGAAATCAAGAATAACAAAATGGGGAAAACAAGAAGCCCTTTCCAGAAGATTCCAGAAAACCAAAGCAAAATTAAAGCCTTGATTAGAAAATGAAGTGAAAGCTATTCTGAAATCACTAATAAGAAATACATTACAAGGAATAAATGTAATACTAATAGAAATATTTTAAGCAAGAGAGAATGAGACATGCTAACAACTCTAAAAAACAAAACAATGGCCCACAGACTGGCAATGCTGAATATATATTCCAATTCCCAAGAAAGGAGATGCCAAACAGTGCAGTAATTAGAACTATTGCTTTAATTTCCAATTCAAGCAAGGTGATGCTCACAGTTTTGCAAAAAGAGGCTTTTACCTTACAATGAGTGAGAAATACCAGATGTTTAAGATGAAAAGGAAGAGGCACTCGAGATCATATTGCATATCAACTGGAATAATTTCAGAAGAAGGACATTTTATGCCTTTGACTGTGTGGATCATAAGAAACTAGGAGTTGTTCTGAAAGAAATGGATGTACCTCAGCAACTTATTATCCTCATGTGTATTGTGGACAAGAAACTACTTTTGACAGAATATTGAGAGACAGAATTAATCTGAATAAACCAATGGGTCCTAACATTGGGCCTCCCAAGATTCTTGGAGTATAGCTCTCAGAAACATTTACCATTGACTATGCTGTCCAAGACTTGTTGGTTCTGTAGTCCACGAACATCTCACTATTGCCTCAATACCCAGCAACACAAAGCATTACATGAGCTAAAATTTGAAACATGCAATACGTCTCTTAAAAGGTATAATTATGCCACCAAAATAATGAAGTTATCCTTTGTTACAAGGAGAACAAAAGGTATATATCTTAGTTATCAATGGAAAAGAAATCTCTTATGGGTAACTAATTATTCATAACTAACAATTACCTATTCATAACTAGTTACATCCAAGCTATAGATTTATTAATTATAAGGAAGTCAGTTGGAGGTTCAGAAAACTGAAGTGATGTTCAACTTTTCCCACAGTTTATGAAATATGTGTTCTAACTTTTAACACAACAGTGATATAAACTGAGAATCCTGGAAGGGATTTCAATCTCTGACAAAAAGTTTCACAGGATGACAACTAATCCACTATCAATTTATTGCATTAGATTTTTCTGCCTCTAATTTATTGCATCCTCCAGTGTCATGGGTTTTACTGTTCTTTCCATAAGAAGAGTGTATGCAATTTATTTGACACAAAAATCAATCAAAGGCAGAGCTATCAATTTGTAGCCAAACCATGTGATTAGATTTCTATCACAAGGCCCTGAGCCACATATTTAGCCCAGTCTATTGTGGGTTAATACTTAGAGCTTGAGATGAGAGCAGAAAACATTTCCATGATTTTACCGTAGCTGTCATCAAGAGGGTTAGTGTGGCGGTCTTAATGGTTGATTAGTGCTCTACTGCTTTATTTGCTAGTACCTCTCAATGTATATTCAAGGAACAGTCCCAGCCAAATGGTAGACTTTTTCAGTGTATTGTTTAATGCTGTGACATTAAGAAAGAAGTGAGTGGTAGGCTTTAGGCGGTTAGCAATAATCCTGTATTGTTCATTAAGAGCTATAGACACTTGTTTGGCATGTGCCAATCTATAACATACATCAGCAGCATATGCTGCAATGTAGCCTGGGGGGGCAAAGCTGTTCTTATTGCTCATGAATATGCATCCCTGTCTGACCAAGTCGGTTTCCTGTGTCTATTGTTTCCAGCCACATCTTTCTGTTTGTTGATTAAACATTTTTGTAAGGCAGTATTTGTTCCAGATTGGGACTGTGGTGGCTTGGTGGTTAAAAATGCTGACAGGACAGCAGTTCAAGACCCAAGTACTGCATAATGTAGTGAATTCCCATTTTTGTCTCAGCTCCTGCCAACATAGCAGTTCGAAAGCAAGAAATTGCAAATAGATAAACTGGTAGGACTTTGGTTGGAAGATACCAGCATTCCATGCACTCTGGTGTCTAGCCACACCTGCCACATGACCATGGAAACATCTGCAGGCACAGACAGTGCTGGCTTTTTGGCTATAAACGGAGATGAGCACCACACCCTAGAGTCGAATACAATGGGTTTACCTTTACCTGTTTGTTCCAGAGTGATGCCTCTATACTTCTGGGTTGGGTGTTGTTCCAAAATCATAGCTTACCAGCTATCTTGAAGCTTCCACTCTGTCCTTCAGGTGGAAGACACAGACCTATGCTTTTAATGGGCCTGGTTTCACCTAGCTGTTTTCAGCTGACATAATAATATAATTCTCCAGCTGGAAGAAAAAAAATATGACCAAATTACCTATTTGTCTACTAAGGCTACTCATTAAAATTTCAGGCTTTCTGAACTGTCTTTCTATGGTGCTTTACCTAGCAATCAGATTTGGAATGGATCTCATGTTGAACTAAAGAGACTTTACAGTACAGCGAAGCACATAATATTGAAAATATAGGTAACCAACCAACCAACCAACCAACCAGCCAGCCAGCCAGCCAGCCAGCCAGCCAGCCAGCCAGCCAACTAACTAACTAACTAACTAACTAACTAACTAACTAACTAACTAACTAACTAACTAACTAACTAACTAACTAACTAACTAACTAACTAACTAACTACTTGCTTTAGGCCTATGGGATCAGAAAAGGACACACAAGTGCAAATATAAGTGCAAATTAGCACTTTATGCAGAGTTTGTAAATAAACTCTTGTAGGAATGAATTTATAATTTCTTACACACACTCCCCATAACTGAAATAACAGCTAGATTATTTAACAATTCTAAATTACTGGGCAATAATGTCACTCCTTCCATGATGTCAGTGTAACTTAGTTACTTTTATAGTCATGTGGGTGTTGCTTTATTAAATGGTAGAGGATTTTCACATAGTTCAAATGCTGCTGCCTTTTGCCCCACTGTAAGGGGTGGGCATAACCACAATATAGACAGAAGAATAAGCTTCTGGCCAGCAGCATTTTAATTTTGAGAATTAGGAAGGTAAAAAATTATCTTTAAAATGTTACTATAAAGATTGTTAATTATTTCTGGAGGGCTTGGTACTGGAGCACAAGTTACCTACTGATCGAAATGATTTTCAAGGCTCCTGCTTTATGCACATAAGTGTCTTTCATATATAATGTTTCTCATTATGCACACTGAAATATGAACACAGGGGTTAATTGTAGCTATTCCTGTTAACATACTCATAGAAACCATGCTAACATCAACTACCTTTGTGATCTGTGATCCATTGCTGTAGTGGCTGAAATTAATCCATTTATTCACAAACCAGGATACATAACAGGCAGTGATGTGTAATTTAGAAAAGGGGAATGTATTAAGAAGAGATGGTGCAAATTAAATTCTCTGTTTATTTACCTTCTAGTGCAGTGAGAGTAAGATGAAGCTCTCATTATGCAAAAAAGGTTTTTCTTTATCTGTTGGCCTTCCAGCTTTCAAAAAACATCTGCAGCTGTCATTCTATCAACTTGAAAAGTGTAACAGTGATTTCAGATTGAAGCATTAATAACAGTTTTAAATGCAGAATGCTGTGCCATGATTAGAAAACAAAAGTTGTAATCTCCATTGCTGTCACATCTGTTTGATTTTACTCTTTAATTATTTACTGCAGTCTGCTTCATCACCTCTACATTGGGCTGTGAGAGATTTAGCACATAGTATGTCACTGGATAGATGTAGTATATTTGGTAAATCACTGGTTTGGAAAGAATGCATGAGTCAGGAATAGAACATTTTCAAAAAAAATGGAACTAAAACTATAAAAATGCTTTTTATATTCGCATGAACCTGATGCTGATTATAGGATGCAGAAGAGTAGCGTGCCTTGGCGGGGCCCCGTATAAAAATTTGTTTGGGGGCCCTTAGGAAGGGTAAAGATTTGTTTTGCTTACGCACGTTGGGGGCCCCCATGGCCCCCGTATAATTGATACGGCAGATACGGCGGTAGCTACGCCTCTGATAGGATGCCTTATTTGAGAGATATGCTTATTCACATCTCTCTTCTGTAGCTATGAATTCTTTATTATTTAAATACCCATTCTATCTAAACATTGCTCAGGCTGAAACCTTTTAGCAAAAGGCAGTAAGGTGGCTAGGAAAGCAACTGGTTAAGGCAAATGTGATAAAAAGTGAAGGTAACAAACCGACACCTAACATGATTTTGTGGGTTTGCAATTTGCATGGATTGTGCTTAGTGTTGCCGGCTAATCTTTCTGATACTAGGACAGGCTAAGTGAACTGCAGAATGAACTCACCACAAGGTGCCTTCATTTTGGCAGTTTCACATTTGACCTAGACATGGAAGAAGAAGAATCTGCAACTTGTGCAAATGTTCTCACCAGTACAAGAACACCCTTTACTAGCAGCAGGAAAAAAAATCTCATCCTCATACTAAAGATGAAAATGTTATGGTACCTCAGCTTTGAGAATGAGACAAGTGAGGATTAAAATATTATCAGATAAGTCTTTGAGCAAATTTATAAGGGAGTAAAAGAATGAACCTGAAAGACAATTTCAGTAAAGTCTGTATATGCAAGCTTGGAATTCAAAAGGAAAAGAGGGTGTTTAGAATTTGGTATGAATTTTAATCTGCACATTATGTATTGAATTTAAAGGAATATGGGTATGCCAACATGGCACACAATTAATTAAGTTTTAGTACAGTACTGTTGTTAAATATCTTTCCTGTAGAGTCTCAATTTGCATCTCACAATGACAGAATTGAAAATACAGATCTACTTAAGTAATATATGGTAGGTCACATTTAGGGATTTCACAGTTTTCATTTTTAGCAGTAGATGGCAAGAACCTGATGGAACAGAAACAGAATGATAGTATAGCAAATAACACATAACTGGAGTCCTTCTACTGTAACTAATATTTTGAAACTGCAGCCATAATTTGCTTCTTTGTCAGTGCAATCCTGATTCAGAGACATTCCAGGCATAATCAGGAATTTCTGCCAACAGAAGCTTTTTCTTATGGCTGATATCAGAAATTGGCTGATAGAGTGATCTCAGCAGAACTAAATTTAGGAAGAGCTTTATGGTAAGAACAAACACTCTTGAGTAGTGTTTCCAAACATGGGGCCCACACCCCACAGGGAGACTTTAATTTCCAGAAGCCTTAGTCAGTATATTGGCTGATCAGTGCTTGGGAGAATTGACTTAGGCTCCAAAAAACCAAAGGTTAGGAAACACTGCTCTGGAGGATATGCAAGAGTAAAACCAAATTAGGAGGAAGGAACTCACTGGACAAAGAATAACATCAAAGGAGGAGATGGTGGAGGAACTCAAATTTCCCTATATCACTTGGAGGACCCTAATAGGCTGGCGGTTGGTGTCCTTAAATGTAAGAACAACATGTCAAGTGGAGACTACTGGCAGACAATGACACATTTGCTGGTCTGCCAATTACTACCAGAAAATGTTCCGATGAGGAGTTAATTTTGGCCAATGACAAACCCAAGAAAGTGGCTTCATTTTCACAGTTCAGAGTTTGATCCGGATACGAAAAATGAGGCAGAATGAAGTAACACCAGATCCATCCCAGGGACCAAGACACAATGAAGGCACAAATCTAGACCAGAGTAATGGCCATTTTAAAGAATTTCCAAAACTCTCTACATTTGGTAGAGTTTGGCTTCAGCACATTTTCATCTGGCCTGTTTTTGAGTAAGGGGCCTCAACCATTGTGGCTGATTAAAATTGCAATGGCCAAGCCAAGAAAGTGACTTCATTTTCACAGTTCAATATTCAAGCAACTTTCTGAGTTACAACAGCTCACGATGGCCTACTACTTTAAACACTGCAGTTCACCAGGAAAATCATATAATAATAATTTCATGTCAGAAATTTTTCTGGGTTGAAAGGATTTTTGTGGAAGAAACTCCGCTCAAGGAACACCCAAATGTGGTTCCTTTCATGTCCCCAAGAGCTGGGATGGAGACAGGCACTCAATCCGTCATGCAGTACCTGAGTTTCAAACTGCCGACTTGCCAGCCTTCCAGCTAACAAGGTGAGCTTCTTAACAACTGAGCCACTGCAGCCCCCTAGGAAAATCATATAAACAAAATGGATAAGTACAACTCCTGTATAGAGCTGCACACTATCAGCCTGTTCCAACAGCAGGTGAAACGGGAGCCTTTCTTTCTGTGACCAGAGTGAAGAAAAAGAGACAACAGACAAATAAACTAGTTAAACCTTGTTAACTAGCTGCAATTTGCCTGCGTGCTATATGTAATTTCACTTCCACTGAACAAACATCCCAGCTGGATTCTGGCCAGCAGATGCATACATTGGAATTGTAGCTCCAGAGTATGTACCTCATTTTTATATTAACCACCAAGAGAGTTTCTCTTGAACGGTATTCATAAGAAATGACTAAATAACCAAATAAACTGGCATAAGTAGAAGAGCCTAGCCTATTCATGTAAGACATAATAAAATCATTGACAACTCTGGCTAAATAAGAACAATGTTCAAAACTAATCTAATCATGAGAAGAGCTAATATCATTTCCAAAGAACTGGTTATCAAATTAAGAAAAGATTCTTTTGTAATTATGAATGTTTTAAAAAATGCTTTTTGTTTTCTTATCTATGTTTGTGTCTCCATGTTATGGTAAACATTTAAATTATGCTCTGCTGTGATTCTAAATAAAAGTATAAGTTACAGGATTCTAGCTCATGTTAATCATTTAACTTAAAATATTTCAATTTAATTGAATTTAACAAGTTTTTTTCTAATTAAGGCAATGGAGAAGAGACATCAACAGCTAAAATAGGTTTCTCTCCCCCCCCCCCCATCTCCTTGTAATGAAACATCTTGTTGCTTTATTTGAATTATTCCAGATTATATAAAATGCAGAAATGATGGATACTCATATACATAGGGGAAATAGCCTGGGGCTGTAAAATTGTGGCTGAGTATGAAACCTATTATTATTAATGAATGTATGATAAATGAATAATTTTATATTTTCACGTCAACATGAAGATTTAGGGAGTGACTGCATTGGCCATTTGCCACACAGTGTCCATCAGAGTAGGCTCAGGTGAAACTAAATTAAAAACCAGTGACTCAGTGCAGGGAAGTTGTTGGGAAATGTGCTCATTTCATTGGGAATCATCCCTTTTTGTTCACCTGGCAGAGGTGGCTTTACCAACCTCTACCTGGGCTGGCATAGCTTTTCTCTGCCTTCTTCCCTGTGTGATCTGCAGCAAAAGCTGCTTTAGGAAGTGTCTCTTTTTCTTCTTGTGCCATATCTGATTCTGAATATTGGCAGTCATAGTGGTCATCATGGTGAATATAATGCTGTGCCCTTTCATCTGCCTTCTGCTTCGCAGTGTGGTGCCACCCATACCACTGATCCAGCTCCTCAAGTCATTTTCTGGTCCTGAGCCCTTGTGATATGCAAAGTCCTCCTCAGGCCTAGGCCAGTATTGATGAAGCTGCTGCTCTCCATCAAGATGGATTCAAATGAGATCTAATCCACTTGGGGACCATCACCCTTCCCTGTGGACTTTGCCAAGGCCACTAGTCCTCAGGGTGGTCAGGTTAGTTAACTGACCAGAGTCATTGGCAATATGGTCTACTGACTCTGTGTGATCTGCAGATCCAATGCAAAAGCTGCTTTGGGGAGTGTCTCAGTTCCCCTCAATCTAGTGCCGGATGCCTCCAGAGTTTCTTTTTAAAAAAAATAAACAAATAAACCCTGCAAGTTGGCACTGACTCATACATGCCAGCTGGGAGAGAGAAAGAGGCAAAGCAAAGTGATGGTCCCAGTGGAAGCTGCCAATTGTCACCTCATCAGATCAAGCTCCACTTCTGTTGTCTGTATGAACATTTGAAAGCGTTCACTGCCTCTGTCCCTGCTGACAATCATTGCTTGTTGTTTGTAGACCTCAGTGATTTGATCTGTAGAAACCAGCAGGGATCTTTTTGGAAAAAAGTACAGATCAAAGAAGATCAAAATGCATTTTTCCTGCTGTGTAGCTGCATCCTTAGTTTGCTAACAGAGACCTGGCATTCGGGTGCCTGTGTTTAAGAAAACCAAGGGAAAAGAAACTTTGGGTTATGTGCTTGAATTGTCTGCTCATGTGTAGGCTACAGTGGGGTAGGCTACAGGGCCATGTAAGCAATGCACCCTTGCCCCCACAATAATTCTACATGTCCAACAGCATCCCAAACCTTCACAGGTTCACCATGAATGCACGACTAGGGCTCTGAAACTGAGGCTGTGCTCTGGATCCAATTCCTTCCTAGACTATGGATTGCAGCAAATGTCCCCAGATCCAATGTGCAACAGTGTAGATCCCTTCCAACATCATGTTCCTCATGTAGAAAGCAACAAGGCTAAAAAGAGTTCATTTCTGCATGCTTTGATTGTCTCTATATTGCAAGATCTCTGACTTTCCAAAGTTCTTGTTTGTGATGAAAGTTGCCATGTGTACAGGAGCTCATTCTATTGAGGATTTTTTTTTGCTTTTAGTGTGAAGGCAGCAATGATAAGGGGCAAGGCTAGCACAAGCTCCTCTCTACAAGTTGGATCGACAGTAATACCTCTATAGGGCTAATGTCATAGTGTTTGTTATTGTTGCTGTTCCTTCTACTAGTGTTGTTAAGAAATAAGAGTTTAAACCCTTTAAAAATGCTAAAGTAGCCCCCCCCCCTTCCCCAGTCCAGTGTGGGCAGAAACAAGAGTTGCTTATGTTGCAGTGGCCATCAAGCTCAGCTGACAAAGTGCAATTGATTTAACAGATGAGAAATAGTTCAGGCTTGATGTCACACTACTGCTGGCCCATAGTTACTAAGATTTCTCTGGTTATTTGAAACATTTTAATCCCACTCTCTTCTCCCTCTTCCTTCTCTTCCTGAGATATTTAGGGAAACCCTTTAGGGGGGAAGAAGCTAAAGAGGGTAAAATAAATTAGCTGTAAGGATCTTGTGCAGGCCTACCATGAGAAGAACTGGATGGATGATTAAGGCATATCATCTGGCCCACACAATAAATAATTGTTCAGTAGCCACATTCAAGGGACTGCAGTGGTTCAAGTCACTAAGACGCTGACTGGGAGGCGGAAGGTCAGCAGTTCAAGTCCCGAGTACTGCAGGACGGAATGAGCTCCCATCTCTGTCCCAGCTCCTGCCAACCTAGCAGTTCGAAAGCAAGACATTGCAAGTAGATAAATAGGGACCACTTCGGTGGGAAGGTAACAGCGTTCCATGCGCCCCGGTGTCTAGTCATGCCTGCCGCATGACCATGGAAACGTCTGCAGAAGCAGACAGCGCTGGCTCTTTGGCTTAGAAACAGAGATGAGCACTGACCCCTAGAGTCGGATACGATTGGCTTTCGAGCAAGGGAAACCTTTACCTTAGAGCCACATTCATTGCTGTTTCTCTCAGCATGATGAAAACTGGCTTGTTTTGTGAGCCAAATGGAAATTGTTTTCCTCATTAAAGGAAACAACCTTGGTGGCCCAGTAGTCTTCTTCTTTCGTGTCCCGATCAAACCCTGTACTACCAAAACGAAGCCACTTTCTTCACTTTGTCATTGCACAAACGTAAGTCCTCATGGGTGGATGTTTCTAGCAGTAATCAGCAGACCAGTAAATGAGCTGGAATCTGTATCTCTCAACATTCATATTGCATGTTGTTCTCTTCCAGCAGCCTCCTTGTAGCCAGTTTGAGAAGTTTCCCTCAACCTCTCCACTGATTTTCCTTTCAGTAACCCATGGCACTTGAAATGAACTTTGCAGATCAGCAACAATTTCTGCAACATCCTCAAAGATGGTGAATACAAGTGGGCATACCCTGGGCAGCAATCTTGCTCGCTAATCTTTCTAAAACCAGATCAAATCAAAGGTGCAGTGATTAAACTACTGTACTGCAGCCAAAAGGTTGTTAATTCAATCCTATCCGATCAAGGTTGACTCAGCCTTTCGACCTTCCAAGGTCAGTCAAATGAGTACCCAGCATGATGGGGACAAAATGCTAATTAACCTGTGAACCACCCAGAGAGTGCACTAAGCCCTATGAGGCAGTATATAAGGGTAATTGCTGTTGCTACTCAACCAAAATCAACTTGTTTTTTCCTCTTGTCTTCTTGCTTCTTCCACAAAATATTGCTAAGAATGTCCAAGACTTTGTAAATATTGATCAAAGATATATCAGTGGTATATCCTCTACACTCTTTATGGACTTTTCAAAATATTTCACAATCCAATATAAAACAGATGTTGATATTTGCATGAAAGCCCCACTGAGACATTCTCATTTTGAATACTGTGACTTCTAGCAGAACCAGAGCCATTTTGAAATGAAGAAAATAATTTCTAAGTTACAAAAGTTGTTTTTCAAAGTAAGCTAACTGAAGATCCTGGATTCTAACAGATGTTCTAAGAACATAAGGATACAGAGGCTTGGCCACTTGTTTACAAGTTAACCCCTTTGGAAGAACCAAGACCAAGCCTGACATGTAATAGATAAGCTGAAACTACATAAACAGACTTAAACACATTGCTTCATATGATTGGTCCATGTATTTATCTGTTTGAAAGTTAGACATGCACTTTTAGTTATTAGTTTGCATAAGTTTAATATTCTAGTATTTCTTCTTAAGAAGTTCATATATTTAGTATGTGCAACGTTTATCATATTTTTGGGAATATAATGGGAGGAGCCATTGTGTATGTTGTTTGTAACAGTGTAAGTTGTTTGTTCATCACTATATAAGATGTACCCTGGCATACAGTAAGGGTCCCTCCTCATAGAGAAGGCACTATTTTGCATGCAAGATACCAATAAATTGGTGTCTATTTTCTCCTCCAAGCAACTCTCTGACTACTTGTACCTGTATTTTTAAAGGCTTGTCATTATTAAGAGTTTGTAGTGACAATACAGTGAACATATAAACAGAGACAATGAGGGTGAGCATACAGTATTGGCTTTCCCTCATTTCATCTGAATTACCAGTCTTGTAAGCCTATACTTGTTAAGGACTTTGCCTTCTCCGGGGCGGAGAGGCCACCGCAGCTGAGGGCGCCAGAGCCCCACCATCACCATCGCCCCACCCGGGCCAGCTTAAGAAAGACACAGCAGGCAGCAGGACTTCTCCGCCCCATCTCCAGACTTTGCCTTCTCCAAGGTGGAGAGACCATTGCAACTGTGGGTGCCAGAGCCCCACCATTGCCAGCGCCCCACCCCAGGCTAGCTTAAGAAGGACACGGCGGGTAGCAGGACTTCTCTGCCCCATCCCTGGACTTTGCCTTCTCTGGGATGGAGAGGCCACCACAGCTGTGGATGGCAGAGCCCCACCATTTCTGGTGCCCCGCCCCGACTTAAATTTCGCCGCCCACTGGACTTGCCTTCGGCCAGGATGGAAAGGCCACCACAGTAGGGTTGGATATCATTATTATTGTTTATGGGCCATTTTTGTAGGACATGTATTTTATAATTTCTCTGTATACTGTATTATTATATATTGGATATTGTATCATTATTATTGTTATGTGCTTTTTTTGTTGTTGGATGTGTATTGTATAATTGTGCATATTGTATAATTGTATATTCTGTAAGCCGCCCAGAGTTACTTGTGTGAGTGGGGCAGCATAGAAATCTAAAAATTAAATTAATATTAAATTAAATTAAATTAAGGGCAAAGTTCTATTGCAAAAAAGCTTTTAGCTTCAAAAATCTGCAGAAAGCTATACAAACCTTACATGGACTCCAATTAGATTCTAGCTATTAGCTCTCTAAATGTGAAGTAAGAATATAAATACAGTACTTGCTTATTTTGTTCTGATAGGTGAAAAACACTACATGTTATGAGAATCTTTCTGCATTTTTCACATGTTGGCATTTTCTTGTTTAAAAAGAAATGCTAGTTTTCTTTTTGGAAAATATATTTTCTGTTCCTAACCCTGACAGCTCCTCCAGGAGGATACCATGGTCAATTGCATATTACAGTACTGTACTTGCAACAAGGTGCAACTAAAGCATGGGTTACTGTGACCAGCCTTCTGGAATGGCTGCAGAGGGATCATTAGATATGTACCATTATTTATTTATTTATATTTTTCATATTTATATACTGCCCTATTCGCAGAGCGAGTCAGGGAGGATTAACAAGAATAACACCACATTAAAAGAATAATCCCACAGTAAAAATTCATCAATGGCTATAGGCCCCATAAAATTTAGGTTAAAGGAATTTAAAAGAATTAAGATATTCAACAAGTTAAAAAGAAAAATTGCAAAATTAAGATTAAGGGGGGGGGGTCAAATCAGCCAACAGACTGGGGTGATCATACGACCATAGCCCCATAGCTGCCCTGCCAGCCATGTCTTTACACCCTTCCTAAGGGGGAGCAACTCTGTCTGGAGACATAGCTCCATTGGCAGGAGGTTCCAAAGGGCCAGAGCAGACACAGAGAAGGTTGATTTCTTTCAGGATTGACTGATTTGATCTCCTTGCAGTCCAAGGGAGTCTCAAGAATCTTCTCCAGCACCACAGTTCAAAGGCATCTATTCTTCTGCGTTCAGTGTTCCTTATGGTCCAGGTCTCACAGCCATTACTACAGGGAAGACCATTGCTTTAACTATGTGGACTTTTGTTGTCAGGGTGATGTTTCTATGGGTCCCCTGAGCGGAGTTTCCCCAGCAAAAATCCTTTCAACTCAGAGTAATTTCTGACATGAAATTTATTTATTATGCTGCCAAGTTTGTCATAGCTTGCCTCCCAAGAAGTAAGCATCTTTTTATTTCATGGTTGCACTCCTGTTAAAACCTAGGCATTGAAGTTTAGGCATGAATGTAATCCCATTGCAATTGTTGGGAAACATGCCTTATTCTGTCCTCTAGGAAGCACTTACTTTGTTGCCAATTTCTGACAGTTACCATTTCCACCCATGACATTCTGTATGTCTCAGAATTTTGGTGAACTTTAGTGAGGAAATAATGATTGTAATAGCAAAAAAAATGGGACATGTTGAGATGTGGTAATGATGTCATCATGATATCTAACTAGATCCAACTGAAGTCTAATAACAGTCTAATAAATGTGTCTGTCTGAAAGACACATCTCCTCCGCTTTGGGCAAACAGGTGCTTTCACTTTATTAAATAAGCCTTACTCCTCCCAGTTATTAATATACTACAGACAACTACACTGCTCTACATTGGCATGTGTAGTTATTTAAAAGTCCGAGTATGGAAATAAAAACTGTTGTAGACACTGATTTGTGTAGACATATTTTACCAGGCTCCACTCCCTGCTATACAACAAATGATAATGTCATAGAAAGTCCAGTTCAGTGTTCTTCTGCAATGCTTTATTCAGAGCATGCCTAATTGTCTTTTTCCAAAATTATAATATTCATCTAGTACTAGAGAAGACCATACTGCCAGTGACTCAATGCCAAGTGTCTTGGACAGCACGGAGGAATAATGGCCTTGGGTTCCAAAGACTGGAGGGAAAGGTGATGGTCCCCAAGTGGATTAAACCCCACTTGAATCCCTCTTGATGGAGGGCAGCAGCTTCATCAATATTGGCCTGGGGCTCATGAGGACTTTGTGTGCCAAAAGTGCCCAGGACCAGAAAGTGACTCATGGAACTGGATCAGTGGTGCAGGGGTCATGCTGCGATGTGGAAGGCAGATGAAAGGCCACAGCATTATATTCTCAGGACAGTCTTGATGGCTGATTGCTATGAGGATTGCCAAGATTTAGATTTGGATACAGCAGAACAAGAATAAGAAGTCATACTATTGACACTTAGACAGACATTTTTCAAGTGCTGTGATAAACAATAGTATAGTAGGAAATGCACACAAGGGAAAAATAAAAAATAAGCATGCTAATTTAATGTTTAGCACATTCTGCTCTCACTAGTTCTATAAAAGCTTTTAGCAGTTTTAAGACTGGCTTTTCAAGCTATTATTTCCTCAAGGCAAAATCCTACAACATTTCTCTGTTACAACTGAGAAAACATTAGTAGCACTAGTGTCACTGGTAAAGTGGCAAAAATACTGAAACCCTGGAATTAACATGGCCTTCAAATAAATGCATATGTTGCTTGGAGAAAATTTAAGTTGTACCTTACTTATGTATGACTGTGGTGGCTTAGTGATTAAGATGCTGAACTTGGTGACTGGAAGGTCAGTAGGTCAACAGTTTGAGACCAAAGTGATACACAACAGAGTGAGCTCCCATCTCTTTCGCAGCTCCTAACAACTTAGCAGTTTGAAAGCAAGAAATTGCAAGTAGATAAATAGGTACCACTTTGGTGGGAAGGCAAACAGTATCCTGTGCACTCTGGACTAGTCATGCCTGCACATGACCATGGAAACACAGTGGCGTAGCATGGGATGGTGGGGGTGGGGCACCCCTGGTGGCACTTTTTGGGGGCTGCAAAATTTCCAGGAGGAAATCGCTGCCGCCCGGCACCACGTAGAGAAAGCCCGACAGGGAGGCAACAGGGAGTCCCGGCCCAGCCTCGATGGGGTATCCAATGGGAACAGTGGCATTGTTAGTCCCGGGGACTTCCCCTTTGGAGAAGTCCGACCTGGGCAGCTGAAACCCACAGTATGCCACTGTAGAAACATCTGCAGATGTAAAGAGTGCTGGCCCTTTGGCTATAAACAGAGATGAGCACCAAACCCTAGAGTTGTCCTTTACCTTTTTACCTTACTAATGTACCCTTGTATTAATGCCTGACATGTACATCTTTATCTATGTCTCCTTCATCACTCTTATCTATGTTTAATACTGTTTTCAATTTTTGTTTATTTCAGTGGTGATTTTTGCTGTGTTTTATTTGCACTTTGTATAATTTTAGCAAAGTACAATCAGTGTAGTAGCTAATCAAGTGACTAGATTAAAGATAAATTTGTGTATAAATTGAACAAGTGAGGGGATAAGATGTAGCTTTGTATGACATCTTTGTCTGTAAGAAATCATTCTGTCTCCACATTCTGTCCTAATGGTAGCTTCTTGTCCACAATATATATTATGTATCAGGACAATCAGGTGCTGGGTAGGAGACACCCATCACTTTCAGAACAACACATGATTTCTCATAACCCATACAATCATGGGCTTTGTTGTAGTCTACACAGAGACTGATCCTCTTCTGAAATTCTGTGGTCCACTCTAGTAGCCAACAGAGCCCAGGTGCATAATGCAGTCTGGCTTCCTGAGAGCATTGCTCTCAGCTTACTCACACACTCAAACCCCTTCACCATATCAAGGAGTGCACCTAAGAAAGGGGAGAACTTAATTGCTGGGATATAAATAACACAAATTCAGAATAAAAAGCTGTTCTCTTTATCTGCTGTGCTTGCCCATGCAGTAATGGAAAGTCACCTAGGCAACAAGTCTAACTGCTCCAGTGTAGCGCTCTGGAATTTTTCCATGAAAAGAAGCTCAGGAGCAGAATAGGTCAAGTTTTTAAAATAACAATTTAAGTTAACCCCTGTGTCAAAATCTCTTAAATCCTCATCTGAACACTTGCTATATGTTCATCTGTGTATGTATGTAAATGTGGTTCTGTGAAGCTGGATCTGCTCCAGAGGCTACCTGATCAGCTAAAAGAAAGACAATAAATCCACAGAACTCTAAAACACTGCCGAGAGAGCGCACTGCTATGGGGCAGTATATAACTGTAATTGGGATCTTGAATATTCATTCATCATCCCATATTCAATAGACCATATTTATTTGATCTTGCTGAAGTTAGGAAAGTCTTCATTCTGCATCTTCCAAACAGACTGAATAGACCATGTACCATCAACATAGCATTCATTTCTATGTACTGTTTTTATATACTTCTGCAACTGGGAATGGAGAACATAATGAATAAGTTCACTTTTTCTTTGTTTTCTGTCCATTATATCGTGGTTGCTCATGACAAGTTTCCTGTAAACGATTATTTCTGTCTTCTTGCACATGCTTTCATTTGAATATATTTTTCAATACTGAAACCAGACTGTGGGCAACATGAATAACTTTGTTCCTCTTTCCTTGAATGTTTTCATATTTGAACTTGACCCATTGATTACTATTTTGATTGCTTTGGGCAGTATCGTCTGCTCAATCTCTTCAGCATTATTTGGTCAGAATTTTGAAAGTAGTAGTCTGCAGTGATTGTGATGTGGCTAATCATTTTGTTACTTTTTTTACTTCCCTTCCTATAACACTTGGTGTGCCACAATTCATTCATTCATTTCCCTTGCAATTCAGTGCAACCTTGGCACTCCATATGTTCTTGGACTTCAATTCCCAGAAGCCCTGATCAGCAAGTGTGTTGACTGGGCTTCTGGGAATTGAAGTCCAAGAATACCTGGAATGTCAAGGTTGACCATCACTGCAATAGATGGTTGCTGTGTGCTACACCAAGATGTCTAGAAATAAAGTTCAGTTGAATTCAGTGGTGCTTACTTCTGGGTAAAAGGCATGTCTACATAGACTTGAACAGTAACAACCACAATTTTAAAAAAATGAGAGAAAGAGGCTAGAAATATGTTCCAAGCCAGCAGATTATTCCCATGATTTTATCCACAGATTATTTATCACAAATTATAGAATATGGAAATACATATCTGGCAAATTGTTAAAAAATATTCTTTTCTTTAAAAAATATTTTATTTTGGTAGTAGAGTACAAATAAGAATAAAAACAGAAGTAACAATCATAGCAGTTGCTAGGATATTTACGCTGTTCAATCAAATGCAGTAAATACTAGCTCTTCATAGTAAAACAGATTGATCTCACTTTTTAATTAAATGGTTGCTAAATCAAAATGAAAGTGTAGTAAATGAATGTGTGTCTGTTTTCCAAAAGTAATGGAATGCTGAAAGGGTTGGAACACCAATGACTGAATAGAGGCCAAGGTATTATAAAGTGATCCATCTCTTTTTAAATTTATTTTAGAAAGTTTGACATCAATAAGGTCTGCCCCCTTTGACTGCACAATGATTTGGTGCACGTCTCAGCTATTGACTTGACAATCCTTATTTTGGACCAGAAAGAACACATCGAAATAAAAATCTATCACTGCATTTAGGGCACAAATATATTGTAAAATAGGATCACTCTTCTTCCTTTATTGCTACCAGAGAAGAAATATATACACTAGCAAAACATGATCAGCCCTGTGGAGTCAATAATTAGCCCAGTCCTGCTTTTAAAACAGGGGCTAAAGAAGTATTGGGGGAAGCATCATTTGTTGGGCCACATATGCACCTCACTGAGTCGCCTCAGTGAGGTGAGTAGAGGGGCATATAAATCTAATTTAATAATAATAATTTCCATGACTATATCATTATCATCCAAAGTCTCATTTTCTGCCAGTGAACTTTTGTCTAGTTCTTGTTTCTTCTTGATTTTTTGTTTTCATTCAGTAAATAGAGCACTGAATGGTTTTTTGTTGCATCAGGGGGCCATATTTTTATGTTTCCATTTCCAAAGTAATTGGGATCTTTTTGGTAGAAAGTAGATGCATGGACCAACATTACCTTTTCACTTTTAAAATATAGTGTTTCAACTCTGTGGGATTTTGAAATTTCTTATCTTGTTTTTCTTGCTAAACAGTACTCTCAGCGTGTGAAGCCTTGCTCCACTGATTATTTTGCCAAAAGAGAGAAATATATTGTGAATGTTATGGGAGTGAAGATAGATTCTCATGTAGGCATAATAATCTGTCGTAATGGATGAATGTCATTCGTGTAATCCAATTTTCTTTTGAAATCTATTTATTTGATTAAAGGGCACAAAAAATCTGCAAAGTGAAAAAATACAAAATTTCACTTTCCTAACATCTTGCTGGATAGCTCAGTGGTTGATCAGATGTTGAGAGTTTTATTTCCACTATGTTTCCAGGAAGAAAAGTCAGCCTTGTAATCACGGCCGAGCTACACAGACCCAGGACACCTCCAGAAAAAAGAGGACGAACCACTTCTGTGTTTTCTCTACTTAAAAAACCCTCTAAGGATTTGCTATATGTCAAGTCAATATACACAGACCCCAAAGCCAATCAATTCATTTTGATGCTTGAGGCAGAAAATCTCACCAACAGCTCATTTCCTCTCTGGCTGTAAAAATACCATGACAGCAAATTAAAAAGCTAACAATTTAGTGCTCTTTCATGAAAGCTGGAATATATCTACACTGCACAGCTATAGCCATATACTACAACTTTAGCAGTCATTACTAGATCCAATGGAATTTCAAGATTTCTATTTTGAGGTATATAGAATTCTAGACAGAACCAGTTCTATTCATGCAGTAACATTCAATCCTTACCTGAGAATGTGTTAGCAGGCTGCAAATCTGATACAGAAGCTGAATGGGTCATAAATGCCCTGTTCTGAGCTTTAAATCAACACATTCCTACTTCCCCTGCCCATGCATTTCAATTCTGAATACATCCTGGGAAGAGCCCTATTAAATCTTTACTTCAGATATTACAGTATCCCATAAAAGACCCACAAATGTGTTTGGTGTTACAGTTTCTTCAGAAAATCTGAAGCATCTTGCATGTCTGTGAAAATGATACATAAAGCTTACTAGGGTTCAGTCTGCTTGAGAAACCCATAGTAATGCAAATTAACTATTATATGTAACACTGGTAAAGAATTAAAGCAAATAAATGGTAATTACTATTCCACAGTTATCACCTGCCAATATTTTTGTAAATCTAAAGAGACTGGTTTTATTTGACATTTGTATCGTTTGTATGTTTTAGAGGCACCAATGTAATCTGAACAGCACAAGACTGCTTGTGTTTGATCCTCACTGTTTCTTCATACTGTTGAGAGACTGCAGGATTTTTTTTACCCTGTTTCATTATCTCAGGAATTGATGACAAAGATTTCCTTGTACTGTACTGTAGCCTGCTATTGGTGATGGCAGCTGAGGGAGGATCCTAATGGACATGACCTTTTGAATGGGTTTAGACAATGCCTTTGTTTGCCAACCCAGTGGGAATATTTGCCAAAGATAGTGGGCCAACATTTTTGGAGATAAGTTCACAGCTCTCAGAAATAAGAATATATATTTAATGAATGTGAATCAGAAAAGTCTGAATCCTGAGTGACAAATGAAAAGTACTGTATGTCACACCAAACACAAAATATTGCATTTTAATCCAGAAAAGAGGACACTGTCTTATATTGAACCAGGCCATTGATTCATCTACCTCAACACAAGCAACAATCCAGTCCAGGATTTTAAAAAGGCATCTTCTTATACCTATTTGAAGATATGAGAGATCGAACCTGGAGCCTTCCTCTTGCAAAGCAAGTGCCCTAGAACAGATGATTAGTTTTGATGTGTTTATGTGCTGGTTTATGGTGACCCAATAAATATATGACCTCCAAAGGGTTCTATGGTTAAAAGCCTTGCTCAAGTCTTCTAAATGAAACATCTCATCTTCCTTTATCAAAAAAAAATCAATCTGTTACAGTCAAAGTTGAGACATCAGATTAAGATGCAGGGGACAGAGAGACCCACTTGTACTCAGTGGGCCATCTGCCTCATCCCTTTACCCTCCAGTGGACTTCCCAGAGAACCAGTTTCAGGGCAACCTGGACATGCAAGGTGGGCTTTGACACCCAGGAGGGAGCAGGAGGAGCATAAGCTACACCTAGAATGTGAGGCCTAAGAAGTATGGATGATGAATGCCAAACATAAAGGGAAGAGATGAGGAGGATCAACACCTTCTTTGGAACTAGAATCAAAGGGCTGATGTGACGTTTGGAAAGAAACATCCCCCTCACCCTCTGTGGCCTGGGATAAAATAGGCTTTGCTCTTCCAAGATCACTGGACTGTAGAACTTCCCCTGCATGAGAATTGGGGGGGGGAGTGGCCAATCTCTCCTTGCCAAGGCCTTCATGATGGTGACCCCACTGCCCATCTGAGCCATGACCAAGGAGACCCACATCAACTGAGAAGAGGCACTGGATGTAGAAGCCTAGGAGTGGGCAATCAATTGCTGCCCAACACTATGAGCCCCCATTGAGAGGTGTCAGGTGGCTCGACTCAGGGTTTAAAATTCAATCCCAACTTTGAATTGTGGACAGCAAAGCACTAATGCCTCTGATTAAACTCTAAGTACTGTCATTGGACAACAAGAGACTAGTGAAGGGAACAAACTTCTTCTGTGGATTCTCAGGAAGTGGGGTTCAGAGCATCCTGCCCAGTGATGGGATGTTACCAGGTCGGTACGGTTCTCTAGAACCGGTAGCTCCCACCACGAGGGGTTCACTGGGGGGAGGGTTCTAGAACCCCAGGCGACCAGTTTTGTCATCCCACCACTGATCCTGCCTATTGTTGTAAACTGGTTTGGTGCCCAAATACAGACCTCATATGACCAAGCTGGGTGTTGAGGATCTAGGGAGCCTATGCTTGAAGAGACTTAGATGGACAATTTGTCCCTGGATGGAGGTGGCCGCAGTTACAATGCACACATATCTTCTTCAAAAATTAGCCCGCAGCAGAAGAGAATTTATAAATCTAATGGTGATTAGGGCAGAGAAATTATTGATGACAAATATTTTGTTGTTGTTCAGTCGCACAGTTGATTCTGACCCTTTGCGACCCCATGGACCACTGTCCGCCAGGCACTTCTGTCCTCCACCATCCTCCTCAACTCGCTCAGTTCTGTGCCCATTGTCTCTACAATACCATCTAGCCATCTCATTTTTGGCTGCCCCCTTTTTCTTTTGCCCTCCCCCTTTCCCAGCATCAAGGCTTTCTCAAGTGAATCCTCTCTTCTCATTTGATGTACGAAGTGTTGGTGGAAGATCGTTCACAGATAGCAACAGTGTCACTCAAACTATCTTGTTAGTACCATGCAAATAAATCAGTGGTAAGACACTTTTGAATAATTTATATCTTGAAAACTCTGATAAGACAATTCTGACCTATGGCCTTTCTAAAAATCAAACCTTTGATAGATGCTTCACAAATTCTTGACAGCCAACAGAGATTGAAAACAAAATTAAATTGCTGCTGAGAATGTTTTTAATCAGCACACACATAAATTAATTTAAATAGCATGAGGAGGTGTAGACAAATACTTTCAGGTGTATTGTTATGGCTGTGACTGTAAAGGCGACTTTTCAGCAATTATTTCCAATGCAGTTTCACAGCATGAAATGAATTAAAATTAGCAAACAATCCTGAAGTAATTTGACATGAAAATAATTTTATTAAACTAAGAATAAAAGTAATACAGGAGTAATAGCTTGCATTGGCAAGTCTGGTTCATTATTTTTCTTAGGATCTTCATTACTCATGAGCCTTGTATAGCAATAAATTATGTTATTACTGCAGTGAAGCTTTGCTGTCTAGTGTGAGGTAACACACATTGACCTCCTATTGATACAGATAACAAATACATATCAGACTTCTTTGCAAATTATATAGTGTTCTGGTTTTTCAGAATAGCTGATGCTGCCTCACCATACTTTGTAGATTTCTGTTATTCATGCTGGTTAGTAGGCCTTTCCCTCTCTGTCTTTTGTGTAGAGCAGGGGTGCTCAAACTAGGGCCCAGGGCCCTGACACCAATTCATCTGGCCCACAAAGCCCTTGTCGCTCCCAGAAGCGGAAGTTTTACTTCCACTTCTGGGAGTGATGAGGGCTTCGCAGGCCGGATGAATTGCCCCCTGGGCCATAGTTCGGGCACCTCTGGCCTAATACAATAAGACCATACAGTCTTATTGTACAGGCACATTTTACTTCTGCTTCCGGGAGTACTGAGGGCTTCGCGGGCTGGATGGATTGACATCGGGAGGCGGATCTGGCCCCCACACCATAGTGACCAGCTCCCTGAACCATGTGACTGGCCCACAGCCCAAAAAAGTTTGGGAACCCCTGGTGTAGAGCAATACAGTAATACCTCGGATAACGTTTACCTCGGATAACGCTAAAATCACATAACGTTAAGTAATCTGGGGGGGAGAATTGGATCGAATAACGTTAAGGTCCTATGGGATGGATCGGATAACAACCGCTAAATCCTGTGCGGTTACAATGTATCTCTATGGAGCTTTAACGTTATCCGATCCATCCCACAGGATTTTAACATGGATCGGATAACACTAAAAATTGGATAACACCAAGACTTGTGGAACCAAGTCTTAGCGTTATCTGAGGTATTACTGTAGTGTGGTATAGTTGCTAGCTTTTGCAAATGTTTCTTTGATAAAGCCAGGCCTGCAGCACTTCCCTTCATGGAGGCATGCTGAGACAGAATTATTGCCTGGGGAAAAGGGAAACTAAAAATCTGTTTGTTTCATTTTCCTTGCATTTCTCAGAATCCTGCAGGTGTTCTTACTTGACCTAAATTGTATATTGAATCACAAGATTTTTCACCCCACTTCTTACACAGGAATTTTGTGGTATGCACTTTCCTTAATGTAAGTTTTCACACCATTTCTTATTGTATGCAGTGTTTTAACTGTTTAAAAAAAGTTAATGCAATTTTTCATGATTCACATTGACTTGCAAACACTAAGTAAAAAGGGGAGATGATTTAATGCTCATAGTTTCCTATGGATTTTAGGAAACAGAAGGGCACATCTGTGCTTTTGTTAATAGTCTCACAAATGGTGCAAACAATTAAAACTCAAATAATGAGAATTTCTTTCCCATCTCTAGTGAGCAGCCATGCTCTGCCATTCTATATCCAAACAATCAAGGATCAAAGGTACATGGTGCCCCTGTCCTTACTTATTATTTCTTTTGAAACTGCTTTCCCCAGATTTGTTCAAAATTTAGCATTCATTCTACTTCATCAATTGTTTTTCATTTCCATTTTTTGGTTTTTATAATCTACCTCATGGATTCCATTAAGGTCAAAAGGTGGAGCTTCAATCTGATACCCAAAAGAGAGACAAAGAGAAGGAAAAGAAATTGAAGTTTAAATACTGTAGAAAATAATGTGCTATCTGGTCAGACTAAATGAAACAAAAAAAGTGTATGTGCATGCGCATGCATGTACACACTTTAAATGTTCAAAATAACTCAATTCAAAGATTTTTTAGGGGATTTCAACCCCCAAAATATCATAATCAATATTATTACCATGACATATCCCAAATATAGTGATTCCCATCCACTATGCCAGTGGTGGCGAACCTATGTCACGTGTGCCAGAGGTGGCACTCGGAGCCCTCTCTGTGGGCACTCCTGCGGTCACCCCAGCACAGAGTTTGTCCTGCCCTTCTGCCCAGCAGCCCAATGGGAGCACTTCCTCCTCTCCTCAGCACAGAGTTCACCCCGCCCCTCTGCACAGCAGTCCAATGGAAGGATTTCCTCCCTCTCCTGTTGCTGGTCTCTAAAAGATTCGCCATCACTGCACTATGCAGTACAGCTGTGCCCCTGACCAGTCCCTTAGATCACACAAATTTATATGGAGTACAAAAACCCTTTAAGTATTTGAAAGAGCTCCAAGCTTATACAGTTTACCAATTTCCTGCCCGTCTGATATTGCTGGCATCTCGATCATCCCAGCTCATAGGTGACATTTTAAAACATGCACAGATATGTTGATGGGAAGGGCACAAGCTGCATGTAACCAGGGGCAATGCCAATAGTGATACCTATGCCTGGTAATCATAAGATTATTTTTTTTACATTCAACATGTGATAGGAGATTAAGACATTCTTAGATACTTAATCCTTTTCTAGATGTAAGAATGAGAATAAAATAATAATAGTCTCAGATCTTTAGAGCTGAAATGGACTCTAGGAAAGTAAAAGGTAAAAGTCTCTCTTGCTTAAAAGCCAGTCATGTGATCGTGCTCATCTCTGTTTACAGCCAAAGAACCAGCACTGTCTATGTCTATCCATAGTCATGTGGCAGGCATGACTAGATGTCAGAGTGCTTAGAACATTGCTATCTTTCCCACCAAAGTGGTACCTATTTATCTACTTGCAATTTCTTTCTTTCAAACTGCTAGGTTGGTAGGAGTTGGGATAAACAATGGGAGTGCACTCCATTATGCAGTACTCAGGTCTCAAACTCCTGGGCTGCTGACCTTCCAGACGTCAAGATCAGCATCTTAACCATTAAGGCCACTGTGATCCTATGACCATCAAATCCAAAGCCTGTCAAGGAGGCACAGTGGGGAATTGAATTCCTAGTCATGATGGTGAACCTTGACACTCCATCTGTTCTTGAACTTCAATTCCCAGAAGTCCTGATCAGCAGGAGGGTTGACTTGGGCTTCTGGTAACTGAAGTCCAAGTACACCTGGAGTGCCAAGGTTTGCCGTCACAGTCCTAGTCTCTCACTCTGCAGCCAGATACCTAAACCATTGAGTTATCCAGAAGTTCTATAAACTTTTATTCTCTGAAGTTGATGTTATAAAAACTCATTGTAATAAAGAAAAAGACACAGCCTGAAAGTCAATTAAACTGCCTCCCAAGAGGTCTACCTCTTTAAGTCTTTTAAATATTTTGCAATTGCAAATTAATTAGACATACATAATTTTCAATTGTAAAGATGCCAGGTTAATCACCAAAAGCTGTACACATGTAGTTCTGATTATCCAACCCATCTTGCCCACAAAACCCTGATGCTTCCTAGTCATGTTTTTCAAACTGGCTTCTTTTTCCTCATATGTTTTCTCTTAAATGCAAGAATGACAGGATATGGCTCCAATCCTGAATCCACTTGCCTTGGAATTAATCCCTTTGAACCATTAGCACTTTCCTTTGAGCAGGCATAGAATTGTACTCTGTGATTTTGGAGCCAGGGTTTCACAATTTACTGCCTGCAGGCTAAACCCAGCCCATGGCGGCAAATCATCCGGCCCCCAGCAATGACCCCGGAAGTGGACACATTTACAACAGCCATAAATGTACCCATGCCTGTGCAAACATGCCCACCACAGTTTCAGGCACCGTCTGGGGGCGGGGGGGGGGAGACACCATGTGTCCAGCCCACTCAGCTGTCTGAGGGGGTGTGGTCTGTTCCACGGTGGGGGGAAATTGAGAATCCCTGGTTTAGTGTGTGCTGGAACATAATTATCTATCTGAGGTTCTATTGTGGATCAAAAGGCAGAATATTTTTTTCTATCAAGCTGAATTATTCCTGCGAGATGTATATGGTTTTGTTTTTTGTTTTTGCCACAAGTGACTGGAAGACTGCAACTGAGATTTCAGCTGCATTAAATACTAAGGAGAAAACAATCAAGTGTGAAGTGGCAAAGTGCTGGCTGCTCTCAGGTTTTATCAGAACTGGGATAGTGAATAGATCACTAATGTTTATTTTTGCACTTTGGGCAACTGTTTCCTGTAGAAAAGTGGATAGCACGTGGCTTTTCCAAATGAAAGCACCTTTTGTTTAATCTGGAGTATGTGCTGCATCTGAGTGCTAGTTTTTGTACACTCAGAAACTATGTTTTATTATTACAACAGTGGAAATATAAGTAAATATATGCAGCAGTGCTCAGCATTTGTATAATTGTCCAATTCAGCTTACTTATGTTTGAAGAGACAGGGTAGAGGAAGTGACTGAAGAAGGTGAATATGGATCATGACTCCATCTTTGATCATCTCAGTTCTCTAAATAAAGGGAGTCTTGAAATGTCTTCATTTTTCTTCGAGTTTCCATCTCGATTTGGTGTGTGCACATGCATGCATGCGCATGCACACATGTGCACACACATACTATATCTCAGTATTAGGCAATGAACTTAAAAACCTCAGACACTGTTTTATTCATCTGTTTTATTGTATACAAGTTTGCTTCTTTTAACCATTGGCAGACCGTGCTGAAAATCTGATATGCAGAGTCTAAAGGGAAAGGTTTCCCTTGCTAGAAAGCCAGTCATATCCGACTCTAGGGTTCAGTGCTCAATTCAAAGCTGAAGAGCCAGCATTGTCTGCTTCTGCAGACATTTCTATGGTCATGTGGCAGGCATAACTAGACACCAGAGTGCACAGAACACTGTTTACCTTCCCACCAAAGTGGTCCATATTTATCTACTTGCAATTTCGTGCTTTCAAACTGCTAGGTTGGCAGGCGCTGGGACAAAGATGAGAGCTCATTCCATCCTGCAGTACTTGGGAACCGAAATGCTGACCTGCTGCCTTCCAGTCAGAGTTTAGCAATATTTTTATCTATTTTTTAATTATTTTGTCATAGGCCTTATAATTATATAACCAATGGATTCTGACAATTAAAATATTTTACTAACAGATGTCCTTAATTCTGTCTGGATGTGCTTATTTATTCATTATTTAATTATTAAGAGATAATTTTGTGCTATCAAGTCTGTTATGACTTGTGGTGACCCTTAATGGGGTGTTCTAGGTACAGAGTATTCAAGGTACAGAGTATTCAAAAGTGGTTTAATTTTCCTTTATTCTGTGGGCACCTTAGCACTGTGTAGCTGGCTTAAGGCTACAATTCCGGCTATTTCTCCTAGGAAACACAAACTCCAATCTCTGGTTCCACAGCCAGCTATATAATTCATGGAGCAATTTAGCCAGCATGTATATGAAGAAGAGAAAACTGTTGGAGGATTGGAAAATAGTACTCCTATGTGACTTCACAAAATTTAAGAAGAAAAGCAGAACAAAAGCCTGTGAAGAATTGATGGTAAGCTTCCCCAAGTTTTTTAAAATGAACCTCTGCCATCAAAAGTTAAGTGAGAGAAAGTTATTTTTACTACATTATTTTCCATATAATTGATAGTCTTATAGTCAATGCTATGCTAATGAAAGGCATACTGTCACTCTCAGAAGTTAGAGATATTTTTGGAAATCCACAAGAGGAGTGATTATCATGAATATATATCTATATCTGTACAGATATTGATAGATATTTCTATATTTATATTTTTTATTTTCAACAGCAACAACAACATTGAAACTCTTGTTGTAGATGGGCACATAATGCAAATATAGTATTAGTGTTCATAAATCAGAAACATCGCCATGCAAACATATGCAGCCTAACCACATGGTTATGGACCAAAATCCCTAACTGGAATAAATTATGCTTATTTACATGCTACATTTTGGCTTCAAAATGTGTGTGGCTTTTGCACATATCATATCTGGAATCTAGGGGTGGAAAAGAACGCTTAGGAGTGGCTGGCTGGGATTTTTCAAAGAAGTTCACAGTTGTTGCAACAGATCTAGATTTCATAATTCATTAGAGGACTTGGATGTTTCCATTTCTGAAGATTCATTTCATTTAAAGAATATGAAAATAATGTTGATTGAAAGCAGCATTGTTCATTGTAACACAATACTGTGCAATTAATTACATCCTTAATTAATTTTTCACCTAAAAGACACATGATAGTTCTCTTGTGGAATCTAAATAAGAACAAGGTGATGCTACAAGAAGATAAAGATCTCGCTATTTTCTCTGAAAGTTCCTTCACTTTGATTCCTTCTGTTCCTCTTGCTGCTAAAACAGCTTTGTGAAGGGGTTTTCCTTCTCTTTTGTTTTTTATGCACAAATAACTGTTGTCAATAGGATCCTAAAATTGATAATCAGTTAGCATTTGTGAAGAAACACCTAGCGTCAAGCAATTGCTGTATTTCAGTTCAGATCCCGGGGTTTCCAAAAGAAATCCAGTTTACCACTACTCATTTTAAACTGCAGTGGTTATTTGAGTTAGTCCAAGATCATTAGATTCCTCTTGGCCAGGAGGACAACAAGATGACACTTCCACGACTAGTCATACTGGTTTGTTTGTACCATCAGTATCCTTGATGTACATAGGATCTGGAATGGTGTTTCTGACTCTGCTGGTGCTTTGTTTCTCTGTCTTTGTCTTAAATGGAAAGCAGAAATCTCTGAAGCACCGCTTGAAGTTTTCATCCAGAAAAGCATATAGGATTGGGTTTAGACTACTGTTGGTGTAACCCAATGCAATGCAGAAATAATAGCTAGAAATGGCGGCAGTACTGTGTGACACTTCCCCAAGGGCCTCGACTAATACAAAAATGTGAATTGGAGTCCAACAAACAATGAAAACAGCGACCACAACAAGAACCAATCTGGTGATACGACGAAGGTTCCGGTCTTTTTCACGAGATCCAGACAGAAGTCGCACACTCTTCAAGCGGAGAATCATCAGAGTATAGCAAACAACTATAATGAGCACCGGGATAACAAAGGCAAAGACAAAAACACAGATTTTCATAAAAGTGTCCCACCAATCATACTCATCATCTGGAAACTGCAGAGAACACTCAGTACTGCCAGTATCTGTAAAGCAAAGGGAAACAAGGAGGACAGACAAACATTAGATTACCATGGCTTTACTGCAAGGAGTCTCAACCTGCGGCTCACAGGCCAGATGTGGCCCACAATTCCATTTCATGTGTCCCTCCACTGCCTCCACCATACTAAGAAGCGCCATGTGTTGGAGGAAGGGCAAAATGGCTGTCCGGCCCCCAAAGCTGTCTGAGGGAGTGTGACTTGGTCCCTGGTTTAAAAAGGTTGAGAATTCCTGCTTTACTGTAAAAGATACTGCATAGATTTTTGGATGGTTTAAAAATGATGTCACTTGAAGGTACAGTAATACCTCGGATAACGCTAAGACTTGGTTCCACAAGTCTTGGTGTTATCCGATTTTTAGTGTTATCCAATGCATGTTAAAATTCTATGGGATGGATCGGATAACTTTAAAGCTCCATAGAGATACATTGTAACCGCACTGGGTTTAGCGGTTGTTATCCGATCCATCCCATAGGACCTTAACGTTCTGCGATCCAATTCTCCTCCCCAGATTACTTAACGTTATGTGATTTTAGCGTTATCCAAGGTAAATGTTATCCGAGGTATCACTGTATGCTACTTTATACAGCTCATTTGGCTGAAATCTATAACCTTGGTTTGTCCAGCTCCTGCCAACCTAGCAGCTTGATAGCTAGAATTTGCAAGTAGATAGATAGGTACCACTTCAGTGGGAAGGTAAACAGTGTTCTGTGCACTCCGGTGTCTAGTCATGCCTGCCACATGTCCATGAAAACATCTGCAGATGCAGACAATGCTGGCTCTTTGGCTATCAACAGAGATGAGCGCTGAACCCTAGAGTTGGATATGATTGGCTTTTGAGCAAGGGCAACCTTCACCTTTACGTACCCTCAAGATTGTTTTTCCTTGCCAAAATGCACTTCCTGGGTCTGAGTTTGGCAGACCTGAGGCTCATATACATCCAGAGGATATCAAGGGTCGTTCTCTTGCTTAGTTCTCTCAGCATCCATTGCTACTTCTCTCCTTATCTTAGGTGGAGCAATAGCAAATGAGTTGATGTACATGATTATCCTCTTCCTGATTTGATTCTTATAACAACCCAGTGAAGTAGATCAAGCTAAACAATAGCTAGTGCCACAAGCACCCCATATATGGTACTGCAAGTTCTATATGGTGATACAGAACTGGCTTTGGCAAGGGAGATATGGTTATCAGATTCTCCAGTGCATTTTGTAAGGCCTGATGATACAAAAATTAGAGGATAAGGATGACACATATGCCAAAAATCTGATTGCATAGTTAAGGGCAGGCTCAGCAAATAGAAAATAGGTTGAAGCATCAGTTTCTTCTTTGCTTATTTCAGACTTTGTATAGTGTTTTCTGTGATGTTTCCGTAAGTTCAATACATTTTCTATTTACCCAGTCTTTCAACCACTGCTCTAACTGCATAAGAGTAAATCAAGATATTCCTAATACTTCTTTTATTTGCTCCTAATTTTAGCAATATTTTTTTAAACAATCTTGTAGTTTAAGAAGTTACCGGAAACTTCTCCAGCTCTACACTGCATGTAATGGAGAAATTGAGACAAATATTTTCTATTCAAATTCCATTTTTTAATCAAAATTTATATATTGGCAGGAAACCAGGGACTGATGGTTAGGACCAAAAATCTTTGGAAAATGTTGGTACCTGAATTAAAAATATTTTTAGTAAAATATTGAAAAGTGAAGAGAGTCCATTTATATGGAAACATTCCTTAATTGGATTGTTTCAAGTCTGATGTTACTGCTGAAATTAATGGATTAGTTTTACTGTGACCTTGCAGATATATCCCAGAAAGTTTACTGTCTGTACATGGTGGCAATTTCATGCTTTCCTAAAGTGCTTAGAAAGAGAAACTATAGCTTTTACAGGTAGAGTTTCATAAACAATGAGACAGAGCAGCTGAGAGTGAAGATGCCTGATTTATAACTATAATGCATGATTTATAACTATAAGAAATTTATGATGCAGGAGTAAAGAAATATATTATATGAGGTGTAATATTTCAGTAGACTGGATTGTTCTAATGGTTTAACAAGCTTTTCTCCTTTAAAACACATAGTGTGTTTTTCTGGGCTGGCATTAAAACTAATAGGGAAAAGCACATAAAATTTAATGGCTGCTGTGTGTTAGCTATTAGTATAAGTACTAAGATGCTGACAGGTCCATCTGATGATTTTGATCTCTAGTATAAAGTGCATGTGGGACAACCCACTAGGAAGCCAGATTGAATCAGGTGCATTTGTGCAACTGTGGGGCAAGTACATGGTAGAACAAAGAGCCCTTGGTTGCCTCAGAGCAGAAGAATACAGCTAAAAATCCTTCATTCTTTATCTAGTATTCATGGGTTTTTAAAGTTTTAAAAGATGCTCAACTACTTGAATTGTGGAAAACAAAAACTAGAAGTATATACAGTATCATTGTTGTTACCAAAGAGATGGTGAGGGACAGCTGAAAATCACAACAAAGCCCAAGATCTCCCCTCAACACTCTAACCACTTAGATCAGGGGTGGCCAAATTTTTCAGGCTGCACCAGTCATGTGGTTCCACCCACTGGAAGTGGAAGTAAAATGCACCCACACATGCACAAAATGCTGCTGTAAATGCACCCATGGCTGTCGTAAACACGATTATGACATCCAGGGGTCATTTCTGTTTTCTGAAATATTCCTTTTCTGTGTTTTCTCACTCAATTTCATTAAATTTCAATGAAATATTAAATATTATTCACAGTTAAGAATATGCATGCATGATTGTGGAGGGATGATCGTTGTATCAGCTTAGAGTGGCTAGGTCCCAACAATTAAAGTCTGTCAGCATAAATCTCAGCCATGATTTGCAGGCATTTGATTTGAGACATGACAATGTGAGCTTGTGCTGACTTCTTATCTAGCATTAATTTGTTGCTAAAATGCATGCCAATGGACTTACAGCACCACATTTCTCCAAATAGATTTTGGCCCATTATCATCACATACAGGGCCATCCCTTAGGGGTGCCTGAGGCAAAATGGTAGACAGCATTCACTTACCCAAGTACAGGTGCATACAACATGAAAGTTATTTGAGTTATTTTAGCACATGAGGAAGAAAATTCTATATTTATTTATTTATTTATTTATTTATTTAATCAGACTTATATGACACCATCCTCAAAGAGACCCAGGGCTTCTAATGAAGCTTCAAAAGAGACATATACCAACTCTTCCCTCCATAGCAGGAGAAAATAATAATTAAAAAGGTGCTGCCCTTTTATGACATCCAAAATATGCTGCCTAAAGCAGCTGTCCATTTTTAACCATACAGCAGCACCAGCCCTCATTAAGTGCAAACAATAGCACCTTTACTCACCTTCTCGGAATTTGGTCCCTCCAAGGACTATGGCTGATATGCCAACTGATGAAGACAAGAGCCAGATACATATGTTGATTATCTTGGCCTTCAGAGGGGTACGGAAATCCAGAGCCTTCACAGGGTGGCACACAGCAATGTACCGATCAACACTCATCATTGTCAGGGTGAAGATGCTGGTGAACATGTTATAGTAGTCAATTGAAATAACTATTTTACATAGCACATCGCCAAATGGCCAAGAGTTCATCAAGTACTCAGTACTTTGGAAAGGCATTGTTGTGGTAACGAGAGCATCTGCTAGAGCAAGGTTAAAAATGTAGATATTGGTGGCTGTCTTCATCTTTGTATACCTGGAACACAAGAAGATTTTTGGTTTTGTTTCTGCTTTTCAAAATTGCCATTTGTTGTTGTTGTTCTGTCGCACAGTCGATTCCAAACCTTTGCAACCCCATGGACAATTGCATGCCAGGGGAAACCTTCTGGAAATGCCATTCAGTTTAATACTGAATTGAAATACTGTACTGTAAAGTGTATACTTAATGGAAAGTTCAATTTAAAAAAAAACCAAAACGTTCAATAAAAGCAGAAGTGTTGTTTAAGTTTTTAAGCCTAACAAATGTATTTTAACAAGAGCTTTAGTGGAGAAAGTGCACTACAGTACTTTGGACATGTGGCTTTATGTATCATATTTTGAAGGGCTGCAAAGTTTTTGATTCAGCTTGATTGACAATTCATTTTTTCTTTTTGTTTTGTTGTTGTTGTTACTACTACTAGAACAAAGCGACGCAGCTATGTTTAAATATAGACACAGTTTAAGTAAAGGTAAGAGTCACCCTTGCTCGAACGCCAGTTATATCTGACTCTAGGGTTCAGTGCTCATCTGTTTCATAGCCGAGGAGCAAGCACTGTCTGCTTCTGCAGATGTTTCCGTGGTCATGTGGCAGGCATGACTAGACACAGTTTAAATATACACAAATCAAAGTGTCTCTCTTTTCAGTAATTTTTTGAGTTGGGTGACAGGGTGAAAATGTTGCCCTGCTGCATGAGCCTGATGAGAGAAAAACATCCTTGCATTTCACAGGGTGCTGGGCACCATTCATGTTTCTCCAAGCTCTGCTGCAGTAGTTTCATTGCCTCCCTTAGCAATGCAGAGGAGCTACATTCCCATCTCTCCTGAACTGACACTTCCCTCAGTGATATTACAACATTTTGTGCTTTTCTGATGATATAATATAGCCTCAACTTAACAGCTACATCTTGATATTAAAGATTTTATTTAAGGAAAGCATTCACCTGTGCAAAATGTGCCAGCAGAATAGCCTTTGCCAATCATGAAATAGAAGACCATATGATACCACCAGTGAGGGCCTGTTAGATTGGTATGGGGTGTTTGGGTACAGTTTAAGAATAACACAATTACCTGTGTTTTCTCCACACCATCTTGTGTCCTGATTAGGCTTCACAGTGACCCTCCTTCCTACCCTGATGTGTATGGTGAGAAGTAGCTGGTCACTTCTGGGCTGAGCAGGAATTTTTGGCTCACACCTAGATAGGCTATGTGGTGTGGGATTTTTCGCCTGTCCCGTCATGCACAGAGTGGGTATTGGGCAACTGGATGGGAGTGGTTGCTTTTTCAGGTCACCTTTGGCAGGCAGTACGGTCATTTAGAGTCCCCTAGGGGCCAATGGTTATACAATGAAGTGCATATTGCTGAACCAGTAGTCCCAGGATGGATGGTCGGTAGCAGAAGGGAGGGTTGTCCAAAGGTGGACGTGCCCTTCCAGGCCAAGGGAGGGGCATGGTTCACAGGGATTACCCAGACCACACTGCACTTCTGAAGACCCAATTATATTACGTACCGAGTTAGTTGTTCAATAAAGGTAGCCTTAGTTTTTAACAAACACTGGTATCTGAATCTCCTGTGGAATTGATGGGCAAAGGAAATTTGATTCTGGTTACAAAATTGTATTCAGAGGTGATTACGCATGGTTCCTTCTTAACTTGGGAGGAAGTAACAAGTGGGGTACTACAAGACTCCTTGCTCTTCAACATGTTTATGAATGACTTGGATTATGGCTGCAGGAAATGCTCATCAGATGTACAGATGGCACAAAATTGTGTGGACTAGCTAATACTTTGGGACTTAGTAATTAGATGTAAAAATATCTTGATAGGCTTGAGCACTGGGCTAAAAGCAGCAGAATAAAATTTGACAGAGATTAGTGCAAAGTTCTATACAGGGGGGGGTGGGGGCAGAGACAAATACACTATTGCAAGATGTGGGATACTTGGCTTGGTAATACTACAAGTGAGAAGGATCTTGGCTACGGAGGGATCTGGAGTTTGATTCCCCTTTGTCCCTGCCAGGAGAAAAGCTAGTCTGGTTATGCTGGACATCCTTGATTGCTACCAGAGCAAGGGTAAACCAATTCTGTGCACTTTATACCTAGTAAATCCTAGCAAGTTTGCTGTCAGTTCATAATTGCTTCTGTTGCTATAATGCAGTCATTATGAGTTTCAGTCAGCTGTACATGTGTGGTCAGTTTAACAATACTGAATAGAATGGGATGGATGTATGGACAGCCAGACAGCCATCTATCTCTCCCACTAAATAAGTAAATAAAACCCTGCAACTAAAAAATTCTTTACAATCTGCCTGCCACTCTTGAAGTACTCTGCCTCAAAAATAGGGTATTGTGTGATTACTTCCTTTCCCACAGAGCAGTTGGCAGGTTTTGCCAAAGATTTCATTGTCTGAAAACAGAGGGAGCAGTCCCTCTCTACCACATGAGCAGAGATGGAGGAGCCTTAAGGAAGCACAAATCCCATCTGAGTACAAATCACAATAGTTTTCTTGACATAAATTTATAGAGATAAATGTAGACAAAAATCAATTGGGATGAACTCTAATGGATTGCTACATCTCATCCAAATTAAACTGTTAGTCAACATCTGGAGAGTGTAACGTAATTAATGTCTGTTCATATAACTGTGACATGAGGAGAAGCAGCTAATTACTTCCTCAGTAAACCCAAGCGGCAGGCAAACAACAAAATTTATAGAAATTATTTTGCATGGTTAAGCAGATTCTTATCCTAAACATTGTTCAAATACATTAAAATGCCTACAAATCTTGTCTTAGCAAGTATTATTCCATGCAACAGACACACAGAGAAAGCCCTAGCCTGCTGTTATCCTGTTTAATTAGAGATGGATGGGTGTCTCCCCCAGCTTGTCTCAGAAATCAAATGAATTATTTTTCTCTTTAGTGAAAAATTGTTCAACTTATCCCCCCCCCCAAAAAAAAACCCCAACAACCCCAATCTGTCACACAGTAAGTGGCATTCCACCCTTCTATCATTCTGTTGTTCATGGGGGGAAACAAAGATCAGTATGCTACAGCTAGTCTCGGTAAGAGGAAGACCCTTTCAATGGATTGCCAAATGGTAAGTCAACAGTTACGTAAATCCCATTGAGACAGTGAATCTATTCTAGTAAATAAATAAATTTTTTGTCAGAAATTACTCTAGGTTGAAAGGATTTTTCCTGGAGAAACTCCACTCTGCGGTGCCCGAATGAGGCTCCTTTGATGTCCCCAAGATCATTCTGTTATAGTCAGCGATGGGATGTAACAGGTTCTCACCAGTTCGTTCGCCAGAACTGGTAGTAACTTTTCCCAGTGTCCCGGAGAACCAGTAGCAGCTTTTGGGGGGAACCACCTTCGGGGCTTATCTTTTACTGGTTCCCCCACTGCACATGCGCGCCAAGCACTTGGTGTGCATGCACGTCTACAGTGCTTGGCGTGTATACACGGCCTCCTTGCTGTCCTCCCAAGTGGGGAGGAGGAAGAGAAGCTGCTAGCCTGAAGCTCCCTATAGCCTGCTCCCCAGGGTACATGACTCACCTTTGGATGTGGTGTGTCTGTGTGTATTTTAATGTGTATTTAATACCTTTACCTATATTGACGTACTACCACAGTTCCTAAAAAGGCCTGGCATCCTGGCTTGGGGTTTTTAAGCAAAGTCTTGGAGTTACTTCATCAATAAGCTACACCTGTGCTGTTCCAAGTGCTGTTCCAATTGGAGAACCCTTAAGGAGGTGAGCTGTTTTACAGTTACATTAAGGCATATTATCCTAGAGAACTGGTTAGGCAAAGACTTAGTACCTAACTTCTTTAACTGTTGAAAAGTTGAAAAGTGCGAAAATGAAGCCATCTTGTGGTGAGTTCATTCTGTAGTTCCTTCCATCTGACCTAGTGTGAGAAAGATTAGCCAGAATAAGCTTTAAGCTCTGGTTTAAAAGCTCTGGTTAATTTGTGTTTGGGGTGGGTGTGTGGGTGGGTGTATTTTAATGTATTTTTATTTATTTATTTTATTTATTTATGGGTTTGTGTTGTGGGTTTGAGAGGTGTGTGTGTGTGTGTGTACTTATTTTTATTTTTTAGTTTTTTTAATTTTTTAATTTGGCCCCACCCATGACATCATGACATCATGATGTTAGCTCTGCCCACACTGTGATGACATCACGGTGGGGTAGTAAAAATTCTGACATCCCACCACTGGTTATTGTTGCAACTAGCAATAGGATACTGCACAGGGCCCCATGGACCTCTAGAGGCAGCCCTACACCATTTTACACATTAGGTCCTGACCCAACCCTCAATGGAACATGCATCATTTTGGGGAGGAGTCCATGTACCTACCATCTGCTCCTTCCATCCCCAGTGCACATTTTGTGTATGCATCAAGACTGCCTCAAAACATTACTACCTCTCCAACCCATCTCTCCATAAGAAGCCTCAAATGTTTAAGACCTTCCTTTCAAAGAAAGTAATCTGGGTTTATGAAATTTTAGCATCTGTTTAAGATGTGAGGTCTCCGTCCTATTTCAGTGTTAAAGCTCAATCTGCAGGAGGAAAAACTGAACCGGTTGATTCTGCTCTTTAATTTCTGGTATGAGGAAACATTTGTCTTTGAAACTTAGTTCTTGCGGGGGGGGGGGGGTCTTCTCTTTAAACCCTAATTGTAAGATGGTAAGAAGAGAATACATGGCTATTATCAACCCTCATACAGTGTTGAACACTTATGATAAGAATGTGACTTCATCTCATAAGTTGCAACATTTCCGCCACTCATTTCCCCAATGTACAGCCTGCCGCTTGCAGGTGTTTAATTATTTATTGCTTTTAAAAGAAATGTTCAGGCTGTCCCTAAGATATTTAGCATGAATTCAGCAAACACTTAGGTAGCAGGGGAGATATTCTGTTAAGTATAATGCTTTATACTGTATGATGATACTGTACTAGTACAGTAGTTCTATTCCAATTATATGACAGCCTTTAGCAAGCTGCACAGTCCCAGAAAAAGGGGAATTGTAAACCAGTTCTGAGTATTCTTTACCTAGAAAACCATGGAAAGGTTTGCCATAAATCAGAATTAAACTGACAGCACACAATTATTATAAGAAACATATTATCAGATTTCAGTTGTTAAAGGCTTTTATTGCCTGGCACACGCCTGCATTTTTACTGATAGCCATGTTTCTGGCAGCAGCAACTCACTGATGGCTAAAGGGTTCCTTTGGCAATTTTAAAGTGTATGTGATAAAGTCACATGTGCCCCAAAATCTCCAAAGGAAATCTTTAATCAGGCACTGGTTAAGCCTCATCTTGAATACTATATTTCATTCTGGGCACTACGTTTTAAACAAACTGGAACAAGTTTGGAAGAGGGCAACAACTATGATCAGGAGACTGGAAGCCAAGGCCTCTAAGGAAACTTTGAGGTAACTGAGTGTGTTTAGCCTTCAGAAAAGAAGACTGCAGATATGTGCTTTTCAAATAATTGATAGTCATACAAAGGAAGGGTGGGATCTGTTCTTAACCATCCCAGAGTGCGGGGTACATAATAATTGGGTCAGGTTTCAAGAAGTCAGATTTCAATTGAATGTCAGGTAAAAATCCAACCACCTCAAGAAATGGTGAGCACTCCAACATTGGAGGCATTCAAGAGAAAATTAGTCAAAATCTGTCAGGTATACTTTGATTTGAATTTCTGCACTGAGCATGTGGTTGGACTTGATGGATTGATATGTCCCTTCCAACTCCATTATTTTATGATTCTACAATCAGTGGCAATTTGCCTCTGATAATGAAATCAGCCCCATTGTGCATGCAGAGCTATTCAACAATATTTCAGCTGTTGTGTGTTAAAAACATTTTTTAAAAAAACTGTCAGTCTCTAACAATTAGGCACAGATTCCCCTAATGCTATTAATTGCTTTAATATTTTTTTAAAAACAACAGTAGATGTATTACTTATCTAGTGAATCTGATTTAAATGTGAATATCCCAAGTCTGAGGATCAAAACACAAATTCAGAGAAATATTTTTCGAAAAGAAATATTCCCTCAACTGGTGAAAAAAATATTTTTGAAAACATATGATGGCATCATGTTTCTTGGGATAAAGTTTGTAGAAATAGAAAAACAATTCCAAAAATGTTAATTTGGTCCCTACTCTAAAACTGTATATCCATTACAACACTCTGGCCTTCTTACAGATGAAAATGGAACATTTACAGCCCAGACCAATGCAAACATGGCATGTGATCACATTAAAACAGAACTGATGACTTTGAGTTACAGAGCCACACGTCCATGGGCTTTTTGTCTTTGAAATATTAGTAAACTCACCAGTCCCCCCACATACTTTGTAATCATATTTGTAGTAAAAATACTAATTATTCAAAACAAGTTATTTATGTAGAAATTTATTCACTACCAGTTAAGTAAATATAGCCATTAGTAGTTGACAATGGCATCATAATGGCAGATACCTATTCTTAAACTCCATTTCCATTTCAGCCTGAAATTTGAGTCCATCTCAAACTTAAATAAGCTGAAAACATTTCAAGTGAAGACACCATTGTACAGAACAATATAAAATTGGAAAAGGATTTTGCCATGTACATGATTTTTTAAGCAAGAAAAGTACACTGGTGTCCTGATTTTCTCTCCCCTCCATCCTTACTTCCTGTATACAAACCAGTCCCATGAAGATCAGGTTGAAAAAGTAACATTATTTTTGTCTGGCTATTCTGTTTATTAGTATTCCTTTTGATTTATGCTAGGAGTGAAGGTTGATATTCCTGTCTCTTGCTCGCTGAAAATCATTTATCTTCTGGCCTAAAAATCTCTCTTTCATTCCTCCTTTTGTGCAGTAATTGGCCTCAAAATGGAAGAACTCAGAATGGAAGTCATGCTGTGGTCACTCTTTTAGTCAGACATAATTTCAATAGCCAAGTATGAAATATGTCCCTGTCTCAGGATACCTTTCACTATGCTCAAGCCACACCCACTGCCACATAATGATTTTAGGCCAACTGGTGCTTCACTCATGACCATAGCATGAAAAGTCAGTGGTGTTTCATTAGAAAACTGGTCTATTTCCAGACCAATACTTAAAAGGATTTGAAACTATTAACTTGCTACCTTGAGTAAACTGGAAGAAGATTGGATAATCAATCAATCATCAGCAAGAATAGCCAGTCTAAGTTGACAATAGCAGGCTGGATACATCAATGGTCTCATATAATATAAAACAATCTAAAATATTGATTTTCTTGCATCTCGTGACGCAAGTCAAAAATACAGATTGTTATATCAGAGTGGTGGTGAACCTTTTAGAGACCGAGTGCCCAAAATGCAACCCAAAAAACCATTTATTTATCACAAAGTGCCAACACAGCAACAGGGGAGGAAGTAAATGTTCCCATTAGGCTGCTGGGCAGAGGGGTGGGGCGAACTCTGTGCAGAGGGTTCTAAGTGTCACCTCTGACACATGTACCATAGGTTTGCCACCACTGTTATATCACAATGCTCAAAGCAGTTTCACATGCCTTATCTCAGAAGCCTTCATGACTGCAAGAAATATATATGAACTGCGAGTCATCAAGTCAATTCTGACTTACAGTGACCCTTTCCAGGGTTTTCTAGTTAACGAATACACAGAAGTGATTTACTATTTCCTTTTCTATGTATTCTCTACCTGCACAGGAAGGGATTATGCAGCCTGCCCATAACTACATAGGCTGGCTCTTCTCCTAGAAGGCACAGTGGAGAGGAGTTCCTAATCTCTGGTTATAAAGCCAGATGCCTAGACCACAGAGCACCCAGACAGCTGACTGTAAGAAAGATTGATGTTATTCCCATATCACATATAAAATGGAGGCTGAAAGCTGAGAAACTAGCTCACCTATGAGCATTTGGTTAGTTCAAAGGTGATATATATGACTTATTGCTGGATTTGAGATACTGTTTGAGATGTGGCAGGAGGTAAATTTCTTACCAACTTACAACTGGAAAAATGTCTAATAACCAAAGACTTAGCATATGCCTCACGATGTGATGGAGGCTCCAAGCTATTACTTTTACCCTAGGACAGTGAGTAAGAAAACCAGCAGGTAGTGTGTATCATGGGTAGGAAATAGGTTTGCAAGAAGCATCAAGCATGCACAAAGAATGCCCCTATTTTCAGCAGATATTATACCACAAAACATCATTAGCACTACATTTTCTTGCAAATAAATAAAAAAATTAGGCATTTTCCTTCAGGGTTTCCTCATTCGAGGGATTCAGAACTTAGTTTTTATTATTTTAATTTGGAAACAAGTTTTAAGTTACAGGATTTGTGCTGGTTACGTTATTAACAAAAAGGGCTATCAGCTGCTTGAAGCAAATATTCACATTCAAATGACTTCTGGCTCTGGGTGTTCAAACATTATGAAAGACCTTATTTCTGCATCTACACATGCTCCTGTGAACAGGGACATTTTCATGTTGTACAATAAATGGGAAATTTAGCTCACAAATTGTCCAGTGCCTGTTTTCTTACTAGCCTGGATAATGTTGAAATGGTTTGCAGTGTTCTGCTGTCAAATTTCTGTGTCAAACAACTACAATTGAAATCAAACCATTCTTGCTCTCAAATGTTGGTGCCAGAGTGCTGGAATGCTCTTAAATTAAAGAGGTAAGTCTCTACTCAATTAATTGAGCATTTAAAAGACAAATGCACTTACTTCTTATACATATACTGACATATGTTTTCTTCAGATATACAGAAATATGGTTCTTAATACACACTGACCAACACCCTCACAACACCTTCCACAAAGGAAAAATGAACATCCCTCTTTAATATATGCTGTTGATTGTATGCATATTTTGCTTCCGTATGTTAAAAATTGTAATTAAGCATTAATTTATTGTCATAATTGACAGGGTCTTAATTTAGATGACAGCAACAAAAGATAAATATTACAAATATGGCTGCTTAATTTCATTCTGAATCTTTTTTTACCATGTCAGTATTTATTTTGCTAGGACCACCTTGCTTGCTTCATGCTGATATGCCAACCCTGAATGGATTTTATTTCAAGGCAGTCAAACAAAAAATAATAAAGCAAGATTTAAGTATGATGTGATCGATAGGGGAAAATGTTTGAATTATAAGGTGATAACATGCTGGAAGTTTAGTGAAATATCCAAATTGATATTATGTGGGAGATCTAAGTTAGTTCTCTCATCTATGTGGGATTTTATTACTGTTTTACTTTAAAATGGCTTATTGGAGTTCTAGCTTTGCTTTGAGAAACAGTGGTATAAAATTCCTGCATTTTTCCACATCAGGGTTACTAGCAGCTTTGGAGGAGCTAGTAACAGTTTCTTAGATCAGGAAAATGGGATGATATCCTGACAACAGGATATCATCATCTCAATCTCAAAGCTACTTTAAAGTGAAGGGAAGGACATAGTCACAGATACAGTACTCATATTACATTTTGTGTTGTTCTTCAACTATCCATCAAATATGTTGAAAACTGAAATGCATTTGAACAGACTCTACAAAGTACGAACTACAATAATTTCATCAATTCCAAAAAGCAGCCTTGGATTCAAGCTATTTGTGTGTGTGTTTGTTATATATGTTTCTATAAACCAAGGGTGCCCAAACTATGGCCCATGGGCAGGATCCGGCCCCCAACACCAATCCATCTGGCCCACACCACCCTTGTCACTCCCAGAAGCAGAAGTAAAACATGTCCGTGAGAGATAAGGGCAGTGTGGGCCAGATGAATTGGCATTGGGGGCCAGATCCAGCCCATGGACCACAGTTTGGGCACCCCTGGTTTAAGCAGAGAAAATGGCAGCCTAAAATCTATCTCATCCTGTTGCAAAACAGATTGCAAGATTCATTTTACTTCTGCTTCTGGTGGGAGGAATCACATGACCGGCCCACTGAACCACGTGACTGGCCTGCTGTACCACTTGACTGGTCCAAGGCACCAAAACCTTGTTAACATGGCAATCCACCAGAAGGAATGGTTTCCACAGTAGCCTCAGTTTAGTAGCAGCAGAAGCCAAAGCTACATGAATACAAACATAGGTGGCACTACAGGCCAAGTAGGTGAACAGAAGGAGAATAGAAAAAGGCAATCTCCCATATTCCCTTCTCAACCTCTCTTTCCACTCAGGGCAAATATAGGCTCACAGGAGCATTTTGTACAGAAATGGGAGAGCACTGTAGGAATTCACATGACAACTCACATGAGGTGACTACACAAATATGTAGGTAGAGATGGGTGGATAAAATAGTTCATTGAGCCAAGACCAATCCTCATTACAACTCTGAAGTCAGTATTCTGTTTAGTTAGAGAAAAGGAAAACAGAAACCTGCTTCAAAGTTTTTAGTTGTACAGTTGTGAAATTCAAGTGAGATTTGCCTCCTACTTTCACTTAAGCAGTAATACCTATATCCATAGGGCACCTTTCCTCATGGTCAGTTCAACACAGTAATAATTCTAACCTAGATCAGTCAGGAAGTGAAGAAATGGATATCACTATAAAATGAACCCCACCCTACCCCCATCCACACCTAATTGCTCTTTCATCCCCACTTGCTCTTTTGAATCATATCATATTGAAACACACATACAGTACTTGTGAACATTCATTCATTTTCTGCATCAGGCTAGCTACTATTCTTCAGCTAAAAGTGTGATAGCCAAGAGATTCAACAATTAAATCTCAAAGAATTCCCCATATCTTCTTATTCTGAACTCCTTTCTCTTTTCCATTATGTGACTTTTCTCTTGCCCATCTAAATGTTCTAAAACCTCCCATCACAAACTTTCCTTAAGCTCCTTACCTTATAATTACAAACATGACCAGAGAGTTGCCGACCAAGCCCACCACAAAGACCATGGAGTAGACAGCTGTGATGATAATGGGAATAGCTGGAGAGATGTTAGTGTGGTTCTGCTGAAAATCTTCATACATGCCACTACTACTGTTGCTGTATTCTGCCCAGTCCACCAGCCAGCTAGTACTAGTCATGCTAGGAAGTGGGCATGGGGCAGGAGAGCACGTAGGGGCTGGTTCCTCACGGAAAATGTATACTGGAGATTCCATGGAGGGTTCCACCTTCAGCGCAGGCAGAGAAGACAAGGAGCAAGGAAGGAAACAAGAGCAGATGGCTACAAAGAGGAAAGAGGAAAAGGTTATCAATAAGTTTGCACTTGATGCAGATGTAATTAACAATTCTGAAGCAGTCATTCCTGCCTTCAGAAAAATAAGAACAGAAAGTGAAATGGGAGGAACTGAGTGGCATTCATTAAATAAACACAGATTCAAGAATATCACTGTCTAATAAAATAGCAGCATAGAACCACACCTCTGCTGTCTCAAAAAGTTTCAGATCTAAATGAATTTCATTCTGTAGAAATCAATGGGAGAAAGCTGGATTAACTTGAGACATTGCCAATGCTAAATCAAAGGGGATAAGCCACAATTATCCAAAGGTCTGAAACTCCTCTAGACTTTTTCAGTACTGAGCATTTGCACGAAAAACAGGAGGAGTTGTAAAGACAAATTTAATCCACACTAGACCAAAACACACTACATTGTGGTCTCAATTACACAAGACAAACAATTCAGCCAGATCCCTTCTCATTAGTCTCTTCGTTTGGAAGTCTAAGTGATGTGTTAATAATATAAGAAGGGGACAAATACCTATTATACTTTTAAAACATCTAGCTGTTTTACAGAAAGACTCAGGACAAACACTATATGTCAAGAGAATAAAACAAATTCACAAAAAGAGAACAATAGCAACCTTACCTTTAACAAAAACAGGAAAAGAAGTAGATGTTATTATAAGTTGGAAAGCATCTTCTCCCTGCTTGCTTCTGTTTTGCACATGGAAATAGACTCCTCTTGCACCTTGGAAGTGGATGGTTTTATGCTCCTGGAGATGAAAAGCACCCTAGCTATTAAGCTCAAAGAAGCCTTGATTGCAGCCTCCACTTTACCTTTCTATCCAGCGATCTCTCTCTCTCCCACTCTTGCTCTGCTGGGTCTGTATGCCAGCAGCCCTTGCACAAATTCCCCTTTAAGCTCACATGACTTTGCTCTGAACAACCAAAGGCAGGCAAAGTATCAGACAAGAGTGAGGCAGCTACTTGGGTAGCACCTGAGAGATTTGAGGACACCCTTATGCTGCTTCTGTGCCCTACATTAATCTCTCCCCAGTTTCAAAAAGCCATCCTATCCCCCCTAGCAGCCCATTACTACTGCTTCTGTTGATGTTAACTGCATAAAACAGACAACAAAAAAGACATTTCAGATAAAGCATTCTTGACTGTCTATGTGAGACATTTTGAAAGCATTCAAGAGTGCTCTGTGACAATGACATGCTGTCCCCTCCTATTTTCAACCTATATAGAGGTAGCGAGACAGAAGTGTTTCCTCCATAATGCTACAGAATGAACAGGGCACTACAATGGATCTCTTACATACAATAGTGATTTTTTTCTCAATTTTATTTTATATTATAAATAATTTTTTAACAAAAATAAAACATCTTGTTAATCTCAGAGTCAGACCGGACACATTGAATCAACATGATTTAAATAACACTTGGCTGTTATTCGTTCAATGCATTCCTTCAACTAGTCTACCCTCTTGGAAGCTAGTACAGTAAATGGATTTAGTCCTATGTCACTCTTTGTCTAGTTGTGAGGAATCATGTGACATTTGGAGGAAAGCAACTGTATGTCCATAACTCAAAGGAAAAAATTGTTTGAGCCTGTCAGGTTTCATCGCTTGAGTTTGCACTGGCCCTGAACTTAGTGAGACCCCCTTTTTTTAAACAGGAGGATACTCAGCTTAATGTGTGGTCTGAGTTTAAGACATCTTACTCTGCAGGACTGGCCCTTGCATTCTGGAAGAATGAAGTGGCCTCTGCAGACAGATTATGACAGGGAGTACCAACAGTATTTGGATGCATCCTACAGCCTATCCAGCACCTCCAAATGTATTTTCTGCCTTCAGGTCTGCTATAGAAATGGCCCCATTGCCAGGGCTGAAATCAAATCAACTGCCAGGTCGGTCAGAGTTTATACAGGAGCCTGAAATGGACAGGTCCCATTTTGTCCTTTAATAGAGCCTGCAAATTGTCTTGGGACAGTCCGGACCCTCTGAGAAACAGCCCAAATTACCCCACCAGAACATACCCCACTTCAGAAGGCTATAAAACTGAGGAATCCATTCCCCTGGCAGGACCATCCCCAATTCCATCATCCCTGGAATTATTTGATTACAGTTATGTTCCATCTTTCCTCTAATTAGTTAAATGAGTCTTCTTCTTCATTAAGACACAGAGGAAGAGAATATTCAACAGGTTTTATAAAAGCAAAAGAACAATTGCAAATTTCCCATTTTTAACCTCTCCTTTTGTTGCATTAAAAGAATTTTATATTATAAATTAACACATCATTTTCTGTTTGCTCCTCTCATGAGCTGCTCTGGCCTAGCAACAAAGAACTTTTTTTTTCAAATGATGATGGATGACTCTCTGATCTTGTTGAGAGACAGATTCATTTTTCAATATTAAAAGTAATTATTGGAAGGGGAATATAAAAAAAAGAAGAAATAGGGAGGGGTAAACAATGGCTTTTTAATCGCTGGCTTTCCCTTTTAAAAATGAATTTGATTGAGGAAGCATGTTGCAGATAAAGAAAGTCATTTCATCAGATGATTCAGAGATGTTAAGAATTCAAAACGGGTAGAGAACTGCAAAGTTAAAAACTGTTGGTTCTCAATCAATGTGCCACGCCAGGCCTTATCAACTCAAAGCTGTAGCAATCTTGTCTGACCACACAGGCTCCGTTGTCACAAAGCCATTGTCAATGTTGTAAGCACATTTTAAATGATGGCTTAAATAAAGGAAGTCAATGAAATCAAATTGCACAGCTTTATCTATTTGGCTCAATGCTGTCCAATTCAGTAGTAGAGAGGGCTGTAGCATAGGTCCCAGTGTTAAGGGGTGAAAATAGATACCTACAAAGTCAAAACAAAACCAACAATAGCTATGTTGGCACAATACAAATTTCAAAAATCCATGTTGAGCTAATCTCTTCATTACACCAACCAAAATGTATAAGAAAGTATACAAAGGAACAAAAAATGATCTAGTTTTTGAGAATACTATCCCTTCAAAAGGCAAAATAAGAGCAGGTTATGTAATTATTCTTGCTTATGTGTGCAACTACATAAAACTCAGCACATCCCAAGACTTCTATAAGGATCTACCTTTAGTAAGCTGATCCCCATGTAGTAAAGCTTGGTATGTGCACTATAAACAGAAGTGGTAGATGCCATGAAGGAGAGTTTAGTTTTCTTTCCTAGCATACATTTCCTACAATTCTCTTGAAGAAACAGTACATCTACAGAATAGGCTGCCCTTCCCTCCATATATGACATAGCAAGATAGATCAGGGACCAGGCGTGTGCTACTCCACTGCCTATCTTTCATACAGGTTCCAAGCAGAAGTGTTTAATGCTTACACTTTACTCGTTGCCTCCATTACTACCATCATACAAGTAAACATAATTGATATCTATTGGTTTGCATCTTGTTATTCAAAATGTTCCCAAAGAGCCACTTTTTCCAGTTTTACCATGAAGGCAAGACTTCTAGGCTTGAAGACATATGAAAACCTTAAATGTCTGGTTATCAAGAGAAATTACTATGTGGATGCTGAATATGCAGTGGAAATCAGACTCATCGTGGTAAGTGAAGGAAACTAAAGAAACATTTTCATCTTTACCATCAGAGTCTGGAAGGACAATCATAGCCCTCAGGAATTCAGATATTTGCCTTATAACTTCAAAGAGTGGAGGAGTTTCCTAAAGCAAATCCTCCCTAGTTGGCAAGGTGGGAAAATAACAGGCAAAAAGTGTACTCTTGGGGCTTGTTATAGAATCAGTACATTGCACACTCTTGAACCAATGTAAATTAGCTGCAGAAAAGTGTTACTGTACTTGTAGTTTTGGTACACCCCTTGTTATTTTAGATAACAGGATTCTGAAGTGTTATCTTCCAAAATACCTAATTTATTAACAAAATCACTCTGTTGCTTCAGTGTTAGGAAAGTACTCTGATAGATTTCTGAAAGATGTCTAAAATAAGATGATTCATGTATGGAGGCTCAAAGAAGCCTACCAGCAAAGATGCTATGGACTAACAATTGTATTTGCAAATAGTTCATGCATGAACAAGAAAACTATTTTTAAAAAACCCTCCATACATCTCCTAACCATGTTCTTTCCAGGAAGTAACAATTGTACTATAAAGCTAATATACTATTTAAGATATAATTTTTACCGTATTTGCCGGCGTATAAGACGACTGGGCGTATAAGACGACCCCCCAACTTTTCCACTCAAAATATAGAGTTTGTTATATACTCGCCATATAAGACTACCCCCTCTTCCGCACACCTTCCACACACCAAATAAAACGTAAAAGAACATCAGATTTGATTTCAACATGTTAATTTATATTCAAATGCTTATGACATGCAGAAAAACTGTCACAAGGCTGTATGTTATCAAACATGTACAGTAAACATAAAACAGTGCAAGTGCAAAGTGGTACTTATTTATCTACAATATATACATGAATATAAGCCGACCCAAATATAACCCAAGGTACCTAATTTTGACCTTGAAACCCAGGAAAATAGATTGACCTGAGTATAAGCCAAGAATGGGAAATGTAGCAACTGCTAGTGAGTTTCAGTAATTAAAATACAGTAATATTAATTATTTTATTGATTTTTTTAGAACTGTACTTGCACCACCCACCAGTGGTGGCACTGCAGGTAAAGTGGGTGGGCAGGTCAAATGCACTGAGGCAGGAAGTGTTGCTCTATCCTAGCCTCTTACTTCCCCTGCAAGCATGGCTTTTTCCTCCATTTTGGGCAGAGCAGAGAGAGAAGGGCAGAAGGTACCAGTAAATGAGACGCTTTCTTTTTCCCAACCAGTTTGAAAGGGAGACACAATTGTAATGTAGAGCTTCTTTCTTCATCTGTATGGTATGTAGAATGAGGTGGGCGAGCATCGGGAGGCCACTATGGGCAGCTATGTCTATCCCAACTGAAGTGCACCCGGCGTATAAGACGACCCCCCCCCCCAATTAGAGGCATGTTTTTCAGGGTGAAAAAGTCGTCTTATACACCAGCAAATACGGTACTTTTTTCTCTGCTCTGTAATGATTTCTGTGTATTTCTATTGTCATTTCTATTACATAAATGCATTTTTCAAGCAGGAGAAACAGTCATTATTTTGCTGGTTTAACTATGGAGCCATCCCTGTGGCCAAGGACATGCTGCGACCCTCCTTTCAATTCTGTGCTGGGATATTGACTGGATAGGGATTTCAGACCTTGACATGTGTAGTAGAGCCAAGGTCTCTGAGTAGCTGAGACAATGGCATCATTTGTGATCCATTTCAGACGCCTCTATTTCCTCCATCCAGGTTTTCAATTTTAACTGTAGCTGGCAGAGAAAATAGGTTTTCTCATCAATTAGGTACTGTAGTAAGTAACCTTGACCATATCATGAAGAACAAGATAAAATATAGAATACTCCAACTCATTCTGCAAGGAAAGATCCCTAGGAAGAGAGGTCCTGGGCATAGATGGACTTCATGGCTGAAGAACCTGAGAGACTGGTGTGGAATGTCTTCGGAAGACCTATTCTGAGGAGTTAAAACAGGAGGACTATATAGCACCTGAAGAAGTGGTAGGTGACCCACAGGTTCTCTGAATTCTCTCTCTCTCTTTCTCTCTCATTCAGCCTGCGAAGCCTTCATTGCTCCTGGGAACGGAAATAAAACTTCCACTCCTGGGAGCGATGGAGGCTTTGTGGGCTGGATAAATTGGCATCAGGGGCTGGATGCAGCCCCCCAGTCATAGTTTGGGCACCCCTGCTATAGGTAAAGGTAAAGGTTGCCCTTGCTTGATAGCTAAGAAAAACATTTACAGATGGGTGAAGAGACATGCATAGTTATAGTTTGACCATTTAATAAACTAACAGCTGTCTTTGTATGTACAGCTCTGTAAAGTCATAAGAGCAGGATTAAGGAATATGCTCTATGGTCTGAAATAGATTGTGTGTCTACATTGCAAATTTCTTGTTAGTATAAAATCATTAAGTTTAATCACACTCTTAGGTTCTACTGGTATAACTGAACTTTCTTATCTTTTTCAGTTCTTCACTTTTCCATAAGTCGATGCCCTTAGCATATCTGATATGCCAAATGGGAGGTTACCAAATTATTTTGTTCAGTACTACTATATTTGTGAAATGGACTTTTCACAAAGTGTTTCCTCATTCATTGGGTTTCAGATGGTTTGTTTTGATTTTTTGGGGGGGGAGGTTTTTTTTTTTTTTTTTTTGCTGATAGGATCCTCGTGACTTTTTGTTTTTAAAAATAGCATCTTTACCAGCTGTTGGCTGGTGACATAGTTTGCTTCCAGAAATGAAAACTGTTCTGGCCCCTCGGCTACATCTCTGGTTCCTGAGCAGATGGTCCAGAGTGACCCCCTCCTTAGGCTGCTGCTGCTGAATGCCAGGTCAGTCTGTAACAAGCCCCCCCCCTGCTTGTAGATTCTATCCTGGGGGAGCGGGCTGACCTGGCATGCCTCACCGAAACCTGGCTGACACCTGAGGACGGGCTTCCTCTATCTGAACTGTGTCCAGCCAGGTTCGGTATTTGCCACCAGCCTAGGGAGAAGGGGAGGGATGGTGGCGTCACCATTGTGGCCAGAGAGTCACTGGAAGTCGCCAGAGCCGCAGCCCCACAAGTTCCAGGTTGTGAGGCCCTGCTCTTGCGTTTGGGCCCAAAGGGTCAGCGGGGAATCTTGCTCTTGTACCTGCCTCCCTGCAAGGTAGCAGATTCCCTACCTGAGCTCCTTGAGGCCATCTCCATGGTGGCATTGGAGCTCCCAGGACTTATGGTCCTGGGGGACTTTAATTTGCCTTCATTGGGGGCGGGCTCTGAGGTAGCACGGGAGTTCATGGCAGCTATGGGCCTGACTCAGGTAATTCAGGGCCCTACAAGGAGCAGCAGCCACACTCCAGATTTAGTTTTCTTGTTGGAGCAGTGGCAGAGTGATCTAAAATTACAGAAATTAGACACTACTCCTGTGCCATGGTCAGATCACTATCTGGTGACCCTGAACTTTCTGGTGGCGAGGCTTCACCGCAGGGAGGTAGGGCCAGTTAAATGGGCCCGCCCCTGGCAACTAATGGATCTGGAAAGATTCCAGAGGGAACTGGGGTGTTTTCCTTTGGACCAGCAATGCGATTCACCTGAGGCTCTTGTAGGCCTCTGGAACGAGAGGTTGAATGCAGCCTTGGATGTAATCGCACCACTACGGCCTCTCTGCACCTGCGGGCATTGATCCTCCCCCTGGTTTACTGAAGAACTAAGGGAGCTCAAGCGGGCAAAGAGACGTCTAGAGCGCCGCTGGGTGAAGACCCAGAGTGAGTCTGATCAAACACTGGTTAGAGCTGCTATTAAAGCCTACCTTGTGGCGATAGGGGTGATGAAACGTCAATATTTCACCACCCTCATTGCCTCTGCGGATAATAGCCCAGCGACCCTATTCCAGGTTACCAGATCCATGCCCTGGCTGGCAGGGATCTGCAGAGGATTTTGCTGATTATCTGATGGAGAAAATCGCTTAGATTCGCTCTAAGTTTAACCCTAGCGTGGAGAAGGTAGAGCTGGGGTTGTCTGGAGTGCAGTCTAGCCATGTTATCTGGGATCAGTTTGATCCAGTTGTCCCTGATGAAGTGGACAAGCTCCTTGGATCTGTTCATGCTACTGCTTATGCACTGGACGCATGTCCCGCCTGGCTAGTCAAAACATCGAAGGCGGTAACAGGCGGTTGGGTTGAAGCAATCATAAATTCCTCATTGCGGGAGGGGGAATTTCCAGGTACCTTAAAACATGCTTTGGTACGCCCCCTCCTGAATAAAACATCGCTTGACCCAACGGTGCTTGCAAACTATCGACCGGTGTCCAACCTGCCCTTTTTGGGCAAGGTTTTGGAGAAGGCAGTGGCATGGCAGCTACAGGGAGTCATGGATGAAGCGGATTATCTGGACCCTTTTCAGTCAGGATTCAGGCCCGGATATGGCACCGAAACTGCATTGGTCGCGCTGGTGGATGATCTCTGGCGAGAGCGGGACAGAGGGCATCCATCTGTCCTGGGTCTTCTTCTCAGCGGCTTTCGATACCATCGATCATGGTATCCTTCTGGAAAGGCTCCAAGGATTGGGGATCCAGGGCACTGTGTGGTCCTGGTTCTCCTCATTTCTGAGGGGCTGGACCCAGTTGGTGTGGGTGGAGGACAAGGTATCCAGCCCTAGGCTGCTCCAATACTGGGTGCCTTAGGGCTCGGTACTCTTGCCTCTCCTATTAAACATCTACATGAAACCGCTGGGTGAGATCATTCGTTCCCACGGGGTGAGGTATCATCAATATGCTGATGATACCCAGCTATATATCTCGGCCCATGGTGATCCAAGCGCAGTGGAAGTCCTTTCCAGGTGCCTGGAGGTGGTCAGGGTCTGGATCGGGGACAATGGGCTTCAGCTGAACCCTGGCAAGACTGAGTGGCTGTGGGTCAGGGGTCCTGGGCCATTGCCCAGGACCCATCTTTGGTTCTGGAGGGGGCAGTTTTGCCCCAAACAGACCCGGTTCGTAATCTGGGGGTCCTCTTGGACTCACAACTACTGCTCGAAGAGCAGGTGGCAGTCGTGACCAGGCGGGCTTTGGCACAACTTCGTGTAATACGCCAGTTACACCCACTCCTAGATCGGGACTCCTTGTTCATGATCACACACACTCTGGTCACCTCCAGACTAGATTATTGTAATGCGCTCTACATGGGGCTGCCCTTGATGACCATCCGGAGGCTTCAGAATGTGGCTGCCCGGGTGGTGATGGGGTGTGGGCGGTATGCATATGCCTCGCCTCTGCTTCGGGAGCTGCACTGGTTGCCGGTTTGCCTCCAGGTGCAATTCAAGGTGCTGGTTATCACCTTTAAAGCCCTATATGGTAGTGGGCCAGGATACTTAAGAGACCACATCACCCCAAGAACATCTGTCCATCCCACCAGAGTGGACCGGAGAGGCTCTCTAGTTGTTCCATCGGCAAGAGAGGCACATCTCTCTGGCACTAGAAGGAGGGCCTTCTCTGTGTCCGCTCCAGCCCTATGGAACCTCCTACCAACTGAGCTACGTCTTCAGATGGACTTACTGTCTTTTAGGAAGAACTTAAAAACATGGCTGGCAGGACAGGTATGGGGTCCTGGCGGTACCATGACCCCAGCTCGCTGGCTTGTTTGCGCTCCCTCTCCCCCCTGGTCTTTTAATCTTTTGTTTTTAACTTTTTAACTTTTTAATTATTATTGGGACCTGTGGATTTTTATAAATTTTAAAAACTTTTTAAATTTTATAATTGTAATTTTGAAGTTTTTAACAATGGGTTTGGGCTGGGTTGTATTATGCTTTTATGATGTTGTAAACCGCCCTGAGTCGCCCCGGCGAGAAGGGCGGTATAAAAATGTAAATAAATATATAAATAAATAAAACATTTGTTTCTATGTCTTAGTGTGAATGTACTTTGGGGTATTCTGTTATCATGACTAATTGGCACTATCCTTTATGTCTCCATATTGTGATGAACTCTTGCACAAATGAATAAAACTTGTTCATTTATTTATTCAGTTCACTCCTACCATACTATTTTATTAGGCTCTACAACATGCTAAAAGGGACTGCAGTGGCTCAAGTGGTTAAGATGCTGAACTCACTGACTAGAAGGTTGGAGTTCAATTCCCTGGTACTGCATGACAGAATGAGCTCCATTCTCTGTCCCAGCTCCTGCCAACCTAGCAGTTCAAAAGCAAGAAATTTCAAGTAGATAAATAGATACCCCTTCCGTGGGAAGGTAAACAACATTCCGTGCACTCTGGTGTTGAGGCATGCCTGCCACATGTCCATGGAAATGTCTGCAGATGCAGACGGTGTTGGCTTTTTGGCTATAAACAGAGATGAGCAATGAACCCTGGAGTTGGATACGACTGGCTATCGAGCAAGGGCAACCTTTACCTTTACCTATAGCAGGGGTGACCAAACTATGACCCAGGGGCTGGATCCAGCCCCTGACGCCAATTTATCCAGCCCACAAAGCTTCCATCGCTCCCGGGAGTGGAAGTTTTACTTCCGTTCCCAGGAGCGATGAAGGCTTCGCAGGCTGGATGAGAGAGAGAGACAATTCAGAGAACCTGTGGTGCATATGTCAATGCAAATTCCTGCAGAAATTGCTAGTCTAAAGGAGACAATTAATGAGAAAGGCAGAATGTCTCTAAGCATCTCTAAACATCATATCCTGAAACTACAAGAGATACAAAATATAGGATTGGCAGCATCTGTTACCTAAATTTTCTGTCCTGAAGCCAGAAGCTTACAGCCTGGACCCCTAAAACTCAGTTTCAATTCCATAACTTTAAACTTGATGATCCTATTTTGGAGTACTGCACATTCTTTCAGAGAACAGGAGTGTGAGAAAGGGTGAAATGTATCCATATAAATACAGCCAAGCTCTTCTAGCATCTAATCAAACACACACAAGGAAAGACTTGATAACAGATGGATATATTTTAATACCTTCATGGAGCTCTGGTTGCTAAGGGAAACCAGTTTTCCTGTTTTATACAGATTTTAAGTGCCTATGGGAATTCTGGCTTAAGGGGAAAGAGGAGCAATTTTTTAAAATTTGTTTCTAATTTTTCTTTTTGGAGAGTAGAGCTACAGTGAAACTTCGCATAAAGAGTGCCTTGCTTAGAGAGTAACTCGCTTAAACAGCAGAATTTTCTCTGAATGTTCGCTTCGCTTAACAACAAAAACCAACCAAAAACTTGCTTAACAAATAAATCAGGGTTCATAATCCCACTCACCCCTTGCCAGAAGTCACAATTGGTCACTTACAATGGTGTTTCACTAAAAGAACAAACTCGCTTAAAGAGCAATCCTGTGGAACACATTATGCTCTTTAAGCTAGGTACAACTGTATATAAAAACCTTCAGATTTGATTTTTGTGTAAAGAGACATAGCGCATTGCAAATATTGCTTGTAAGGTTTAAAAAGTTTGATACCCAAAGGCCTTGACACGACAACTGTAAATTAAGACTCCACCATAATGAGTAACTTCTCTTCCCAAACAAGAAACAAGACAAAATAAAACAAAAACAATGTGGCACCTTTTTTTTTAGTCGCACAGTCGATTCTGACCCTTTGTGACCCTATGGACCATTGCCTGCCAGGCACCTCTGTCCTCCATCATCTTCCTCAGCCCACCCAGCTCTGTACCCATTGCTTCTACAATACCATCTAGCCATCTCTCTTTTGCCCTCCACCTTTCCCAGCATCAAGGCATTTTCAAGTGAATCCTCTCTTCTCATTTCATGTCTAAAGTACTTTAGCTTCATTTTTACTATTTGACCTTCTAATGAGCAGTCAGGGTTGATTTTTTTTTTTATTATTATTATTATTATATTTAGACTTATATGCCGCTCTACTTGCCGAAGCAACTCAGAGCGGCTAACATAACACGGGCATCATATATTACAATATCAAATAAATACAACATAAGCATATACAGTCAGTAAATCTAACATAAAAATGAAAATGCATATAAAAAAATCAACTCCCGCCTGCTGAGAAGAACTATTACCACATACTAGCACAGTTATACAATACAAAAAAGCAAAAATACACTAGCACAGAAAATACGGTACAGTAAGGAGAGTCAAGAGAGTCCTTATCTCTTCCCAGCAGGGAGGGGGCTGGCCGTGGAACAGCTGTGGTGGCAGCAGTGGCAATCTTTGGCCAGCCAGCCCACGCAACTGCCTCCCATTCCCCAGCTCGACTGGCTGGAGAGAGTCTGTTGGTGGACACGGTGGCTGTGGCGGGGATGTTATAGCCATGGCCATTCCACACAGTATAGGTGATTCAAGCCGCCTTTATCCCTTCTCGGGCTGGGAAGGGCTGGCCCCGACACAGGTGCATTGGCGGCGGGGAGGTCTTGGTCCCACCGTGAGTCTCACCGCCCTTTATCCCTTCCCGGGCTGGGAAGGGCTGGCCCCGACACAGGTGCGTTGGCGGCGGGGAGGTCTTGGTCCCAACCGTGAGTCTCACCGCCCTTTATCCCTTCCCGGGCTGGGAAGGGCTGGCCCCGACACAGGTGCGTTGGCGGCGGGGAGGTCTTGGTCCCACCGTGAGTCTCACCGCCCTTTATCCCTTCCCGGGCTGGGAAGGGCTGGCCCCGACACAGGTGCGTTGGCAGCGGGGAGGTCTTGGTCCCACCGTGAGTCTCACCGCCCTTTATCCCTTCCCGGGCTGGGAAGGGCTGGCCCCGACACAGGTGCGTTGGCGGCGGGGAGGTCTTGGTCTTGATTTCTTTTAGGATCGACTTATTTGTTCTCTTCACTGACCAGGGTACTCTCAAAACTCTCCTCCAATACCACATTTCAAAGGCATCTATTCTTCTGCACTCAGCTTTCCTTATGGTCCAGCTCTCACAACCATACATTGCCACCGGGAATACCATTGGTTTGATTATGCAAATTTTTGTTTGCAAGGTGATGTCTCTACTTTTCACTATGTTCCCCAGGTTTCTCATAGCTTGTCTTCCAAGCATCAGTCGTCATCAGTCTCAAGCCAGCTTTTGTACTCTCTTCTTTCAACCTAAGTAGCAGCTTCTTTAAGTCTTCTCACTTTCTGCCATTAGGGTAGTATCATCTGTGTATCACAAGTTGTTGATATTGATGGCACCTTAATGACTATTATATTTTAATGTGAGCTTCTGTGGGTCAAGTCCACCTCCACAGACTTGCACAGGTTAACATGGATACCACTCAAAATTCTACTCTTCCAAGATATCTTTTTCCTTTCATGATAAATCATGTACTCACAGTTTTCTGATACAATTATTTTCCTCCTGAAACCTTATCATCTAACTAATTTTATTTCTATTCCACCTTTCTCCCAGTATGGGAACCCAAGGTAACTCACAAACTGAAATTAAAAAAAAAACATGCAATAGATTGCAATATTAAAAGGAAGTAGACATATAATAATATTTTAAAACAACTAATCTTACCATACAGTTAAAAAAAATTATAATTTATCAATTAATCTTCACCCTTCCAAGCTGCTCAACACTCATGAATATTAACAATACTATTTTGCTTACTGCTATGCAATGCTGACAAAAATGGTCTAAACTTATTTTCCAGAAAATCCCCTCTTAGTCCACTTATTTTGCATCCCTTGTTCATTCATCAAGCCAAACACCTCTAGTTTAAAAACTGGGTCAGCAGGATTGTAAATCATTCATAACATTTATTTGAATTTTCATTCAACAGACAACAAATCAAAGTCAAATTATTCAAACCCTTCTTCAAATAATTCACCCTTAATTTCATTTACATTTTTTAAAAAACAAGCAGAATAAACATGTACTCCCTTTGAAAAACCTATGGACATATATTTGACCATTTCAACAGTCAAGCATTCCCAAAATACAGTGGTACCTCACATAATGAACACATTGTACAGAGGAAAACTCACACAATGAAGCGTTCTTTATCCAATAGAGATACTGGTTATTTATTTATCCTATCTCCTAGAGATACTCCAAGTAATGAAAACTTTTTTGTTATGTGGGGCATCTTCCATAGGGAACCACATAACAAAAAAATGCATAGCGAAGGGCTCCATGGAACTGAGGTTTTTGTTATGCAGGGTTCTACTGTACATTTTAATATAAATAAATACACCACTGGTATTAAAATTGTTTTGGAGAATTACGGAGGGTACCCCTCCTGCATAGATGCTTGGAACAAAATCTGGAATCAGAAACCATTTGGATCAATTTCTACTATATAAGAGAAACCATAGTCAAATGTGTGTATTCACTGACACTTAACACCAGTATACCTAGCTCACATAATACAAAATACTATGAGTGTGTTGGAGAGAGTGCAATAATTTAGGATCCTTTGAAAAATATCTACAAAGAATCCTAAATTACTTTGGTCATGCCTGAAAGCAAATCAGATATGGTTACAAATGTGTGAGGTAGTTTTAAAATCCCAAAACCCAATCCTCCTCATTTCTGATTCACAATGGGGTTCACTGGCTCATCAAAACCCTTTTTATGTGTATTGTGCACAAAGTGTTTCTTTATGAGGTAGTGCAGGAAATCTAGATTCTCTCACACACTCTCTGACTCAATTTCAGAATTGTTACACAACAGCTTGCCTCGTGTGTTGTCACTTCTGGTTCAAGATTTTGGTCCTAAAATGTCAAGGAATAGGAAAATTCTGGCCCGGCAGCACTATCACCATGAGCAGAACCAAGATACTGTATATCTACTGACACCTGCACTAGAAGGGATGACCTCCCAGGAGCAAATCTTGTCCTCAGCTCCTTACCTCCAACTATGTATGTCCCAGTGTCCATTTGAACTCGCTTCAGTACCTAGTAATTTTTTAAGCCCAATATAACTCTTCACATCTTAGTAAGGATTGAAGGAAACCACAAAGTCTTTTGTTTTGCATTTTCCCAAATCTGTAACTCGTGGGCTGTAGTTTTACCATACAGAATGTTCTTGTGGCCTGTAAACCAAAGGAATTCATAAAAAGTGGGGCACTGGTTAGTCTAGAAGCCAAAGTGAAAAACAATACACTTGCCTTGCAACATACAACCATCCTTTTCGTAACACGCCTAGGAAAGAAGAATTTTCGGCTTGTGTGTTACCAGGATAAGGTCCCTGCAATGTACCAAGAAAGATGAAGTTGCCAGGCCAGCTATGAAATCTTCAGAAAGATTTTGTTCCTTGGTCGAGGCCTGGCAACCTAGCTCGTCAGGTTTCTTCTTTCAACTAATTAGAACTTGCAAAAGTGCTATCCTTTATTCTTGTATGGAGAACATAATTTTTTGGAAGAACCAAGAAACTGGGCCACTAGTTTTATTTGATGGAACTAAAATACAGTATCTGCAATGACTTGAAGAAAAAGGGAGGGTAGCTAATTTTCAAGAACTGGGCATCTTTCCTCAGAATAGTTCATCCAAATATATGACTAACACATTAGATATCTCAGCTTTGAAAGGCTTGTCTTAGAAACTATTATAGTGATCACAGCATAATGACTTAATAATATAATTAGCTTATTTTTGCCTAGCAATCATATATTTTGAAGCCTAAAGGCATGCTGTTATAGAGGCCTGGCCTTGTTAAATGGAAATAATCAGGTGAACGACAGATAATTACTTGAAATTCACTCAGATATGAAGCAGACTCAGGTTATTTAGGCTTAGAAAAACAGCAGAACCTGGCAAATGAGGCCTGTACCAAGATATAGGAATGGTCCTGCTCAGGATTCTAGCCATGCAACTGTTCCTTTCTTCAAAACATATGTATAATATTCTACCTTCAGCCTTGACATGCCCCTTTCTAGACCGCCTATTTATTCTAAATAGCTTATTTTATTTTTCTTCTTCTTGTGTCATATCCAATCCCAAATATTGGTGATCATTATGGCAAGCAGTCATGGTGATCAGCCATGATGACTGTCCTGAGAATATAATGCAGTGTTCTTTCATCTGCCTTCTGCAATGCAGCATGGCACCCATACCACTGATCCAGTTCCACAAGTCACTTTCTGTTCCTGAGCCCTTTTTGCATGCAAAGTCCTCCTCAGCCCCAGGCCAGCATTGATGAAGTGGCTACCATCCATCAAGATGGATTCAAGTGGGATTTAATCCACTTGGGGACCATCACCCTTCCCTGTGGACTTCGACAACTGAGGCCACTAGTCCTCAGGGTTGTCGGGTTAGTTAACCGTGTTATGGTACTAAGTGTTCACCTAACTAATTGTAAAGGATATTATACACCACTGTAATACTGCTGTTTTGCTTTAAGAGTTCTGTGATTGTAACAGCACAGGTGTTGCTCACTGACTGTGTAATTCCAAGACCTGTGTATAAGTCAAGGTCTTAGTTCACACATCCTTAGCTTGTGTGCTCACTGGGGTCTATGTTCCAAACGCTGTCCTTGTGCTCTCTGAAACCTATGCACAAGATACTGACTGTGTGCTAAGGACTTCTACTGATCATTGTACTCTGGAAGAAGGTTTCACACTGGAACAAACTTTCCAAGAAGCTGCAGACTTACTGATGATTGTCTTGCCAAAGGAAAGAGTAAGACTGACTACTTTATTTGCCTAAAGACTTTGGAACTGTTTTTGCTTGTGTATGCTGACTCATTGCTTCATCATCATACCAAAGAAGCTTGGCAACTTGCATTGTAAGCAGAACCATTTGCTCAACCAAGGATTGCCGTTTTGCTGAGCTATGTGACTTGTAAATTAAAGACTGAGTTACTTGTGTTTCCCACACAAACTTACAAGACTATTCACCACAGTGAACTGAACTGGGTGGCACCAAAAGAGAAATTATCTTATTTATGTTGCTGTTATCTTTGTTGATGTAAATATTTGAACCCTTCTGTTTTTCACCATAAGTAAAACTCTTTTGCACAAACAATTAGCCTCGGTCGCTGTGTTGATCAATGTGCCCTCACCTTCAGTTGCAGACTCTCTAGCTGCTCTGCTACACATTAAGAAACCACTATCTGATGATTTGTGGGGGTTTTTATAATTTAATGCCTTTTAAAAATCTAAGGCAGAGTGAGTTATTGGGGGCTCATAAGAACAGGGTGTGTGCCAAATATCAGTTTTTAGGTGAAGTGTTCACCTGTTAGGACAACAAGCCTGTCAGGGTTGAGGGCTTGTGTGGCTGACAGGCAACATGAATACTAGGACCCAGGACAACCAAGTAACAGGCCAGTAACTGAATCTCAGTCCAGAGTACAAATCCAAGTAAAACCAGAGATGTAGGATTCGTCCAGACAATGAAAACATAGTTTAAATAAGTCAGAAGACAGGCAATCAGAAGACCAGAGAACCCTCAGGGTGTGGAGCAAGACAAGGATGGAATTCCAGGAGCAATGATCCAGGTAAGGGAAAACAACAGTCCACAGGAACAAGGCAGGGAGTCTTCATGAACAAGAGCATGTCAGGGAATCTTCTGGAGCAGGAATCAGGAATAAGACAGAGATCTTTGGCAGCAGAAACTAGCAACAAATAAAGCAACCAGGAGCCAAACAACTGTGTGTCTGCTGAGACACAACAAGAGTCCATAGAAACCAGGACCTAGGAAGAGGGCTTCCGAGATGGGAATTGGAAACAAGGAGAATATCTTCTAGAAACTGAACAAGAGAGCCAAAAGCCAAGCAACTACAAGTCTGCTGATCTTCATTGCTGAAACAGCTTTTCGCCGGAAGGGCTTGTTCTTATATAGCTAAGCCAGGCAGGAATGTATGATGGTTCAAAACCTTCTCCAGAGCTCTCAGGTGGGGCTTAGCAGCTGCAACAGGTTGAGGATCCAGTCCTGCAGGGACTTAGAGGAGCAGCTGCAATTCCTGACGAAGCCACCCTGATCCCTGGTAGGGTATGATTTTGCTGTACCTACGTGTTTCATGACTAGACGTGTGCCTGGCTTCAAAATAATATCATATTTTCCATTTATCTTGGAAACTGTCAGAATATGAGAGAAATATCTAAACTCTTAGCAGTTTTGCTGATCTACAGTTCCAAAAAAAAAGTGGGTAGCCCAAGATGTTAAACTGGTATAAAAAGCAATGAGATTTTGTAGTGTAGTACAGATATGCCATAACAGCATGCTCCTAAATACAGTACTGAGGAATCCAAAATAATTGGTTTGCATTTGTTAAAAGAAAGAAAAAAGCTAATATAGTCATATATCTTGAAGGCAAGGGCAGTAAATTCTTCATGAGAGAACATTGCACTATAAAATAATGTGGATGTCTGACCCTGTGGTCCTGAAATATTAGTCTGAAAAACGTAGCTTAGCTGATCACACAGCCCCATTAATCAAAACAGTGCAGAAGAGGCATTTACAGAAGGATGTTGCATCCTACTTAATGCTGTAACAAAGCATACTAGTTTGTCAAAATAGCAGGGAAAATGACACACAACTTTCAGGCCATTTCCTATTCTGTCCGCAGAGCACTCAGAAGAGTGCCGGGAAAGAATACAGGGCAAAAATCATTTTCTGCTATTCGACAAGGGCCCACAGAACCATATACCTCTTTTGTGGATAAGTTGAAAGTGGCTATAACTAGACAATTGGACAATGTAGAGGCACAAACTTAACTTCTACACAAACTAGCTTTCGAGAATGCTAACAGTCAATGCAAAAAGATTCTGCAACCTATTGTACACTGTGGGGTGTATGAGTTGGCAGACATGCTTCGTGCATGTGCTGATGTTGGGAGCAAGGCTTATGAAAAGGGTCTTCTCACCGTTGCCCTGTGAGGCAGCCGCAGTAACTGTTATAATTGCCAAAGACCTGGTCATTTCAAGGCAGAATGCAAAGCTCCTGGAGGTGGTGCTTATAGAGGCCCCGGCTCTGGTCGCACTGGTGACAGGGGAGAAAAATGTCCCTTGAAGAAATGTCCCCGGTGCCAGAAGGGATATCATTGGGCAAATCAGTGCCGCTCTGTTCCTGCCTCCACTGAGGCCCAGGGAAACTGAAAACCGGGCGTGTCCCTAGCCCGGTCAAAAGAGGGGACTTGTACCTCAGAGTTGCCTCCACTGTTTCCTACCCTCTTCCGGGGGAGACTATTTTGGTTACTATGAAAGAACAACATGAACTCTCTCTGGGTTCATACCTTCTCCTACCCACTAAGGAGGTACTCAACAATGGCATTCAGATATGCCCGGAAATTGTGCATAAAGTAAAAGATACGCCCATTGTTGCACAATGCTCCAGCCTTCTTCCACTTTCCCTGGTCCCAAGCACTCCGTATGCTCAGTGCATACCACTCACCCACCCCTGCAAACAACAGCAGGTTCTTAATGTTCCTTTACAGGTTAACTATCTGAAGGAAAGCATCTGGAGGACCAAACCGACACGCGAGTACCTTATCCAAGGTAAATCTATCACGGCTATCCTTGACACCGGTGCCGATGTTTCTGTCATCAGCCCTCTGATTGGGACCCCAAATGGCCGGTCGAAGCCGCGCCATCTGTCTGGGGGGTGGGGGTGCCTCTGCTGCTAAAATTAGTGTCCGTCCTTTAGTTGTATCACACCCGCGTACTCGCGAGGTGCTGGGCTACATTACTCCGGTAAGCGTGGCCTTAGGGATCAACCTGTGGGGACGTGATCTGTTAGAACAATTGGGTGCAGAAATAGTCACTAATGACTCACCTTAAAGCTGTTCCACTAACATGGACATCCCCAGATCCTGTTTGGATAGAACAATAGCCACTCACCAGCGAAAAGCTGACTGTCCTTCATCAGTTGGTGAAAGAGCAGTTTGATAGAGGGCACATACAGCCATCAGTAAGTCCTTAAAATACCCCAGTATTTGTTATTAAGAAGAAATCAGGCAAATGGAGACTTTTACATGATCTCCGTGAAATTAACAAGACTATGCTTCCCATGGGCCCCCTCCAATGTGGATTGTCTAATCCAAATCTTATTCCACATAACTGGAAACTGGCAGTGATAGACCTGGCAGACTGTTTTTACACTATTCCGTTACAGCTGCAAGATTATAAACACTTCGCTTTCACTGTACCAGTTTTAAATAATGAAGCCCCTACTAAACGTTATGAATGAAAAATGTTACCCCAATTCACCTACTATGTGTCAGATTTTTGTAGACCACGCTCTGGCACCATTTATGAAGAAACATCCTCGCTGTAAAATTCTCCATTATATGGATGATATAGCCATATTTGGTCCCTCTTTGCCCCCCAAGTGGCTAGAAGAGTTAACAAGCATTTTGCAAGCCTCTGGGTTGAAAATAGCACCAGAAAAAGTCCAGAAAATGGAGCCTTTTTTGTATCTTGGTCATAAGGTTCTGGCTACATATGCTGCTCTGCAATTTCCGGTGCTTAACTTGCCAAAAACAATAACCTAAGTGCAACTACAGCAATTTCTTGGTAGCATAAATTGGATTCGGACATATTATAAACTTACCACAGATCAGTTGGCTCCTCTTTTCAGTGCCCTGAAAAGAGGTCGTCAACCAGCTGATAAGATCAGCCTCACAGACTCAGAATGGGAGGTTGTTAGTCTTTTGCAGAAGTATATGAATCAGCGCTGGGTAGATAAATGTATTCCCCACAGGCCGCTAGGTCAGCAAAAAATACCCCCTGAGTGCGGTCCAGTTATATACTGTTGCTAACCATGAAAGTAATACTTGTGCCCGTGTTGTGAACTGTTCATCTAGTCTTCAAAAACCTCAGTGTCTCAATCCTGGACCTACCCTATGGAACTGCTCTAAATTAACAAATGTGTCTTTTAATTATGCTCATGTAATATTACCTGTAGGGTGGTTCTTTACGTGTGGAAACCTTACGTGGAACTATATTCCTGCTAACCTATCCTTAACCACCTCCTGTCTCAGTCGCCTTGTAGCTGTCCTGCCACACAAACAGGACGTGCTTGCTAAAGCACGGCACAAAAGGGGTACTTATATGCTTCCTAGTAATTGTGATAGCAACAATAAGCTTTTATCCCCTGCAGAGTGCATAGCCCTTGCCACCAGCCTTATAGGGGTTCCAGGTTTAGTTGTAGGAAACGCAAGGAGCATTGGTAAAATTGCTTGTTCCCTGGTAAAAACCATTAATGCAACATCCACAGCAATTGGCCTCATTACCCAGGAACAGGCTGAGTTAAGATATGCCATCCTGAATAATCGAGCTGCCATAGATTATCTTTTGCTGCAACAGCATTTGGGATGTGAAACTTAAAAAATATGTGTTGTTTTAACCTTACTGATAATAGCCAGCTAATATGCAAACAATTGAGCAAATTACATAAACTTGCCTCTGACATTAAGCAAAACTTTACTCCTGCTTGGTGGAATGTAATCTGGTCTTGGTTGCCCACTGGATGGCTTCGGTCAATTATACAAAATCTTTTCTTTAGCATCATTATTTTAATCAGTGTCTGCTGTTTCATTCAATGTATTCCAAATCTTTGTAATATATTCATGTCCACATGCCAGTTTCGTTCTAACGTTCCATCTGAAAGAGCTATGTATTATGCTTATCAGGGTCTTGTAAACAAAAAGAGGGGGATGTAGGGATGCTGACTCCAGTGCTGGCACGCCACGCTGGAGATAGGCTTCCCTATTCACCCCAAGCTATGCACGCATAAGGCATTCCACCCTAATCTATAGCTCTTGAGATGGAACAAGCTGTACTAAGAGAGAACAGGCTTCAGCCTTCTGATAGAACAGGGGGAGCTAAGAAAGATCAAGTCAAAACCTGCTCTAACAATGGGTTCACTTTCATACCCCCTCCTGCATAGAATGGAATGTAAAAGGCTGACCCAGATACGCACTGCTTAAGCTGTATAAATGTAAGTTCTTGCAATAAAGGAGTTAGAGATTTTGTTCCATACCTGTGCCGTGTCTTCATCTCCACTGGAGATCCCCACAATGTTGCATCCTACTTAATGCTTTAACAAAGCATACTAGTTTGTCAAAATAGCAGAGAAAATGACACACAACTAATCTCCACTGATTGAATGAGCCTACTCTAGCTGTGACTACTACACTAAGTATCAGGCTTTGACCATTCATGATACAATGAACACTGTAAATCATTTGTTCCTGAGATTTCTCTCAGTTCCATTAGTAGTGAATAAATATAAACTTAAATATTTGCCCTGAAACAGAGCCAAATTTGTTAAAAAGAAGAAAGTCACCAGTTTAGAGCATAGCTGGCTGGGAGCAAAGATGAGAGTTCTTAACATCTACCTTTGAGCCATTTTTTTAGTCCATTATCCTGGGCTACTCTCAAAGTACAGTGATGCTTCTTGACTCCCTGAACTGTTGCAGTGTCAATTCTTATCATGCTGCATGCACCATTTTGTTCCCTATGATAGGAAAAAATTACCATTCTCTCTGACAGTGATGTAGTGGTACATTTGGAAGTGCTAAGACTCCTTGTAAGAGGTCTCATAGTCACCTTGACAACCTTCTAAGGAACCTTCATAAAGTTATTGGTTCTTAGTTTGCTATTTAATACCCAATACCCTAAAATGTGTTGCACACCAATAGGGATAGCTCATAATAATATACTATTATTGGGAAAATCCATTTCTTTCCCAGCTGCTGTGAGGACTGCAGCTAAACCTACAGAGAAGATTGGGGAAAGGGGATGGTGTCATCACAGTTCCTGCTAAGTATAAAGTCCCAGGTATTCTACAAGACAGAGAAGATGTGCAGAGTGTCTCCAGGGTGCAGCACCTTTAGAGTGGAAAGAGCAGTCTGCCACCTAAAGTGATCACCTCAACTAACTTGCCACTAGGCCAAACTAAAACATCCTGCTTTCTGAATCAAAACCAAGATTGTATTCCCCTCATTCCAAATTGAAAACCACTCATACTGGCAATTTAATTTTGATTTGCCAGTAGCAGTGCTGTCTACATGAGGTGTAGGGCACACCTGTGCCTTTTATCAGTTCACTGCCATTTTCTCACCACTATACCTAATGGTAAAGGTTAAGGTCACCCTTGCTCGAAAGCCAGTTGTATCTGACTCTAGAGTTCAGCGCTCATCTCTACAAAAGCTGAAGGGCCAGCGCTGTCTGCATCTGCAGACATTTCCATGGACATGACTAAACACCAGAGTGCACAGAATACTGTTTACCTTCTCGCAGAAGTGGTTCCTATTTATCTACCATATATACTTGAATATAAGCCAACCCACCTAATTTTGACCTGAAAACCCAGGAAAATTGATTGACCTGAGTATAAGCCAAAGGTGGAAAATGAAGCAGCTGCTAGTGGGTTTTTATAATCAAAATACATGAAAATATGTTAAAATAATCAAATTGTTGTCACATTTTAATCCAGCACGGTTCTGGGACCCTAGTAGTCATTGACCAGAGTATAAACTGAGGCCTACTTTTGGGGCTCATTTTGGGGGCTAAAAAACTCAGCTTATACTCGAGTATGTATGGTACTTGAATTTCTTGCTTTCAAACTGCTAGGTTGGCAGGAGCTGGGACAGAGGCGGGAGCTCATTCCATTGCACAGTACATGCTGATTCAAATGTTACAAGGAATCACAGATGGCACCACCATTAATTTCATGAGAGGGACCACACATGAATTCACATTAAGGCTGCTAGGACACGTAGTCTCATGTGTCTTTCTCTCCACTTGGTTTCATGCTCTTCACTTGGTTGGTTCCATGTCCCTTGATAAACCTCAAAAATTGCTGAACGGATAAAATTTGGAATGTAGGGAAGAACTATGGGCACACTTTTGAGTTCCTTGGTGGAACAGTAAATAAGATAACATATAATAAATTAATCTGAATAATGTATTGTTCCTTACAGTTTGTTAGTTTCAATATGCTCTTCACACATTTATTTATTAATTCTTTCCACTTAATAATTTAAAGCATGGTTCTAGTAGTAAAGATAGGCTCGAAATAAATGGTGAGTACAAGACATATGAAAGAAATTTGGCAATCTCAAAAATTAGTTCTATAAATCAAGGTTTTGGATTATGCAAAATCTTATATTTTCTGTTGTTAATAGGGTTATTAAAAATGAATTCTGCAATCAGAAGACCATTTGGAAAGAAGAAAGTGAAATAAGGCTTCCAATACTAAAAGCAGAAATCATGGACTGTGATTTTCTTATTTCTTCTGATTGCTGTTCCTTTTGATGACAGAAAGGTTTTTCACTTTCCTCTTTTCTGGCTTAATGGTTTTTATCTCCTAAGGGTGCACTTTGCTGAGTCAGTGAAGATGACGATCTTATAGCAGATATTTTGTATTTCAGCAACAGCAGAATTCCCCACATCTTCATTTTCTACAAAGGTTGCATTCACTACCAGCCTTATGAGGTTTCTTTTATCATTAATAAAGGCTGTAACAATGTTTTTTCCAAGACTTTACATAAATGCAGGATCAAGCCAGTTGAACTGAAGTTTCTTTTAATAATACAGTAATACCAAATATTTTCAACCACAGTGTGCTGTGATATTCTATGTGCCTTGTAGAAAATCAGATGAAAATGCAAAGTACATTTCCCTGAAAAATTGTAATGAATATGAAAACTTATATTTCACTCAGCACCATCTGATTGATGACAGTATTGTCAATGCATTTGTTAGCTATATGAGTTATGCATCAGTTTTGAAAGACCTGCTATTATTTATCTTCATTATCATATGACTGAATCATTATTTGGAGGTTATCAACCAACCCTTACCATAATTGCTCTGCTGAAATCCAACACGGGCCAATATGCAATGACCAGATGCGTTTTCATTTTTCATTTGGAGAAAAACACCAGTGGAATGCAGTGTGGAAAACTTGGGGGGGAATTACATAACATATTATGCATTAAACATGGGGCATTAGAATGAAAGTTTTTAAAAGGATGAGCAAGCCTAAACCCTTGCATGAACTTCTAAATATTAAAAAAGTATGGTCAAGCCTGGAAAAACACAGACATCAAAAAAAGTACTTGAGAGGTGGGGTTTTTTTTCCAGAACAAGTCTGGCATGACAACAGGAATTAAAAGATAACTTTGTTGCCAAACATTTTAGCAGTTTCAAAAAAAAAAAAGTCCCAACATAATATTCTGAGTCAAAAACATTGGCATTGAGCAAGAGTTGAAGTCTATAAAGAAAACTGCCTGCCAATGGCAATGTGTCCCACACACAACACTTCTAAATTGTTGTTGCTCTTGTTCAGTCACACAGTCGATTCCAACCCTTTGCAACCCCATGGACCATTTCCGTCCAGGCACCCCGTCCTCCAAATTAATTCATGTTTTAAATAAAAAACATTTCAGGAATGATGTTCTGTGCTTGAAATCTCTTTATACAAAATGTGAACTAGAAAAACCATGCTTAATTCTAGCTGTGAAAAATTGTTAGATCCACAACAATGTTTTTGTGAAATTATGGTGTTGATTGTCCTGCACGTAATGATGTCGTAACGACTCTACAAGTGCCATTAGCCCATTTGACTGTAGTGGTGGGACCTTTCACCCAGCTGAAACTTACTAAGACATTGGCCATGGCTATATCTTGGTTCCACACACATCTGGTCTTTGCTATACTGGAGTCAATGTTATCCAACATATTATTCAAAACACTCCTTTCCAGGTTCTGCAGCAGTTCCTGACATCTCCACTTTGCTCCCTACTATGAGTTGGGCCCTTCCCCACAACCCTCAAGGTTGATAACTAAATAATGATGGGAAGTTCAGAAGTTGCAAATTATTTTTGCAATCCCCTGCTTTCACATGCAAAGACAAAGTAAGTGAGATTTGCATATTTAGCCACAAGGTCATAAAATGGTATTCTGTTGCAGCATTGAGAAAACAATAAAATGGCTGGCTCGTCCTAATGCTGCTAATGGGAGGGGGGGCGCGGTGGCATTTGTGCTGAAGAAAGCCCACCAGAAAACCTATTGATAATGCCCACCTCATACGAGGCTCAAGTCTTATTCCTAAAAGTGATGCACAGCAGGTTGTTTCACTATAAGTAGCTTCAAATTTATGACATACATTTATTTATAATTCATATCTGAGTGGAAATGAGCAAACAAGATTATAAATTGCTCAAGGGTTCAGAAAAAATTCTATTCAATTTTTGTGTCCTTTTTTATTGAGAAGCAAGAAATAATTGAAATATATGATGTTATATAAATATCAAACTTTATGAACTGGGGTGAGGAATCACACCTGAGTGTTTTTCTCATAATTTTTTGTTATATGAAAATATCTGTGAGGCAAACATTAATTTTATTATCCCAGTAGAACATGCAGTACCTCTAGAGGCAACATTTAAAATTTCATTTTATTGCTCTCCACAACACTGTTTTAAATACAAAGAAATGAGTTTTAGAAATAAATATAAGGGAAGCAAACAGCACAAGCAAATTCTCCAGATGGTGGGGAAATAAATTACTGTTCTTAGTTACATCGAACAGAATGTGATGAAGAAGATACATTAGAGCAGCTTTCCCAAAGTTGGTTCTAGACAACTACTATTTTCCTCTCTTCTTCTGACTCTATTGCTCTCTCAGAATATCATACTCACATGTAGCAAGTGATTTGAACCTGGCACAAACAAGCAGATGGATTGCTATTGCCTCAACCCTTCCTAGCTTTGGTCATGCTCACCACTAGCATGAAGTCCTAGACAAGTTAATCATCAAGGAACACAGCCCTTAACAACAATTAAAAAAATCCACTCTCTCCAGCGGTGGGATTAAAAAAAAATTACTACCTACTCTGTGGGTGTGGTATGGTGGGTGTGGCAAGGGGAAGCCCTGTGTTGCACCCCAATTAGGACTACTTTATTTCAAAACTTGGCTGGGCAGGGCCAGCCAGAATTTCTACTACTGGTGCTGGTGAACTAGTGCAAACCTGCTGAATCCAACCACTGACTTTCTCCCTTAATATTGCATTGAACAAATAACTAAACAGTAATACAGTAATCTAAATCAGGGACTGCAGTGGCTCAAGTGGTTAAGACACTGAACTCAATGACTGGAAAGTCGGAGTTTGATACCTGAGTACTGCACAATGGAGCAAGCTCCCTTCTCTGTCTCAGCTCCTGTCAACCTAGCATTTTGAAAGCAAGAAATTGCAAGTAATTAAACAGGGACCACTTCAGTGGGAAAGTAAACAACATTCTGTGCAGTCTGCTGTTGAGGCATGCCTGCCATGTGTCCATGGAAACGTCTGCAGACGCAGACAGCGCTGGCTCTTTGACTATAAACAGAGATGAACACTGAACCCTAAAGTCAGATATGACTGGCTTTCGAGCAAGGGCAAACTTTACTTTTAATAATCTAAATCAAGCACTGAGAACATATGGCCCTCCAAGTATCGATGAACTACACATTCCATCATCCTTCACCACTGGCTGTGCTGGCTAGTGCTGATGGGAACTGCAGTCTGGCAACATCTGGAAACCAGGTCTTGTCTACTATAATCTTAATGGAACCAACTGTGCTGCATTTTTGGGCTTGGAATGGGAAACTGAAATGTGTATCCTAACTTGGCAACAGATACAATGGAAGGCTTTGATTCAGTCACCAATTCTCAGCCTTACTTCCCCAGCTGGAAAAAGAGAGAGTATTAAAAAGAGACAATTGTAGGATTCCTCACAGAGCTGCTTTGAAGTTGAATGGCAAATGAGTCATAAAGTGCTTTCCATGCTCAATGTGCTACTGAAATGATAAGCCTGCACATAAAGTACCTCAACAGCCCAATGTCATGTCCTGAGCTCCAAATGCATGAAGATTAGAGGAGACCTCTTGTAATCATAGCTTTTGGCACATAACTGTGTTACCCTTCATTATTATCTCTGCTCAGATGGATGTGCTTATTTCATTTGACTTTTTAACTAGAACTAAAATGGATTCAGTGTATTTTGCAAGCATTTAAATAACTGTAAAGTCACATTCACAGGTGATAAATGAGACATTAAAATACAACACTGTACAATGCTGGATAAGAAAAACGTTAATTGAGACTGCATGTTAAGTTGAGTATTCTGACAATAATGTAAGCCGAGTTTGCACATATGTTCCCTTCAGTGGAACTTGAATTTCCTGCTAATTGTATCCTTGTCTCTATGTATGCAACACTTCCACTGTCAGAGTCCTAACTAACCATTTTAGAATGTGGGAAAAGTGATATCCTCTCCCAACCACTCCTGAAGATGTCTGTGATCCCTCCACAAAAAAAGAAGAAGAATATGGTCTCCCCCCAGAAAGAAAAAGTTTATGTGCATATATGTTGCCATTTATTTTTGAGTCACCAATGGATTGTCCTCTAGATTTCAGTCCCTTCTAAATGTTGACGTTCTGGGGCAAAGGCCCACTTGCTTCCATCTAGTTACAGCCCTGACCACTTCTCCGTGGGAAGGCTGGATAGCTAGTGGCTTGTGTTTTAAAGCAGAGAGCTAGTGCCTGAAGCTTACAAAGAAGTAACTCTAAGCCAGCATCTTTTACATAATGTGGACTGCCAAAAGGTCACCTACACCAACCAACCAACCCAGAACTTCAACAAATTGGGCTACAATTTGATCACCTTTCAGCTGGTATAGCTTGAGGATTCTGGGAATTGTAAAAAGAACGAAAGAAAGCTTGGCCCTGAAACTGATCAGTTTCCTAAGCTAAGCATGCAAAGATCCACACCATTCCTCCATTATTTTTGTTGTGTATCAACCCCCTGGAGCTGGCACTTTACATCCAACTTTTGTTAGTGGATCTTAGCATCCAGGTGGAAATGAGATGCAAAGCTGATCTCCCTAGCCTGACATTTGCCACCTGCTGCTACAGAGCAGTTTTCCATTTGGGTATTGCCATTTCCCTTTGAAAAGCTTTCCTCACCATTTAACGTTTCCAGTTGCTGCTAGCAGGCACAGAGTAAAATGATGGCCTGCCACACACAGAGCCCTTCTGTTTACTACAGGCAGAGCACAGAGGTCTATCATCAGTGAGACAATTTCCAGCATTTGACACTCTGCATCTATTTTCCTTCTAAAGCAGTGATTTTCAAAGAGGGGGGGAGTTCTTCCCAAAGGGGGCTTTTGGGTTCTTAGAAAAGTTTGTGGGGGAAACATTCAATAGGATGTACATCAGTACTGTATTTCAGGGAAAATTTGTGCAGTCTGAAGAAACATATTAAATTATTACAAGATAAAATTTTATCTGCAAAATTGGGGGTGGGGGAGGAATGATGTCTAACTTTTTGTTAGCATACAGTTTATTACATAATCTTATTATTTGCAGTGATGCACCTATTATCTTTCATTTATCTTTTTCTATCTCTGAATTAAGCTCAAGATTTTTAACTTTTCAAAATAACTTTCTTCAAATTTGCAAATGCTTTAACTTGTTTTAGGCACACAATTTCCAACAGCAAATAAACCTGTTGACAGAGGCAGGCTTGAAGGGGGTGTGAGATTTGCATCAAAAGGAGTCAAGAGTTATCAATCTAAACCCAAAAATTGTTGGAAGTGCCAAGCAGCAATTGGGTCATGTGGTGAGACTGTAAATATGTATCTAAATTCTGGGGAAGACTAGAGGAAGAAATTAATATGATATTGGGAATAAAAAAGAAGTTAAACCCACATATAGCATTGATAATGGAAATGGAAATGTTAGAAATATCTGATGGGAGAAAAGATTTATTGATGACCTTTTTAACTCTTGCGAGACTAATGATAGGTAGCTAAACAATGGGAAAGTATTCCCAATCCTAAAATTGAAGAATGGTACAATGAGGTATAGGACATTGCATTACATGCTAAATTAACTTGAGAGATTAATGTTAAAAAAGGATTGATCAAATAGAATCAATTTTGGAATACTGTATATAGAAATATTTTATTGAATATGCAGTGGAAAAGAATTTTGGATGCCCAGGAAAATTTGAAATTCTAGAAAGGTAATAATTAAGGATGATAAAAACTTTAAATTTTAAAATGTAACAGGTTCCACACACACCTGGTGTAGGGAGCACATAATTTATTATCTTAGTAGGTTTTTTCTCTCTGTTTATTTATATATACTTTTGTCTAATGTATTTCTTTTTTTTCCTTTTCCGATTGTTTTGCTACTGTTTTCTTTACTGTATTTCTTTTTCATTTTTCAAAATTTAATTTAAAAAAAAATTTTTTGAAGGAGTCAAGAGTTTTAAAACTGCTTGAAAAACTGTGGCCAGGACCTTGGTTAGATTGAATTGTTCATTCTAGAACCCCAAAGTGAGAAATTTTATAAGAATCTATTCAAGTGGGTTGGATCCAGGGCACATCTCTGCAAGCATAATTTAGCCAATTATACTGGACAATTTGCTACTCCATGGAATTTCATCCCAGTATGGGATGGTACAAAGGCCAGAATCAGCTTTAAAGACTCTCTTAAGATATGGCACTGTCTCCATATTATGTGGTTAGGTTTGCAGACACAGTCACCTAAATTTAATTCCTATCAAGAGTTTTATTCTCAAGCCTACAACCAGTCTTCTTCTTCTTTCATGTCCAGATCATTTTGGATTGCCAAAATGAAGCCACTTTCTTGGCTTTGTCATAGGCCAAAATTAAGTCTTCATTGCTGCATGTTGCATGCTGCAACCAGTAACAAACCCAGAGTCCAAAAAGGGACATAATTTCTTTCTATTTCTACAGTATATTCTATTCTCATCTCTCCAAAGGGATAATGTGATTGTTGGCTGGGCCTTTATTTAGCAATAAGCAGTAAGTATGAAGGTGTATTATTAGTGTAGCCATTCAGAGCACATACTTGCTATCCTACAGAGTAGGAACAGGAAACTCTATGTCCCTCAGGACCCAGACAATCTTCATTTGCACTTCATGGGGGTCAGGTGATATAAGGGAAGACACACACACCTTTACCCCTTCCCTCTATAACCACAGAGCATTTCAACATTTATGCAAAACATCTTCCCCCTACTCTTCGAAAAGTACTATAGGAGTAAACTAATGCTATGACAATCTGTCTGAATATGATTAGCTTTTCCCGCCCTTAAATATGCATCTAGATTTATGAAATCTTGCATTCATTTATGTTGCATTTATTAGACACAATAACATTTAGAAACAGGCTACTCAGCATGGGGCAAAGAGTAAATATTCAAGACATTGGCACAATATCCCTAAACAGATGTTAATCTTAGCCCTTTGACATTAAACAGTAACATTTTCCTCTAGTGTCTGAAATATGCCATTTTGCTAGAAAATACACTTCAAAATGTGTATTAATGGCTTGCGGTTTTAAATGGCATTCACCAATTGCCTTTTAAAATATACAGTTGTTACTGGTGGATCCTGGTCAATAATTGTACCGCAGATGATATGCAGGCAAAAACATAAGACATTTCCAGGAAGCCATATCTGGTCTGTTGTCTTACTCAAACTTAGTAAATCCATCACTGTATTTCTAAAAAGAAACAGTATGCTGACAAAATAATGCATTTTGCCATGATTGCCTCTGGGAAATTAAAGAGAACAAATCAAAACAAACTTGAAATGTTCCCAACAAGCCAAACTTTTTATGTTCACTACAGCTGAGTCTTCAGAATGACTCCTATAAAGGAATAAAACAAATAAATACTGTGCATTTCCCAACAGCATTATATTCCGAGAGGTTGGAGAATTCCATTCTGAAATCAACAAAGGAAATATACAACTAAACAAATGATTTTATAGGTTTACTTCTAGAGAATTCAGATCATCCAATTTGGATCCATCAGTGCATTTAACATGCATTTCTCGAGAACGGATTGTTCTTTATATTGCTAATATTACTTGCTATGATAAGGAGAAATAATGTTAGCAATATTAAGAACAATATACTGTACACACATTAGATTTCATGGTGAATTCCTCAAGCACATTTCCCCTTAGGACTTATACTGCAGGTCTTACACTGTAAATTGCTTGCCATTTGTTTAACTGAATTCTTCTTTCCTGTCACTAATGTGTGGTTATGCACATGCTATTTTGAAAACTAACAGAAAGGGGTATGAGAAGACATCCTAATTTTAATACAAGCCTATTGGTTATAAAGCATGACCTACAGTTGTGTAGGACTGCGGTGGCTCAAGTGGTTAAGATACTGAACTTGCTGATTGGAAGGTTGGAGTTTGATTCCAGGGTACCACAGGATGGAGTGAGCTTCTGTCTCTGTCCCAGCTCCTGCCAGCCTAGCAGTTCGAAAGCAAGAAATTGCAAGTAGATAAATAGGAACCACTTTGATACAGCATTCCGTGCACTCCGGTGTTGAGGCATGCCTGCCACATATCCATGGAAATGTCTGCAGATGCAGACAGCACTGGCTCTTTGGATATAAACAGAGATGAGCACTGAACCCTAGAATCAGATACAACTGGCTTCCTAGCAAGGGCAACCTTTACCTTTACCTTACAGTTGTGTAGTGAAGCCAGGATTCATAGGATCAAAACCTCATGACTTTTTGACCAGCAGGGACTCTGACATCCCCTGATAACATCTAAGCTGCAACCACAGTCAGAAAAAAAAGGTGGAATGTAAATCAACTTCTATTGCTTCACATGATAGAAGTCTTACTACAGTTTAAATAGTACCTAATGCACACCATTTTAAACTGCATAAGGTCTTCCTCTGTGGTCATCTAGGCTTGCTTGGTAAGTAGATGGGTGGTGGCAGTAAAAATCCCCCTGCCGTTGCCACCACCACCACTGAGCTGCATGACCACCACTGCACTTCGCATGGGTGAAAGAGTTTGTCCAACAGGCAGAAGAGTGTCAGCAGTGGCAGTAGTGACAGTATCTTCAATGGCCAGGAAGAATTCCACCACTGTTGCTATAAGTTATTACTGATATAAGGGAACAGGGTGGTTTTTTTAAAAAAAAAAACCACCTTATAACTTTTGAACAGGTTCAGAGCCATATTGGGCAGATCAGAGAGCAAACAACAAAAAGACAAAACCCATTGTGCCACTTTAATGACTAAGTGCTGTATATTAATGTTAGCTTTTGTGGATCAAGTCCACTTCGTCAGACATAAGAATGGGGTTCATGGCATCAATTTATACACATCAGGTACAAAGGGGCAGAATGGTTAGCATAACATATAAGTATACAAGTCAATATGGTGTTTTAGTTGTATTTTTGCAACTGGTAATAATTGTTCTTCAGAATAGTTTGAGGTTTCTTCCTTTTGAATTGCAAATGATTAGTAGAGGAACATTGTGGCATTATGCATTTACTAATGATTCTACCCTCATTTGCAGGGCCATCTGAATTGCCATGCAAAATGAGACAGTCACTTTAGGTAGCGAATGGTAAGAACTGTCTGGGAGTCGAAATTTTTGTAATTATTTTTAAGATTCTAAAAGAAAATCCCAAAATGTTCTCTTTATTTGTCTGTTGTATCTTTACACACATGGGTGGTCTTAGGACCTGGAATCCTAAGAACTAATTCTGATTAATGTCTTAGAATGTTCTGTTGACTCCTCACTGCATTCACATTATGTAATGTGCCCTTACAGCGAAGAAAAAGTCTCCAGTACTATTTTCCACTGGAGTAATTTTTCCAGATATACAGCTAATTCTGTCTGATAAGTAATACTTCTTCTAATGTGGGCATTTGGGCAAGAAAATGGCTCAGTAAAGTACTTACCATTATCCACACTGTGATCACTAAAGCAATTCTCACTTTTGAAATTTCCAAGTGCAGTTGAATTTAATACTAAGCTAGCCGTGTAGCAGAAAACCTGCATCTTCCACAGAGAATAGCCTCAGGACTCCATCACCTTTTTGCATGCAATAAAACACAATGGAACAGCTCCAGTTTGTCATCAAAATGCAATAACCTAATGCTCATGTAGGAAATTGCCTTAATTTACCCAAAACAGGAAAGGTATTAACAAAAGAACTGCATTCTGAGTTCTACACTCTCAATTGTTCCTTGAGATATTTTCTAATAGCTTTTGCAAGATGCACAACACACCCTAACACCAATTTGACTTTCCATGTTGTGGGCATCTGAAACCAAGCAGACTAATCAGTGCAGATGTTAAGTTAGACAATTGTTTAATTGGGAGCTTGCAGAATAATAGATAACAAGGAGATAGTAATACCGCAATGTATAACGGAAGTGTCTTCCTAATGAGATAGGTCAGATGAGAACCTCTTTTGGGGGCGACCAAAAATGAGAAGGCTAGATGGTATTGTAGACACACTGGGCACAAAGCTGAGCAAGTTGAGGAGGATGGTGGAGGACAGAAGCGCCTGGCGGACAGTGGTCCATGGGGTCGCAAAGGGTCAGAATCGATTGTGCGACTGAACAACAACAAAAATTTCACAATTACATCAAGCTTTTAATTGTATTCAGTGTTTTAAGTTTATGATATTTTGGGTTACAGTATTTTGTTTTTATCACAGGTTTTACTGGAGTTTTATATACAGTAGTTCCTTATAAGCTGAATGCACATAGATTGTTTTATTTTTAAAAGGTTAAACAAATAAGCCAAGCCATTCATGCCATTATATTTCTATCATAGTATCTTGAGTGAACTAGAACTTGAGGCAGTAAGTTTTGGACTGGGGGTTGGGGCATTCTTGAAAATGTAGACCACAAAGAGTTTTGTTTTTTCAGGCTTTGTGAGAAACTGAAGAGCATTAAGAGCCCAGTGTGGTTCCAGATGCAATTAACTGATAGTCTAGAGAAGCACTAAAAAACTTGGAATATAAATTATATTCTTTCTCAAAAAAGTGGGATCCCCAATAGAACTAGGATGCACAGATCCTGATAAAACAAACCTGTATAGACATAAAGAATAGTCAACTGTGTTTTGTTTCCTTCAAGAGTTGAAATGTTACACTTACCATTTAGGGGCCCTGATTTAAGCTGAGAGATACGTGTTGCCCTCAATACTGGAAGGGAGTAAAAGAGTATGCAAAGAAGAAGAAAAAGAAGAGGCATCCCAATCTTAAACTGGTTTGTAACGTTCTCTGTCCCTTACATTTATAGAAAGTGTAGTCCTGTTAGAAGGATGAAGAGTTCCTATATCAGAGAATAATCAGCATTGTCTCTGAGCTCAGGAGGGACATTTAGTTCAGAGCAGTGTTTCCCAACCTTTGACTTTTGGTCTTCAATTCCCCAAAGCACTGATCAGCCAAAGTCCTGGCTTAGGCTTCTGGGAAGTGGTGTTCCCCTGTGGGACATGGGCACCATTTTGGGAAACACTGGTGTAGGGCTGAAAGACTGATGCTTAAAAGGTTGAAAGTCACATTCATGATGTGCTGGAATGCTTTATACAATGGAAAATCACCAATTATTGTCTGTAGGCATCTCGGTTAGTCTTTTTCAAGGCTAACATCATTGTGACATTTCTGGGAAATTACTTCAGGACCTTGTGATGCTCACCTTATGAGCACAGGTGGCCACTACCGATTGCAATGGCTTCTTTTTTAAAAACTGCTACCTTTCTAAAAGGAACTTAATGTCCCTGACAACCACAAAGGTGTGGTTATTGACTTGAAACCAGGCATCCTGGAGTGTGAAGTCACGTGGGCCCTAGAAAGTATTACTAACAGCAAAGCTAGTGGATATGATGGTATTCCAATTAAGCTATTTAAAGCCTTAAAAGAAGATGCAATTAAAGTGTTGCATTCAATATGCCAGCATATTTGGAAAATGTAGCAGTGGCCACAGGATTGGAAAAGGTCTGTCTATGTTCCAATTCCAAAGAAGGGCAATGCCTAAGAATGCTCAAATTATCACACAATTGCGCTCATCTCACACGCTAGCAAAGTCATGTCAAGATCTTACAAGCTAGGCTTTAGCAGTACATGGATCGAGAACTTCCAGAAGTACAGGCTGGTTTCCGAAGAGGCAGGGGAACTAGAGACTAAATTGCCAACATTCACTGGATCATGGAGAAACAAAGGAGTACCCAAAAAAATGTCTACTTCTGTTTCTTTAACTACGCCAAGGCCTTTGATTGTGTGGATCACAATAAACTGTGGCAAGTCCTTAAAGAGATGGGAGTACCAGACCACCTCATCTGTCTTCTGAGAAATCTGTATGTGCGTCAAGAAGCAACAGTTAGGACAGGATACAGAACTACTGATTGGTTTAGAATAGGAAAAGGAATACGACAAGGTTGATGTTTCTCCCAGCAATCTTAATTCCAGCTTGTGCTTCATCCAGCCCTCCATTACACATGATGTACTCTGCATATAAATAAGCAGGGTGACAATATACAGCCTTGTCATATTCCTTTACCTATTCTTTTTCCTGCTACCGTCAACATTTCCAAGCATTTCCCAGTATAACAGCTTCAGTTTTGTTATTTTTGCCTCCAGAGATAGTTCAGGCTTGATTTGCCCTATGACCTCTTATTTGCCTCCAGTTTTCCAAGGATGATCTTGGTCTTGGACTTTAGTGAAATATCCTTACACTTGTCATGCCAGGTAATGTGACCATCAAGACCATCCACAGTTCTGAAAGCTGCAGTTCTTTGTTAATTGTAAGAAGCTCCTCACATAAAATTGATTGTCACAAATGGAATAGATGAATACATTAGCTCAGGAGTGCCCAAACTTTTCAAGCCACAGGCCAGTCACATGGTTCAGGGGTGCTCAAACTACAGCCTGGGGCCCGAATCCAGCCTGTGATGCCAATTCATCCGGCCCTCACCACCCTCGTCGCTCCCAGAAAAGGAAGTAAAACGCACCCGTACGGGTGTGTTTTACTTCCGCTTCTGGGAGTGACAAAGGTGGCACGGGCCGGATGAATTTGCATCAGGGGCTGGATCCAGACCCCAGGCTGTAGTTTGGGCACCCCTGCCCTAGCTCATTTGATACTGTTAGTAGCAGGTCCCCCCACCCTACTCATGGTTTCCATGGAAGCAGTTATGACAGTGACAGACATTTAAAAACTTTCTCTTTTCCATGGAAAGGGCAGTAGAATATGCTGCATTAGGAGGAGAGTTATCTTTAATTTGCTAATTTTAGTTATCAATCTTGATAGAACAGCTCTTTACAGAAAGTGGCATTTTACAAAAAAAAAGTTTCAACAACTGGTATTAGACCTAGTATGTACACTGAAAGCATGCAGGATGCTTTCAGTGTACAAATAAATGACATGACTAAAATATTTATGTTATCTGTTCACTCATTAATTTTAGTTTCAGCAGACCCAATTAACTATAACTTCAGGTACAGTCAAACCTTGCATAAAGAGCACCTCGCTTAAAGAGTAATTCGCTTAGAACAGAATTTTCTCTGAATGTTCACTTCGCTTAACAAACAAAACCCACCAAAATCTCGCTTAACAAATAAATTGGGGTTCGCAATCCCCCCCCCCACCAGAAGTCACAATTGGTTACTTACAAACTTGCTTAAAGAGCAATCCTGTGAAACACATTATGCTCTTTAAACAAGGTACAACTGTACATTAAAAATGAGAGAAATTATAATCTGCCCTATAGTTCTGTTTCATATCTCCCTTTTTCTGAAGATTTCATCTTTATCTCCATTCATCTAACATGAGATTTTACATTTCCTGCATTTCACATTTTCCCCATTGACCACATGATATAACAGGAAAAGCAAATCAACCTGTTATCCCATAGTCCCAATCCAGTGGTGGGCAGCAGCCGGTTCGGACTGGTTCTACCAAACCGGTAGTAAAAATTCCGGGTGGTCTCCTGGGGGGTAGTAACCCTCCCGGGATGATTACTTTGTTTGGAGGTGACTGGACCGGTCGCCTCTCCGGCCGCCCTTCCTTGCAGTCCAAAATGGCTGCTCGTAAGTGCACATGCATCAAAACACCATTTGACGCATGTGCGCTGAATACTGGAGGCACGCATGCATCCAATGGTATTTTGATGCATGCGCACTTATGAGCAGCCATTTTGGGCTGCAAGGAAGGGTGCAGTGGCTGGCTGTTGAGGCCCTCAGCAGCCTCTTTGGAGGGGTGGTGGTGGTGGCGGCAGCAGTGGCAGCCTTCCCTTGATGTACCGCCAGGCCCGGCCGGGCCAGGCTGTGCTGCCAGGCCTGGCCAGGCCGAGCTAGGCCATGCTACCATGCTGCCACACTGCTGCTGTTGCCACGCTGCTGCACCGCTGCTGTTGCTGCCTGCCTGCTGCTCCCCGACCCCAGCCAGGGTAAGTAACTAGGGTTTGTGTTTGTAGTGGGGAGGTGTTTTAAAACACTATGTTTTATGTAGTGTGCTTTTATTTCTATTTAATGTCTATTTTAATTTGTATTGTTATTTTATTTATATTTAATGTCTAGTTTGTATTTTTATGTTTTTTATTTATATTTAATGTCTATTTAATTTGTATTTTATATGTTTTTTATTTCTATTTTTATGTGTACTTTTATTTTTATTTTATTTTATTTTTATTTATTTATTTATGTTGGCTCTGTCCACAACATCATGACATCATGATGTAGGCTCCGCCCATGACAGCTCTGCCCATAGTGTGGTAGTAAATTTTTTGGCTGCCCACCACTGTCCCAATCCATAGTTCTTCATCCCCATCAGAGACACTTCTACTTTTTTAAAATATTGAATCCTTTCACTTTCGTTCAAAATGTGTGATTATTTTCAACTGATGCAAAAAATGAAAAGAAAGCAAGTGTGATTGCACACACAAAGCAGTGCTTTGACAAAATACTTTCCCCCTCGCCTCCTGCCTCTTAAGAAAGGATAGACACACATAAGCAACACCAGCAATCAGTGGTGGGATGTCAAAAATTTTACTACCCCACCGTGATGTCATCACAGTGTGGGCGGAGCTAACATAATGCTGTCATGATGTTATGGGCAGGGCCAAAAAAAATAAAATAAAAAAATAAGCACACACACACACACACACACACACACACACACACACACACACACACACACACACACACACCTCTCAACCCACCCACCCACAACACAAACCCGTAAATAAATTAAATAAAATAAAAATTACATTAAAATACACCCAAACACCCACCCACCCACCCACCCCAAACACAAACCCGTCACTTACCTGTTAGTATAAGTGCCTGGGCAGCACCATGTTGCAAGATGGATATGGTCATTGTACCAGTTCTCTAGGATAATATGCCTTAATGTAAATGTAAAACAGCTGTACCTCCTTAAGGGTTCCCCAATTGGAACAGCAATTGGCACAGCACAGGTGTAGCTTATTGATGAGGTAACTCCTAGACTTTGCTTAAAAATCCTGAGCCAGGCCGCTAGGCCTGCCAGCCGCCAGGCCTTTTTAGGAACTGTGGTAGTACGTCAATATAGGTAAAGGTATTAAATACACATTAAAATACACACAGACACACCACATCCAAAGGTGAGTCACTTACCCTGGGGAGCAGGCTATAGGGACCTTCAGGCTAGCAGCTTCTCTTCCTCCTCCCTGCTTGGGAGGACAGCAAGGAGGCCGTGCATCCGCGCCAAGTGCTTGGTGTGCATACACAGTGGGGGAACCAGTGAAAAGGTAAGCCCCAAAGGTGGTTCCCCCTAAAAGCTGTTACTGATTCTCCAGGACACTGGGAAAAGTTACTGCCAGTTCTGGCGAACTGGTACAAACCTGTTGCATCCCATCACTGCCAGCAATCACCTCTCTATGATATTTCCATTTGTGAAGGATTTCTTTCTTCCAACTCTGTGATGGAGTTGAGGCGAGGATATTAATGTTCAACAGTTCAAAAGCAGTTTTCTGTCTAAGGTAAGAGCCAAAGGTTTTTGGGCGCTTTAAAGTACTTTTATTTTTTATAAGAAACTTAGTGGTGTCAAAGGTGCCACAATACTCTTGAAGCCTTTTTGTTTTGTTTTGTTTTCAATCATTGGTATTGAAGATTAGTTTCTTGGCATACATGAAATGCTGAGACATATTACTAAGCCTCCTCATCATGACAGAGGTCTTCCACAAGGACACTACAGCCCAAAATGAAATTCTCTTGATGGATGAACAAAATCCTGGTATAAAGCAGAATGCAGGTGATATTCAAACAAATGTGCAACAACTGAGATGCAGAAATTTTGAATCCTCCAAACTATGAATAGTAACAGTCTAAAGCCTATGCACTATTTGGTTCTGTTCAATGGGAAGATAAATCCTAGGAAGGGGCTGGTATTCAGAATTTGAGTTAGAAATAATTAGAAAGCGCTTATGCTTTCCCAGTTCAGTGGCTTAGCACATGGATCTGCTGTATTTTGGCCCAATTTTAGTGCATATTTACTATCGGTTTTATTGTAGCTTATTTTTATTATAATTTTAGGGGAGGTACTTTTAAAATGTCTCTTTGTTGTAGAATGAGGGATTCTATGTTGTTAGATGCCTCATGTAGGGAGTCATTCTCCCTAGAGAGACAGGGTATAAATGCAACTATAATAATGATGATGATGATGATGATGATGATGATGATGATGATGATGATGATGATGATGATGATGATGATGATGATGATGATGATGATGGGAGATATAGAAAGGCAAGAGCTATCATTGCCACCAGAGGAGGAGAAGGCCTCATCACTTTGAATTAGGTAAGCAAAATTTGAAAGGAGAATACAGGATGTACTTGAATTTGTGTTTTATTTCAGGGTTTTCTGCACCTGATGTGTATAAATTTATGCCATGAAGTCTCACTCCCATGTCTGATGAAGTGGACTTAATCCACAAAAGCTAACATTAAAATACAGCAGTTAGTCTTTAAAGTGCCACAATGTTTTTGTTTTTTGTTTTGTTTTGTTTACTTTCTGATATTCAGGGTTTTGGAAACTGTATATTTGGAAGCAATTTCTTTCTGTTAAAGATATCCTGCCTCAGTTAACAAATATATCTGGAACTTCGTTTTCATTTTACTTCAAAGAGATATTTAAGTTCTTTATTTCTTCAAGCAACTCCTGCTCGGGTGCTGGGGGAAGAACTTGGGGTGTACAATATCCAGTTTTCTTATATCACTTTTGTTGTTCTGTTATATTACTATATATACAAAAACATTTTTGTAAAATTTGTGAGAAAAGAATGAATGAACAAACTAGAAAAGGTTACAACAGCCCTAATGAAGTTTTGAAACCAAGCCCTGTGAGAAAAGATTGAGAGCTGTGGGAACTTGACATCTTTAGCTTGCAAAATAAATGGCTTCAAATACTGTATTTAAATGACTGTAGCATGGCAGAAGGAACACGCTTGTTTTTTGCAAGCCAGAACAGTGGTGGGCATCAGCAGGTTCATACCAGTTCAACAGAACTGGTAGCAGAAATTCTGGCTGGCCCCTCTGCCCATCCAAGTTTTGAAATAAAGTAGTCCTAATTTGGGTGCAAGGCAGGGCTTTTCCCCTAGCCACGCACACCATACCACGGCCACAGTGTGGTAGTAAAATATTTTGGAGCCCACCACTGAGCCAGAAGCATAGAAAATAATGGATTCCAGCTACAAGATAGGAGACTTTGGTAAAACTTTAGAAAGGATTCCCTAATGGCAAGAGCCATTCAACAAAGGAATCAATTGCCACACAGGGTGATGAACTCTTCTTCTTGTGTTGTATCCAATTGGCGATCATCATGACAATCAGCCATGAAGGCTATCCTGAAAATATAATGCAGTGGCCTTTTGTTTGCCTTCCACATCACAGCATGACACCTGTAGCACTGATCCATCTTTGTCAAACCAATCCAATCCTCAGCATTGTTTACCTTTCTTCAAGGTTTCTCATCTGTCCCAAGAAGGGTGATGCAAGATCTCTTGCTATCTCATTTCATTACCCATTGTTTCACAAAACCATCATTTTAAGATTCAGGTCGGCTTTCAATGATGAGTGTATCTTTTTCAATAAAGAAACTGTGAAGATGGATGAGCCATTTATTATTGTAATTGGGGAAAAATAAGACAGGGTCCTGTTATTAATTGTTTGCATGCACAGAGGAAGGCAATGTAGTTAACACAGGGTGACTGCATTAGCTAGACCCTAGGTGATGGCAAGCTGCCACATTAAAGAGATTGTGTGCAATTATTTATGATATCACAACAACACCCCCTTGATCTAATTTATTATTGTTGTTTAAATCAGATTTGTATTTTCATTGATGGATTTGTGGTGTGTTGTTTTGTTTTGTTTTTTGAAAAAGTTGTACTGACATCACTCTTCAAATAAGCTTTGGAATTATAATGACTAATAGGGACAAGTGTTTGTCTGAAAGGAAACTGTTTTGCTAAATTACAGAGAAGGAAAACATGGCCATCATTCTCTCCTACAGTCTCAAACTCTCAATTAGGCTGATGCATTCTACAAGCAAAAATACCAAGTATTCACACTAACAGTATTCATATGTTTGGCCCGATCAGCCTAGGCAGTTCTATTCGTCTAGGAGTGAGAGACAGGAGGTTTACTGAGGAAACAATAAATAAGAAACAAACATTGTGCCCTGTTTCTCGATCATTTCACATTCTTACAGATATTATATTTAGTACATATCTACAGATTAGCAACAGTAGCCCAAAAAAAGGCAAAAATGCAGGAGCAAAGAAGCTGGCTAAATATCTCTGTGGTTTGGGTATCTAGCTATGGAACCAGAGGTTGGGAGTTCAATTCTCCACAGTGTCTCCTAGAAAAAGAGTTAGCTTGTGTATCCATGGGCAAGCTGCACAGTCCCAAAAGAAGGGGATGGTAAAGTATTTCTGTGTATTGACTTCCTAGAACACCCTTGTTGCCATAAGTCAGAATTAATGGCACACGGTTATTATTAGGCTCACAGATGATGGGGAGAAAATCTTACATAGCATTGGACTGTTTGACAGAAAGAATGGAAGCTTCAAATCAGAACCAATGGAAGCTCTCCTTCTGGTATTAAGAGGAGTCACATTAGGGTACCAATAAGAGAATTTCACTTCCATATACAGGCCTTTCTCTGTGTACCAAGGCCTTGATAAGAATCAATGTGAGGAGCACTATTTAAAATGTATTTATTTTTTAATGGATATAACAACAAACAACTCATTTTGTATCGTATTTCATTTCACCTACATTCGTTGTATGTGTGGAGACAACATTTCCCCACCACACTGGTAGCAGCCCATAATGGTGGAGAGGGGAGCCAAACTGTTGGGGGAATATAGTCCCCCATCATGAGCTGCCATTGACTAGAAGCAAACAAACAGAATTAATCTGAGAGACCTTTGAATTGTTGGAAGTGGTTGGGTGCAACTCAGGTTATGTAGTAGTAGAAGTAGTTCCTTCTCATGCTGTGTAGCAGCTGTCTACCTGTCTCGGGCAATGAGGCTCCTTGTTGTTTCTTCAGCAATGTGGTTTCACGGTGTCAGGGTGCTATCCCAACACCCAACTCTCTTCCTTTTACATCTAGGCTTGGGACTGGCAATGGCGAAATTAATTTAGATTATACTCAAGAAGAAAAATGTCTTTTTTGAAGACAGAAAAGCTCAAGTTTTTAAAACTGACCATTACCTGCCTTGACCTGTGCTGCCTTTCATCTCTAGTCTTAGTATACTTTTTTTAGGCTTGAAGCTATCACTCCCTTCTCTAACACACCACTCTTTTCTCTCTCCAGGGAGGGGACATCTTTATTTTGTTCTCTAGAGATGAAAGGGACAGTTATAGCTCCTGACATCTCCAGTTTCGGACACATCTAAGCTGGCCTTTTTAGTATGGGTTGCTACAGTCTAAATGGAGTCATTTCATGATGTGGGGAAGACCAATATGCCATATAGCACAATTTCCCCATCCAAATTGCATACTGACCTCAAGAGACCCTTTAGCAACCCTCACCCTCCATCCCTCAATCCACCTCTTCACTATAATCTAAGGTTGGAGTCTCATCTTGTCTCCCCCTGTCTTTGGCAACCAATGTCCTTTATCTCCATTCACTCATCCATCCCTGTCTACAGTGATGGGATGTTACCGGTTTGGACCGGTTCACCCAAACTGGTAGCACCCCATCAGGAGGGGGCGCCGGGATGGTGGTAAAACACCAGGCAACTGGTTTGGTCGCCTCTCTGGCCCCCTCCAAAAATGTATTTCCGTGCAGCCAAAATGGCTGCCGAACTGCGCATATGTCAAACCTCCGTTTGACGGATTCACAGTTCTATTTTTTAGTGTGCATGCATCAAATAGAGGTATGACACATGCACACTAAAAAAGAGGTTTGATGCATGCACAGATATTTTAATATATATTTTTTTGCTCTCATCATGACGTCATGAGATCAGCTACGCCCACGATGTCCATGACGTCAGGGTGGGGTAGTGGGAATTTTGACAACCCACCACTGCCTGTCTAGCTTAGTCCATCTGTCCATCTGTCTGCCCATCTGTCCATCTGTGGGAGCCTTTATGCCCTCGCTTGGGGACCAGGAATCTGCACCTTCACTCACTGCCCTGCACCAAAGTTGGAGTCATTCTGCTACCACTATTGCTGCCAACTGCTTCCAAGACAGATTCAGCAACTTGTGGGTAAAAGAATTACCGGGAGCCATGCCCAGAATCCAGACCATCCCAAGCATCCCAATGGATTTGGCTTCTTCACCTCCCTTTCTATGAGCACCCCTTACCCCCAAGGGTTTTCCCCCATCCCAGGGATCACCTCCCTTCCCAACTTCATCTCTCTCTCCTTCCATCCACAACCCACCCATCCCACCTATTTATCTTTTGTTTTCCCTACCTCCACCTCCTATTTTACCTTCTGCCACATATTTGCTTTGTCTACCCCATCCTTCATTCCCACCTTTCCCAAATTTGGGGCCAGTTCTCTGTTTTCAAGGTTTCCTCTGCTCTTTTAACAATCAGAAGGAGTCTTGGCAGCTGTGACAACCAAAAGGCTTGCTTTTAATCCATTCCAAGTGATTACACACTGGGAACAGACTAAACTAGAGCATACCAGCCCACACCAAAAAGGTACAAACCCTTGACAAGAGCTCAAAAAGGAGTGAGTAGGGGCACCCTGGAAGCAAAATGGTCCACTTCAGTGATTATGTCATATTGTTGTTGGAAACAAAAGTAGAACCCTTTGCCCCTGCAGTTCACTACACAACAGAACAGATGCCCATTTCAATGTGCTATTAATTAGTTAGAATTAGGACTTCAATCGCCATTCCTATTTTAAATGTGTTCCTCTTTTTAATAGATGTTTCTAAATTTCATTATAAAGAAGTAGGGATGTGATCATTGTTCAAATACTCATTTCAGTTTTCAAAGGGATGAATCCACAAGTAAATGTTACTCCTGTACCACTCTGTGCTTACTCTAAAACATGTACTACAACCTTTTAAGTTTTGTCCTATTTGTGGCTTGAAGATGTGCTTTCCCCATGCTTTTCTATGAACAGCACACAGTGACTATAAACACCAGCTCAAGAACTAATTTGACATTTCTAAGGCTGCTAAAGGTTTGAAAAATCAATTCTGTTTCTCCAAGCTATGTTGCAAATCAAATTTCAATAAGGCTCCCCCTGTTTCATTTACATTGTTTAAGGGATTTGTCTTAATCTGCTGGGGTACATATTGGCAAATGTTGCCATGAAGAGATTGACTGAAAAATCAAAGTAATATAATGGTACACAAGATGGATGGTGCTGATCTGAAAATGAATGAATTAAAAAAGACCAATGTGCAACATTTTGAATAAATATATGTTTCTTCTTGAATGCCAATGCACTGAAAGTTTGGAAACCAGGTGGTTTCTCAGAATGAGAAGAAAAGTTACTTTTTGGACCACAGTTCCCAGATTCTGAGAACTATAGTCAAAATCAGTCACTTTTCTCATCTCCAGCTGATATATAACAGTGTGAGTCATTGCCAGTGAATTATAGGCCTTTCCTTAAAACTGTAGTACTATACATGGTTGTTGTTCATTGTTCAGTCACACAGTTGAGTCCAACCCTTTGTGATCCCATGGACCACAGTACACCAGGCTCCTCTTTCATTTGGCATCTTCCATAGTCTGCCCAGATCTAGGCCCACTGTGTAAATGATGTCATCTAGCCATCTCTTTCTCTGATGCCCCCTTTTCCTTTGCTTTCAATTTTCCCTAGCATCAGGGCCTTCTCCAGTGAGTCCTCTCTTCTCATCTGGTGGCCTATACATGGTAGAAATTACATAAAACAAATTCTTTTCAGGCAGTGAGGAAAGAGTTAATTTGAAAGCATCAGTGGGAGAAAGAGCGTCAATCCCTCCACCCCTGCCTTTTCCTGAAGAGAGGGACTGTTTGAAGAGGAGGCAGTTTAGTCATGGGAAGGAGTGGGACTAGAACTCTCTCCCTGGCTCACTCTTCCAAATTACCATATATCCTTGAGTATAAGCCGATCTGAATATAAGACGAGATGCCTAATTTTTACCTGAGAAACCAGGAAAATTGATTGACCAGAGTATAAGCTGAGTCTGCATTTTTCAGCTCATTTTTGGAGATGAAAATTTTGGCTTATACTCGAGTATCTATGGTAACTCTTCTTTGAGTGCCTGAAGAGAGTTGATCATTGGTAACATCTTGCTATGAAAGGACTTATCAACCTACCTTATACCTCCCAAGCAAGTGGGCTGTATCATCCATATTGGTAATGACGCTGTCTGGAAGCTGCTTTTCAAAGTCTTGTGATTTTTTAGACCACCTGGTACCAATTTTTTAAAAGAAAAACAAAGGGATCTCAGATCATTTTGAGGTACATCAAGTTCACTTCCAGAAATGCTATTGGTCTTTCCATTAAGTTCCAGGAAAAAAAAACTGATTCTGTGCAGTATGATATAGTTTGAAGAAACCTGTCAGTCAAATTCTATGTGTCCTCCTCTCACTTAACTTAACTTGAGGGCTGTGACCTTTCAAAAACTCTAGGCTGGTTTGTAGTTTAATAATACAGGTAATATCAAATATATATTAAGCACCCAAAGGACCATTCTCAAAAGTTCATGCAGGCATGGGATTGTACAGGGGAAAGGGCAGGTTAACTTTGCATACCTAATTTCAAAAGCTACCTTCATCCTTATTTCATTACTTTTCTGGAAGCTTGTTTTTCCTGGTTGGTGCCTTTAGTTCCCACTGCCTCAGGCCCTAGTGCAATGTTCCTTGTTGCATCACCTTGGCAACCAGAGTATTTCATTATTATTTATTACATTCCTATTTCACCTTTCCACTTAAAGTATTCAAGGCAGCTAACAATGCCATGCACAACAATTAAATTAATGAATAATCACCAGTAAAGACAAGTTAGAGAATAAAACCATCACAATTAGAAATCAGTTAGCTTAAAAGACTATGCTGAGATGTGTGTCTTCAGGGATCATATTTTTAAGAGGCCCAGCTAGGTAGAAATAACATATAGGTGACACTTCATTCAGATCTCTGCATGACCTTTTCCGGAGGCTTTGTATAGATAATTTAAAAAATGGAGACAGTGGCTGAGAAGAGAATCCTGTGGGACTCGTATGTCAACTACTCAGGTGTCAAACAGTGATCCTCCAGTACTAGCAATACAGTGTTTCCACTATTCTAGACAGCTTGAGGAAGGCGTGGAAAGCCTCCGTACACCCATCTCCTTCCTTGCACATTTATCTATTCTAGATCATGTGTAAGACATGACATTAGTATTGTTACAGAAGTGAATACAGTAATAAGAAAACCATGTGTATAGAGCATTTTTTTGTATATTTATCTTTTTGTGTATTGTTGTTAAGTTGCACTTAAAGGTGAAATGTCTAGAGTTTGCATGGGACCAAGAATTATGCAATTGTTTCTATGAGAGTCCGACAGGTTTCAAGATGCTGAAGATCTGTGGTAATTCATTACCTTCCTAAGTTGACCATTCCCTTATTTGGGAGGCATGTTGAGACTCTGCAGTTTGCCTAAGACTACACCAGCTGGCTCTTCCGGGATGCACATAGGGAATTGATTTCTTATGCTACGACTGAGCTAGCCAGCCAGCAGTATAGGACGGGCATTTCTCATTTTCTGTTTCTGCATGGATCTTCCAACATTTCCCCTGAAACCTCTAAAGCTATAAGACAGTTCTCTCCCTTTGCATATGGGCCCAATTGTGCTTCCAGTTATACTCACTAAACTGCAACTTAAAACAATAAAGCATAGTTTGTATCATAACAATGTATGCTCCCCAAGGCAGAACTGCTGGGATATCTTACCACATTTAGTTTGTTTCAGAAGAGAACAGCAGAGAATTCTGCTCATCCTTGAAATTTAGCATAAGGATATGATAAAAAGACACTCCAGTAAGCTAGATTTGTTACTCTCCATAGGATCTGAAGACTCTCTCATTTTTATCATGCATTTCCAATTATCCCTGCCCCATTAATCCCATAAAAGAATGATTGGTCTGCCTTCTTGTGCTATTAACCAACGATTTCCTAAAAAGAGAAATGGACGGCCCTAGCAAAACTGCAGCTTGCACAAAATGAGGTCATATTTGATTATACCACTTTTATATACTTTATCTCTGTTCTTTTCCTGTTACACACCAGGTGAGTCAAGCCAAGCTGCTCATTAGAAAAGTCCCAAACCAAAGAAGAATGAACTGTTACACCTATCATAACTAAACCCAGACATGATCCAAAGTTGTAGTCCAAGGTGTGGTTGGAATGGTCAAGCAAGGTCTGGGCAAGCCAGATCCATGGAGTCAGGCAACCAAGGTAGAGGCTGATAAACAAGCTATTTCCAGCAGTTGACAGAGCCAACTGAAAGTTTCTCTAGCTATGCTGCCAAAATCCCACATAGCTGGAAGTGTTCAAGTGGCAAGTGAAGAACCAACTGCAGAATTTGGTCCTTTCATTTCTCTGTAAAGAAGAGCCCATTTTCAAGCAGACCTTATAAAATGTTCAAAGCAGGGTTGACCCAGTTAAGTGCCCTTTTCAGAGCAAGTTGAGGTGGGGGGGAAGGGCTTATCCCTGACTTCTCCTGTGGAGAGTTTTCAACATATGCATTGGTTTTGCACTGCAGTATGGTGATTTCAAAGAAGGTTAGAGCCATAAAAAGCAAACATCATTGTCTAAAAGAACAGAATGTATTTGCTCATGTTTTATTAGATATAGTGAATATTAAGTGGCAAGAAAAAGTCTATGAGCAAGCCGTTAAAATTTATTCATTCTTTCCTCAATATTTTATCATTAACATCTTCCTTGCTTTTTTTATTTCAGGCATCATCTTATGGCATTTGAAGCTAAGGCACAGAAATAAATTGACTGTAAGTGAGAAGATATGATAATTGTTGAACAAAATATAATATTGAACTATGCTTCACTATCTGCCACAGCTCTATGAGACTAAAGTTTCAGTTTATTGCACCAAGTCTATTAATGTCAATACAGCTCAGTGGCCTGGATCCTCTGGCCATGGTTGAGAGTTTGAATCACCATCATGCTCCCATGATAGGGACTAGCCAAGATCTCCTGGAATAAATGTAGCTGATGCAAGTTTCATGTCCAGCAACCTCTGTAGTCTTGGGCTATCTTGCACTGTCCCAGAGTACCACTAAGAGGTGGGACCAGTGGTGGGATTCAATTTTTTTACTACCTACTCTGTAGGCATGGTATGGTGGGCATGGCCAGGGGAAAAGCCCTGCATTGCACCTGAATTAAGGCTACTTTATTTCAAAACTTAGATGGGTGGAGCCAGCCAGAATTTCTGCTACCAGTTCTGGCAAACTGGTGCAAACCTGCTGAATCCCACCACTGGGTGGACTGATAACCCACATCTGAAAAATAAGGCCTGTAGAGGTATGTGAGTTGCTATAACATTTAGGTAAATGTCAATGAAGAGCCTTTGACAAGATGATGCAGCCTCATTTCATGTAACTCTAGCAAGGAGCCTAAGGAGGTAATTCTCTGCATTTTCAAATGGTTTAATGACTCATGGCACCCAGCAACCTTGTTCCAATTATATTTTCTTTCCCAATTATAATATAAAGTCTGGAAGAATTTTTGTTTTTCCGTTTGGCAGAAGGAAGGCAAGCAAGCCTGTGGGCTCATTTTAAAATTACAAGATCATCTACCAAGAAAAGTGAAGCATTTTTGGGGTGGGGGTGGGGGGCTAGCCCCCAGTACAATAGCCAAGGAGTCCAATCTGCCCATCCAGAGGAAAGGTAATGTGTTTGGGAAACATTCTATAGATGGGAGGGTGCTTTTGACAGATGGGGTAGATTGAAGCTGGTGGTTAGGCAGATGAATTTTGTTCCTTTGGGGGAAAATAAATCCATCTCTCTTGAACTAACTTGTGGCGCCATTCCATCTGGCTCATTGCCACCTCCACCACACTCGGAAGTGGCAGCAGTTTACATCAGCCATAAAATGTGCCTATGTGTGCATAAATGTGGAAGTGGCCACATTTACGACAGCCATAAATATGCCCACTTCCAGGGGATGTGGTCCAACCCGCTTAGTTGTCCGGGGAGCGCGACCAGGCCCATGTGGCCACCCCTGCTCTAGATGTTCTGGAGTACAGCTGCCACCATCCCTTGCCACTGACTCTACTGGCTTGGGTTGACATAGGCCACAAATATCTGGAGAGTGACACAATCCATGACCTCTACCTTTGCCAGCATCAAGGCTTTCTCAAGTGAATCCTCTCTTCTCATTTGATGTTTAAAGTACTTTAGCTTCATCTTTACTATTTGACCTTCTAAGGAGCAGTCAGGGTTAATTTCTTCTAAGATTGACCTATTTGTTCTCCTTGCTGTCCAGGGGACTCTCAAAACTCTCCTCTGGCACATTTCAAAGGCATCTATTCTTCTGCGCTCAGCTTTCCTAATGGTCCAGCTCTCACAACCATACATTGCCACTGGGAATACCATTGCTTTGACTAGATGAATTTTTGTTTGCAATGTGATGTCTCTATTTTTCACTATGTAACAAAGATATTACAGGCAGTAGCACTCACATGATTGGCTCTTTAAAATGTTTTGGCAGACACCCATGCAATTTCTTTCAGAAAACACTAGATTTTAGGTCACTTTTTTCACACTACAGCTGGCTGGATAGTCCAGTGAGTAAGGCTGTGGAGCCAGAGCAATTTCCTACAATGCATCCCAGAGGAGCCAGTATGTGTGGCCATGGGCAAACTGCACAATCACATAGCACAGAAGTGAATGGTAAACAAATTCCAACTACTCTCTACCAAGAAAACCCTGCAAAGAGGGCCCCATATGTGTGGTCCCATATCTTTGTTAGTTCAACCAGCACCTAACTGTGCTAATTCTTACCATCAATAAGAATTGGCAGTGTGTTGTTGTTATGTAAGTAGATGTGCACCTCCTGAAGCCAACACCATGGAGCCTCATCTTCAAATTATAAGGGGCTGCAGTGGCTCATTGGTTAAGAAGCTCACCTTGTGAGCTGGAAGGCCAGCAAGTCTGCAGTTCGAGACCTGGGTACTGCATGACGGTTTACCACTTTGGTGGTAAAAGATCTTGGGGACATGAAAAGAGCCTCATTCAGGCATTCCCTGAGCAAAGTTTCTCCAGCAAAAATCCTTTCAACCCAGAATAATTTCTGACACAAAATTATTATTATTTTCAAATTTACCAAACCTTTTTGTTGTTCAGGTACACAGTTAATTCCAACCCGATCCATGCCCACCACATCAACAATGTTGTCTCACCATCTCATCCTCTGGCGCCTCCTCCTTGTTTTGCCTTCAATCTTTCCTAGCATCAGAGCCTCATCCAGTGAGTCCTCTCTTCTCACTTTGTGGCCAAAGTATTTGAGCTTCAGCTTCAGTATCTGCCCTTCCAGGGAGCAAAGGTTGATTTCCTTTAGGAATGACTGATTTTATTTATTTGTTTATTTATTTATTTTTCTAATTTCTATTGTCTCCCAACTCGACACTGACTCTGGGCAGCTAATAGCAATTAAAACAAACATTACCAACATAGCTAAACCTTTTACAAACCCATAAAAGGTACCCACGAAATCACACACACACCCCATCAGTTAAAAGAGACAGGGAGCAATCTTGTTATATAAACCAGCAGGCAGAGGCCACCACTCCCCCGGTGTCCCACACCTGCTTTGCCAGCCAGGTTTTAAGCTCTTTCCTTGAAGGGCAGCAACTCTGTCTGTAGCCGCAAGAGGGTCTATAGGGCCAGCGCAGACTTAGATGTTACCTTAACTGTTTTTAGGTCCTCGGTTAGGTCTTGACCCGTTAATTTATATCAGTCCTTGACTGTAAATCTAACAGTTGATTTTTATTTTATTTTTTGGTAATAGAATACTAATTCAGTTGTAAATACAAGGATTTGAGCTCCTTGCAGTCCAGGGAACTCACAAGAGTCTTCTCCAGCACCATAGTTGGAAGGCATCTATTCTTCTGTGCTCAGCCTTTCTTATGGTCCAGCTCTCACAGTCATACATTACTATTGGGAAGACCATTGCTTTAACAATGCAGACTTTTGTCAGCAGGGTATCTCTACTTTTTTTCCTTATTATGCTGACTAGGTTTGCCACAGCTTGTCTTTTAGCTTTTTGATACTATCCATGAGATTTTCTTGACAGAGATACTGGAGTGGGTTGCCATTTCCTTCCCCAGTGGATTGCATTTAATTGGAGTTCTCCACTTTGGCCTGTCTGTCATGGATGGCCCTACATGGAATAACTCATAGCCTGATTAAACAACACAATGCCCTTTGCCACAGCAAGGTGACAATTCTTGAGGGGAACAACTTTACTAGGAACTGCCTACATACTTAGATGTTACCTTAACTGTTTTTAGGTCCTCGGTTAGGTTTTGACCTGTTAATTTTATATCAGTCCTTGACTGTGAATCTAACAGTAGATATTTTTTTTTTGTAATAGAATAATAATTCAGTTGTAAATACAATTCATAGCAAAAAGAAAACATCAACAAAGACAATGAGTGATATGGAATGATTATTCTTTAATTCTTTTTATGTCCTTTTTTGAAGAGGCAATAAATACACAAAATAAAGGCAACACATATCAGCTATATTTCTTGGATATTTTTGCAATACAGAAGGACTGCAGCAAGCAAACTGTCTGAATCTGTTTACTAGACAATAAATTGCACTCCGGGCAACGATATTGGAAGAATATTGTGAAAGAGTTTGACACAGTAGCAGGGCAGGCAACAAAGGGATTGCAACCACATTATGTTCTTACTCGTACTTCAAGGAAGTTATGATTTCTCCAGTTATTGCCACCAGAGGAAAAGCAGTCTCAGCTCCGTGCTGTGGCTGTTTGAGGCTGTTCTGACTGTAGCTGCTTTCCAAGGTACTCCCTGAAAAAAAAGCAAGGGTAAGAAGAGTGTTTTAAATCCTGATGTATCTTCAGACAGGAGGTGTATTGACTGCTACTTCCAAAAGCTGGCTCTAACAAGTACCTCCCACTGAGTGTCAAATACTTAGATTACAAGCACCACAAACGCCATTGGCCATGCTAGTGAGGGCTGATGGAAGTTGTAGTCCAAAACCAGTAGGGGAAGACTAGTCTACCCTAACTTATAGCAGCTAGATAGAGTTTTGCTTATAAGTCCTTCCCATTCCTACTTGGAGATGCTGGGAGTGAATTCGCAGCTAGCTCTTTATTTTGTCTAAGTGACAGCTTCTTGTTCAACTAATTTACATTCAAACCTTCCAAAAGAAAGCTGTTCTGTCTGATTAACATTTTACCAGCATATCATTTAACAGATACCCAAGTTTCATACAATCAGACTCTAACAGGAGCCAAGACTATTTAATCTGAGTAATATACCGAATAGGTTTACATGGCTGACAGATGTCAAGTGTGAAAGATCAGTTTTAAGAGGTGATGACTCAATATCTCTCCTTACTTTTTAATTTAAAAAAAATAGACATCCAGAATCCCTGCAAGACAGTGTTGTGGTACTGAAGAGCATTAATCAATGCTGAGTCATTCTCTATGATCATATCAAATGTTGCCTTTTAGGGTTTCCAAGCAACTTTTTGCACAAATTTATACCACTACTTCTCAAATACAGTCAGATGTTTTTTATTTCATGAGCTTCACATTTCTGTGTTCTAGCTTTATTATGTTTCACAATGCTTGTGCCCCCACATCCCACAGTTCTCATACTGGTGTCTGTGATGTTTTCCTGTCCTCCATTGTTCTACTGTGGCCACAATTCATAAATAACATCTTGCTCCCATAATTTGATCTCTGCATCTTTTAATGCATGTGACTAGTGAACAAACACAGTAGATGAACTATCCATCCCCCCCCCCCCCAGAAAAAAGTAAATGAACTAGTCAAAAAAATCTCTTAAATAAAGCTGAAGGGAGGGAAAATAAGATGCAAGTCCCAAAACCAACTATAATGTATGGGCTTATCTGCAAGCAGTATTCTATATTCACTGAATTTCATTAAACTGGCTTACCAAAATATGTACCAGATTAAGATATAGACATGGAGGGACAAGAATCATCTCTTTAACAGGCAATTGCTAATCTATGAATGGTTTACACATTAGCCTCCAAAAGCTGGACTTCAGCTCTCCATTAGTCCTTGACTGTTAATATTGAGGGATCATAGGTCTGGTAACACCCAGAGGGTCACATATTCCCCATGATCTCCAAATCACCCCTACTCTAACAGCAGGATAACAGTGTCTGGAATCCTGTAGCAAATTGCACTAACATAGCCTGCTGACTCAGTGAAGATCTGGTGACTCAATTATTCTGTAAGTTCCATTAATTCAAAAGTTGTAACTTACTATGCTAAAGTAAGTCACATGTAGAGAAAGCCCATTTTAATCAATAGAACTTACATAGGGACTGACTTGTCAAACTCCCATTGATTCAATAAACCTACTCTGATGTAATGTACTATCCAAAGCAAAAGGATTTGAGGCAGTACAGTATTATTAAAGATCTAAATCCAAGGAATGGGGCTATTAAGTGGCAAATATCTATATAAATTCTACAGAATTTTAGAACATTGTATTAGTACTCTTTAGAACAGCCTGAAGAAAATTAAAGAAATATACCAATTTAGTTCATTGCTATGGATAAATCAAAGGAGAGCTAAGAATGTGCAGTTCAGCTAAAGTGCTTATCTTTGATCCAGTCAGAACCCATATAATGTTTACTCATGAAACTTGGAAGGCATCAGCAAGGATCAAAAAGAGACTTGACATCTTCCAGCAGAGGTGCATCTGCTGAATTTTAAACATTCGATATATTGATCATATTACCAATGAGGAGGTGCTTCAAAGGAGTGGCTCATGCAAATTACACATCATCATCACACAAAGAAGACTCCAAATGGCAGGTTATTATTATTATTATTATTATTGTATGGAAACAATAAGGTTCCCTAAGATGGCAATAAGGTGGACCCCCCCTTTTAATGCCAAATGACAACGAGGATGCCCTTGAAATACATAGCAAAGAATTTTCATGGGAGATTTAAAGACCCTGAAAATGACATGGGAGGATGCCGAAGTACTCGTCCAAGACCCAAACCACTGGAGATTGAGATCTCTTGCTGCCCAATATGCTACATAGTACAGTAATACCTCGGATAACGTTTACCTCGGATAATGCTAAAATCGCATAACGTTCAGTAATCTGGGGAGGAGAATTGGATTGAATAACGTTAAGGTCCTATAGGATGGATTGGATAACAACCGCTAGAGCCTGTACGGTTACAATGTATCTCTATGGAGCTTTAACGTTATCCGATCCATCCCATAGGATTTTAACATGGATCGGATAACACTAAAAATCGGATAACACCAAGACTTGTGGAACCAAGTCTTAGCGTTATCTGAGGTATTACTGTATATGGGAAGATCTATGTCTAAGTAATATCAGAAAACAAAACAAAATAAACAAAATAAAATAAAAAACACTGTAGCACTTTAAAGACTAACTGCTAGTAAGTTTAAAATTTGACTTGAAATTTCATTTGCTTTGGTAATCTATGCTACTTTTTTCATCTATATGAATAAAAGCATGTTGAGCAAGCTAAGCAGGAAATAATTTGTGTATTGAAAGATATTGCATTTTACACCATGGCAACATCAATCTGAGGCAGAAATAAACTGAGACTGACTGAAACTTAATTAGACTTAGTGTCACACAAAATTTAAAGTGCTGTTTTCTCCAATAAAGAAATTAGAAAAAAATATTGTTATCAACAAACAAATGCCAACATCAATATCTGTCATGATATGGTGAGATACTAAGAGTAAAAAAAAAAGAAAATAAGTAGGAAATACGGAGTAGAATTAACGGAGCTAGGATAGCTCAGTAGGTTGGAACCTCTGGCTACAAAGTCAAATGCTGGAAAGTTAAATCCCAATGGTGCCTGATGGGTCACATTCCTGTCATTTGTGCAGCCTGGGGCAAGGTTCATGATCCCAGAGCATTCGTAGCAGCAGGGAATGGTAAAACATGCCTAAGTATTTTATATCTAGAAAAACTTGGGAAGATCACCATAAACATGAAGTGACTTGATGGCACATCCACATCCACATCCACATCCACATCCACATCCACATCCTCACCCTCACCCTCACCCTCACCCTCACTATCATTATCATTATCATCATTATCATTATCATTATTATTATTATTATTATTATTATAGCATATAACCCCACAATGTATCTCTTCAATGGGGAAGTGCAGGATGTCAATTTCTGTAAGAGGAAACCAAACCTTTGTTATGGAACACACAAAGGGAGACAGACAAAGAATATTAATTTCAGATATGAAGATATTTTGCGTAGCTTCCCTTGACTGCAAAACTGGAAGACTTTCTTGACCGTCAATGACTTGAATTGCACCAGAATTCTACTTAAACTAAGATTTTTTTTATTTTTTGAACATGTTAACATATAACTAAATGTGCATTTGGTATTTTCAGTTACTAAGATGAGAATTCAACATGAAAACTACTGTACTGCTACTCTTACCTCACTATGTGGGCAGCTTTATTTATGGAATCCTTAATTGCTATTTAATGTGAGTTATTACATGAAAGACAACTGGATAATCCTGCCAATCTCCATGGAACCGATGCAAATCACAGTTGGAAACTTATTGACACAGGGATAACCACAGAGTATGGCTGTTTTTATTCTGTCACCTCTGAGCTACAGAAGCTAAAAATGAGAGACAATGAAAGTCCACTACATAATAGTCAGTCCATAAAGCAATGTTTTCAAACGTGTTCACTGTGTGGATAACGGGGCACCTAAGAATCAATGGAAATCTTGCAGGCTGAAACTTACAGAAGGGGTTGCACATGGTGGAAGAGGAAAGGTGAGAAGCCTCTAAGAGGGGTGCCCTCTATATGCTGGCTTGTGTAAGCATTCCTTATCAGCCATGTGACAAGCCCATCCTCATACTACACGCTACGCAAACAAAATGACAGTCCCATTGTCCCTTTTGTGCCTAGGTTAGATGTCAGAAACTGACAAAATGAAGCCACCTTTTGGAGAATTCATTTCATTGTTCCTTTCGCCTGACCTAGTGTGAGAAAGACTAACCAGCATAACCAAGGTACACCTGACTGTGGTTCAAAAATTGTACTGTAAGCTTTACAGAGGGACTGCCGTGGTTTAGTAGTTAAGATGCTGAACTTGACGACTGGAAGTTCGGCAGGTCATCAGTTCGAGACCCAAGCACTGCATGACGGACTGAGCTTCCGTCTCTGTCCTAGCTCCTGCCAATTTAACAGTTCGAAAGCAAGAAATTGCAAGTAGATAAATAGGTATCACTTCAGCAGGAAAGGTAACAGCGTTCCATGCACTCTGACATCTAGTTGTGCCTGTCACATGACCACAGAAATGTCTGCAGATGCAGACAGGACTGACTCTTTGGCTATAAACAGAGATGAGCACGAAAGCCAGCTTGATATGACTGGCTTTCAAGCAAGGGCAACCTTTAACTAAGCTTTATAGATAAGCATTTGCTCACTCTATCCCAGTCCCTTTATGTTCTTTGCTTGATGATCTTTTGGATGGGAGATCTACTCACTGTCCATTAATGACTGCATCCTCAACTGCCCCAGAGTACATATTGTATTCTAAGAACTTCTTCCCTTCTAAATAGCTAGAGTAAAATAAAAGAGATTTTTCACAGTCTTATCTTTTGCAAAATTACATTTACCATGTCTTATTTCTTCCCTTTTGCATAGGCTAGGACACAATAAACTCTTAGAGCATGCATAGTTCATATAATTATAATGGATAGGTAATGGGACTATTAAATTACACAGCATGAAAAATAGCATTTTAGAAGTCTGTCTGTATTCTGTTCCCAAGGAATAGGGTGGCAGTAATAGCCTGTAATAATGATATATATAACTGTCAGGCTAGTTATTTGCTTTTTTCCCTCCTATTCATACATTTACAAAGTACAGTTGTATTGAAGGAGTCATAAAGGACATCTGTAACTGATGGGTCTCTTTTACAGGAAAAAATTACTGTATTTCTAATGGTGATCAGATACAGCTGTTATTTTCATGTGGACTTTTTTCTTTCCTTTTTTGAAAAACGGAAGCTAAAAATGTAATGAACAAAAATGCTTCTTTACAGATCCAGGGAGTTAGATTTATTTGGAAAAATAAAAAATCCTTTTATGATTGAAAACAAGGTGTGCCAGATATATTTAGAAAGGTCCCTCATGGAATCAGGTAAAAAATATTTTGCACCTTCAGTGTGAGTTTCTAAAATTTACATGGGCACTTATAAAAGCAGGCATCTGTGCCAGATTAATGGTACAGAAGGTGACAAAGATGTGGGTGGTGGATGGTGCCTGATCTCATGCCTCCTCCTCCTCCTTGGGCACTCAGTCTCTAAAAGGTTCCCCAAAACTGAACTAGATACTCTTAAAACCTTTTTTTCAGAGACTTTTCATGAATGCAATACATACATGAGATAGGAGTTGCATGTCGGCTCCTGTGCCTCACACATTTCTGTCTCCTGAACAGGGCTAATTTCCTAATAATGGATTTATTAAAAAGCCATTTAAAAGCTATTGGCTGTAGTCTTGGCCTAGGACCAGTGTTTCTTGTTACATATCATACTATGCTGGTCTTGGACAGTAATAAAGCAAAACTGCCATCAACATGTGACTCTGCGATGGCTTTCAAGGTAATTGTGATATTTTAAGGAGTGGTTATACCAGTTGCACATCACCAATGAGTTTCCATTGCTGTGGGGAGGTTCAAAACCAAGCCTTCTGAGCCCTAGTCCATCACTCTGTTCAAAACACTACACTGGGTATCCCAGTATAATACTGAGGGTTATGAGGAATATTAGCATTGCAACAATGATTCCTAAAGCTGAGATTCTCTGGAGTCCTGCCCCAACCTTTAAAAAAACCACACTGCCCCCCCAGTGCACATGCATTTTTTTAATTAAAGAAAACTGTAATACAGTATGTGCAACAACAAGAAAAGGAAAATAAATGGAGCCCCACTTCAGCTTCCCAGCCGCCCCGCCGCTACAAATGATTACCTTGGATAACGCTAACAGATTGTTATCCGATGCAAAAAATTTTTTTACAAAATTTTGCATCGTTTAGTGTTATCTGATATAATCATTATCCGAGGTATTATTGTACCAGAAAAGGGCTAAGTTTACTCTGCCATTTTAAAAATAATAACATTACTGATAAAATATACACAGCCTATTTTATTTTGACCACACAGCTTTGCTTATGTGTCCTGATGTTGGCCAGTGGTACACATTGCTATATCAACTCGTGACAGTTGTTTTCAAAAATGAGAAACTATATCTATATCTATATCTATATATAGATATATAGATATATGTTAAATTACAAATTATGTTGATATTTTATAATTGAATTCTCATTTACTTTATATTTTCAGTTATTCAATAGCTTGCAATAGAACTTAATAGCTTGCAATAGAAAGTTTTACAATCAGTGAAAAAAACTTTTAAGAATGCAATTTTCTCTTAAACTTTCACAGTTAAGAAGGTGTAAACATCCTTCGTTTCTGTCCAAGATACCTTTTTTCAATTTGTTAATGAGCTTTTTTCCCCTGGAAGGCATTCTAATGGATATACATTAATGGCTATGAAATCAGGCACTCTAACTAAAAGCAAAGTGTATATTACATGTTTAGTTGAGATGTGGTACTGGAGGAGAGTTTTGAGAGTCCCCTGGACAGCGAGGAGAACAAATAGGTCAATCTTAGAAGAAATCTACCCTGGCTGCTCCTTAGAAGGTCAAATAGTTAAGATGAAGCTAAAGTACTTTAAACATCAAATGAGAATAGAGGATTCACTTGAGAAAGCCTTGATGCTGGGAAAGGTGGAGGGCAAAAGAAAAAGGGGACGGCCAAAAACGAGATGATAAGATGGTATTGTAGAGACAATGGGCACAGAACTGAGTGAGTTGAGGAGGATGGTGGAGGACAGAAGTGACTGGCAGACAGTGGTCCATGGGGTCGCAAAGGATCAGAATCGACTGTACAACTGAGCAACAACAAAGTTTTTCATTCTCACTTCTTTTCATATGGTCCACCTAAATTTCTATTCTCTTCTATCAAAATGAAGGCAGGGGAAGTAGGGCTGAAAGCAAAAATGTAGGCAAATCTAACATTAAACTCATCTAAAAGCCATAACCTTCACAGATAATCACTGTGCCATATATAAAGAAGTAAAATTAAAATGATACCCAATCACACAAATCCAATTAATACCATAATCAATGACTTGGAATCTATGCACCATATAAAGAATTCATTCTGTCAAAAATGTGAGTCATTCAACCTACCAATTGTGAACCATCAGCTTTTGCACAGCAAGCAGGGCATTATAGCGAACCTGCTGGTCTTCATGATGCATGTGGTTCATTACAAGCTGTTTTCCACCAAGCTGTTCAATTACACTAGGAAAAAAATAAAGAAGAGTAAGATGGATGATAGAACAGAAAAGTTTTCTCTTCCAATTATGAGCACCCATCTCACTCCCATCATCAATTTCTAGTGGCCTCATCTTGTTTCAGACTCACCAGAGGCAAGACAAAGTGACACTTTTCTATGTACAGTGGAATCTCGGTTAACAAATGGCTCAGTTAACATAAAAATCGCGTAACAAAAAGAAATCCATAGAAAATAGTGGTTCAGTTTACAGGATTTTTTGGGGAACAGATTAATTGGTTTTCAATGCATTCCTATGGAAAATTTGGTTAATGTAATTTTCTCTGTAAGAAAAGTCCTGGAGAATGCATTAATTACGTTGACCTAGGTTTCACTGCATCTGAAATATAAAGATGCACTTCTAGCTTTTAAATGTAAGTGTTCTGCAATGTCAAGTCTCTAAAACTATAGAGTTAGTAACAGATCAAATACTGCTTTGGCTCCATATTATAAGCAGAAGAACTAAGACAACATAGAGGAAGAAATGAAATCCCTTTATAATAGGGGTGCCCAAACTTTTTGGGCCATGGGACTAGTCATGTGGCTAAGTGGGCCAGTCACATGGCTCAGTGGGCCAGTCATGTGGTTCCTCCCATCAGAAGCGGAAGTAAAATGTACCCTGCAATTTGTTTTACAACAGGATGAGATAAGATTTTCTCTGTTTAAACCAGGGGTGCCTAAACTACGGCCCATGGGCCAGACCCGCCCCCAAAACCAATTCATCCAGCCCATGCTGTGATAAAATGAGTCCCCAAGTTCTTCACATTTCTATTCTACAGTAGGATTGTGGCTTCTTGTGCTAGCATAAGAGCCATTTGGTTGTTTTCACACTTTGGGGCCCAGGGTGGGAAAACAGATAGACAGAAAGGCGCCCCTTGTAAACAAGGCAACCAGAGTTGTTTACTCAAATCTGGAATCTGATTGGAAGTAGCCTGATTACCCAGGTGCACTTGAGACCTGGCGAAGGGCTGGCAAGGAGTGAGAGGAGAGTTCGAAAATGGTGGTCATCTAGGAAACATCGACAGTGCAGAGATGGCCTTCCAAATAGGCCTATCTCTGGAAATCTTAAATAGGGTAACTTAGAATAGCTAGATAGATTTTTTTATTTTTTTATTTTTAGAGGAAGACTTGTCTGAAACATCTTTTCTCTAAAACTTAAAATTAGAAAATAACTTTTATGCTGAGATCTGTAACCTGATTCATGAGAACCATGCTACCAATTTAAATAAAAATATTTTCTTCAATCAACGCGTGTTCATTGAAGATGGGATATTGGGTTAAAAGACAGTAAGTCTCTCTTTGTTTGCCTCTTGAAAACGCTACCAAAACCTCTCATAGTAAATTGGTGTTTGGACAGCCTGGATTGGCTGGGGAATGGTGACATGTTTTTTTTCTTGCGGAGCTTGGGTTAGTTCTAGAAGGGATTTTTGTTGAATAATCCACTTTGGATGAACGCTGAGAGGGCCCAGAGCAAGTGAGGAAGAACGTGCCTTCATCATACATGCCTCCCTTGTCGCTCCTGGAAACAGAAGTAAAATGTGTCCAGGAGTGACAAGGGCAGTGTGGGCCATTACGTTAATATCCTGTGCAAGCAAATTGAGTCTTACAACAAACACTTTTTAGCTGGACTTAGAAAAGGAAGAGTCCTTAGAGATCAAGCTGTAGATAGATGTTCCTTATTAGAACTTGCTGAAGAATTATAGAAGAGAATAAGTTGTATGTTGTATAGGATGCAGTAAAGCCAATATATTTCATGAGCATTTTAAGAAAGGGCACAATAACAAGGATTCAACAGTCCCACATAAAATATGCCACACTATTAGTTTCACCAAAATATACTGCAAAGATCCTATGCCTGAATCGCCTTCAATTAACTTCTTAATATACAGTGGAACCTCGCCTAACAAATTTAATGCGTTCTCCAGGACCTTTTGTACTATGAAAAAATTGTAAAGCAAATTTCCCACAGGAATGAACTGGATGCAGTTTCCTATAGGAATGCATTGAGAACCAAAATTTGTTAACCAAAATGCGGCTTCCCATAGGAATGCACTGAAAACCAATTAATCAGTTCTGAATTTTTTTTTGTAACTGAGCCATTGTTTTCTATGGATTTCCTTTTGTTATGCAAAAGTGTGGTTCCACTGTATCATTAAAGAAACTTCCCATTTAAAAGCTAATTTTCAACAGTAATTGTAACTACAGTACTTTAATCTCCAACATGATGCCCCTGCCATTCAATACTGACACAGCCAAGGTAAAAAGGTTTGCGTACCGTTTCCCCCGAGGATAGTGTCGAACATATTCACCCACATCATGAGCAGCTACAGCCAAGACCTGAGGGTCATCTGATACTTCCAGAAGCTTTGTCAAAATTCTACAATATAAAATTCTACAATTGAAAAAGGCCTGTTTTCTAAAATCTGCTATGAACTGATCTCTTGTGTGCTTATTCCCACTTAAAAGAACTTGTGAGCATCGATACCTACTTCAACTAACAAGCAGAATTTTCACTTTACAACTAGGTAAAAGTTTCCCTTGCTCGAAAGCCATTCGTATCCAACTCTAGGGTTCAATGCTCATCTCTGTTTCAAAGCCGAAGAGCCAGCCCTGTCCGTTTCCGTGGTCATGTGGCAGGCATAGCTAGACACTGCAGCGCACAGAATGCTGTTTACCTTCCCCCCAAAGTGATCCCTATTTTTCTACTTGCAATTTCTTCCTTTCAAACTGCTAGGTTGGCAGGAGCTGGGACAAAGACGGGAGCTCATTCTGTCCTGCAGTACTCAGGAGTCAAACTGCTGACCTGCCGCCTTCCAATCAGCATCTTGGCCACTTGAGCCACTGCAGTCCCTAAACTTTACAACTAATTTCATATATACTGTAGTGGGGTAGATTCTCAGGTAGATGGACACAGGTAAAGATATCTGAGAAAGCTCTATTAATGTCATGATCCAGTAGGGCAGTTTAAGAAACAGCAATAGCCATACAACTTTGAGATGGTGGTAAATTTTCTTCCTATGCTAATTTAGCTCAATAGCTATCTAATATCATGGGCACCCATGATACAATATGACGAGCTGATGTAATGTTATTTTAGTTATTTAAATATTCTGTTATCTTTCTAGATCCATTTAGTGTCAGATAAATTTACCAAGACATAAATAGTGTATTGTTGTATATCTTTACCCAGGACTAGGTCTACTTAACAGAGTGAGGCATGCATCACTTATTTGTTTGTAGCTAGTACCACTTAGCAAATGTGTCCAGTCTCACCTTCTTAATACATTATCTACTAAATTTTAATATTATCATGCAAACCATTAAAATAAGCCTGTTCTTGTAATAAACCCATGTAGGGTTTTCAACCTCAGTGTTTCACAGTATAGATTAGAGCAGGGGTTCGCAACCTACGGCCTGTGGGCTAGATCCAGTCTGTGGCACCAAAAAATCCAGCCCCCAACCTCACTCCAGCTCCCGCTACTGCCGCTGCCGGCATTGGTTGTGAACTCATTTACAGCTGCGTAAATGCATTTACGCAGCCACAAATGAGTCCATGTCCATCATAAGCGTGTTTACTACAACCATAAATGCGTTTACTACAGCCATCGTAAATGCGTTTACAACAGCCGCGGATGGGTTTTACCGCACCAGTCCAGCACGCTCAGCTGTCTGAGGGGGCGTGGTCTGACCCACAGCTGGAAAATGTTGAGAACCCCTGAATTAGAGGTATGGTCCTGTAGTACTCCAGCCTATGGCAGATGTCTATCTCAGCAACTCAAGTCTGGCTTTTGGTCAGGATGGTAGATATCATCATCAAACATCTGCTCAGGGATGAGAGACATTGTAGTACAGCATTCTGCTGTAAATATTCCAGCTACTGCCTAAGCCAGAAGAGCTGTGGCATTACTTCAGTGTTTCCAAGTAAGCTGTGAATCATCTTCTTTCAACGTACAGTACACTATGTGCCATAGTTCACTTATTCTCAAACAGAGCAAAATTTCAAAAGTGCCAACCATGTGATACAGATATGGGCTTCTCAGTGAAAGAAGTCAAGTCCCTAAGTCTGTTTCAATTATCTATTGAGATCCCAGACCATAGCGTAAAAGTGAAACCATTTCTGAAAAAGCAGTTACAGCCCCCCCCCCCCTTTTGCCCTGTTTAGCTATTCAGGCTTTAACTTTAGTTATTTTAATTAACAACTATTCAAATTTTTAAGATGGAAGAGGAAGGAATCAGAAATACTTACTTCAAAAGTTCATAGTTCTTTTCGTTTAACCTTACAGCGTTCTCTCTCCAGAATTTCTCAGATTTGTGGACAGGGCTCCATTCTAGCCTGCCTGACTTTAGCTCAGAACTGTATTCATCAAACGAACTGCAGGATAAATGGAAGAAATGGAGGAACAACCTTGTTGCTCAAAAACAATGTATGTAATGACTAAAGTAATGTAAACAACAAGATACTATTGATTTTTTTAAGATTTAAAGTGAGATGAGAGTTCCATTGAATGCTCCCATTGTAGCTAAGACATTATTTTGATGTTATTACAAAATTTAGAAGTGCTGTTTATAGCCATCATTATAAACACACACATAAAGACAATGACATACTCATTTCTACTAACAACATAAAATCATTGTGACAAATACGTGCTTGACTTAAAACCTTGGCAAGTTGATGCTATTGCTCCCACTGGAAAAAGCACAAATCATCATTTAAGATATGATGATTTGTCCTATTTCTAATGCAACTCCCATCACCAGTTCTACAGAGATTAAAGCCCTTTCTCCCCCCCCCCCACACCCTTTTGTTTTAAAAAAAATCAATTTATACTGAACACCATGAATTGCTCTGCGAATTCCAAATTCCTAGACAGTCTTATCTAGATGAATATCAGAATAGGAATTATCTCCATTCCAGGATCATCAGTCTCAAATGCTTCAAATGCATGTGTTACTACTACAAGAGACACAGAGATTACTAATGCAGTAAGGACAGAGAATATCTTACTCCAAATACTATTGGATTCCACTTCCCTCCATCCCTCACCAAAATGGATTATCCAGGTCTGAAAGTTTTTCAGCTACTCTGGGTTCAGCTAACACGAATATCAGCAGTTAATCTTCACCTAAACTGGACATATAATTGTTACCTATGATAGGCTACTAAACCTAGCTATAAACTTAACTCTTACACATTTTTCAATGCTTGATAACTTCAATTGCATAATAAATATTGTTTTGTCTATTACATCACATGCTCACCTTCATAGACAAAAAACTCAATTGCAGAACCTTACCTTTCATGAACCAAAAACATTATATTGGTTCTATTTGAGGCAACAAGATATCCTGTGCTAGAAATACCTACTTGTGGTAATGAAAGTGCATACACTCAAATGATAGTTTTTATAGCGTTTTTTTAAAACTAAAATTGGAAACTACCTAACCTTGCTTTTTTTGTGCACCATCTTAACCCACAGTTTCCTCAGTTATTTCTTTCACACTACGGTCAGAACCTATAGCCTTTAAAAATACAATGCAGCAGTTCTCAACCTCCGGCCCCTTTCAGCAAGGGACCTCTCCTATCGGCTGAATTTCAAAGGACAGAAGCAGTGAAAAAATTTCAAACCGCTGCGATCGAGCGCCGCAAAGCGTTCTGCAGCCCTGGGGACCAGCAAAGCCTGTCCAAAAACAGCAGAAAGAAAGTACCACCACCGATGATGACAGACACGCAAGTCCGGGGATCAGACACACCTCCGCTCCCTGGTGAGAAGCATCGTGAGTGGGTCTGGCCCTTGGCGAGAAACACCTGATATAATGGCTGAAATCCTGTTGTTTTGCTATGCAGGCAGATGGTGTAACATGCACTTACTTCAAACTGGCAATGAATAAGCTTCCACGTGGAATCTTGAATACATGCCAAAATAGTACGTGCTCTTCTGAGAATCAGACTTGTTAACTGTCACCTAGAAATGACTCAATGCTATAGCATTTGCCTTTCACATGAGCAACAAAGCAACAGGATTTCAGCCTGTAAGTAAGCTAAGTCCCACCCCACCCATAACTTGGCTAATGTTTGAGCTTGACAGATTTTGGTGGGCAATCCATTACCAAATACAGGCCTACTTACCACTACATGTCCCCTGTACAAGGAAACAAAACAAAAACCTCTCCAGAGATAAAAATCACCTGAGGTCCTGGACACTTTCTCCAAGTTTCTCTAACAGAAATTTTATATCCTCACTTATATCTTCATCATCATACTTCTGTTGCTCTAGGTTCTCTAGTTGTTTGAGAACCTTGCACTGGATCATGGCAAGTGCATATTCTTGACGGGTTTCTCTTTCAGTAGACTTTTCTAGAAAATTCTGAAAAGGAGAGAATTTATAAAGACCTCAATTACAATTTGATAAAAGATGTTGTTGATATCCTCGCTGTACTATCACTCGTAATACATGCTGATTTTAATGTCTCTTGATGTCACTACAATATTATGTCCAGACACTTCCAACTAGAATTCTGCAAAATTCTGCATCAAGACGATAATACAATTTAGTGAGTATTGTTCAGATGTCATCAGTTTCTTATTCTTTTCTTAAAACGATCTAACAAGCTCCTAGAACAGTGTTTCCCAATGTGGGGCCAACTCGCACAGGGAGACTTCAATTTCCAGAAGCCTAAGTCTGTACATTAGCTGATCAGTGCTTTGGGGAATTGACTTAGGCTTTCTGGAAGTGAAGTCCAAAAATCAAAGGTTAAGAAACGATGTCCTAGAAGCAAAGAATATAGATTTTAAAGAACAATAATGAAAAACATATTTAGCTTAAATCAATAACACATCGTTTGGGCATGCATAGACTTGTTAGCAATTAACTTTCTAAGATAAGGGTGGCACTGAGACAGCTGTAAAAGCTGAAAGCCTTGCTGTAACTCTGAGATGACTTCTTATACTCAGTTCCCTTTCTGCCTAGGAAAGCTGAATGAATGGAAGCATAACAGCATGATTCATTCAAGGGAAACCATTCCCGACAGGTGTTTTCTTCAAGCCCTTAAGCATTTGTAAGCGGGTCTTCAGACAAAGGCCTAGTCTTGTTATCTGACAACATTTTGACACAACAGAATTAAAATTATTATTTTAAAAAGTGATCCTCCCTTGGAGTTTAGCTCATCAAAGGCTAGCTGTGACATTTTTTGTATTGTTGTATTGTTTTTAATGCTGTGAGCCGCTCTGAGTCATTTTGAGTTGGGCGGCTATACAAATCGGAAATTAAATTAAATTAAATTAAATTAACCATTTGGTCTGGAACTGTGTGGCTATTTTCCTTCTAGCCAACAAAGAGTCTGGAGCAGGGGTGGCCAGAACCGGCCTCCAGCACCATTCCATGTGGCCCGCAACCGCCCTCACCGCACCTGGAAGTGGAAGTGGACGTGTTTACGTCAGCTGTAAAATGTGCCCATGTATGTGCAAACTCATCCACACCTGTCGTAAACGCAGAAGTGGGCACATTTACAGCTGACGTAAACACACCCACTTTCAGAGGGGAGAGGCAGCGTGTTCAGGCCCACTCAGCTGTCCGAGGCACAAAAAGCTTAGCTACCCAAACTGGCGTGGTCTTTCTGTGAGCCGCCCAGAGTCTTCAGAGTTGGGCGGCGATATAAATTGAAATAAATAAATAAATACCTGGAGCCTCACCACTGCTCCCAATGCATGCCGCTAACATGGAATAGTGGGACAACTGATGGTAAAGTAGAGGGTCCAAATCAAAACAGTAGTAGGCACCAAAGAGTTACATCTCCCTTACCCCACAGTCCCAATGGAATTCATGGTCCCCCATTCTAATTCTGTGGCATCTGCTGGTAACAGAGTAAAAGGCTGCTTCACTATCAAAATTATGGAAGTTTGGTTCCTGGGTTTACAACAGGAACATTCCTCAAATCTGAGTTCTTCACTCACCCGAAATGCTGCAAGAATGATCCTGGTTACTTTCTCCTTTACAGATTCCTGAAGTATGTCAGACAGAACAGGAACAATATTGAAACGCCGCAGATTTTCACACATTTGAGGACTGAATGCCAAAAGCCAGACAGAGAAAATCATCTGATACTGAAGCTGGAAACCACATTTGTTACTCAGTACTCCCATGATACTGCAGGGGATGAAAAACATAAAAAATACATCTTTGGCAAAAGTTAAGCACCTGTTATTTAAGGCTCTACATTATTGCAATCTTAAATCTCTGTACTCCTAAAATCTTTTTAAAATCACCAGCTATTTAAAGAGAAAAAAAACCTATGAAACAGGTGGGTGGGATATAAGTGTAATAAATAAATAAATACCACACAAGTTGACCATCATTTTAGAAGCACTTCATTTCCAAATTAGTTATACATGTGGCAGGGCATGTACCTTCCCACCAAAGTGGTACCTATTTATCTACAGGTACTTGCAATTTCTTGCTTTTGCACTGCTAGATTGACAGGAGCTGGGACAAAGACAGGAGCTCACTCCATCATGGACTACTCAGGTATAGAACTCTGACCTTCCTAACCTAGGTACAACAGCAATAGTTGTTACCAGTGAATTTTTGGGCCAAATTCATAGTGCTTTATATGACCTACAAATGGTTTTAGTCTAGGTCAGGGATGCCAACCTTTTTATGCCCTGGGTCTGACCACGCCCCCAGACAGCTGAATGGGCCAGACCATACCACCAAAGCAGAAGTGGGGATATTTACAGCTGTCATACATGCGCCCACTTTCACGTGTAAAACAGCTGTGGGCACGTTTGCGCATGCACAGGTGCATTTTACGGCTGATGTAAACATGACCACTTCCAGGTGCAGTGAAGGGGGTGACAGGCTGAATGGAATGGCTTTGCAGGCTGGGGCTGGCCCATGGGCCATGGGTAGGGAACCCCTAGTCTAGGCTATCTGAAAGACATTATCTCAAATATCTCCTGAGTGTCATATCTATCCTCCTTTTAAGTGTGTTTCTAAAGCTTTTAAATGTTTACGATGGTCATTTTTAATTACTACTATATGTTTCACTGGTTTTTGACTCTGTTATTTATTGTGTCTTAAGTCCAACCTGAATTGTTTGTGCATTGCCTTGGGTCCTTTCAGAAAGATAGCACAGAAAACAAACAACGTTTCATGTATTGCCAGCCATACCACAATTGAAGTATGGTTTCTACTTGGCCAGAAAATCACTGATCTAAAATCTGACATTAGCCTAACCACAATATTCTCTGGCAAGCATGCTGAAGTGATGGGTTTATTGCCCAATTTTATAAATACTTAGCCTTGTTACAAGAATTTAACAAGCACATCTTCATGGTTACAGGGAATTGGTTACAGAAATAGTGTAAAGATTCCTCTGTTGAAAAGATGTAAACTGTGCATATAGTTACAATAGCCAGCGTTCTTCAGGAGACACAGATTTAGATTTGCTCCTCAGGGCCTACTTAAAAACTCACAATTACTCATCAGAACTGATCATAGTACAACATCACAAGAAAAATGCCCCATAAATACCAGAAGTTTATCTTTTTCTGTGTCACACATACTTACCAGTTTACACCATCTGATTCTACCCATGCAAAACGGTATTCATTGACCCTGAGCATCAACTGCAAACATCCGGCAACACACTGGACATACTGTGAACTCTACATGAATGAAGAACACACCAAAACAGTACCATAAATATAAAAACTTTCCACTGAAGAGAAAAAAAGGTAAATATATAAAAACAATTAAGATATCTCCAACCATTCATAGCAGTGTTTCCCAATGTGGGGCCCAGGCCCCACAGGGGGACTTCAATTCCCAGAAGCCTAAATCAGGCTACTTTGAGGCCTCCTGAAGATGGCAGATAATCCATCAGGATATGCCAAATTCTAATTACCAGTAAGTGGCTACATAACAAGTTATTCCTCAGTATCACTGCAAGGGCCCTTGAACTGGAAGCCTCTTTCAACCTATAAGTGCCTAGCTCTCAGAACTGTTACACCACCAGTTGGGATGTATTCAACTCGCTCCCACATTGCTGTGTCTGCAACATCATGACAATAGAAGAGCTGGTAGGCACCATGCCTTTAACCTGAACTGAACTCTTCATCCAAACAGGATGGACCACAATGAGCATTTCATCCAAACAGGCTGCTGTGATTCGTCATGGACCACAATGAGCATTTCATGCCTTCTATGCCCACTCTCCTGCTGCTTCTACTGTGGGTATTATGCTCACGTTATGAAGCCAATTCTTTGTCTCAAACGAAGGATCACACTCTACTTTCTTACCTTTCTTACCTGAAATTAAGTAGCATTTACGGTACATACCAATACCATTAAAGCAGAAGTGCTACCCAGAAGTACTGCTGTGAGAATAATTATACCATTACTAACGAAACAGATGATTTCAGAGCTTTGAAAGACAGACACTTGTGCTGCAAAGCAGCCTCCAAGGCTTGAACTATTTGGCTCTGATCCTTGCAAAGGCTTGAGTGTTCAAATGTTGGTCATTTTAAGAGCACATCTGATGTCAGTCCCCATCCCCCACCCCAGTCCTGGAGTGGATCCAGATTGAGTCACATTTTTGTTCCAAAGAATAGAACTACAAATTATGATTGCTCTGTCCCAATGATTTCAAAGGGAGTAAAACACACCATTACCATCAATATAAAAACTTTTCACTAAAAATAAAAAAGATAAAGGTAAATATATAAAAATAATTAAAATATTTAAAGAGGAATATTATGAAAATATGTGCAGGTACTTACATCAGTCCCAGGATCATTAGCGGTCCCAGAACTTCGTAGTTTCTAGTGTAAATGGAGAAAAGAATTCAGTAAACAAACTGACATAGACAGAGAGGCAGACAGCATTATATACAGTATATAATTTTAACAGAGAAAAGCATTTCAGTAGACATATATTCAGTATCTTAATCAAACTGGAAAGGAAATTCTCATGATTCACTCACTAGACATGTCTTACTATCTCTATAATCTGGGAACTTTGGGAGTGATCACACTTTGTTTCCAAATGACTGATCAAGACTTACCAGTGCTCCCAAAAGAAATTCTTCTGGACTGTGCTCAGATTTCAGCCAGAATATAGCCATAATTTGCTACCATATCTAAGATGGCAAAAGTTTAGTTTTCAGATGGCAAACCCCAGAAATTGTAAGTCAGTTGGCCATGCTGACTGAAGAGTTCTGGGAGGTGAAGCTAAAAACATACATTTCCTATCTCTGCAACATGTCAACCACAGTAACAGTACGGTAGAATATATAAACACCGGAAGTCTTCAGTCCTTGTCACTTTAATAAGGAGAGCAAAAGGCTTACAGGCTAGCCAGGTTGAAAACTGTAGCCATGAGACCCTCACATAGACGCATACCCAATGCAAAATGATCCATCACCTCCCTCAAAACTACGACCAGGCAGAACGTTTGGGTGGCTGAGTGGCCCTGGATGGAGGCATTCCAAGGGCCAAAGGAAGTGGCCATCTAAAAAACAAGAACTTTAATGTCACTGCACATGACGTTGCTCCAGGTATCTTTAGGGTCAGCAACTCCTGGGACTGACCAGAAGGGAGCCCCTACTCACCATGGAAACCAAAGCTGAAATTTTACTGTTTAGCATTGGTTCTTGTTCAGTCACACAGTCGATTCCGACTCTTTGCGACCCCATGGACCACTGTCCACCAGGCACGTCTGTCCTCCACCATCGTCCTCAAGTTGTTCAGCTTTGTGCCCATTGTGTCTACAATACCATCTAGCCATCTCATTTTTGGCAGCCCCCTTCTTCTTTTGCATAGTGACTCGCATTAGAATAGGTCCACTGAATCAGCAGGGATTTGGTCAGTCAGTTCTTTCATTAGTTCCACTGATTCAAACAGACTGTTCTAATTGTGACTTTAGAATAATAAAATCAGACCCATTTGAATCAGTATGGAGAAGTTGACTCACCATATCAACACAAATTCAAGGGGCCCTATCGTAGTGTAACTTACGATCCTAAGCAATAGGATTTCACACGTCATTGCTTAAAAACTTTATAATACAATGGATTTCTACATACAGTATTTACCTGTGAGCTGAGCTGTGTTTTGATCCAATTGAAATAATAGTTTAAATCACTGCCTTCCATCAGTTCTCTTCCCCAGGCTGCTAGTTTGGCAATAATTCTGGCTGCCTGGGAAAAAATGCAGAAAACAAAGACTACAGCTTTACTTGACCAAAAATATGGTGACAAAATTGCCAACAGATTTTTCAATATCCTTAGTGTGTCAAACTCACAGAAATAAATTGGGTGCAAATGTTACAATTTGTGAAACACAGGGCTCTTTGCAACCACAGACATGCTTTTGATCCATTAAAGCAGAGGTTCCCAAACTTTTTATGTCGCAGGCCTGACCACGCCCCGCAGACAGCTGAGCAGGCCTGACCATGCCCGTGGGCATTGCCCACGGAAGCAGAATCAGGCACATTTATGACAGCCGTAAATGTGCCCACTTCCACATTTAGGACAGGTGCATGCGTGTTTACGCATGAGCAGGAGCATTTTATAGCCGACGTAAATTTGTCTGCTTCCGCTTCCAGGTGCGGCAAGGGTGGCCATGGGCCACATGAAATGGTGCTGCGGGCCATAGGCTGGGAACCCCTGCAGTAAAGGAAACCAGCTGGTTGGAAGTCAGAAGGGAAGTGGGGGGTCTGATCCTTGCAAATAATTCCCTCATTTCTTGCAGCATCACTTCAACACTGCCTCCAGAAAAGGATTGACAAATTCTAATGAACTGTATTAAGCTTTGAAACAAATGTTCTGGAGGGAACTAGCATTGCAGACTAAAGAGTGCTTGTCTGGAAATACGCCTTCCATATCAAACATGTAAAAGGTAAAGTTCTCCCTTGCTTGAAAGCCAGTCATATCCAACTCTAGGGGCCAGTACTCATCTCCATTTACAGCCAAAGACCCAGCGCTGTCTGCATTTGCAGACATTTTCATGGTCATGTGGCAGGCACAGAACAGTGTTACCTCTCCTGCCAAAGTGGTATTTATCTACTTGCAATTTCTTGCTTTCAAATGGCTAGGTTGGCAGGAGCTGGGACAGAGACAGGAGCTCACTCTGTCAAACTGCTGGCCTCCTGGTCATCAGGCTCAGCATCTTAACCACTAAACCATCGTGGCCTCTTTCAAAACAAACATGACACCTCCTCAAAACCCTTTCATCTAGTGCTTCTGACCAATCAGAACCTTACCATATGCACAGTGAAGAAATCTTGTCGATTCAACATGGGTAGGAAATACGACCACGCTGTGCTCTTGCCCCTTTTTGCAAGATCAAAGAAAATGCTAACACGCTGGTGATTTTCCTGTAAGAAGAATAAATAGAAATGCTTGCAAGGAATATCCGATTGGAAGCAACAGCAAATATGGTAAAAGATAGAGTTACAATGCAGAATAACATCAGTAAAATTGGAAGCCTAAAGCCTTGTACAAAAGCCATTCAAGGGGCAATTGAGGACAAGCAACAATGTAAAGCTGAATCTGGGAGATAAAACTGATGATAATGCACTGCATAAAAAGGGGGTCTACTCATTAAAAGACTATACTGCATTACATGGATTTGGCAAAATTAACATTAAATCTTTCCTGTGTGCCTCCCTTCCATTTGCTGTTTACAAGTTTATTGCTGACATATGACGCTATATTAGCCTCACATATTAGCCTCACATTTAAAGAAACTTGGCAGACACAAAGAGTATAATAAAGAGTAATTTCTTGTCTGATGCAAACAATGTACATATTATTAAAAAATTGAAGGCTTGTAAGATTTATTTAGTCTAAGCAAGACAGGAAAACTTGATTCAGGTTCCTGGTATGAAGCAGAATTTTACAAGTAACAATTAAGTGAAATGGATACAACAGGAACAAAATAGACTGGTGACAGGAATTACTTGTTAGAATTATATAATTCCAGTTCTGGCAAGTCTGCATTGGTTGAATGTGCCAAGGTCAAGGTCTGAATGTTAACATACAAAGCTTTTAATGGTTTAGGACAGGGGTGCCCAAACTTTTTGGGCCACAGGCCGGTCACATGGTCCCTCCCACCAGAAGGGGAAGTAAAACACACCAGCACCCATGTAAAATGCTGCCATAAATGCACCCACATTTATGATAGCCGCGGGTGCTTTACAGCAGCATTTTGCACATGCAAGTGTGAGTTTAACTTTCGTTTCTGGGAGCAGAGCAAGTGGCGTGGGCCAGATTATTAGGTGCTGCAGGCCAGATCCTGTCCACAGGCCATTGTTTGGGCACCCCTGGTTTAGGACCATCCTATCTGCAGAAGTGCCTCTTCCTGGGAATGGGAAATTTTACCTCGAGTTCCCAGATGTTTAAATTATGTCCTGTCATCCAAATTGTGTCTGGCCAGGTTATCCTGCTATGGTAATAGAGTAGACTATACTGCCAGTGACTCAATGCCAAGTGTCAGGCAATGGTTAGCTAACCTGACCACACTGAGAACTAACAGCCTTGAGTGCTGAAGTCCACAAAGAAGGGTGATTGTCCCAAAGTGGATTAAATCCCACATGAATCCATCTTGATGGAGAGCAACAGCTTCATCAATACTGGCTGATGAGGACTTTGTGTGCTAAAAGGGCTCAGGACCAGAAAGTGACTCATGGAACTGGATCAGTGGTATGGGGGTCATGCTGTGGTGCAGAAGGCAGAGGAAAGGCCACTGCATTATATTCTCAGGGCAGTCTTCATGGCTGATCGCCATGAGAATAATCAATATTTGGATTCGGATATGGCAGAAGAAGAAGATGACGACATCACCAAAGAAATAAAAGTGGTGGTGATGAGGCCAAGAACATTCTCTGTTGTGGCTCCATTAAAGGGGAACAAGCTGCTTGTGGAAATTAGATCTGCTTCCACTTTAATGGGTTTCAAGAAACAGCTAAAGATTTTCCCATCTAACAAGCAATTCCCTCTATACCTATCTGATCTCTGAACTACAAAGAAACTTTAAAAAAAAATCTTACATTTTGTTCTGCTTCACAATGTGAGCTGTGTTAAATGTTATGGTCTTCAGCTAAATTTGTTGATTTATAGATGGCATCAGGGTGGTTATTTTTTTATTTGTACTGTAGTTCTATTGTATTGTTTATTAATGTACATTGTTGGTTGATTGCTTATAATGTTTATATTATGTTTCTATTTGATTTATTAATATTGATTGCTTAATATAGTTAGCCACCAAAAGAAATGTGTACAGAGTACAGTTGTACCTCGCTTAAAGAGCATAATGCATTCTACAGAATTGCTCTTTAAGCGAGTTTGCTCTTTAAGCGAAACACCATTGTAAGTGACCAATGGGGGGGATTGCGAACCCCAATTTATTTGTTAAGTGAGTTTTTGATTGGTTTTATTTGTTAAGCGAACCGAACATTCAGAGAAAATTCTGCTCTTTAAGCAAGTTACTCTCTAAGCAAGGCACTCTTTATGCGAGGTTTGACTGTATAAATAAAGCAAGAGAGACACTGTTTTTAAAAAGTCCATTAAGTGCAAGAACCAAAGGAAACAAGACAGACTGGATAAACTTTTGCCCAATTTTAAAAAGTTTATTACGTTGTCCCTTATTTCAGCAGTATTCTTGATTGAGGCCACTCGATTGAAGGAAATCAAACCTGACTGCTCCTTAGATGGACAAATGTTGAAGATGAAGCTAAAGTACTTTGGCCACCAAATGAGGACTCACTAGAGAAGGGCTTGATGCTGGGAAAGATCAAAGGAAAAAGGAGACGACGACGGCAGAGGCTGAGATGGTAAGACAGCATTGTTGACGCAGTGGGCATAGAGCTGAGCAGGCTGCAGAGGATTGTGGAGGACAGGGGTGTCAGGTGTGCAGTGGTCCATGGAGTCACAAAGGGTTGGACTCAACTAAGTGACTGAACAACAAATTCTTGATTCCATATTTCAGGGTATACTACCTGTTCAAAGTCATTATGAGTCTATCACTGTGGCAGAATTCTTACCTTGAATACTAACAGAATTTATTATTTAAACAACAACTGATGATCTGCCTGTAAGTGCCCTTAAGAGATTCTCCTTAAGCTTGTTATCATGATTCAAGCTAAGAATGTCTCATTTGAAGAAATACAATTGATTTTTTTTTTGTTCAGTCCCACAGTCGATTCCGACCCTTTGTGACCCCATGGACCACAGTCCGCCAGGCACTTCTGTCCTCCACCATCCTCCTCAACTCGCTCAGCTTTGTGCCCATTGTCTCTACAATACCATCCAGCCATCTCATTTTTGGCCGCCTCCTTCTTCTTTTGCCCTCCATGCTACACCTTTAAAATACTGAAGTGCATTTGAGGCAGTTTTCTGTTATTCAGAACAAAATTGTTCCTGAAAATTTAAGAATATCTTCTCATCAGATAAGAAATTAGCTTCCAAGAAATTTTAATTGATTTTGGCATTTAGATACAGAGTCAGCTTCGGGGTAAGAGCACCTCTTAGGACTCTCCAAAGGAATTACAGTGCCTAGAGCAGGTGCAATTTTGGAAGAACTGTTGCTAAACTCTAGAAGAACCCACACAAGTGTAAAGGTTTCCCTTGCTCAAAAGCCAGTCGTGTCCAACTCTAGGGTTCAGTGCTCATCTCTGATTCAAAGCCGAAGAGCCAGCACTGTCTGCTTCTGCAGATGTTTCCATGGTTATGTGGCAGGCATGACTGGACACAGGAGCGCACGGAACACTGTTTACCTTCCCACTGAAGTGGTTCCTATTTATCTATTTGCAATTTATTGCTTTTGAACCACTAGGTTGGCAGGAGGTGGGGCAAAGATGGTAGTTCATTCTGTCCTGCAGTACTCTGAAATTGAACTGCTGACCTGCCACCTTCCAGTCAGCATCTTAGCCACTGGAGCCATTGCAGTCCAATCTAAAAGCCATATGCAAGAACTACAGCATGTGAAGATTTGTTCCTTATTTTAAACTGCAGACTATACAGCAATTATAGCGAACCTTGGCACTCCAGGTGTTTTTTTACTTCAATTACCCAGAAGCCCAAGTCAGCACTCCTGTTGATCAGGGCTTCTGGGAAGTAAAGTTCAAGAACAGCTGGAGTGCCAAGGTTCACCATCACTGCTATATACCATCATAGCAATGCTAACTTTAGATGCAGGAGCTCTAATTGAAGTTGTGTGCTGGATCCAACTATCACAAAGATTTTCCAGCACTTTTCCTTTTCTCCTTCTTTTACTTCTTCTCCAACTAATTTTGCTCTGAGTAATCAAATGGAACAACCTGTAGCACTGATTGAGTTCCAAGGGGACTTTCTGGTCAAGAGTCCTTTTGGCACACAAAGTCTTTATCAGTCCTAGGTCTGTATTGGTGAAGCTGTTCCCCACCATCATTCTTAGCATCCTTCAAAAAATCCACATTTTAAATGTGTCTCGTTATAAGAGTAGCCTATTAGAAAGTGCATTATTCCACACCATATGGTAGAATGAAGAACATATAGCACTGCTTAGCATAGAAACTAGTGAGAGTTCTGCTCAGAGGGCACACAAGCACCACTGCAATCAATGAGGACCATTGGGGCGAAACAGCATAAAATGGAGAGGCAGGTAGATAAACGAGAGCACTGAAATGAGACACCCGCTTATCAACAAGCCAAGGGGTCAAATAAACTTACCTGTAGCATATCATCAACCATTGTTAAAATATACTGAACTGTCTGTTCCTTGGAGATATGAGTCATCAGGTTAATGAATGTTTTAGCACACTAGGGGGAGGGAGAAATTAAAGCATTAGCAATTGTTTTTGTTCTCATTTCAATGTGCAAGTCTGTAAGCACAGATGATGTGGAAAATAGCAAAGAAATTGTGCGTTGTTTACATGACATGTTCACAAGCGCTGTGGTGGAAAGCTTCTTCCAAATACACTACTAGGATTAGGCTCTATTTCATTAGGGCTCTGAGCTAAGTTCAACACTATCAATTTAGGGCAGGGGTGTCCAAACTTTTTGGAGTGCGGGCTGGTCACGTGGTTCAGGGGTTCAGTTCATTTCCTTGAAGAAACAATCAAGCTATTGTTACCACAATAAATCAGGGGTGCCTAAACAATCGCTGGGGGCCAAATCAGGCCCCCAATGCCAAGTATTCTGGCCCACAAAGTTCTCATTGCTCCCGGAAGCGGAAGTAAAACACACTTCCGCTTCCAGGAGAAACTAGGGCTTCACGGGCCGGATGAATTGGCGTTGGGGGCCAGATACGGCACCCAGGCCATAGTTTGGGCACCCCTGATTTAGGGTGATAACAATAGCTTGATTGTTTCTTTCAGGATATGAAAGAGTATGTTGTACAGTACTTAATATTTGCCTGTGGCCTGAGAAGACTACTATTTGACAGGCACAATCTGGAAAATCTCTGACCCACAAGAGTTCCCAATCTAGGTCACTGAAGTTCCCTGTTCATCTTTCCCTCTTCCTAAAACCTTCCCATCTCAGGAGGAAGATGGAGCAAATCTCAGTGAAAAAGCAATTTGGGAAACAATTTTGCTCCTCTTTAGCTTTCTCCCACTCTTCAAAAGCTCACTGAATTTCAAGGACAGATAGAAAGAATCTCAAAAATCTCCATAATTACACTAGCTTCATAAATGTTTCCTTACTAATTGATCTTGAGAGAGACAAAGGATCTATCATATTAGCTGGCGTATAAGATGCACTCTCCCCCCTTAAAATACACTGGAAAAACAGAGTATGTCTTATACTCTGATGCATCTTATACACCAGCAAATACGGTATTTATACCTAGTTCAAACAGAAACATTAATATTCATGATGAGACACACTGGATATTTTTACTGTATATTTCACCAGACAGGTGCTCTGATAGTCATGAGTTAAAGAGAAAAAAGAGGAAGCCTTTATACATTAGTACCAGTACATTCAATGGGGCAAAAGCCCCATTGATTCAAAGAGGCCAACTCCATTTGTCCTGCAGCAAGATGAGCTGTGCCAAAGAGTTTTATGGTATAGGATAGAGTTTTTCAACCATGGACCCCCAGATGTTCTTGGACTTCAAGTCCCAGAAGCCTCGATCAGCAGGTGTGCTGACGTGGGCTCAGGGGAATTGGAGTCCAAGAATACCTGAGGGGCCAAGGTTGACACACCCTGGTCTAGAAGACCCCAGCCAACATTTTCACATGTAACAGGAATATTTTAAACACTACTCCAAGATGCATATGTGTTAGGATGCTCATGCAAAGGCACAGTTACTCATGACCCAAGAAGTCACAAAATGACACCAGCATATCACAATAAATAACCTGAGAGCTGCAAAACTAGATCGCTGTTTCAGTGGGGAAAAAAACCAGAAATGCACTTTTTAAAAGCAAGATCTGAATTACCTGATTGCCTTCTGTCTGTATTAGTTCCTGTTTCTCTTCTGGGCTCCTTTTCTGTTCAAATCTTTGAATAAATTCACAGTCTTCTGCTGAAATCATCTGCCCTCTGAGTAAGAAAACACAAAACTATCATTTTAGCAGTTTCAGACTGATTTCTTTCATTCCTCCTTTCTTTTAACCAAAAGTCTAACAGCACATATGACTACCTTAGAATGATCACTAACTTCTTAAATTTGTTATATAAAGATCTGAAAATGCATTGTCTGTGGAAACCAAGAGCATGGGTGATACCAGGATGCATAATCTTGTAAATAAAATTGAAATGAAGATACCACTGAGGTTTTCCTATTCAAAAGCCTTTTCAGAACTACCTAAAGCTGAGGCGCAAAGGGCTATTTCACACACAGTGAAGTCCAATGGCTTATTTTTAATTGATTTTCTTGGGCATGTAGATTCCATTTCAAGGCCTTATCTTAAACTGCTTTGAAAAACTCTCTACTTTAAAAAGAACAGTTTGCCATATGTCAAGGGGACTTTGTATTCAAAAATCACACACTCAAAACCTCCTTGACCAGAAAGCAGCAGTAGCACATTTCTTTAGATTCCAAGTGTATGGCTCTTCTCAGCTATTTAACTGCTCAGAATGAACTTCAGAAAGGCACAGTCCAAAAGTACACCTGAGTAAGGAAACAAGTCATGAGTACAAGAAGCTTATGGCTAAAACCACTGTTAGACCCAGGTGATTTAGCAGGCCCAGTAAATCAACAGAACTTACACAGTAGGCCTGATAAATTAACAGAACCGGCATAAGCATTGACAATTTATTTAATAGGACAAAGAATTGAATAGAGTCCTTTGAGTAGTAGTGGACAATCAGATGTTGCTGAACTCTCAAAAGTTCAAAAATGATATCTGGTGGCAGTCACTATCTACCAACATCTGGAAGAGTACAAGTTGCCTAACTCAGTGAAAGATTTACGGTAAAACATGAACTTTATATTTTGAGGGATCGGCCATCAGCTATTTCTGGTTCATCATATCTGTAGGAGTGTTACTTGAGAGCCTTGTTGAGGCGCCAGGGCTTGAGCAGTCTAACTTGGCAGTGTTGTCCATCTCTTGTCAATGATGTTGGGCCAGGACTAAAACTCACCAAAGCATTCTCCATCGGATCTCTTGGGCAAGGTGAAAGCGGAGGGCACACGTCATGGTCTGCCTAGCCGGAGGGTGACGTGATATCCAAATGGCAAAAAAAAAAAAAAAACCACGTGCAAATGAACTTGATTTTTCAAATCCATTTGCATATGTAGAATGTCATCGTAGAGATGTCTACCAATGCACAGACTCCTTGCTAAATAACTACTCCAAGGAGTCCCAGAAAAGTAAGTCATACCAACATTACTATAGAAAACAAGAAATATAGGCAAATTTCTTTCCCTCTCTTATTCCAAAAGAAGCAAAACTTTCTCCCTAAAGATACACCATGAGGTTTCCCATCTCAGAGCAGGAAGCATTTGTTTTCTTCTCCAAACAGCTGGCCTCAGGTTGAAGGACAACTTCCTCTGCATCTTGCCCTTATGCACCAAAGCTGTCATCATTTGTGTTACTTGTCCCCATTCTTGCCAATGAAGAATAAATTTTCACAGTTTGCCCAAATGCCCATTGTTGTGCATCGCTGGCACCTCCTCCTAGGGTAGCTTCACTTGCTAAACAGTACAGACACTGCAATACCCAACAGGCATGGAATTAGTTTTCTTCAGTTTATGATTTCTATTTTCTATTGGGCTACCAGAGTTTTCCCCTGAAAAACTAATAGATTTAACTCTTCCTAAGCAGAAGACTATGATCAGCATAACCTACACCTTTCATATTATTCGCTCTTACCAGAGGGTAAATCTCATTGTCTAATATGATTTTCCACACAATTACATTGTGTTGCAAGGAAATAAACGCAGAGACATTCCTCTGTTTTTATTTCCACACTGAACTATTTCGCACCTCTTTAGGTTTAGAACAGTGTTTCCCAACCTTGTTTTTTGGACTTCAATTTCCAGAAGCCTAAGTCAATTCTCCAAAGCACCAATCAGCCAGTGTACTGACTTAGGCTTCTGGGAATTGAAGTACCCCTGTGAGTGTGTGCCCCATGTTGGGAACCACTGGTTTTGAGCTTAAGAAGCTGGTAACTTCCACTTGGAAGTTAAATCAGCTATCAACTTCCTTTTAAAACTTGCCCAAAGAAGGAAACAATTCCTTCAGGAGATCTTATCATTTTTATGCAGCAAATGGCATACCCCCTAGGAGTGTGATACACTTTTAGCAGGCAATGGACAGGGGAAGAGTCAAGAGGATCATGATCCTTCAAGTTCTAAGAAGGACAAACTGGCCCCCAGATCTTCAGAAAATTCCTATTTCCCATTTGGATTCTAAACTGTGGGGTTACTTAGCTTATGAGAGTTCTGTTAAAAAAAATATGGAGATAACATTTCCCTCCCAAGCTAACTAACAACTTAGCTGAAAAATAATTCCAGAATAACAATTCACTCTACATATAGAAGGGGTGGTGGTGTTTAATCCAGAGGTGGCCAACCTTGGTGCTCTAGGTGTTCTTGAACTTCAATTCCCAGAAGCCCTGATCAGCAGGAGTGCTGACTTGGGCTTCTGGTAATTGAAGTCCAAGAACACCTGGAGCACCAAGGTTCCCCCCCCCCCCTCCAAATTTAAAAGATATTTAGGCCAAGAGTATAACTATGTTTTGCACAAAAACTCATAAAATCTCTTAACTTTGATAACAGTGAGCGCAGCTGACTGGAACTGTAAGGCAAACAACCAAATGGGTCAAAATGTCCCCAACTCCAGAACCAGAGAACTGTAGCACATTTTCAGGTTCTGCCACTCTGGCAAGCTTCCTGCTAAAGTACAACAGAGGCCGCTGAAGATCAAGTACAGTCACCCTAAGCAATATGATCTATTTTTGCAAAGCACCATCTCAGTCAGTCAGTGACACAGTAACTTGTGGTCAAGTTTTCCTCTGCATTACACATTTTCCTTGCAAGAAGTCTATGAGCTAAAATGACTTTATTTTCTGACACTTTTGTGCTTTACTAGCAATCATCTCATTACCAACCTCAACTGCTGAGAGTATTATACTCATTCTAATTTTGTTCACCAGTACTTAGATATAAAATAATCAAGAATACAGGTTCTGTGACAGTGTAATTATTTGCTTACTTTCCTAGATTTAAGCAACATGAAATGCTTTTTAGATGGCCAACTTTTCAAGATGGGGACAGAAATCCTATGTTTCCAGTCCTTCCTTTGAATTTTTTTTTTATCCATGACAGTTCTGTTCCTCTGAGTAAACTTTTGTGTTTCCTGTCTTCTGTTCTCCTCTGAAGGACAGTATGTGAAAATGAGGCTACAAGAGGCAACCAACAGTTTCCAGAATTCTGCTTGACAGTGGCTCATAGAATTCTGGTACCTGCCACAACTGCAGCCTTAAGTTAACAGTGAAGGTACTGTCATTTTAAAAAAATACTTCTGTTTTTAAATGCTCCTTTCTTCTTTAAGCTTTCCCTTCCACTGAGAAAGCTGGTTCCCATTACAAAGTTCTCTCCTTTATATGCTCCAAACTACTATCTATTATACCTTATGAGTTCACAGAAAACTGATACTTTTGAAAGCACACATTAATAAATTCATTCAATATTACATTCTCTCTTGTGATTGGTCAGAAAAGCTAAGAGAACTTTCTCATTATTTCATTACTTCGTACAGTACTTTATCTTCACAATCTTCCTATGAGAAGTTCCAAGGTTGGGACAGGGAGCGTCTCACCCCAAAATTAGGGGGAGGAAGGTTAATCAGGAGTTGTCTATACCCATGAGGTCAGCCAATAGCTGATAAGTCCAAAGTTAGCTAATGAGCAGGATGGCACCCCAAAATCAATGGGGACTCAAAAACCTGAAATGCCTTAAGTTCCAAGCCCAAACACTAACAATTACAGCACTCTGACTCCTTTCCAATCTTGGAGCTGTAAAGAAAAGGGATGTTCCTCATCAGTACCAGAACCTGGAAAAAGGCTGGTATTTCTTCTGACTTTGTGCTTGGCAGCACCTCTAGGCACCAGCAAGTACACAGCCAAAGCCTGTCTCTAAGCAAGAAGAAAGAAGGCTCCGTACATGAGCAGCCCTGGCCTTTCTGTGTGCTCTGAGCTCTCAACAAGTAGAAATCACTGCCCCCACCTCACTTCCAGCGCAAACAATATTTCTGAGGACAACTGAAGGTCGCTAACATAGTTTCATCTACTGGAGGAGGAGCAAAGCCAGCTGAATACATATGGCCCTCTAAAGGAGAACACTCAACAATCTCCCAAGAATCAACTGAGGAAGCCACAATGTGCCTGGATAGTAGTTCATAGCATTAAAGCCATTAAGAGTAATAGCATCCACTTCGAAGGGAATAGAACAGTGGTGGCAAAACTATGGCACACGTGCCAGAGGGGGCACTCAGAGCCCTCTCTGTGGGCGCACACACTGTTGCCCCAGCACAGAGTTTGTCCCACCCCTCTGCGCAGCAGCCCAATGAGGGTGTCTCCTCCCTACCCCCAGCACAGAGTTCACCCTGCCCCTCTGTAGTGCAGACTGCAACCTGTTGAGTTTGGGCACTTGGTCTCTAAAAGCTACACCATCACGGGGAAAAAATATTCTGAAGGAGCTTCCTAGAACACAATGGGAAACATCATTTTGTTATTTTTCATCTTAGTGGAGTTTAGAATTCATGGATAAAATTACTATCTTGATATCTGATGTTTACCAAGCTTGAAATATTACTGAATGCACTAGAAACATTATTTATATCCATCAATACCGTGAGAACAAACTGTTCATTTAAAAATATCTCATTAGTGCTCATAATAACTTCAATACTTCCTGACTCAAGATTTTTCCAGTGTCTGATCAACTTCAGTCACTATGCAACACATGACATCTATAACTAGTCTAGCTTTGTCTTTTTCAAACAGTTAATGACCAGCTCATAACTTACTGGAGATATGACTGCCAATTCACTTTGTTAGCTCGAACCTCCGCAGCTTTGGCAGCAATGATATTGGTGGGGACAGCAGCATCTACGGCCCCCCGGATATCCATGTTTGTCTTGAGTTAGAACCTGTTAAGAAAACAAGGATAAGACTATTAGGAGCCAGAAACACTCTGCTTTCATAAATTAGTTGTAGGAATTCATTTTAGGGGGAAAGCAGTAAATGAAAGATGCCTTTTGTTAACACAGGAAATCACTGCTATGTTAGATGAGGCACTGACTCAAGGAAGGAGTGCCAACATCTGTTGGCAAAATAAATATAAAGTTCTTGATTGAACAGAATTGATATTCTTTTCCAAGGCAAAAGTTTCAGATTTCAGACAATTATCCCTAACTGACACTTTCTACTTAGCAGCAGAATATTATTCATTCTAATTCCAGTTACCATTGAGTACCACTTTTTTCCTGCCTCAGTTATTTCTTTTTTTCCAACTAAGAGAGGTGTGTGTGTGTGTGTGTGTGTGTGTGTGTGTGTGTGTGTGTGTGTGTGTAGATATAGATATAGATATAGATATAGATATGCACGCACACACACATTCTTAGGAATAAGCACCACAGAATATAATAAGAGTTACTTTTCAGTAAACATACTATAGTACTGTCTTGTCTATTATCCTAAAGGAGCATCAATGTTTGTGCTCATTTGAAACAGAAACAGGGAATACCACTATGTGTCAGAAATAATGACCTTCATCATTTTCTTTTTTTCTTCCTGAACCAGCTTCTGACCTACTCCAAGACTCTGATGCCAAAACAAATTACCAAGGTTGTTACTGTTTTTGTCCAGTCATGGCTGAGGCAAACATCCTGTAAACATGGCCAATTCTACCTGATCAAACCAGCAAAAGCTCCTTCAGGACTGTTTATACACACAGAAAAACCCAGATCAATCTTCTCTTCCTTCACTGAAAACACATGGTATTTGTTATTGGAGTAAACAACTATTGCTATGGTGTGCATTAAAATCATGCCAACATAAACCAGTCTAATCTCAGAAAAAAGCAGTTGCACAACTGTTCTTCATCTTGGTATATATTGTGACAATTTTTGCCCATATTTACTTCATAAATAAAAATGACACCAAAAGTTTAGCTTTACCAAGAACACAATTAATTTTTTTTTACAAAGTAGTGGTTCAATTGACTCAAAGCCAATAATCTTCAAAACCAAATATATCCAAGAAAGTTCGGAAAAACACCCTCATCAAAATTAGACTGCTATTATTTAGAATTTAATATTCTGTTTTATTTACCTGAACAAATATTTTATATTCATACATTGGCTTGTTTGTTTTATACAGCAGTGGGTCTCAACTGGTTGTGAATATACCATAGTAGGAATACACTGCTAATCTTGGTGGGATACCATGCATTCATAATAATGATTAAGAATTAGCTCTCCCTCATGTCCTATGTTGTCCTGAAAGTGTCATTTGTGCATTTTTTTCTATTACATTTGTGTTTTGCAAGTACCTTAGCTATGAAATTACATTCAACAGTTATTACAATTTCCAGTTCCAATGCAATATTTAAATTTTGTGCTTTCTCCCACAACAGTTACTAGGTAGAAATAAAATGTAATAGAACGAACAGTATAAGAACAGAATGCCTGCCACCATGTGAATATCTTTTACAGAAAACCTGGGCTCTCCCACCCCTATTTCTATGACAGTGAAAACTAGGTTCTCTGACAAATTGATTGGCGAAACATGAAAAACATAAAAGAGTTTTGAGGCACCACCAGGTGGGAGTTGCCACACTGACTCAAACAATTTGCATCTGTCTCATTATCTATACCCTTAAGTTCGGGCACCCATCTACTACTGTGACTGAAAATTTTCCATTGGAAAATGACTATACCTAACAGGGTCTTATGTTGTCACCAAGGAGGTAACTCCCCATTGGCTCAACCAATCACTGTCTCTTCAACTTGAGTCCACGTATAAATGATCACCATATAGTCCCACTCTTAGTTCTGAGGATATGGATTTGATCCACAAAAGTTCACATTAAAAAGGAATAGCAGTTATTCTTTAAGATTCCACAAAGAGTTTGCCTTTATTACTGTTGTTGTTGTTTTGCTTTTTGACGTGCCCATGGGTAAACTGGGCTGCAATTATTAAGTAGCTGATTGGTTTCCATCCAATAAGCGCCTTTGTTGCTCACTCAGTGGCTCAAGTGGCTAAGACGCTGACTGGAAGGCAGGAGGTCAGCAGTTTGATTCCCAAGAACTGCAGGACAGAATGAGCTCCCGTCTTTGTCCCAGCTCCTGCCAACCTGGCAGTTTGAAAGCAAGAAATTGCAAGTTGATAAATAGGGACCACTTCGGTGGGAAGGTAAACAGTGTTCCATGCACTCCGGTGTCTAGTCGTGCCTGCCACATGACCACGGAAACGTCTGCAGAAGCAGACAGCGCTGGCTCTTTGGCTTTGAAACAGAGATGAGCACTGAACCACAGAGTCGGACACAACTGGCTTTCGAGCAAGGGAAGCCTTTACCTCCCAACACAAGGCCAATCCCATGCTCATGCCACCTGTGTGGCCTGAATATAGGATGGTGCTTTGAAGGAGTGGCTCGTGCAAATTACAGAACATTGTTGCACAAAGAAGCCTCCTAATCGCAGCTCGTATTTTTCATATGGAGAAAAACAGGATCCTTAAAGTGGCAATAGGTTGGACCCTTCCTAATGTCAAACTACAAAGAGGATGCCCTCAAAATTACATGGAGAAGAACTGTCATGGGAGATTTAAAGATCCTGAAAATGACATGGGGAGTATGCCAAAGTATTCGCCTAAGATCAAAACCGCATGGAAGGATCTAAGTCTCCGTTTGGTTTTTAAATTGTAGCAACATTAGACTGTGTTTCAAGCCTACCAGAGAGTAAACAAAACAAAAAGCCAAAAAAAAATCACTGTGACAATTTAAAGACCAACTGCTCTATTTTAACATTAGCTTTCCTGGATCAAGTCTGATGAAGTGGACACGATCCACAAAAACTAACATTAAAACACAGCAGTTGGTCTTTAAAGTGCCACAACATGTGTGTTTTTGTTTACTCTCTGGGAAGTTTGTTTTATTTCTTGCCTGATACAACTCCACAGACTAACACAACTCCCGCTCCGAAAACTTATAGAACAAGGGTGCCCAAACTTTTTTGGGCTGCAGGCCAGTCACGTGGTTCACTTGGCCTTCAGGACGTTTGCCGATCTCTGCTTGAGCTTAGGGGTCACAACTTTCAATAGCAGGGATGCCTAAACTATGGCCAGTCACGTGGTTCATGTGGGTGCCCAAACCACGGCTCAGGGTACAGATCCGGGCCCCCGGTGCCGATTCATCTGGCCCACGACGTCCTCGTCACTCCTGGAAGTGGAAGTAAAACACGGCCATACGGAGGCGTTTTACTTCCGGGAGTGACGAGGGCGTCGTGGGGCCAGGTGAATCGGCATCGGGGGGCCGGATCTGGACCCTGAGCCGTGGTTTGGGCACCCATGAACCACGTGACTGGCCATAGTTTAGGCATCTCTGCTATTGAAAGGTGTGACTCCTAAGCTGAAGCAGAGATCGGGAAACGTCCTGAAGGCCTGTTTTTTAACAGCCATGACAGCCAAAGAGGAACCTGCCCTTTCGGAAGGGCCTAAAAACCTGGCTGGCAGGGCAGGTGTGGGGGTCCAGGAACATGGGGTCCCATGTTGGGTGGCTGATATGATGGGACAGCCACCCCTCCCTCACTCTTTTAAACTTTTAAAATCTTTTTTCAACCTTTTAACCTTTTTAAATCTTTTAGATTTTTGTAAATTCATGGTTTAATTCTTTTTTAATTGACTTTTAAGTAATTTATGAACCTCAAGGTTTTAATTTATGAATTTTCTGTAAGCCGCCTAGAGTCAGGTTCGCCTGATTGGGGCGGGATAATAAATCTAAATAAATAAATAAATAAACCTCCGATTACCAAAAACCTGGGGTCAAAAGGTGAGCGCCCTTCTCTCTGGCTTGTGACCTTCCCCCGTGACACCGACCCCAGTGTGGGCTTTGCTGCTGCTAGAGAGGCAGAAAGGGGAAGCAGGTTGAATGGGGAAGCCGTGCTTAGGGTGCAGACAGCCGCAGTCCACCCCTTGGGATGAGACCCGGGGAGTCTCCGGCCAGAAGACGGGCTGGCTCCCCCCTTCTCCCCCCCCCCCGACCTTGCTCACCTTCTTCCCCTTCCGCAGACCGGCCCTCAAGCTCCGCAGGCGATGGGAGGAAGCAGCGACAGCAGCCAAGCAGAGATTGGCAGCCCATGTGACCGCGCTCAGCTGATGGCAGCCCCAGCAAGGAGCCGTGGACGGGTGCCGGGAAGGCTCGGAAAGCGAAGGCGGGGCCAAGTGAAACGGACGCCTGGAGGAATCGAAGGGAGTCGGGGGCCCTTTAAGGGAAAAGGGGAATCCAGGCTCCCGGCGTTACAAGAGCAGGTTATTGCCCAAGGTCTCCTTTGCTGGAAAGCCGGTGGTGCCCGACGCTAGGGGGCGCTGCTCCTCTTCGTTCCACAGCCCAAGAGCCCTTGCTGATCAGCGTCTGCGGGCATTTTCAGCGCTCATGTAACAAGCATGCTCATGTAACAAGCTGTTACCTCTCTCCCCCCCCCCCAAGCGGTACCTGTTTAATAAAGGTAAAGGTTTCCCTTGCTCGAAAGCCAGTCGTATCCGACTCTAGGGGTCAGTGCTCATCTCTGTTTCTAAGCCGAAGAGCCAGCGCTGTCTGCTTCTGCAGACGTTTCCATGGTCATGATGACTAGACACCGGAGCGCACGGAGCGCTGTTACCTTCCCACCGAAGTGGTCCCTATTTATCTACTTGCAATTTCTTGCTTTCGAACTGCTAGGTTGTGGCAGGAGCTGGGACAGAGACGGGAGCTCGTTCCGTCCTGCAGTACTCGGGAATCGAACTGCTGACCTCCTTCCGCCTCCCAGTCAGCGTCTTAGTTGACTTGAGCTACTGCAGTCCTTGCAATTTCTTCCTTTCCAGCTGCTAGGTTGGCAGGAGCTGGGACAGAGACGGGAACTCATTCCGTCCTGCAGTACTCGGGAATCGAACTGCTGACCTTCCGCCTCCCAGTCAGCGTCTTAGTGACTTGAGCTACTGCAGTCCTTGCAATTTCTTCCTTTCCAGCTGCTAGGTTGGCAGGAGCTGGGACAGAGACTGGAGTTCACTCCATTGTGCGATACTCGAGTCTCGAACTGCTGACCTTTTGGTTGTCAGGTTCAGCGTCTTAGCCACTAAGCCGTGGGTTAAAACTTAAAAAAAAAAAAAGGGTTCGCCTTTTTACAGCCATTTCAGCCACAGAAAGAAAAGTTAGGGCAAGTCTTCTGCAGCTCAGTAAGTCAAATTCCCCACCCCACCCCTTGGCCAGATCAAGGTTAAACTGGTGTGGGTTCTTGCCTCCATTTATTTATTTATTTAGATTTATTATCCCGCCCCAATCAGGCAAACCTGACTCTAGGCGGCATACAGAAAATTCATAAATTAACCATGAATTTACAATTTCTCCTGTTTAAGAAATGGTTCCATTGCCCACTGTGATTGGCACCACCCTAACCCTCTCTGGAAAGGCTCCTGGCAGTTTTGGGAGAGGAGAGGGAGGCAAGGGACGGACTGGTCTAGAAAATCTGGATGTGTTCCTCTTGTATGGAAAAGGAGAGGGAGGCCTCACTGCCGGAAAGTGGGAAGGGATTCCCTAGCCACATTTAATTTTATTGCAGCCAAAGAATTCAGACAAACAATTTGCAACGATCTGCTTCGTGTCTAGATTATATTAAAATATATATTAATTGCATCAGTTACAGTTGTGCTGCTTTGCCATGCATGCATTCGTTGATTTGTATATTGCAAAGGAAGTCATGGCAAATAAAAAAAAACTAACATTCACTGAGCTTTCGCAGATTACAGTCCATTTTGTTCAGACATTGGTCCACAAACATTCGCCATGAAATAAGTGTGTTATGCTGGAAGATGCCACAAGCCTGCAGAAAAAGGACTCCCATGTCCACCAGCCCCTGAACCTCTGGGGAGGTTAGAATTGTTCCCCTACATGAAAGGAAAAAAAAGCCATGGGGTCTTAGTATACATTCAAAATCAAGGGTGCAGAAAAAGGGATTTTCTTCCTTTGTGTCCAGGTCAAACTTTAAACTGTCAAAATGAAGCCATCTTCTTGGCTTTGTTGTTGGCCAAACTTAAATCATCATCTGTACATGTTTCTGGTAGTAATTGGCAGACCAGCAAATAAGTCGGATTCTGTATCTCTCCACATTCACACAGTGTGTTGTTGTCCGCCAGCAGCCCCCGGACTTGAGCATGTTGATCTTACATTTACGGACTCCTCAGGGTCCCACAAGTGACATAGGAGAGGTTGAGCTGCAGTAATTGAATTGAATTGAGGTTGAGCTCCTCAGCCATATCCTCCTTTAATGTTATTCTTTCTCCAGTGAGCTCCTTCCTCCTAATTTGGTTTTGCTGTTGCGTATCAAGAGGAGTGTTTCCTAACCTTTGGTTTTTTGACTTCAATTCCCATAAGCCTAAATCAGTTCACCGAAGCACTAATTAGCCAATGTACTGACTTAGGCTTCTGGAAATTGAAGGATGTGGCGTGTAGGAACCACTGTGGGGTGTGGGAACCACTGTTCAAGAGTGGCTCCCAAGCCTTCAGAATGGTTGTTGCGTGTATGAATTAAGAAGCAGGATTGCAAATCATTAATGAGAAAAAATAGTATGTATTCACTAAGATTAAAGTGAGGGTGATTTAAGACCTAGAAGCAAGATCACAATATTCCTTTACTCCAGGGATTCTCAAACTGTGGCCTGAAGGCTGGATGGAACCCACCACCTGCACCACACCATTTGGTAGAGGAAGGGCAAAATGGCCATCCAGCCCCCGAAGCTGTCTGAGGGAGCACGACCCGGCCCCCGGCTTTAAAAGGTTGAGAACTGCTTTGCTCCTTTACTTTTTCATTTGCTGTTTTTTGATACAAATGAGAAAATTCTCTTTTATAATTTTGAAAATACACAGTGCACTTCTGTCATTTGACCTTTTAATATTATTTACCCTAACTAGCTTTTATTTCACTTCTACTGCAGTATCAGCTGTAGGCAAAGAAACAGAATGGAAGATATCTGAAAGTAGGGGAGTAGGCAAAAGGTCAGGATAACATGATATGCTCATATAAATCACAGATAATACTTGACATTAAAAAAGAAGCCAAAGAACAGATGAACCTCAAATCCATGGGTATGCTAGACAGAATGTAAAAGTAGCTTAAAATCAATTTAATTCTTTATTAATTAAATCTTTTCATGACAGCTTGAACAGAAAACATTAGTAAAATTATTAGAAAATACATGCTTAAGAAATTCAAACTCTGAGGCAAATGCAAAAAAGTAGTCTGATAAGGGGATGGAGAAGGAAAACATTTCAAGGAAATCCTCCTTTTAGGTTTTTTGATCATATTCTGTACCTGCCCATGTTGCTAACCACACAAAGTCTTTTCTAGCTTTTGCCTGAACATCTGTGATGCCAGAGTAACTATCTCTTTAGGAGAAGGAACTTTAGCTAGTGAATGGTTGTTCCCCACATTGTATATCATTTTGTGTGAAGTGGAGTGATTAGACTGATTAGTCAAAGAATGTGTAGTGGTTACACTACACAATGATTAGTTAAGGAAAGCTCACCGGAGGTTGGGAACCAGAACCAAAGAATACTTAGAGGTAATTAAATGAGAATTTTTAAAAAATGTATGACTCTGGAGAAATTAGCAAAAATGAAAGAGAATAAAATAATAGATGTTGGAGATGTCAAAAAGAAAAAGGAGCAATGTTTCATATGTGGTGAAATTGTAAAGTAGTAAAGAAATTTTGGAAAGAAAATCATAAAGTTAAATGTACAATACTGTACTTTAAAATAAGCCTGGAAAGAAAACCAGAAATATTTATTTTGTACTTGATAAAGCATACAACAGGAAATTAAAATTATATTATTCATGGTAACAGCAGCAAGGATTCAAATAGCAAAACACTGGAAAGGGAAAGAGGAATTGCTGTTGGACGAATGTTTATTTTCATGGATAAATTGACACTATTATTTAGAGGAGAACTTTTATCAGACTATAGAGAACAGTGGGATATTGTAGAGAGATACATGGAAGAAAGGTAGAGATTAAAATAAGGTCATCAATTCGTAATGGGGTTGGAAATTGTTCAAAAGGAGACTAGTTAGTTTCTTGTAATAATGGTCCAATGATTTAAAGATTACTGTAATGGAAAAACAGGTGGGTAAAATTCTGATAAAACCGAGGTGTGTTTTAAAGAGTCTGATGAATTTGATAAGAGAATGGAAGTGAATGTCTTTTAAGAGTAAGATAGGAGCTCTATATCAAATGAAAAAAATATTTTTATTATTGTTAATAAAAACATTTAAATAAATTTTAAAAAAGAAACTGAATCCTGACAAGATGAAGATCTTGCATGTGTGGGGGGAGGTAAAATTTCCCTAGGTCCATGATGGCGAACCTTTGGCACTCCAGATGTTCTTGGACTTAAATTCCCAGAAGCCCCCGTGAATCCGCATGAATGGGTTTACTGCGATTCATCTGGCCCACGCCGCTGTCATCATTCCTGGAAGCAGAAGTAAAACATGCCCGTACTTTGTGGCTACAGGTGCCTACACGGAGAGAGGTGAGACGGGTATCTACTAGGAACCAAGGCTTCATGGTGTAGCTCTATTCTTCTTCAGCTGCCCTATCAGTTCCGGATATTTGGCTATCATCATGGTGATATTCTTCCTGTTCTTAACTCTTTGGAACAGTTCTCCCAAGGACATGCCACACCAGTCTCTCAGGTTCTTCAGCTATGAAGTCTGTCTACATCCAGGGCTTCTCTTCCCAGGGATCTTTCCTTGCAGAGCAAGTTGGAGTATCCTGTGTTTTATCTTGTTCCTTATGATATGGCCAAGATGTAGCTCTATTTCCATACAACAATCTTCCAATAGAAATACACCAGACCCCCCTCCCTCCTGGATTTTAAGTAAATTGTAAAAACAGCTGTTTAAAGAAGCCTTCAGAAATATACTTCCCTTTTAGGTAGTGACTTAGACCCACTGACATAGCTGCTTTTGCTTTGGATGTTAGTCATCAGCACTTGACTCTTTTTGAGCATTTTTATAATTATTATTTATTTGTATTCATATTTTATCATTTATCGGATGTAAGTGGGGAAGGGGATGTTTGTTTTTGTATGTAAAATCATCCAGAATTGTAGACTTTCACAAAATGGGGTAGTATAAAAACTGAAAAACAAAATACAGATTACTGTATAACATTTATTGTGATGACATTTTTTTGGGAACTAACATCAGTTTTTGATTTGGTATGCTAGCTGCATGAAAGTCACCTGTTAAGAAGACCTGTCACTATGACAGTATGAATTGCTAAACCAAACTTATTTCTCAGACAGTTTGTTGCTTGAGGTTTCCCAGAACATCGAGTACAGATTGTAGAAGGAGGCAAAATATTAAAGCCCTTTTGCAACCCAGGGTCCACCTATTTACATGAATTTTGTCATGTCTAGTTTGGCTACCTGATGTCACTACTCTAATCATGCAATCATGTTGATTCTTATGCAATACAATATAGAAGATGTTCACAAAATATATCAACTCAGTCTCAAAACTGAGCCAACAGGAATTCTACTGTGTATAACAACATCTATGAAAGACTTTTGGCAATACTGTAATTGGATTAATGCAAGCACAGAATGGAGTGAAACTGAAGGGCATCAATTTGTCACAGATACAATTCTGAAAATGTTGCTGACAGGCTGAAATGTTTAAATCATTAATAGTATTTCAGGAATGAATTTGCAACCAAAATTCGGTTTTTACCTTATACTGTTCTGCTCCTAGTATGTTGGGGGCAAAAATGCTAATTACCTTGTGAATGCCCAGAGGGTGCTCTAAGTACTATGGGGTGTTATATTAGTATAATTGCTATTTGCTATTGCTGTTGCTTCCACCTTTAGGCAGGAGAATGATAAATACAAACTATCTGCATAGTACAGTACTGTATCGTTAAATGCAATCATTCTGCTGAAAAGAAGAGATGTCTTCTGTGCAACTGAAGCTAAAACCAAAGGCCTACTGATAATCTTCCTGCAGTCTCTGTACGTGAACACTTCTACAGCTAATAGGGAATTTTCATTTAGACTGGAAGGATTAATTAGAACACCATCTGTTCAATCAATTGACTGCTCTGTGACTGACAAATAACACCGGTCTACAGTGAACTGTGTCATGGTATGCCTAATCCTGTCCGTGAAGGTCTGTGGGTAAAACCCAGTTAATTGTATGATACCTTTTGGTATGTTGGTTTAATTGCAACAACTATATGGAGTTGAGGTATCTTCCTAGAATCTTCTTCAGGGATTCTGCCATAAGAACAAAGGCATTTTCTTCTTCTTTTTGATCAAGGCGTACAGTGGGGAGTTAATCCTTTAACCAGGGCAAAGAATTAATGTCGTGGATCAGAAAAGGACTGGTACACAGAGAACAGCTCATCCTGTTTGCCTTCCCAGCTATAAACATCAAAGGCAAGATCTAACAGTCTTGTAGAGATGCTGTGCACATACTTGCCCCAGTGGTACAAGGAGACGTTGATTTTACTTCTGTTTCTGGAACTAAGGAGTATTTTTAAAAAACCAGTGTCATTTTTCAAAGAAACCTGAGTGTGGAACTGGATTCAGGAATATGCCCTTCTGTGACCTATCAATGTGGAGGCAATATCTATTTTCCTTCAGGACACAAAGCACAAGTATAGAAAACGAAGAAAATGAAGGCACTTCTAAGAACATTCAACTGTTTTTCAAGGTAAGAAAAAGCTCAGAGTACTGTAAAGACTACAGCAAACGCTACTGTGGTTCTGAAAGATCAGCATAGAAGGACAATGTCCACACAGCAATTTTTGGGTGAAGTCATTAGTACAAACTGAATAAAAATCATAATTTGTAAGTGGAGTCCTGTAAAAAAGAAAGTGTGTTTTTGATAAGGACTTTAGTCAGCCAGGAATCTGAGTTTGCCCTGTAAGCTTATTCTTGTTTTTTCAGAGATTCCCCTTGAACACTTCCTTTTTACTTTGTTCAAATATATGCTATTCCCAGTGCCTCTAGACCTGTAGTTCCTTACGTGGGACACATGCCCCACAGGGGGGCAATTTGATTTTTAAGGGGGGCAATTCAAGAATGAGTTATTAACAGTGAATGGCCTTTTAGGCTTCCTCCACATGAATAGCAGTTCACTTTTTGAATAATAAGAATTATATGTCACGGGGCAGGGGTAGGGAATATCAGGATTTTAGAGATGTTTAGGGAGGACATGGCCTAAAAAGGGTTAGGAACCACTGCTCTAGACCAGGAGTTCTCAAGTTTTTAAAGCTGGGGGCCGGGTTGCACTCCCTCAAACAGCTTCAGGAGCTGGAGGGCCGTTTTGCCCTTCCTTCACCACATGGCACTTCCTGGTATGGTGGAGGCGGGGGGGGGCACATGAAATGGTGTCACAGGCCACATCTGGCCCGTGGGCCGCAGGTTGAGAATTGCTGCTCTAGAAGGAGAGGCTTGTAACTGAAGAGCTACTTCCAAGGCAAACAGACACTAAGCTGATGGAGCTAATGAGCCCCTTCAACATATTGGATGTTGCAGTTAAACAGTTCACCAGCTCCTCAGTGGAGGGGCGGGGGGGCTGTTTAATTATTTTTCTCCTAGCCAATCGTTGTAGTGCTAGATCAGATAGGAGAGTAAAAAACATATTTTTCTCCATTTCCTATTGCCAAGTAAAACCTGAGCAGGAGAACTATTTCGTTTGCCCACATGATGAAGAGAGTCACTAGCAACTTTGTCCTATGTGCAAAGGTTGCTTGGGATGTTTTGAAAGTGGGAGCAGGTTAAATGTAATTTAGCCCCTCTTCCATCTTCAAACAACCCTAAAATTAGTGAGCCCATAAGACCCCATAAGGAGCAGCCTGGACATGCCTTCAGTCCTGTTGAATCAGTTTGATTTAGATGTACAGGTGTTGCTTTCACTTCTGGACACACTGCAAATCTAATCTCAGATCTAGAAGCCTGCCTCTTTTGCTTTCTTGGATCATATAGATCATGGGTGGCCAACCTTTTTGTGCGGTGGGCCTGACCACACCCCCAGAACAGCTGAGTGGGCCAGACCACACCTCCAGAAGCAGAAGCGGGTGCATTTATGGCGCACCCCCTTCTGTGCTTATATCAGCCGAGGGGGCATTTGTACACATGCAGGCACGTTTTATGGCTGATGTAAATGCACCTGCTTCTACTTCTAGGTGTGGAGAGACAGTGATGGGCCGGTTGGAATGGCATTGTGGGATGGGTCTGGTGCGCAGGCCATAGGTTGGGAACCGCTAATATAGATTATTAATTGCCTTTGGTCTTTTTGATAGCCTACGTTTCCAGTTCCACCAAGATCCTTGAATGCCTCATGGTCGCCTGGATCTGCTTTTGCTCCTTTACTTCTGTTAATCTTGACCTCTTTTCTTGTTTCCTGATCCTGACCTTACTCTGATTTTCTTTGTTTCTGAATTAATCCTCTGAATTCTTGGCTGGTTTCCATACCTTTCTTCTCCAGTCTCAGTTTTCTTCTTCTTACCAAAACTAAGGCTTTATCCACAACCGCACCACTTAAATCCTATTGTACTTCTGCCTTCTTCCATTAGATAAAATGGAAGTTGTCTTACCTCTATTTCTATCAATAATCTAAATCTCAAAATAAATATGCTAGGCACCATTTAAATATTCATCATGACATTTAGATTAATTCTGTTTCTAGTTTTTCATTGCAAAATGTTAGAGAGGTTGAAAGAGGTCAGTTAAATTTATTCTGCTTCATTGTTATGATTTAATTTGTGTTAGAAAGGTGCATGAAAGTTGTTTTCCTGAAAATCGGGTAAAATTGTTGTGAGAGAGCGAGCGAGCGAGAGCACAACAGCAACCTGTGGTTCTGACAATATTGCTGGACTCTTACCTGCCCAATTTAGCACAGAAAGAGCCTCTTCAAAGATAGTGATATTTTTAAATCACAATTGGGCATACCCTGGTAATGGTAATGTTGTGTTGCTGGCTATTCCTTCTCACACTAGGTCAGGCGACTGTCAGGTGATAGTTCCTTATTTTTATTGTACTTTTCTGTACCTTTGCCAGGTGTGTAATAGCCTTTATTCATAAAGGAACTTGGGAAGTTATTTTTGGTAGGATGATATTCAGACTCTCTTGATGCCAGCCAAAATGCAGGTTCATAGTTGCATTATAACACAGTTTAAGTCTGAAAACTATCCAGATGTGATTGTACCAAAAGCTGTAACTAATTGCCCTACTCCAGAAATCCACCAAATTGCTGAACCTTACTTCCTGTTTTCATGTAAGTATTAACTTGGCTAGGTCCCCAGGAGAAAGATCATTACAAAGAATAGCCATGTTATAAAATATCTGGATCCATTGACCTGCAAAGGCTGACAATTAGGCATGGAACTGGTTTGCAGAATTCACCAGGTGTTTTGCTGAGCGATACAACAGAGACAAATTTACAGAGGAGGTTGAATTTCCTGTGCATGGGTTACCAGTCCATTATATAGCTCTCGAGAAGAAGGAAGAAGTTGCCCCAGTGAAAACTGGAAGTCTCAATTAACCATGGGGTTGGTAGTCTCACTGCCTATTAGTGTCTTTAGATGGTACTATCAAGGAACTTCACATGCTGTGGTTCACTGTGGCAGTTTCCTCCTTCTTAAATATCAAAACCTGCCTGAAGGATTGATTTGATTGATTTATTGGATTTGTATGCCGCCCACTCTGCAGTGCGACTCAGGGTGGCTTACATACACCACAAAGCATCTAATATTACAGCATAATAAAATATAATGAAATACAATATAGTCAATATAAGTAATAGAATACAATACAGAATACAGAATATAATACAATGCAATTGCTATACATGATAAGACATTAGAAAAAACATTGGAAACATAATGTCCTCTGCTGGCCCCACGGCCGGGTGTTGGTGGGGGCCTGGAGGCTGGAGTTCAAAGCTCAATGACATCAACAGAACCCAAAGCTCAATGTCCTCAACAGAGACCAGAGCTCAATGGAGCCTGGAGCTCAACATCGTCAACGGAACCCGGAGCTCAACATCCTCAACGGGCCCTGGAGCTCAACATCCTCAACGGAGCCCAGAGCTCAACGTCCTGCTAGAGCCCGGTGGTTGGCAGCAGCTCCCTGTCCTCCCCCGGCTATGGGAGGGGTCCAGAGTCAGCTGTGGTAAAGGTCTCTGGCCACCCGTGAAGCCCAGTTACTTTTCTCTCTTCCCTGGCCAAAGGAGGGGTCCAGAGTCAGTTGTGGCAGCTGTAATGGTGAACCATTTAGAGACTAAGTGCCCAAGGAGGAGGAGGAGGCGCACAGGCAGGCACCACAGGTGCCCACACACCCATGTGACATTGCTGGCGTGCCTCCGGCAAAGTCACTTTGGTGCCCCCCATGGGTGCTCCTGGCCCCTAGGAGGGGTGGGTGGTGGGGGTCTCACCTTGCCCTGCCGCCAGGTGGAGTGGGAGTGACCTTCCCCTCGATAGCATGTGTGCCAATAGAGAGGCCAATAGAGAGGCCACTGCGTGGCACCTCTGGCACACATGCCATAGGTTTGCCACCACTGCTGTAGGGGCTAATATCAGATAAAAGCATGTAAAGCTAGCAAAATTCTGAGTATTTGTAAAGGAACATTAAATCCTGATAGATCAAAGTGGTCTTTCCATCCTGAGCCTTTGAATCCGAGTTGTTCCTGTACTGAAACAGGTATTTGTGTGCATACCTGTTTGGCCTTATCCACAAACATCCTGGATGAGCACTGTTTTTCCAGTTACCAAATTTACCTTCATTAGCAACACTCAACATTTCAACGTTAATACCTAGAAGATCATCATTTATTGCCCAGTATATGAAAGATTAGGGGAATGTTGACCTAAACCACCAAAATAACATTTTCACAATCTGGAGGAGGGGAAGATAATTAAGACTAGCAATTACTGACCTGTCCACCCATTAGAAATGGGCCTGTGAAATATCAAACATCAATTCTCAATACAGCTTGTGATCCCAGACACCACAAGGGATACTTCAAGCTTATTCAATGCAAAGGGTATAGATCATTTCCTGAAAGAAGCAATTAATGAAGATATACAGAGCCTTTCACTTTCCTTTCAGTTCTATTTCCTTCCTGTCAACTCAGGCTACATTAAAGATTAATGCTAATGATTTGAAACATCCAATTAACAAGCTGTGCTTTCCTTGCCAATTGTTTTGACTCTATGCAATGGACAAAAAAATTGATACTTAAAATATAATATCTGTCTTGTTTGCTATGAAGCTCTTGTAGGGTTTAGTAAATATTAACTTGGCTGTGTCCCCAGAAGAAGGATCAGTATGAGGAACAGTCATGTGCCTGAATGCCAGTCCCGTTCATTGAGAATGAACTGTTATTCTGTTTACTATATTAATAGTTTACAGATGGAATTGGAATCCTACAATCATTACAGACAGTCTTCAAATATTTTTATTTCCTTTTTTAAACCACACCTTTCAAATAGGCACAGCAAGCCTGGTCCCATCCAGATGGAATCTCTAATTCCCACCATCCCCAGCCAGCATAACAATGTTGGTTGGAGATAAGGACATTGTAATTCAACACATTTGAATCATCAGATGGAGAAAAGCTGTTGGAAAAGCTTTATTTACTTACCACCTATCAAATGTTTAGCCATACTCTTGAGTCTGCTTCCAGAGGTCTGTCCTTCTCCTCCCTCTTCATTGTCTGTCTGATTTCTCTCTCTGTGTGTGTCTCCTCTCTCTATCAGTCCTCTCTCATTTTTCCCATGCTGTGTTTGCCCTGCTTCTATGTTTGTACAATTTAAATCTCAGGAAAAACCAAAATTGCCATCTACTATCTTGCCTATAAGTAAACCTCACACATCTTACTCATTAGTTTTTGGAGTACAGTAATACCTCCAATAACGTTTACCTTGGATAACGCTAAAACCGCATAACGTTGAGTAATGGGGGGGGGGGGAGAGAATTGCATCAAATAACGTTAAGATCCTATGGGATGCATCGGATAACAACCGCTAAAGCCTGTGCAGTTACAATGTATCTCTATGGAGCTTTAACATTATCCGATGCATCCCATAGGATTTTAACATGCATTGGATAACACTAAAAATTGGATAACACCAAGACTTGTGGAACCAAGTCTTAGCGTTATCCAAGGTTTTACTGTACTGGCAAGAAGTTTGGGCAATGGCTATGACTAAACTTCATTGAACATGTGCTGCCAGATGTTCTTACGTAATGATAGGACCTTCTGGAAGTTGCTATGTCATAGGGTGCCACAAGTGAGAAGTGACTTGACAATACATTGCTGCAAGAATCTCTCTTTAAGGTGACACAAAGCTCTTCCTTATGGTTACAGTTTAGCTGAAAGCAATGGAATTTATAAATAAACAGGATACTCAAAAAAATGAGGGGGAAAGTTGTTTCTTTCATTCAACATATAAGACTTAAAGGTTGACCTGTAGAATCAGAGTGAACCCACAAAGTTCACTTGCATACCAAACAACTCTTCTGTGTTTACTTACATTATCATGAGTGTTCACATAAAGGATGTCATGGAAACAAACCCCAAGGTCATTTAACCCTGACCTTCCAAAAATACTGTATCTCAGAAGGCAGTCGTAGTCTTTGCTGGCACAATGTCCAAGCCAACAGTGACACCTGCTGGAACATTTTAACTTAATATTCCAAAATGCCATTGAATCATTGATTTCAGTTACACAGCTAACAATGAAATCTTGAGTACAGTATATATATCATTCCATAGCACTTATTGCACGCTCTGAGTGGTTCACAAGTTTATTCCCTCCCCCAACATGCTGGTACTTATTTTACTGACTTCAGAAGGATGGAGGGCTGAGTCAGCCTGGATCTCTGTCAGAATCGATGAGATTCAAAAGGTTCACCCCAGTTCACCAGAACCAGTAGTAGAAATTCCGACTGCCCCAGCCCATCCAAGTTTTGAAATAAAGTACAATAATACCCCGGATAACATTAAAACTTGTTTCCACAAGTCTTAACGTTATGCGATTTTTAACTCTGTGATATATGCATCACACAACGTTTAAATCCTATGAAACACATGTTAAAGTCCATATAGATACATTGTAAATGGCACAGACTTCAGTGAACATTGTGTGATATGTCCCATAGGGTTTTAACATTGTGCAGTGCAATTTTTCCCCCAGATTCCTTAACGTTATGCGGTTTTAACGTCGTGTGGTAAAAACATCTGGGGTATTACTGTAGTCCTGATTTGAGTGCAACACAGGGCTAATCTCCTGGCCACACCCACCATACCACACCCAAAGAGTAGGTAGTAACAAATTTTGAATCCCACCACTGGTCAGGATTGAACTCACAATGTTCTGCCTACAGTACAGCAGCTTAACCACTGCATTACCAGGGCTCTTCAGTAAGGTAATGATACAAAAACTGCAGTTTTGTTGTTGTTAATTTGGGCTTGTATGCCGCCCACTCGCAGATGTGACTCTGCAGCTAACAACAATATCACATCCAATACAATATAAGGACAGAGGTGCTTGGCGGGCAATGGTCCATGGGGTCGCAAAGGGTCAGAATCGACTGTTTGACTGAACAACAGCAACAACAAACATACACTAGAAAACAAGATACAATTAGCAGAAAACAATTAGCATTCAGGAATAAAAGTCACCTAAGTCAAAACATCCCCCTCCACCACAGCTCAACCCAGGACAAGCCCGCCATGTCCAATGCCAACCTGGCCATAGCTGGGGCGGCGATGGAGCTGGTGCTGCTGCTGCTGCCACAGCCACCGGAGGTCTTGCAAAGTGGTGGCCACAGTCCTCTCTCGCAGCCCTCCCTCCACGGCTGTAGGGCTTTTCAACCTCCAGCCAAAGAATCTTATTGAACCTTCAAAAATACTCAAAGAAATTACCCACGGCTAGCTAAAACTGCCAAATAAAACTCATCAGTGTTTAAGACTCTGTTGTTTTTGCTGTGATAGACTAACACAGCTATGCAGAGACTGAAATCAAGGCATAGCTTCCTCAAAACGTCTGCCCTCCCAAACAACCAGCCCCCACAAACTGCCCTAGAACTATGAAAGGCAAGTAAGGAGCTACCAGTTAACTGGGCAGAACCACATAACTCTCTACTGCCTGGCCATGGTCTATGTGAAAAGCTTTAAACAAACTGTGTGCCAGGGTAGGAAAATCACGGGCTAATCTGAGAAAATGAGGTTTCCCTGCAGATGACAGCCTGTGTGAATGTGGAGAAGAACAAACTATCTCCCATATGGTACAATGCACATGATGACCCTCAACATGCACTTAGGAGGACCTTGTGTTGGCAAGAGGAAATGCTGTTGATGTGGTCTGATATTGGGCGGATGTCATCTAGCCCTTTTAATTCTACTTTGGTTTAGATGTGCTAATTTTAGCTTTGTATATTATTATATGCTGGTGGTGTGTCTGACATAAATAAATAAAGAAATCTATTGTTGTGCCATCAACTTCTTTCCAACTTATGCTGTCCATAAGAATTAATGGTTTCTAAGAGGTCCTGTTATTAACAGCCCTAATCAAGTTTTATTAAGCAAAGGCTATGATCAGGATACCAATAGCTTTTCATGACCCACATAGCCAAAGACTTTACTTTAATCTATTAAGCAAAGAGTGATTTTCTTTTGAAATTGTTTGGCATAGTCCAGTAGCCAATGTAAAATCACAAGAAAATCTCTAATATTGCTTTCTTCTCTTAATTTAGTTTGAGTATCAAGCATTTCTTGATACTATATATTTTTCAAAAAAGAAGCAGCAGCTCATTTAGACTAAATGAACTCAATGACAGAAGCAATGAATTGGGCCAATTTAAAAGAGATTCAACCCTCGTTTCCATTTATATCAAAGCTAAAGGTTACTTAACCTCAAATTGTGAGCACTGCTTTGCTTGCAATGGCAATTAACGTGACAGTCCTATAGTTATTACACTCTTTGGCAACCTCTTTCTTGGGGATTGCAATGTATTCAGTCCCTATAGATTCAAATAGTTCTATTGTTATCTCATTTACTCTCATTTCTCTTTTTAAAACTCTAGGTTCTTCACCACTTGTTTCTTCTTCAAAAGCATATGACATCCTCAGTAGAATACTTCCACCTTTTCTTTATTTATTCTGCTCAGATAACACATTCCCCGTTGAACTTTCAGCAACTTAAAATAAGTTAAGCATGGTGACAAACTGGCAGTGAATAGAATTGATGTACAATGACATTGCTTTTACCACTCTTTTGGAGGGGCTGCATGTTGTACCAATCATCCACACCAGGTAGATATATCTAGTGCACATGTGATAAAGGTCAGATCTCTCTTTTGCTGAGACCTTCACCAGCTAAATCTAGTTGCCTTCAAGGGACAGCATCCATATCAAAGAGTACTGTATCTTCAAGCTGTGAAGCTGATTAATCAAAGGAAAGGCTAAGCATCTGTCATGGTAGAGCCTACCATGGGCTCACAAGTTACACCAAATGTAATTAAAAGTCCATATGTTAGGCTTTGTTGTTTCTCTTTGCTGGACTCTAGCTCCCTGTTGCCAGGCAGAATACATAAAGGATACAGGGAGGTATCTGATTGGCTCACGTAAAGGAGGTAAGGCATGAGGGGGATGGATAGGTATAAAAAGGAGAGAGGGGGTGTTTTAAGAAAGAGAAGGAGAGAGAGAGAAAGGAAAAGGGAGATAGTCAGGGAGAGAACTGGCTTAGAAAAAGTTTTCAGAGAGGAAAACTTTCTGAGGTAATTCTCAGAGTGAAGCTGAGGAAAACCTGAGGAGAATCTAAAGTGATTCTGAGGTAAATTCTCAGAGTGAAGCTGAGAAGAAACATTCTAAGGTGGATCTAATGTGATTCTGGGGTAAATTCTCAGAGTGAAGCTGAGGGAAACATTCTGAAGTAAATATTAAGTGATTCTGAGGTAATTCTCAGAAGAAGAATAAAGGAAGGAAATCCTGCTCTCTCAGAAGATTTAGAATAAGTTAGAGAGATTATTTTATGTTGTGGGGAAACCTAGGTATTGATTTTTCTGAATCTTTTTGAGTAGTGATGTATTTAGTACAGTATTTAGTTACCTATTTTGTGAACAATGTACAGTATCTTTAATATCCTTTATGAGAAATAAACTTCAATTCTTTTAATAAATTGTTGTTTATTTAAGGGAGGGGAGCAGAGTAAAGCCAGCTTAAGCCAGGAGAGGGCACACTGCTACTATTCTCTCCTTTTAAATACTTTTTAGGGATCACTTTTGGAGTGGATCTTCCAGGTTGCAGCAAAAGGTAATATTTTGCTGGACCAGCACTCCATGGAAAACTGCTCGTAATCCCAGTAGTCCCAAACTGGAGCTGCCTGTGTATGAGAGGCTCAGGAGGGGACAAGGAGAGGACTGAGGCAGAGGGAGTTAGTGCCAGGTCACATTAAGGTAACATAGGTCACGTGTCCAGAAGGAGTCACTGACACCATCCTCCACTTTGATCATCAGGATCCGCTTGCAAGGGAGAGGAAGTCTATGTTCCCATATCCAGTGCCTCCCCGGGAAGTAGTGTGTGGCATGATACCAAATGTATTAGGGACAATTGTACAAAGACCAGCTAGCAGAAGGCTGTCAACCTCCTTATGAACTGTATCCAGCTATCTTGGCTTGAAATAGATTGATGTTTCCTTATCATAACGTACTGTTTATTTAATTAACTCACCTAGTTGCCAGCATAACTGTATTATCAGCAATGGTTTGGTCAGTGGCCTGTATTAATATTTGTCAACTCCTGTCGCTTCCGTAACTATTTGTGATCTCTCTCTATATATATATACCCTCCCATCACATACTATAACAGTGATGGTAAACCTTGGCACTCCAGCTGTCCTTGAACTTCAATTCCCAGAAGCCCAAGTCCCTGTGTGTATGCACAGTAAAACCATTCGTGTGGATTCACAGGGATTTGGGATTCTGGGAATTGAAGTCCAAGAAGAGCTGTAGTGCCAAGGTTCGCCATCATGGTACTATAATATTGCTCCAACATGGAGCTGTTGAGGGTTGCTTTTAGTTACAGCCTTGACACATTGTGAATGCTGGAGCACCCAAACCTCCCCCCAAGTGCTCCTTTTTGAATCCTGGTCAGGGGAAGTTCTACTATTTTGGTGTGTTCACTTACCCTTTCATAGTGAGTGTGGTTGATGAGAATGAGCTAAAAGTGTGTTGATGAAAATGAGCTAAAAGTGATCCCTGCAGCTGTCAAATGGCTACTTCTTTGTGTAAACATCCAGTATGCTGAAGGGGTTAGCAAGCCCCCTTCAGCATATCAGAAAGTTATTAATTTTTGTGGTACTTTTTAGAAATCCTTGCATTGGATCTGTCCATTGAAGTTAATTTTTTTTCTTTGCCTGCATCTACTGCAAATGAAAATCAGTCAGTTTCATCTTTGTCAAGTTTCACTCTGTGAGGGTTAGCAATAGACACATTGGCTAAGAAAAAATACTTAAACAGATTCATTGTTCTAGCAATCATCTCTAAAACATTTCTCAAAAAAATATTGTATTTCCATTGATCATCTGTGGACAATCAAGGGAAGTGTTCAATTACTCAAAGCCTTGGTTTCCATTCAAATGACACATTGCTCCTCTCCCTGGACAGTTACCAATATTTCCCCAGGTATTCCACCTGATCAGTCTGGACATGTGCTATGTTGTTCTTCTGTGTCTAGGCCAGACATGAAACTGCCAGACTGAAGGCACCCTTCGGTGAGTTCATTCTGCAGTTTCCCTCGACTGACCTAGTGTGAGAAAGATTAGATGACAACACAAAGTTGACATTACCAGGGCACACCCGGTTGTGGTTCAAAAATACCACAATCTTCGAGGATGCTCTTTCGTTATGTGATTCTTTACATTTCCCTCTTGCAACATCTGTAGTTTGCTCCATTACCAGCACGTGCCATCACTGGGAATGGACCGAAATCAAACTTGGAACTGTCAAAGATGCCAAGGCTCCTTCCCCTGTTACTTTCCAGTATCGTGACATGGCTTAATAAGTGAGACGCTTCAGGATATTGCCAAATTCAACATTTACCTTTTTAAAAAATGTTTTGCATTTGTTAGACCAGAGGTGCCCAAACTATTGCCCATGGACTGGGTCTGGCCCACAAGCCAGATTGCCAACCAACACCGAAAATGTTCCGACATCGCCAGAAGTGCCGAAAATCGGCACATTTTTGCACCAAAATGTGGCGAAAACATGCCAGGAAAAAAAGGTGTGAAAATGCTCCCCCAATGCTCCCACCTTCAAGGGAAGTATTGGAGGAAGGGGAAATGTTCAGAAATGTGGTGCAATTTCACACACTGCCACCAGTGGGAGGAACCACATGACCAGCCCGCAGAGCTGTCTGAGGGGGCAATGTCAGGCCCTTGGCGGGAAAAGTTTCAACATGCCTGTAGTAGGCCATTGCTGAAGCTCATATTAAACTTAAAGGGGGAAAACCCATTTTTCTTGCATTATATGACTTCCCAGTCAAAAACTTGGCTGTTGGCAGTTTCTTGATTGGCACTGCAGACAAGGCAAAAGAATGTTTTAATTAGTCTAAGTGATTCAGTGCATCGGCTTATCAGTGATGGTCTAACAGATACAAAATAATAATAATTCCATTTCCTCTGCTCCTTCACAGAGAAACAAGGGAAGAATTTGCCAATACAGTATCTTGAAAGTGTCTAGTTTATACAGCCATTTCACAGTACCGGAAATTGGCAGGAGAAGGAGCCAGACTAAATAAATTTAAATTTTTGAAGTGGTAGCCATGTTCGTCTGTGTAAGCATAGAGTATTACATTTTTTGGACCAGCTAAGCTGAGAAATAATAGCAATTTTTAAAATAAAATAGACATGATATGAAGACAATAGCCAGTGCAAAAAACACACAATTAATAAACACACTTGTTTAATAAAACAAGTATCTAGTGCATAGCAGTAGTGACAACAATTGTAGGTCACCAGAGAAATGTCACAAAGGTTACTTCCAACTGTATCTGATGTCCATAACATTAAAAAAAATCCTCAGCTTAAGGCTTCTATATGTCTGTGGTTATGTTTATGTTGTTATTCATCTGCCCTCCATAGAAAGAAGGTATTTTTTAAAAAAATACCCTTTAGAATAAAAGTTCATGAAACTTGGTGACATTCATATACTTCATTATTGGCTTTTAGGAAAGGTGTGAAAACTTGGCTGGCAGGTATGGTGTAGGGTCATGTTGGCTTATTGACCCCTCCTCGCTGGCTTATTTAACATCTTATTTAACACCTTATACTTACCCTCTCTCTCTTTTACTCTTTTACTCCTTTACTTAAAGGAATGAGAAGTTGTTTTAAATGGTTTTAAATTGTTTGTAGAGTTTTAACTGTGTGTTGTATGTTTGTTGATTGGTTGTAATCTGCCCTGAGTTGCCTGTGCGAGTAGGGCGGAATATAAATTCAAATAAATAAATAAATAAAAATTAGTAAATCTGTTAGTTAATTATCTTATTTCATTTTTTTATTGTTTGCCTTCTTCATTCCAAACCTTTTTATCTGCGAAAGGAAAACATGAAACAAGAAGGGAAAAAACTCACTTGTTTGAGCAAATGTCTTAGCAGACAAAATTTAATTGACAGTTTGGAATGTCCTATTAATGTTTCAAGCGGCAGATGAAATTTCACTTGCTAAAGTGTCTTTTCTGAGAGACTTCCTGCCGTTTATCAAAGCATCTGAGAGCTGCCATACTTGTCTCTTTGCAAGTTATTTTCCAGGAGCAATTCATTTTGCATTAAAAAGACAGCCTGGAGAGAAAGAAAATCAGGTGATAGGCTTTAATTTCTAAGAAAAGATGCCACTAAATTCAAATTCTCCTTCAAACCTTCCAGAGACAACCAAGCAGTTGTATAATGAGAAGCGATGGCTTTCCTTTGTTCTCTTGTATACAAGTCACCCTTTGAGTGAATGCATTGTGCACCTCAAGACATAGGAACTCAACATAGGAAGGCCAACATAGGGATTGACGTCTACAGATAACTCTGGGTGTAACATATTCTATCTACTTTTTCTCACTGCCTTTTCTAAACTTTTAATTTTTAATACCCATACAACATCGGCAAGCCAAAAGATGTACCCTAGGTATTACCAGGGCAGGAGACAAGTTAATATTGGACATGCTATTATCTCATTGTTGGTTTCATTATCATATATTCCCACCATATTCACCAAAAAATTAGTCCTCTCTTAAGTAGATGACTTTGACATAATTGCTAATCTTAAATATCCTGGTATAATAGACTAAATAGTGTTGGGTTTCGAGTTAGGAGCCCTCACTGAGCTATAAAGTTCACTTATTGACTTTGGCTTATTTTACCAGTATCCACATCTACCTTGTAGCTTTTGGCATGATATGCCATTTGTTTTCTTATTTTACTCCAGCTCACAGAATTTTCCAAAAATTTCCTAGGGAGAATTTTGGGAGCTCCTGTCTACAGGCACACACCAACAGACAGTAAAAAGCTTATGTAAAAAGTCAGTTCCGTAGGCTTTTGCTTCAATTGGTTTTTTATGTAAGCAAACCCATAGGAAAAATTATTATTTTACATAACTCGAAGCAAACCCATAGGAAAAATGAATTTTTATGTAAATCAAAGCAAACCCATCGAGAAATGGATTTTTACACAACTCAAAGCAAACCCATAAAATTATTTTTTATGTAACTCGAAGCAAACCCATAGGAAATAGTGTTGTGTACGTTTATGTAAATCGGGACATTTATGTAAATCGGGACATGGTTTTAGCACAAAATCATTATCTAAGTCAAATTTTATGTAACTTGGGGCATATGTAATTTGGGGTTTTACTGTACTCTTATAATTTACCGGCATGGAAGAAGACCTAACTTCCACACGCTCTCAGACCTACTTCCTGTACAAGATGGAAACTGTCCCTCTGGTTCCTGTGAAGTTCATTTCCTTGTGAGCTATAGTCTTGGTGTCTATTAGCTTTTATATAAAGGCCCTCCAATGAACTATGCCTTTCACAAAGCCCTATGTCTCTCTCAGGCCATGTTCCAGGTGAAAGAAATATATCTATTTGTAAGTGTGTGTCTATGGTCAGGAACTTCCAAGATTCAGCTTGAATCCCAAAAATGGTATACCCCAAGAATGTAAAAGAGGAGAGCTTCATCCTTTCCTTGGTATGCTGCCTGAAGTAAGCCAGCATATAAATATGACACAGTATACTACACAGACTTAAAATCTAGCCACTTAGATCATTCTTCTGATGTACGTATGTCATCTTGCATAGATCAGACTTGCTGAGCTTTCCTTGGTAATATTTCTTTTGTGTTTCTCTCCCTTTCCTTCCCTCTTTGTGACCTTTCCGGCTCTTTTGCAATTCTCCAGATTCTCCATTTCCTCTCCAACCTTCTCCCCAGTTTCCCTTTCTTCCCCAGGTCATTCTTGCAGCCTGTACCTTACCATCCACTCCTCCCAACTCTGCCAGCTGCCCCTTTCTCTAAGATCTCACCCTTCCGAACAGGGACTCGGCTCTGGAAGGAAGCGGCCACACTGGCTCCGCTTGACGCCTTCCTAGGAGGCCTCTTGGCAGAGCTGGCCTTACGCAGCTGCATCTCCTCGGAGGCTCTAAGTTGCTCTAAATGTAAAGAAGCAGCATTCATGAAACAAGGGACTTTCCCCAAGCAACCCGGTGATGTGAGTACCACTTCTACGGATAGAGAGAAATTCCTCTAGGGAATTCATCTGATTTTCCTCTTCGTGAAAGAGGCTGTGTGCAGCAGCTTGTTTCTAAGCGGAAAATCACCAGGGCACAAGTCTGGCTAATTGATTTATTTTTGCAGGTATTTTTTTAGCAGCATGTGTTCCAAAGTTGTCTGGAAAGCCAACAGTGATGGTGAAACATAGTTATAAACAATAGAACGTAAAGCAGAGCATAAAGTGAATGTGTCTATAACAATAACACCTGTCAGCAATGCTAAAAATTAAACATAAAGTGGCTTTAGAATCTGAGTATAAGCTATTTGGGGAAATTAAAAGGTAATGGGTCAGTAGTTCTTCTTTCATGTCCTGGTCAAACCCTGGACTGCCAAAATGAAGCCACTTTCTTTGCTCTGTTGTAAGATCAAGGCAGAGTACTCTGGGGAGAGATGTTTGAGTCAGGGCCTTGTCATTTCAGTTCAGTTCAACCATTATTGTACATAGCCATAGACCTTTGCAAAACGAAACATGACTTAAAATATATCATAAAATTATCTCGTAAAACCAGGTATAAAATAGCCACTAAAACAACGCCAATTCTTTTGACATCTTATTGAAAACTACAGTACAGTATTTGATAACATGGTGACTTTTGATAAAATAGGATTGCAGTTTCTTAGCTGCCAGAGCAAATTGGGTTATGTCGTATTTAATATAAACTTGATTGTTATTCAGTAGATTGATCGGTATTTCTGCTGGTGTACACTTAGAACTGAATGATCGAAGTCAAAATCTTTCTCTTGGGTCAGTATACAGAGGACAGATCAGTAAGTAATGGATGATGTCTTCAATCTGATTATATCCATAAATGCATAGATGTTCCTCTACAGCAAGTGCTTCCCAACCTTTGGTTTTTGGATGTCAATTCCCAGAAGCCTAAGTTAATGCCCCAAAGTACTGATCAGCCAATGTACTGACTTAGGCTTCTGGGAATTGAAGTCCCACCATGGGGCATGAGCCCCACATTGGGAACCATTCAGTGGTGGGATGTCAAAAAATTTACTACCCCACCGTGACGTCATCACAGTGTGGGTGGAGCTAATGTCATGATGTCATGGGTGGGGCCAAAGAAAAAAACTAAAAATAAATAAAATAATAAAATAAAATAAAAATAAGCGCACATACATACACACACCTCAGCCAGCCCACCCACAACACAAATCCGTAAATAAATTAAATAAATAAATAAATAAAATACATTAAAATACACCCACCCACCCAAACCGGCTGCCAGGCCTTTTTAGGAACCATGGTAGTACATCAATATAGGTAAAGGTATTAAATACACATTAAAATACACACAGACACACCACATCCAAAGGTGAGTCATTTACCCTGGGGAGCAGGCTATAGGGAGCTTCAGGCTAGCAGCTTCTCTTCCTCCTCCCTGCTTGGGAGGACAGCAAGTAGGCCGTGCATACGCGCCAAGCACTGTAGGCGTGCATGCACACCATGTGCTTGGCGCACATGCGCAGTGGGGGAACCAGTGAAAAGGTAAGCCCCAAAGGTGGTTCCCCCCAAAATCTGCTACCATTTCTCCAGGACACTGGGGAAAGTTGCTACCAGTTCTGGAGAACTGGTGAGAACCTGTTACATCCCATCACTGGAACCACTGCTCTACAGGAACCCCTTTGTATCTTCCTTCCCCATTTGTAGAGGGCATCTTTGGAACTTAAGTTCCATTAAAATTCTATTGAATTGTGGAAAGGTCAATGCCTCCAAATAATGTGGTCTCACATAATTATCTTGAAGTTGGGGTTACCAGTCAGAAAGTTGGGCCCCAACTATAGCATCCATGGCTTGACAAGTATCTACTTCAAAAATCCATTTCATAAGAGCTAGGGGATTAAAACTAAGAAACTTGTGCAACATGGGACTGCAATCCTTTAATTAACCATAACAGAACTATGTAAGCCCTGTTCAGCCAACCTCCTTATGGCCTCAGATAAGGCTCCAGCCTTATAAACAGCAAATGATAAAGCAAATTTATAGTGTTAATTTGTTTGGGTTGGGAGGCTATAAAGTAAAAATAGGCTGGGAACAGCAAGCCGTGCTGTCTCTTTCCTCAGCTGGGAATCAGAGCCTTGTTTGTAGCAGGAACTGGAGCTTGGAACTCAGTCACTGAAGTAGGTAGGCTGGCCCCTCCCCACTGATATCAATCTGTATTATTCCGAAAGAATTTAAGACTTTAAAACTGGCTTAAAATTGTGTTTTTAATATATCTTTAAATGGTTTAAGTCTATTTTATCAGACTGCGCTGGGATTCCTAGTGAGCAGAAACATGATGAATAAGTGTCTTTAATAATAATTGATAAATAATTCAACCATGGAGTGTCATTGCCAAAGGGCCTGCTTGCCACTAGACATCCGCTCTGAGAGCAAGGAATAGTGGATATCTGTTCCTTACTCTAAAATGTCTACATTGCTCATAGGCAGATAGAGAGAGGACCATCTATTCCACAATTCTGTTCCCAACATCTATCCAGGGCGGGGGGGGGGGTGTTTCTAAGAGATGTTTTAATAGACTTAACACCACTTCCCTGTACACCAGTACCTCGGATAACGATGAGACTTGGTTCCACAAGTCTCATTATTATCCGGTTTTTAACGTTGTGCGATGCATTGATCGCACAACGTTAAAAAAAGCCCTGTTCCCTTTCCAAAGAGGAAAGGGAAGAGGGGGGCAATCAGCCTGCCTCTTTGTAAAGGGATTCCCCGTCGGCTTCCCTAGCCACCTGCCCCTGCCTCCGCAGCTACAGGGTGGCTAGAGAAGCTGACAGGAGAGCCCCCCATCAGCTTTCCAGCCACACCGCCCCTGCCTCCACAGCTGTGGGGTGGCTGGGGAAGCCGATGGGGGAGCCCCCTCGTCAGCTTTCTAACCACCTCACCCCTGCCTCTGCAGCTTCAGGGTGGTTGGGAAGCTGAACGGGGAATCCCCATTCAGCTTTCCAGCCACCCTGCTGTGACTGCTACAAAAGACAACAGCTAACAGATCATTATCCAATGCAAATTTTTAAAAGAAATTTTGCATCATTATCCGATTCTAGCTTTATCTCGACAAAAGAGAGGCCAAGAGGGCTTTCCTCTCGCTTCTCATTCCGGCTTGGGGGGGGGGGATGAAGGTGGGGGTCCCAGCCACAGGTCCCTGGGTGTGAGATGCCAGGTGGGCAGGGCAGGGTCCCCCAGGGACGGCTCAGGTGCTCAACATATGTGTGTGTGTGTGTGTGTAGAATTTGAGAAGGGGTGATGGGTCTCCTCTAGAGTCATGGGGCTCCTGGACTGCTGAGGCTGCCTGGCTGAGCCTACACACACCCCCACCCCCTGGTGTCCCCCTTTCCCATTGCGAGCCCTCCAGTGCTGGGAGAACCGCCAGCCTCCCTGGCCTGAACCAACACAAGTGGCCCTCCTAATCCCAAATGCTGGAGTGCCCTCACTTCTTCCCCCCTCTTGTATTGCGTGAGGGTGCCCCTCCCCCAGAACGTGTCCTCCTGCCCCTCCCGATCTATCTGGAGCTCACTCTGCTCAACTAAAGCTAGCCTCGGTTCACCCCAACCACCACAGGAGCAATTGGGGGTGGGGGTGAAGGTGAAGAGAAGCATCAGAGAACTATGACAAGAGCACCACGCAGTGGCTGGCGGGGCAGGTGTGGGGTTTGGATCAGACCTCTCCCTCCCTCTCTCAATGTATGAATGAATTTTTTAATCTTTTAACTTTGCTTAGTTTTAATATTTTAATATTAATTTTTAAACTGGCTTTTATATTGTGTTTTTATGTCTCTTTTGAAACCTTTGTTAGCCGCCCTGAGTCTCTTTGAGGAGGGCAGCATAGAAGTCTGGTCAAATAAAAAAAAATAAAAAAAAATCTGATGCAGCCGTTATCCGAGGTATTACTGTATACATCTTTTGACTCAGAAATCTTCTTGCATCTGAATCACTTATATTATTATTTTTTAATATGAATCGGATTGAAACCACACTTTTGGGCAGTTTCTCAATTGGCATTGAACTCAGGACAAATAATGTTTTTAAAAATAATCTACGTGATTCAGCTTAATGGTTTAGCAAAGTAAAAAAACCAGACAAATGGGCATTTTCATATAAGTAGAAAGAAAAGGGGGGATGGTATATGACTCTGGAATGGTTAAGTTATTATTATGCTGGAGACACAAGAAAAAGACAGGGATCTATCTCCATTTATGGTGGTATTCTATGATGGTTAAGAAAATATGGAAGAAAGTTTTTGACAAAATCAATAAAATATTGTCTATAAAATTAGAGATGTGTCCCAAAATAACTATATTAATGGATTCTGGAAATAATTGCTAAGAAATAAGAATGAAATGATTATTGTAATAGTAACAGCTATGAGATTACTTATTGTTAAAAGATGGAAAGTAGAGCTGGATGACTGATAATGATTGCCTTGGAATATAGCAATAAAGTATAGAATGACATCTGAATTAAAGTTAAAGAAAGAACTAACAAAAAGAAATGATTTTAGAAAGATTTGGAGAGAATTTATTGGCTACGTCCTAGTTAAAGTAAGAGGAATAAGACAACGACAAGAATATACAACTTTCTGGAAAGAGGGAACAAATATATAAAATTAATGTTGTATATTAATATTAAACCTGGGTTCACAACCTATGTCCCTCAGGCCAGACTCAGCCCACCGCCATTTCATCCAGCCCATTGCTGCCTCTGCTGCACCCGGAAGTGGAAGCGGGTACATTTACACCAACTGTAAAATGCACCCATGCATGTACAAATGTGCCTGTGGCTGTCGTAAAAGCAATAGTGGGTGTATTTATGACAGCTGTAAATGTGCCTGCTTCTGTTTCCTGGGAGTGTGGTCTGGCCCATTCAGCTGCCCAGGGCCGTGGTCAGACCCTCAGTGTAAAAAGGTTGGCCACCCCCATGATATACTGAAGGTTTATAATGTCCCATGGGTGGTGATGTGCACATGTATGATTATTTAATTGTCTACATTATGTTGTTTTTGTAGTTGTTATTATTTTAGTGCTTTTTCTTTGATTGGTATGTTTGCTTTATATTATTATTTTTTAAAGGAGAAAGAAAAGGAGGAAAGAGAAAGAGAAATCCTGCCTGTCTAAGGGGTGCATGTGCCTGCAGCTCAACAAACGCCTTGCAACCTAAGAAATACATGCTGTATTTTCATGTTTCCACCTCTTTTTCCCCCTTGGGAATTTTGACTGTTGTGTGCAAAAGAGAGGTGGAAAAGGCGAGTGAGGCTGGAAGGCAAAGTGTAAACAAAGAGGCGTGCATGGATCCACAGCAGAATGTTAAGAGTCCCATTTATTTTCCCATGGACACAGATCTTGTTAAGAAGTCTGTTCTTTGGACATGCACACCTCATTTTATGTTTAATTTGCTTTGCACCCTGCAAGCAATCTGTGTCTTTTCTCCTTTGTGCGTTTAGGTGTGCATAGACAATACAAGGTGCAAAGGGGGGGGGTCCCCTTCTTTTGTCTCCTCAGGTGAGATGGGGTGGGGTGGGAGATTGGACACCGTCTTCTCTGTGTGTCTCTCCTTTCTTTCTCTCTCCCTCCTTCCTTCCCTCCCTCCCTCCTTCCCTCTCTATGAACTCTGTGAAGCAGAGGAGGAATGAAAAGAGCAAATGAGGTGTCTGCTTTTCGACAGTGATCAGATGTTTTACCCCTCTCACCTTCCCCCCTCCTCTCTCTCTCTCAACCTCTTCTGCTGGCTCTTCCCAGCTGTACTTGCATCCACCCCACTTTCCTTTCCCCAAACTCCAGCTGGGGACAAACATGCCAGAATGGAAATTTCCTTGCATCCGGAAGTAGTTATAGGGCCACTTGGTGTCTATATGCCACTTAGATCAGAGGATCACACCAAATGTTGTACTCCTCCTCCTCTTTCCTCAAGCAATGAGATTTGGGGCCGGCCCAAAATGAGATGGCTAGATGGTATTGTAGACACAATGGACACAGAGTTGGGTGAGTTGAGGAGGATGGTGGAGGACAGAAGTGCCTGGCGAACAGTGGTCCATGGGGCTGCAAAGAGTCGGAATCAACTGTGCGACTGAAAAACAACAAAGCATATGCCTAACTAACATATGACTAACAAGATACTTTTTAATGTTTGACTACATATATAACTTCTTGTTTCATATATCCAGCATTAATCAACTTAATTTTAGTCTGTTACTTTGTGTTAAATTGTGATAATATGTATGACAGTACTGTAAAATACTGGTGTAGAAACCGGCAAACCATATCAGGAAGTTTGCCAAGAGAACTCTATGTAATAGAACTAAAGGAAAAACAAAGGGGCAAAATAGATGAAACAGGATGCTTAGCCCAGCAGGTTGGAAGAGGGGAGTGAATAGGACAGTGGGAGGAGAAATATGATGTTGTAAGGAACAATACTGCATGGGGACATGGAATGTGAGATCTATGAATCAAGGAAAGCTGGAAGTGGGGAAAAAAGGAAATGGAAAGAATAAGCATTGACATCTTGGGAATCTGAGTTAAAATGGACAGGAATGGGTGAATTCAGCTCTGGAAACCCTCATACAGTACCTACTACTGTGGACAATAAAACCTCAGAAGAGATGGAGTAGCCATAATGGTCAATAAAAGAGTGAGAAAAGCAGCAATGGGATATAATCTTAAAAATGACAGAATGATTTCAGTCAGAATCCAAGGAAACCTTTCAATATCACTGTAATCCAAATAGATGCACCAACCACTGGTACAGATGAAGCCATAGTTAACCCGTTCTATGAGGACCTACAACACCTCATAGAACAGACGCCAAGAAATGATGTTCACAATATCATAGGAGACTGGAATGCCAGAGTAGGAAATCAAAAAGTAAATGGAATAACAGGCAAGTTTGGTCTTGGAACACAGAATGAAGCAGGGCAAAGATTGATAGAGTTCTGCCAAGAGAATGCACTGGTCATAGCAAACACCCTCTTCCAGCAACACAAGAGGAGACTTTACACATGGACATCACCATATGGCCAACATTGAAAACTGATTGATTACATACTCTACACCCAAAGATGGAGAACCTCCGTACATACCTTCTTAGGATCAAAGATCATTGCAGAGGGTGATTGCAGCCATGAAATAAAAAGGCGACTGATGCTTGGGAGACAAGCTATGAGAAACCTGGGGAACATAGTTAAAAGTAGAGACATCACCTTGCAGACAAAAATGTGCATAGTCAAAGCAATGGTATTCCCGGTGGTAATGTATGGTTGTGAGAGCTGGACCATTAGGAAAGCTGAGCACAGAAGAATAGATGCCTTTGAAATGTGGTGTTGGAGGAGAGTTTTGAGAGTCCCCTGGACAGCAAGGAGAACAAATAGGTTGATCCTAGAAGAAATCAACCCTGACTGCTGATTAGAAGGTCAAATAGTAATGATGAAGCTAAAATACTTTGGACATGAAATGAGAAGACAGGATTCACTTGAGAAAGCCTTGATGCTGGGAAAGGTGGAGGGCAAAAGAAGAAGGGGGCAGCCAAAAATTAGATGGCTAGATGGTACTATAGCCGCACAAAACTGGGTGGGCTGAGGAGGATAGTGGAAGACAGAGGTGGCTGGCAGGCAATGGTCCATAGGGTCGCAAAGGGTCGGAATTGACTGTGCGACTGAACAACAGAGCATATGCCAAAAGAGCTGGTGCAGTTCCACCCTATATTGAAGGCAGCAGGAAAAAGTGAAGACCAAAGACAGGTGGAAGCCCATAGGCTGTCTTGCCAACTCAGGCTAGCCAGGTTTGATGGGCTCAGGTTCTTTTAGGATCTCAGAGACAATAAGCATTCAGTGGATGGAAAAATGAAGCTTTATTAGACAGTACTCTAAGCCAGGGGTGGCCACTAGCCTTTTCAGACCTCGGGCTGTACTACACCTCCTTGGACAGATGTGTGGGCCAGAGGTGTGGCTCCTGCTGTCACTCCTGCCACTTCCAGTAGCAGCAGCGGTGAGTGCGATCATGGCATGTTTTCTGCTGTTTTTGCCACTTTTGCCACTTCCCATAACAGCGGGAGCAAGGGTAGCACATTTTTAGAGGTTTTCTGCAGTTTGGGGGGCATTTTTGGCATGCTTTTGGAGGGTTTCAGTGGGTTTTTTGGACTTCCAACATGTTTTTTTTTTTTTTGCTTCTGACATGTTTTCACCACGTTTTTGTCACTTCCAGCGCATGTTTGCCACATTTTTGCTGCCGTTTTGGCACTTCTGGTGCATTTTCGGTGTAGCAGGGTCCTCACCATGGGCTGGATTAATTGGCACCACGGGCTGGGACTGGCCCACTGGGCATATGATGGGAACCCCTGCTCTAAGCAAAGCATGATAGAGACAGAACAGGAAACAGGAGTAAGAATACGAACAAGCTATGCATACCTAGCATGGATCCCCTCTGTCCTGTCTCTAGTCACCTGGGAGCCCAATTAGGTACCAGGGATGCCTTCCTGGCACTTCTGGTGTATGGAGAGCTCCAAAGTCGGGGGCTAAGTCCCCTTTCTTTATATCCCAGTAGCTAAAAGTGCTTCTTTTCTTTGGCTCTAAGCCTCTCACTCAGAGGATGTCCAAACCCAACAATGCCCATCTGGTCTGGGGTAATTGGTGCTTTGTCCTTGCAGGTGGCTTTATCAGCCAGGAACACAGGAAAGGGTCACTGTGACCTGTCTTAGTCCTACCTTGCTCTGCCAGGGGGCTTTCCACCCACCATGAGACTTCCAATCCCAGGTGTTTGTCCATTGTATCAGCCAAGGCCACAGATGTGCTCAAAGCCATCCTGCCTCCCTTGTCTTCTCCTGCCCAAAACTCTCCATCTATTTTTTATGGCTCTACTGATTCTTACTAATTGATAAGCTTAATCGGGAAACTTCCTTTCCTGGTCAGCAAAACTTTCTTGGTAAGCAAGAGAATTCAACTTCTTTGAAACATGTTCATATGATTTTAACCATTTGGGAGCTTGGAGGGGAGTCTGAATGGGAATGCCAGCTAAGTCCTCGCAATGACAAAAGCCCATCTTCCCTGGTGGGCGATACACAGGCTTGTGTTTGCAAGAGCTGAGGAGGGCTGGTGAGGACAAGACTTTTCTGACACCATCAGTTCCTAGGGTCTCCTTAAGTCAGAGACGACGGGACGGCAGGTAACAATAACATCGAAAGCAACAGCTGGCCAAGTGTGAGAGCCCGATCTGTGCCCAAAGGTTGGAAGGGAAATTGATGGCGGTGTGTTTATCCTCCTGGGCATCCGAGCCAATCAGGGCAAGCCAGGAGCTTGTCACGATCGCCGGAGCTGTTGGTGAACATGCTCGCCCTTCCCGGTAACCAGGAAACCCTGATTCAAGTTCCCCAGCAGCATAAGGAAGTGACGCGGAGGTTATTTTTGTCTTCTTCCATCAATTCTAGGAGGACGAGATTGCCTCTCAGCAATCAGAAACGCAAGGCAGTCCCGATCCTAGGTGGGCGGAGGCAAAGCCTAAAGCCGGGATCTCCAGAAGAGTTTCGTAGTCTAAAACGCAGAGAGCCCCTGGACCCAACGCCCAAAAAGAAACCCAAGAGACAGACAAAACAAAAACGTTGTTGCACTTTGAAGACTGTTCTATTTTAACGTGAGCTTTCACGGATCAAGTCCACTCCCGTGAAAGTTAACATTAAACTATAAGTTAGTCTTCAAAGTGCTACGACGTTTGTGTTTTGTTTTGTTTATTCTCTGATGAGCTTGAAACACAGACCAACACGGCTACTATTCTAAAAAAATCCAAGGGATGGATTTTCCTTCTCCCGCTAGTGACTCACCCCTATGTGCCAAGATTTACTTTAATGTCCAGTTTACCATGACTGCCTAACGCGCAGGAGGCGAGGCTTTCTAGAGTGGAGCACCGTGCATACGTTGAGATGGAAATCAATAAATTCAGATGAAGTTCGACGGAGGGAGGCGTCCTTGCAGTGGGTTCAGGGAGTTTTTCGTGCTCCGCCCCACCTGCCTTTTGCAGGAAATCCCATCCAGCTGTAAAGGAACGAATTGCATGGCACCCTTCATGGCAAAAGCAACCAGAAGCCGACCGTTCCCTTCCCCGTTTCTTTCTCTCCCCAACCCAAGCACTCTTATTTAGTGCAGTGGTTAAACTCCTGTACTTTGATGGCTTAGTGGTTAAGATGCTGAACTTCACTACTGGAAGGTCAACAGAACAGCTGTTCGAGACCCGAGAGCTGCATGACGGAGTGAGCGACCGTCTTTCTCCCAGCTCCTGCCAACCTACCTAGCAGTTCGAAAGCGAGAAATTTGCAAGTAGATAAATAGGTGCCATTTGGTCAGGAAAGGTAACAGTGGTCCGTGCACTCTGGCATTTAGTCTTGCCTACCACATGACCACGGAAACGTCTGCAGACGCAAACAGCCCTAGCTCTTTGGATGTAAACGGAGATGAGCACCGCCCCCTAGTGCCAGACACGACTACCTTTCGAGCAAGGACGATCTTTATTTTTTTACTTCAGCCAAAACGTTGAGTTCAATCCAGACGAGATTCTCAGCCTTCCATCCTTCCGCGGTCGGTCTAATGAGTACCCAGAGGGTTGGGGGCAAAATGCTGATGTAAAGCGCCCAGAGAGTGCACTAAGCGCTATGGGGCGGTATGGAAATGTAACTGCGAATGGGGCTGCGGTGGCTCAGGGGTTAAGAAGCTCGTCTTGTTAGTGGAAGGCTGGCAAGTCAGCAGCTCGCGACCCTGGTACTGCACGAGGGGTTGAGCGCCCATCTCTGCCCCAGCTCTTGGGGGCAGCCTCATTTGGGTGTTCCCCGAGTGGAGTTTCTTCTGCAAAAATCGTTTCAACCCAGAATAATTTCTGACACGTATTTATTTATTTATTAAGAATGGCTCTTGTTTATCGCTCTTTTTCTTCTTCCACAGGGAAATCTGGTGGGAGTTAGAGCCGCCCCTTTCCTTTCTTCCCCCTCCTCCGCATCCATCTGTTTTCACAGGGAGCTGCTTTTTCCCCTTCTTCCAGATGTTGATCCGCTCCAGATGTCAAATGGCCTGGCTTGGCATTCAGGCGCGCACGTGGCTGCGCGGGGTCTTCTTGCCTTGCCTTTCTCCCTCCCCTGTTAGGCGAGGCGCTTTCCGGGGGTGGGTGGGGTGGGGGGGCGGGTTAGAGGAGGAGGAGCGCGCCAACGAAGGCAGCCCCGGGCCGTGGAGTTGGGCTCCCCCCGGGAACTGTCCGCGGTGCTGATCCTCCTCGGGAAGGCGGGCTCCGGTTTCAGGGCGCCTCCGCTGCCTTCTCGTCTTCTTCCGGTGCTACCGGGGATCCGGGCAGGCAAAGCGAGGGAAGGCGGCGCGCTCCCTTCTCTAGGGGATCCCTGAGCTACCTCGAGGACTGGAAAGGAAGAGGAGGGGATCGTGGGGAGGGGATCGTGTGTGTGTCTTGAAAGGCGAGCCTGGGTGGAGAAGCCACAACCAGCCCGGCGCCCCGAAACCAGCCCGAGACGCATGCGCCCATGGCGGGCGAGTTGCCGTCGCCGGCTGAGGAGCCGTCGGCGAACCGCGGGTGCGAGCAATGCAGAGATTTCCAGGCTCCTGCGGAGATCCAAGGGGAGATCGTAAGTAGCCCGGGAAGGGCCCTTCTGGCCCTCTGGATCGCGGAAGCTGAGAGTCACCGGGTGAACTCTGGGCGATGGAGAACACCCAATGGTGTGTGTGTGTGTGTGTGTGTATCTGTCTTTGTGCTTCCAGCCCAGGATCCACATGCCACAGGTCTTGGGGCTTCTTCTCCTTGCCGAAACAGTTGGGAATCAGAGGTTTTCCCAGAGAAAGTTATAGTAAAGGTTAAGGTCTCCCTTGCTCGAAAGCCAGTCGTATCCGACTCTAGGGTGCGGTGGTCATCTCCGTGCACAGCCAAAGAGCCAGCGCTGTTTGCATGTGCAGAGATTTCCGTGGCCATGTGGCAGGCATGACTAGACACTGACACCCGTTTGTCTACTTGCAATTTCTTGCTTTCAAGGTTGGCAGGAGCTGAGACAGAAGACGGGAGCTCACCCCGTCACGCAGCACTCGGGTCTCGAACTGCTGACCTGCCTACCATCAAGCTCAGCGTCTTAATCACTAAGCTAACGCAGACCCCAGAGCAAGACATACTGATTCCTAAATAACGGTGTGTGTGTGTGTGTGAGAGAGAGAGAGAGAGAGAGAGAGATCCTTCCTTCCTCCTGGCGGAGCTATAGGGTCAGGGTGCGGTAATGTCAGATTGGGAGAGGGAGCGCGGACTGACCTCTGCGATGGGCAGGGGTCCTGTCGAGTGTTGTTGGGACAGAAGTTAGCGTGGGGCTCTTCGTGTTTCCGAGGAGGAGGTTAAACTTAGGCGGGAGTGGAAGGACCCCCTTTGTAGCAGGGGATCCGTGCCCAAGGTTTCCCTTGACCCAAGCCAGCGCCAAAAGGAAGGAGGAAGAAGATGGAGGCCTGAGTCGAGGGCGAGAGGTGGGAGGGGTCTTGACTGAGTCCCTTCCTGACGTCTTGTTAGCTGGAAGGTTTGCAAGTCGGCAGTTCAAGACCCGGGTACTACATTAGGGACTGAGCACCTGTCTCTGTCCCAGCTCTTGGGGACATGAAAGGAGCCTCATCTGGGCGTTCTCTGAGTGAAGTTTCTTCCACAAAATTCCTTTCAACACAGAATAATTTCTGACACGAAATGATGATGATGATGATGATGATGATGATGATGATGATGATGATGATGATGATGATGATGATGATGATGATGCAAAGGAGCAGGAGTGCCCAGAAAGAGAGTTTGGAGGAATGAGAGACTCTGAGGCAGAGGGGAATGGAATCGAAAGTCTGAAGGGCTTGTTATGTTTACCTAGTCAGATGAACACCTCATGCTGGTGAGATAGGGTAGGTCCTTCCCAGTCCAGGTCCAGGGAGACCTGGAGGTCCAGTTCTGCAAGGAAGTCTCGCATCAAGGCCCAGAGAAGCCAGAATGGGACTGACTGTTGTTCCACTTCTGCCGTCCTCTCGATCCTTCAAGGGCAGCTGAAGCCTGAGGCAGGAGGGAGGTGGATCGTACCCCTAATAGTGTCTGAATATTGGCCCGGTGATCAAAGCTGGCCTGAGGAAACAGGAGGCATAACTTGCCTTCCCTCCTTCCCATTTTTACTCCTCAGCAGATCCGATCTGTGCACAAGTACTTTTACCCCTGACTCCCACCTGACTTGACCTGTTCATTCTTCAACACCTTCGGATCAGGTTATTTTTGTTTTATGTGTGTCAATTTCCCACTCTTATGTCTTGCTTCCCATTGGCCTTGGATAGAAACTCTTTCCCTCCAACCTTGTGTTCCTGGGCACATGATTTTAGTGTCTTGCTTTAAAGTTAGCAAGGTGGAAACAAACATCAAACTAAGGGACATTTATCTGACCACATTCTGACTGTCAAAAGTTTCGCAAGGTGCAACTTGGAAGGGGTTAAAACTGATGAGGAGAGCAGGTCCTTGCAATTAGTCCTCAAGCAAGAGATGTTGTCAACAAAACCACTCAGTATTTGTAGCTGTCCCGTGTGTGTGTGTGTGTGTGTGTGTGTGTGTGTGTGTGTGTGTGTGCGCGCGCGCGCACATATGTTTAAATCTGTAGCAACTGCAAGTTACTTTTGAAACACAAAACCATTTTACTGCAATGATATAACAAGAAATAAATAAAATGTCAGGATCAAAGAGAAAGAAACTTCAAAATTAGCAGGTATCTCAGGTAGAAAATGCAGAACTAATAAATAGGCATCAATTTCCCTAAAACTGAAGGAAAGGAATGTGTCTATGTGTATTTTACCTGTTTGAGAACTCCCAGGTTTAGAAACCATCAGCAACAACAAAAAAGCCTTTTTCTTCAGTGACTGACATACCAATTGGGACTTGTGTGTAAGAATATGAGCCAGAATCCAATGTTTGATTCCTACATGCATAACTTAAATTGAGTCTTCACCAAAAGAAGGCACTGGAAGGTTGTAAGGCAAATGGCTGCCCATGCAGTAGGTGTATCCCTACTAAAATGACCAGTGTCTCATTAATTAGCATCAGTTCGCTATAGTGTGTTATGCAATTTCACATACCCACATCTTAATCACCAACAGGATTCTGGCTATTAAATTTTACAATCTTGAAAAGAAATCCACATCAGAAAATGTTGTGTATTAAGAATACAGCCAGAAAGAGTTACATACATTAGTTCCACTATTAGCACCACACTTTGAACATGACAAAGAAAGATAACTCAGAAAAGGGTTATGCAACTCAGAACATCCTCAATAGTAAGAAGAGATTAAGCCCCAGCCCCAGTAATTCCTTAAGGTTTACTCCAGTATTTTCTCCAACATAAAAGAATGACTAACATTTGCTACCAGAGAGAAGATCAAAGTCTTACATTTGATGACAGTGTCATAGTAAGTACAAAGATGGGCCCTCCTCCTTGCAATGTTGGGTGACTCAGTTTTCATTGACAGGGATCCTGTGGAAAACTCATGTTACAGATACAGATTCCCCCTCTCATTCTTTACAAGCTTCTGTATGATGCTGCATATCATAATAACTGTTAAAAAAACCAGAATAGAAACTTGTTGTATACTCAACACCAGGGATTCTCAACCTGCAGCCCACAGGCCAAATGCGGTCCTTGGTGCCATTTCATGGCATTTTAAAATCAATCTAAGTATCTGTGCTATATAGCACATAATAGTAACCACTCTCCTTAAAACAGTTGAGAACTCCTGATCAAGACCATCATATTTTATATGGAACAATTGTTCAAGATTCCATAAAACTTTTGTTGTTGTTGTTGCTCTGAACAAGTACCACAGCTGCCTCTCTGGAAACTGTTGCAAAGTTTACATTAATTCCAAGGTTTGCACTGGTTAGTAAGGCAACTTTGACACAGATATTGCAATCTGTGCTACAACGCCTAGTTTTTAATGATAGGTTTTAAAGCTTCTTTTAAACTTTTAATTTTTTGAACTGTTTTTAAATTGTTGTCGATGTTGATGTGTTGTGAGTCGCCCTGAGTCCCTTTGGGGAGGAGGGCGATAAACAAATTTAAATAAATAAATAAATCTGGACATGAACAGAAGGAAGAATTCACCTTGGTGGGAAACAGAAATGGTGGATGGACTAGTATTAGAGCAGTCATTTAAATGGATCAAGAGAAGTCATTTTATGTAAACCTTAATTATACTTGCAAGAGAAGGTTGGGAGGATTTGTTAATACAGAAATTCTGTCATAATTACCATTCCTGTCAATATACAAGAAGCATAACGATTACTGGAATGCATGCCAATACAGAAGAAGTATGAGGAGAGTGGTTACTATTATATGCTATATAGCACAGATACTTAGATTGATTTTGAAATGTCCATAGTCATTAGTGTCTAAGTTTAATGGCTTTCACCTGACATTTACTATCTTCTTAATGGAAAGAGCATTTCCATGAGCTACAGAAATAATACAGATAGAGGTTGTGACAGTGTGGACAGGGATATATCTTTCCTGCCACAACATGTTCTTATTCCATGTCCCCACATGGAACAAAGTCTCTGAGAAGGTAAAATATACAGAATAAAAGGATTAAAGCTTTTCTTAGTCTCCATTGCTTTGATCTAGACTCGGAGCATCACCCTCTGATGGATATTAATATTTTTAAGGATACGGGAGCTCCTGATTATTGCAGCACTTATTTCATGTCTGACTTGACCCATAAATTACATAAAGTTTATTTATTTATTTATTTATTCGTATTTCTCCACCGCCCTTCTCACCGAAGTGACTCAGGGCAGTTTACAAGTAATAAAAAACAAAACAAAAAAACATGACAATAAAACACAAACACTACCTAAAAACCTTAAAACTGTTAAAGTTTACATTTAAAATCTAAAAAGATTACAAGCACACCAAATGCTACATCTTACTAATTAAAAAGAAGAGGGGCTCAGATTGACCAGCGAGCTGGAGTCATTATACCTCCTGCACCCCATCCATGCCCCACCAGCCATGTTTTAGATTCTCCCTAAAGGGCAGCAGCTCCATCTGGAGAAGTAGCTCCGTTGGCAGGAGGTTCCATAGGGCAGGAGCGGACACAGAGAAGGCCCTCCTTCTAGTGCCAGAGAGATGCGCCTCTCTGGCTGATGGAACAACTAGAGTCTCTCCGGTCCACTCTGGTGGGACTGACAGATGTTCTTGGGGTGAGTTCAAATGGATTGTGTCCTTGACTTTAATAAGCAAAAAACAAACCCCTCCCTTCCTTCTTTGTAGTTCTTCTTAATGTTAAAAAGATATAAATTTGGAAATTGAAGCATTTCAATTTTGTTCCTCTTAATAAATGGCCCTTGTAGGTTTTGTTTGGAATACCCAGTAGGCCACTTTTGAGATCTCTGCAAAGATTAATTCTTCCAAGCAAACAATATAAATAGAAATGGATAGAATAAATGAGCACACAGATCACTGGACAGTAGATAGATACAGGATATTAATCACTTTGCTGAATGGGTTGGAGTGGCTCAGTGATTAAGAAGCTCATCTTGTTATCTGGAAGGCTGGCAAGTTGGCAGTTCGAGACCCAAGTACTGCATGATGGTTGCTTCGGCAAGGAGAGCGGCATATAAATTTGAATTTAATAATAATAATAATAATGGTTTGAGTGCCCATCTCTGTCCCAGCTACTGCCAACCTAGCAGTTAGAAAGCAAGAAACTGCAATTACATCAAAACCCCTACTTACATGAAAAGTCTGTTCCATAGGCTTTTATGTAAATTGGTTTTTTACTTAACTTGAAGCAAACCCATAGGAAAAATGAATGTTACTTAACTCGAAGCAAACCCATAGGAAAATGATATTTATGTAAATTAAAGCAACCCCATAGGAAAAACAAATTTTTTATGTAACTCGAAGTAAACCCATAGAAAATTGTGTTCTGTAAATTGGAACATTTATGTAAATTGGGACATAATTTTAGTGCAAAAATCATTATGTAAGCCGGATTTTATGAAACTTGAGGCATATGTAAGTTAGGGTTTTACTATGGATCAGTTTGGACCACTGTGGTGGGAAAAAAATCTTGGGGACATGAAAAGAGCCTCATTCAGGCATCCTCCAGAAAAAATCCTTTCAACCCAGAATGATTTCTGACATGAAATTATTATTACAATCACTTTGTCAGACTGCTTATAACTCAATGTCTTACTTGTTTTGATGGTCAGAACATGTGTCTATGAGTAGCTTCATCAGGCTTGGAGGAGTCCTTTTATTCTTGGGCAAGTTGGATGCACAGTTTCATATTCAGCTATGGAATTCTTAAACAGATGGCAGATCTTAGTATAGTAACATGGGTATCATACAGACTGCACTTACAAAGGAAAAGAGTATGAATCACTGATTAATTCACAACATGATGAATCACCCAGATGCAAATCAGCATGCAGACCAATCTGTCTGTTTCTGTCTGAACTGAGCTGAGTTGCAGCACTGAATACAATAAAATGTGAGTCATGGCTTCACGCACTATCAGAAGCTACAGGACCTACTATGATCTATCAGAGGTTCTTGTTGTGAGTCACTCTATATTACAACCCAACTAGCATTGCTGAAATGATTAATAAAGCTGGAAGCAGCAAAATAGTTTTAGAATTATGCCCTGGTGGAACACCGTAGGAAACATCAGCAACAACAGATGTCTGAGGAGTCTAGATATTCCATTTGGATAATTATAAAGTGGTTTGTAAAACTACAAGGAGTACTCTGGGTTCAGTTAGAACTAACATTGCATTGAGCTGATTTGGAGAAATGTCTGAAGTGAACTGCAGCAATTTTGAATGGGATTAGATCCAGTTCAGAACCTTCCTGAAGTTTCATTAGCAAGTCAGAGGGATACAAAGATTGCAAAAAATTATATATTTCCTTGTAAGCTTTTTCAGTAAAGAAAATGCCACTCTAGGGAGAGGAAGGATTAGGGTGTGTCTTTTTATTACTTTTGTTGTTGTTCAGTTTCATACTCAATTCCGACCTTTCTCAACCCCATGGACTACCACACGCCAGGCACCCCTATCTTCTACCGTCCTCCTCAACATGCCCAGCTCTGTGCTCATTGCATCAACAATGCCATCTAGCCATCTCATTCTCTGCCGCCCCTTCTTTTGCCCTCAATCTTTCCCAGCATCAAGGCTTTCTCAAGTGAGTCCTCTCTTCTCATTTGATGTCCAAAGTACTTTAACTTCATCTTCAATATTTGACCTTCGAAGGAGCAGTCAGGGTTGATTTCTTTTAAGATCGACCTATTTGTTCTCTTTGCTGTCCAGGGTACTCTCAAAATTCTCCTCCAGCACCACATCTCAAAGGCATCTATTCTTCTGTGCTCAGCTTTCCTTATAGTCCAACTCTCATAACCATACATTGCCACCGGGAATACCATTGCTTTGACTATGCAGACTTTTGTTTGCAAGGTTATGTCTCTACTTCTAACTATGTTCCCCAAATTTCTCAAAGCTTGCCTCCCAAGAATTAGTCACCTTTTTATTTCATGGCTGCAATCACCAACTGCAGTGATCTTGGATCCTAGGAATGTAAAGTCTGTCACTGCTTCTACTTCTTCCCCCATCTATTTTCCAGTGCATTCTTCTTTCATGTCTAGGTCAGACCTTAAACTGCCAAAATGAAGCCACCTTTTGGTGAATGAACTGATTCCGTAGTTTCTTTCACCTGACCTAGTGTGAGAATCACCAATTATTCAATTGGCCTATTCTAGTGTAATTTACTGTGCTAACCAAAAGAATTTCAATCACTGAGTCGAACATATCAAACTAGTAATGAAGCTAAAACTTAGCCCTGGGTTCTTAAGCCATTGTTGCTTGTGGCTTTCACAATATTTTACCAGCAAGACTTTGTTGGAGATAGGATAACAATAGACTAATTACATTTTGAATTGGCCATGGTGGCCAACCTTGGCACTCCAACTGTTCTTGGACTTCAATTCCCAGAAACCCTGATCTGTAGGTGTGCTGACTTGGGCTTCTGGTAATTAAAGTCCAGGAACAGCTGGAGTGCCAAGGTTGGCCACCATGGGCTTAGAGTTTGCTCTAAATGCTACCAGGCGGTATATAAGTGTAATTGCTAGACTTGTATTGAGGTTTATGAGGGCATTCGGATTAAACAAAAAATAGTGGGATTTAACTGTGATGTGCTGAAGGCAAGGATCCAGTGACAGAGTAGAGAAACAGGCAGACTGGAAGTACAAGTGAAGACATGATCTGGAAGTCCACCCTCACATAGATGGCAGCAACCACTAGGGACAAATGTAAAGTAGATCATCACAGCCCCAAGCAAAATTCCATTGTCTGTGAGTACTAAATGCTACTCACATATTCATCCTTTTATTGGTATTTTTTCTTTTAAAAGAGATATGAAAAGCCATCTTGATTAGAATATTTATGCCATATATAAAATAAAGAATAAAGGTAATTATTTTTTTTTAATCTTCTTTTATCTCTTTTTGTCCAGCCTCATCTTTTTAATCCAACTAAATTAAAGTTTTTGTTTTTATTTTGCATTATGTCAAACAGAAAAGTGTGTAGAAGTTTAAAACATGCAAGATCACTCACTGTCTTTATTAACTGGCTTTGCAAGCAGCCTATGTTTCAACACATAATTGTCCCCATTTAAACCATCTTCAAGCTGGTGGTTCCTGTCAAATAGACTGTGCATAAATCAAACTCAGGCTTCAAACTATCAGTGAATAAGGCAGTTTACAGCTCATTGTTACTGTGTGGGTGTGTTACTGTTCCAGCTAGTGTTTTTCTTTGAAATGTAAAGCAATGCTTTAATGTGTACAGGAGAACAGAGCTTTTCAGAACTATTCATCTTCTAAAGGCAACCTAGTTTCTGGTCCTTTATAACTTCTTGAGGGAAAGTCTCTTTCTTCATAAAGGTTGCCCTTCTGCCACACAGCCAGCCCTCCATTTGGCAGAGTGAGGCACCTGCGGAGAAAGAAGGTTTTGGGACCATTGACATCACCTACTGGTCATTCTTCCAAGTCCTTTGGCCATTCACTCCCCTCTTCTGGAGGGCAGAGTTTCATGTATCATGTGGCATCACTTGCACCACCTAAACTAGGCTGCTGACCTGACCTATTCCTAGCGCTGAAGTAAAATGTGACCTGCCATTCCAGTTTTCGTCCATATTTTGGAAGAATGACAAGGAGCGTAAGAAAGCTAAGTGGTTGTCCGATGAGGCTCTTAAAATAGCAGAGGACAGAAGGAATGCAAAGAGCAAAGGAGAAAGGATTAAATACAATCACTTGAATACAGAATTTCAAAGAAAAGCAAGGAGAGATAAGGAAACCTACCTGAATGAACAGTGCAAAGAAGTAGAGGAAAACAATATCAGGGGTAGGACTAGAGATCTTTTCAAAAAAATTGGGGAAATCAAGGGAACGTTTAAAGCAAAAATGACCATGATAAAGGACAAAGATGGCAAGGAGTTAGCTGATGCAGAAGAGATTAAGAAAAGATGGAAAGAGTACACAGAGGAACTCTACAAAAAGGATCTCAACACCCCTGATAACTTCAATGATGAGGAAATTGAGCTTGAGCCAGACATTCTAGAGAGTGAAGTCAGAAAGGCCCTAAAAAGCACTGCAAACAACAAACCCAGCAGAGATGATGGTATCCAAGTTGAACTTTTCAAAGCCCTAAAAGATGATGGAATCAAATTATTACATTCTATATGCCAGCAGATTTGGAAAACACAACAATGGCCACAGGATTAGAAAACGTCAGTATATGTTCCAATCCCCAAAAAGGGTAATGCCAAAGAATGTTCATATGATGATGATGATGATGATGATGATGATGATGATGATGATGATGATGATGATGATGATGATGATGATGATGATGATGATGATGATGATGATGATGATGATGATGATTATTATTATTATTATTATTATTATTATTATTATTATTATTATTATTATTATTATTATTATTATTATTATTATTATTATTATTATTATTATTAAATTTGTATGCCGCCCTACTCTGTAAAAACCAACTCAGGGCAGCTCACAGAACCCCCAAATATAATGTTACATAAAACAACATTACAATATAAAATATAAATATAACAAAGCATATACACATTACAACAGAGTAAAAAGAAATGGGGTAACAACAAATAAATCATAATAACATATCACATCATAACACATTGCAAATAAGATCCTAATAATAATAATGATGAAAAAAGTCATTCATTTAAGAAGTATCATAACCACGTCCTCGACTATCTGGCTTTTAAAGTCCCACCCTACCCCGCCACTCAGCTGTTCCTGCTCCTCTCAGTGGGGCCGGGCGGCCTTGGGGAGCGTCTGTTGGCGGTGGTGAGGGCAGCAGGCATCCAGTTTTTAAAGTTTCCACCCCGCCACTCAGCTGTTCCTGCTCCTCTCAGTGGGGCTGGGCCAGCTTGGGGAGCATCTGTTCTGCTCATCTCACACGCTAGCAAGTTGATGCTCAAGATAATATAGGATAGACTGCAACAGCATGTGGAGCGAGAATTACCAGAAGTGTAGGCAGGGTTCAGAAGAGGCAGGGGGACTAGAGACCACATCGCCAACATAAGAAGGATCATGGAAAAAACAAAGGAATATCAGAAACAAGTCTACTTCTGTTTCATTGATTACACTAAGGCCTTTGACTGTGTGGACCACAACAAAATGTGGCAAGTAATTAAAGAGATGGGAATACCAGAACACCTTATATGCCTCATGAGAAATCTGTACATGAGTCAAGAAGCAACAGTTAGGACAGAATATGGAATGACGGAGTGGTTTGGAATAGGAAAAGGAGTAAGACAAGGCTGCATTTTGTCACCCTGCTTATTCAACTTATACACAGAACACATAATGCGCAATGCAGGGATGGAGGATTCACAACTTGGGATCAAAATTGCTGGGAGAAACATCAATAATTTGAGATATGCAGACGATACCACCCTAATGGCAGAAAGTGAGGAGGACCTAAAGAAGCTTCTGATTAGGTTGAAAGAAGAAAGTGAAAAGGCTGGTTTGAGTCTCAATATAAAGAAAACCAAGATCATGGCAACAGGCCCTATCAGTCCCTAGAAAATAGATGGGGAAGAAGTAGAAGCAGTGACAGATTTTACTTTCTTAGGATCAAAGCTCACTGCAGATGGAGATTGCAGCCATGAAACAAAAAGGTGACTGATTCTTGGGAATCAAACTATGAGAAACCTGGGGAACATAGATAAAAGTAGAGACATCACCCTGCAAACTAAAATTTGCATAGTCAAGGCAATGGTATTCCCGGTGGTAATATATGGTTGTGAAAGTTGGACCATTAGGAAAGCTGAGCGCAGAAGAATAGATGCCTTTGAGATGTGGTGTTGGAGGAGAGTTTTGAGAGTCCCCTGGACAGCGAGGAGAATAGGTCAATCTTAGAAGAAATCAAACCTGACTGCTCCTTAGAAGGGCAAATAGTAAAGATGAAGCTAAAGTACTTTGGACATCAAATGAGAAGAGAAGACTCACTTGAGAAAGCCTTGGTGCTGGGAAAGGTTGGGGGCAAAAGAAGAAGGGGGCAGCCAAAAATGAGATGGCTAGATGGTATTGTGGACACAATGGGCACAGAGCTGAGTGAGTTGAGGGAGATGGTGGAGGACAGGAGTGCCTGGCGGACAGTGGTCCATGGGGTCGGAATCAACTGTCTGACTGAACAACACTGTGTCCATGGCTTTAAGTAACAAAAGACTGGGCCTGAATCCATTTCTACTCTGCCCTGTGATCTGACAGAGAGATGGTATGCCCAGTCCTCCATATTCTAGTAGTCTCACAAATGCACTAGTCCAGAGTCTACCACTGAAGAGGGGTCAGAAGCTTATGAGTATGGCAGAATATAGTTGCAAGGATTTTAAATGGAACAGTTTGTTCAGCTCACAACTTGGGGAGGGGGGTCCTCTTATACGGAAGAGGCAGCCTGTGTTGACTTTGAGCAAAGTACATGGTCCCAGAATGTCTTTTTGGGCTGTGGGCTGCGTGGTTCTGGGGTCATGTATCACTATGGCTCATGGGCCGGATCTGGCCCCAACACCAATTCATCCAGCCCCCAAAGCCCTCGTTGTTCCCAGAAGCGGAAGTAAAATGTGCCCATATGACTGTGTTTTACTTCCACTTCTGAGAGTGACAAGGACTTTGCGGACTGGTTGAATTGGTGTCTGGGCTGGATTGCAATGAGTGAGGGCATTCCACTCCTGATGTTGCTCCAAAATATGATTATTCTTACTCACACACACAGAGACACGAAATAAACCAATTACTAATTTATAATCACAATGATATACTGTTGATCCTTAGCCATTAAAGGGCAGTGCTGTCTCTCACAATGAGAGCTGGAAGATCCTATGAATAATAGAGATTGTCAACAACAACTCACCACAACCAGTCCCACAAATCTAAAGGTCTCAGATATTTTGAAAGATGTCATGCTTGTTTAACTCAATATTGCCTCTTAAATTTTAGGAAGTAAAATTGTGGTGGATGAACCTGAACATAGCCCCTTTCTCCTCTGCAGACTTTGTTTTAGAAATGTCTGGTGTTTATGAGGAAGGACTGAGTCCTTGGAGTACATTTTGATTCAGAGGTAATTGAAGATTTAGAATTCATCAAATACAGTCAGTTGGGCAGGCTTTCTTCTTCTTCTTCTTCTTCTTCTTCTTCTTCTTCTTCTTCTTCTTCTTCTTCTTCTTCTTCTTCTTCTTCTTCTTCTTCTTCTTCTTCTTCTTCTTCTTCTTCTTCTTCTTCTTCTTCTTCTTCTTCTTCTTCTTCTTCTTCTTCTTCTTCTTCTTCTTCTTCTTCTTCTTCTTCTTCTTCTTCTTCTTCTTCTTCTTCTTCTTCTTCTTCTTCTTCTTCTTCTTCTTCTTCTTCTTCTTCTTCTTCTTCTTCTTCTTCTTCTTCTTCTTCTTCTTCTTCTTCTTCTTCTTCTTCTTCTTCTTCTTCTTCTTCTTCTTCTTCTTCTTCTTCTTCTTCTTCTTCTTCTTCTTCTTCTTCTTCTTCTTCTTCTTCTTCTTCTTCTTCTTCTTCCAGTTGATTTAGATCTTGGGAAAATATAGGACCCACCTACCCACCTTACGCCGGAGGTCAGTTTGCATTCTGACTCCAGAGAAGGGATGGGAACCTCACCTAGTAGGACTACACCTCACTCTGACAGTGAGGGGGTAGAATCAGAGACAGGAGTAGAATCAGGTTCAGAATTAGATTCTGAAATGGAATCTGCGGTGAATGAATTAAAGTGATGCATTGTGGATTTTTTAATGCAACAAAATGGATAGTAAGGACCAGAGCATGGGTGCAGCTTTTTCTCTCGCTACGTGGAACGTCCACGGTTTGAGGCAGGCGAAGAGATCTAGAGAACTCTTGTCTTCTTTAGGCTCTTTAAATGTGGATGTGGTGGCAGTACAGGAGACCAATTTCATCTCTGAGCAAGACAGAAGCAGGGCACAAAAAGTGTGGACCTGGGGACCATCCTTGTGGTCGTATAATGAAACGGGCAGAGGAGGAGTAGGGGTGTTATTTCGACAGAGACATGAATTGAAGATCGTCAGGAAGGTGGAAGCGGCACCAGGGCATCTTCTTGTGGTGGATTTTGATTTGGAAGCATTTAGCCCTAAAGGAGTAAAACAAGCATTTTGTTGTCGCCTGTGCATATTGTATGCTCCAGTGAATGCTAAGTTAAGGAGAGAACTGTGGCAAACATTGAAGGACTATACAAGGACGGGGAGGAAAATGATAGTGATGGGTGATTTTAATAACAGAAGCCGGGTGGCTGACAGATTTGCAGTGGTTCGGACAGGGACAAAAGAAAGGTTGATAGGAGGAGAACACCCTTTAACAGCAGAAGAGAAAGAGTTAAACCAGATGTTGGCACAAGATCTCAGTTTGAGGGATGTTGGCTTGGAGAGAGAGAATGAACTGGAATATTTTCCAATATGGGAAAAGCGGGCATTTCACAAAAATTTCCCAAAAGTGGATGGGGTCTCCTATACATTTTTTCATCCGCTGTTCGCCAGTCGCATAGACAGGGTGTGGGCCGTAGAGGAACTTTGCCCTGAGCGGGTAAAAGTGGTGCTCACCCCTTGGTCAGATCACGGACTTTTGGTGGTGCATTTGAGAAAAGGAGAAGCAGTCCCTCAAGGCAAGCCTGGCTGGAGGATGCCTGTGGTGCTGTTAAAGAACGTTTTCTGTAAGGAGGAGCTTGAAAAAGATTTGAAGACTATGTTGGCGATCAGAAAAGGGGAAACAATGGAGATAGGTTGGTGGGAAGGAGTGAAAAAAGAGCTCAGGAGACGAGCGACAGGGCTCCACATGGGGGCAGACAGGAGGGACCTGAGAAGGTACCATTAGGCCTTGTACAGATATCTGAGGGCCCATTCTTTGATGTCTCAAGGATTTCCCGTGGAAGCCAGGAGAGTGAGGGATTTGAAACAGGAACTTAGAGAGTTTCAGCAATTGCAAAGGAAGAAGAGGATGGAAGCAGAGCAGGCTAGGACCAGGGGCCCGGTGATAGAAAAAGGGGAATGGGAAAAAGACAGGATGCCAAGGGGGAAACGGGAATGCATGGCTGCGTTACGTGACCCCCAAACGGACGAACTGAGTTCAGATCCACAAGCTATCTTGGAGGTGGTGGGACGTGCTTATGAGGATCTGTATCGAGGGAAAGTATTAAATGCGGAGGAGATGGAAGGATTCTTGAAGAAAGTAGACAAGCATAGGTACGGTGAACTTTCAGAGGAGGAAGTTATAAACATGACTGCTCCCATCTCTCATGAGGAAGTGGCAGCTGCTGTGGCAGAAGGCAGGTCTAACTCTACTCCAGGACCCGATGGGGTGCCTTATGCGTATTACAAAGAATTTAAGGAGCCCATGTCAGAAATCTTGGCGGCTTGTTTCAATCATGCTCTGCAGAAGGGAGAACTTGGAGATACCTTTTACAAAGGAACTCTGGTTCTGTTGCCTAAAGAAGGAGATCTGACTAATCTGGCTAACTGGCGACCTATAACCTTAACTAACGAAGATTATAGGTTGCTGGCAAAGGTGTTGAATAGAAGGTTGACTAAGGTAATGGGAAAATTGGTGGCGAAGGGTCAAACGTCATCTGTCCCCGGGAGAAAGATGACAGAATCCCTGGGGATCATTCGGGAATTTTTTGAAGGAGCAGGACAGTTCAGGGAAGAAAGAACTCTCCTGCAGATGGACCAGTCCAAGGCCTTTGATAAGGTGGACCAAACCTATCTATGGAGGGTGCTAGAGCTGAAGGGAGTTCCGATGCAATTTGTGGCATGGCTGAAAAATCTGTACAGTCGGGTCACGGTGCAGCCGCAGGTGAATGGATGAAAAGGGGCAGAGATCCCCATTCGTTCTGGGTTGTGTCAGGGCTGTCCGCTGAGTGCAGCACTGTATGTGCTGGCATTGGATCCACTTTTGACACTGATAGAACAAGACAGCCGGATCGGGGGATTCCTACCTTTTAGGAGGGACCTCGATGGTAGGGAAGCAGATAGGAAAATCAAATTTGTTGCCCATGCTGATGACGTTTATATTTTTACATCGGGAGAGCAGGAGTTGGATCCAGTGAAGGAATTATTAGAGGGTTATGGGAAGGCTTCCGGAGCTCTCATCAATGCCACAAAAAGCAGAGTGTATATTTTGGGTGGAAAGACTGGAGAACTCAGGGGAAAGACACTAAAAGAAGCTTTGAATGGGGATGGAGACAATATAGGTAGCAGGCAAAGTTCAGTCAAGATCTTGGGCATCCTGTTCACTGTTGACCCCAATGGATGGGAAGAGAATTGGAAAAGGTGGGAAGAGGGGGTGGAGAACCGACTGGAGAGGTGGAAACCCTGGAGGCTGAGTCTCTACAAGAAAGTACAGTTCTTCAAAACTTATTGTATACCGGTGGCAAATCATGTGGCGGCTGTGTATCCCCCTCCTCAGAAACTTATGGATAGGGTGATGGGAAGAGTTTTTGTTTTCTTGTGGGGAATGAAGGTTTTCCCTCTCCCTAGGGCAGTGGCGTACCGCTCGGTAAAAGAAGGTGGGTTAGGGTTGCCGGCTCTCGGCCCTCTTTTCCTAGGTGCCTTTTTGGCCAATAACTTGAAACAGAAGACTGATGAGGGAGAATCCCGACTGATCGGTGTGCAAGGTGACCTATGGCAAAGCAGAGGTTGGGGGAAACAGTGGTGGGAGGAGGAACTCCGTTCTCCCAGATTGACCAGTGCTTCGAAAATGGGAATGAGGCCATACGTTAGAGATATGGCAGAGGGAGTCAATCGTTGGGCGGTGAGGGCAAACACACTTAAGATTGCAGATACAGTGAGGGAGTCAAAGCGGGTTATTTACACTGAGGCCGTAGAGGAAAGAATCGCTAGGCCATTCAGGGAGAAGTGGGCTTCTAAGACTAATCTGCCGGAATATCTGCAGCCAGGGGAGGAGGACTTGTCTGTGTTTAAAGATGGGAATATACCCCTCTGTCTGTGGGAAACGAGGTGGAGGGCATATCATCAGGTACTTAATGTAGGAGCGACCTACCCATGGAAAAAGGAAGAGGAGCAGCAGTGCAGGAGGATAAGATGCCAGAATGTTAGAGGTGGGATAACAGACCAGAAACCCCCGAGAGAAACCTGTTCGCATTTTGCAAATGAATGTCCTTCATCGCAAGAAGTTTGGGGAGCTCTGGCAAGTAAATTGGACTGGCCTTATTTAAAGGAACAGAAAGCAGAGACGATTCTATCGGGGACAGAGCCAGGAAAGGGGTGGAAGGGGCCGAGAAAGAAAGGGAAGCTGGAGAACTGGAAAGTGCCCTGGTCCTTGGTTCGATTAATCAATCTGTTTGCCTTAAGCGCTCTGATGTTCCAAAGGGGACAGGAAGGGAAGACGGGAAAGGTGGCAGATCCCAAACAAACGGTGGGCAGTTTGGTGGCAAGGCTCAGAGTATATGCTAAAAGAATGATGGTGAGACAGAAGGAACCCGACAGATACAAATGGTGGCAGTGGTTGACAGAAAGAAATTTGGGAATAACTTAGAATGTTAAAAGTTAAGTTTCATGTAAATGACAGTATAATTGTAAATATCGTTGTTCTTTTGGTATTGTATATAATGTATATTTCCTTCCACAATCACTATGTATGTAACTATGTTTACTGAGCTAAGTATTTGAAAGTGATGACAAGTTTATGTAGTTCACCTCGACAGATGGCTCTGTAGTAAGAATTTTATCAATAAAAAATTTCCTTCTAAAAAAAAAATTTTCTTCTTCTTCTTCTTCTTCTTCTTCTTCTTCTTCTTCTTCTTCTTCTTCTTCTTCTTCTTCCAGTTGATTTAGATCTTGGGAAAATATAGGAACATAAGAAACTAACCTATTCAGAGTCATCCCATTGACCACTCTAGTTTAGGATTCTCAATAATGATTTGTAACAGCTGTCTAGAACTTCAGATAGGATTCTTTTATGACCCTCCATGTAGATCCAGGACATTCCCTCATGGTCTTCCATGCAAACAGGCCTGACTCTGCCTAGCTTCTGATACCAGGCAAAAACAGATTGCCAGGGTGTTGTGGTGATAAATATGTTTATTTATCCAGGAACGGAATAATTCTACTTTCCTGAATTAGCAGTCAGAGAACTCTGCTTAACATTAAATTTGTCACAGAAAGCTGCATCTATGGCAAGTAAAATGGTGCTCCTGTAAGATGCTGACTGGAAGGCAGGAGGTCAGCAGTTCAATTCCTGAGTACTGCAGGATGGAATGAGCACCCGTCTTTGTCCCAGCTGCACCCAACCTAGCGGTTTGAAAGCAAGAAATTGCAAGTAGATAAATAGGGACCACTTTGGTGGGAAGGTAAACAGAACTTCATGCGCTCCGGTGTCTAGTCATGCCTGCCACATGACTGTGGAAACAGTTGCAGAAGCAGACAGTGCTGGCTCTTCGGCTTTGAAACAGAGATGAGCACTGAACCCTAGAGTCGGATACGACTGGTTTACGAGCAAGGGAAGCCTTTACCTTTACCTATGTGTCCTACTTTGTCATTGGAATAGCCTAAGTGGCTTCTGTTGAATCTCTCCTCAGCAAAAAGCACAAAGCCTTGGAAACAATTAAACAAACCTACAAGCATATCAAAAAGAAATAATAAATATAGAAAGAGGACTTTCCCCTCCTTTCCCTCTTAAGTCTGTGTCCCTGAATATGGGGCAGGATTGGTTTCTGCCTAATTTAGGAACAAAAGTGAGTTGGAATAAACCCACCTCCAGCAAAATACCATCTGTTTTATTGTAGCCTCTCACTTTTGCTTCAAGAGCCATAGTAGGACTGAACATGAAGAGTGGGCTAATCATTTTGTCAATTTTGCACACAATTCACAAGCTTCCTCTCTCTCTAAAGCAACAAAAGGGCCAGCAGGAAATAAAAATGGAACCAGCAGAGGAATTCTGGGCCTCGTTTGTTGTCTGATTGATTTCCTTTCTTTCAATTTTCCAATTTCAGGTTATTTTGAAAATTAGCATGTGCTTGATCGCCTATTCAAGTGCCTTTATGAGAGGAAATGAGGATCTCTTAACAGAATCTGTAATACTTTCCATTGCCTTCATTTCACAGGATTTTTGTCCTGCAGTTGTTTATGCATAACAACCCTGTAAGACAAATTGAAAGGCACACGCCATTTCAGTGTCATTTAGGAGCTGCTTGGCTGAGCAGAATTTGAACCAAGGTCTCTGTAGCATATGTTAGCTAGCTCAGAATGTTCCCAGAATGATTTTTGTGCCATCAACCAGAAAGAATTATGCAGTGGCAGTAGTAAAACAATGATATTACAAGTGGAGGATGATGTTGTCAGAAGCCCTCATAAAATTAAGCAAAAGAGGCAAGGTGAAAACATGTTTTTGTTTTTTTTAAAAAAAAGCCTTTTCAAGTGGTTAAGAATCTGAACTTGCTGACTTGAAGGTCAGAGTTCAATTCCTGGATACTGCATGACGGAGTGAGCTCCCATCTCTGTCCCAGTTCCTGCCAACCTAGCAGTTTGAAAGCATGAAATTGCAAGTAGATAAATAGGGACCACTTCGGTGGGAAGGTAAACAGCATTCCATGCACTCCAGTGTTGAGGCGTGCCTGCCACATGTCCACAGAAACGTCTGCAGATGGCTATAAGCAGAGATGAGCACTGACCCTAGAGTTGGATTCGACTAGCTTTCAAACGAGGGCAACCTTTACCTTTACCTGAAACCATTCACAAGAAAAGAGATGTAATACAGGTTCACTCCTGCCCAACAAGTGACTATGTAAGAATGAAAGGTGTTTTTCTGTCTCTGCCTCTCTCCAATTTCACGAAGGACTGAGAAATAAATCATTTCTTACCACTAACATGTGCTAACTTGTTCAGGTGGACGTGCAAATGGAGTGTGTGTGTGTGTGTGTGTGTGTGTGTGTGTGTGTGTGTGTGTGTGTGTGTGTGTGTGTGTGTGTGTGTGTGTGTGTGTGTGTGTGTGTGTGTGGTTTTTTTAATTAGAGCAGGTAGAAGTCTTCAAAAGATACTCTGGAGCCCTTGCTTCACCAGTGTGTGGGATTTTTACCCACTAAAACCACCTCCCATTACACCCCAGCACCCCGCAGAACTGCCGTCAGGCATTACTTTGCGGAGGGCAGACTGGCTGTTAAAAACCCTCCTCCAATTTGGTTACTTGTCCTCCTTCTCTATGCCTCTGGCTGCCCTGTTCGCAGTCTCTCCACTCGTCTAAGTTCCAAGATAACCCTGGCTGCATAACTGGACATTTCATAATTGGACCCATCCCTACTCAATATCTTGCCGATGATGTCTTCTGAAGACAGCTGTCGTTGAAGATGCCTTTGTAAAATTTCCCGTTCTGCATCAAAGCATGGACAGTGACATCTATCTGGGTGTCCAGATAGACACCAGGCTACACTTTGATGAGCATTTGCAAATTGTGAGCACAAAGGCTGGAGCAGTATGTAATGCATTGACAAGGATCATGCCAATTATTGGAGGCCCGTGGCAGACTCGCCGAAGACTCCTTGAGTGTTGTTACTTCTGTGTTGCTGTATGAAGTCCTGATTTGGTCGGAAGCCACGGCAGGGACATCATACATATGACAAATAACTTCGATAAACCGTAGGAGTGCCCTGTTCAGGCATTTTGAACAGTCTCGTACGATGCCATGTGTGTCATTGCCGATATGATGCTGATCCATCTGATGGCAGAGCAACGGGCGGAGATTTACTGGTGGAGGCAAGAAAATCAGGTGATAGAACAACGCACAGTTGCTATGGAAGCCAGGATAGAGAGGATGGCACAATGACAGCAGGTCTGGGATACATTGACCAAGGGACAGTGGACTCATTGCCTCATCCTGGACATCAGTGTGTGGTCAACAAGACAGCATGGAGAGGTGGATTACTACCTCACACAGCTGTTGATGGGGCATGGCTGCTTCAAAGCCTACAAAGACTGCTTTAGGCTGCCAGCCCATGTAGGAAGACACGGAGCACATATTTTCTCTCTCTCTGTGTGTGTAAGAGAGAGCCTGGACGTCCCAACTCAGAGATGAACCAACAAACACATTCAAGCGATGTACCTGTGTTTTCAGAGGGAGTGTAACTGAAACAGACAGGAGACTGAAAAAGGAAACAAGACATATTTTGGATTTTAAAGGAGTTTTGCATAATGTATAAGTGAATAATTAACATTCCAATGTTAATCCACTATTTTTGTGTGGATGCAAAGCTGGATTTGTCCTGCCAGAGACATCAGCAGATTGCTGCTCTACACTGCCATACCATCAGATGCAAAATATGCATGGCAGGATTGGAACATAATTTCTATGGAAAGGAGAATCCCTACATCTGTTTCTTTCCAACACTCTCCCCACACATCTACTCTCCAACTGGCCAGAAGTGTCCTTGCTCTGTCTTCAGTTTCCCGCACCATATCTTTGGAATTGGAAAAGTAACTTGTTCCAGTCTGGACCATATTCAGAAGAGCACACTGGGCATATATTCTGTTTCCTCTGCCCTTTCAAAGTTTCTGATGTAACATGTTTTGATGTCAGTGAAGATTTGTAAAGTACTTTGCATGTTAAGAGGCAGTGGGTGCTTTCAGGCCTGAACATCTGTAGACTACTTGCCCAATCGAATTACATTTTGGACTGCTCAGCTAGCCATGCCACCTATTAACAACAATTAGAAATACCATTTGTTACCAGTATTGTGAACGAAACACGGCCTTTTACAGGAACCTGGAAAGGAGCTTCTCCCACAGAGTTTAATCTTCTTTTTACTTTTCCACTTGCAGCCCAAGGGATCAGAGCGGATGGAGGTGCGCAAAAGGCAAACATCAATTTCTCAGGAGACCCCAGGCTCTGTTCCAGTACAGCCTGGGGTAGCGAATCGAAGTCCCAATGCCTGTTGCTTCTGTTGGTGTTGTTGCTGCAGTTGCTCCTGGTAGGTCTTTAAACTGTATTCAGGTCTCCAGGGATGGGAGGGGCAACAATGACAGCTGGTTACTATGGGAGCATAGAAATGTACCTCTTGGGTAATGTGATGAATGTTAGAGAGGTAGAGAGATACAGCTGTTGCCTAGTGTTTCATATGCACCAAGACAGAAGACAAAATAATCTTACTCTTGAAGTAATCTTTAAATCTCATGGAACTATATAAGAAGGCAAATAGACTTCAGGCCTTTCGGTGTACATATTTCTGATAAGTCTAACCTAGGAGTCCCCAAACTTTTAAGCTGGGGACCAGTTCACACTTCCTCAGACTGTTGAGGGGGCATACTGGTGGTACCCCCCACCGCTGCAGTGGCGGCCACCCTGAAACTACCCCACTCCCCCCACTGCCATGGCCAGCAGCAACCATCCCAAGCCCACCACACTTCCCCAGCATCACCAGCAACCACCCTGAGCCCACCACATTCTTCCCAATTCCCCCACTCCCCCTACCACTTCCCTACTTACTGGCCTGGAGGAGCTGCATGACGTGGGTGAAGGAGGAGTCCAGACAGTCCTTCTCAGCCAGAGCAGCTGCCAGGAATGCTGGGCTCGGCCAGAGTGACCATAAGGAAAGCCGTATGCAGCTGCTGAGAAATCCATGCTCAGATGCTCCAGCTGCCACTGTTGCTGCCACCTCAATCCTTGTCCCTTCTGCTTGGCTTGGTATGTCCCTAACAGCACTCCATAGCAGGGCAGATGTTCTAAGCCTTACAACATCTGTTCTGCTATGGAGAGCTGGCAGAGACTTGCCAAGCCAAGTGGAGGGGACAAGGATTGAGGCTGCAAGTGGCAGCGGCAGCAGAAGTGAGGGTATGGGCTGGATGATTTCATTCCATGGGCTGGATTTGTCCCATGGGCTGTAGTTTGGGGATCCCTGGTCTAACAGGTTAACTGCACACAGGATGATGTTCTAGAACAGGGGTTCCCAAACTTTTTGCACCATGGGCCTGACCACGCCCTCCAGATAGTTGAGTGGGCTGATCACGTGGTTCCTCCTCCTGTAAACACTGCCATAATACATATCTGCAGCTGTTGTAAACACAGTTACGATATCCATGGGTGCATTTACGGCAGCATTTATGGCATGCGCTGTTGCATTTGTGCATGCACAGGTGCGTTTTATGGCTGTTGTAAACATGCCTGCTTTCACTTTCAGTACTGGTGAGGGTGGTGGCAGGCCGTATGAAATGGTGCCATGGGCCAGGTCCACCCCGCAGGCCATGGTTTGGCCACCCCTGTTCCAGAGACATCAGGTTAGGGAGGGGATATAGCTGAGTGATAGAGATGGTGCTTTGTATGTATTCATTCCAGAATCAATTCTTTGCATTTCAAATGATCTCAGATGGTAGAGCTAGGGTAATCAGTGGTCTGACACAGGAGAAAGAGTTTCTCTACAACCTTGGTGGGAAAGCATGGGTCCTCTACATATTTGGGGCCACCACTTGCAGAATCTCTTTACCATTTCCCATTCTGGGCGAGTCAGGTGGGAAGGGAAGGCCACCATTCAGATGGCCAAGAGTTCTATAAGACACAACCTCCTATAATCAGTGAAGCACTTTTGAAGGACCAAAGGTATAAAATGGTCTACAACGGACTAAAAACAGAGATAAAAATTGCCAGAAGGAAAGATTGTGTTCACTGTTGCGAGTGCACCTGCAGAGTTTCCATGAGTGCAAGCAAGAGGCAGGATCATCCCCTCTCCCTTCTCTACTCTGGAGCTTCCTACAGCTGACAACATCTCTGGAACACACTTTTGGTATAAAAAGGAGACCTTTTACTGCCAGACAACAGAGCCAGGAGAAAGGGTCAAAATCCAAATAATGATATGTCTATCATATTCTCTTTAGACAGAAGCCAGCTATGATTACGTAGTCAAATACTGGGATGTTTGCTCCACTAATAAAAGATGAGTGAATTCAAAATCTTTTTTACTCATCACATGATGCAAAGGATGGTTCAAATTGGTTCAGCCCTTTTTGCTCCTCAAGTCCCTTTTTTCTCTGCTGATGGGAAGCTTCTATATTTTCAAGCCAGAACAGTTCAAACAGGATTTTCCCTATGAAGTTAGTTGTTATCCATTCTTGTAAAGGTGACAGGCAAGTGTTTCAAAAGATGTAAGCAGTTGGGGCATTATGTTCAGGATGGGTGGGAGCATGACCTCACTTTTTAAAATCTCTGCCTTGACTGTCTTTGAAATGTTTGAATTTGTTATTCTTTCCCAACCATCCACCATTTAAAATTTCTCAGTTACATGAGTTTAGCCTGTCCCAGTGGTGGTGAAACAATGGCAGGCTTGCCAGAGGGTGCACTCAGAGCCCTCTCTGTGGACACACATGCCATTGACCCAGCAGAGTTCGCCTCGCCCCTATACTCAGCAGCCCAATGGGAGTGCTTCCTCCCTCCCCCAGCACAGAATTTGCCTTGCTCCTCTGCCCAGCAGCCCAATAAGAGCACTTTCTCTCTCCTCCAGCACAGAGTTTGCCCTGCCCCTCTGCAGCAGAGTTTGGGCACTCGGTCTCTAAAAAGTTCACCATCACTGGCCTGTCCTATCACTTTATCACTGGACCATCATTATTAATAAACAGATCAGCAGAAGTGGAACCAGAGGAAGGAAGGAAAGATAGGAAGTTTGTGAGGGGCCTTGAAGGAGTGCTGGCTCTTTGGCTATAAACAGAGATGAGCTCTGAACCCTAAAATCAGATACAGTACTGGCTTTTGAGCAAGGGCGACCTTTACCTAAGTCACAACACTGCCCCAGACAGTAGTAGAAGAAAGGAAGGAAGTAAGTACTGTACTAATTTAACCTGGAACTAATTTTTGAAATCTACTCTATGTACTGTACTACTTATTCAACTCAATCAACAACGGCAGAGCAATGATGTTTCTGAATGTATGATTCAATCAGTCTTTTGACATCATCTTCAAAAGAGAAACCTTTGAGCAGCAACTGTTTAGCAGGGAAATTGAAGATGCTGACATATCTGGGACTTAGTCTGTCAGGATTCAGCATGGAACATAATATGTTTCTTTAGGATGGTTGATCTGTATAATCTACAAAGCTCTTTTTCTACCCAAGAACCATTACAGACAATCAACAGCAGCTATAATTTGCTCATAGACTTCATAGTACTATAGCATAGTGTCACAATCTGTGGTCAGGAAGGCCTTTCTGTAGCCAATCAAGCACACTATCCTACTAGATTTGGGGTGAGTGAATGCAAGAAAGAGAATTTTTTTGGAATAGTAGCCGTGTTAATCTGTGTCTCAGGCATATCAGGGGAAAAACATTGCTGCACTTTAAAGAATATCTGCTATATTTTTAATGTGAGCTATTGTGGGTCAAGTCCATTGCATCAGACATAAGAGTGAGACATCAAGGCATGGATTTATATAAACCAGATACAGATATATAGAGTGATTAATCAACATGACAGATAAGTATGCAAATCTATACAGCTTCCTGCAGTTGGCGGTAGCAGATGATCTCTGGTTGTTATTTGGATTAACTCTAAATGTTCCCTTTTCTTTTGTAAATAGTGGGATACAAAACTTCTTACTCTCAGCAAATTCTTACTCCCAGCAACATTTGCTATATAGCGCAACATATAACAGTCTGTGTGTCAAATTTGATAATGTCCCAGAAACCCCTGGCTAATAGTCAAACCTCTGCAATGGGTGTTGAACAGATTGATGTATTTTATTTCTCCTGTCTCTCTCTGGATCCTAGTCTTGTAATTTCTCTGTTCCAGAATCACAACCTTCAGGTCTTGGATAGAGTGTCCAGGTAGATTGAAATGGTTTGAAACAGGTTTCTCTGTGTTGTCATTCCAGATGTCTGATTTATGTCATTAACTCTTTTGCACAAAGATTGTCCTGTTTGTCCTACGTAGAGCACAGAAGGGCATTTTTGGTAAGAGATGGCATAAATCACATTGACATAAGAACAAGTAAAACTGCCTTTAATGTTGTGTGTGGTGCCATTGGGTCCAGTAATACTGTTTCCAGAGTGAATGTGGGGGCAAAGTTGACATCTGGATTTGCAGCATGGTTTGGTTCCCATCTCTGTTTTACTTTTGTGTACTCTGTTGTGTGTCAATAGTTGTTTGAGATTGGACGGCTGTCTATAAGCAAGTATTGGTCTGTCACCAAGGACTTTGGAGAGAGAAGTATTCTTGTCCAAAATGGGTTGGAGATCTTTCATTATGCATGTGAGGAGTTTAAATTGAGGGCTGAAAATGTCAGTCAGCGGTGTTCAATTACTTTCTCTTCTGGGTCTGTCTTGTAGTAGTTTACTTCTGGGTATTTGTCTAGCCCCATATGGATGGGTATTGTAGTTTGAGAAACACATTTTGTACATCTTTGAGCATGGCATCCCTGTCTTGTGGGTCTGAGCAGATGTGGTTGTACCTGAGGACTTGGCTGAAGACAATGGATTTTGTTGTGTGTTCTGGATGGAAGCTGGAGGCATGCAGGTAGGTGTATCTGTCTGTGGGTTTGCGATATAGGATTTCTGGGACATTATCAAATTTGACACACAGACTGTTATATGCTGCTTTATATGTTATATTTCTTTATATTTTACCCCTTCTCAAACTTTCCTGTAAAATTCTCTTTCCCAACATATCTCAATGTGTTCATACAGTAACACAAAGGTTAAACTCATTGGCAAATGTTCAATTAGCAAATGTTGCTGGGAGTAAGAATTTGCTGTGAGGAAGAAGTTTTGTGTCTTACCATTTACAAAAGAAAAGAGAACATTTAGAGCTAATCTGAATAACAACCAGAGATTATCAACTACTGCCAGCGCAGGAAGCTATATTGATTTGCATACTTATCTGTCATGTTGATTAAAACAGGTTTTAACTGTAACATATATAAATCCATGCTTGACATCTCACTTCTAGGTCTGATGAAGTAGATTTGACCCAAGAAAGCTCATATTAAAAATATAGCAGTTAGTCTTTGAAGTGCAGCAATGTGTGCCCCCCCCCCCCAATACAAGAGAGAGAGAGTTGTGAAGATGACTGGCAAGATATTCACGCAACAACCCAGTCTACCTTGGACTTGGCAATGTTTCAGAGAGAGGTAAGAGGTCTACTTTGCAAGGGCATCACTGTGACCACATCCACAATCCCAGTGGCAGGTCAAGGAGAAATCTCCAGTAGCTGATCACAACACTTTGAGACAGAAACCCAAGTGATTGAAAGGTTTTTTATTTTATTTAGAAAATTAAGAATGCCAATGGCAAATCAATTTCAGTTACAAAACATTTCCCAAATTATGGAGAAAAGTGTAGAGGCATAATCATGAACATTAAAGGAGAATATGCCAGAAAACAATATATCTATACTCACATCTTGATCAAAAGGTTAAATCTGGGACATGTACAGCATATGACTCTTCCTGGCACAGGATCAAAGAATGGCAAGATGGTTAGCAGTTTCTGCCGGCATTCCTCTTAAGAAGTAAACTTGGCTCATGGCTCTCCAATTTCTGAGTGAAATTAAGCCAACTCATTAACTTGCTAGTTTCATTATATGCCCTAATTGCCCATTCAATTTTAACACCTTGAATATACTTGAGCTGTGTAAATTAAATTGCTTTGACTTCATCTATTGGGCCATTTGCATGTCTCCAGGCACAGGAGCCAAGTGGCTTTTGAAGTCACTGCTGAAATCAGAAGTGGTAGTTCAGTTTCACATCTTCTTTGAAGTAACTTTAAAACAATTGTAAATTGAATGGCAGTATGTCAATTTGAATACATTAATAATTAGTTTTGTTTATGACACATGCTGATTTTCATTAGACCATCACCCTTCCCTGTGGACTTTATCACCCAAGGTCATTAGTCCTCAGGTGTGTCAGGTTAACCATCAACTGATGATCAATGTTGTTGTTGTTGTTGTTCAGTCATGCAGTTGAGTCATTGGCAATATGGTCTACTCTATTACCATAGCAGGATAATCTGGCCAGACTGAAAAAGGTTGCTAGGAGTATATTTACTCATAGGCATTTAAGTACAACGAGACAGAAAAGATGCTGGAGTTTTGCATAATATGCATCTATTTTCTATTATCTTTAGACTGGATGGGAAGATCACAGCTATATTATCCCATTTTATTCTTTCACACTTGCTTTTTTAGGGATCTGAAAGTATCATCAGTGAATAAAAAAATCATTGCTTAGTTGCATGTTAGCAATTACTATTTGTAATGCTTAAAAAGAGTTCTTGCATTTAATAGCAGCCTGGGACTTGGCTATAAGGAACATAGCCTCACCCTGGGTTTAAAATAATTTATTCAGAATAACTGTTTTACACTAAGGGAAAATATGAAACAAACTGCAATTTAATACATTATTTATAATATTCATATTTATAAACCAATTGGATACGACTGGCTTTCGAGCAAGGGAAACCTGGAAACCTTTACCTTAAACCAATCCCACAAATAACCTGAATAATATGAAAAGAAAAATGGATATGAACAGAATTAGCACCCAAAGCTACAGAATCTCCAGTTTTCAAAGCCCTTTTGAAAAAAATAATTAAAGATTTTATTTTTTAAAAGACTGGTGGGGAAAGAACAGTAACCAAAAGGGCATTTGTTGATTAAAGCCATAAGTTATTTTCTATCCTTTCATCAGCAGCTGAGTATCAATTATTCTTTTAGCCATGTGATTATAACAAGGAACAGTGTTTAGAAAAGACACAGCCAGCTGTCATTTTTGGGATAAAAAACAAAATTTGAGAGCAGAGAAAATACATGCCCTATGTACAGATCTAAATGGGATTTCTCTCAGTCCATAAATATGCACTACTGTCATTGGTGATTATGTCCAGTGTGGTGTAATGGGTAGAATGACAGATTAGAACTCAGGAAACCTGGGTTCAATTCCTCACCTGGCCATGGAAACTCACCCATGTGTGTGTGTGTTTGGTAAAACTCCTCCTTCAATATCTCGCTTACCTTGAAAACCCTACTAGAGTTCCTATAAGTCAATACCAATTGAATATCACACACACAATGATAGAATTGGTGTTACAGTATTAGTATAACAGAGGGGAAGGAAAATATTTACTTACTTTTTTAATGCCATCTTTCAGTGCTACTCTTTTCAGAATGACTGAGCAAAACTTTTCTTCAGTTAATATACCGATGTAATGTCATAGGTCTAAACCAGTAATTCCCAATGTGGGGCACACATCCCACGGGGGGGGGGGGGGGCTTCAGTTCCTGGAAGTCTAAGTCAGTACATTGGCTGATCAGTGCTTTGAGGAATTGATGTAGGCTTCTGGGCATTGAAGTCCAAAAACCAAAGTTTGGGAAACACTGGTCTGAATCCAAACCTTGTTCTTATAAGATTTATTTATTTATTTATTTATATTTCACACTTGCTAACCCGCCCCAATCGGGCAAGCCCGACTCTGGGCGGCTTACAACCCAAGTTAAAACACATCAATAAAAAATTTAAAAATTCATAGACTAAAACAGTATCTGGGGGTGTCGTCAGAAGGGTAAAATCCTTAGACTAACCACCCCACATGGGATCCCACATCCCTGGAACCCCACACATGTCCTGCCAGCCAGGTCTTTAAGCTCTTCCGGAAGGACAGGAGCTCTGTCTGCATGCGCAGCTCAGTTGGGAGGAGGTTCCAGAGGGCCGGGGCGAACACGGAGAAGGCCCTCTTCCTGGTGCTAGCGAGGTGAGCCTCCCTAGCCGATGGTACAACAAGAGAGCCCCTCCGATCCGCCCTGGTGGGACGGACAGATGTTCTTAGGGTGACGCAGTCTCTTAGGTATCCTGGCCCACTACCATATAGGGCTTTAAAGGTAATGACCAGCACCTTGAATTGCACCCGGAGACAAACTGGCAACCAATGCAGCTCCCTAAGCAGTGGAGAGGCCCGAGCATAACGCCCGCGCCCCATCACTACCCGGGCTGCCGCATTTTGGACCAGCTGCAGTCTCCGAATGGTCACCAAGGGCAGCCCCAAGATGCTACATTAGCATGATAATACTGCTTAAAGCTTCTTTAATATCTAACCAGACCCTTGATCCATCTCACCAGTATTGTAGACTCTGAGTGGCAGTGCCTGAAATTTTCTGGTAATCATTAGCGGTATCCACTGGATACTCTCCTGTGGAGTACAGTACTTTACAATCCTGACTGCATAGCTTCCAAAACCAGTAGATATTGCTGTGGTTGGAGTAGTTTGGAATTTCCTAATCCTTTGTAGTAAATTCTGAAAGTCTGTAGAGACTGAATGAGACCCACCCCCCACCCCCACCCCCGCTGATGGAACCATTTCAGTCAGTGGAAATGTAGGCCTATCTTAAAATACTGGATAATGCAGCATTTAGTCCACTGAACATCTCAAGACCTACACATAAAAGAACCTTATAAGTACATTTGAAGCATTCACAGCACCCTAGGGCAGAAATAAGCATGACGGACAACATATAATCAGATTTGTGCATGTGATAGAATGAAAGTAGCTATTTATACATTTTAGACGTTCAGAGCAACTTTTTATGTGACAGGAACACATAATAAACCCTTATTTTCTTCTTCTAAATTAAAGCTATCTATAAGTTCCTACTTTATGGACAATTATTAGGGTGTTGATTATTTTCAAGTACTGTATGATAAACCTCTCCAAGGTTGGTTTAACATCTTGGTGATTTTTGTACTACATAATACTACAGATTTTCTGGGAAGCAGCTGCATGTGTTTGAGAAATCTCTTGCTTTCCCATTTTTATCTTTTTTCAGATAAGGCAGATAGCTATAGTATTCAATATTACAAGAGTGAAAACTGTTGGAAGAAGTTGGGTGTGACATTTATATTTAATATGGTAAGTGCAAAGAGGTGCAGGTAGGAGCTTAGGCTACACTTGAAATCCAAAAGAAAAGTCAAACCATCAAGTTATTCTTTATTTTGGTTGGATCAAAGCCTGTGTCTTGTTTTGCAGTCTTACTGTTAGGAACCAAGATGAAAGAACAAGAGCAGCATCACATGAACTCAGATCAGAAACCATTGCGAACTGTGAAGAAAGGTAAGTATCAGCTGGTATATTAATGTACATCGGATAACGATTGCATCAGATAACACTAGAATTGGATAACGATGCAAGTTTTTTTGGGGGAATTTGCATCGGATAACAATTCTGGATAACGATTCATAGCATTATCCGAGGCAATCATCTGGGTGTGTGTGTGTGGATTGGGTAGAACATCTACCCAATCCATCACCACCCCAGCGATGGATCGCTATGGGGGTGGTGGATTGGGTCTAATCCACCTCCCCCATAGCGATGAAACTAGGGTCGGGGAAAAGTGGGCGTCTGCCTACTTTCCCCCGACCCTAGTTCGATCGCTACGGGGGAGGTGGATTGGGTCCAATCCACCTCCCCCATAGCGATCCAAGTCAGCGCATGCATGCACTGACTCCAAGGTTGCTGGACGCTTGAAACTCAGGTGTCCAGCAACCTTGGAGTGAGCGCAGGCAGGCGCTGAATCCAAGGGTGCCAGATGCTTGAAACTCGGGTGTCTGGCACCCTTGGAGTAAGCACCTGCTTGCGCTCCTTCCAAAGTTGCTGGATATCTGAATTTCAAGCTTCCAGCAACCTTGGAGTGAGCACAGGCAGGCGCAGAATCCAAGGGTGCCAGACACCCGAGTTTCAAGCATCTGGCACCCTTGGGTCCAATCCACCACCACCCCTGTAGTGATGGATTGCTATGGGGGTGGTGGATTGGTTCGAATCCAGCACCCCCGTAGCGATGAAACTAGGGTCAGGGAAAAGCGGGCAGGGGCGCGTTTTCCCCCGACCCTAGTTTCATTGCAACAGGGACAAACCGCGCGGTTTGTCCCTGACGTCAGGGCTTTTTTTTTAGCGTTGTTCGATCCATGGATCGAATAACACTAAAAAACGGATAACGACATGATTTGTGGAACCAAGTCATAACGTTATCCAAGGCACTAGTGTATATAGAGCAGGATTAGAGGAAATGTTTTCTTCTGAAAAGGCAGGATGCGGGGATTTTGGTATTGTCAGTAGGGCTGGTCCTGTAATAGCAGTTTTTGAAGAATGCTGTTGGCATTCTGCCAACACTTTATGGTCAGCTCTGCAGGCCCACCCAGAGTTTATGAGGGAGATGTGATATTGGAAGCCCTGCTGCTACCACAGCAAGGAATCAACCATGAGTGTATAAAGCCAGATCATATGTATGAGTTAGTTGTTTTCTCTTTAGTTTGAGAAGATGCTGGCAGCGCTAGACTTGATCCAGGGTGCACATACCTTCCCCATTTCCTTGATCCACTTAGACTTCTTCTCACATGCCTAATTTGTTCATGCCTACTCTTTATACTTCTCACTTTTTCTCCAAGCTCCACTCCTACTCTTGAAGAAGTGAATACTTGGGCCCACTCCTTTGACAAATTGATGAGGACCCCAGCAGGTAGAAATGCTTTCAGGGAATTCCTTCGGACAGAATTCAGTGAAGAGAACATGCTTTTCTGGATGGCCTGTGAAGACCTAAAGCGAGAATCCAACAAGAGTGTCATTGAAGAGAAAGCAAGGTTAATATATGAAGATTATATTTCCATCCTCTCTCCAAAAGAGGTGTGTAACATTTTGCAAAAGCAATAACTTTGTAACAACCAAACCATGGATCTGAAATGAAAAACAGAATTTCCTCAGATATTTGTATTCTGATTGTGTTTTACAAAGGAAGAGTGTGGATTTTATTAAAGATTTCAAATAGGTACTTTGTAAGATTTTTTCTTTTTGGAGATATGACATCAGCCTAAATCAGGGATTCTCAACCTGTGGCCCATGGGCCAAATGTGACCCACGGGACCATTTCATGTGCCCCTCACTGCCTCCACCACACCCAGAAGTGCCATGTGGTGGAGGAAGGGCAAAATGGCTTTTAAAAAGGTTGAGTACTCCTGGCCTAAATCTTATGCAGCAAAGGAAGTAAACTGTTGCTAGTGAAAGCACAACTACCTTGTGATCACTGTTTTTTTTTTAAATCTAAACATGTTGGTGTCAAAAATTCTAACTTGATAGTATATGAAAGCCAATGAACATCAGTTGTGATATAGCCATTCATTCATCCACCCTTCCACAAAAGGAACATTTCTACAGCCCTTGTAAAGGCCTTGCTGTAGGCCAGGGGTGGCAAAAATTGTTGCCTCAGCTGTTCTTGGACTTCAATTCCCAGAAGCCCAAGTAAACACTCCTGCTGATCAGGGCTTCTGGGAATTGAAATTCAAGAACTCCTGGAGTGCCAAGGTTCGCCATTGTTGTTCTACATACACCAAGATTTTATAAACACATAGGTTTCTATTAGTTGTAGGTAGCTGGTTTATTTAATACCTGACTGGAACCTTTACATAGCTAGAGTGTTATAAAAGCCATAATTAAAAATACCCTTTCAAACTGATTGTTTTTAATTCCACTGCCTCACTCCTATGAGAACCACGAGATTTAATGTAGTTAATAAAAATAATCTTCTTCTTTACCTCCTCTTCTATCACTTCAGCTGTCAAATGAAATAAAACAATCATTCGATTAAAGCAGTGTTTCCCAAATGCTGGTGTTTGGACTTCAATTCCCAGAAGCCTGTCATTTCCCCAAAGCACTGATCAGCCAATGTACTGACTTAGGTTTCTGGGAATTGAAGTCCATCTGTGGGCTGTGTACCCCTTGTTGGGAACCACTGGGTTAAAGAAATGATAGGTGAATCAAAATCTCTGAAAAATATCCAGAAGAGCTTCTATTCACCTCAAACCTGCATACCAATCATTTGCAATATGACATGAAATCTCGTCCATGGCTTGCAAAAGAGCAGAAATGTATGTTACTGGGACCCATTAATAAACAATTTCTTTATTCACAGGTCAGTTTGGACTCCAGAGTAAGAGAAGTCATCAACCGAAACATGCTGGAACCAAATCAACATACTTTTGATGATGCACAACTACAAATTTACACTTTGATGCACAGAGACTCCTATCCTCGATTTATGAACTCTACTATATATAAGGACTTAATTGAGTCTCTCTCTCAAAAATCCGCTGAAGCATAGACTATATTAAATATATTTATTATATAATTACACCACACCACACAAATACTGGGCTACTCTTCATTAACATGGCATATAGGATTGATTCAGGTATTTTCAGGTAATTGAAAACAACTCAGTACACATTAGATATTTTAACACTGTTTCAAAATGTTCCAACATGGAAAGATTAAAGAACCACCAGCTATTTCTAGCTTCCTGAGACATAATGACAGAGAACATAGAGAAAAGAACCCTCTAAGATGTCATCAAAAAGGAATAGCACACACTAAAATGCATATAACTGGCCAGAATTTTAAAAATACTTAAGTCTAATCAAACATAAATGATACTATTTGGGGTAGAGAGCAGAGCCTGACTCTTTTGCCAAGATTCATATAGAATTATATCTGCTGAATGATTATGGTAAGTCAGTTGCTTTGACCAAGCTTAATTTGCTATACAGGTTTACCTTCAGTGCTACCATGTCTCTGAACCAGAATACAGTAATACCTTGGATAAAATCTACCTCAGATAACGCTAAAATCACATAACGTTAAGTAATCTGGGGAGGAGAATTGGATCAAATAACATTAAGGTCCTATGGGAAGGATCGGATAACAACCGCTAAAGCCTATGCGGTTACAATGTATCTCTATGGAGCTTTAACGTTATCCGATCCACCCCATAGGATTTTAACATGGATCGGATAACACTAAAAATCGGATAACACCAAGACTTGTGGAACAAAGTCTTAGCGTCATCCGAGACATTACTGTACTGTGCTCTCAAAGTACTGAAAAATATTTTACCCACTATTGCGCTAACCACATGGTAACTTCTGCATGCTCAAATGCCTTCTCAGTTATATTGCTGAACAGTAATTTCCCCCCATCCCTCATCCTTCCTAAACCAGAATGGCATTCAGATTTGTCAGACCATTTCCTGGAATTCAGCTTTAAAGAACAATATTTTTCTTTTCCTACAATTTGAATGATGTTTCCCTCTCCCCTCATTATCTCTCTGATTGAAAGGAAAACTCAATCACATTGGATCTGAACAGCATGTTTATCGATTTCAGAGCAAAAACAGGTATACATTTTTTGACATAAACACATTGATTTGAGTGCTATCACATATAAAGTGCTATTTTATTACTACAATGTGGAATTTTAAGAGCAGTATCAGATCAGGGATGTTATACCAAAGCAAGATGTCACCTGAACATCTTCCTAAGGACCCTGTAAAAACTTTATAGATCTCTAGATCATAGAGATCTATGCCAACCTAGCAGTTCAAAAGCAAGAAATTGCAAGTAGATAAATAGGGACCTTAGAGAGAGAAAAAATCAGAATCCTTCATTCATTATAGCTGGTATTTATCTCAACTGAGTGCTAATTCCAGAATTAAATCAGACAATACTTGCCAATTATGTCAAAATTCATCTGGGTTTTTTTTTTTTGCATATGTCCCATAAGCAAATACCAAACAAAAAACCCTCAAATGTTAAAAACATCTAAAACCCATACAGCTATTGAAAACTGTCAGTACAAGTGCTTAAAAATGTATGAAAATTAAACTTAAGTTGCAGGTAAATATTGAAGTCAGAATTCAATCCAATTACAGTGGTATAAAAGGTGCAATAAACATATGAAAAATGTTTTAATTGCATTCTAAAAATGCAAGTTTATAGCCTAAAAAAGACAAGTTGAAAAGGCAGAGAATAATCTCAAAATCAGTTAAAAGGAAAAAGCAGTCTCTTTAGTCTTTAAGCATATTGTAAGACATAGAAAATTGTTCTAAGAGCAAACCCAGCCAAGCAATTTGTATCTAGAGGGGAAAATCCACACTGTCTTCTTCTGCTGTCACTGCTGTTGTTCCTGCTGCTACATGTCTGATGCTCCTTGGTATCTGTTATTTGGTATGAGTGTGGCATGACATCATGTGGAGTTGTGTTGTCTTGCATGTGTGTGCCTCCTGCGTCCCTATATTTATATATATCTCAGATGCTTATATTTCCCTCTAACTACAAACAACTGATTTTTGCTAGTGGAGTAGGTTATAGGGTCTTGATGTATGGTCAGGAAATTTACAATGGACATTTCTATAGCATTTACAATTCATCTAAAATACAATTCCTGTAATCCAGAATCTGGCACAGTGTCACCATGATGATAAGCATCATTATTTTGACTAACAATGGTTTGCATTTGCCAAGACAGCAGGTTACACAGGGACTAAATTACTGGAATTCATCACAACCGTTGTCAGCTGCTACTCGTATCCAAGCATACATTTTTTTCCTGGAAGTCATTTGCTCAGTTGATGGATGTATCTCTAGTGACTCAATAAACCGATCCTGGCATGAAACATGTGACCACACACATTACACTGAATATATAGTGGAGGGCATAACTGTGTTTGATGAAGCTTCTGTTTCTTTTACTGGAATTAGTACAGTAAGATAGAGCAAGTTACTGGGTATACAAATACCATCTGCTGGTCATGCTAATACATAGAAAAACTATACATATTCAAACCAATTATTTCAATTCTATTGTTTACTTTTTTATAAGTTGTATACATGTTCATCAAAACATGTATATAACATTGTGAGAGCTGGACCATGAGAAGGGCTGAGGGAAGGATAGATGCCTTTAAAATGTGGTGCTGGAGAATTTTGAGAGTACCCTGGTCCAGTGGTGGGCTCTAAAAATTTTTACACTGTGGGCATGGTATGGTGGGTGTGGCCAGGGGAAAAACCTTGTGTTGCACACGAATTAGGACTACTTTATTTCAAAACTTGAATGGGCGGGGCCAGCCAGAATTTCTGCTACGTTCTGGAGAACTGGTGCAAACCTGCTGATGCCCACCACTGCCCTGGTCCCTGGACAGCAAAGGCATCAAATAAGTCAATCCTGAAGGAAATCAACCCTGGCTGCTCCTTGAAAAGAGAAATATTGAAGATGACGCTCAAGTAATTTGGCCATAAAATGAGAGGACTCACTTGAGAAGGCCTTGATGCTAGGAAGGATTGAAGGCAAAAGGAGAAGAGGACGGCAGAGGACGAGATGGTTAGATGGCATTTTTGACACAATGGACGTAGAGCTGAGTGGGCTGTGGAGGATGGTGGACAGGGGTGCCTGGCGTGCAGTAGTCCGTGAGGTCACAAAGGGTCAGACTTGACTATGCGACTGAACAACATACATGTTCAATTGTCAGGCATAGGGAATTATTATTTTTTTGCAAGGCAATGTTTTTGTAGAATAACCTTGCTTCCAGACTCAGCAGGAGAGCTGGCTTTTAATAAACTGCTATTGAAGCCTCGTTTAAAAACATAGTGCACGTTTTCAGATCTGTTATTTTCTATGCCCCACTTATTTTAGCACTAAAGACACTTAAAACTTCACATCTTGACATTTTCATTATGGTTCTAGAACCCATTAATGCACTTTAGTTCAAAGAGCTGACATTTTCTATTTTAAATAAGCATGAATCACATGTTTCAGTTGTTTTCAATCCATTTCTTCAAAGAAGTAAAATTTCCAGTCATGAAGAAGTGGACTTTATTCACGAAAGCTTACAGTAAAAATAGAGCAGTTAGTCTTTAATGTGCTGTAGTGTTTTTGTTTTCTGATATGCCTGAACCACAGACTAACACAGCTACTATTCCCAAAAAAATAAAAAATAAAAACCAATTATTGTAGTATATTACACATAGAATTTTATATTCTATTTTCTAGCTGTGCTGTTAGCTAGAGTTTGTAAATAAAAGCTGATACAGTAAAACCTCATATAACACTAAAACCTGGTTCCACAAGTCTTGGTGTTATATGATTTTTAGTGTTATCTGATCCTCTATGGGATCCATAGAGATACATTGTAACCACACAGGCTTTAGCGGTTGTTATCTGAAGCATCCCATAGGATCTTAATGTTATCTGATGCAATTCTTCCCCCCAGATTCCTTAATGTTATGCGATTTTAGTGTTATTCGATACTAATGTTATATGAGGTATTACTGTACTTCCTTTTCCTAGATTCTAAATCAGGGACTCTCAAAGTGCTGCCTGTGGCAACATTTCATGTGCTCCCACCACCACCACTACACGAGGAAGTGCCATATGGTGGAGGAAGGGCAAAATGGCCATCCAACCCCTGGAGCTGTCTGAGGGAGCGTGATCTGGACCCCAGCTTAAAAAGGTTGAGAACTCCTGTTCTAAATGCTTTCATTATTTCACAGAAGAAGCTCCTGCTACTACTAAACAGCGAAATTGAATAGCTTTAGTTCTGAGATTCCACGCTGCATATGCACATTGATTATCTGTAATATGTCAATTTAGACCTGATTTGACCTCCCTTCCTGTAAGCACAGAATAATTCTATATACCTGCTGTGTTTAGTACTGTATATTGTATTAAGTATCTTGACTCAAATATAGCCCATTAATTAGGATTTCAAAGGCTGAAGCCTTGTCTTGTGCACAGACTTCTAATATGTACAACGAGAATACATGTGATTGTACCCTAAAAATAGCAAATAAATCAGGGTCGTAGAGAAATTTCTACAGCTGACTCTTTCAACAAATTCGCTGTTATAAGAAGCCTTTTGAGAATTTTTACTCATCCCTTTGCATGCAGATTAATATTTACCATCATAATAAGTCAAGCTTACAGTAACAGAATCAATATACCACAGGGTTTGGGGGACGAAAGCCATTACTACATCAGTGTTGGCATTTATCAAGCAGCAGGATATCCATTAGCCAATTGCTGAATTCTGTTCCCCTGACATTATCAGTTAGAGGTCTGCCCTTTATATATCAATGTTCCACAAAACTTTAATACCATTCAGGTTTTCTTTTCACTGGACTTTATTAAAATTGTATGGACACTTCCAACTAAGTCAATCAATTGATTCTAACCTCAGGGACCTATATTCATTGTCCTTGAATTTTTTGATTCATTAGTAAAAGTTACAATGAACTAAAACATCTCTAGACACCACCAATGTCTACAAAATGCATGAACTAGATATGATTGAAATGTATAAAAATATCCTAAACTTAGAAAAGACAACACAGATAAAAATTATTTAGACTTTTTACATTAAGCTTGCTAACCTGGATGAAATAGTAGCTAAGGCCCCAAGAGTTCTACAAATATCAATATTATTAATCAACTACTACAACCTTTTCCCAGATGGCTTTTACTAAGTCTGACATGCCCACAAAATCTAAACCATGTTTTGTGCCACAAAAGCTTAAATCCACAAATGTGCACCTAATATATCTAGTCATCTCTCACGTAACTGAAAAGCTTACACAAATTGTTCCACCTAGTACTGTTTTTTACAATCTAATTTGTCTATATGCATCTCCTGAAACCATCAATATAGACTTATTATTGACATAAGATAACTTGGACTTGAGTAGTGAAATATTCCCAAACCTATTATGTATTTTTATTTATTTATTTATTTATTTTCATACTTCTATACCGCCCTCCTCCCCAGGGTGACCCAGGGTGGTCTACAACACCATAAAAAAACACACAATACAATGCAATCCTATTATCCCAGGATCCCAGCTATAAAAATTTAAAATTTTCAAGATTTAAATTTCTTTTAAAATCAGTTAATTATCATAATTAAAAGATTAAAAACTAAGTCCCAAAGATAAGATTTAAAAAATTAAATTAAAAGACCAGGGAAGAGAAGGAGCTCAAACTAACCAGCGAGCTGGGGTCACGGTACCACCAGGACCCCATACCTGTCCCAACAGCCATGTTTTTAAGTTCTTCCTAAAAGACAGCAATACTCTATGACTGAGTACGTATAGCAGTATCAGGACACGCTATGTTTGTAGCATACAAGCAGCACAAAGTTTTAGTAAGATTCTAATAGGGTATCACGTTTTGTAATCCATAGTTGATATAACTGGCTGGCTGTACAGTGAGATGAGTAGTTTGCTACAGAGCAGGAAGCTGGGCAATAAATTCTCCATGGCACCTTTCAGGAAAAGAGCCAGGCAGCACATTCACAGAGCACCTCAAGAAAAGGGAAATGGGATTGGTAAACAACTTCCTACTTTATAACTAGGTAGCCCTGGCAAGGACCAGCCTAAGTCAGAACTCACTTGGAAAGCATGCAATTTATATTTCCTTTGTAAATTTGCTACTAGGAAATGCGTTCATATCATAATTATGCTATAAATTAGCTTGCCAATATCATTTTGGTAACATTTATGTTATATTTTATTTACTTTGTTTTCTTTCTTCTCTGGCTTTTAGGTGTTTGGACCCATTATATTATTCAAATCTCAATTAGAAATGGGACCAAAAAAGAAACTTAACCTGACTGGTAGGGAATGCATAACTTATATTCATTAAAAAAGTACAGTCCTATCTAAGAATATTTGCTATGCATGTCTGCATATGAATAAATAACTACAGGCAGACAAACTACAGTTCCAGGAAGCTATAAATGTGCATAGAGAGCAAAGGCACATAGCTCATATCTTAACATAGACTTTCTAAAATATTAATAACCAAACTTCTGCTTTCCTACACACTCCCCTCAAAAAAGGCAGAATAATATGCTGGCTAGTTCAAAAGTAGGCATCAGTGGACGGCAATATAAATTTGAACTAATAAATAAATAAAATAATAAATAATCATATACTAAATGGAAACATATGGTATCAGTTATACTCTCTCTGAACATTTGTTTTAGCAACAAAATTTGTGTAATATCTTCTACGTGTTCATATAATTTCTTTTCAGCTTGTATACATCTTAACATAAAGCTCAAGTGAACAACTTTTTATGAAGAATAATTGCTTTTCTTTTTTTGGAGATGCTGCAATAAGAACAACATATGCCTTTTCACCATTTGTGTGAATATTGATTCCTTGGAACTAAACATATGTAGGGAATAAATTCATTTTGAAAGATATGGGAGGAAAATACTAAAAGCATCAAAAGGGACTTTTTTCCAAAAATCAGGACTACTTTATTTTAAAACTTGAATGGGCGGGGCAAGCCAGAATTTCTAAAATAATGTCTAAATAGTTGCTATAATTTACCAAAGAGCATAATCGCTAATGTAAAACTGAAAACTTTACTAAACACTTACCAACAGTGGAATCAAAATAGTTGAGATAGTTAATACAGTATTTACAAGAAATGCCTTAAATCAAGTCTCACAGTAGTTAAGCATGGCTAGAAGAACTGGCAGTCAGAATTCTAAGTGAAATTGCTTCAGTTGTGATAGCAAGTTGTTAACTAAATGCTGGTTGCACTTCTTCGTTTGTACTTGATTGAACAATTGGGTTAATATTAAGGAAAGCAACTAACAGCTATTCATTTAGCAGCAATATGCCGTTGTGACTTTTATAATTTCATTTCCAGAAGTATAACTCATCAGTAAAGTTTTGGTTTTGGCCATTACTTTACATACTTTTGAGGATCTTATAATTATTAGTCAACAAATCCACACCAAACAGTACTAAAAAAAAAATCACATACAGTGGTACCTCGCATTACAAATTTAATTCGTTCCATGGGACATTTTGTATAACAAAAAATTCTTAAAGCAAATTCCCCATAAGAATGTATTGGAAACCAAAATTCACAATGTGAAAGACAGGTTGTACTTACCAGTAACTGTCATTCTCCGAGTATGTTGTTTGTGAATTCACACTAATGGGTTCTGCGCCTGCGCTGAAAAGCTGATTAGATAAAAAGATTTGAAGTTAGGACCGCCCACCATCCCCACCCACCTCAGGTGCCATTTCGCACTCTTTCCCTCAGTTCAATACTAGAGCTGCCAGCTAGGCCAAGAGACATCTCATCCCGGCAGCTTAGAGGGGAGGCTGGGTGGGTCGTGTGAATTCACAAACAACATACTTGGAGAACGACAGTTACTGGTAAGTACAACCTGTCTTTCTCCATCGTGTTGTTTGTGAATGCACACTAATGAGTGACTAACAAGCTCACTTACTTGGATGGTGGGCAGCCGGCGAGATAAGATGAAGGAGAGCGAAGTCAATCAGGGATGGGCGGTCATCACCGAAGAGGATCGGAGACCCGCCGTCAGGATGGCTCTGCCACGTCTGATGTCAGCGGCAGACCTGGTATCCACTCTGTAGTGAGTGATGAACGAGGAGGACCTGGACCAAGTAGCAGCCTTGCAGATGTCCTCCATAGGATGCCTTCTAGGAAACAGTAGAAGAGGCCAAAGTCCTGGTGGAATGAGCCAGGACATGAGGCGGAGGTGGCAGCGATGAAAGCTCATAGGCCAGGTAAATGATACCCGAAATCCATTTAGATAGTCTCTGGGCAGACAAAGGCTGGCCACGTGATTTGCCGCCATAGGCAACAAAAAGATGCCACACTCTCCTAAAGGACGCAGTTCTTTGAGTGTAAAACAACAAGGCCCCCCTCACATCCAGAGAGTACCACTCTCTCTCTTGTGGCGATGATGGATGTGGAAAGAACGCAGGCAGCGTGATGGATTGGGCCAAGTGAAACTCAGTGAGTACCTTGGGGAGGAAAGAAAGGTCCAGATGCAACACAACCCTGTCAGGGTAAGACTTCAGAAAAGGTGGGTCAGACCTCAGGGCTGCAAGTTCACCTGCCCTCCTGGCAGAAGTGATGGCCACCAAAAATGCAGTCTTCCAGGAGACAAGTTTGATGTCAACTGTGGCCATAGGCTCAAAGGGGGCCTTTGTAAGCGCATTGAGGACAGCAGACAAGGACCACTGAGGAGGAGGTACCTTGACAGGTGGAAAAACATTATGCAAGCCCTGGAGAAATTGTTTGACAGTCCTGTCCCTGAAGGCAGAGGACAACGCAGAGGAAGGTGGAGCATGGGCAACCACCGCAGCAAGATGGACTTTCAGAGAAGAATGCGCAGATCCCAACTCAGCCAGATGCAGGAGGTAGGACATGGCATCCTGCAGAGATGCGGAGGCAACGGTACGGTCGTTGGATGTTAAAAATTCAGTGAAGCAACGGTACTTGGATTTGTAAGACCTCCGCGTAGAAGGCTTCTGAGACATTTATAGGATCCGTGCTAGGTCGGGCGGATAAGCCAGGCCATCAGATGAAGACTGGGCAAATCCGAGTGTAGGATCCAACCGTCCTCCATGTGGAGGTCTGGATTGGTGGGCAGCCGAAGCGAATCGGACGCCAGAGTCTGCAGCAGGGGAAACCACGGCTGCCAGGGCCATGGCGGGGTGATCAGAATCGTCCATGCACTCTCCGCACAGATCCAAATGAGGACCCGTTGGATGAGAGGGATCAGTGGGAACATGTAAAGGAAGTCCTGATGCCACGGAACCATGAAGGCATCCCCTTCCGATCCGTGACCGATCCCCGCTCGGGAGCAGTAACGGTGGCATTTGGCGTTCGCCCCCATCGTGAACAAGTCCAGAACAGGCGTCCCCCAACGGAGGCAAAGCCTGTCGAACACCTATCCGTCCAGCTCCCATTCGTGCATCGCCGTCCCCTTGCGGCTGAGAAAGTCCGCATCCGTGTTCAGAGTCCCCTGGATGTGGACACTGATTGGGAAGATGTGCACCTTCAGGCACCATTCCCAGACCATCACGGCAAGATGAAGAAGGGAAAGAGACCTGGTTCCCCCTTGCTGTTGAGATAGGCCAGGGCCATGGTGTTGTCCGAGGCGACCTGCACCACGCAGCCCACGATTGAGAGTCTGAAGGACTGCATCGCCTTCCATACTGCCAAGAGTTCCAGGAAATTTATGTGATGCCTGGTCTCCGTGGGAGTCCAAATCCCGTGGATCCATAGGCTGCTGCAGCACGCTCCCCATCTGTGAGTGCTCGCATCGGTGGTGATCTGGACCGTAGGCGGAGGAAGAGCGAAGAGCTTCCCCACGGCAACGTTCTGATCCAGCACCTACCAATCCAGCTGCTCCCGCAGCTCGGGAGTGGAAGTGAGCAACTTCCCTGGATGGTCGTTGACGAGGTCGAACGAGGTGAGGAATCAAGACTAAAGGGACCGCATCTTTAGTTTGGCGTGGGAAATCACAGCCGTGGTCAACGCCATGAATCCCAGCAATCGTAGGGCATCCCTCGCCTTGACGCGACGCCTGCCCTGGATCCGTGCCACCACTGATCGGATGTCGAGCAGACGTTTTGGAGGAGCGTAGGCTCTCAGAGCAAGTGAGTCCAGTACTGCTCCTATGTAGGTTATGCGCTGAGTTGGAGACAACTGCGACTTTTTGTAATTGACTTTCAGACCGAGCCTCTCGATGAGGGCAAGGCAATAAGAGACATCGTCCATGGCCCTCTGTTTGGTCGGGGAGCAGACCAACCAGTCATCGATGTATGGGAACACCTGGATCCCTTGTAGCCGAAGATGTGCGGCTACCGGAGCCATGCACTTCGTGAATACCCTCGGCGTGGTGGAAAGGCTGAACGGTAGACACTTGTACTAGTAAACGTCGCTGCCCACCTGGAAGCGGAGGAATCAACGATGTTCCTTCCTGATGGATATGTGAAAGTATGCATCCTTCAGGTCGATGACTGTAAACCAGTCCCTGTGGTTGATCAGTGGGAGGATGGATTGGAGGGTCACCATCCGGAACTTCCTCGTGTCTAGGTGCTTGTTGAGAAGGCAGAGGTCCAAGATGGGGCGGAAACCTCCGTCCTTCTTGTCCACGATGAAGTACCGGAAGAAAAAACCGTCATGAGACTCAGACGGAGTGATCAGTTCTATGACGCCCTTCTCCAGAGCTGACAGTTCCTCCCGAAGCGGTGGAGATGGAGCAGTGACATGGATCAGTCCAACAGTAGGGCATCTCTTGAACTCTATCACGTAGCCAGAGTCTAAGATGGCTAAAACCCACTTGTCTGTGGTGATGGTGGACCACACAGTTAGAAAGTTCCACAGGGGACGGTAAGGGAGGGGAGTGGGAGAGTCCTCGGTCACCGGGGAGTCAAACACGTTGTTTGCTCCTCCGGTCAGCCCGCTTACCAGACTGCTGACCTTGCTGCTGGTAGCACGGCCAGGACGACTGTGGCGCAGTCAGTAAAGTCTGCCGGGGGTAGTCTGGCTGCCTCTGGTGTTGTTGCTGGCGAGGCTGGAAAGATTGTTCCTGGTAGGAGGTCTGGGGCTGGTACGATTGGTACTGACCCGAACCTCAGCGTGGGAGACGGAGCTTAGAGATTGTTGTAATGTCCTTCTGCAACTCCCCGAGGGAGGCATCAGTCTCCTTCGCAAATAGGCCCTCGTCGTCAAAGGGCATCTCCTTGATGAGCTTCTTAACCTCATCTTGGAGGTCCGCCGACCGCAGCCAGGAGTAGCAACGAATTTGAATCGCGGAGGCCAAGTTCTTAGCCTCCGATTCTGTGATGTGCCTACCCGTTCGGATCTGCTGGAGGGCTAGATGGTTCCCCTCCTGGCAGAGAGTCCCGAACTCAGCATGGAACTCTTCCGGCAGCTTCCCCATAAATGATTCCGCCTTCTCCCACAACTTACAGTTGTAGCCGCCCATGGCCGTGTAGTAGTTGGCAGCGCGGAAGGACAGGGAGGCATTGGCGTATACCTTCCAGTCCAGGGAGTCCAGTTTCTTACCTTCCTTGGAGGAAAGGATGGGGACCCTGCTGGCCGGAGTCTGATGCTGGGCACCCTTGACGACCTGAGAGTTGGGCCCCAGGTGGACATGAAGGAAGTTGGCATCCTCCCCTAGCAGTCTGTACATCCCGTCCACCCAATTGGACACGGAGTGGATGGAGACGGGCTTTTTCCAAACTTCCTTCGCGGCCTTGGTGATCTTCCGGAGGAGGTCCAGATGGATGGGGACCAACTCCTTTTTGTCCGCCAAGCCGCACACCACATCGTCGCACTGCTCCAGAGCCTCCGCCTTGATACCCAGTGTGGATCCAAGGCAGGTGAGCAGCGCCAGGAACGTTCTCTGGTCCTCGGGTTGGGTCCCTCGAGGAAAAAACCCCTTAACCGCGGGAGGACCAAGAGGTTGCGAGCCTCCTGGTCCGCAACCTCTTGGTCCTCCCGCAGTTGAGGGGTTTTTCCCTCGAGGGGGAAAATTTGTATGATTTAGTCAAAGACTAGAAAAATTGTAAGGCAATAAAACATTAAGCTCTCTAATATGGCTCCTGCTAGCGCAGCGGAAAAAAGAGAACTGAGGGAAAGAGCGCGAAATGGCACCTGAGGTGGGTGGGGATGGTGGGCGGTCCTAACTTCAAATCTTTTTATCCAATCAGCTTTTCAGCTCCGACAATGGCTCAGCGCAGGCGCAGAACATTAGTGCGCATTCACAAACAACACGATGGAGAACCATGGTTTCCCATAGGAATGCACTGAAAATCAATTAATCAGTTCTGAAAAAAAAATATACTGTGAAGTATTTATTTCCTATGGATTTCCTTTCATAATGTGAAAATTATGTTGTATGAGGCATTTGTAATGTGAGGTACCACTATACTATAATACTGAGGTACCCAAACTTTTCGGGCCATGAGCCAGTCACATGGTTGAGTGGGCCGGTCACGTGGTTCCTTCCACCAGAAACCAAACGTGCCTGTATAAAACACTGCTGTAAATGCAGCAGCAGTTGCCATAAACGTGTGGGCGCATTTAATTTCCGCTTCCAGGAGCAGCGAGGGCAACACAGGCCAGATTATTAGGCGCCATGGGCACCCCTGCTATAATAAATGGAAATTTATAACATTATCCTCAGTATGAAGATGGAAAATGTCTTCTTATCTATTCCAATTCAGAAATTTATGAAAACCAGTTTCAACAAACCTCTCATGGATCTAAGTTTTTTCCTGATGCAAATTGATACAGATGTGTACAGTATATCTAAACACATATATAAATGGCAAAGTATTTTGCTTTCTTCAGTATTTTTCAGTTTTTAAAAGCAGAAACTAGAATCGTTTTACACATTTATGTTGGTATAACTACTGGCACAATTTCAGAGACAAATTGCTGCATTTTAAGATGTCAAAGTAAGCATTTACTATTGCATAAAGAGTTAAAAAACTGGTACATGACAGCAAATGCTTCCACCAGTTTCTTTTCTTGTGACAATTTGTTGCTGAAATTTATACTGTTATGTAAACAGGCATAATTAACAGGTTCTGACCACTGTTTGAGAAACATTCTGACAAATCTTCACCAAAACAGGTAATTAAAAACACATTTTATTTCTGACCTGATTTAGAAATGACTGATTCTACATGAAAAAGTGCTAGTCATTAAAGAGTTCATATGAACTAATATCTATATAAATTGTATAGATAGCTTCCAATCTTCAGCTACTAAATCATTCTCAATTTACACAATCCATAGCAAATGATGATGTAAAGGAGAGAGAAAGGAAGGAAGATAGAAAAGGTAAGGCAAACCCAGTTGTTTTAGGATTTTTTTCTAGAACTAAGGCCGAGATAATTATACATACACTTTAGAATATACAATAAATTGAAGAGATCAAAGCATTTTTGAAAAAAACACATTTGATAATGTAATAGGAAGCTGTGCATGTTACAAAGCATAAATCTTCAAGACCAGCCACGGCCAGTCAGAAATGGTTTATACAAGCTGGCTTTCAATATTTAATATATTTTATTAAGTATAAAGGAAAGCTATTGACCAATGCACACCAAAATGGGTAAAAAGGAGTATTCTGTAAGTTTTACTACAATTCTTTATTCATAAAGAAAAAAAGCAGTTACTCAATTTCATTGATAAAATTTTAATGCAGACTTGCTTATAAAAATGGAAAAAGGAAAGAAATTATACCATACAATTGAACATCCTGGCTCTACCAATTTAACTACAATGATGTGTGTGTTAAAAAACAAAATCTAACTTCAGAGATGGCTGTTTAAACAGGCAATGGAAGAAACATTTTTGCAGGAAGCTAGATGCTTAACCTAGTTCTTAAAGCTAATTATAAAATCCTCTTTCATACTGGTCCAGATTTAAGCATTTTCTTCTAGCAGAACTGTCAAAAGAAAAGAAACATTTGTGAGATACGGTTACACATATAACAAAGTTTTAATCCATTTATAAATGAAAACAAATGAAGACATTCTACTTTTTAGCCACATATACCTTTTATCTATTCTTAAGAATCACAACAGAATTCTCATTTCCCTATTTAACATGCACCACCTAATTGTTAGGATTTTTTTTAAAGAAAAACTCTGAAGGGTGTGCTTTGCATAGTTACAGATATCAGTTTTAGTGGAAACACCATAGTGTTTAGAAAAATTGGATTTTTCTCTTTATTAAATCTTGTTCATTAGCTCACCTAATAATTTTTCACAATTAAAAGTACAGTAATACCTCGGATCACAACTGCATTGGATAACACTAACATCTTTAGAAATTTTGCATCGGATAACGATCTGTTAGCGTTATCCGATGTAGTCGTTCTTAGCAGCAGGTTGGCTGGAAAGCTGAATGGGGTTCTCCGTTCAGCTTCCCAGCCACCCTGCAGCTGCGGAGGCAGGGGAAGGGTGGCTGGAAAGCTGATGGGGGGCTCCCTGTCGGCTTCCCCAGCCACCCCACAGCTGTGAAGGCATGGGCGGGTGGCTAGAGAAGTCGACGGGGAGTCCTGTTCGGCTTCCCCAGCCACCATGGAGCTGAGGATCGGGTCTTCCGACCTCCCTGGAGCCGGCAGGTGGGTCAGAGCCCGAAATGGGTAAAAAATACCCGTCCTTTTCTTTACCCATTTCGGGCTTCCTGACACACACACACACCCCGGTGGCTCCAGGGAGGTCGGAAGACCCGATCCAAACTGTTTCTGGACTTGTCCCACCTCCCTGGAGGCTGTAACAAGCCAAAACATCAGGATTTGAATCCTGACGTTTTGGTTGTTGCAGCCTCCAGGACGGTGGGGGAACTTCAAAAATAGCGCACATCGACTCAAGGGAGGTCAAGAGACCCGATGCGTGCTATTTTTGAAGTTCCCTCACCCTCCTGGAGGCTGCAACAAGCCAAAACCTCAAGATTTGAATCCTGACATTTTGGCTTGCTACAGCCTCCAGGAGGGTGGGGGAACTTTGGAAACAGTTTGGATAGGGTCTCCCAACCTCCCTGGAGCTGGCAGGGGTGGGTGGGTCAGAGAGCCCGAAATGGGTAAAAAAAGGACTTGTTTTACCCATTTCGGGCTCCCTGACCCCCCCCCCCTTGCCGGCTCCAGGGAGGTCGGAAGACCCGACCCAAACTGTTTCCAAAGTTTCCCCACCTCCCTGGAGGCTGCAGCAAGCCAAAACATCAGGATTCAAATCCCGATGTTTTGGCTTGCTGCAGTCTCCAGGGAAACAGGGCTTTTTTAACATTGTGCGATCGAAGCATCGCACAACGTTAAAAACCGGATAACGACGAGACTTGTGGAACCAAGTCTCGTTGTTATCCGAGGTACTAGTGTACAGCATAAGACCAATCTATTATATGTAGTCCAGAATCGTTTTCTCAAAACATATTAGGTAGATGCTTTTAGCCCATAAACAGATATAAAACCATAACATGGTCTCTGCAGTTAATTTCCCCCCCTTAATCAACCACTATGAAATATTTAGCATTATGAGACTATTGTCAAGTATCAACATTTCACTGGTCAATGTTCCGGCATCAGTTTCACTCCCCCCCCCCCCCAATATAATGGCTGCAGTTCTTTCCTTTCATATTTATTTAGCATATGTCCTTTCATAAATAAACATATGCTAAGCAGACAAAAACATACTCTAATCATATATCACAGCAAAAGTTTTATAGTGTAAGGCAGCCTCTATAAAATCCAAAGATGAACAGTTCCTTTACCTTCCACCTGTTTCCACATTCATTACATACTACAAATGTTGTCATAGGTTCATCAGCACTTCTGGTTTGGACCTACCGAAAAAAGAGGGAAAGTGACCATAAACTAATACTACGCTGTACAACTTGTCTATGCAGAATTGCCTTATTCCATTTTGACACAGTCATACTGGTTCAGTTATAAGAGGTACTGTATTTAAAGGAGCGTTAGCTGACTGTGAGCTACAAATCCAGTGGCATCTTGCAGCCTCTGTTCTTAGGACATCTCTTACTAAACTGTAGAGTCAATACCAGAGTTTGAAAAGGTAATTGTTTTAGACAACAATTACTAGCCAATATGGCTAGTAATACTCTGACATCATTGCGCTAATTTTGGTCTTTAGAGTAGACACACCTGCACATGCACAAATGCACCCACGCATGCACAAATGTGACTGTCGACAGGGGAAAACCATGTGTCTTGGCCTGCTCAGCTGTCTGAGGCGGAGTTGTCTGGCCTGTGGCATGGAAACCTTGATAACCCCTGTCCTAGCACATGAAGGGCACGTGGCTTCCTAGTCAGAGAACAGAGGCTGTACCTATTATAAGCTTTGTTTCCCCCAAAGTGCAACTCTGCCCACGCATGTATTAAAAAGGCCAGAAAACCTCTAGATTCTGGAAAGATACAGCTATGGTGACATAACCTAAATGTCTAGATTCACTGATTATTTGATGCTACAATGAATACTTTCAGGCATTTCTGCATTACTATGAATATAAACATATTTTACTCAGGTCACTTACAAATTATTTCTACTGCTACTATTCTAACAGACTAGGTGCATCCAACTTATGGCACTCCATATGCTATGCTAGCTGTCACTGATGAGAGCTACAGTATAGTATCGTTAGAAAAGTCCTATAAGACACAAAAGATCACTTCTTACATCTTAATAAAAATGAATTATTGGCCAGAATCCAGCAGACAATTTAAGCTTGAAAAGTAAAATCATTTAAGTTGCAGTAACAAACTACTGATAATTAACAAGATGCCTGACTACACAATCCAGCTTGTATCTAGGAACAGCAAATCATTAATTAGTATCAATTTCCTGCCACAAATTAGGCAATTTCACTAATGAAATCATAGTTTGCCAGCTGGATTCTAGCCAATGTTGTTCCTTCTACTCAGATACTCTTATAATGGAATATTTCAAAACCATGTTAGAAAAAGTTAATGATTCTTCAAAAGAGTTAGTAAAAATAAACATTGAGATAATATGATTTGACATACCTGTGTGTAAGTACAATTCTTCTTTTTGCATTTACCACATGAAAACAGATCAGTTTGGGTTCCTCCTGTTTTAGCCATTTGATGCTCCCTTATAGCTTCTTTGGTAAGATTTTTCCTCATTTCTTTCAGTTCATCACTTGCCATTTCCTGTTTTAAACAGACAGAAATTATCATATTGCTTTGAAACATTTTCAATTTGTTTGCAAAATTAATTTAATAACTATCTCTCTTTTTTTGGTCCAAAATATTCAACTCTCATAGTATGGAACTGCACTTAGATCTCAATTTCAGAGTAAGAATTTAAATGAGTTGCTTACCTCAGCTGTCATTTTAGCAAACCTATCTGGAGGAATATTCCCACATAAGACATTTTTTCTCAGATTGGGATTCTTTGTATCTTTAAGATTTGCTATTCTGCTGCGCACCCTGTTTTTGTATTTCATGTCAGTGTTTTTTAGCTCCTGAAATATAGGTGCTTATAATTAAGGAGAATAATATTAATAGTACAAAACTGAACTCCATTCCTTTAAACCAGCATGTAATAACATACAAAGTTAAAATTAACACATTAAAGGAGCCTCCCCAAAGATTGATACGTCAGCAATTGAACGTCCCCTAGGCAACGGAGATTTGTCACCGGCTAATCCTTTCAACCCAGAAGCAACAGAAGTAGAAAAATTAGTATAACAAAGCACATTTGATTTTTCTTTAAAATAAAACAAGTATCTTAAACATACAATATCTCAAAAGATAAATCTAAATATAGTGGTGAATTAGAATGTAGGCTTACTATGGAAAAGTTTACTGCTAATATGACAAGTACTGGCTGTATTCCATGAAGGCTGTTTCTGTCTAAGCTCAGTCTAGATCAGTGGTTCTCAACTTCGGGCACACACACCAGGGGAACTTCAAATCCCAGAAGCCTAAATCAGTACATTGGTTGATCAGTGCTTTGGGGAATTGACTTAGGCTTCTGGGAATTGAAGTAAAGAAAAACTCCCAAAGGTTGTGAAACACTGCTCTAGATGAAATATAAATCAAAACTTCAGAAAATGAGAGTTTTGAAAACTGGACCTTAATTTAAGCCATTTCATTATGTTCTCTAGGACAAGTAAACAGTTGACATTTTGTACTGAATGAAAAACAAGCAAATGGTAATAACTGTAAAGCCCCTACTGAATATGGAAGAGGTGTAAAAACAGAAACACTACTATAAGGCCAAGATCCAGCTCTATATTCAGATTTCTCAGATGAATTTAATAAGCATCACAACATCACTGTATGAAATGAAGATAACACCTGAACATGAGCGGAATGGGTATGAGGGAACAAATATAAGAATTTAAAAAGAGCCCCAGCGGATTGAAACAAGGGTTCATCTATTCCAACATTCTTTGTTTCCAACTGAGCTCAACCAGATGCTTCCTAGAAGTCCACAATGAAAGCAAAAAGACAATAGCCTTATCAACAGTGTCTAGCTAACCATCCCACCCCTCATAATAAATTATTAAAGTGGCAATGGCATTTGTTCATCAATTTATGATTAAAATCCTGCTTTACAAATAATTTTTATGTAAGGGTAATAATTCCACTGGCGGTGGGAAATTCTCAGTACTAGAGTTCTAATATTTCAATCCGGGAGCTTGTCTGGGTTGTGTATATTTACATGAAAGTCTGCCGAGCCTTGTAATATAAGAAACAACTCTTTAATTACTGGCAACTTCCCCCCTTTGATGACATCAATGTCCTTACAAAGGAAATTATAGAACAAGATTTTTTGCCACAGATTAATCTGGATCTACATAAATTTAATAAAACTGGAACAGATATTCCTTACAGTTTTCAGTAGACTATCCTAATAGATCCAGTATGGAAGGGGAAAGGATATTCTAGCACTTAGGCTGAATCCTGCAGAAATTGCATACTCGGCCCACAAGAGGTCCTCATGAAGCTTTTCTTCCTTGCCCAATACCCCACAACCTATAAGAGTAAGATTCCCTTACATACCACTCATCTTCCCAGCTCAGAAGAAGGGCTGTGCGTGGAAGAATCTTGATGTAATTTTTGTACAGTCATACCTTGCATAATGAATTTAATTCGTTCTGCGAGGCTGCTCGCTATGCAAGTTTTTCGCTATGCGAGTCGGACTTTTCCCAATGGAAAAACTCGCATAACGAGCATTTCAAGGGGAAAACTCGCATAGCGAAAAATTCGTTATGTGAGTTGGACCGCTTAGCAAAAAACTTGCTCATTATGCGAGTTTTTCACTAAGTGAAACACTCATTATGTGAGGTTTGACTGTATTTGCATTTGTATGCCGTTCTATTCGCCGAAGCAACTCAGAGCGGCTAACAACATAGATCACAAAATATCACATATCAAAATGTATCAAAGTACACTAGTACCCCGGATAACGTTATGACTTGGTTCCACAAGTCTCGTCGTTATCCGGTTTTTAACGTTGTGCGATACATTGATCACACAATGTTAAAAAAAGCCCTGTTTCCCTGGAGGTTGCAGCAAGCCAGAACGTCGGGATCTGAATCCTGACATTTTGGCTTGCTGCAGCCTCCAGGGTGGTGGTGGAACTTTGGAAATAGCTTGGATCGGGTCTCCCCACCTCCCTGGACCCGGCGGGGGGGGGGGGTCAGAGACCCCAAAATTGGTACAAAAAACATCTGGTTTTTTTTTTTTACCAATTTTGAGGTCTCTGACCCCCCCTGCCGGGTCCAGTGAGGTGGGGAGACCCGATCCAAGCTGTTTCTGGGCTTCCCCAACGTCCTCAGCCAGTGCAGCAAGCCAAAACGTCAGGGTTCGAATCCCGACATTCTGGCTTGCTGCAGCCTCAAAGAGGGTGGGGGAACTTCAAACCTAGCGCACATTGGGTCTCCCGACCTCCCTAGAGTCGATGAGTGCTATTTTTGAAGTCCCCCCACCCTCTTTGAGGCTGCAGCAAGCCAGAATGCCGGGATTCGAACCCTGACGTTTTGGCTTGCTGCACTGGCTGAGGACGTCGGGGAAGCCCAGAAACAGCTTGGATCGTGTCCCCTGCCTGCTCCAGAGAGATCAGAGGACCCGATCTACAGCTGCAGGGTGGCTGGGGAAGCTGACGGGGACTCTCTGTCGGCTTCCCTAGCCACCCACCCCTGCCTCCGTAGCTGCAGGGTGGCTGGGAAGCTGAACGGAGAAACCCATTCAGCTTTTCAGCCACCCTGCTGCTAAGAACGACTGTATCGGATAACGTTAAAAATCACGTTATTCGATACAAGATTTTTCCGAAAATCTTGTAACGTTATGCGGTTTTAGCGCTATCCGGTACTCGCGTTATCCGGGGTATTACTGTATTACATATCACATATCAATAACACATCAAAGTATCACATATCAATAACATATCAAAGCATCACACATCACATACATTTCAAGAAATGTCCCATCACAATTACAAAATTAAGACATCATTAAAAAACAATTCAGAAACACGTCAGAAACACTTTGAATAGTTCCCAAAACTCACAACTCTACCCCACTCACTAAGTCCAATTCCCTGCTACTTCTTGCCCCTCAGTCAAACTGGCTGGGCAAGCGTCCATATTGGTGGTGGAGGAAGGAAGACCCAAACAGCTGTTCTCTTTCTCCCCAGTCCGTGGCCGGGCGAGAGCAATGCCAGAGTCCGGGGGGGGGGCGGTGGCTCTTCTTTAATGCCACCAGCCCCGGGGCTGTTGTTCTCACTCTCCCCGGTCCAAGGCCGGGCGAGAGCAATGGCAGAGTCCGTTGGAGCAGTGGTGGTGGTTCTTCTTTAATGCCACCAACCCTGGCGCAGCTGTTCTTGTTCTCTTCGGTCCGAGGCCAGGCGAGAGCAATGCCAGGGTCCGGTGGGATGTGTGTGTCAAACTGAAAGTGTGGATTTTGAGTCAATGCTATTCAACTGTTATTATTTATTTATTTATTTGAATTTATATTCCGCCTTACTCGCACAAGAGATTCAGGATGGATTACAACCAATCAACAAGCATACAAAACACAGTTAAAAACTCTAAAACAATTAAAAACCATTTAAAACAACATCTCGTTCCTTTGAGTAAAGGAGAGGGAGGGTAAGTATAAGATGTTAAATAAGCCAGCTGGGAGGGATCAATGAGCCATCATTTCCCCATACCATTCTGCAAGCCAAGTTTTCACACCTTTCCTAAAAGCCAACAGCTTCGTCTGGAGGCACAATTCCAAAGGCAGGCAGTTCCACAAAGCCGGAGCGAACACTGAGAAGGCCCTTTTTCTAGTGCCAGAGAGTCGAGTCTCTCTGGCAGATGGCACAACTAAGATGCCTCTATGTTCCGCTCTGGTGGGACGGACAGATAACCTTGGGGAGATGTGGTCTCTCAAGTATCCTGGCCCACTACCAATTTTGCTCACTGAGATCAATTCTCACTCTAATCTACCATACAGGTACGTTACAAGGACAAAATTGGGAAGGCATATGCCATATTGAATTTCTTGATGAAGCCCACACTTCTAGGAAGCAAACCCACCTCTGATAATGAGGCTGAAGAACAGCAACTTCTATACTACTTTTCTGCAGGCAGTGTGCTTCATCAGAAAAATTTAAGAATATGTTTGACTACAATGTTGCAATTAATCAAATGCTGGAAGTTGTGAAGCATAAGTTAAACATATTTCAAAGAAAAATAATATCCCATTAAACTAAATTGTCTCTCATTAGATAGGAAAGGATATCTTCTTCAATCTGAGATCCTAGTTCTTCATCATCAGCACCAATAGCAATGTAATCATCTGAAAAATAAATTACTTATATGACTGCTAATATTTTATATTAAAATTAAAATTATATAAACATGTTTGCACCATACTTACCCTAAACTGACTTTAGGGCTATATAAAATGGTAATATAATATATAGTATTTGAATATGGCTACTGTCTTCTGTTATTACAATGGACTCTAGAAACACTTAAATGTATCCATGAGTTTAATTTTTAAATTCAGGACCACTGGTTTGGGGAAAGGGAAATAAAAAGGAACTGTTACCTAAAATCAGACAACAATTTTAACAAGTTGCATCCAAGGAAACAGAAGTTGAATAATTGCCTTAAACATGTTACTATGAACTATGGAGAAATTATAGCTATAAAAAATTCAACTTGGTTCTTTTTTGTAGTACTGTACAATTCTGTAACCAGGTCAGTAGGCTTACTTACATGGAGACACAGACATAACTGAAGCTTCACAATAGCAATAGCAGCAATAGCAATTACACGTATATACTGCCCCATAGCGCTTAGTGCACTTTCTGGGCAGTTAATTAGTATTTTGTCCCCAACATATTGGGTACTCATTTTACTGACCTTGGAAGGTTGAATCAACCTTGATCCCCATTAGGTTCAAATTCACAATGGTTTGGCTGCAATACAGCAGTTTAGTCACAGTGTAACTAGGGCTCTTAAAATAAAACAATAAAAACCTTTACACATCTACTCAGAATTTAGTGGGGCTCAGTGTCAGTTTATGTGGGTATAGGACCACAAGCCAAAATACTACTGGCCATTATCCTTTATTGCAGCCATGTTGGCTTAACCCAAAATTACATTAATGGTAGCTAAAACAACGACAAGGCAAAGGTGCTATTTGCAGAACACTTATGCCAGTGCATTGTGCAATGGTTGCAATGAGAATTGCACAGGTGACTGAATAATCAAATTACTTGAGTCCAGTGCTGGCGTGTAAGACGCACTTCCTTAAAATATGCTGGAAAAACGGAGTGCGTCTTATACACCAGTAACAGGACACCACCCCCATCCCCCTGGCTGATACAGTTTGGCAGCCACTGCTGACTGCTAAGAGCTGGGCGAAGGGCAGCTTCCTCAGGAGCAATCTCGTCTGGCTCGACCCTGCTCTTGCTGCCTCCTGATGGGCAGCAGTGCAGGGATTGGGCCGGGCAAGAGAGCTCTTTTGGGAGCAATCTCACCCGGCCTGATCCTGTCCTCATCGCCTCCTGGCAGCCAGGGACAGTTGGGGGAGTATGTGAAATCGCTTTTTTTGGAGCAATCTTGCTCACCCAATCCTTCCCCCATTGCCTCCTGGCAGCTGGGGGACAGTGGGGGAAGGAATTGTTCCCTTTCCCCATTGCTTCCTGGCAGCTGGTGGAAATGGGGGGCAAAACTGATCCTTTTGGAGTGATCTTGCTCACCCAATCCTTCCCACATCACCTCTTAGAAACCAGCAGCAGTGGGGACAGGTGATCTTGCTCACTCAATCCTTCCCCCATTGCCTCCTGACAGCCAGGGGCAGTGGGGAGCAGGTGGGCAAAATCACTCATTTTGGAGAGATCTTGCTCACCCAACCCTACTCCCATTGCCTCCTGGCAGCCAGCGGCAATGGGGGGGGGGGGACGGGCGGGTGAAATCACTCATTTCGGAGCAATCTTGTTCACTCAGTCCTTCATCCATCGCCTCCTGGCAGCTGGCAGCAGTGGGATTGGGCGAAACCACTCCTTTTGGAGCAATCTTGCTACCCAATCCTTCCCGCTTTGGCTCCTGGCAGCGGGGGGGGGGGGGGGGGGAGGTGGCAAAACCATCCCTTTAGTAGCAATTTTGCTCACCAAATCCTGCCCCCATAGGCTCCTGGCAGCGGTGGGGCTGGCAAGAGAAATTGGTCCTTTTGGAACAATCCTGCTCATCCAATCCTGCCCCCATTGTTTCCTGGCAGCCAGCAGCAGTGGGTGGGCGAGTTAAAATGTAGAAAATTGTTTTTTCCTTAAAAATGTCTATTAAAGCGAGGCGCATCTTATACTCCGATGCATCTTATACACCGGCAAATAAGGTAATTTCCTGCAATTCAAAGAAATCTATGGCAATTATGATACATTACTTGGTGTGACTAATAAAGGTCTTGGCAATGATGCTGAACATATGAATAAAGTTTCCTTTGTTAACAATGTTGATTAAGAATATTAAAATGCAAATTCATGAATGCTAAAGATGCTCACTGGAATATCTGGTTACTCTGCATGAAATATGATACTAATTATTCCATTATAATAGGGTTAATAACACAATTACAATTGTGTTGTGTTAATAAAAGAATTAGAATTAGAATTAAATAACACAAAGGAGAGTGAAATGATAGAACAAAAGGCAAACATGGCAGCAGAATACTTACCTCCTGTTTTGAGAGCTGCTGCCAACATTTCTCTACATTTCATTCGTACAGAATCAGATGTGTTTGGTGCCCGAGGAAAAGGACAGATTAATGTTTCTGACGGAGCGGTACTTTCTTCTTTTCTATTGTTTGAGTTGCTACTGGAGCTGCTGAATAATAATAATAATAATAATAATAATAATAATAATAATAATAATAATAATAATAATAATAATAATAATAATAATAATAATAACAACAACAACAACAACAACAACAACAACAACAACAACAACAACAACAGCAACAGCAACAGCAACAGCAACAGCAACAACACAGCAACAACAACAGAGCTCAAAGACAAACCTTTCCTCTCTTGCTTCAGGACTATTTTGAGATGAAGATGCTGTTTCTTTTCTCTTTTCTTCAGAATCTTTATCGTTTGACGGTCCATCTGCAGGAGATATACATTTCCAACTATTTATCAACATAGCCTCATAAAAATAATGTTTGCAAATGTTTTAACACTTGATGTTATTATCCTCTCTGTAATAACAACTCTGTGGCTCAAGTGGCTAAGACGATACCCAAATACTGCAGGAAAGAATGAGCTCTCGTCTATGTCCCAGCTCCTGCCAACCTAGCAGTTCAAAAGCAAGAAATTGCAAGTAGATAAACAGGGACATCTTGTGGTGGTGGTGGTGGTGGTAAACAGTGTTCTGTGCGCTCCGGTGTCTAGTCATGCCTGCCTCATGACCATGGAAACATCCACAAAAGTGGACAGCGCTGGCACTTTGGCTATGAAACAGAGATAAACACTGAACCCTAGAGTTGGATACGACTGGCTTTTGAGCAAGGGTGAACTTTACCTTTACTTTAAGCTTTACAGTATAAGGTAGATTAGTACAATCAACAATAAGAAGTGAAAGCTGAGGCTATGATACACTTTGCTTGCTTCACTGCCACTTGGGAAACTTTTTTTCCAAATAGTCAACAGTTTTTAACTAATTACTCAAAACAATCAACTAGAAATGGGGTCTTCACAGAGAACTGGAAAAACAAAAACCATCACGATCCTAGCTATGAATTAAGGTGGAGTCTTTAAAGGGGTACAAGAAAGGTTAGTCACTACTTTCTTAAGATAAAAAGTAGGTTTGGGAGCTGTGAACATCTCTTTTTTTAAATATATCCCCAAGTTTCAGGTACATGAAATGACCAGGTCAAGATAAAAACTATCAAAAAAATAAAAAAACTTATTTTCTCAATAATGTCAAGAAGCAGACACAGGGCACTCTGACTATCAGTAAGTTGATCTCATGGAAGCGGGGGGGGGGGAGAGAGAAGAGGAACACTGGAATTCTCAGTGGACCCAAGAGATGAAACAAATGTAGAACTTAAAACCTAACAAAAATACTATATATAGAACTTTTGAAAGTTATTTTTATCCTATATATGAGAATTATGATGTTAACATAATATATTCTTTAAAGTAGGTATGATTTTAATATTTAACTATATAACTGTAGTATTATTTTAGTATTTACAACTCGAAAACACTTATTTGTGAGAATTTTAAGGATGTTTCAGTGTAGTTTTCTTTTAATGTAATCATTCATAAATGTCCAACACAAATTACACTGACTCTAGAAAAGATCTTTACATGCAGCCACCACACACAAAACAATCAGCCTGTATAAAAGCTGCAAGATCAAGAAGGACCACCTTTGAAGGCCTTATGCCCATTGTAAAATAAATATTTAAACAGCAGAGAATTGAGAAGACTCAATATCAAAGAAAATTGGTTCAACAAGAATGAAAGAAATAGTTATCAGCCTATTAAATTCAGAAACCACCTGCAGAAGGTGCAGTTTAAAACCTGAAGCAACTGTACCTAGTAACTTTTTCCATGATTTAATGAGAGATTTTGCTAAAGATGTGACTTCTTCATCTGTGCTTTGCTTCCGTATTGCATTCACTGACATTCCAATTCTTGTAGACTGCAAGGAAAGATATCAACATTTAAAACATACTTAGAAGATACAAAAATGTTACAAGCATCTCAAATAAAGAGATTGTGTACAACTGCATGAAGTTGGACTATCAATCATAAAAGTGCAAGAAAATCTCAATGTAGGGTGTTTAAAGTCAGAGCCAGAACATCTTTTATTTAAAAATATGCACACATACCGTACTCACTTCAACCTGATGTTATTAATTTTAAGATGCAGGAAAATCACCTTTGTCTCTAAGTTTTTTCAATGATTTTCCTGTATTAAAAACCTATTCAAGAGATAATTAGCTGACAAACTAATTGTAATGCCATTAATAAGATTTTACAAAGTCTTTACAACAAAGACTTTATAATAAAGCAGAACATTAAAACAGAGTGCTACTGCCATCTGTAGAGCAAGATAAAATATAACATACGGAACTCTTAAAACTGAATAAAATATGGCAGAATCCAACACCAGTCTTATCTAGAGGAGACCCATTGAAATAAATCAGTGATTAGGAGTCTTGTTCATATAATTTCCCCCCAATTATAATGTGTATTTGATAGACAAACTAAACATTGTTTTAATCTTCCAGTCTGTAAGTGTTACAAAAATTTGTTTCATTTTAACTTTATGTGACATATGAAATCAACGTTGGACAAAAATCAGCACTAAATTTAAAAAACTTCAAAGGTTATTGGCAGCTTTCTTATGCCAAGATATTTATATCTGCTAGCGTGTGACAAAGTGAAAAAAAACAAAACAAAACATTATTTGGCTAATGAGACAAAAATGTATTTGTAAGTGTTCAAAGATTGCTACATTATGTTATTTCTCACCATCATCTGCATTCCACAAATAACTAAAGATAATTTAGTTATAATCTTGGGTTATATCAAGCCTGGTTTGCTTGCTCTTTTCTGGACTCTCCCAGGATTGAACAAGTATCTTCAAAATAACATAATCCATTCAACATATTATCACAAAAAATTGAGGAGACTGCAATTCTTTTCAAGTGTATCTGAAGACACCACAGTGCTGTTCTCTTCAGTATTTTCCAGGAATTTCTCTACCTGTTTTCTGAGCATCTTCTAGCCTGGAGAGGTCAGTTGCTAATTCCCATTTCCTCCTATCTATCAGTTCATTTGAGAGACTCGAAGGAGGATGAAGTCAAACATTTCTGGCTACGTAAGGAGAAAGCAAGAAACCCTTTCCGCCTCAAAGATCAGGGAAAAGTCTCACTTCATCACCAGCACCAATTTCAGATCCCAACAGGAAGCAAAAAACAGATATAAGGAAGTCTGCCTTTATATATGGAGCACTGGCTACTATTGTGAGGTAGATTATAACTCCTGATATAAATCAGTCACAAGGCACACTTCTATGCACACATATAGCTGTCAAGATGGGCTGTGTGTGTGTTCCAATGTTTTTATCTCTTCTGAAATAAAACCTTTGAGGCCCAGGATTCTTCTGTGGATCTACTGATATGTACACAAATCCTTTTACATAAGCAAAAAGCCTGAAAGACCACATGATGTTTTTTGCCTAACTAATAAAGTTACAATTGGCATTAAAAGTAGTTTTTTTCCTTTTCCTTTGTTGAGAACCAAAAGTGTTATTTTTGTCTGACACCCTTTCTCTATTATAATATAAAGTGTATATTACAATTACTGCAAAAGTCAAAACACATACCTGCAACAACTCCAGTGTCATGGGCATATTCTTGAGTTCCTTGAGTAAATCAAGAGCCCCAGCCTGTAAAACACATTATAAAAGACCAAATATGTATCAGTTTATTCCCATAACAAGTAAGGTTGTTTCCCGCTCCCCTTAACGGAACCAGCCAGGCTTGAGCTCCAATTATTTACATAATAGCAGCAAGATACATTTCATACATGAGGGTCTGCTGAATAAACAGCAATATCCCCCATATTCTGCTCATATTAAAGCAACCTAGAACAGCAGGCTATTTTCAGTCCCACCCCCCACCCCCGAACACATCTGATTTCAGGACACTATTTGGCTCTGTGTGGGAGGTGACAGAAGAATAGTTATAAATGTATGTCCCTTTCTACTTCAATGACAGATGCCTGCACTGGAACAAAGAGCCCTTCATCAATGGAGAGATATGAATGGACAATTCTAAGACTACAATAATTTTGTTTTACATTTTTTAATATTGATGTATTTCTGTCATCTCTCTCATAGTTTGGAAAAAAACCCACAGTTTAGGCCCATTGTCAAGAGAGGCTATGCTCCTGCTCAAATACTAAAGAAATATTTACTTGAAAATAATCCTCATCAAAACCAGTAAGGCCTCTTTTCAAGCACTGTACTCAAATCACGACAATGGTCAGGAAGACTTGAACCATCCTCTTTTCTCCCTCTCTCTTATTCCCTATATTTCCAAACCATATTATTCATTGCACTGAACTGAGTGGGCTTTTCATTTTAAGGAAATAATTTTATTTATTATAAAATTTTAAAATACTTTAAAAGTAAAATTGTGAATTTCTACTCTGAGCTGCCAAATTATTTCTATGTGGCTTGCTCACAGATAAGTAGATACATGTTTGTACTGTAAAAGATGAACACCTTTAAAACAAAGGGCAGCACCAAATTATCTATGTCCATGAACACATAAACCTCAGTTGTATATTACTGCAAGTAAAGAAGGCAGCTTATACATTTGTTGTTGTACACCAGTTGTGTGATACTACATGGAAAAGCCATACCTCCATCTGCCTACTTTGACTTAATAATTTGTGGCAACTAACAGCTTATATTTACACCAATAAAGTTAATACCAATGTGATTGTTCAACTGGATTTTGGCCAATATCTAATCATCAATCACAGAGCAGGAGCCAACAGTACACATTTGCAGGATTCCAATACAGTATTTTCATTAACTGTTTTACTACTATTAATTACTCGCACTAACAATTTTATTATACTCTATAATACAATAACATGATTGATGTTAATGAGTTAATTTTTGAATGAATGTTAATGTATAAGTTATACCACTAATGTTTCCAAGCTCTGGAATCTGGAAGTATCATAATGAGTATCAGACAAAGCATTATTTCTCAACTTCTCAATGCATTTGTTTCATTTATAAACTCATTGTAATAACTAACAATCATACACTGAAATGGGGTGCTTGCGTAGCTATTCCTCTTAAGATTACTATGAAATAAGGTTTTTATAGAATTTATTTTTTTACATTCTAAGCGAAACACAATTTGACTACATATCATTATTTTAAACAATACAAACAAAGTCAAGTCAGGATTATTAGCAGAACCAGTGCTAATCACCAGCACCAGCTTTAGATCACACCAAAGGTACCCTTGTTCACCAACAAGAAGTGAAAAGCAGATATGAGGAAGTCTGCTTTTGCACATGGAACACTGGCTATTACATTAAATTACTCTAAGACCTTGGCTTTTCTTATACAAGCCTCGAAGAGCACTGCCAATTTTAGGAAACGGGTGCTTTGTGTTCCTTTGGTCTAACATCTGTTTAATTAGGGTACAGGGGGTAGGACTCAGTGGTGCAAGTGTGATCTTTCCTTCAAAAGATTTCTGCATGGACCCTGGAAAGGGGTGGGGTAATCAGTTCTCCCAAGGCTAGGCAAAGGGATGTCTAGCTGGACACCCTGCTATGGTAATGGAGTAGACCAGTGTTTCCCAAATAATGGTGTTTGGACTTCAATTCCCAGAAGCTTAAGTCAATTCCCCAAAGCACTGATCAGTCAATATACTGGCTTAGGCTTCTGGGAACTGAAGTCCAAACACCAGCATTTGGGAAACACTGGAGTAGACTGTACAGCCACCGAGTCAACACCGAGTGTCAGGCAGCAGTTAACTAACCTGACTCCCTTAAGAGGCCAATGGCTGTGGGCAGATAAGCCCCTTTAGGTGGGGTGATGGTCCCCCTCAGTGGAGGAAATGCCACTGGAAACCATCATATTGGGCTCATCGGCAAAAAGAGCAGAGGAGAAACTCTGATTCCATCATGGAGGCGGAAGAAGACATGCCAGATGGACTGGCTGTGAAGGCGCACCTTGTCCATATCCTCAAGGCTGAGGCAGTCCATTGCAGTCCTGGTGTGAAATACTTCAGGTCTCATTTCATGTGTGCTGCAGGAGATGGTGCCATGATCATAGTATGTGGGTCACTTCATGGCAAGCTGGGATCCACCTTAAACAAATTCATGCCAATGACATTTTTTCCTTTTTGTTGTTCAGTCACACAGTCGATTCTGACCCTTTGCGACCCTATGGACCATTGCCTGCCAAGAACCTCTGTCCTCCAACATCTTCCTCAGCCCACCCAGCTTTGTGTCCATTGCATCTACAATACCATCTAGCCATCTCATTTTTGGCCACCCCCTTCTTCTTTTGCCCTCCACCTTTCCCAAGGCTTTCTCAAGTGAATCCTCTCTTCTCATTTGGTGTCCAAAGTACTTTAGCTTCATCTTTACTATATGACCTTCTAAGGAGCAGTTAGGGTTGATTTCTTTTACGATCGACTTATTTGTTCTCCTCACTGTTCAGGGGACTCTCAAACTCTCCTCCAACACCACATTTCAAATTTGATGATGAGGCAAAGGGAGACTCAGCCCCCACTGAATAATCAAGAAAAAATGGATTAAAACTCCTGTATAGTGTGTCCTTTATATATATATATATATATATATATATATATATATATATATATATATATATATATATATATATATATATATATATATATATATATATATATATATATATATATATATATATATATATAACCGTATATATATGTATATATATAATATCTAACATGTAAAACTAAATACAGTACTAAGGCCTAAAATTATAACTAGACTTAACTAGAATAGACTTGCTGACTCTGTTGGATTTACATATAATATACTATTCAACAATTATTTGACAAGTACTCTATAGCTGTAATTAGATTTTGGCCTAAATCTGTTATTGAACTTGAAATAACCCAGGAACTAAGGGGGAAAAATCAATAATTACAATCTTTTCCCATTGCCTATGTCCTCCACACTTAAGTCCATTTTGTGCTAGCCTGGAACCTGCCTTTTGGTACAAACTCCAGGTTCTCTGTTGTAACACTAGGTGGTTATTTATTTATTCACACTTCTATGCCGCCCTCCTCACGAATGACTCAGGGCAGCGAACAACAGTTAAAAACACAATCAACAATAAAACATACCTGCCCTGCCAGCCAGGTCTTCGCACCCTTTCTAAAGGCCAGCAACTCTGTCTGGAGACGCAACTCAGTTGGCAGAAAGTTCCAAAGGGCCAGAGCGGCGGACACAGAGAAGGCCCTCCTTCTAGTGCTAGAGAGATGCACCTCTCTAGCTGATGGCACAACCAGAGAGTCTCTCCGGTCCACTCTGGTGGGATGGAGATGTTCCTGGGGTAATGTGATCTCTTAAGTATCCTGGTACACTACTATGTAGGGCTTTAAAGGTAATAACCAGCACCTTGAATTGCACTCGGAGGCAAACCGGCAGTCAGTGCAGCTCCCGGAGCAGTGGTGAGGCGTGAGCATAACGTCCGCACCCCATCACGATCCGAGCAGCTGCATTCTGGACTAGTTGCAGCCTCTGAATGGTCACCAAGGGCAGCCCCATGTAGTGACCAAAGTGTGTGTAATCCTAAGCAAGGAGCGGGCATAACTGGCATATAACACGAAGTTGTGCAAAGGCTCTCCTGGCCACGACTGCCAACTGCTCTTCGAGCAGGAGTTGTGAGTCCAGGAGGACCCCCCCCGATTACGCACCCGGTCTGTTTGGGGCAAAACTGCCTCATCCAGAACCAAAGATGGTAGCTCCCGAGATAACACAGGACCCCTGACCCACAACCACTCAGTCTTGCCAGGATTCAGTTGTAGCCCGTTGTCCCCCATCCAGACCGTCACAGCCTCCAGGCACTTGGAAAGGACTTCCACTGCATCTCTTGGGTCTCCACAGGCCGAGATATACAGTTGGGTATCATCTGCATATTGGTGATACCTCACCATGTGGGAACGGATGATCTCACCCAGCGGTTTCATGTAGATGTTAAATAGGAGAGGCGAGAGCATAACATGTGGATTCACAGTTAACACAAAATTCTCCATCACTATCAAATCCACTTTGAATCACTTCCAAAGATTCATGCTATTTATATGCTATACCTGTCACAAACTGCAAGTTTCTGCCTCACTCAAGGATGAAAATATGGGGGTTCAAAAATCTTGTAATTGACCTACTGCAAAAGTACGTGTACAACATTTGCAAATGTATAATGTGTGGATCAATATTAACACAAACTGTTGACATGGATATGGAGATAATATGAGACTGTGGGGTTGTAGCTAACACACCCAACTAGGTCTCCTCAGCTTTCATTCTGAAGTCACTAAATTTTGGATGAGATTTTTAAAGGAATCTTTATAGCCATCTTTGTGCTAAACAGAACTTTACAGATTTTCCAACTGTTTCATAGATTTATTTTAAGTTTTAATCAATTTTGTAACATTAAGTTTATTGTTTTGTGATTGTCTTAACGGTAGTCACAGTACAATGGCTTCAGCTGAAATACTTTATTACATTTTTACTGTACTATGTTGACAGAATATTAATAGAACACTAACATTAATAAAATATTGACTACTAATATTACTCTACTATTAACAATACTGACAATTAAATATGAATAATACTAGATTATGTAACAGAAAGCCTCTAACAATTAATGTGCAAAATCCTGCTCCCATAGGTATGCAGTGGAAGTCAATGCCATCAATAACTGACACATATATAACATTTAACTTAAACTAATTAACAGCTTCCCACTCACCAAGGGTTCCTCAGGCTCCTTTCTGCAAAAAAAAGCCTTTGGGAGTCTTGGGACAGAGGGGAGAAGCCTTTAAAAATTGTCATCAGGCTGCCATTGCCAAGATTGGAATTGATGGCAGTGACCCAGCCACAATTTTTGACTTTTAAAGCCCCCCCCCCCATGTTCCAAGGCTCCGAGACTCTCCAAGGGAACAAGGGTGAAAGCTTTTAATTAATTTTAACTGAATTTTAGCTGTGTCATCAGCTTCTAATTCTTAACTTTACAAGAGCAGTATTTTGGTCATTATAATTTCCTTGTACTATTGAGTATGTTACATATTTTAAGAAAATGGGTGGAATAAGACAAACTATTTATTTACTGAACAATTGAAAATCAAATATATAGTTGCTATAGCGTAAAGGATTTGGAATGGGTAGAACTCTCTTTTACTGACACCTCACCACACCTCCAACTGAGATCTGCTGCCACAGCTGTTGTGCTGGCTAAGATCAGTTGGCAGAACAAACAAATAAAGAAACTAAGAATTTGGGGAGATACAGAACATAGAATTCTTCTACTAGAAGTTCAAAGGCTTCTCTATATATGAGTGGGAATACTGGGAAAGGAGTAAGCCAGTCTGTACCTGACAGAAAAGAACACTTTCAATTGCCCTCCTGCTAATGAGTACTGTACTTCAAAGAGAAACTGAAGATAGTCCAACACCTCAGACATAACTCTTGATTTCAAAAACCATTCAGCTTCCTTCCACAGAGACATGCTAATGGGGGAAGAGATTACACTGGTGTGAAAGGAACTTCATCTGCATAATCAACTCACATGTATTTAACACATTAGATCATTTAAAGAATATAAAGAAATTAGAAATTACTTTGTCAGTCTTTTTCAGAAGCAAAGTGGCTTTCTGTGCAAGCCTAGCTTGCCTCTTTGAAGGTACATATGTTGGCTCACCTGCTGCCTGTTTGCCACTCTTCAATCCATGTCAGGAAAAGTAGTACTCTGTACACAAGCCAGAACTATCACATCTCACCTCCTGGGTGTGGGTATTAAGAAGTCTAGTTAGCTTTGTTTTTTCTGGTGTGTTCTCCTTGATTGGTCATAATCCTGACTCTGTAATTTCCTCTATTATTTTGGGACTTAACGGAAATTTGCTGTTACAGTACTTAGCTTACTTTCTAAAAAAATTAAAATCCAATAGATCTGTTGTCATTGTGGATAACTTTTCTGCATATTGCCGTGCACATAAAAGTAAAATCCACAAATGTTTTAAAATTTTAGTTTTTGGATTAAGGAAGATGCTATTGAGGTAAATCATTTGCTAAATCATAGGCCCATTTAACTGCCTATTTAACCAACTTCCTTCAACTACATGTTACCTTCACAGGACATCCATTATGTACAGTAATACAGTAATACCTCGGATAACACTAAGACTTGGTTCCACAAGTCTTGGTGTTATCCGATTTTTAGTGTCATCCTATCCATGTTAAAATCCTATGGGATGGATTGGATAATGTTAAAGCTCTATAGAGATACATTGTAACCGCACAGGCTTTAGCGGTTGTTATCCAATCCATCCCATAGGACCTTAACGTTATTCGATCCAATTCTCCACCCCAGATTGCTTAACGTTATGTGATTTTAGCGTTATCCGAGGTAAACGTTATCCGAGGTATTACTGTACCTCACTTAAAGAGCAAAATGCGTTCCACGAGATTGCTCTTTAAGCGAGTTACTCGTTATGCGAAACAAATTTTCCCATAGGAATCCATTTAAAACCAAAATTTTGTTCTGGACCTCAGAACCCCCCTCCCAAAAAAAAAAAAACACCTTTCTTTGTTCAAAATTATTTATAAAGTGCAGCTAAACAGCATAAATAGTGTGCAGGAACATGTTAAACCAAACAATAACATTCCAAACATCAAACTTCAACTTTTAAAACATCACACACCAAGTATAAATTTTTTTTAAAAGGATTCTTTTACAAGGTACCCATTCAAATTCATTAATAAAGTGCTCTTTAAAGGCAACTGAACATAAAACACACTTCAACAGAGTAACATGGAAAACTGCAATTGTCCAGCATTTAAAAAACTGGGCCAATACAACAAACAATGTTTTAACTGTCCAACATTTTAAAAACTGTGCAAACACAAAACTTTTTTTTAACTGGAGGAAGAGGGGAAGGAGGACAAAAATGCTCCTCGTTCCACACTCGCAGCACGCTGGTATTGTTGCTCAAAAGCATCACACCAGTGACTAGACCCACCCCCAACACTTCCCACCACCCCTCCAGAGGGGAGGACTCTCAGGTAGAAAAGGGAGGGGGAAGCAAGGAGTTCTCGGAGTTCTCTTGATCGCCCCTCCTTTCTCCCACAGTGCAAGCAATTTCTGTGACCTCCTTGCTTCCCTCCCCCTCTCACCCAAGTGGCTGGACGAGACAGCCTCTAACAATCAACGGAGAGTAGGAAATCTGGGAATGAACAGTGAGCACTAGATGCGAATTTCTTTTCAACTAAAAACAAAAGCAGAAACAATTATGCAAAGTAAGAAAATGAAAGTCCATTACATACATTTGTTGGAGGTGGGTTTTGATTTGTTGTGGGTATTGTTGTTATTGGTTTTCTGTTTGTTCGCTGCCCAGAGTAGGATAACACCCAGATGAGTGGTATACAAATTCAATAAATAAATAAAAATAAATAATACAAGCTGAGCGCAGAAGAATAGATGCCTCTGAGATGTGGTGTTGGAGGAGAGTTTTGAGAGTCCCCTGGACAGCAAGCAGAACAAATAGGTCAATCTTAGAAGAAATCAACCCTGACTGCTCCTTAGAAGGGCAAATAGTAAAGATGAAGCTAAAGTACTTTGGACATCAAATTAGAAGAGAAGACTCACTTGAGAAAGCCTTGATGCTGGGAAAGGCTGAGGGCAAAAGAAGAAGGGGCGGCCAAAAATGAGATGGCTAGATGGTATTGTGGACACAATGGGCAAAGAGCTGAGTTAGTTGAGGGGGATGGTGGAGGACAGGAGTGCCTGGAGGACAGTGGACCATGGGGTCGCAAAAAGTTGGAATCAACTGTGCAACTGAACAACAACAAAAGTGTTGTGAGAGGCTGTCTCCCTCATCGCCGTTGCCATTTTGGCAAGTGGCCAGACGAGACAGCCTCTAACAATCAGTGGGAGAGGTGCCTCTGGCCGTAAGAACCTACCTCTCCGCTGATTGTTAGAGGCTGTCTTGTCTGGCCACTTGCCAAAATGGCAGAGGAGACAGGCGGGACAGCCTCTCGTGGAGGGAGCCTTTGGCCGTAGAAGCATGGAAGTGCTTCTACGGCCAAAGGCTACCTCCAGTGTTGCGAGAGGCTGTCTCACTTGTCCCCTCTGCTGTTTCGGCAAGTGGCCGGACGAGACAGCCTCTTGCCAATTGCGGAGGGTTGCTTTTGGCCGTAGGAGCGCTTTCCCACGGCGAAGTGCTTCTATATCCAAAAGCACTCCTCTGCAATTGGCAAAAGTCTGTTTTCGTTAAGCGAGTTTTTGCTCACTCAACAAAGCAGAAATTTTCTCAAAAAACCTCCTCGAGTTACTCATTATACGAGTTACACATTATGCAAGGTATTACTGTATGCCAGAAACCATATTCATATTCATGGAAGGCTTAAGCCACCAAGTTAAAACAGTCTCAATTATTCTCTAGCAATGACAAGGAAACAAGATATAAAACAAAAAGAAACATACCTCTCTGTCCCATCAGTTTTTCTAGGCTAATGCAGGGCAGTGGTTAAACATTGGTTAACTGTTAGGACTTTAAAAACCTCAGAAAATATTTCAGAGAGTGGGGGGCAGCCACAAGGCAAACCAAAGTTTTAGAAGTGGTAGTTGTGTCAGTCTGTGCAAGCGTATCAAAGAGCAAACAAAACAAAAAGACAAAAACATTGTGGCATCCTAAAGACACACTACCCTTACAGAACAAACTAAAGAAGGAAGGTCAGTTACTTTCATCCATACCCTCAGGCCACCTCAAAGGAAGGAAGGAAGGACTTGGTGCTCTGCCTGGGTCACTCACATCATTGTCTACTTCCACACAGATGCTAGGTGTGAAAGATAACTTATTAGCAAATGTGTAATGGCACCATGTTTGTTTTGCATCCCTCTGCTAACCATTTGCAAGGTACTGCAGTGGCTTAGGGGTTAAGATGCTGAACTTGACGACTGGAAGGTTGGCAACTCAGCAGTTTAAAACCTTAATGCTGCAAGACGGACGGATGGGGTGAGCTCCCGTCGCCTGTCCCAGCTCCTGCCAGCCTAGCAGTTTGAAAGCAAGACGTTGGAAGTAGATAAATAGGTACCACTTTGGTGGCAAGGTAAACAGTGCCCGTGTAGAGTCATGCCTCCCACATGTCCACAGAAACATCTGCATCTGCAGACAGCGCTGGTTCTTTGGCTATAAACAGAGATGAGCACTGAACCCTATAGTAGAATACCAGCAAGGGCGACCCTACCCTACCCCTACTAACCATTTGCAACTTAACAGGGCCAAACCTTACAGAAATAAATCTAAATACCAACTAGTGATCTTATTATCCATTGTAAAAAGCCACACTGATTTGTAAATATATCTCTTATACCAGCCAAAAATTGTGTGATATGTATAAATTTATGACATGAAGTCTCTTTCTTATGTCTTACGAAATGGACTTGATCCTTAAACGCTAACATTAAGATAGAGCAGCCAGTCTTTAAGTTGCCACTACTTTTCTTTTCTTGTTTACTCTTTAAAAAGGTAAACCAAGGTCACTTTTTGAATGTCAGAACATTCTTAAGCGAGGTTATATCAATGTTCTTAGCTTTACAAAAAAGCTTCTTTTTTCCGTGTCTTGATCAAACCCTGAACTGCCAAAATGATGCCACTCTCTTGGTACTGTCGTTGGCCAAACTTAAGTCCTCACTGATGCATGTTTCTGGCAGCAATCTGCAGACCAATAAATGAGCTGGATTCTGTATCTTTCCACATTTTCAGCACATGTTGTCTGCCAACAGCCCCCACTTGAACATGGTATAATAATAAATTTGTGTCAGAAATTATTCTGGGTCGAAATGATTTTTTGCGGAAGAAACTCTGCTCAGGAAACAGCCAAATGAGGCTCCTTTCATGTCCCCTAGAGCTTGGAGAGAGATGGGTGCTCAATCCGTCATGCAGTACCCAAGACTTAAACTGCCTTCCAGATAACAAGGTGAGCTTCTTAACCACTGAGCCACTACATTTAGGGACTCCGACCCTCAGGCTATTCAGGATCCTCCAAGTGACCTACAGGTTGTTTCTCAGCTACAAAGAAACTGGGAAACGTGGACCAAGAACAAAAGAACCTTATACAAATCGAAGAAATGAAATGAAAAATGAAATGAAATGAATGAAGTGCTCAAAGTGGTAGCCGTGTCAGTCTGTGCAGGCATATCTAAGAGTAAGTAAAACAGAACAGCAAAATAATAACAATAATGTTGTAGCATCTTAAAGACTAACTCTTTGTACTTAAACGTGAGCTTTTTTGTGTCCACTTCATCAGACAAGAGGCCCGATATGGTTCTGCCTCAGGTAAATGTTTTACTCCGCTGAAATCAACTACTAGAGCAACTTTCCAGGAAGCCAACAAACACCTGGCCCAGCTCCAGCTAAACAGGGTCAAATGGTGTGTGTGTGTGTGTGTGTGTGTGTGTGTGTGTGTGTGTGTGTGTGTGTGTGTGTGTGTGTGTGTGCCAACAAACACCTGGCCCAGCTCCAGCTAAACAGGGTCAAATGGTGTGTGTGTGTGTGTGTGTGTGTGTGTGTGTGTGTGTGTGTGTGTGTGTGTGAGTGAGTGAGGGGTGGGTGGGTGGGTAGGTGGGTGTCTCTCTCTCTCAGACTCGGATGGCGGCACGGGGGGGGGTGTTTGACAACACAAGCCTGGTAGAATGGCTCCGTCAGAGGCGCGCGGGGTGACAGTTGGGGCCGCGCTCCCCCTCCCCCCCCTCCGCGTTCCTTTGCTCGCGGAAAAGGCGGGCGCCCGGCTGAGCGCGCGGAGCCCCTGATTGGTCGGGCCGAAGTTCAAGGCGAGAGCGCGCGCCCGGGGACCCTCGCGGGGAACCCTCCCTCCCTCCCTCCCAGCCCCGTCGCCTCACCGCGTTCTTCTTCTGCACCATCTTGTCCATCTTCTTCGCAATGCGAAGGATCTCGTCTTCAGTGCTCATGGCGGCTGCCTCAGGTGCGCGCGCCTGCCTCCTCCTCCTCCTCCTCGGCCACCTTCTTCCTCAAGGGCCGAAGATGCTGATTATATAGGTGATGGTGGTGGGGTTGCTGCTGCTGTTGTTATTAACAGGGACGCCGGCGCGCGCCTGTTTTCGAGCCAAGATGGAGCCGCCGCCAACCCGCCCCCCGCCGCCGCCGCCGAGCGGGCCAAAAACGCACCCACCGGCCTTACCCCTAAAGCGACAGCTCGGCAGCTGGGGCGCCAGGCCGGGCTCATCAAACGCCGACGAAGGGAGCCAGGCCCAGGCCGCCCTTCGGCGAGCCGAAGACATCGATGGAGGCGGGAGCTGAGGGTGGGGAGGGAAGGAAGGTGGAGCTTCGTTCCTGGGAACCGCTGGGCCTGGCGGGTGGGGTGGGGGGGTTGGGGAGGAGTTTCTCCATCACCTGTGAGGCGCTACCTGAGGAGGTGAAAATCAAGTGCCGCTCGCAAAGGAGGGAGGGGGAAAGAAGCGGCGGCCGTGCTGTGGTCACGGAGGGAGCCGGCTCGGGCGGGAGGTTTTGACGTTCTGAGAGTCCCCTGGACAGTGAGGAGAACAAATAGGTCAATCCTAGAAGAAATCAACCCTGACTGCTCCTTAGAAGGTCAAATAGTAAAGAGGAAGCTAAAGTACTTTGGGCATCAAATGAGAAGAGAGGATTCACTTGAGAAAGCCTTGATGCTGGGAAAGGTCGAGGGCAAAAGAGGAAGGGGACGGCCCAAGATGAGATGGCTAGATGGTAATGTGGAGATAATGGTCACAGGTTTTGACGTTCTGAGAGTCCCCTGGACAGTGAGGAGAACAAATAGGTCAATCCTAGAAGAAATCAACCCTGACTGCTCCTTAGAAGGTCAGATAGTAAAGAGGAAGCTAAAGTACTTTGGACATCAAATGAGAAGAGAGGATTCACTTGAGAAGGCCTTGATGCTTGGAAGGGTTGAGGGCAAAAGAGGAAGGGAACAGCCCAAGATGACATGGCTAGATGGTAATGTGGAGATAATGGTCACAGGTTTTGACGTTCTGAGAGTCCCCTGGACTGCGAGCAGAACAAATAGGTCAATCTTAGAAGAAATCAACCCTGACTGCTCCTTAGAAGGTCAGATAGTAAAGAGGAAGCTAAAGTACTTTGGACATGAAATGAGAAGAGAGGATTCACTTGAGAAGGCCTTGATGCTTGGAAGGGTCGAGGGCAAAAGAGGAAGGAGACAGCCCAAGATGAGATGGCTAGATGGTAATGTGGAGATAATGGTCACAGGTTTTGACGTTCTGAGAGTCCCCTGGACAGTGAGGAGAACAAATAGGTCAATCCTAGAAGAAATCAACCCTGACTGCTCCTTAGAAGGTCAGATAGTAAAGAGGAAGCTAAAGTACTTTGGACATCAAATGAGAAGAGAGGATTCACTTGAGAAGGCCTTGATGCTTGGAAGGGTCGAGGGCAAAAGAGGAAGGGGACAGCCCAAGATGAGATGGCTAGATGGTAATGTGGAGATAATGGTCACAGGTTTTGACGTTCTGAGAGTCCCCTGGACTGCGAGCAGAACAAATAGGTCAATCTTAGAAGAAATCAACCCTGACTGCTCATTAGAAGGTCAAATTGTGAAGATGAAGCTAAAGTACTTTGGACATGAAATGAGAAGAGAGGATTCACTTGAGAAAGCCTTGATGCTTGGAAGGGTCAAGGGCAAAAGAGGAAGGGGACAGCCCAAGATGAGATGGCTAGATGGTAATGTGGAGATAATGGTCACAGGTTTTGACGTTCTGAGAGTCCCCTGGACTGCGAGCAGAACAAATAGGTCAATCTTAGAAGAAATCAACCCTGACTGCTCATTAGAAGGTCAAATTGTGAAGATGAAGCTAAAGTACTTTGGACATGAAATGAGAAGAGAGGATTCACTTGAGAAAGCCTTGATGCTTGGAAGGGTCAAGGGCAAAAGAGGAAGGGGACAGCCCAAGATGAGATGGCTAGATGGTAATGTGGAGATAATGGTCACAGGTTTTGACGTTCTGAGAGTCCCCTGGACTGGGAGCAGAACAAATAGGTCAATCTTAGAAGAAATCAACCCTGACTGCTCCTTAGAAGGGCAAATAGTAAAGATGAAGCTAAAGTACTTTGGACATCAAATGAGAAGACTCACTCGTTTGAAACACCTCATTTTTTGACACACATATACACCCCTCGCAGTAACTCTGTCATGCGTTCTTGAAGAAGAATCAGGTCCGACTTTAAAGTCTTCCTGGTTTGGGTAGTTTACTGCTCCACTCTGACCAGGAGGTTATCCTGCTACGGTAATAGAGTAGTAGACCAAGGGTTGCCAACCTTTTTCAGTCGGGGGCTGGGTTGCACTCCCTCAGACAGTTGAGGGGGCCAGACTGGTGGTCTCCTGCCATTTACAGCTGCCTGTAAACAAGTTTATGACACCCGCAGATGTTTACAGCTGTTGTAAATGCATTTACAACAGCTATAAATGAGTTCACGGATTATTCTAGTGGTGGCGCCTGCCATGGCTGGAACAAGTGGCTGGATTATTTGGTGCTGTGGGCAGGATCCAGCCCATGGGCCATAGGTTGCCTATCCCTGGAGTAGACCATGCTGCCAGCAACTCAGTGCCAAGTGTCAGGCTGCGGTTAAGTAACCAGACAACCCTGAGGACTAGCGGCTTTGGTGAAGTCCACAGGGAAGGGTGATGGTCCCCAAGTGGATTAAACTCCACTTGAATCCATCTTGATGGAGGGCAGCAGTTTAATAATGGCCTGGGGCCAATGAGGACTTTCTGTGCTCAAAGGACTCGGGACAAGAAAATGACTCTGAAACTGGATCAGTGGTACTGGTGTAATGCTATGATGCATAAGGCAAATGAAAGATCACTGAATTATGCTGTTCCCAGCACAATTTTCATGGCTGATTGCCATGATAGCTATTATTTTGAATCAGATATGGCACTTGAAGAAGTGATCTAGTATCAATCACCCATTCTGTTAAATGAGTTTTTGCAGGGGCTTTTGTTAGCCCTAATACCAGTTGGAGAGTTCTTCCGTGTGAACGTTCCCCCTGGTAGTGTACGGGGGCAGCCATTAACTGTTGGTAGTGCTCTTCAAAAGGCAACAGTGGGCTAGTGTTCAGAAGTTGTAATTCTTGTAACTTGTTTCTTGGATAAAGGTGTTCTGCTATGAACAACACCTTGTAGTATTTTTTTAAAGTGGTGCATGAAATATATAATCTTTTAAAATATTGTGGGATACTATAAGCTTTTTATAAGTGTGTATCAAAAAGTATATAGTCAAACCTCGCATAAAGAGTGTTTCACTTAAAGAGTAACTCGCTTAAAGAGCATCATTTTATCTGAATGTTCGCTTCGCTTAACAAATAAAACCAACCAAAAACTCGCTTAACAAATAAAACCGGGTTCGCAATGCCCCCCACAATTGGTCATTTACAATGGTGTTTCGCTTAAAGAGCAATCCCGTGGAACACATTATGCTCTTTAAGCGAGGCACCACTGTACATTAAGGTGAACAATTCTGAAACCTCCGTAAGGTGGCTGTGAAGGCAAATTTCCTTGCTGGCTTAAGGAAAGTATTTGAAAATTGCTTTATAAGGAGACATTTTGTGATTCTTTCCGTTATCTGGTTTTTGGTCATGGATTACTACTTAAGCATAGGCTTTAAATTATTTAGGTCATAATTATGCTATTAAAAAAAAGTTGCTGTCTTTCATTCTGTTTGGTTTTTATGCTTTCAATTTTTTTTATGGTAAGTGGCTTTTGCCAGATGGGCAGTTTACAAATAAACAAAAGAAATATATAAGGAAGCACATGTATTGTTGATAATGACGTTGGCCAGAATAGTTTATGCTGATGTAACATGAAGTTATGCTGCCATCAATATGCCAAGCATTACCACATGGCAGAAAGGAATTGCATATGGAATAGAATTATAAACCATACACACCCAGCACTGCTCTGGAATGTGCTAATGGAAATGCTTTGAGAATAGCACTTCTACTTCTGTGCTACCTCAGCTGCCATTAACACAAACTTAAGTTGTATTTTGTGCAACAGGGTTTTGGCTAATGTGCAGTACCACATTTTGAACCATATGACAAGATATAGAAGACATATGAGGATGTAACTCATAGAATTCTGACATTTGAAATCAAGAGTCAGTCTGAAATGAAGATTGTTGGAGTGGAACAAGTGTCCCCCATTCCCCAATACCTTGGTTCCTCCTTTTCTGAACCCGACATTCCCCTCCCTGTTGTTACTGCAATCTACCATGTTTCAAGAATTGGTTTATACATTGATTGTTCAGAATTTATTTCACAGTAGCAGTTAAGTTACAGTTTTCAACTACAAGAAAGCAATTTTCACAATAGATTTCATACCATAAACAAATATAAAATCAAAATGTTATCTTCCCTATGGATCTCTATAACTTAGGACAAAGGAAAGCCAAATTAAAGTTGTTTATAAAATATCCCAAATTCAACATATGGCTTCATTAGCTTCCTATACATACATTCTTTAAACTATTCCAGAGTCAATAGCACCTATTTATAAAAAGATGCATTCTTATTTTAATGAAGTGTAACACACTTCACTAAGGCAAACAATTGATCTAAAATACATGTTGCAAAGACAATATTACTTCAGCAATTCATTGGACATTATACAATACATCAGGAAAGACTAAAGGCCTCAGTTTACAGGCAAAAAAGCCCCTAATGATATCATTAGTTTTGCTTTGTCACACCATCTGTGCTATTCACAGATATATAATGTTTATTAACAAATTGGCAAGTAGATATTTCACACAAAATTGATCTGTGCCAGTTTTTATTTTTGGCAAAGCATTAAGATGCCAAATTTTTAAGTGAACAGAACTCTATTTGGTAACTACTATATTTGTTTCAGTAGTTTCACACATTATTTTAACACATATGGCAAGCAGTCTGGTAAATCAACATATCTTTGTGGTTCTGATTTTAAAGAGAGAAAATTTCACCGACTAATAGACACTTTTAAAATTATCTTCTGTTCTGAAAGCAAGTTTCTGAAAACTTGCAAACACTATCAAAGTGGCTAATTTTTAGGTTGCTTTCCTCTGGAAACTAGCATTTATATAGAAAATTATCTAGTAAAAACAAGATAAATGCTGAGAAGAGTCACAACAGTTCTGTGTTCAAATGGTGTACACCAAGGTTCCAAGCATAGACATATCTCAGAAGGAAGGCTTTGGCTACAGAAGCATTTACTACATTTAAGAGTCATCTGATCAGCAGAATCATTTGGTATAGTTCTTCCTGAATTGTGCTGCTTCAGGTAACAAAGATTGGGGGTGGGGATAAGTTTGAAGTCTCTCTCAACAGTCCACCACAGAAAAACAGCATTTTAGGATAGTAACCAGGGCCAGATTTTCCTATAGGGTAACTAGGCTAGGGCCTCAATATCAAGAGGGGCCTATATATTGATATATATCACAGTAATGATGTATTTTATTATCTCTCATGTAATTTACAAATTTAAAAATGGGAGGTGAAAGGGCCACATAAGTGGAATAGCCCTAGGGCCTCTTTCCATGTAAATCCGGCCCTGATAGTAACCTTATTTTATATATCACAAGGGAAATGTGCTTTCAGGTAACAAGGTATTTCAAGATCAATTTTGCTTTTCATTTCTGCTGGTTCATAAATGGCTTTCAGCCTAGTAAATTCTAGAAAACCAGAAAAGTAGAAGGAATGCAATGCACAAAGCAGAGCAAACCCTCAAGATGAGTACAAGAAGTGTCATGTCTACACTTGAAAAAATGAAATTCTACACATAAGAACATAATAGACGAAACCTTAATTTCCATAAGAATATGTTCACATTAGCAAAGTAACATTATGGCAATCAAAAAAACAGAATCCTAGTAATGATCTAGAAGGGAATGAGAAAACACACTCACATTTTTATGTACCCATACCCAAATTTGTTATATTATTTGTAGAGGAATTATGAACCACATGGCAGGTTTGGGCTATATTCAATTATTTATTTAATTGCAGCAGATCCAATGAATTAAAGGGACCCACAGGTGTTAACTTGGCAAAAATGATTTCAAGCAATGAGTCTGTACTCTGGCTGGGATTAACAATTTGACAGAGCTCATTAAATTTCATATATGTAAGACATATTTTGCGAGATAATTTTCTCTCAGATCTTTGTAAAAGATTCATGTTATCTTGAGTAAAAAGAGGTTATCTATTTTAGCAGAGGCTTCAACATTTCTTCAAAATTAACAAGGAAATGCAATTGCTTCATGCTAACTGTGAGATGATAATTCTTAATTCCTGAATGCATTGGGTTACTACATCAGTGGATGAGCATAGAGCCATTCTTAATAAATACTGTATACTATAAAATGTTTCCTTTACTTTCATTTTACAATGAAAAAAAAATCAGGCTATTCAAAATAGCTTTTAACAATTTAAACTTGGAACATATCAGGAAATTTAATTATATGGATTTTCAATCTATGAAATACTTTGTACAAAATGCTATGTTTAGTGTTTTAATTTTATCTTTAAAAGCTAAGAGAATCCTCTATCTTAAGATCCAGTGTATGCCACAAAATTTCAGAGTAACCCAATGCACAAGAGATTTTATATTTCAACAAGGCAGGATAATTTGAAGAGTAGACAAGTCTTTTCCAGTACGTGCTGTAATATTTGTTAAAACTTATCCTTGTGAATATTTATTCTACCATTGCATTCTTACTATGTTTTGCATATTGCACATTGTGTGTATAATACTTAAGCATCAAATTACCTTGCACATAAATTGTTCTTTAAAATAAACACCACTATTTTTTAAAAAATAGGTCAATAGACTGCTTCAAATTTGGAGCAATGTAGCACGGAGGAGTAGCCCTGCTTATACTTGAATAAACCTTTCCTCTGCCATATATCTACACCATGATCCTTGAAGTTTGAAAAGGGTGTTACTTCTCATGAAGTTATGCTACCTTTTGCAATACAGTTAAAACCACAGGCATAGAGATGCTTTAGAGATGACTGTACAAAAAGAAACAAACTAGTACAGATGAAGCTGGTGCATTTAACAGAAGGCTTCTCACATAGTCTCAGTCAACTGGAGGTAGCTGCTTGTCAATAAATTGTTTCACATCCATCATTTCCTGTTCAACATTATTAAAAAAAACACATCAATTAATTAGTACTGATATTGCAAAAATGAATATACAGTGGAACAATCATACTGTATAGCAATGAAATTGCATAACAATTAGGTTTTTTTGGGGGGGAATGGTATCCTGCATAACAATTTTCTCTATAGAAAAAAATTGTACAACAATTTTTCAATGGGAAAAATCACTTGGTGAAAAAAATGGTTGTATGATGCATCCCATAGGAAAAATCGCTATATGATGCATGCATCGTATAGCAATTGTTTCATACAATAACGAGCCCTGTGGAACGGATTAAAATCGTTGTATGAGGTACCACTGTATAAGAAAGTAACATGCAGTTCCATTTCTTACAATTTAATTTTTGGAAAATATCAAATTATCTGCCAATTATTCCTAAAAAAGGAACACTTACTTAACTATAATGACTTAGGTTCTGCATAGAATAAGTCTTCTATTATGAACTTGTTTGGGCAATCCTGCAATCCTATTCCTACTTATGTGGAGTTACTATACTTAATATGACTAATTTTTGTATGTATAGATAATAGATTCTCATATAAATGCAAATCCAGTAAGAGACACTTGACAAAATTGATATTTTGTTGGCAATAAATCCAGATAATCTCAAACATGATACCACTATCAAAAGGAAAGAAAAGATCTGTTTTAAGTCACAAATATTTAATTACACAAGAGTTTCTAATAGGGAAATCTTAAATGAAGAATAAAAATTGATCAAATAGTTTTTACCCATGCCAAAAATTTAAACTACATCCAAAAACCAACTTTAAGAACTTTTATCAATGACATATGATGCACTGAATACTGTAGTTAGAGATAAACGACACTACAGACAAGAGTGGGAAATATGACCTACAACTTCCATCTGCATTAGCCAGCATAGCCAATATAAGACTATGGGAGCTTCATTTTCAAACGTCTGAAGGGCAAAAGGTGAACCACTTCTTTTTTTAAAAAGGAAACTACATCAATATTTTCTCCTTTTTCCTATTTTAAATATATATATATATAATTTTGATGTAAAACAATTATTACCTCAATACACGAACTATGCATCATGCCCGAATAGGTTTTGAAAGTTACATTGCCAGGATTTATCATAGTCTTCAGTGTCTCAGAAGTAAGAGAGCCAAACATTAATGGAACTAAAGGATCACTGTCACCATGGCACTGGAGAACAGGAATGTCTTTGTTGACACAGTTGATGGGACCCTACCAAAATGTTGAAAAGAAGTCAGAACGATATAGATCTAGTCAGGCTTTCATCTCGTCCATCTTCCAAGAGGTTGAGTATATATCTCCCACATATCCATTCTAGGTGCTATGTTGGGCTGTGAGACGATGGCTTATCACTGTAACCCAATCAGCCTTTCAGCTGAATTGAAATAACTATACCTTCCTAGATCCAACATTTTATTCACAACACAATGCTGGCTATCTTCAAACATCACTGGGCTGCATATTTAAAATCAAGAAAGCAGTTTTAATGCTATTCATAGACACATTAGCAATGGGAAGCCAGAATCCTATCTGTTCACATAAGGCTTGTGCAAGTTGATGCAGAGAACTACAGTAAATGGACACATCTCATGCCTGGTCATGCACCTACTTGTTTAACTGAGATGTGCCCCAATAACTCATCAATTAGCAGCAATTAGCTAAAACAGTTTGTACAAATGTTATGTGAACACCAGCAACATTCCAGCCAATGGTCCCTCCAGAATTGCCACTTAAAAATTTCCTTAATTTTTCCTAATCCAAGTGGAAAACCATTATGTCTTATCTTTTTAGCAGCTCCTGTCAAGCTGCTAACTTGGGGTGGCCAACCTTGGTGCTCCAGGTGGTCTTGGACATCAAATTAGCAGAAGCCCAAACCAGCACTCCTGCTGATCAGGGCTTCTGGGAATTGAAGTTCAAGACTACCTGGGGCACCAAGGTTGGCCACCATAGGAAGGAAACAAGCTGCTAGCTCAGAATATTCATATCAGAATTGCAATTAATTTAAGAAACTTGTTTTTTTTTTTAAGTAATCAATTCACCAAAAGGAGGCTTCCGTTTGGCAGTTTCACATCTGGCCTAGACACAGAAGAATTTATATTAATCACATTTGCTGAAAGAAGGATTGCCTAACTTCAGTCTCTTTGCAGTCTTCTTCCGTGTCTAGATGAGATGTGAAACTGCTAAAATGAAGCCACCTTTGGAGAGTTCATTCTGCAGCTCCTTTTGTCCAACCCAGTGTGAGAAACATTAGCTGACACAAGGTGGCCGTTGCTCGGGTCACGTCTGATTGTGGTTCAAAAATACAACAATCTTTGAGAAGGCTTTTTCTGTGTACCCCAGTCTCTTTCCAGTAAAACGTGTAAAGATTCCTTTTTTGGTGCTGTTCAAAGGAAAGACTCTGAAGGTATGTTCACTTTGCATCCTTATAATGTGTTTAAAAGTCATAACGCAGTTCCTTGCCTGAGTTACTGGTTCGATGAAATGTGGCTTATATTTTCATATTGATGCTGTGTAAAGGGCACCAAAATTTCATGAAAAAGGAGACCTCTACACTTCTATGAGCTACTTATAAACAATGAATATGAAGGAAAAGCATTTAAAGTATTACAAATTCAGGCAGTTTGACATTTTAGGAAACATTATGCTACCTGTGGAAATGAAGTTCGCAGTGGAAGCCAACAGCTGAGTGCTACAATACCTCCTAATTTCTGATGTGTTGTCAGAGCTGTGTAAAGTGATAAAGCTCCTCCCTAAAGAAATCAAAAGCAACAAGTATGAGGGTATTAATCATATACCAAACAAATGTATAACATACAACATGTGTATATATTGCCTGGAGGGCAATAGTCCATGAGGTTGCAAAGGGTCGGAATCCACTGTGCAACTGAACAAAAAAAAAGGTAGCATCAGAATTGGGGGAAAGAGCTAGACAATTTTGTTATTGTACATGCTGAAACAGAGCTACCTTTTTGAAAACTGCTACTTATTCAAGCACAGCCATCCTGACTGCAGCTTGGACTCTAAGGAACTGTTCTAAACTCTATGGCAGACTGAAAGTGTTGTTGCTGCTATTCATATGTGAAGTAAAAAATGGAAAAGACGTGGACAGCTAAAAATAAGGGGAAATGATATTTTCCACTGTTTATCCAATCCTCCTATCAGGCTAAAACATTTTCTAGATGCACACAAGGTTGAATCTAGGTATCATGGAATAATAATTGCCTAGTACATGAGGACCTAATTTATATATTTGCACTTACTTTGGTGTGAAAATTGCTACTCATCCTGGTCTTTGAGAAATGAATTTAATTAAAAAATAAGTCAAATTCACAAAAACACTAGGTAACTGCCCATACAGCCACAAGCTATCTCTATACTGTGACCATAAGCATGTATGTAAAATGTGTAGCCCTCTAAAAGTTCAACAAAAAGTGATAATTGACTCAAAGTTATATACTAGTAATAGTAGACTTGCCAGATCGCAAAAATCACCTTCAGTTTCCACAGAAATAATGCTCACAGGAAAAATAGGAATCTATTTTACCTGAGAAAATCCTCCCAAAATTATTCTGTTTGACGGTATTCCATTCCTTACTTCTTGTTCTATAAGTGTTTTCACTGCAAAGGAAGTCTAGTTGTTAATGATGAGAATAAAAAGTGAATGACTAATAAGAGATGATGCTAAGAGATCTTTAGCTCAATGCTTTGGGAATCAACACCTGCACTTAATCCCACAGCTATCTATCCAGTAACACCACTCTCCCAGCCATCATCTATACAGTGTGAGATACTTAGCAGTTTATTCTGCCTTTCAATTAAAGAAAAATATCTAATCCAGTATCTTGTTTCAAGATCTCACACCAACCATTCTTCTGCTATAGAGGCTTGCGCGCTGAATCTGGCTTGTGGGGCCAATTAATCCGGCCCATGGTGAGGATCCAGGCACCACCACTGGAAGTACCAAAAAATTGGTAGAAAATGTGACTCTCACTCCCACCACCACCACCAGGGAAGCAGCAAAAATGGACAAAAATGTGCCGTGAATGCACCCGCCGCTGCCAGAAGTGGCGGGAGGAACTACACTCCAGCCCACACATCTGTTTAGGGCAGTGGTGCCCAAATTATGGCCTGGGGGCCGGATGCGACCATGATGCCAATTCACCCAGCCCACGAAGCCCTCATTCCTGGAAGCGGAAGTAAAACGCACCTGTACAAGGACTTTGCAGGCTGGATTAATTGGCAGTGGGGGCTGCATCTGCCCCCCAGGCTGCATCTGCCCCCCAGGACCATGTGACCGGCCTGTGGCCTGAAAAGTTTGGGCACCCCTGGTTTAGGGAGTGTGTTCTAGCTCACAGCGTGTGAAGGTTGGCTACCCCTGTTCTATAGGCTCCTTAACTCCCTGCTAGAGTTAAGGCAAGATCAGATTTTGTGAACTGAAATTATAGATACTGGAATCAGAGTATGCAAATGTCAGTCTACCTACATGGTTTAGCGTGAAGTAATAATCAGTAATAAGATTCAATGAATACTTGTTTAAAAAGCACAAGCTAGATATTCTAGGTATGCTAGATATACTGCCATAGACAAAGATGCACAGTGGAACCTCGATTAACAAATGGCATAACAGAAGGAAATCCATAGAAAATAGTGGCTCGGTTAACAATTTTTTTCTGGAACAGATTAATTAGTTTTCAATGCATTCGTATGGCAAAACGTGTTTTGGTTAACAAATTTTGTTTTTCAATGCATTCCTATGGGAAATTCACTTTACGATATTTTTTTTTTTAGCACAAAGGTCTCAGAGAATCCATTAAATTTATTAAGTGAGGCTCCACTGTATATGGTTAATTCCACTGCATAACTTTTTACTGGCATAACTGGACCAGGATGCCTCAAGTCCTGATTGCTCCCTTTTCCCATGGGGAAGCCTTTGGGAGCTTTGGAATAGGGAGGAAAGCAATTTTTAAAATAAAATAAAATAAAAAATTGGCACCAGATGACTGCTGGTTATCTCAATTTCAGTGACAGTAAACCAGTGATCTTAAAAAAACTTTCACATTCTCTCTCTGATCCTAAAAGTTTTCCTAGAGGAAATTGGAGCCATAGGGAGCCTTGAAATCTGAAACAGGGAGATAAGAATATTTAAATAAATTTAAATTCATTATTTCAGGTGCCCCAAATTAGCATATGCAAATATAAAATTACGTAGTAGGACTTTGCCTATTGCTTCTTTTAGATGCATGAAACGGCAGTTTAGAATTATTATTTTTCTAATGATACACATTTATTTATACACATCAGAAATATGAAGCAACCCATCTAACAATGCATCCCCAAGTTTTAATTGATGGTGTCAAAGAATTCTAATTGCTCTACCTAAAAACTTGCAGATCTATGCAGATCAAAACTTGCAGATCTATGCAGATCAAAAGTTTATTGAACTGAAACTACTTTATGATATAAATGAAAGTTAAGGATAATTTTATAGGACACAAAATAGCAAGGCAATTCCACGTCAAGCTGAAAGACTAAAAAATCCAAAGCAATTATCTTTCTCTATTTTACCTACATTTGGACAGGACGTACCATTCTCTGAGGCTTGCTTGATCCCAGCTTCATCTTCCTGTGAATCTGGAGCAAGTCCAATAATATCAAACCTTAAATCAAACAATCAGTATATTTTACTCATGTGTTTGTCCAATGAGAATGCTCACAACAAGACATCACACAACATCTTTGTATATGTTACATATTCATATTTAAATGTTCTTATGTTAAATCTAGTCAAATCTATTTTGAGGTCTCTAACTATATATTTCACAAAATGAGGAATTGTGAGCTTCCAAATGTAGGGATCACCTGAAATATAATGGTCTATAATTGGACTATGAATTCATTTTTTTTTTTTTTTTTTGCTGAGGAAACAACATTCAAAAGGTTTTTGGGGATGTTGCTTTCTCAGTAAAAGGAAATTTCATCCACAACAGGAGCAGAATAAAGGCAGGACATAATACTACTTATACATTGACACTTTTGCTCCCCTCCAATAAGTCTCTGGAGAGGATCAGAGGACACACAGTGGAAGGTAAACTGTTCTGCCCAAAGTTCCACTGCAGGACACTGAACTAGATTCCATCTTTTATCTTTACATTTTAATACATGAAGAGATTTGCTATTAATAATAGAAGTGAAAAATAATCTGAAAACAACTTATTATGTCTTATAAACTGTATATAGTTTTAAAATGCTAGAAGCTGATGGGCATGATTGGAACTTCCCCCCACCCCCACCCCACCCCTGAATGGGCAAAAACAACTCCAACAGCCATATAATCCATGTAAATGTGAACATCAATCCTTTATCTTTCCTGTCTTCATTTCCTTTGGCACACAGGGAATTCCATTATCAGTATTAGAGAAACCAATAAGCCAAATAAAAACAATAAACTTTTACAAATGTTATTCCCAGTTACTCACCAAGAAGGCATAGCCATGTTCATATTTAGAGAAACAGGCATAACTGGCCTGGAAATTGGAGAATAGAAAGTTTAGTTAAAATGAACTAATATCCTAAATCAATTAAAAATATTAACAGCACTACTCAGGCTACATCTAGAGCATCAATTCTGGACACCACACTTTAAGAAGGGATGCCAACAAACTGGAGCATGTTCAGAGAAGGGCAACAAGGATGATTAGGGGACTGAAAACTAAGCCCTATGGGGAAAGAGTTAAAGAACTGAGCATGTTTAGCCTTGGGAAAGGAGTCCAAGAGAGGATATATTATAATAGGTCGTTCAAATATTTAAAAGATGGTCATAAAGGGGAAGAACATAATCCGTTCTTGATCATCCAAGAGTGCAGGGCATATAATAATGGGCTGAAACTACAGGACACCAGATATAGGCTGAATATCAGGAGAACTTTTATTGTGTGGGTATTGTTGTAATTAATTTTCTGTTGTTCACCGCCCAGAGTGGGATAACTTCCAGATGGGCCATATATAAATCTAATAAATAAATAAACAAATAAATAAAATAAACTTAACTGCTAGACCAGTACAACAATGGAACCAATTAATTTATGATGTGGTGAGTGCTCCAATTCTAGAGGTATCAAGAGAAAATTGGACAACTATATCAGATCTGCTTTGATTCTGATTCCTGTATTGGGGGTCTCATAAGCCCCCTCCAGCTCAATTATTCAGTGACAAATAATTATTCAATGATGAAATCACTGTTGTCAGAAATTGCTACCATTTGCAAATAGTGTACCCTTAGAATATCCCCACAAGGGACAGAAGATTAATTGAAATGGATTAATATACTTACGCATGTGGACAAATATACTTTATATGTGGGCTTCTGATACCAGCAAATGCTTCTGCCCAGCCATGCCTATTTGAACACACAGAATAAACTGTCATTCATACTGTTTCAAAATAATGCTCAAAATAATGTTTTCACATTCCCATTGCAGTAGCTGTTTTGTTAGGATGTTTTAAAAAAAAGACATTTGCATATATCCTTGCTTTTATGAGTAAGGTACAGTTAACCCCAGCTTTACAGAATTAATCCGTTCCACAGGGTTTTCCTTATAGCGATTTTTCCTTAAAGCGAACTGCGGTTTCCCATAGGAATGCACTGAAAAACAATATTCCGTTCCAGAGGTTAGAAAGGAGCCAAGGAAACATGATTTTTCTGTTCAAAGCTCTTTCTAGAGTGGTGAAAACACAAAGAAAAATTTCAAAAGTGTACTTTGGAAAGAGTTTTGAGCACAGGGAAGGGATACCTTTTTTTTTTTTTTTTGGCTTTTTAGTGAGTTCCAGAACTATTTTTTTAAGGTTTGCAATGCATATTTAGCAAATTTCTGACAGTGCCATCTAGTGGCCAGCCCTGGTAATTTCAGGAAAAATCCCCACCAAACAGCTGATTAAGAGATGGGTGGGGATTTTGGCAATTCCTGGTTGCGGGGAATGCTTCTGGAGGTGCTAAAACCTTATGAAAAGTTTCAAAAATTGAGCAGAAATGCTCCAAACAGCCTCCCACCGCTGTGAGAAGCATTGGAACACCCCCCAAAATGTTCCTTATAGAGATTTCCTCCCTTGAATTGTACCAGCATATCCTATGGATTTCTTTTCCTGAAGCAAGTAAGAGAGCTATCCGTAAAGCGGGGGTTCACTATATGTATGTTTAGAGGTAGTGGTTTTCCATGGTTTCTTTGAACATTCCACACACTATAATTTATACTTAATTTATACTTTGACAAAAAGGGTCCCAACAATTTTTTTCCACAATCAGTTTTCACAGTTATTGAGATGTGTTTTTAGTTAATGTTTTTTCAAAGCTATCTAAGGAACAAAATGCATACTCTACATCTAGCACAGCACAGAGTAGTCTCCAACTAATGACAATACAGTAATACCTCATATAACATTAGTATCAAATAACACTAAAATCGCATAACATTAAGGAATCTGGGAGGAAGAATTGCATCAGATAACATTAAGATCCTATGGGATGCTTCAGATAACAACCGCTAAAGCCTGTGTGGTTACAATGTATCTCTATGGATCCCATAGGATTTTAACATGCATCAGATAACACTAAAAATCATATAACACCAAGACTTGTGGAACCAGGTTTTAGTGTTATATGAGGTTTTACTGTACTGTAATTTTCCTATGAAAGCCAACAGTGGTGGGCATCAGCAGGTTTGCACCAATTCGCCAGAATCGGGAGCAGAAATTCTGGCTGACCCCACCCATCCAAGTTTTGAAATAAAGTAGTCCTAATTCGGCTGCAACACAGTGCTTACCCCCTGGCCACACCCACCATACCACACCCACAGTGTGGTAGTAAAAAAAATTTTGGAGCCCACCACTGGAAGCCAAAAATAATTAAGTGTTATACTGTATTCCATATATCATATTCCAAGAAAATTATTCTACTTACCCAGTATCTCCTAATCCATGGAGAAATATAACCTAAAAATAACAATCCAAAAAAGGAACTATTATTTTAATAGCAGTTACACTTATATACCGCCCCATAGCGCTTTGTGCACTCTCTGGGCGGTTGGTAAGTTAAATAGCATTTTGCCCCAAACATGTTGAGTATTCTTTTTACTGACCTCAGAAGGATGGAAGCTTGAACTCGGGTCAGGATTGAATTCATAACCTTCTGGCTGCAGTACAGCAGTTTAATCACTGAGCTACCAGGGCTCTTATAATAAATCCTGTCTCCATATAGTCAATGACACTAAAAGCGGCTCACATGACCAGGCTTTAAGATACCAATAAAAGAGTGTAATTAACAGAAGGATTAAACTCAACTGCCATTCTACCACAGATAACATTACAAATTAACTATATTTTTTTGGGAAACACATAGCTGCTTCATGTGCGTATACACATACGTACAACCGCCAAAGCAGTGAGGGTTGGTTTTCTTAGTCAGCTAAACCTTTCGGAAATGATCCTAAAGTTCTCTCTTGCTCGAAAGCCAGTCACATCTGACTCTAGGGGCAGTGCTCATCTCCGTTTACAACCAAAGAGCCAGCACTATCTGCTCTGCAGAAATTTCCATGGTCATGTGGCAAGCATGACTAGATGCCTGAGTGCACAGAACACTCTGTTACCTTTCCCGCCAAAGTGGTACCTATAGTGCTTTTGAATTGCTAGGTTGGCAAAAGCGGGGACAGATGGTGAGAGCTCACCACAACATTCGAGTCCCAAACTGTTCATCTGCCAACCTTCCAGTCATCAAATCAGCGTTTTAATGACTAAGCCATGGTGGCCTTTTGAAAAGGATTCTAGACCTCATTTAATGTTACCATTCAGGTGATTGTGCTGATCTCATCTATCTTGGATTTAGTTCATTTTGCTTACAAGACAACGTCTAACCTGCCTTAGATTAATGATATTCAACAAAAAAATTGAAAAAGTGATACCAAGTCTACCCAGTACATAATTTACTATCTACCAAGAGGCTACAATCTTAAGATCCTAGAGATCTCTGACCTGGGTGCAGTGTAACATGCCTTGGTTAAATCTTGCTTAAATGTAATTACAGTAAAACCTCATATAACACTAAAATCTGGTTCCACAAGTCTTGGTGTTATATGATTTTTAGTGTTATCTGATCCTCTATGGGATCCATAGAGATACATTGTAACCACACAGGCTTTAGCGATTGTTATCTGAAGCATCCCATAGGATCTTAATGTTATCTGATGCAATTCTTCCCCCCAGATTCCTTAATGTTATGCGATTTTAGTGTTATTCGATACTAATGTTATATGAGGTATTACTGTACCTAAGGCTGCCTTTGAAGCATTCAGAAACATAAGTGATGTGAAATGTGGCTGTCAGATTCTTACCAGGCTAGTTACAGGGATCCCATAACTTCCTTGCTGTAACACTTGCTGCTAGTGCGTTTCTAGCACAATTTAAAGTACTGTACTGTTTTGTGCTCAATTTACTTTAAACATTGCATCTCCTTTTATTATCTTGGTTGGGCTTTAAAGTAATTGGTCCCACCATTATCACAGCTGCTTTTGGGAAGGACATTAAAGAGGGCCTTTGCTGTTGCTTCACCCGAATTGTGGAATATTCTCCCATCAGAAGTCAACCTGACCCCCTTTTTGCTCTCATTCTACAGGCAGGCAAATTCTTTTTTCCTTAGGTAGTTTTTCCTCAGTAACTGGCTGTCTTTGACCCCTGAATTTGGTGTATAAAAACCATGCCTGTAAGTTTCACTCCTAGTCTGAAGAAATGGACTTGATCTACGAAAGCTAACAATAAAAATATAGCAGTTAGTCTTTAAAGTGCTACAGTGTTTTTTTGTTTTTTTTGTTTTGTGATATGGCTGCCTTAGAGTAGCTGCTTTTCTCCCCTCTCTACCTCCAGCTTTTTGATGTTGCAAACTACAGTTGTACCTCGCTTAAAGAACATAATGCGTTCCACAGGATTGCTCTTTAAGCGAGTTTGCTCTTTAAGTGAAACACCATTGTAAGTGACCAATTGTGGGAGGGATTGCAAACCCCGATTTATTTGTTAAGCGAGTTTTTGCTCTTTAAGCGAGGCACTCTTTAAGCGAGCCACACTTTATGCGAGGTTTGACTGTACTTTTAGTACTAGGAAGGTAAATGTTCCACAGGAAAACAAATAGAGGCAGAAAGCAATAGCTTTATTGGGTCACTAAAAAAACATTATGCAAGTTTTTGTAATTCAAGATTACTTCTTCAGGCATTAACCAGTTTTTTTTGCAGATAGTGCAGGAAAATTATGAGAGCTTCAAAAGTTTATGGTAAGATGTCATGCCAAGCTTTGATCATTAAAAGTGAGCTGGAAAATAAGAGTAGTCTGGATCTGATATTTCTCCCATTCCACAAACACAGGAAACCAGGTAGATGCATAATGCTCCCTTGAAGATGGCCTTCTTTTGAAACTGTTTTTCTCAGCTGGAGAAAAGAGCAATGCAAAGACCCATGAAGGAACTGGGCTTAAAATTTGGCTCACTTACTAGATGTGCCAATTGTAGCCAATTCAAATTAAATTAGGAATATTACCTAGTGGTTGGAAGTAGCTGTTTCCTTCAATTTGTAGTCCTGATGGTCTGTCAAAAACCCATGTAGAGTTCTTGATGATATTGTAGGGTGGCTTTTTGTGGTATCCTCAGTAGTTCCATAAACAAAGACAGACACACAACTTTCTCTTGTAAAGATCACACTGCTGTCTTTGTCACAGGAAAACCGTTATCTGCTACCTTTAAGTGTAAATGAAACTGTGAGATGAGAGTTCAAATTTTAGCTGGGAGAGAACAGGATTATGGGAAGGGCAGCCAATTCAATTCTCATTTCCTCACTATACCTTGTTTTCTTAAAAGGTACTTATGTCACAAGAAGTGTGAATAAATTGTTTTAAGTCATGTCTTTTTTGTAGTGTTGTAAGCCGCCCAGAGTTGGGTTTACCTAATTGGGGCGGGATAACAAAATGAACAAAATAAAGTGTGAATAGGAGACCTGGTGGCACAGTGGTTAAAGTGCTGTATTAACATTTTGAGTTCAAAACCCGACACAGACAAGGTTGACTCATCCGTCCAAGGTCGGTAAAATGAGTACCCAGCATATTAGGGTCAAAATGCTAATTAACTTGTGAGCCGCCCATTGAGCGCTATGAGCAGTGATGGGATGTAACAGGTTCTCACCTGTTCTCCATAACCGGTAGTAACTTTTCGCAGTGTCCGGGATAACCGGTTGCAGCTTTTGGGGGGAACCACCTTCGGGGCTTACCTTCTCACTGGTTCCTCCACTGCACATGCGCGCCAAGCAGTTGGTGTGCATGCACGCCTACAGTGCTTGGTGCGAATGCACAGCTTCCTTGCTGTCCTCCCAAGCAGGGAGGAGGAAGAGAAGCTGTTAGCCTGAAGCTCCCTATAGCCTGCTACCCTAGATATCCTAGAGAACTGGTTAGGCAAAGAATTAGTACCTAACTTCTTTAACTGTTGAAAAGTGCCAAAATGAAGCCATCTTGTGGTGAGTTCATTCTGTAGTTCCTTCCATCTGACCTAGTGTGAGAAAGATTAGCCAGAAAAAGCTTTAAGCTCTGGTTTAAAAGCTCTGGTTGATTTGTGTTGTGGGTGTTTGGGTGTTTGGGTGTTTGGGTGGGTGGGTGTATTTTAATGTATTCTTTCTTTCTTTAATTTATTTATAGGTTTGTGTTGTGGATGGGTGGGTAGGTGGGTTGAGGTGTGTGTGTGTGCTTATTTTTATTTTATTTTTTATAATTTTTTAATTTGTTTTCTTCGGCTCCACCCACATCATGTCATGGCATTGGCTCCGCCCATGATGTTAGCTCCACCCACACTGTGATGACATCACGGTGGGGTAGTAAAAATTTTGACATCCCACCACTGGCTATGAGGCAGTATATATGTGTAATTGCAAATTGCGACAGATGTCAAAGGCAATGCCCAGCTGACCAGACTTTACCTATTAGGACAGGGGTGCCCAAAAACTACGGCCCGGGGTACAGACCTGGCCTTCGACACTAATTCATCTGGTCCTTGAAGCCCTCATTGCTCCTGGAAGCGGAAGTTAAAACATGCCCATAATACAGGCACATTTTACTTCCGCTTCTAGGAGAGACAAGGGCTTTGGGGGCTGGATGAACTGGCGTCGGGGGCCGGATCTGGCCCTGGGCCATAGTGAACCACGTGACTGGCCCGCAGCCCAAAAAGTTTGGGCACCCTATTAGGAGAATACCTCCTAGATTTCACGGGCTTACTACGAAGGAGGGTTGCAAGCAGCCTCCAGAACTAATCCAATGACTTCCCTTGGCCGTCCGCACTTTCCCTTTTCACATTCATTCGGAGGCAAAAGTCACGCGCTGGGTTCTTCTTGCGGGCCTGAGGGCCAAGAAGGACGCATGCGCAGATATAGGCAGTCCCACGTCTTTCCTCACACAAACAAACACACACCGAGACTAGACCTGTCCGGCCTCACTCACCGCAGCGGTGGCTTTCCTGGCGGCCGGGACGATGGCGGGGAGCGGAGCGGACATGTTGTTGCCGCACATACAACGGCCTCTCTCGCTTCCCCTCACTACTGGCCAACGAGGGACCGACCCACAAAGTCGGGAGGCGGCCGCCGCCGAGGGCGGAGAAACGGGCGAGGTGGGAAACGGATTGGACAGAGAGAGAGAGAGAAAGAGACGGAGAGGCGAGAGCCACTCGGTCCCGCCTCCTGGCGCGCGCGCGCGCGCTCTCGTTCGCTCGCGGCCGAAGCGAGGGCAACGGAAACAGCCGTTAAAAAAGACAAACCCGGCGGGGGAGATCAGGACGCATGCGCGGACCCGCCTCCTGAGACGTCGGGGTCTCTTTTCTAATCTAACTAACCTAAAGGACGAGAACGGCGTGGCCTTGCCTAGAGGTTTGTCGCACTACAACTCCCGTCATGCCCTCAGCCGAGACCCCGCGCGCGAGGGATGATGGGAGTTGCAGTCCAACAAGTTTCGTGGTTTTCCCGAAACACGGGTTCCCAGCCGCCGCGGTGTTTTTATTTATTATTCATGCTTGTCCAGGTCAAACTTTAAACTGCCAGATTGAAGTCACTTTCCTCTCTTTGTCGTTGGCCAAACTTAAATCCTCATCGGTGCATGTTTCTGGCAGGAATAGTAGTCAGACCAGCAAATGAGCCGGATTCTGTATCTCTCCATATATATATCCACAGTGTGTTGTTGTCCGCCAGCTCCCCCCAATTTAGCATATTGGTCTTACGTTCAGCAGTGGCTCAAGTGGCTAAGACGCTGACTGGAAGTTTGGCAAGGTCAGCAGTTCCATACACGAATACTACAGGACGGAGTGAGCTCACATCTCTGTCCCAACTCCTGCCAACCTAGCAGTTCAAAAGCATTATTATTATTATTATTATTATTATTATTATTATTATTATTATTATTATTATTATTATTATTATTATTATTATTATTATTATTATTATTATTATTATATTGTAAGTACATAAACAGGGACCACTTTGGTGGGAAGATAAACAGTGTTCAGTGCAGTCCATTGTCTTGTCATGCCTGCAAATGCAGACAGCGCTGGTTCTTCGGCTATGAAACAGATGAGCACTGAACCCTAGAGTCAGATACAACTAGCTTTCAAGCAAGGGAGACTTTTACTTTTTGTTTAGGCACTCCAACATTCACCCTGTTCAGGGTCCTCCAAGTGACATATCCTTCTTTAAAGTTACAGTATTCCTTGTTCTGTAAGATTCTATTCTATATTCGATTTATATCCCGCCCCAATCGCGAAGTGCGATCCATCATCATCATCATCATTTCAATTTATATGCTGCCCTGCTCAGTGCAACCAACTCGGGGCGGCTCACAAAACCCACACATATAACATTTCATAAACATCAACAGTATAATCAACAATATGTTATGCAATCCCAATATATCATCCTTCTTCTAATTTGGTTTTCCTCTTGTGTACCCTCAAGAATGTTTGCTCTTGCCAGTTCTTCCTTAGTCTGAGTTGGTGGACTTGAGGCACATATCCATTCAAGGGATGTCAAGGGTCATTATCTTTCTTAGTTCTCTTAGCTCTCTCCTTATCTTAGATGGAGCGATGCCAACAAGATGATTTATTTTTTCAACTGGTGAAGGTTTGAGGGATCCTGTCACTATGCACATTGTTTCATTGACAGCAGTGTCAACTTGTTTCACGTGTATGGATGCGCTCCATGCTGGAGCAGTGTACTTTGCTGCAAAGATACTCAGGGCCAAAGGTTGGGTGCCAATTATTCCCTCCCAAAGGTGCTGTGGTTACATGTTTTCCTCAGCCTTGCAAGTTCAAAGCTGTGGCTTCCATCATTGAGTCTTTTCTCTTCTCCCATGGCAATGATCTAGCATTACTGTTATTTCCAAAGCCAGGTCTCTCTGTCAAACTCAAGTACAGTACTGTACTAAGTCAGCTGAATGGATATGTGCCTCAAGTCCACTGGCAAGAACAAACATTCTTAAGGGTATGCAAGAGCAAAACCAATTAGAAGACAGAGGGAGTTCAGGAGGATATGGCTGAGGAACTTAACCTCTTCTATATCCTTTGTTGTTGTTCAGTCGCACAGTCGATTCCGACCCTCTGCGACCCCATGGACCACTGTCCGCCAGGCACTCCTGTCCTCCACCATCCCCCTCAACTCGCCCAGCTCTGTGCCCATTGTCTCTACAATACCATCTAGCCATCTCATCTTGGGCCGCCCCCTTTTTCTTTTGCCCTCGACCCTTCCAAGCATCAAGGCTTTCTCAAGTGAATCCTCTCTTCTCATTTGATGTCCAAAGCACTTTATCTTTATCTTTATTATTTGCCCTTCTAAGGAGCAGTCAGGGTTGATTTTTTCTAGGATCGACCTATTTGTTCTCGCTGTCCAGGGGACTCTCAAAACTCTCCTCCAACACCACATCTCAAAGGCATCTATTCTTCTGCGCTCAGCTTTCCTAATGGCCCAGCTCTCTTACCTTTATCACTTGGGAGGTAACTGTTACAAATTTTTGTGCTTTTTTCTTCTCAATTTCTTTTCAGGGGAAGAGGCAAATGCATTCTTCTTCTTTTTTGCTTGGGTGTAAGGGTTATTTTACCTAAAATAAATTGTGTTTCTGGATTTAAGGTAACACCCTGAATATGCTGAGTGCCTCAACGTAAGGCCAACACGCTCCAAGTGGGGGCTGCTGGCACACAACAACATGCTGTGTGAATGCAGGGAGACACAAAATCCGGCTCATTTAATGATCTGGCAATTAGTTTCAGAAACATGTACCGATTTAATTTTAGCCAAGAATAAGGTGGCTTCATTTTGACAGTCCCAAGCTTGATCTGGACACGAAAAGGTGAAGAAACCCAGCGTAGATATGTGGCCTCCTTTTTCGCTCTCTGTCCTGCTGCCATCGTACTTTACCAGCTTGCTTGGAAGGAGGGGCCGCTGCCCTGAATGGGGCTTCCTTCCCCACAGGCACTAAGAAGCGTAAGCCCCTTGCCATGGGTTGACAAACAGGGGGCTTCAAAGTGTCCGCTGGGAACCCACGTTCTACACTTTTCGTCGCTCTATGTGGGCCGGGGCGCGCGGTTATTTCTGGCGCCTGCGCACAGACGGCGAGCCTTCATCTGTGGGGGAGAATCATGGCGGCGGCCGGAGCTGGAGGCGGCGGCCGGGGCAAGGCCTTCGAGACGCTGCGGGCCTTGCCTCGGGTCAGCCTCGCCAACCTGCGCCCCAACGAAGGCTCCCGCCGTTTGGTGAGTGGCTCGGAGGCCTGATTCCCTGCCAGGGAATTCCCTGTGTAGCCAGCCGGGGAACTCTGCCCCTGGGGCGCCCATTTACCCCGGTTGGCCTCCCTCTCAGGCTTCCGCTGCCCGCGTCCCCCTCACGAACCTGTGGAGAGTTAACGTGGCAGGCAGAAATCCCTCAGGTGCTGCCTTTCACCTTGGAAGACTTTAACCACGACTAGGGCCCACTAGGTTTCTCTTCCTGCAACTGGATAAATAGGTACCACTTAGTGGGAAGTTAGACAGTGTTCCGTGTACTCTGGTGTCTATAGTCATGCCCACCACATGTCCATGGAAACGTCTGCAGACTCAGCTCTTTGGCTGTAAACAGAGGCAAGGATGAGCACTGAACCCTAGAGTTTGATACGGCCGGCTTTTGAGCAAGGGCAACCTTTACCAGCTCGAAAGGCAGTCATGTTTCACTCTATGTTCCAGTGCTCAGAGAGCCATCACTGTCTGCATCTCTGGAGGCTAGAAACCCAAGTGCAAGAAATGATGTTACCTTTCCCGCTGAAGTGGTACCTCTTTTATCTACTTTCACTTTCTTGCTTTTGAACTGTTAAGCTGGCAAGAGCTGGGATAAAATGACCAAAGCTCACTCTGTCATGCAGCACTTGGGTATCGAGCTCCTAAACAACTTCTAGTTGTTAAGTTCAGCATCTTAACCAATAAGCCACCGCAGTCATCTTTCTACTGTTGTGAGAGTTGCCCAACACCAATTGCACTTATATGGCGCCCCATAATGCTTAGTGCGCTCTCTGAGTGGTTCACGAATTAATTAGCAATTTCCCCACAACATGCTGGTTATGCATTTTACCACCTCGGAAGGATGGAAGGCTGAGTCAACCTTGATCTTGGTCAGAATCAAACTCAACATTTTGGCTGCTTTACAGCAGTTTAACTGCAGTTGGCTCAGAGTTGAATCAAGGGCAAAGACTAATCTTGATTTAGCTTCCTTTCTGTGTCTAAGAATGGACGAGGAAGCCTGTCTGTGTGGTCTTTCTGATTTTTTATCTTAACCTGACTGCTTTATTCCCTGTACACTGGTACCTCGATGGCTCGAGTTACAAAATTTTTACAATACAAATGATAATTTAAAATAATGGCTTGAGTTACAAATTTTTCTGGAACAGATTAATTGGTTTTCAATACATTTCTATGGGAAACCATGTTTCATGTTATGAATTTTGGTTTTTAATGCATTCCTATGGGAAATTTGAGTTACAAATTTTTCATAACATAAAAAATGCATTAAATTTGTAACTCGAGGTATCACTGTATATGTATCCACATCCATTGCACATAAGCACAATTGCCTTTGTACACAGTTGGCTCCAGCCGTTGGGGATATGACACCAGGCTGTATTCACTCTCACTGGTAAGCTTAGCTAGTGTGAATAAACCATATACAGAGGTGCCTCACTTAAAGAGCATAATGCGTTCTATGGGATTGCTGTTTAAGTGAGTGCTCTTTAAGCGAAACACAATTTCTGGCAGGGTGGATTGCAAACCCTCGTTTAGGTATTAAGCAAGTTTTTGGTTGGTTTTACTTGTTAAGCAAGGCGACCATTCAGAGAAAATTCTGCTCTTTAAGTGAGTTACTCTCTAAGCGAGGTGGTCTTTATGCAAGATTTTACTGTACACTAGTACCTCGGATAACGATAAGACTTGGTTCCTCAAGTCTCATTATCCAGTTTTTACGTTGTGCGATGCATTGATCACACAACGTTAAAAAAAACCTGTTCCCTTTCCGAAGAGGAAAGGGAATGGGGTGATCTGCCTGCCTCTTTGGAAAGGGCAGTGGGGATTCCATGCATGGAATCCCCACTGCCCTTTCCAAAGAGGCAGGCAGATCGCAGAGTGATCAGCACTTAGGTTGGGGGTTGAACCAGGGCGTGCACCTGTTCAACCCCCCAACTCAAGCGCCAATCATGCGCTGCGATCGCAGTGCCTGGGTAGGTTGGGGGACGTAAGAAACAGCTCAGATCGGGTCCCCTAATCTTGCCAGGGGTGGCGGAGAGCCCAAAATAGGCAAAAAAACCCAACCCCTCTGTCACAACAGAGTTTTTTCCCCATTTCGGGCTCTCCGCCACCCCTGCTGCCTCTGTGAGAGTCATGGGATCCGATCCGCACTGTTTCCAATGTCCCCCAACCTATCTGGGTGGTGCTTCAAGGCAAAACATCAGGGAATTTTCCTCCGCCTTTTGCCTTGCAGCACCATCAGGGTAGAGCGGGGAATGTCGGAAACAGTGTGGATTGGGTCCCCCGACCTTGCCAGAAGTGGCAGGAGTGGAGGAGAGCCCAAAATGGGCGATAAAAAACTCCACTGCGACAGTTTTTCCGCCCATTTTGGGCTCTCTGCTGCCCCCGCCACCTCTGTGAGGGTCAGGGGACCCAATCCACGCTGTTTCCAACAGCAGGGTTGTTGGGGAAGAGATAGTGCATGTGCACACAATTTCTCCCCCAACACCCTAGCAGTCCAAGGGATTGTGTGCTGGGACTCCCGGGGTGTCGAGGGAGAGATCAGTGTGCATGCGCACAGTTTCTCACCCAAGACCCCAGCAGTCCCAGCATGTGATCGGATCGCTAGTTTGGTTGCGGGGAGAATGGACGCTTATGCCCTCCCCCCAACCAAGCCGCCAATCTGGTCTCTAGCCCTACGGGCTTTGGGGCAGAGATCAACATCAGGGAATTTGTGGCAAAAGTTTGCATCGCACAACATTATGTTAACATTGTGAGATGCAAATGTTTGCCTAAAATTCCCCAACGTTATCCAATTTTACCGTTATCCAGGGCAATCGTTATCCCATATCTGTTCACTCCCATATCTCTCTTCTGACCTGGCAAATGGATTCTTCTTCAAGTGCCATTTCTGATTTTGAATATTGGATACCATCATGGTGATCAGTCATGAAGGTTGTTCTGTGAACAATATAATGCAGCAGTAATCTATTTGCCTTCTGCATTGCAGCGTGACACCCATACCACTGGTCCTGTTCCGTGAATCACTTTCTGGTCTTGAGCCCAGTACTCTGACCCAGGCCAGTACAGTCAAACCTTGCATAAAGAGTGCCTCGCTTAAAGAGTAACTCGCTTAAAGAGCAGACTTTTCTCTGAATGTTCACTTCGCTTAACTAATAAAACCAGCCAAAAACTCACTTAACAAATAAATCAGGGTTCACAATCCCACCCCCCACCCCCGAAGTCACAATCGGTGATTGTCACAATCGGATTGCTCTTTAAGTGAGGTACAACTGTATTGATGAAGCTGCTGCCCTCCATTAAGATGGATTCAAGTGGGATTCAATCGATTTGGAGACCATCACCCTTCCCTGTGGACTTTGCCAAGCTGTTAGTCCCCAGGGTTATCAGGTTAGTTAACCTCCGCCTTTCAGTCTGTGTTGAGTTGCTTGCAATGTGATCTACTCTATTACCATAGCAGGATAATCTGCCCAGACTGGAAATGTCGATAAAACTGTGTTGTTAAAAATGGTGTCTGTGGTATGGAACAGTTTCCTTTCTCAGTTGAACTGAATTTTTCTTATCAAACTACTTGCTGATTTTAGGAACAAAGACGTGGCCGTGGACGGCGTAAAGGAGGGAAAAGTGGACGAGGTCATAAAGGACAAAGACAGAGAGGGACCCGCCCACGATTAGGATTTGAGGGTGGCCAGACTCCATTTTATCTGGTTATTCCAAAATATGGTTACAATGAAGGTCACAGGTAGGACTGCTTCTACGTTTATTATCTTATATAGTAATCTGTAGGCAACATTAGTTTTAGACTTAGCCATGCCTGTTATTTTTTTAAATGATGAGATGCATCGTATCATACAAGCCCACAGCACTGAAGAATATGAAATGCATTTATTTGCAAAGCTATATTCTCATGCCAATACAATTTATGGAAATTCCAAGAACCACGGTTTACAGTTTTCTCGAATGATCAGAAACAAAATCCCAGAAGAATAGGGTATATGATAATGTAAAGCAAATGAGATAATAATTCCAACACTGGACAAAATAGGAAACCTTTAATTAAGTGCCCATTAATTGAATTATTGAATTCTTCAGTTCATTTGGAGTTATTAATTTCTTTAGTAGGGAAAATTGTTGCAGGATTTGCAAGTTCATGGGTTTACAAGTATGTCTCTAGTGAACAAAAGCAATAAATCTAGTTGAAAAATAGCAGAGGGCTGGAGGTGAGGCATACAAAAAGAGTAGTATTTTTCAAAATGTATTTGATAAAGTTTTCTCTGTCTGGAAGGCAGAAGGATTCTCTGTGGTTGATTCTCTTTCAGCTACTGAAGAAGGAGTCAATAGTTAATGAGTCATTACTTTCCCCACCATGGAACTCAAACTAACTGTAAAACACTGTGATTAATTATTAAGCTATCATTAGCAGTTTCCTATATTCCATGTGGCATGGTGGATAGACTGGTGGACTAAAACTCAGGAGGCCTGGATGTGAATCCTTGCTCAGCCATGGAAACTCACTGGGCATGTAGAACTGATAAAACCACTTGCTTACCTTGAAAACTATTGGAGTCAGTGTAAGTCTGTCCTGACTTGACAGCACATAACAACAATAATGTTTGTCTAACAGTGAACCTGTAGTCTTTAAGGTGGGATGAATATTTCTCTTTAGCTAATAATGATAAAGAAGAAATTAAAAAAAATATGCATACAAAGGTTTAACTTTAGAATTCTTAGGTTGGAACTTAAGTTGGGGTATGTCAGGGGGGAAATCCACTTCCTGCTTCCAAGTTCTTGCTGATGGATGGAAGAGGATTAGCTGAGTACTTTTTCAGTTCACATAGTAGTTGGTCAAATTGGTCCACTGTTCTGAAATCCTCAATTTATCCAATGCAAATAATACAAGGAGTAATTTGTCAACCCTTCTTTTTCATTAGCTATAGAAAATGTGTTTGTGTATTGCAGTCGGCAGTGAGGCCATTTAATTTTCTGGGCCTGATTCTATATTTCCTTATGTATAGAAATGAGGTCAGTTGGCAGCACAAGGCATGATTTTGTCTAGTTAGAATGGAGCAATACTGACAGTTCAGTCAACAAGAGACGAAAATCCGCTACGTAGTGTTGTATAAGGAAGAAACGAGATATTAAAGCTCTGCCTTGTAAATAAATATTTTGTATAAGCATTTAGAAATAAGTCAGTTTCCATACATACAAGAAGATGCATAAAGTATGCTTCCCCCACCCTGCAGAACAAATAGCATTTCATTTGAAAGTCTTCTAGGACATATTTCAGTGATGAATATCTTGAACTGGTCTACTTTAGTATGCAATCCAATACTGTGGCAAGTGGGCCTTGTACAAGAGGAACTTTCTGTTGAGTTGAATCCTTAGTACTGTATTCTGAAAGAGAGTTGCAATCTGAAAGTATTTTTTCCATTCATTATTTTTACAGTTTGAGGCGTCAATATCCACCCCTCAGTCTCAAAAAGCTACAGCACCTGATTGACTTAGGTAGACTTGATCCTACACAGCCAATTGATTTAACACAATTGGTAAATTGCAGAGGTGTAACTATTCAGATACCGAAAAGATATTATGGCGTCAATCTAGTGGAGGAGGTATGTCTATTATATTGAAATTGATAATTATAATTGACTCAATTGTTTGGAAAAAATGTGTTTTTTACACCTGAATTCACCAGAGGGCAGTATAGATTATAGGATTGCTTCATTTTATACTGTTAACAAAATAAATTATGTTACAATATTTTCTTGTAAAACTGCAGTATTTTCTTGTAAAACTGTAAAAGTAGAAGTTTATCATAGTTTGATAAGTGAAAAACTTGATCAAAATTCTTGATACCGTAAGTCTTCAAAAGCTTCTGGAAAGTAATGTAAGAAGATCCAAGATGAGTGCAATTAATATACAGTGGACAAATACTATAGAGGCATATTAATTGGACAGAATACAAAGATATATACAAGCTGTTCCATTTCCAGCTGGATTTTTGGACAACTGTATCCTGTGTATTTTACTTTTTATTTAAAACATTCGTTTTCTGCCATATGTCCTAGGATTAGGGTAGAATACAAAAAAGCAGTACAAAACAATTTAGTAATGTAGAAACATTTAATTTTTTAAAAAAAACCAATTAATACCTGCACCAGTAGAGAAGCCTCCACAGAATAGTCAAGCCATTATTTCTAATCCCCTAAGGCCATATTTTAACATGGAGCCAAAAGATTGATATCAGGGCCAGCCAAACCTCTTCAAAGGAGGGCATGCCATAAATGAGATGCTACAACCGAGAAAGCCTTCCTCCATGTCTCCACATGGTGGAGCATTTTCTGTGGCAGGACCCCTTCTCCCTGGACTCCTCTGTTGCCTGTTCAGGAATGGTTGAAACTGGTGGGCCATTGAGATATGGGCAGACACTCCAAGCCACTCTACTCATGTGAGCCTTGAGTGATAAAGATAACGCGAAGAGCAGCCCAAAATTGCATACCTGCTCTTTCACCCAGAACAAGTCATCTACCTAATATCTAAGTTTAGGATACACATAGGTTCTATGTTGTTGGGATCAACTTCAGTTTATTGGCCCTCATTCTGTCCAGTACAGCCTCCAGTAATTTGGCAGATGCCATTTGTGAAAAATAGAAGTTGATGTTATCAATTTTTAATATGTTCTTACTATTGTTTGTCAATTCTTATAGGGTGCTGATAATTTTGCAGCAAGAATAAATATTGAAGTACAAATAGCATCTGAACTAGCCATTGCTGCCATTGAAAGAAATGGTGGTGTTATCACAACAGCTTTCTATGATCCAAGGAGTTTGGGTAAGAAAATTTACAATTTTGGGGCCAAATGATCAGAGTCTTCTATTGAACATTCATTGGCATCACTAACTCTTTCTTGTTGACGTATACCGTTGCCCTTCTGATCTTGTAGAAGCATCAACAATAAAAAGTCTTTGCTGAATGTATAGCTTACAGATTCCATATTGAGATCATGAAATGAAGGGTTTTGTATGGCTAGTGAGGCTGACATACAGTGGAACTTTGGTTAACAAACTGCTTGGTTAACACAAACATTGCATAACAAAAGGAAATCCATAGAAAATAGTGGCTCGGTGTATGGAATTTTTTTTGAAAGGATTAATTGGTTTTCAGTGCATTCCTATGGAAAACTGTTTCAGTTAACATTTTGGTTTTCAATTTATTTATTTAATAGATTTTATACCGCCCTAATCCGGTGGACTCTGGGCAGTGTACATAGGCCACCAAGCACCTCACTGACCATACAGTAAAACAAGTTAAAAACAATATAAAAACAATTAAAAACCCTTAAGAACATTTGGCAATATTGCCCACCACTGTGCCATTTTGCTATCTAAAAACAAATATAAAATCAACATAGGTAAAAGTTGTTGGTTGTACTAACCTACCTTATAGTACTAACCTACCTTATAGTGTAAAGCTTAAAGTAAAGGTAAAGGTCACCCTTGCTTGAAAGCCAGTCATATCCGACTCTAGGGTTCAGTGCTCATCTGTTTCAAAGCCAAAGAGCCAGCGCTGTCTGCTTCTGCAGACATTTCCGTGGTCATGTGGCAGGCATGACTAGACACCGGAGCGCACGGAACATTAACATTAAAATTGGTTACTGGGGGGAGCCTCAGATGAGCCAGAAAGGGGAGCTTGTTGACAGTCCTGGCCCCCAGACCCACTTTGCCCACCATGTCTTCAGTGCCAACCATGTCTTCAATTTCCTATGGGGAATTCAGTTTAAGTAAATTTCGCTATAAGAAATGTCCCAGGAAACGTTAACCATGGTTTTACTGTACTACCTTGTTTTGTTGTGAGAGACAGAGTTAGAAGATTACAGCAGTGGTGCCCAAACATTGGGCCATGGGCCGGTCATGTGGTTCAGGGGGCTGGTCACTATAGCCCTTGGGCCAGATCCAGCCCTGATGCCAATTCATCTGGCCCACGAAGCCCTCATCGCTCCTGGAAGCGGAAGTAAAACATTTCCATATCGGTGTGTTTTACTTCTGCTTCCAGGAGCAACGAAGCCTTCGTGGGCTGTATGAATTGCATCGGGGTCAGATCCGGTCCATGGCCCATAGTTCGGGCACCTCTGGGCTACAGTATTTCTTATAGACAGCCTGTAATCATGATTGATATATAGCATTGAGGAGAAGCTAGTACCGAAGGGTCATGGAGGGTGCAAAGTCTCATTTATACAATCACATAATGCCACATTTCCCCATCATTGCATTAAAATGGCATGTTTCTTAGGTATATTCTAACGGTGATGGGAAAGGAGGGAAGGCATTACTTAAGGTAGTCTGAATCTGCTCATTTGAGGTAGTAAAGCCAGAATTGTGAAATTAGACAAGAAACAAATAGATAGCTGCTTGCGGTCACCTAGATTCAGTTTTATGTGAACTGTATGATGAGATCTGTACAAATACAGTGCTGATGCATTGAAACCAAGTTGCACTGGAAGATTAAAGTTTGGCCAACAACAAAGCCAAGAAAGTGACTTCATTTTGGCAGTCCAAAGTTTGATTTGGACACGAAAGAAGCAGCAGCACCCAAAGTAGTACCAAGTATAGCAGGTTTCTAAGACAAGCAAGATGGTGATTTTACTTCTTCCTTTCAGAAAGATATGCACTTGACTTATCAGCCAGCATTAAAGAAATGGTACATATGGCTGTAGGAGTCCAGGAGTAATATTAGAGCGTTCCCTGACTATGAGTTTGTTCTTTGAAGGGGGAAGATGACCCATTCCAGCAAATACATCTTATAAAGATCAGCTTGCCCATCTGCCATCAGCATCTCAGGTTTCTCTGGATAAAGTTTTGTCTTGTCCACTTTCGTGCAGTCTATAATTGACCTTATTCAGTGCTTTATCCTGCTTTATTATAATAAAAAAGATACCAACTTTATATTCTTTATGCTTGAGGGACTTTATGTCCTCTGCAAACATTGTTGACGAATGCTAATTAAATGGGCCACTTTATCATCTCATAAAAGATTACATAAATATGAGTCACAGCTAAATTAAGTTTATTTTAAATGTTAGGTTTATAGTTTTCTCTGTTGCCAAAATAATTTGGGCAAGTTAAAAATGAAACAACAGATAAAATGTAAGCTGGTTAAAAATGTCCTGTTGCAAATACACTTGTATCCCCAAAATAGGATTGCTAATGCCAGAATAACTAATTCTTACATATCTCTTTGTTCCACCGTTTTGCACATAGCTGTTCTTTGCAAACCAGTGCCATTTTTTCAACGAGGCCAGCCTATTCCAAAACGAATGCTCCCTCCTGAAGATCTTGTCCGTTACTATACAGATCCTAAGACTCGTGGTTACTTGGCTGATCCATCAAAGGTTGCAGAAGCAAGGCTTGAACTTGCTAAAAAATATGGTTATATCCTGCCAGATATTACAAGAGATGAACTTTTCCAAATGCTGAGCTCACGTAAAGATCCCAGGCAGATCTTCTTTGGCCTTGCTCCAGGTTGGGTTGTAAACATGGCAGAAAAGAAAATTCTGAAGCCAACGGATGAAAAGTTGCTGAAATACTACAGCTCATGAATACTCAAATTAGAGATAATTGTTGGTATTGACAGAAACATTTGCTTATTACAGAAATGCATATTATAATTATTTGCTATAAAATAAAGACATAAATGCAGACTTTGTAACTACATCTTTTTTTAGTCTTTGGAATGAAATAATTTATTTTTGCTTTATGTGGGATGCAATGATCAATATGATTTATCTTCCTGATTTTAAGTTTTCTTGTAGATACCTATTCTGAATACTTTGCCTCCCAAGCTTATCTTTTTTCTTTTCCTTGAGTCTTTTTAATTTTGTTTTTTTTTGTTTCTCCTGAATCAAGAACATATGTTTGTTATTCACTTGCTGCTGTATAATATTAATATAGTTCCAGTGTGCATGATAACATACACAAAATATATCATTCTATTACTCTAAAATAATTGTCTAATACAGTACTGTATAGAGATTCAGCATCCTATGGAAATCAAATTAACTTATAAATTGCACAGTTAGCAAGACTTAGCCTGTGATCCATCCATAAAATCAGTACAAATGCAGAATGGAGGCGATACCTTTTATAGGGTCACTTAAATAAAACATTGCAAGATTTTGTAACTCACAGGTTACTTCTTCAGGCAGATGCTCATGGCTTGGTGTTAAAGCCAGGCTGGTTTACTTGGATATTAAATAGGGAAAAAACAGCTGGCTGTATCTTTTTAAAATCCAAAAACAGGAAGCCAGAGACTTGCATGTTTCACTCCCCAAAATTGTCCTCTTTGAAGCTGAGAGCTTTCCGGGGGCGGCGGCAGTGGAATTCAAACCCCATCCTCCAGAATTGTGCAACAATTTTTCTTTACCCACTAGGCATGCCAAATTATTCTAGTAGGTAATAATCCTAAATTATTCTGATGTGGACTGATCTGGAGTAATTTGGCATGCCTAGTGGGTAAAGTAAAGTGGGCGAGCCTCTCTAGCAGATGGTACCTTTAAAGAGCCCCTCCAGTCTGCTCTAGTGGGATGGACAGAGTTCTCAGCACTTTGTCTTTAGTATCCTGGCCCACTACCATGTAGGCTTTAAAGGTCATCACCAGCACCTTGAATTACACCCGGAGGCACATTGGCAACCAGTGCAGCTCCCGTAGCAGGGGTGAGGCACGGGCATAACACTGGCACCCCATCACTACACGGGCACCTGCATTCTGAACCAGCTGCAGCCTCTGAATGGTCATCAAGGGCAGCCTCATGTAGAGCGCACTACAATAATCCACGGTGAACAGAGCGTGTGATCGTAAGCAAGGAGTCCCGGTTCAGGAGCAGGCATAATTGACAAATGACATTAAGTTATGCAAAAGCCCTCCTAGCAGGAGTCATGAGTCCAGGAGGAACCCCAAATTACGCACCAGGTCTGTCTGTGGTAAAAAAAAGCCCCATCTAGCTCCAAAGATGGTAGTTTCCGAGATAACGCGGGGGGCCTGACCCACAGCCACTCAATCTTGCCAGGATTCAGTGGTAGCTCTTGTCCCCCATCCAGACCCATACAGCCTCCAGACACCTGGACAGGACTTCAATTGCATCGCTTGGATCACTACAGGCTGAGATGCATAGCTGAGTATCATCTGCATATTGATGATACCTCATCTCGTGGGAATGGATGATCTCAACCAGAGGCTTCATGTAGACATTACATAGGAGAGGCGAGAGCCCTGAGGCACCCCATGTTGGAGGGGCCTGGGGCTGGACTTCTCGGTCTACAACCACACCAACTGGGTCCGGCCCTTCAGAAATGAGGAGAACCAGGACCACAGTGCTCTAGATCCCCAATCCTCGGAGCCGTTCCAGAAGGATATGGTCAATGGTATCAAAGGCCGCTGAGAGGTCAAGAAGAGCAAGGACGGATGGATGACCTCCATCCTGCTCTCTACAGAGATCATCTAGTACTGTGACCAATGGAGTCTTAGTACCATATCTGTGCCTGAATCCTGGCTGAAAAGGGTCCAGATAATCCGCTTCATCCAGGACCACCTGCAACTGCCGTGCCACTGCCTTCTCCAAAGCCTTCCCCAAAAAGGGAAGGTTGGATACATGCCGATAGTTGGTGAGTACTGTAGGGTCAAGTAATGACTTTTTCAGGAGGGGGCACACCAAGGCATGTTTTAATGCTGTGGGGAAGACCCCCTCCTGTAAAGAAGAATTCATAATCACTCTGACGCAGCTGCCTGTCACTGCACTGGTAGTTTTAACTAACCAGGCAGGGCATGGATCTAATGCACAAGCAATGGCATGAGCAGATCCAAGAAGCCTGTCCATTTCCTCAGGGACAACTGGATTGAACTGATCTCAGATAACATGGCTAGACTGCTATCCAATCAACCCCAACCCTATATTTTCCACGCTAGGATTAGACTTCGAGCGAATCTGAGCTATTTTCTGTTATATAATCAGCAAAAAAAACTTAGCAGAACCCTGCCAGCAGTAAACCCATTCATGTGGCTTTACAGGGTGCTTGGGCTTCTGGGAATTGAAGTCCAATAACATCTGGACTGCCAAGGTTTGCCATCACGGCCCTATAGGTTTCCTGTATGAAATTTGCACAATGTCCCATGGAGATACTTTGTAAGGCATCAACTGAATGCAATTTTAGTAGGTCACCACTACCATCGTCATTTAATGGGAGCAAATCTTTCTCTGCAGTGGTGCTAAGAACTCTTTCAGTAGAGAAGGAACCAGCTTGATTTAGTGACATTACAGGAAAGTCTTTATTTTATTTTTAATAACAAGTGAACTCCCTGTGTTATCAGGCACAGGACCTGGTCCAGCTTATGTTTTGTCTCCATCCAAGTCATGCAAAGGAGAAAGCTTCACAGAGTCCAGATGTACACAAAAATTTTAGTGTATCTCCCATGGATGAGAGACTTTTGAGACTCAGACCCTTTTCTTGCCTCGTTTTTATTCTGTCCACCTTCCGCTGAAGAGTGAGCAGGTATTGGGGTTTCTAATATGTCAGCCAAATCTGGTTCCTGAGATTCTGGCCCAGAAGGTTCTCCTGGCCAACATCCACTTAGCATTGCCTCTTTTTAAAATTGCTCTTGCTTTATTTTGATGTGTATGGTTTTTACCTCCTGCCAGAACATGCGCTGTGTTTTAGCCATGCCTTCTGGCTTCCTGGTGGCCTCTACATGACCGTTTGGTCATTTGCAGAATGTTTTGGGGCAATAGGACCAGCTAGATGCTTAGCCAAGCTCTTTGGAACATTGAACAGCTCCTAGACTAAGATTAATGAGTTCTGGAAGCCTTTGTTTGTCCTGCACAGCTGGAAAAGAAACAAAGGATGGAGACACAAATAGGAATCCGAAAGAGGGAATGTAAAGTGGGAGTTGAGAGTTGTTTTTTTTTTAAAGGGGATGCAGAAAATGGAATTAGACTATAGGTACTGTACAGTATATCAAAGAGAGCAGCTAAAGAAGGGAGGTTGAGACTGCAATAACAATGAGGTAGAGGACTAGTGGTGGGCAGCAAAAAATTTCACTACCATACTGTGGGCGGAGCCTACATCATGGGTGGAGCCTACATCATGGGCATTCTAGTCATGCCTGCCATATGGCCATGTATACATCTGCAAACACAGGCAGCACTGGCTCTTTGGCTGTAAATGGAAATGAGCAATGCACCCTAGAGTAGGATATTTATTTATTTATTATTCATACTTATCAACTGCCCTCCCCACCGAGGTGACCCAGGGCGGCTCACAATTCATAAAAACCCACAATAAAACACTCTTTAAAACATTCCTAAAAAAACCCCTCAATTTAAAACTTTAAAATCAAAAACTAAAAACTAATTGAGGACAAGCGGAGCTTAAATCATCCAGCAGGCTGGGGTCATAGTCCCTCCTGCACCTCATACCTGACCTGCCAGCCATTTTTCCTAAAGGACAGCAGTTTCATTTGGAGACATAACTCCGTTGGCAGGAGGTTCCATAGGCTGGGGCGGACACCGAGAAGGCCCTCCGTCTTGTGCCAGAGAGACACACCTCTCTGGCCGATGGAGCAACTAGAGAGCCTCTCCCATTCTAGTGGGACGGGAAGATGTTCTTGGGGTGAGGCGGTCTCTTAAGTATCCTGGCCCACTACCATGTAGGGCTTTAAAGGTATTACTGGCTTTTGAGCAAGGGAGACCTTGAACCTCTTGCAGGGACAAAACTTGATGGGGCAGGGCATGGAGGTGAGTGTGGCCACCCAATTTTGCTACAACCCCTGCCCGAAGGCAACCCAATTTTGCCATCCCCTGCCCAGAGACCGCCCAGTTTTGCTGCCCCCCTCCCGAGAGGGTAAAAAACCTGTTGCTGCCTACCACTGTAGAGGACAATGAAGTGATTGGGAAGTACACTAGGTCTCACTAAGACAGTGATGGTGAACCTTTTAGAAACCCAGTGCCCAAACTCCAACCCCAAACTCACTTATTTATCACAAAGTGCCAACACAGCAATAGAGGAGGGAGGAAATGCTCTCACTGGGCTGCTGGGCAGGGAGGTGGGGCAAACTCTGCTGGGGGGGAGGAGGAAGCTCTCCCATTGGGCTGCTGGACACAGGGGTAGGGTGAACTCTGTGATGGGGGAGGGAGAAGGTGCTCCCATTGGGCTGCTGGGCAGAAGGACAGAACAAACTGTGCTGGAGTAACTGCATGGGTGCCCACAGAGAGGGCTCCGAGTGTCACCTCTGGCATGCGTGCCATAGTTTCGCCATCACTGCACTAGGAAATGGGCTGAATGGGAGAATGGGGAGGACTGAGAAAACTGGAAAGAGAAGTTGTACATGTGCTTCTGTACATTGCTGTGTGCTATATGTGTACAGTCAAACCTCGCATAATGCCTCACTTAGTGAAAAACTCGCATAATGAATGGGCATTCTACAAACGTTTCCATTTCGCATAACAAAATTTTTCGCTATGCGAAACAGACTTTCCCTATGGAAAAACTCGCATAACGAGCATTTCTATGGGGAAAACTCGCATAACGCATTTTTTTTTGCTATGCGAGTTCTTCCATAGGAATGTTCGCTATGCGAAAAAAACTTGCATAGCGAAAAACTCGCATAGCGAGCAGCCTCGCAGAATGAAATATTTTCTTTACGTGAAGTTTGACTGTATTTCTATGTATTATTTATTTATTTATATTTATATCACCGCCCACTCGCCATGGCGACTCAGGGCGGTTTACAGTCAAAAAAAAGAAGAAAAAGAAATAAAGAAAAAAAAATGTAGGTCATGTGTATGTTTCTGGGACTTTTAAGAGAGAGAGAGAGTGTGTGTGTGTGTGTGAGAGAGAGAGAGAGAAATAGCCCCCTCACTTTGTGATGTAGCTTCACCCACTACTGGTATCTTCTGTCCTGGGCAGGCAATGCAACCTTCACAGCAAAAAGGGCTCTTGGTGCCTGGATAAAGGCCCCATCATTAGAGTGCATAAGAGCAAGGCATCTTTACCTACTATGGGACATCAGATGTAGCTACCTGGTAGTATTGTCACCTTTTCCTCTAAGATGTCTACTGCATCTGCTTCCCTTCTTACAAAGTAACTCAGACTATCATTTGAAGAGCAACTGCATCATGTTCAGCACAAATAATGTGCTGTTCTTTCATGGCACCCAAATTCTGCTGCACAAAGCAACTGCTTCACTGTGTGGTGTTAGGGTCAGACTTTTACATCATCCTTGGGGTCATTCTTTGTGTGCTACTTGTGACCCAATCAGTTTTGCCTCTGTAAAGGAGAGCCTGGTTGATACCTAGCCTAGAGTACCAGAAAGACAAAGTGGGTCTTCTTAGAGCAAATCAAGCCTGAATCCCCTCTTGAGGCAAAGTCTACAAACCTGAGGCTGTTTTGCTTGCAACACATTGTGAGAAGACAAGATATGCTGGAAAAGAATAATGTTTATTCCTTTTTAGTGGACTAGATGTTGTTTTTTTAAAATAATCAGTTGACTTGTTGATGGCTATGGCTCTATGAAACAGAGGCAAGAATAGCTTGTCAAATGTAACTTGTATAATTTCTAAGGCAAATTGGGTGTATTTCTTTAAGGCAGTGAGTGTTGCTAAAATTAAAAGCTTTCATTTTCACCCAGCATGTAATGGAAACATAGGTTTCATTCTTTAATCAGCATCCTGTCATGTATCCTGATGATTATTGGGTTAACAAGTGATACCTGTTGTTGTCACTTCACTATTGCTGGTTTAATTTGAGGGAATGGAAAGAGAGGAAAATATTTGTTGCTTTCCCTTATTTGTGCCATGGAGCTTCTAGTTATTTTATGAACCAATTCACAATTGTACTCTGGAAATGGAGACTTTCAACAGGAAAGCTGCTTAACCGGCAGCAAGACAGGAAGTTAGTCATCTTATGGAAGAGTTGAAGACAAAAGTGTTGTATTACACTATTTGTATATTCCAGTGGAGCAGGAGACACTTTACATTTTCCACTTGATTCTTTTTAATATGATGAAGTACTAGATGTGTGTGTAAAAGTATGTGTTACACAGTATCCTTGAACAACAACAACCCCTTTGGATAAGGTTGTACTCGAAATAAACTTCAGGTGAAAGAGAAACTCAGACAAAATAATGAGGAAAGAATGAAAACAGGAAACAGATGTCTAATGACGTGCCCCAATTGGATAGCCTTATTTATCAAGGACCATCTTACTCACAAGGCAGCTGTATCCTGACAACAATATTGTAATGGTATCCATACTTTAACAGCCAAAACAGCCACGCTCCACAAAGTCTGGTCATTTATTTTAGGAATGTGGTCAGCTTAATAGTTGGATAAGGCAATTATGGTTCTCTGCTGCTTTTTAAATTAAAGTGAAAATTCAATCTCTCCATCCTCTTCCCTGCTTTTTGCAGTACAGTAATACCTCATATAACATTAGTATCGAATAACACAAAAATCGCATAACATTAAGGAATCTGGGGGGAAGAATTGCATCGGATAACATTAAGATCCTATGGGATGCTTCAGATAACAACCGCTAAAGCCTGTGTGGTTACAATGTATCTCTATGGCTCCCATAGGATTTTAACATGCATCGGATAACACTAAAAATCATATAACATCAAGACTTGTGGGACCAGGTTTTAGTGTTATATGAGGTTTGACTGTATCTCATAACAGGACTTATTATTTTCTCTACCAGTTAAATCTGCCAGCGTGCCAGGCAGACAGTTAATAAAGAATGATTAAAATAACAAGGGCACTATCAACATGCTTTCTCAGTCTTCCAAACTGACATCACTAGATTTCATATTTTGCTCCTGTTGCTATTTTTAAAATTTTGATTTTTGTTTTCAGCAAGAGAAGGCCAACTCTAAAGTATTTCAGACATGTATTCTAAGTGAAAACAGTTTCTTTGACTTCTCTGCTTTGTTGCCTATGTAGAAATGCTGCAATGGTGTGGTAGGGAATATAGAACAATAAGCTTGGTCAGAAATAGAGCTCAAAAATTAACATTTCTGAATAAATACTATAGAAATATTACCTTTGTCTTGAGGTAAGATATATGCCAATTGCAAGCACAAACTGCTTCATTATTTTTGAAGTGGCAGCCTTGTTAGGCTGTGCAAGCATATAAGAGAGTAAACAAAACAAAACAACAAAAAAGACAACAAAGTTGTGACACCTTAAAAACTGACTCTTATATTTAAATGTGAGCTTTCATGGATCAAGCGTCTGATGAAGTGGACTTCCTGTCTGGCTGGTTATCCTGCTATGGCAATAGAGTAGACCATACTGTCAGGCAGTGGTTAACTCTAACATGACAACCCTAAGGACTAGCAGCCTTGGGTGCTGATGTCCTCAGGAAAAGGTAGTGGGCCCCAAGTGGATTAAATCCCACTTGAATCCATCTTGGTGGAGGGCAGCAGCTTCATCAATACTGGCCTGGGGCTGAGGAGGACTTTGCGTGCCAAAAGAACTCGGGATCAGAAAGTGACTCATGGAACTGGATCAGTGATATGGGTGTCATGCTGTGATGTGGAAGGCAGATGAAAGGCCACTGCAATATAGTCTCAGGACAGTCTTCATAGCTGATCACCATGATGATTGCCTATATTCAGATACGGCAGAAGAAGAAGAATTTAATAGAGTATGACAATGGAACCAATTACCTTGAGAGTTGGTGAGCACTCCAAAGTTGGAAACTTTCAAGAAAAAATTGCACAATCACTTGTCAGCTCTGCTTTGATTTGGATTCCTGCTTTAAACAAGGGATTGGACTTGATGGTTCCATAGGCCCCTTCCAACTCAGTTAATCTATGATTCTAAGATTCAAAGTACAGTAATATGATACCAACTTCAAATATTTGAATGGGTGACAGAGAGTCGATGGAGGAAGCTTATTTTCTGTGGCTCTCATCAGATCAAAACTAATGGAGTAACATTGGAAACAAAAAAATTACTTACACAGTAGTAGAAAATAAGATAATAATTGGTAAAAAGAACTATTTGAAAGTGCAGCAGACTGTCTTGGAAAGTGGTAGGTCTTCTTTCATTTGACATTTTTATACTGAGGTTGGATGACCCCCTATTGGGTTGTTTTAGCCAGTGGTGGGCTTCAAAAAGTTTTACTACCACACTGTGGGCGTCGTATGGTGGGCGTGGCCAGGAGGGAAGCCCTGTGTTGCACCTGAATTAGGACTACTGTATTTTATTTCTGATGAACTGGTGTGAACCTGCTGAACCCCACCATTGATGTTGGCACTTTGTAATAAATAAGTGGGTTTTGGGTTACAGTTTGGGCACTCGGTCTCTAAAAGGTTTGCCATCACTGCCCTACATATTAGCCACAACACGTATCTGTCTCACACTTTGCTTCATCCTGGAGGTTACAACAGTCTCCTTTTGCTCTTCAATGTTGCTTTCATATGTTCAAAGAGAAATGGATAGGTTGGGTTTTCAATCCCATCTCACATGTTTGAAGTTTGTAAATCCTATTTTCTCCCACAATGCTCCCATGACCTCAAGACTTGTTCTGCAAGTTCTGAGGGAGCAGATTTGGACATGACAGCTTTAAGGAAAGGAGTAAGAATATCCCTCTGGATTAATGAAAACCTGCTCACATGGCATTAGATTTTGCTTAGTAAATATTGAACTGGGTTGAAACTTAATGACATATATTAGGGGTTCTAAACCTATGGCACAAAGGCTGGATCCGGGCCATGGCACCATTTTATGTGGCATGCCACTATCACTCCTGCCGCCCCCTCCATCAGAAGTGGTGGAAGTGGTGGAAGCAGCAAAAATAGCCATAAAGGCACCCATGGCTGTCATAAATGTGTTTGTGGCTGCCGTGGACACGTTTTATGGCAGCATTTATGGCGGGAGAACCACCAGTCTGGCCTGCTCTACTGTCTGAGGCAGCATGACCCAGCCCGCAGCTTTAAAAGGTTGATATCCCTGGGGTATATATACAGGAGTTAAGTTAGTCTCCAAACTTGAATTGGATAGAAACTTGAATAGGAAGGTTGAGAAAAGTTTATGTAAAAGGGAAAAGGGAATGATGAGAAGGAACAGTAGAGGGCGATATCACACTTAGTTTATAGTACAGTACAGTACTGTACATTTTTTTAAAAAAGGAATCTTTGTTTTTTTCCTGACTGCTCCAAATATCACTTTTTTAAAAAGGGGTTGCCAGAAAATAGTAATCATAAGCCAAAAAGGAGGGTCTTGAAGCTGAAATTTCACTTTTCCAAATGCTTCTATCCCAACTAAAAGCACTTTAAAAATGAAAATGGTAATATCTTTCAACATAATCCATGTACAAACATCTTCACACTGAACCCTGCTGGGAGTGACTGGAGATGGATGTCCTGGCTTTATATAAAAACCCTAACCACCACCTTCTCCAGCACTGCACATCTGGAGAAAGGTCTGCCTACCTGGAGACCTGGAAAAGCACAGAAGTGCTCTGAGGCTTCAGAGGGTGCACTAAGACCTGGAAGCACACACGGAAGTAGAAAATGACATTTTAAATAGTGATACTTCCAGGAATGTAACGACGACAACAATAATAACTGCTTCATTCCTGGCAGTAGTTGCAGTCATTTTCCCCTGGGTCATGGCACTGTTTCTGTTGCCTGGGGAGTGGGGAAGAGTGTTAAAATATATTACTGTACTGTGAATTCCTAAATCAAAGCATTTTAAAACACACTGCCTATATCTTTTTTTTAAAAAACATAGCACAGTATTGCTGGTTGGGTAGTTCATTGGATTAAGGCACTTGATTCCATACTGTACCAGTTTGGAGATGAACCAGCCTGTGTTACCCTGGGCAAGCTGCACAGCCCCAGGGAACTCACAGAGGAAAAGAACAGTACACAATTTCTGAATCTTCAGAACTTTGAAAGCCCTGAAAGGATCACAGTCATTGATTTGATGAAACGTGATTATTATATTTAGGGCTGTGCAGTGGGTTAGCGGTTAAGACGCTGAGTTTTGAGACCAGAAGATCAGCAGATCAACAGTTCAAGATCCAAATGCTGCATGAGGGAGTGAGCTCCCGTCTCTCTCCCAGCTCCTGCCAGCCTAGCAGTTCAAAAGCAAGAAATTGCAAGTAGATAGGGACCACTTTAGTGAGAAGGTAAACAGCATTCCATGCACTCTAGTGTTTAGTCATGCCTGCCACATGTCCACATAAACAATTGCAGATACAGACAGCACTGGATTTTTGGCTGGAAACGGAGATGAGCAAACACACACACACACACACACACACACACACACACACACACACACACACACACACACACACACACACACACACACACACACACACACACACACACACACAAATGAGTTAGATATGACTTACCTTTACTAATTATTATATTTTTATTATATTTGGGACAGGAAGAATTGTAAATGTGACATTTTGATTCCAAGATACTGCTTTCAGCTTATGATTTAAAACTTTTTGTAACTACTATGAAAAAAAGTATACGAGGTTGTTTGTCTGTTTGTTCTCATTATATGCAGTAACCAACCTTGCTAGCATGCCCACATCCTTTGCAAAATGTTTCCCTGTACAGTAATACCTTGGACAATGTTTACCTCGGATAACGCTAAAATCGCATGTTAAGTAATCTGGGGAGGAGAATTGGATCAAATAACGTTAAGGTCCTATGGGATGGATCGGATAACAACCGCTAAAGCCTGTGAGGTTACAATGTATCTCTATGGAGCTTTAACGTTATTAGATCCATCTCATAGGATTTTAACATGGATTGGATAACACTAAAAATCGGATAACACCAAGACTTGTGGAACCAAGTCTTAGCGTTAAATGAGGTATTACTGTATTTAAGAAGTGAAGATGTGTTCCTTGAAGGGCATTTACTACAAAACATTCAGTCCTGTCTCTTAGACCATGGGCTGGAAGCCTGGGTGCATTTGACATCTGAATATTTAACACAGTAATTTGTGACTCTTAGGGACATCTCACTCAACAGCTATTTTGTTGATAACACAGTTTGCTAACTCGAAAAAAGGGGAATTTAAGAGATATCTTGGCTGATAGTGTCAGATATCATGATAAGTAAGGAACAGCACTAAAAACTTAGCAAAGACCTCTCCCTTGTTCTGTAGTTAACTGAGATAGCTCAAGATACTTTGCTGTTTGTGAAAGACAAGGTGGTATCCATTTCACTTACAGAAGCTGGTTAGATGGTGACTGAATTTTACTTCAGTAGTGGCAACAGGACAGTATTTTCATTTAAGTATGAGAGAAGAAACCTGCCTTACTAGATAAAGGATTGTTTTTGTGGCAAGCCTACTCCTGTACACTTATGAAAGGGGGAATAATTAGGGGGTAAGGAGGAATGAAAAGTGGTTCCCTGTTGCTGTATTGCATCATCTACTATGTGAGGCAGTCATCCAGCTTTATACAATGCTCTATGCTGCCTGTGTAAGTGTTCCCATGCACATACCTTTCAAGTTCCAAGTGGCTTGAAACTTTTACAACAGGGATGCCCAAACTTTTCAGGCTGCGGGCCGGTCATGTGGTTGAGTGGGCTGGTCAATGTGGTTCCTCCCACCAGAAGAAGAAATAAAATGCACCCTCATGTGTGCAAAACACTGCCATTAATGCACCCACAGCTGTCGTAAATGCATTTATGACAGCTGTGGGTGCTTTACGGCAGCATTTTGAGCATGCATAGGTGCGTTTAACTTCCAATTCTGGGAGTGGTGAAGGTGGTGAGAGCCAGATTATTAGGCGCTGTGGGCTGGATCTGGCCCATAGGCAGTAGTTTGGGCACCCCTGCTTTACAACAATGATATTGGTTCCATATGCAAGAGGAGAGAAGAATGCTTTGTTGTCCTCAGCTGCAACCTTCACGGTCTTCCTCCCTCCACACACATGTTTTGGAGCAGGGGTGCCCAAATTACAGGCATGTTTTACTTCTGCTTCCAGGAGCGACAAGGGCTTTGTGGGCCGGATGAATTGGTGTTGGGGGCCATATCTGGCCCCTGGGCCATAGTGACCATCTCCCTGAACCATGTGACTAGACCGCAGCCCAAAATGTTTGGGCACCTCTGTTCTAGAGGGCGGATAGGGCAGTTTTTTAGATGGCATAGAGAAGGGTTTTCAATCTTTTAAAGCCATGGGCTGGACCACACTCCCTCAAACAGCTGAGCAAGCCAGACTGATGGTTCCCTCCATTGTTAAGGCTGCCGCAAAATGCACCTGCGGCTGTCGTAAATACACTTATGACAGCCACGGACACATTTATGGCTGTCGTAAACACTTCCACTTCTATTTCTGATGGTGGCAGCGGTGGCAACATGGGCCACATGAAATGGTGCTGTGGACCAGGGCTGACCCAAGGATCATAGGCTGAAAACAGCACAGAGGCTGTAGAAAGGGAGTTCTTCAAATTATTCTGTCCATCAATACAACCTTTCAGCCTATTGTTGTTCAGTTGCACAGTCGAGTCCAATGCCATGCAACCCCATGGACCACAGCATGCCAAGCTTCTCTATCATCTGCCATCCTCCATAATCTGCCCAGATCTACACCCACTGTGTCAATGATGCCATTAGCTATCTCATCCTCTGCCTCCCCCTTTTCCTTTTGATCAGAGTCTTCTCCAGTGAGTTCTCTCTCCTCATTTGGTGACCAAAGTACTTAAGCTTCAGTTTCAGTATTTGTCATTCCAAGGAACAGTCAGGGTTGATTTCTTTTAGGATGACATTATATTGCAGTGTAAATTCCAAGTTTGCTGCATTATCACACTATTGGCCTAACCTGTTCAGTAGTTAAAACTCACATTGTTAACTGGAAAGCTGGCAAGTCAGCAGTTCGAGACCTGGGTACTGCATGACGGATTGAGTGCCTCTGTCCCAGCTCTTGGGGACATGAAAGGAGCCTCATTTGGATGTTCCCTTAGTGGAGTTTCTTATGCAAAAGTTCTTTCAACCCAGAATAATTTCTGACATGAAATGACGGCAACGGCGGCGACGGCGGCAGCAGCGGCGGCGATAATAATGATGATGATGATGATGATGATGATGATGATGATGATGATGATGATGATGATGATGATGATGAAATGAGTTCATTCATTTTATATACCATCCCATTTGTGCAAGCACTACCCTGGACAATTTACACAAGGTTAAAGCTCACATATTCTCAATTCATTCAGTAAAAAATAAGGTTCAGAAGCAATACAACAGAAATAATTATAAACATGGATATGAATAATCCTATACATATCTAAAATGGATTAAAACATTTATTTAAAAATGTTTTGGGATTTGCATTAGCAGGGTCAATTTAAATTAAAAGAAAACTCAACACATGGCGAGACAGAACTAGGTTAAGCGCTACTGAGATATTTTGTATGCAGCTATGAAGAAAACTAAAAGGATGGTGTGCAAATAAGTCCCATTTTCCATTTTTCATCCCTATGCAAATATCAACAAAACTCAGTGTGACAACACAAAGTGGAATGGAGCCTGTGTGGACATATTCACTGAAGTCCAGTCTTAAGTGTCTCATGAACTACTGTGCATTTTCAAGTGGAATTGGTGGGATTCTCTTGAAAGGAAGGAGAAGAAGAAAGATCACATAAATACAATTCATTTCCCATGTATTTCAAGAACTCACTGGCCAGCACAGAATGTTCTAATCTTTGTTCCTAGAACCTGAACTGACCTGTTCAAAGTGAGAAAAATCCAGGCCTCTTACTTTGTAGAGCCTCCTGCTGAGTCTAAACTATGGCACCCTCACCCTGTTGACAGTCAAATTTCCAACTGCAATCAGATGACACTAGTTGCAGAAAAAATAAAGAACAGATTGTGCCAGTTGCTAAAAGAAAAAAGACAAAAAAAAAAGAAAAAAATATGAAAGATGGTTTTTTCTACAATAAGATATAGCAATGGCATCCTAAGGTATTTTTCTACCTGTAGCGCATTCCATATAAGTTTCCTTCCCCACTGATGAGCCCTCCCCTTTAAAAACAAAACAAAACAAATCTTGATGTACCATTTGAACACCAATTTTTGCCTTCACCCAGTGATGGGTTGTTACCGGTTCAGACCGGTTTGCCCAAACCGGTAGCACCCATCAGGAGGGGGTTGCCGGGGGTGGTGGTAAATCCCCGGGCGACCCAGTTCGGTCGCCTCTCCGGGCCTCCTCCGGAAGCATACTTCCAGGTAGCCAAAATGGCTGCCAAGAACTGCGCATGCCTCAAACCTCTTTTTGACCAATGCACAGTAAAAAATAGAACTGTGCATGTATCAAATAGAGTATGTATGTATTTATGCATAATATAAACTTTCCTTAACCTTCTCTACAGATCAAGAACTGTAAGAAAACCCAGTCAGTTTGTCTTGTATAAAGTATGGAAGAACAATCTTTGTCACACCACAAAATATGTGCATGAGACTGCATGTTTGCTACATGTTCATCAGTGGATTCTTCAAAAACGTCTTGCCTTACCATTCTTCTTCTTGTTGTTGTTCTGCCGTATCCGAATCTGAATATTGCGATCATCATGGCAATCAACCATTAAGACTGTCCTGAGAATATAACATGGTGGCCTTTCATCTACCTTCTGCATCGCAGCATGACACCTGTACCACTGATCCAATACCACGAGTCACTTTCTGGTCCTGAGCCCTTTTGGCATGCAAAGTCCTCCTCAGCCCCAGGCCAGTATTGTTGAAACTGCTGCTTTCCATTAAAATGGATTCAAGTGGGATTTAATCTACTTTGGGACCATCACCCTTCCCTGTAGACTTTGGCACCCAAGCTGTTAGTCTTCATGGTTGTCAGGTTAGCTAGCTGCCGCCTGACACTCATGATTAAATTGCTGGCAGTATGGTTTGCTCTATTATAATAACAGGATAACCTGGCTTTACCATTAGGCAGACTGAAACAGCATCCTCAGGCAGCAGATTATTGCTGTTGCTGTTGTTTTAATTTGTTACAGTGCTGCAGTTCTTCCTCATGGAAGTCAGTTTGTATCCAGAAAGGACAGGGATTATATCAGACCACATTTTCATACTTTTTACTTCTTTGCTAGTTTCCCAAATTTTGTACCTGTAGAAAATTGCTGGAAGAAATATCAACAATTTGAGATATGCAGATGATACCACCCTAATGGCAGAAAGTGAGGAGGACCTAAAGAGGCTCCTAATTAGGTTGAAAGAAGAAAGTGAAAAAGCTGGCTTGAGACTCAATATCAAAAAAACCAAGATAATGGCAACAGGCCCTATCAGTCCCTGGAAAATAGATGGGGAAGAAGTAGAAGCAGTGACAGACTTTACTTTCTTAGGATCAAAGCTCACTGCAGATGGTGATTGCAGCCATGAAATAAAAAGGCGACTGATTCTTGGGAGGCAAGCAATGAGAAACCTGGGGAGCATAGTGAAAAGTAGAGACATCACTTTGCAAACAAAAATTCGCATAGTCAAAGCAATGGTATTCCCCGTGGCAATGTATGGTTGTGAGAGCTGGACCATTAGGAAAGCTGAACGCAGAAGAATAGACGCCTTTGAGATGTGGTGTTGGAGGAGAGTTTTGAGAGTCCCATGGACAGCGAGGAGAACAAATAGGTCAATCTTAGAAGAAATCATCCCTGACTGCTCATTAGAAGGTCAAATAATAAAGATGAAGCTAAAGTACTTTGGACATCAAATGAGAAGAGAGGATTCACTTGAGAAAGCTTTGATGCTTGGAAGGGTCGAGGGCAAAAGAGGAAGGGGAAGGCCCAGGATGAGATGGCTAGATGGTATTGTGAAGACAATGGGCACAGAGCTGAGCGAGTTGAGGGGGATGGTGGAGGACAGGAGTGCCTGGCGGACGGTGGTCCATGGGGTCGCAGAGGGTCGGAATCGACTGTGCGAGTGAACAACAACAGAAGAGTTCAGGATAATTTTAATGCCCATCATTTTCACGATGTTTTAGTGAACTACCAACCCTTAATTTTATCCATAGCTGCAATTCTGTACATTTCTTGATGGTCTTTTTTTTTTAAATCATGATTCATTTAACTCTTACAACATAAAGATAATTTACATTGATTATTCCTTTGCCAAGTCAAACTATGTTGAAATGGCACATGTCTCTCCTCCCTTGCTGTCCAGCTTGGTAGGAAATATCTACACAGCAGCATGGAGAATGTTTATTGTGAAAAGGGAACTTTTGCCCTGTGAAGTCACCTCCTACCAGTCACCAGTAGATTTCTGATATTCTATCACAGGAAATTCCTGGTGGCCCACAAAAGCAGTCCCCTGAGTGCAGCTGCTGGTAAGGAAAGTGCTGCACTCAATGCACAAGTATGGAGGCACAACCATCTCCATACATTGGGATGGAGCACCTGCACTTTGCACAAACCCAAATCCGTATCTTTTCTCAGACAATGTTGAAATGGACTATGGAAGGGACAGAGGTCAAGTGAGTCTTTATTGTGCTAAACCTCATTGAAAACAAAAAAGAAATGTATTAGAGGATGTGCTTTGTCTCCTACAAGGTGCTATACAATTATATTTAGGCTTTGTGTCTTTGAAGAGCATGGTAACTCCACTGTATAATTGCTGTTCTTTATGCTAAAGAGGAAGTTATAACCCTGGTAGAGGAAGAAGAGGTGATGACATATCACGGGGTAGACTGGAACTTGTTCTTAATCATGAATGTGGAACCTTTTAGTATAATAATTTCATATCAGAAATTATTCTGGGTTGAAAAGAATTTTTTGCCGGGGGGAGGGGGGCTCAGCTCAGGGAATGCCCAAATGAGGCTCCTTTCATGTCCCCAAGAGCTGAGACAGAGACAGGCATTTAATCCATCATGCAATACCTTGCTCTTGAATTGCCAACTTGCCAGCCTTCCAGCTAACAAGGTGAGCTTCTTAACCACTGAGCCACTGGAACCCCTTTTACTAATTTACAATCTTCATGCACGCACGCATACACGCATGCACGCATGCACACGGTTGACGAGACATTTTAATGTCATAGTTGGTTGATGGATTGTATTGTATGTACAGGTGTGTGCTTGAGTTCAGATGAATCCTGACCCCAGAACTGAACTGGGCACCCATCTTTCAGACAGTTTGCAGGTTTTGTAAACCACTGCCTTTCAACAGCAATTACTCACCAGAATAAAAAGAGTGTGCTCTCTTTAAAACAACAACAAACAAACTGTAAATTTTGCTTTTGCCCTTCTTCTTTGTCTAGGCCAGACATGAAACTGCCAAAATGAAGGCACCTTTGGGTGAGTTCATTCTGCAGTTCCTTTCACCTGGCCCAGTGTAAAACCAAACAAATAAACCAAACCAAAACCTTTACCTATTCTTCTGAACATTGGCAGGCTTGATCCCTTAAGAAGCTGCAATTATATCTTAAAATTTTATCTACTTCTGCTATGAGATCTCTCTCTCTCTCTCTCTCTCTCTCTCTCTCTTAGCAGAACTAGATAAAATTTTCAGGTACAATTGCAACTTCTTAAGGGATCAAGCCTGCCAATGTTCAGAAGAATAGGTAAAGGTTTTGGTGTGTGTGTGCGCATGCGTGTGCATGTGCACATGCACATACGCACGCACGCACGCACTTACGCACACACACACACACCAAAACATTTTTCTCCAGCTAATTAGATTCCCTCCTAAGGGAACTGCTATTGAGGCTGAACATTTTCTGCCACCCTTTACAGAAAGGGTGTGGATTTCTAAAGCTAGAAATCAACCAGAATCTAATATTTGAATTTCCAAACTGATATTGAATTTAGACCCAGCAGAATTTTGCAGTCTCCTAAGTCCCAGTTGAACTGAGTTGTTTTCCTAATCACTGACATGTGATCTAAATTGAACCTTGTGGTCAAGACACTTTCTCCACTTTGTCGTTGCCAGTGGCGTCGCGCGGTGTTCAGCCGCCTGGGGCGAAGAAGAAAATCGCCGCCCCCCCAGCTCCCCGCTGCTGCCGGTCCCCCCCCCCCCCCCGGACCCAGGCAGAAGGCGCCGCCCCCCTGCTGAACAGCGGCGCGCGCGCGCCGCACACCTCTGCCTGCTCGCCCTCCAGGGGCACTCCGTCACCCACCCCCAACGAGCGCACCTCCACCTCCGGCAACTCGCTCGCCCGGCTGGCCATCGCTTCTTGCCTCGTCCTGGCAAGGAGGGGTGTGTGTGTCTGCAGCGACCTTCGGGGCCGCCGTGTCCCCCCACCACCACCACCGCAAACGCCTGGCCGGCAGGAGGCGGCCCCTTCGGCTTCCAGAGCCAAGCCGGGGGGCGCGCTACCCGGGGCGCAAGAGCACAGCTGCCGAAGGGAGGGAGGAAAGGACGGAGGTGGCGGGCGCTACCCACCCCCGGAGGAGGGCCGCGCGGGAGCGAGGGCCGGGGCCTGAGCCGGCTGGCTGCCGGGGCGCCGCCGCCGCCGCCAGGGCGCCACTCGGGGGCTCTCCTGGCGGGCGGCCCGCATGCGCGCGCATGCTACCCACCTCCTGCCCAGCCAGCCGCCAGGGGCTCCCCGCCACGGCGCCACCCACCCCCGACGAGCGCCCCCGTCTGACGGCAAGCTGGGTGGGTGGCTGGGCGGGCGGAGGCGAGCAGCGTGCGCGCGCACGCGGGCCGCCCTCCAGGAGAGCCCCCGACGGCTAGCCGGGCGGGCGGGGCCCCTCCTTGAATGGTGTCCGCCTTAAAAAAAAACCCTTTTTCTCCTCCTCGCCCCCGACGGCCAGCCAGGTGGACGGAGGCGAGCAGCGCTCGCCAGCAAAACGGCCGCCCTCCGCCTGGGAAGTCCTGCTTCCTAAGCCCGGCCCCAGGCAGAGGGAGGCCAAACTGGTGGGGACATTTTGCCGCCCCCTGAAATCCGCTGCCCGGGGCATCCGCCCCCCCCGCCCCCCCCCACGCGACGCCACTGGTCGTTGCCCAAACTTAAGTCCTCATTGGTGCATCAATGTTACGTGGAAGGGAACCAATTACTGCATTGCCCAGTACCAAAATACTGTACCTTGTTGTGACATGTGATGGGACACTCTCTTTTAAGCAGCACTGCCTGAATACCAATTCCAAGGCTAGAACAAGGAACAACATCATCAGGAAACTCACAGACTACAAATGGAAAACTCAACCATCCACGCTGTGTATATCAGCTTTTGCCTGAAAGCATCTCTGCAGCAGAGTATGCTGCTCCAGTATGAAGCCACCCACACAAGCAAAACAAACTGACATTGCTGTTAATGAAGCCATGTGTATAGTGACAGGATGCCTCAAACTTACACTAGCTGAGAAAATATACCCTCTTGCTCGTATTGCTCCACCTAAGATCGGGAGAGAAGTAGCAGCCAATGCTGAGAGAACTAAGCAAGAGAGTGACCCTTGATACCTTCTGAATGGATATGAGCCTCAAGTCTGCTGGCTCAGATCCAGGAAGAGCTTTAGGGAAAGAACAAACATTCTTGAGGTTACACAAGAGCAAAACCGAATTAAAAGATGGAGGAAGAACCTTACTGGGCAAGGAACATCATTAAAGGAGGATATAGCTGATGAACTCAACCTCCCCTACATAACTTGGAGGATCCTGAATAGGCTGAGGGCCAGAGTCCCTAAATGTAAGACCAACATGCTCAAGTGGGGGCTGCTGGCAGATAACAACATGCAATGTGAATATGGAGAGATACAAAATCCAGCTCATTTACTGGTCTGCTGATTACTTCCAGAAACATGCACCGAAGAGGATTTAAGTTTGGCCAATGACAAAGCCAAGAAAGTGGCTTCATTTTGGCAGTCCAAAGTTTGATTGGGAGATGAAAGAAGAAGAAACATGTCCATATAGACCAGATGGACTCCTTAATGGGTGCCACATAGATCACTACAGATCAGCTGAGAGGGGTTCTAGCTTGATCTGATGATCAGCTAAATGCCTTTTCAGCTGATCTACTGTAATCAGTTTTTAAAAAAAGATTAAATAGCAATATGTCACTTTGAATAAAGATATATATATATATTTTAAAAATAAAGCATATCCATACTTGGGTTGTGTTAATTTACATAGGTCAGGCAAAAGGAATTGCAGAATGAACTCACCAAAAGGTGCCTTTATTTTGACAGTTTCATGTCTGACCTAGACATGGAAGAAGAATGACTGATATCGAGTTCACACTGGGTCAAAAAAACACAAAATAAATCTTAATATATATTTTTCACGTGTAAGCACAGCCTCATTGAGCTGCCTAGCCGGATGTCATCTTATTTAGGTACACAAACACCCAAAATTGCCCTGTTGGTCAGATTTTAAAAGAAAAGTTAACATCCACAGATTGAATGTGCCTTTTGTGGGATCCATCAGATTTGGAAGATAACGAGTAAGATTTAAGTTTCATCAGAACTCTTAATTTAAAGCAAAATCAGGAAGGTGGAGGGAGAGAAAACACTAACAATGCTTCTGTAAATTTGTGGTTCTTTTATCATAAAATATTAGGAAAGCAATGCAAAACTTTTAAAATTGGATTGTGCAGAGTGCCAAATAACTTTTAAGTTGCTCCAAGGGTTTCTGGAATAAAGAAAAAATAGTAGCAGCTCATCATCTGATCCCCCCCCCCCCCCGGATCTATAGTTCTCCATTTTTAAAGTATAACTGTTACTCTGGCAGCACAGAAATGTCTCATGTGGAGGTGGTACTGTGTGTTCTAAACTTCAAGAATGAATATCAGAATGCAAAGATTAGCATAGATTTAAAAAAACCACGAGCATAATTTGCTTTAGAAAAAACAAAAAACAGATGTGGTCGACTTCAGTGTTTTTAAAGTCAATTTATCAGTTCTTTGACAGACTTTTTGTCACCATCTTTGACAGGCAGAATTATCTTTTCCATTGATTTTGCATAAGGAAGTTATTCTTCTGCCATATCTGAATCTGAATATCGGCGATCATCATGGCAATCAACCATGAAGACTGTCCTGAGAATATAATGCTGCGGCCTTTCATCTGCTTTCCGCATCGCAGCATGACACCTGTACCACTGATCCTGTTCCATGACTTACTTTCTGGTCCTGAGCCATTTTGGTATGCAAAGTCCTCATCAGCCCCAAGCCAGTATTTATGAAGCTGCTGTCCTCCATCAAGGTAGATTAAAGTGGGATTTAAGCCACTTTGGGACCATCACTCTTCCCTGTGGACTTCGGTAGCCAAGGCCATTAGTCTTCAGGGTGGTCAGGTTAACTAACCATTGCCTGACACTTGGCATTGAGTTGTTGGCAGTATGATCTACTCTATTACTATAGCAGGATAACCTGGCCAGATTGAAGTAAGGAAGTTACTTCACTTAATAGGCAGGTTGGTTGTGGCTGCTTGCTTTTTAGGAAATTTTATTCCTAGATGCTCTCATCTACTCTAAAAGAGTCTGCAGTTGAGTCACAGTCTGTGTCGACTGCTGTCACATTCTGATACAGTACTTCCTCACCTCCATGCACTCTCTATGAATTAAGCATTTTCTCTGTTTCCACCTGGAATTTGCACCAAAGGGTTCAGACAGCTGGAATTTGAACAAAGGTTGTCTTGTACACAATGAACTCAGAGATACCCAAATTCTTCTGTGGAGCCTGGTTCCTTAGTACATACTTGAATTGATTTTAAGATTAAGTTGAGGAATTTGCCTTCAGATGCATCCCTTGGATTGGCAGCCAAATCAGAAGAGACATTGTTCAAAGGAAAACTTCTGGATCTTCTAGCTTTCCATATTTTGCTGGATTAATGTTCTTCTCAATCTCATGCTGATGGTAACTGCAGTCAATAAATGGCAGAAAGGCCTCAATAGTGGCTAAAATTCAGTAATAGGTTATAGGTAGAGTAAGCAAAATTGAATCAGTGGGGATTAGTTGAGCCAAGTCCTCTATAAGTTCCATTGATTCAATCAGTTTACTCTATTTGTGACTTGCTACTAGATTTCAGCCAACAATTTCCAAACTTTAGCCATGGAGAGATACAGAACATTATGCCTTTGCTCTGTGCCTTTAGTCTGTGTGTTTAGCAAAATTTCTGCAATGTCACCTTGGGTCCCATTGTACCTTGCAGTTATACAGAAATAGATACATTTACAGGTCTGTCAGTTTCTACCAGAAACATGTACCAATGAAGATTTAATTTTGGCCAGTGACAAAGCCAAGAAAGTGCCTTCAGTTTGGCGGTCCAAACTTCAGTTTGGTGATCTAGATAGAAAAGAAGAAGAAAAATTATATTGGGCAAAGAGTAGAGTACTAGCATAATGACCCATGAGTCTTCTTATTCCAAAATTACTGGCAACAACCATATAGGGCTTGGAAAAAATGCTTCATGTTATGTGTGTGGTTCACACAACACTGTGTAAGGTGTAGACTAACTCAGAGAAGTTTACCTTCACTTCCCAGCCCTTACCTTCAACATGCAGGTGAATTTTGTAAGTAAGATTCACAAGGACCAATTCCCTGGTTTCAAATTTTTGCTTAGATATTTTAAGAAAGAGAATGCTGCTAATCTGGCAACACTAGGCACCATTCAGAGTTTATGTACTCTTGAGAATTGTGAATATGTAAGAAAGCTAGGTTGGATTTAGATGTAGATCTTCTCTGACTTCTATAAGAAGATGGAGGTGGAGGAATAAAGAAACCTATAAAACAGGCTGATGCTAAGGATACAGTTATTTCTTCCTGTGTCAATGATTTACCACCTTATACAAGCCGAAACCTCCACCCATAGACTGTAAGTCAGGAGTTCTCAACCTTTTAAAGCCGGGGGCTGGGTCACGCTCCCTCAAGATAACTTTGGGGACCGGACAACCATTTTGACCTTCTTCCACCACATAGTGGAGGCGGTGGGGCCTCCACATGAAATGGTCCCGTGGGCCGCACCAGGCCCACAGACCGCAGGTTGAGAATCCCTGCTGTAAGTAATAGAGGCCCCATTTTGTTGGATGCTCTAGCTCAGTGTTTCCCAATCTTTGCTTTTTGGACTTCAATTCCCAGAAGCCTAAGACAATTCTCCAAAGCACTGATCAGCCAGTGTACTGTTAGGCTTCTGAGAATTGAAGTCCACCAGTGTTCTGTGGAACATAGTTTGGGAAACACTGCTCTAGCTCACCAAGAAGTAGGCCTCAATAAATCCATGACTCTTTTAAGGATGCTATAGAACTTTGCTATTTTTGTTGATACAGTTTAGCACAACTACTCTAATGAAATAGCTTAGGCAGAGAAGAGTTTCAGTGGTGCTTTCTTTCTTACTTATTTTTTTTAAATGTATCCCACACAATGCAATTCAATTTACAGGATGCAAATATCCCAAGACATTTTAGACAATGGCTCTCACAATGGCAACAAAATAAGCAGAGAGAGAGACCAGAGACCTCTAACAAGAAACTAAATAAGGGGTTCACATTGTAAAAGTAGAGCCAAATAAGATGAAAACAATCTGTCAGTAACTTGATATAAGGAAGAGTTTCCTGGGGAAGCCCTTCCCTGCAAGGGAGATGGAAATGGTTTAAGACTTTGTGAGAGTAGCTGACTTTCTACCCATAGACAAAGCAGTGTTGAAAAATCTGAATATTAGCTATGCATATTTGTGATTTTGGGTTACAAAAATACAGAAGGTCAACATACCTGTGCTGACTATATAATCAGGAAAAGTATGCAACTAAAATCACTTTTCTATGTGGAAATCATTTCCATGCATCCTACATGCAGCTTGTGATCTCTGGTGATGGTATACATGCTGCAGTGGCCCACTGTGCAGTGAAGAAAGCAGCTTTGAAACCATAACCAGCCAGAGATGCAGATGTGGAAATTCTAACCCTCATGAACTGCTCATGTGAACAGACAGTACATGATTAAAGTAACTTCTCTTTCAGGCCTGAGGCCAAGGATAGATAGTTCCCGTTGCTAAGCACTCATCCAGTGATGGGATGTAACAAGTTCCCACCAGTTCTCCAGAACCGGTAGTAACTTTTCCCAGTGTCCTGGAGAACCGGTAGCAGCTTTTGGGGTGAACCACCTTCGGGGCTTACCTTTTCACTGGTTGCCCCACTGCACATGCGCACCAAGCACTTGGTGTGCATGCACGCCTACAGTGCTTGGCGCATATGCACGGTCTCCTTGCTGTCCTCTCAAGCGGGGAGGAGGAAGAGAAGCTGCTAGCCTGAAGCTCCCTATAGCCTGCTCCCCAGGGTAAGTGACTCACCTTTGGATGTGGTGTGTCTGTGTGTATTTTAATGTGTATTTAATACCTTTACCTATATTGATGTACGTAAAACCTCATATAACACTAAAACCTGGTTCCACAAGTCTTGGTGTTATATGATTTTTAGTGTTATCTGATCCTCTATGGGATCCATAGAGATACATTGTAACCACACAGGCTTTAGCGGTTGTTATCTGAAGCATCCCATAGGATCTTAATGTTATCTGATGCAATTCTTCCCCCCAGATTCCTTAATGTTATGCGGTTTTAGTGTTATTCGATACTAATGTTATATGAGGTATTACTGTACTACCACAGTTCCAAAAAAGGCCTGGCGGCCTGGCTTGGAGTTTTAAGCAACGTCTTGGAGTTACCTCATCAATAAGCTACACCTGTGCTGTTCCAATTGCTGTTCCAATTGGAGAACCCTTAAGGAGATACAGCTGTTTTACATTTACATTAAGGCATATTATCCTAGGGAACCGGTACAATAACCATATCCATCTTGCAACATGGTGCTGCCCAGGCACTTATACTAACAGGTAAGTGATGGGTTTGTGTTTGGGGTGGGTGTGTGGGTGTATTTTAATGTAATTTTTATTGTATTTATTTATTTATTTATTTTATTTACAGGTTTGTGTTGTGGTGGTTTGAGGTGTGTGTGTGTGCTTATTTTTATTTTATTATTTTATTTATTTTATTTGTCCCCACCCATGACATCATGATGTCATAACGTTAGCTCCGCCCACACTGTGATGACATCACGGTGGGGTAGTAAAAATTTTGACATCCCACCACTGCACTCATCAGTGTTTGATGTCACATGTGGGAAGGCTATGGAACTGCACCATGTTCCAGGACTCAGGGAAGCTTATGAGTGTATATGTCATGTAGTTCACTACATCACAACTGTCCACAGTAATGTTCTATATCATACACTCTAAACATATTGGTCACATCTAATTTCGGAAGTTAAATCTTGGATGGGGAACTACTGAGAAATACCAGGATCTCTACACTAGACTAAAACAAGGCTTAGACACAGAATGAAACAACTTCTTCTGTAAGGACATCAAGGCTGTGTGTGGGGGTGGTGGAGTGGGGGTGGGGGGTGGTATAACACCATGACTGGGAGTTTATTAGTGGAGGTGGGCCCAGAGATAAAACTCTGCAGCCCATTAATTACACAGTGACCTTTCATGCAAGAAATATGTAGTGAGAGTTAGATTATTCTACAACTATATATGAATCTCGTAAATGCGTTTACATCAGCCACAGATGCATTTATGGCAGCCACAGATGCATTTATGGCAGCCACAGATGTGTTTTTGGCAGCATTTTATGGCAGGGGGAACCACCAGTCCAGCCTTGCTCAACTGTCTGAAGGAGAGTGATCTAGCCCATGGCTTAAAAAAGTTGAGAACCCATGCTCTAAAGCCAGTCATATCTGACTCTAGGGGGTAGTGTTCATCAGCTTTTACAACCAAAGAGCAAGCAGCATCTCCATCTGCAGACATTTCTGTGGTCATGTGGCAGGCATGACTAGATGCTGGAATGCATAGAACACTGTTACCTTTCCCACCAAATCAGTACCTATTTATCCACTTGCAATATCTTGGTTTAAAACTGCTAGGTTGACAGGATCTGGGACAGCTCACTCTATCATACAGTACTCGAGTCTTGAACTGCTGACCTGCCAACTTTCCAGTCGTCAAGCTCAGCGTCATAACCACTAAGTCACTACGACCCCCGAATGTGACCATAGTTAAAGATAAAAATGTATTGGAATAGAAATCAGCATTTATTAAAGTTCTAGGGTTTGTTTGTTTTTTGTGTTCCCCCATGTCTACAAAAATATGCCAACCCCCTAAAGAGGCAAGTTACACAACCCAAAGCCACAAGACCACAAGATTTGCCTTGGAAATGTAATTTTTCTCTGTTCTATTTCAGTCAGAAAAGAGGATCATAAGAAATGAAAAATGATCAAAGTAGACATTTGCCTACTTCTAAGACTTATAACTGATAATATTTGACAATCTATCTTTTACCCCTCTTGTCCCCCTTGTTTCTTTTACCTTGTTTTAAATAATCCGTGAAAGTGATAACTCATGTCCCCAGACATCTTGGAAAAGAAACAGGAAATAAATTGCTAGCCTCCAGAAGTACTATCCTATGCTTGGTGAAATCAAGAATCCTTTGGCTCTCCCTCAGCTGTATGATTACAGATACAACCTGCATAAAAGTAAAAGTTCAGGTTGGAATAACTTGCTCACACCCTATTGTTCACATTACAGTTCAGTCCTTTTCAGTTATACTGAGAATCACACCATGGCATATTCAACTGGCCTATGCATGCAGCTGTAGGAGAAAGAAAGTGATTCGCAGGCAAAACATGGCTTTGAAAATCTCTTTTGGCAGTGTGTCAGTTTTCAATTTAGTGGCTGCCTAGCTCCTTGAAAAGAAAACAATTTGTGGAAATTAATAAACACCACTATTGGAAAAGGTCACTTACAAATCAGGACAATTGGCCTCGCTGCTTCCAAGGCCACTACTCAAAGACCAGCCCATAGAGTCCACAACAGCATCAGTGATTATTTCATCATCTTCTAATTAGTTTGTTGTAATATTTTAAGAGAATTGTCTTTGTAAGTGGTTTTGTGAGTTGCTCTAAGCATTTTCAAACTGAAAACCTAACATAGAAATCTATAACCAACTTTCCCTAGCTGTAACAAGCTAGTGGAACAATGGCTTACTGACACTGGACTATTAGAACTAATGTCTCAATACTTTCCACAAGAAGTGTCAGAGTAGCTGATTTAAAATTTTGGCAGAGGTAGGAAAAGTTACTTTTCTGAAGCACAACTTCTGGAATAACCTTATAGTGCCATTGCTGCATTTCTCCTCTCTCCATTTTGTACTTAGGATGCTGCTCTGTTGAGTTTCAGAAACAATTGCATACTTTTGACTATACTTTGCACACAACAACTAAATATAGAACAAATAGACTTGTAGCTTCTTTAAGACTAACAATCCACTTCTCCAAACGCTTTACAGTTTATGAAAATGCAAAAGTACATTGAGACATGAAAAAATGGATTAATAGACCATGACACATATTACTTATTGAACAAAATGCTTCTCTTTTTAGTTACATTGCAGTAGCATTACAGCCAAAGTTGTTGCTGCTGATTATTTTTTTAAATAATGGAATTAATTATGGTTTAATATAAGTTCCTCTCCCCAGGCAAAGTTGGGTTTGATTCTAGAATGTATATGCACATGTTAATGCAGTTTGGATGAGACCCATATGTTTCCTCTCTAAGTAAAAAGTATTTTAAAAGCTCCAGAAAGTTAAGAGTTACATCCTGTTGTGACACCTAACATAGTAGTCTTCAGGAAGGGGATGGTATGTTGGGAATGCAGCTAACAGAAGTATGCTGAGAATGTCTGTGACACAATTTTATCCAAATCCTATTTGCTTTTAAGAAACTCAAGAGCAGCCTTGTCATTTGTTCCTTAAATGTAAAGATAAACTAGGGGGCAGCAGCAGCGTCATGTGGACTTCAGCTGCTCGCGGCTTAAGCCAAATTTTCCGCCCCCTGGTGGACGCTGGTGCCTGCTCCCGCTAGGGCTTCTGGGAATTGTAGCCCAAGAACTCCCATACACCCAAAAAGTGCCGCCTGGGGTGAGTGGGGGCCCCCGCCTCCCCACTCAATGCTACTGGGGGGCGGTGCTCATCTCCATTTACAGCCAAAAAGCCAATGCTGTCTGTGTCTGTAGATGCTTCCCTGGTCATGTGGCAGGCATGACTAGACACCAGAGCACACATCTTTCCCGCCAAAGCAGTATCAGTTTATCTACTTGCAATTTCTTGATTTTGAACAGCTAGGTTGGCAGGAGCTGGGGCAAATGATGGGAACTCACTCCATCACACAGCACTTGGTTCTCAAACTGCTGACCTTCCGACCTTCCAGTCATCAAGCTCAGTGTCTTAACCACTAAGCCACCAAGGCTCCTCCTTTGTTAGTTAAGGTTCCCAAGTTCTTTCCCATGCCAATGGCCATAATGTACCTAATTCCATACATTGTGACTGAATATATATCGTATTTCGGTTTCCATGCATTCATATTTCAGTTTGGCCTGCAGCTCTAATTCTATTTGTGAGCCTGGATGCAACACCACAACTGAGGAAAGAATGGGAATTATAGGTACTTGTCATCCATAGATTCCCTTTCTTTTTTGACATGTGTGGATCCCTTCTTGTTCTTATCATTCTTTACTTGTATTGAGAAAACTCAGTCATGGTAATCCCTGAACCACAGATGGGGCTTGATAAGGGCAGTGTACAAAGAAGGGAACAAGAAAAAGGATGAGTGGGGAATCATTGCTTTGTTTAAAACTTGTAAGTTAAATCAATCAATCAATATCATGAAGTCTCTTCCATTCTACTGTTTGGCTGTTATTTTATTGAGGACTGTTTTGCTCTAAGGATTGTAAAAAGCCTTGACAGCATTTGCCTGTTGGGTGGCAGGAGAAGTAAATTACAAGGAGGAGCACAATATGGACTGGAACAGTGCAGAAGATGCAATGGAGCTGCTGGATGGCCTCAGTGACTTTATCATCTAGAAATGAAACATTGTAGTTATTTACCATGGCAGTCTCATGCCCGTTGTCGACATAAAGTCCCAAATCTGGATAGTAGTTTTCGAAGAAGTTAGCCTGTCTCGGTATATGGACAGAAGAAAGAGGGAAGGGCATAACATTGTAGCTCTAAAGTTATTTGTACTTCTGTGTCTAGGAAGAAAATGTTGATCCCTGGAAACTCAACTTATTTTCCATTTTACCCAAACAAGCCTTTTCTATGTAGGAAGACTACCTTATTCTTGGAATTGGTATCTTGGGTAGTTTGTCAAGATAGAATTGCACTCATGGATTGTCATCTTCCATCTGTGACTATCCCACATTTTACTACTGCAACAAAGTAGAATATAGAGAGAACAGGAAGCTGGTATAGATGCTGATGGGATCGCAAAGGATCGGAACTGACTGTGTGATTGAAGAACAACAAGATACTACCAGAGGACTACCTATTCTCCTTTCACTTTTCCTAACCACTTACTCCATCCGGTATGTCAAGACATCCCTTCTGTCATGCTACTTAGTTCTGTACCCTGCAATGTCCTCTTCACCATCATGCCCACTCTGTTCATATTCCCTAGAGGTCATCCTCATTTCTCCATATATTTTTCCCTCCTCTTCTAGGTTCTAAAATGTTTTTGCTCTACAAAAACACTGCTGATACATTGCACAGTCATTTAATTTTAACAACAACAATAGGATTTATAGTGGACATCTACAACAACATACTGTAATGTGGTGTGATCGTGTTCAGTCAGTCAACCAGCCAAACGATGTCCCAAGACAATCCAGTCCATGCCACCACCACCAACCTCATTTTGCAGATTTAAACACACAACAAACAGTAAGCATTCCACCGTTCTGAATATCCCCACTCTCTACAGGGTTTATAAGGGGAGGTGTTGGGGCAGGGAGTGCTTTTTTTATCCTTGTTGTTGTTCATTTGCACAGTCAAGTTTGACCATTTGCAACCCTATGGACCACAGCACACTAGGCTCCTCTGTCATCTGCCATCCTCCGTAGTCTGCCCAGATCTACACACACTGCATCAACAATGCCATCTAGCCATCACATCCTCTGCTGCCCCCTTCTTGCCTTCAATCTTTCCTTGCATCAGGGTCTTCTCCAGTGAGTCCTCCCTTCTCATTTGGTGGTCAAAGTACCATAAAGTGTGTTGCATTCCACAAAAGTTAAGGTAATAAACATTTTGAAAGAATCTGGATTCTTCCTTCCGAGCCGTTTTCTTGATAGATTACTCTGAATAGGAACAGTAAACAGTGTAAATATATCTTTATTGCTACAATATTCAACACTAAATGGAAGAATAATTCAAGCACATACAACTATTAGCAATTTTCATACATTCTAGGATGAACTTTTAAAGGCAACAAGTTGACAGTGACTTCTCTACAAGTTTTCATATTGATGATTAACTCAAGGAATGCAAAGACTGAAAATACCAAAATACAGTAGTGAAATTGGTGGACATATTGGTTCTAATTTTGGCTACCAAGTGGTCTCTCTGATAAGCAGAGACGATGAATCTGTTTGAATCAGGCCCCTTCTGCCTTATTTTTCAATTATAACTTGAACTCTTGTGGGAACTATGTGAACTGCTAACACAGGAATCTTTCCCAGAGGCAAGAGAAAGGAAGGATATAGGCTTGTATAGATCATTTGTAAAAGAGCAAGAGGTCATAGCTATATGTAAATATAACCCCTTAAGACTGGTAAAGTAAAAAGCTGGCTAAAAGAATTATGATCAAATATTAAAATTGGAAAACATTACTTGCTTTGAACTGCAACAGCCAGAATAACACAGGGAATGGATTCTGTAAGGGCCTATTCTGAGAGTTGTAATTCAAAGTAATAACTCTTTCCATCTTTGTATAATATTGTAAAATGGAAGGTACATCATAGTGGCACAATCAACCAGACAATGATGACATTATGTTAGCCGAGCATCAGTTCATGTTTGTTATATTTATTTAAGGCATGTATCTCCCACTTTTCCATTGCAAAAACAATGAACAGGGGAGCTTACAATCTTTATTATATTTTATTTTATTTAGAAAATACATAGGTGTGGAGGAGCTGTATAATATTTTAGTATCACAGGACTGGCTACTAAGGATGTAATCCTTCATGTGCATATGTGGATATAAAACAAGGGTGGTTGAAGTCAGCAGGGCTGAGGGCCATTTTTTCCCCAGATTTTCTTGGAGGCCAAGGGCTGTGTTTACACTTCTAAAAAGTGTAAAAGCAGAGGAACTAATTTGCATATTTTAAAAAATAATCTTTTAAGGGCCATCATGAAATGTTACATACTATAAATGGGTTTTCATTAAATGAAGAACGGGTATGGCTTTTATAACTGAAAGAATACACACCTGGGAGTTGTTCTTGTTACGTGCTATCAGATCATCTCTGACTATCTTTCATTCATGGTGACCCTATGATGGATACATCTCCAAAATGTTCCATCCTCAATAGTTGATCATCTCTTGCAAACCCATGCCTGTGTGACCTTTAGGGATTCAATCCATCTCACATTTGGTCTTCTTCTTTTCCTACTGCTTTCAACCTTCCCCAGCATTATTTTTCCCAGAGAATCTTTCTTTCCCATCATGTGCCCAAATACTTAGCTTCATGATTTTTGACTCCAGAGACCGTTCAGGCTTGATTTGCTATAGAACCCACTTTTTTTCTGGGAACCGAGGGCATCTGCAAAGCTCTCCTCTAGTACAATATTCCAAATTATTTTTTTTCTCATCAGCTTTCTTTCCTACCCAGCTTTCACACTTATACATAGTGATTGGGAATACAAGAGTGTAGATAATCTTGGTTTTGGTCTCCAATGACAAATACCTACACTGGATAATATTTTCTAATTCCCTCACTGATGCCCCTTTGAGTCTCAATCTTCTCCTGATTTCTTGGCAGCAGTCTCCATTTGAATTGGTCATTGAACTAAGGTATAATAGGTCTGCCATATTTGTGTGGAATGGGTTCCTACAGCTACCATGAATGCTGAAACAGGGGATAGTAGCACATCCTATATATTGTGTAGTGTATCATTTTTGAAGGCCTGCTGTATACAAATTATTTTACTATTTTCTTTTCTTAATTTTCAATATTAAGGTTGTGTAATTCACAATTTTTGTCTTCTCAATATTCAACTGCAGTCCTGCTTTGGCACTTTCTTCTTTCACTTTCCTGAAATGTCATTTCAGTTTATTGCTGCTTTCTGCCAGTAGGATGGTGCCATCTGTATAACTTAAATTATGGATATTTCTTTCACCAATTTTTACTCATCCTTTATCTGAATCTAGACTGGGTTTTTGTATGCTATAGATATTATGTGTATAGATTGAACATATAAAGGGATAAAATGCACCATTGTTTGACACCTTTACCTAGAGGAAGCCACTCTGCCTCTCCATAAATTATGGCATAAATTTATATACAGTTATATAAAATTATTGCATCTCCTTTCTCAAGGGTTGGAATATTTCACTATGAAATGCAGACTAAAAGTTAGAAAGAATATACAATGCACAAGAGTCACCAGACACCACTACTATCAAGTAAGGTACAAACAGATTTTCTATCCCCTTAAGGTAGCTGATTGTCTAATATTGCAACATTGAAATGATCAATGCTTACCTTGTATTAATGGATTAAGAACTTTACAGCTCTTGCAACATCTGAACACATGACACACAGTTAGCATCTGCATAGAGGTTATTCTTGTGATTCATCTTTCACCGAAGTTTAGGTCAGCCTTCCTTCCCTTCTTCCTTGTGTCTGAAATTTTGTTCTCTTACTTTTATTTTCATGTTTTTATTTTAGCATGATTCTTTTTTGTTAATTGTGTAATTTCCCTATTCAGAACTTAACTGCAATAAAAATGAATATTAATAACAGTCAAAAATAGAATACAAACTGGTTCCCCTTCTTTGTAAATCTGATACATATTTCCAATAAAGTCCTCCATCTAAAACACTGGTACTGGTGGTTGTAACAATGAATCTGATCAACTGCTATTTCTATTACTGTACACTGTTTCCATGTAGATGGCACAAGGATTTGTCAAGCAACAGAACATTTTGACTGAAGCAGATGCATTGTGGATGCTATGCTGTTCAACCCTAACTCTTCCATAGTAGCTTTCAGGATTTATGATGACTTGTCTCTCTCCAGTTGAAGTTCACAGTGATAAATCTTGCTTTTAGGACTTTTTACAAAGATGGGTGTGGTGGCATGTTGATAGCATTCAGGATTAAGTGTTTTCCTGTGTCAAATATAGCCTGTAATATACTATGAACATACCCCCCTTTTTTAATACCAACTGATCTTGCTGTTATCAGCCCTGTGATATTTTATACTAATACTTAAAATAAATCTCAGCACAGGAAAGAAAGTACAGAATTATTGTTTTAAGCTAACTGTGAAGGCTTATCTTCAAAGTGGCAGGGATTCCATTGTGTTTTGAGAAACTGCTCACTACACTGGTTATAGAGGTTAGGCTGCATTTAAGGAGGCTGGAAATTCCCAGCATATAGTCTGTGTACTGCAAGATACTTTTAGAAGAAGAAAAAATAATTGGCAGCAGAATGCTTCTTTAAAATCATAAAATTAGTATTAAGTTATTTTCTTTAGAGTTACTCATTTTGGTCTATTTCCAGCCCTAAGCAAAATGCATAGTTTTCTTGTAAGATACAGAGATGTAAAAAAAAAAAAAGAATCATGGCAATTTTTTTTAAAAAAAATTGGAGTTTAAATTATGACAGAAGGCTAAATAAAGAGTCAATAAATGTGGAGCTAGGTATCATGACAGCCCTAAAAAAATTGCTGTTGTTGACTGCTACTTGTATCCAAGCATACATTTTCCCCTGGAAGTCATTTTCTCAGTTGGTGGATGTGTCTCTGGTGACTCAATAAACTGATCCTGGCATGAAACAGGCAACCATACACATTGCACTGAATAGATGGTGGAAGGCGTAGCTGATTTTGACAAAGCTTTCATGCTTGTCACTTAGCTTCTTCATGTCTGCGGCATTCCCCTTCAAAGTGTTCGGTAGCTAAAGCCTCATCTTCAGCTGGTAGAAAATTATTTCTCTCCAGTGGCTGAATTTCTACTTTGAGTGGCTAAGCTTGGTGTTCTTGAAGAGACAAAGATCCATATTTATTTCTTAGGTGAAGCCTATCATGATCACAAAATGTTAGTCATGATTTTGTAATTTTGACTGGCCCAAATGGCATGAAACATTTGTGGATGCAGTATACACATGCAGTATCAACCATTTACAGCAAAAAAAAAAAAAACCCACAGATTGACACTCATATTGAATTCCACATAATCCCCATGCATCTCAAATACAGAGTGTACTCCAGTTAATGTATTCCTTTTCTGTCAGCATCACCCTTGCCCACAGTGTCTCACCATGAGTCTTGAAATTTTCTTCAAGAGGATTGGAAAAGCCACTGGAGCAGATTTAAGGAAGGAATTGGGGGTCTGAAGGAAGCAGAAGAAAGTGTTATCATATAACTGGAAGTATGCTAACATAATACACTCAAAACCTCACACCTGCCATCATTATGCTGTGTATTTTCTCCACACACGCCAGTAGCTATAACTAAATTAGTTGTGCAAGAGGAAAAGGGAAGAAATATGTGGCTCTCCAGAGGTTGATGGACAACAGCTCTCATCACACCTCTTTAGACGGGGTGAAACTGACAGCAGCTGCAATCTAGAAACATTGGGAGGGCTGCATCTTTCTTAACTCTGCTTGTCAAACTGTTTTGGTGTGGTGGAGTTGACACCAAAACTGTCATTATAGTAGCTCCCTAATGCAACATGATGCAACATGGCATGTGCTGTTTCAGCCCCCCTTGAACATTCTTGGAATGAACCAGACTATATCTGGAAACAGGCACAGGCAGCAGCAGGAGCACACAGAGAGAAAATATCTGCTACTTTTAGCTCTATACAAAACATCAGGGTGACTGACAGCAAAGGCATTATGAGAAGAAAGCCACATAGATGTTTTTAGAAGAGCCAATCTACTGGACAGTATTGCAATGGGACTTTGGAGGACGGGATGGGTTCAAATCCCATCTCAGCCTATTGGGGCCATCACCAATGTTGTACCAGAACTAGGACTGATAAGAGTGAAGTAACAGGATCACTTGATCTGGAGGGGCAATAATATTGTCATTTCATTCCATTTCCCAGCTCCCTAACCTTAGTTGTAATCTTCAGGCTAACTGAGAAGTGGCTTTTCCTAGTAAGAGTACAATCCTTTAACCAGAAGCTGTAGAGCAAAGCATCTTGTGGCGTCATTGTCTTGAATGACGGAATAAAACCAATTAGCTTTACGAAATACCTGTTGGTGAGGTAAAAAGAGTTAGAACAATGTCAGTGATTTATCACGAGTAGAAAAATGGAGCTACCTTATTTGTGATACCCTCAGCTTCTTTTTTAAAAGGATAAGATTTTTGAAAGACAAGAAATGTGTGATTATAATGGGAAAATGCCTTTCATTCAGGAATACGTCTCTGTAGCCTCCAATGAAGTTAAATGCAGTCTTGCAGAAAACCTCAGTATTTCAGACATGATTGCACAACAGATATTCTAGGTGGATCAGTCACAACGTACTTACGCCTCACATTTCTCAGTGCAAGTATTTAATGTGTTGAGGAAAAGTTTTTTACTTCATTGTGTGCAAATGAGACCAGCCATGTGTATCAGCAGAATGGCCCCAGGCAGCTTTTTAACACATGTTTTTGTATTTTTAAAAAAGTTAGCTTCAACAATGTTGCCTTATTCACAAATTAGGTCCACATTTTGAGTGTTAATATCTGAAAAGTGAAGGTACAAATTGATCCTTAGCATTTCCTCATTAACGAGGCTTGAGGAAAGAGAATGAGGCAACAGGAAAATTTGGTTCAACAAATAAAGATATCTTGTATAGAGTTGTTGGTGTGTGCGAGTTGTTGCTTGGGATTGCAACAGAGAAGGACAAAGAATTAACAGCTCAGAATGTTAGCACAAAGAATGCAAATTTAAACCCATGTGACTCCAGATAGCAAAAGAAGAAAAGATAGACTGATCTGGTAAGATTTCCTCATATCATGCTTTCCACTTCAGTTCCTGAAGAGCAGAAAGAGGTGGGAAATTTTGACCAAACCTTTTGTAAGATCTTTAGCATGGCATACCTGTTCCATAGGGAGTCTTTTTAAATTATCTTTTTCATAAAGGTAAAAGGTCGCCTTGCTCAAAAGCTAGTCATATCGGAGTCTAGGGTTCAGTGCTCATTTCTGTTTATAGCCAAAGAGCCAACACAGTCTGCGCCTGCAGACATTTCCATGGACATGTGGCAGGCATGCCTCAACACTGGAGTGCACAGAACCCTGTTTACCTTCCCACCGAAGTGGTCCCTATTTATCTACTTGCAATTTCTTGCTTTAGAACTGCTAGGCTGGCAGGAGCTGGGAGACAGATGGGGGTTCACTCCATCCTGTAGTACTTGGGAATTGAACTCCGACCTTCCAGTCAGCGAGTTCAACATCTTAACCACTTGATCCTTCCCAAATTCTATATCTGCTAATCAACAATGATTCTGAGTTATAGGTAAATAACTAAACCAAGGCTGAGACAAAAACAAGCCAGAAGTCCAAAGGAATCCACCTTCCATGCAAGAAACAACAGTCTAGGGCTAACCTCTTGAGAAAGCGATTATTCTGCCACAAAGTGCTTATTGCTTCTTCCTAACCAGTGTGGCATGAATGTTGATATTCATTTCCTTATGCTGGGTTGTTTGCTAAATAATGGTTCTATTAAAATGGATAGATAGCATTGTAGATTGGGCTGAGAAAGATGGTGGAAGACAGAGGAGCCTGGCGCACCATGGTCCATGGGGTCGCCAAGAGTCGGACTCAACTGTGCGACACCACCACCACCACCACCACCACCACCACAACAACAACAACAACTGTACATTAGCAAATCCAAAGACATAAATGACTTATTTGCCTTCTTCAGTCCAGTCACTTATTGGCACAGAGTTTTGGTTTCAGCTCAGGTATATCTGTGAAATGAAAGAGATTCTTTGGGGTTGCAATGGTTAAATCTTCTGCAAATTATTTTTCGGTTCCTGTTAATTACCTGGTTGCTTTCTAAAGGGAGGGGTTGAGGAACTGAAAGAAATGGGTGTTCTGGCTGTGAAGGAGCCATGCCCCTGCCGTGCCAGCACAATGGTTCATCAGGTTTAGGTTTTCATCCTAAGATTATTCACCAGCACATAACCTAGCAAGGGTCTCAAACAGTAAACCCCCTCCCTCCTCCTTCCCACATTACCTGAAACAATGTCTCAGCAGAACCCCAGATTAAGAAAATGGTAATTATGTTGAAGAACCATTCCCCAAGACATAGTTTTAAGTTTCTTTTTCTGTTTCTTCCAAAGGCATTGTTTGCAATCAGGTCGGTATCATTTCCATTGTGCATTTGTGTACTGTTGCAGATAATGATGTGAACTATCTGCGTTTTGCGTTGTTTATCAAACATTGCTCAAGTCACATGCGACTTGTCAGACTATAATCAAACTCAAATCCTGTTAAAGCACTGTTGATTAGGAGGAAGCTTAAAATTGAGCACTTGGCTTTTGAGGGGATTTAAATAAAATCTGTTAGTTACCAGGATTTCTGCCACTGCTTCTGGCTTTAGCTGGAACAGATTTTTTTTCTTATTTTTTTTCAGGAGAGTAGAGGATACTAAAAAGGAAAGGCAAAAGGACAGAATCATATTGGGATGACTGGAAAACTGAGACTGACATGGGGAGAAAGCAATCATAAGGCATGCCATTATAGATTTAGATATATGAATGTTTCTGCCTCCAAGTAAGTGCCATTCTTGTGCATATTGGAGAGCTCATAATGGAAAACTGGATGATGTTCCCCAGAAATCTCTTTATTCCCTTTTTCTAACTGCCTATAGAAATGGGAATGTACAAGGAGTAGCATCCTGTGCTCAAGCAGTTTTCTGCCCTTTCTTTGTGGAGTGCACCTTTCCATGGTGGTAGACTATTATATAAATCTCCATTGCAAATACAGTACTGGTGAAGTTCAATCACTCAACTCCAGAAACAACCTGAAGCTAGGTCTAACTCAGTTGTATCAATAATGGTTTAAGTCTGGCCAGACATCCCACTATGGTAATGGAGTAGACCGTACAGCCAGCGTCTCAATGCCGAGTGTCAGGCAGTGGTTAACTAACCTGACCCCCTAAAGGAGCCAACAGCTACAGGTGGATGAGCCCCTTTAGGTGGGGTTATGGTCCTCCTCAGTGGAGGAAATGGTTCTAACAGCAAAGTGAGCAGAGAAGGAACAGTCATGGAGGTGGAAGAGGTCATGCCAGATGGACTGGCTGTGAAGGCACACCTTATCCATATCCTCAAGGCTGTGGCAGTCCATTGCAGTCCTGCATGTCACGCTTCTTGTATATCGTAGGTGGTGGCTCCAAGATCATAGTGTGTGGGTCACTTCATGGCAAGATAGAATCCACGTTAAACAAATTCATGCCAGTGACATTTTTCCTGCTTCAGGGGAAAAATGCATTCTCTCGTTGCAGTCGACAACGAATCAATGATGATAGAAGTTTTGCCATAAACTCTGTAGAATGTTTCAAGGACAGGAGAATCTGCTGCTTTCCCTACCTCTTTCAATCCGTAAGGCAAACATTTCAGGATTGGTTCATATTTATTCAGTCCAGAGTTAATTTGGGGTCATGAAGCCATCTTAAACCTATTTCTCTTTGAAGTGACAAATCTCTCTTTCTTAGTTTAAAATGTATTTCAAACTGCCAGCCAGTCAGGCTACACAGGAATGAAAGCTCCTCCCTTCAACCAAACACTCTCTGCACTGACAAAAATGTATTGTCAAGTAGAATAGGGCATACTAGCTCTTTTCTTCTAGCTGTTAGGTGTTTCTTTTAAGACCACCACACACACACACACACACACACACACACACACACACACACACACACACACACACACACACACACACACACACACACACACACACACACATTCAGAGCACTACTCCACATGAGTTCTCATTGGGACTGTGAAGCAGTACAGATTAAAGAATATTGCTGTATCAAGGCCTCAAGTGAATCTTCTCTTCTCATTTGATGTCCAAAGTACTTTAGCTTCATCTCCAATATTTGACCTTCCAAGGAGCAGTTGGGGTTGATTTCTTCTAACGTTGACCTATTTGTTCTCCTCACTATCCAGGGGACTCTCAAAATTCTCCTTCAACACCACATTTCAAAGATGTCTATTCTTCTGCACTCAGCTTTCTTTATGGTCCAACTCTCACATACGTTACTACCAGGAATACCAATGCTTTGACTATGCAGGCTTTTGTTTGCAAGATGAGAAAGAGAGAGAGAGAGAAAGATCACCTTGCAAACAAAAGTCCACCTAGTCAAAGCAACCTGGTAGTAATATATGTGAGAGCTGGACCATAAAGAAAGCTGAGTGCAGAAGAATAGAACTGGGAGGGTTGAGGAGTATGGTGGAGGAGAGGGGTGCCTGGCATGCAATGGTCCATGGGGTCTCAAAGGATTGGACTCAACTATGTGACTGAACAACAACAACAAAATCCTGATGGCAAATTGTTACACCATACACTTCTAGTCATGTGCTAACATGAACAATTTTATGTGCTTAGAAAAGCAAGTGGCAACTCATTAAACAGCAGCAATTTGCCTTGGCGATTACATGCAGATTGATATAAACCCACAATATGATTCTGGCCACAAAGTACAAAAGCGCTGTGTCTTAGGGGCTAATCTTGGGTAGCTCAATAGAATATTTATTTATTTAGAACATTTATGTCCTGCCCAACCGGTAAAAGCAATAAAAACACAATCTCTCATATAATACAAGCATGAAAAAACATTGTACCAATAAACGCCAATAAATATAGTTTATTTCATGATAACACAGCAATTAAATATTCTATAGAGAATTTTGTTCCCTTTATAACATGTGGAAATTTCAGGGGTGGGGGAAAAGAAATTTCACATGACCCATCATCTAATTCCCTCCAATCAGTCATGGCCTCTCTTCTAAGGGGCCCAGAACACTACCTAGTTTTCATAATTTTCCTAATACTTATAGTCTTAAAATGAACTCAGCATAATTTAGAGCTAAAAACACACCACTATCATACATATGTATGTTCAGCCATTTGTCTTTTAAAAAACTTATACCAGAGATATCATGAATCCAGTGGTGGGCATCAGCAGGTTCTCACCAGTTTGCTAGAATCAGTAGCAGAAATTCTAGCTGGCCCCGCCCATCCAAGTTTTGAAATAAAGTAGTCCTAATTCGGGTGCAACGCAGGGCTTCCCCCCTGGCCATGCCCACCATACCACACCTACAGTGTGGTAGCAAAATTTTTGGAGCCCACCACTGCATGAATCACCATTTTACTACCCATTTTTATTTACCCATTTATTAATAGAATATACACCCTGGAATTCCAATTTACTTAGCAACACTCACCTTTCCAGAAGCAAGTGAAATAAGCTGATCTATTTTTAAAATAGCGTTTTCTTTTCTTTTTTAAGGTTAAAGTAAAACAAATTAAGCACAAAAGCAGTTTCCTCTGAATGCTTCTCTTGCAAGGAGTCTTTCTAAACAAGGATGCATTAACTAGATCGTGCAATTAAGAAAAAGGTCCATTTTCTGCTGTTCAAAACTGAGTCTTGTGGTCAAAATGTGGCTCTCCTATCTGGTGTTTCTCTGTGAACCAGCAGCCTCCTGGCATGTCCAAGAAAAATAGTTAAATTCCAATGCGCCTTTCCAAATTTGTAGAATCTCTTTAAAATACTCTGGAATATTCACTTGGGTTCATCTATTTTGGGATTAAATAGATTTATATCCCTGGGGCTGAACAAAATTAAGAAAGGCAGTGGTTGGAGTTCTTCATTTCCAGTTTGCTAGTCCATTCTCATTGTTGAAAACTGCTGGCTGATGAACTCCCAACGAAGACGTGTAGGAAGAATAAACTGGTCTATGTAGAACAAGAGGACACCAAAGATGTGAAGGGGGTCTGAACCACTGGTATTTAATGCACTGATCTCTGTTGCCATCACAATGAGGCATTGTTGGGCATAGGATCTGCTAAACAATGAGTCCTTGATAGGACATAATACCTATTCAGCTTTACACAACTTGCCCTTAAAAACATCCTCGGCTCAAATTTACCTTTGTTGCACAGAATGCAGTGAAGCAGATTCCTGCACTCATTCATCTCCTTTATTTCATTCTCTGATTAGCTTACCTGTCCTTTGCTGGAAAAATAATCTCAGCATAGTTCCTAGAAACCAGTGACAGGGGCAAGATACTCACCTTTAACATCCTAACCAGTCACACCAGTTTGCCCCAGGGTTTTCAAGAAATATATCGCTTTGTCTATATGATTCATATATTTATTTTGCATGTGATTTCCAATTACCAGTGTAATAAATATTAGGGCTCGTTCAAATACCACATGACCATTTTGGGGGGGAGGGGTTTGACCAAAAGTCACAGAAAGTCATGGGGGGAGGGTGATTTGCCGTGAAGTCACATGACTCCAAAATTATCATTGTTTTTCGCATCCAGATGGCCATAATCTATCTTCAAACCACTTGATTGGGGGGGGTCAGTCAAAGGTCATGGAAAGTCTCAGTGGGGGGAGGGGAGGTCAAAAAGTGGCCTATTTTAGGTCACGTGGTATTTGAAAGAGCCCTTGTAAGAGAGCAGATCATAAACTTCTAAAATATGCATGTGTATATGTTTATAACTACATACAATAATTGTATGCCATTAAGTCAATTGCAGGATTTCCTGATGTTAAAACATTCAAAAGTGGTTTACCAGTGTCTTCTAATGGAGGTGCTCTGGGACCATATAGGTTACCCAAGGCCACACAACCTTGTCCTTCTCCTCCAAAGCAAAGTTTGGAATTGAACGCCTGATCTCTAGCTCTACAGAAGGGTGTTCTATTTCATTAAGCTATCCAACCAGTTCATACTCAACTACATACAGGATTGGGCCCAATGGCAAAATGAGCGGAGGAGGAACTCGGATTCCCAATGGTCATGGAGTTGGAAGAGGCCTTGCCAGATGGACTGGCTGTGAAGACACACCTTGTCCATTTCCTCAAAGCCATGGCAGTCCTGGTGTTAAATCCTGCATGTCGCACTTCATGTGTGCCATGGGTGATGGCTGTGAGATCATAGTGTGAGGGTCACTTCATGGCAAGATGGGATCCACCTTAAACAAATTCATTCCAGGGACATTTTTCCTGCTTCAGGGGTAAAATGCATTCTTGGACACAAGTTGCAGTCGACGACTATGATGACATACAGGATTAGACATATAAACTACATGCTCAATATAGTCTTGTTACAATTAAAAGCTGAAGAAGTGATCTGCAATCCAGGACTCACCAACATTAGAGCCAGCTTCATTAAAGCTAAAATACTTACTCAGAGTAGATATGTAAAAGATTTGATTATCAGAATTGCAGGTGGCACTAACAATAATATTAAGCTTAATTGTAATACAGGAAAATCTACCAGGCTTTAATAATACAAAGTCGAAAAATGTAAGGTTATTCTGGCACTTCTCAGGGTGGACTTCAATGCCTGATCCTTCAGTGATTATTGCTTTGAACTGGAAGGAAGGAAGGAAGAAAAAGGAAGGAAGGAAAAGAGAGAGAGACACTTCTTAGCAGGAGTGGATGAAATTCACTCATGCATTATCTATCCTATGTATGAGGGCAGCAATATGCTGCCTATATCAATTTTCTTAAATCATCTGACTTGGAATGTAGTGATGCACGGCAAAATCATTCATCAAAGCAACATTCATGGGGAGTTAATGGGGCTCTTTTCCTTTCGGATGATTTAATGAACATGATACAGGCACCATATTGCTACCATAATATAAACAGATATTAAAAGGAAAGACCCAGCAGAAGTGAAGCAATGTCAAATGCAATTGTTCTTATATACCTGTGAAACATGTGGACAAAGTGACATGGCCACATAATCCATGTGACTTTGCAGCCACCTCACAAATTCTTCAGACATGCATAGTGGGGCGTTATATAGTCTGTCAACTAAATATTATTCAGAAATCTCCCAGTAGATTGGAATCTATCTTCTGCCCACCACAGCCATATATAGTCAGTGACAATGGAGTTGATAGAGACTCTGGAGAAATGGTTGTCATTAGTGATGTCGATTCTTGCTTGTAAAGCTACTATTTTATTTCCTTATTTATGGGTAGGATGGTTTATCTACCTTCAACTAGTGAATTTTGGTGCAAGCCCCAGAGTAATCATGGCTTGGGTTTTTCATGTCACAGCAGTGTGCTACTTGTTGTTCAGCTTCACATTGGCATCTTGAAAGCATTGTCCTGGACAAAAATATAAGTATAGCTGCCTTGTTGTTTTGCCTGTTAAAAGACAGAGGGGATAGAAGTTCCTAACTAAAACAAACTATTTCACCATCTGCTTTTACCATGTTGGTTTTGTTAGAAAACAATTTTCATTGTTCAGGGTTAAAAGGTAGCATTTATTTTTATGCTTCTTAGCCTGAGTTTGCCATTACTACATACCTATTGAGGTCTCTTTCTGCAAAACATCCCTTATCCTCTACATCCCCTGAGCCTACTACATGCCAAATGATCATTCCTCCTAGGAGAGAGGCTTGTCTGACTGAAGGGAACATCTTGCGAAGCAAGGTGCTAAGGTATAAAGCAAGTGTGTTCTGAATCTTTTCAAAAATAATTTAACCATTACTGACATTTGAAGAATCAGTTTCTTACCTGTGTTAAAGTGTATGTGTGAATCACAATATCTGATTACCCAAATGTACACACAGGATAACCATGTTTTCTCAGAGATATTTACGCAGTGGCATTTTGAAATGACGTCAATTCTTTTCCTGTCTGACCTAGAAGATTGCTGTGACTCAGTGCTGGTGCTAAACCTTAAACAGATTAAATCGAGGACACACCAGCTTAATTGCTTTAACAGTTTCTTTAAAGGATTTCCCAAGCAGTAGCATCAAGGCAAATCATAGCTCAGGAGAGTTCATTAACTCCTAACGTTAATGATGAAAGCCAAGATATATATTACATGCTATGTCTTTAAAAGCAGGATATTAAAGAAGACTGTTCAGCAGCTTTAAGCAGACTTACATAAACAGAACTAAACAAAGAGTAAGCATATCGTATATTTTAAAGTTTACTCTTAGTATCACTTGGGACAATCTGTTGATGTACTTATAATGCTAATAATGACTAACTTTATTAATCTGCCCCGGTTACAGTCCATTCTACCCAGAGCCAGCTAAGCATTTTAATGTATGAGGTAGCAAGACTCACAAATATCTCTCTCTATCCCAGCCGGCAAAAACAGCAATGTAAATAATTTTCTGCCCAAAGGTATTATCTAACACAGCTGCTTCACTCTATCTAATGTTCAGATTTGCTGGAAAAGCTCCAGGTAAACTCCTCAATCTTGGCTTGCACAGCTCTGTTTGATCAATATTTCTTGGTCAAGGTGGGGAAGTTTCTTTTCCCCAGTCCCCCAGTTGACCCTGGGAAAAATTGAGCCATAGGAGGCCCTGTCTGTCTCCCTCTTTGCCAGTTTTTGAAATGGTGTAGTGATATTACAGCTCTTCAGAGGTTCAAGGCAAAGTAACAGAGATGGACTTGAATTAAATACATTCCATATCTCCCAGAATAAGGATTTCACTATGGCTTCTGGTCTTTCTTCCTTTCTCTGTGTCTTTTCCCTGTGGACACATCTTTTATCTAATTTACAACCATAACCTGACTCTCCTCTTTCTTATCTCTTTCCTCCTTCCTTCCTGTGATCTCTCTAACTTGGGTGGAAGTCTAGGGGGGCAGTGATCATCTCTGCCAGGGATGCTCCCTTCCTTACAAACCATTTTGACTTTGATGAGAGGACACCAGTGGTGGGTATCAGCAGGTTCGCACCAGTTCGCCAGAACCGGTAGCAGAACTTCTGGCTAGCCCCACCCATCCAAGTTTTGAAATAAAGTAGTCCTAATTTGGATGCAATGCAGGACTTTCCCCTGGCCACACCCACCATACCATGCCCACAGTGTGGTAGTAAAAATTTTTGGAGCCCACCATTGGAGAACACTCAGTATTGAGGGCCAGTCTGGACTGTGGGCCTTAGTTTCCCTACCATTAAGCCTGCAAACAGAAACCCAAGAAAAGGCAAGCTGTATCAGACCAAAGGCCTGTCTAGCCCAGAACAATGTTTATGAAGAGGACAATTGACTGCCTATACTGTACCAGCAACAGGACAGGAGTGGAAACACACTCTTTGTCTCATGATTGCCAGGAAGTCTTATATCGAGGCAAACTACCTCTGATATTATAGATGTTAGTTACTATCCTTGTAGTCTGGCCAGATTATCCTGCTATGGTAATAGAGTAGACCATACTACCAGTGACTCAACACCGAGTATCAGGCGGCAGGTAACTAGCATGACAACCCTGAGGACAAACAGCATGGGTGGCAAAGTCCACAGGAAAGGATGATGGTCTCCAAGTGGATTAAATCACACTCAAATTCATCTTGATGGAGGACAGCAGCTTCATCAATACTGATCTGGGGCCGAGGAGGACTTTGCATGCCAAAAGGGCTCAAGACCAGAAAATTACTCATAGAGCTGGATTAGTAGTACAGGTGTCATGCTGTAATGTGGAAGGCAGATGAAAGCCCACTGCATTATATTGTCAGGACAGTCATCATGGCTGATCATCATGTTGATCGCCTTTATTCAGATCCAGTTATGGCAGGAGAAGACAAATAGCTCTCCTGACTAGCAGCTACTAATCGACTCAACCTATGACCAGCCCTAATACTGGCATTGGTGAGGCAGTTACCTTGGGTGGCAGAAACACGGGGTGGCAAACCTCCCATAAGGTGTGTCCTTGCTGCCGTGTTTCATATTTTCTGTCTGATTCCAAGAAAAGAGCAAACTGAACCAGAACAGCAGTGACCTTCTGGCTAGTGGTTCCTCTTTCTGTCATCCTTGTCTCCTGGCAGTGTTTGTGTGGTGCTGCTGCTATTGTTGCCCAGCAAAATCCAAACTATAATAGTTGTGCATAATGACAAGGCAAATGGCAGCAACAAACGTTGTACAGTATTTAAGGGGATTTGCTTTGCTTTCCACCTCAGGTAATGAGAGAGCTTGCATTGTCTCTGCACTAACTTCCATTAATTTATCCAGATTGCTTTTAAAGCTGTCTGTGCTGGTAGTCATCACAACAGTGATGAATTTCACTATGCATTGTGTGAAGACATATTTCTTTTCCTATGTGCTAGATTTTCCACTCAGCACTTGGTATTGTGAGGAGTGAATAAAAGCTTACCCTTACCATATGCAATCTTCTTCTTCTTTGCTTTCTCTTTTACATACTTTGGGTGTCTAGGAAGATGCAAGGTTCTTGTTCTGGCACTTCTAGTGGCCTCCCCTTACATTATTTGGTGTTCTTGTAATGTCTTATCTCTCCATCTTCTTCTAGATCTGGCTCGTGGTCTTTGTCCTTCTCCTCTTTTCACATATGTCTTGTATATGTAATTCCAAGACATTGTCTCCAAATGGGAAAAACAGTTTACTTGTTGTCTCTGTAGGTAGTGCAAATTGGTTCTATTCCAATTCTTTCCCTTATAATCTCATTCCTGATTGTATCTCTTCTAGTCACTCCAAAAGCCTTCCTCAGACATCTCATTTTGATGGTCAACAACTTTTATTTATGTTTTGATGTAAGTGTTCCATTTTGGCACTGATAAGGTGAGAATGAATATACTTTATATGAGGTGTTTATTTGTGCTGGTCGGTTTTGCCTTGTGTTGTAAGAGCAGAGCTTACTGTCCTAATATTTGACATACTGTATTACAATCACTTTGCCAGTTCATTATGGGCTAAGGGTAGAGCAGAATGCTTTAATGAAGGGTGAGATCCTTGCAGCCCCGAAGATGTGCTTAGATTCCAGCTCTATTCAGCTCCAGAAAACACAATGGACAAGGATAATAGAAATTCCAATTCAATCCCAGGTTACAGATTTGGTTCTATATGTTGTCAAACTCGAATCCCCATCAATCATAACCAAAAAAGTGAAAGAACTGCTATGAAACAACAGTGCTCAGTGATGATCAAAGTTGTTTATGACTTAAATGGCTAGCTAACTCAAAGTGCTCTGAAAAAATATATACCCTATGCGTACTTACATATCTGTTTAGTTTCATTGAGCTCAATAAGTCTTACTCCTAGATAAGTGGGAGGAGGGTCACACTCTTAGTTTCTCATCACTCTTTCTAAACATCCTGAAAATGCTTATACTCATAGTGGCTAAAGAGATTCCCTCATTGTTTTAGTTTGAAGAATAAAAGATGGATAAACTCACCAACATTGGATGTAGGGGATAGTCCTTGAAACACCACCTGTTACTCAGCAGCTCTGTCTCAGAAAGTAAGACTTGATTTTTTTTCGCAAGGGTTGGTTACAGAACCTGATACAATCTTGTTCAGCACAGAAGTGTGCTGAATTGTAATTAATTACCAGTACTGTATATACTCAAGTATAAGCCAACCCGAATATAAGCCGAGATACAGTAAAACCTCACTTACGTAAAAAGTCTGTTCCATAGGCTTTTATGTAAATTGGTTTTTTTATTTAACTCGAAGCAAACCCATACGAAAAATGAATTTTTACTTAACTTGAATCAAGCCTGTAGGAAAAATGAATTTTTTAACTTAACTCAAAGCAAACCCATAGGAAAATGATATTTATGTAAATCGAAGCAACCCCATAGGAAAAATGAATTTTTAAATGTAACTTAAAGCAAACCCATAGGAAATTGCAAGTTGGGGTTTTACTGTACCTAATTTTGACCTGAAAACCCAGGAGAATAGATTGACCTGCGTATAAGCTGAGGGTAGGAAATGCAGTAGCTGGTAGTGAGTTTCAGTAACCAAAATACATGAAAATATGGTAAACTTAACTAAATTGTTGGCACATCTCAATCCAGTGTAGTCTTGGGACACTCGTGGACATTGACCCAAGTATAAGCCTAGTCCCCTTTTTGGGGCTCATTTTTTGTGCTAAAAAACTCAGCTTATACTTGAGTATATACAGTAATTATTTTTCAGCGACATGTCTACATATCTCTGCTTCTGATTCCTATGAACCTGTCTAGTATTATATTTGGCTAATATGTATCATTTCAAGCCTTTATGAATGCAGTGGTGGGATTCAATTTTTTTTATTACCTACTTTGTGGGTGTGGTATGGTGGACGTAGACAGGGGGAAAGCCCTAGATTGCACCCGAATTAGGACTACAGTCAAACCTCGCATAAAGAGTGCCTCACATAGAGAGTAACTCACTTAAAGAGCAGAATTTTCTCTGAATGTTTGCTTCACTTAACAAATAAAACCAACCAAAAACTTGCTTAACAAATACATCGGGGTTCGTAATTCCCCCCACAATTGGTCATTTACAATGGTGTTTCACTTAAAGAGCAGATTCGCTTAAAGAGCAATCCTGTGGAACGCATTATGCTCTTTAAGCGAGGTACAACTGTACTTTATTTCTGGTGAACTGGTGCAAACCTGCTGAATCCCACCACTGTGTGAATATGCAAATGCATATTATAGCCAACATATATTTTAGAATTGCAAGTACTGTAGTACAATTGCTCAGAACTATCCCGATCAAATTAGTTATTATATGAACTTGTTTCCTATGTGAGTCACTGTGTGTTACACCAGGCTCAACACTTATCCAATCTACTGTGTTTTGGTACACATGTGCAATTTCAGAGGTCCCAGCAGAAAGTTGCTTTTGAAGACTTCAAGAAGACCTCGAGAGGGCCGATTAAAACAGACTTTTCTTAGAGATTATATCCAGCGACTTCAGATAAGGCTCTCTGAAGGTAGTGGAAAGACTCTAGTTAAGATCAAAGGGCCTTGGATCAGGACCACAGAGACACGGTGAGAGAATTCCAGTGTGCTTAACCTATTTGCCTTTGATAAGGTTTGCAAGAGATGCAAACAGAATAATAATTTACTCTAGGAGATAGGAAAGGTTTGATAATATATAGCAACCTCTAGATACAACAGCGCGCCCTAGACTCCACTACATCTGTAACAAGATATAAAACACCTCTTGAAGAATGCTTGCTTAAGTTATCTCAGTCTTCGCTTTGATTCAATCTATGTGTGGTAGCTAAAGTAGATCAAGTGACATGTGTAGGGAAAGGCAGAACAGGTTTGTAGGAAGAACAGAAACTGCTCAGTAGACGACTGCTTACCTATCCCCCCCCCCAGCCTTAGTACAGAACAGTCTGAATTGTTTGCAAAAAAAAAAAAAACCTGGGGGTGGAGGACAGCAGGATACAGAAGCATTTACCATGGGTAAAAGGAGACAATGTTTATGGAAGGTGAACTGGCTCTGAAATAAACTGAATATACATTTTCTTCTTCCGTGTCTAGGCCAGATGTGAAAGTGCTAAAATGAAGGCACCTTTGGTGAGTTCATTCTGCAGTTCCATTCACCTGACCTCATGTGAGAAAGATTAGCCAGCAACACAAGATTACTGTTACCAGGGTACACCCGATTGTGGTTCAAAAATACCTAAATTTGATAATTTCACATACCTTACACTCAATCCCAAGAGCTCATGAATTAATCAAGTTCCTGATTAATTTTGTGCTGTATGAAAGATTGACATTTATTTGTATATTTTACAACAAACATCTGTTTAATATTCTGCTCCAAGCTACAGATAACATACAGAAAACATACAAAGTTTTTGTTAGTGCTGGTGCTTTTTTTTGTCTTGGGATTTATCCCATTTATTTATTTATTATTTAATTTATTTAAAATGCTATCTCATGATCAGAAAATTCCACAAAGATAAAAAAACCTATTTCTAGAGGGTTTTTGCCTGATTTATCATTTTCACATGCACATTTGATGAAACAGGAACATAATTCCCTGGAAGCCTAAGTTGACCCCCCCCCCCCGGTTCTGTTGTCATGGCTAGGCAAAAAAGTCCTTTATAATCAGCCATTTTTGGAAAGTGGCAACTGCCTTTTAGCAAATAATTACCTGGAAAGGAATTGTTTGTTTCATTTTGTAATGCTACCTTTTTTTAAACTTTTTTCCTGAAGAGTTTTAAATCAGCTTTCAAATGGTTTTAACTCAGTCATTGTCAGATACAATAATCAATGAAGTTGTGCTTTAATATTACAACATATGTTGTATTTTAATCTATACCAGTTGTGGGTAACCTTTGGCTGAGTTTGGTGAGTGAGTGAGTAAGTGACTAAAATTGAAATTATACTTTCTGGTTACTAAATTCTCACTAATCTAGCTAAAAAATTAATCAATTATAGTTGCATTACCAAATGCATTTTATTATTATTATTTTATTATTTATTACATTTCTATACCACCCATTTTAAGTACAGTTGCATCTATTATGGATTATTGTGGTTTGAGCTAGTAATGTATATGACAAAATATGCATGCGTTAACTTCTACTCTGTTGGGAGAAATGATTGTACCATAAATGTATATATTTCAAGTTCTTCCTGAATCTTGGAATAAATGTTTGAGATGCTAAGTAAGAAATATTGCAAAGAATAGGCACCAGGAAGAAACTGATATAAGGCTCCTGATGAAATGCTCATATCTTCACAGCTATTGTATACTTTATCTAATTTTCCCAGCTATCTGATCAGGCCTGTTTATTTCGTAGCTGAATTATTGCTGAAGTTTGAGAGGGCACTGCTGAAAACAATGGAACAACTCAGCAATGTGAGTGATTCCTTTCCATGAAATCCAGACCCGCTCTCCAGTTTGCACATTTTTGCCTTGGCCTTGACATTTTCTTCTTTGCAATCTTAATAGGATTTCTGGTCAAAGGGAATGTGAGAAGAAATGTAGATTAGAATGACAAATTTGATTAACCTGACTTATTAGTAGTAAGACTGCTTATATAGGCAGAGATGGCCACAGCAATAAGTGGGAGAGAGATTTGGAGGAGAGAGAGAAGCATCATGTCAATGTCCATTCAAAACAAAAATGCTGGAAAACAAATGAAAAGCCCAGTTCAAAGGCCCTGATCTCCCTTGGAGAGACTGGAGAATAATGTGACCATTTTGTGTCTTCTCATGTGATACACATGGCTCCTAGTATGTTCATTGATCATGTTCCCACAGCAGCCATGCACAGAAAGCACAAAATCAATGCTCAGCAAATGGAGATGTCCCATGACAATACCTCTTCTCATTTAGGTTCCCACAGCTAGTATACATCAAGCAAGTAGGAAGGGTTGATAACCTATCTAGCATTGTGTCACATTCTCCAAGGGAAACTTGAGGTTGAAGTCATTAGCAACTCATACCAGTACCCACCACCTGCTATCATTCTAGAATAGACAGAGGTTTGGAGTACAGTCTGCATATGGTGGGTTCCGCTGCCACAACGGTTAAAGTGGCTCATGGTTTAGATCAGATCCAGAGAGGTTCAGGTCTAAATCCACACACAGTCATTAAATTCACTGCATTGATTGCTGGTGGTAAAAATCTCATTCTCCAAATGAGACAAGGGTTGTCTCAGCATCAAAAAATCAGCTTTAGGTGTCTTTTTAATACTTTTTAACTACAGCTGAAGTTTTTTTTTATGGTTTCACTTTGTACCAGAGGATATAGATCAGGCAGCAAGAGCTTCTTTGTTTTTTGTTTTAGTGCTAATTTACCACTAGACAAGAGAGCACAAAAAGAAAAGAAAATCTGGTAGAGTTTTCAAAAGTTTCTTCTAGTGTTCTTTTAAAGATCCTGTAGAGAGAAATCTGCTGATTTTCAAAGTGGATTAGCCATGTACAGTCAAACTTCAAGATAAGAATGGTTTGACTTAAGAAAGCTCGAGATACATCTGGAAATCTCGGGGGGGGGGGGAAAATCAGGTTTCAGATACAAATTTTAATAGAATTTTGTTTTCGAGATATGAAATTCAATGCATTCCTATGGGAAATTGCATTCAATGCATTCCTATGGGGAATTCAAGATAAGAATTTTTCAAGATACAACCAAACTCAAAGAACAAATTAAATTCATATATAGAGGTTTGGCTGCATGTTTGCTGTCAAAGTCTCTTAACTGGTAATGTTTAATTTTAGCATTATTTTACCACTAAATGAAATAATAATCAGGCATGAAGATTTTTAAAAGGGTTTCTTAAAGTTTCCTACAACATTTATGAATAATTTCTAAAGGAGATGCTGAAGATAAAAGATATTTGAAAAACAAGTGACCAAAAAATTTAATTCTTTGATGTCTAGGTCAGTCTATAAACTGTCAAAAGTGAATTCATTCCACAGTTCCTTTCACCTGACCTAGTGTGCGAAAAATTAGCTGGCACAATGAGGTTGTCATTGCCCAGGTGATGTCTGATTGTGGTTAAAAAATACCACAATCTTCAAGGAGGCCCAGAAAATGTAGTAAGTTTTGTGCTTATTTGTGGCTAGGCAATACCAGGTAGCATAAAAGGAGAAGAATAGGAACAAATACTCCATCTAGAGGAGTCCTTTGCTATTAAAGGGCATGGTCTTCTTAGCACTATTATACTTTGTTTAACTGAGTCTAAAACCAGCAAGATTGGCTTTAGTCCTCTGGAACCAGGATCATGTCTTCATTAGCACAGAGAGAAAACTTGTACACATGAGAGGTACACACTTAAATATCCATCCTGTTCTGCACAAACATCTTTTAAAGCACAGGGCACGTACCTTGATTTAATAGTGTATATTTGAGAACAAAGGGTACTTCTTTTTGTTTGTCATTTGAAAATCTTCAGCAAAACTTCAAAAAAGTCATCCAACTTGCCAGATCAAAACGTGGTGTGACTTTCACAAGGACGGCTAGCAATGGTCTGTGGACTGGGTCATGGCCACTGTTCCCACCAGAACAAGTTGGAAAAGGAATGAATTGGAGAGTACGAGAAGAAGGCATAGCTGGCTGAGCACTGTGTCAGAGCACTCAACACTGCAACATTTTGAAGTGTTTCTTATTTGTAAAGATGTTGGCAAGATGAAGGGTGGCAGTGAAGCAGAATACTGTAGCACTTGAAAAACTAACCAATGTTCTGTATTCCAGTGTAGCTTTTTAATGTTTTTAATTTTCGAATATAAACATAAAAAAACAAAAAGAACAACTTACAAAGGCAAGATATAAGGAAAAAATGCACAGAATAATTTAATGGATCAAAATCAACTTCTTCAGACACTTTAAGATATTTTCAAGTGCTGCAATATTTTGCTTTCCCACAGCCTTTATTTTTGCCATGCTGAGACAGACTAACGTTGTTTCTTTGGTATTTGTAAATATATTATTTTTTATCCCTCATTTAATCATGTCCAAAGTTAAATAAAAAGGGTTCTGCATTTAGTTCCAGTCAACAAAACATGGAGGTCAGTTGGATGTGGCCCTAAATGAAACAGTGAGATTGGTCACAGGATGGCTAAAACCAACTCCAATACAAAAAGTGCATTATTTAGCTGGCAGCCCCTGCATCAAAATTATGTCAAGAAAGTGCTGCTCAGAGAGTGTGGGTCAAAACAAGTTCCTCGAAAACACACCTGCTGTTTGATCACCAACCACCCAGGCAGAGACTGAAATTAAAGAATAGCTTCCTCAAAACTTCTGCCCCTCCAAACAACCAGCCCCCATAGACTGCCTTAGAACTATGGAAGGCAAACAAGGAGCTACCAGATAATTGGGCAGAATTATTATTTTTTTATTATTATTAAATTAGATTTATATGCCCCTCTACTCACCTCACTGAGGCGACTCAGAGGGGCTCACATAACACAAACATATACAGTATCACAATCTCAAATATAAATACAGCATAATATAAAAATATAACAACAGATGCAGCACAGATAACACAATAAATTTTGCATAAAAGAAAAAAAAACAATACAATAAAATACAGTGTAAAAATACAATACAGTCAAGAGAGACAGCAAGGTCTTCGTGAACCACACGACTCTCTATTGCCTGGCCAAGAATAATCATGCCCTGTGTGGAAAACTTTAAATAGACTGTGTGCAGAGGTAGGAAGATCAAGGGCTAATCTGAGAAAGTGGGGCTTCCCTGTAGCTGACAGCCTGTGTGAATGTGGAGAAGTACAAACTATCTCGTATATGATACAATGCACTTGATGCCCCTCAACGTGCACTGAGGAGGACCTTATGTTAGCAAGAGGAAATGCTATTGATGTGGCCCAATGTCATCTAGCCCTTTTAAATTCTATTTTGTTTTAGATGTGTTAATTTTAGCTTTGTATGTTATATGCTGGTGGATCATTTGACACGAATAAAGAAAGAACAAATCAGATTGTACATAATGTACTCAAGAATCAAATGGGCATGTTTAGGAATTGCTATATTGTATCAACCCAATTAACATGAGATACAAATAGGAAATATACTATAATTATTGACTCTCTTTGCTTATGCACAAATTATTTACATATTTCATTCACCTCTGGAAATGTTTAACATTATTTTTCTTGAAGACTCAAAAGAAGTTTCCCATAGAAATTGAACACTAGTACTGTAGTCAGGGGTGTGCTGGGCATCATGGAAGGATGCTGGACAGAGGTGAGTGGCAGCAACTAATGGACAGGAGAGAAGGCTGCACCTGGGAACCGCTTGGTCGCAGCCCCTCACTTGCTCCACCAGCATGTGGCACTTTAGAATAAACCTTTGTTCCAAGCTGAAGGAGGGAGCTTGGAGCAATGGCTTAATCTAAAGTGCAGTATGCCAGGCAGATAAAATAATATTATTTACACCCCAGGGCACCAGAGATGCGGGCGCACTGAGATTAATCCCCCTGTGATGGTGGCCCAGCCCATGCCTGACTGTGGTGCATTCTTTCTGCATTCTTAGCATAACAACATATGTTTATTTAGTATGATTTGGGTACTTATGCCTAATATATTTGTACTATGTGTCAAATATACAGTCATACCTTGCATAACGAATTTAATTCGCTCTGTTAGGCTGCTTGGTATGCGAGTTTTTCGCTATGCGAATCTGACTCGCATAGTGAAAATTCCTATGGAAAAACTCGCATAACAAGCTTTTTTAGGGGGAAAACTCGCATAGTGAATTTTTTTCGTTATGCAAGTTTCCCCCCATAGAAACGCTAACTATGCAAGTGTTTCCATAGGGGAAGTCTGACTCGCATAGCAAAATTTTTCGTTATGTGAGCCAGATCGCTTTTCGAAAAACCCGCTCGTTATGCAAGTTTTTCGCTAAGCGAGTCACTCGATAAGCGAGGTTTGACTGTACAGTAATTCGACCCAGCAAGAGAGGATCTACTTGACTGAAAAGAAATAGTGAGTTGTGTCTCCTATTACACAAGTAGAAGTTCACTAGGTTGTATGTGTTAGCCAATGGTGTCCTATATATTTGTGCAACTACTAGTACAGCAGTTTGTTCAGTGTCTCATGGAAAGGCTGCACAAATAGAACTGGAATCCAAGTATGGAGGTGATAATTGCACAAGACTGTAAACATGATTTCTTCAATTAGTAGAAACTTTGTATCAGACAAAGGACCTCTTGAGATTTTACCAATAGAATGTTGCTTGCTGCGAGTGTACAAATTTTACCCACGGCAATTTGTATCAAAATAATTGCTGGATAAATTAGGAACTGACCTGCCCTGAATCAGTTTGCAAGTGACCTGGATATATTTGATATCAGGCCCATGCAGATATTTGTATGATTCCAGATGCAGGGTGGGGGCATATCTTTGTAAAGTTTATGATTGCAGCACCATCTACTTTGGGAATGTGTTGGACTAATTTGGGAATGTGGTGAGTAGATAAAGCTCCTTTCTGCTAGCTAGCTAGCTAGCTTACATGATTCTTCTGGAAGTGGTACATTTTACTCCTTGCCCAAATTCCATCTTTCTATGAATCCACTTGTGAATCAGTGGTTTACTGTTGTTCTACTTTACTAACTTATTAAAAACTGAGAAGGAAGGCACCAGATAAACCCTTGTTGTAAGCTAATTCCAGAGTGATGTTGTGAGTCAGAACACAGTTCCTGACGTCTACTCTTATGGTCTCCTAAGTGTCCTCATTTTTAACTTCATGAATTGTGAAGATTGTGAAAGGTGAGATGTATAGGTGTTTTGTAGGAGAGGCGTTCCAACAAGTTATGGAATTTCATTGCCTATTAAACTCACCCAGATACAAATGTGAGTCTCTTTGGAAAGCATTTCAAGCACTGTTTCGTGCATTATATAATTTCATGTCTGAGCTTTAAAATAAGCAGAAACACTACACCAAAGAACTGAATGAGTTTTGGTCTTGAGGGAAGGAGGGAGCACTAGGACAAGATGGACGGACGGACAGCTCTTTTAACTTTGTTGAGACAAGAGTTAATTTGGCTTTTGGATATTATGCTTTTTCAGCTGCATCCATAGATTTTTTTTAAAATTGAAGTTTGCTGCAATGTTTTCAAACCTTTGGAGTTAGGGCCTTGACTATTCCCTTCCTCTGAATAGTCTCTCAAGAAGGGTACGGAGCTTGCCAGAAAGCAGACAGGCTCTTGGAACAGCAGGTCTTCTGAAGAATGGAAAAAGATGGCAATTGTGTGACATTGTAGTCAGTGTTCTCTGGGGAAAAGTACCAAATTGGGGGCGGGGAGAGAGAGAGTTTGAGGCTGGTAGAGCTGAGTCAGATTGAGATCTCTGTCTCTTGTTCTTGTTGGCTGCAGCTGGGCCTCGCCCGGTTCTTTTCTTTAAATTGTCAACATGTCAGTGCCAAGTGCAGTGGCCAAGGAATTAATTGCTGATGACATGCCAGCAGTACTCTTTCCAGGTTGGTCTTCCTGCCTTGCTGTGAGAAAAAAGAAATACATGGACCGGTACCCCAACAAACACCAAAGGAAAAATAATAATTGCAGAGGACTAACATGGGATTTATTTCTTCTCCATTTCCTGTGACAGATCTTCTGCCCTTTCCCCTGTTGTGTTTTCTTCTCCTGCAATTAAGAAGGGACTGCAGTGGGTTAATGGGAACTTGACAACTGGAAGGTCAGCAGGTTGGCAGTTCAAGACCCGAGTGCTGCATGATGGAGTGAGCTCCCATCTCTGTCCTAGCTCCTGCTAACCTAGCAGTTCGAAAGCAAGAAATTGCAAGTAAATAAATAGGTACCACTTCAGTGGGAAGGTAAACAATGTTACATGCACTCTGGTGTTGAGGCATGCCTGCCAGATGTCCACAAAAACATCTGCAGACACAGACACCGCTACCTCTTTGGCTATAAACAGAGATGAGCAGTAAACCCTAGAGACAGATAAGACTGGCTTTAGAGCAAGGGCAACCTTTAGCCCTTTACCTAGTTAAGAAGAGTGAATTGAAAAAGACAGCTACAGTACTTTCAAATGGTGTATAGAGGGAGGAAGCGAATGCTAGAAAGAATACTAAGTCAGCACTCATGGGAATGCTTATTGAGCAAAGAACAGTGTCAAAAGTAATATCAAACATCTGAGCTTGACAGAAGGAAATGTGAATCTGTAATGAGGCTGTCGATGGCCTGTTTCCTCTCCCTTTGATCATGTGTATTACTTATATGGTGTTAATTTTGTAAACATCATCATTGTGCTATCCCTTATATGCTGCTTTAAAAGATATTCCTAGACAAAACAAATGAGATAGTAAAATGTGTTCTGAAATTTTTGGTCTTATTGATGGGTAATATTGTCATCTTCCCTCAAATTTAGAAGAATTTAAGGATTAAGAAAAATTAAATAATCTTTACATATCTTGCCTACCATACAAAAAATAAATAAAAGGAAACAAAAGTGAAAAAAGAAAACAAAAACATTGTGGTAGTTTAAAGACCAACTTCTACACTTTAATGAGAGCTTTCTTGAATCAAGTCTACTTCTGCAAAAACACACATTAAAATATGCCAATTAGTCTTTAAAGTGCCAGGATGTTTTTCTTTTCTTTCTTTGCATTTTTACTTTAGCTTTGTTTCTTGTCTGATATCCCAGCAGACTAATATGACTACTACTTAGATATCTTCCCTAGTTACACTGTACTGTATATGTATGTAAGATGAATGAAAATGTATGCAAAATTATGAAAGTAGGCTGATGGATGATATTCATTGTTGTTGTACAGCATCTGTTTGTCACCTGGAATAGAAGTTGTTTAGATTGCTATTTTTATGAAGGGCCTGTACCTATGTCAGAAATGAACAAAGATGGTAGCCCTCTAGATGTTTTCAGATGCTGCAACTTCCATCATTCCTCATCTTTGCCTATGCTGGCTAGGACTGATGGAAGCTGTAATTCAGCAGTGGCTAGGGGTGACATATAGGGAGAGCACCAAGTTGAGTAAAGATTGTACTTTGGTGCTTCCAGGAAAACTTGAGCTTCTTTAAGCCTCACACTTGGTCTTGCTATTACAGAAAATGATGTCATTTCAGGAAAATGGCAGCATATGGAAATAAGCAGATTCACAGGCAGAAACAGATCTTTAGTCTGAAGACGGGACATCTCACCCTCAATTGGGTGGTGAGGCACCTTCCTGCTCAAATATGGCCACCTGGGTTTATAAATTTATATCCAAGACGTGCACTGGCCTCATTCAGGCATTGAGGGAAGAGGAATGCTTTTAAAAGTCTCATCCAAGTCTTTGTACGTAGGCTACCAATCAAAATACCAACTTTTATCAGATCTAAATTATGCCTTGGCTGCCTGTTCTAGGGCCTTGGCATGCCACCTGTTCTTGGACTTCAGTTCCCAGAAGCCCAAGTCAGCACTCCTGCTGATCAGGGCTTCTGGGAATTGAACTTCAAGAAGAGCTGGAGTGCCAAGGTTCACCACCCCTGCTCTAGAGCATTCACCTTCCCTCAATGCTGGCACATAACAAGAGTAGCTTTGGCAGTGAAAAGTGTTATGAGCTTTTTGTTCTTGGTTTTTTGTTGGTCCTGCAACAGGGAGAGGTTTGAAAAGCAGCCATGTGAAAAGCATAAAGTGGTGCAGGCAGGTGCGTGCTGGTAAATCAGGCAATCGGGCTTTGTCCCACCCCGCCCTCACCTCTGGTGCCCTGGGGTGCCAATAGCAATGTATGAAATTCCCCCCAATCTTCAACCCCCCAATAAGCACCCCCACCACTCCCTGCCCAGTGCCTTCCCATGGTGCCCTGCACACACCCGGGTGCAGGGATACCCCAGGGAAGATCACAGGCTTCAAAACCAGCTAAGAATTATGGGCGGGAGAGTCATGGGAGGTAAAGAAAGAAAAGTTCAAATGAACATTTTTTAAAAAAGGAAGTGGTTTTCAGATCAAGTTACATGTTCTTGATGTTGAACATTATTGAAGAGCTCGGTTGCAAACATAAAGTGCCATTCATAATTTAAGCAGCTATTAGTGCATTTTGTTTGCAAAACTTTCAAGGGCTTGGGCAATTATTCTGGTTTGCTAACCCTGGCAAAGTTACAAGGTCATCTTTCACATGGGTCAAGGCTTCCATAATTTATCCAGTATACAAGATGCAAATAGTCACCACATTAGCAGACATACACACTTTGCCTTTTTACCTTTGGTGATATTATATCAGTTAGTCTAGTTTATCATATATCCACATAAATTTTCTTTTTTCTTCTCCATTTGTCTTTGTAGGAACATCTGGATGGAGCCCATTGAAGTTAAAAGTACAAGCAAAATAAGATGTATGCAGGTAAAGCAACATTATACTGCATCTCTCTTCCAATATGGAATTCTAAGTGGTACATGAAAGGTCTATTGTTATTTCATCAACATTCACTGTTGACCCCAGACTAGTTCAAATTCAGTGTTGTTTTGGTCTCGTAAACTGTCAGGTATTACATGGAGACCCAAATTAGAACTACAGAAAGGAACGCCAGGAGACAGATTTTATGTCTACATCAGCCTTTCTAAACTTTCCCTGTTACATCTGAAGGACACCAGGTTGAAAAAGGGCTGGTTTGCATTCTGTAGACAAGACTGAAGAGGAAGTGAAAATATTTTGCCCTCACTTTAAATTCCATTGGTGCCACCAGAGATAAAGGATGTTGCTTATTTGGACTGCAGTTCCCAGAATAATCCATCCATCATGGCTGCCTTGAGGAGGGAGACAGACAGACAGACAGACAGACAGATGGATAGAGTTGTTTCCAAGCTTTGGGTGCCACCATAAAACAGTTGACTCATCTTTGCCTGTGCTCATTATGAAGCATTTCTCTTTCTTTCACATATAAAACACATGAGGTGATAATTTCACCTTTTTATCACTGGCTACTATAATCTCATAAAAGAATGTTTTAAAATGCATGCTATAGTGCAGTGGTGAGGTTATGGTGTATTATTTAAGCTACAGCAATATGCAATTACAATTGAATGGGTGAGTCTTCTAAACTGCAGAAAATCTTTGCTTGCAGCTCTATAAAGTAAAGAAGAATTTTAGCACCTGATTGCCCTGTCTTTACAAGTCTATACTTAAACAAAGTAATCTAGGTTTCTTACTGAAAGGCTCTACTTGCATTAGTCCTAATCCCAGTGGCATTGTATTCATGATGCATACACAAATTTGCAGAAGTTTTAATAGAAGATTAGCTTTCCTTTCATCTCTGTTTTTAAAAACCTACTTTTACAGCAGGTGGCATAAAATGCCAGAGCTTTAACGTGCCTCCTGAATCTTTGCAAACAGAAGCTGGCTGAGAATTAAAGATTTTCCTTCTTTTTCTTTAAAAACCCAGTTTGATTAAGTGTAATACAGTATCTTTAATTTAATGTATTAGATATGGGAAAGGAAAGATCAATGCAAATAGTGATTGCAACCATGAAATAAAAAGGCAACTGATGCTTGGGAGACAAGTTATGAGAAACCTGGGGAACATAGTTAAAAGCAGAGACATCACTTTGCAAACAAAAATTTGCAATGGTATTCCCAGTGGTAATGTATGGTTGTGAGAGCTGAACCATTAGGAAAACTGAGCATAGAAGAATAGATGTCTTTGAAATGTGGTGTTGGAGGAGAGTTTTGAGACAGCGAGGAGAACAAATAAGTTGATCCTAAAAGAAATCAACCCTGACTGCTCCTTAGAAGGTCAAATAGTAAAGATGAAGCTAAAGTACTTTGGACGTCAAATGAGAAGAGAGGATTCACTTGACAAAGCCTTGATGCTGGGAAAGGTGGAGGGCAAAAGAAGAAGGGGGTGGCCAAAAATGAGATGGCTAGATGGTATTGTAAATGCAATGGGCACAGAGCTGGGCAGGCTGAGGAAGATAGTGGAGGACAGAGGGGCCTGGTGGGCAATGGTCCATAGGGTCACAAAGGGTCTGCATCAACTGTGCGACTGAATAACAACGAACAACATTTCAGTGACTCTTCAGCATTAAAGCCAATATTGTATGCAAATCCAAATTTATAACCAGATACAATAATATGAATAGTATTCACTATTTATCTTAATGTTTCCTATAACTCTCTGTAAATTAAGATAGAAGCACAAAACATATGAAATATATGACAGACTTATGTGTTGTATGACATGTTCTTGGTTCGTGGGACTTGGTGAGCAAATAAGATAGCATTTCTGACTTCAATGGAGTAAAAAAGATCACCATACAAACCATGAGTTCAAATCTTATGCATTTGATATACATTTTCTGTTTGCAGTACAAAGACTCTTGGACACTTTGATGGCTTAAAGACAGAAATGCTTACAAGGGACAGCTTTAAATCTTCTCAGGATTTCCACTGGATTAAGGAGTGAAAGATCTCATCCAAAATGTGAGAAGCTTCAAATCTTAATCTATATAAGCAGTTTCAGTTGCTGAGACTTAATTGGTTTCTTTGTTTATATAGCATTTCTCTGGTCACCCAGAGTGAAATGTGATTGAGCAGATAATGGCATAAATGTCATTGCTGAGCTTTAACCTACTTGTTACAGAATATGGAAAAGTTTTTTTTTAAAGAATGCAGCTCTCAAAAGTCCCCAATAACCATGATGGATGTTGGCTACAAAACTCTGAGAGTGGAAGTTCAAAAGTTAATTTTCCAAACTCAGTTTGGCCTAAGCCAGTGTTTCCCAACCTTTGGTTTTTGGACTTCAATTCTTAGAAGCCTAATTCAATTCTCCAAAGCACTGATCAGCCAATTGGTTATTGACTTAGGCTTCTGAGAATTGAAGTCCCCCTGTGGGGCATGTCCCCTACATTGGGAACCACTGGGCTAAGCAAAGGGAAGAAAAATGGCTGAAATCCCACTGGGTTTGTGTAAGGTTTCCATAACTTACATAGCTAATTGCAGCTAATTGACAAACCACCCCAGGCACGTCTAACATTGTGCAATCAGGTGCATGACCATGCATATGACTGAAAAAGGTTTTGGCAGCTTATCAGTTATTTGCAACTACCTGCATAAAATTTCATAAACCTTATATAGACACCAATAGGAGTCTAGCTTATATGACTGTAATTGCAGTCTTTCAGTCAAAATGATGCCTATCTACAATGAATGAATTAAAAAAGGCAAAGCATAAATTACTTTAGGACTTCTGGCATTAGCTGCAGGTGTAGTGTTAGATAGGTGGAGCAGATGAGCAAAAATCTTTTACATTTTAGAGCTTCTTTCTTTCTTTCTTTCTTCCCTCCCTCCCTGGTTTTCTGTTAGAGAAACAAAACACAGTGGCAGCAAGCTGAGGTTCACCTGCACAATGAACAAATGCTTTAGTGTTTCTTTTAAGCTACTCCTGACATGTCCTGCTTATCCACAGTAAGCTAGATTTCCTCCTGGATTCCTGGTTTACTGTGTATTGTAAGTTCACCCAATGTCATAAGCTATTACAGTAGTTTACAAAGCCAAATAAAAACAGATGTGTAGGTATGATATACCCATGGAGTCCATTTGATAAGCGCTGTCTCCAGCCAATGTATTCTGCGGTCCTCAAAATGCCGTATATCTGTTCAATTCCTTTAAATGGCTCCTTCCTGGCACATGAAGTATTGTGCCTTAAAAACTGGGACGACTTAATTCTCCACTCAAAAGCTGCCGTCTCTGGAATGACTCGTACTGGTCACTGTTTAACAGAGCTTGGCAGCCCAGATAAGACACAAAATGAAAAAATAATCTGATTGTTAACACAAGAGCAATTTTAGGGAGACAAAATGTGACTTCAGGAGATGGAAATGTCAGCCAGGATGGCAAAACTAAACAACTATGTGCTTCTGAAAGTTGTCATGGAATCCTATCATTAGTGGCCACAAGGAGTCAGAACCTTTTATCTGGATAATACTCAATGAAACTCAATAGGGTGAGGAGGAGGGAGACCAAGGAACAGTTTAGGTATGTCATTTTGTATCATTTTCCTTTTTCACTTTCCAGCCCAGTTCCCCTATTTTCAGATTGTTCATACTTCATGTTAAGTCTTATAATTATTGTTAAATGAAGAAATCCCCTACTTCATAAAGGGATATGAAATACCCATAGTATCATCAATGCCTTCAGTGCCTTTAACTTGCTGACTGGAAGGTCAGAGTCTGATTCCCAGGTACTGCATGATGGAGTGAGCTCCCATCTCTGTCTCAGCTCCTGCCAACCTAGCAGTTTGAAAGAAATTGCAAGTAGACAAATAAGTACCACTTTGGTGGGAAGATAAACAGCATTCCATGCACTCCAATGTTGAGACATGCCTGCCACATCTCCACAGAAATGTTTGCAAACGCAGACAGCGCTGGCTCTTTGGCTATAAACAGAGATGAGCACTGAACCATAGAGTCGGATACAACTGGCTTTCGAGCAAGGGTGACCTTTACCTTTACTTTACCCAAAACACCAACAGATTAATTGTTACACAGTGATGTAAATCTGTTTGGAAACAACTGTTTTTGCAAAGCTTTCCTTCAAACAAAAAGTAGAATAGTCAAAATGTACCCTTACTACCGCAAAAACAGATATTCTTGGAACATCACAGATTCATTTTAGAAACTACCACCAGTATAGGACCCCAGTCGGGCTGCACCGTATGGATAATAGGATCAGCGATAAATGCTGGCGCTGTAAACATGAAGTGGGAACATATATACACATGTGGTGGACTTGTAAATGCTTGGAAAATTTTTGGGGAAAAGTGAAAAATGAAGTAAATAACATATTAGACATGCAGCTCGCCTGGGGCCCGGACACAGTTTTGTTAACGGAGGTTGACAAGTTCAATATGAGTAATGATAATAAAGAATTGATGTCGGTGATGTTGTCAGCAGCTAGACTTTGCATCGCGAGAAACTGGAAAAACGATGCTTTGATAAAAATACAAGACTGGTATAAAGAAATGTGGGAGCTGGCACTTAATGATAAACTTACCTGTGAGTTAAAAATAAAAAAAGGTAGAGCTAAAGTTAACAATTTCTGGAGAATCTGGAAACCTTTTGTAGAACATGTGATTGTTAAGAAGAAAGGAGTTACCCCTGTACCGGAACAAAATGAATTTTGGAAATTATGAGTTTTTACAATCCCCTGGACTTTGTAAATATCACAGGGATGATAACAAAAGTGTGATATATGATAGTGTAGGAAATCAAATGTATTAGAGAATGAGTTGAAAGATGGTATTAAGGATGATTTAGGCAGCTTTTATATGGGACTAGTAGAGCTTGGGCATTTTTTATATTATGATTGTTGTTGCTTATATTTATGTAATGTACTCATACTGATGTAAAGCAAGAAAATATGTTCCTTTTTTATGATTTATATGATTTATTTCTTTTTTCAATTTTTTCATTTCTGTAACTCTTTTATTATTGTACTTTTAAAAAAATCTTTATTTCTATTATTGTATGTTTATATTGTTTAAATACCTATAAAAATTTAATAATAATAAAAAAAGAAACTACCACCAGAAAACACAGTCCGTCTGGCCTAGACATGGAAGAAGAAGAAGTTGTCATTTGGTAGAACCGACTTAACAGCTACAGTGTAATTTTAAATCTTAGACCAACTAGGCTAAATACCATGGACTTGTAGAAGTGTGTATCTTAGAATGGAGGGACTGTACTGTATTTAAATGCAGAGAAGATGGAGAAATTTGTTCATTCTGCATTTTAAATAAAGGGGTTGAATTTAAAGGATGGAAAAAACAAAAGACAGTGTGAAAGAGAAATGAGAGAAACCAAACCTGAGAGATTAGTATATTCCAACTTAAGGGACAGCACACATTGATTTAATTGTGCCTGACTGTTGCACACAGTAAATGATACAGTGGCAGTAAATTGTAAAAGAATTACCTCAACCACAATGTGTATATTTAGCAGTTTTAGAACAATAAGCCATTTAATGCTCGGGGTTTTCCTTATTTAAGGAAAAACATTAATATTCAGCCTTTAGAGTGTTGTGTCTTCCTGCCTTACTTTCAATTGAATACAGAATTGTCAAAATGATCCCAGTGTATATGCCAGAGGAAAGAAATGTTTCTTACAAACAAAAGGAAGCAATAAGTGACACCCAGTCTCTGGAAGTGGTAGCTCTTTGATTCAAACAAAGCCATGTTTTCAACAGGGATAAACACATGAGCATTACCATTTTCTTTAAGTAACCATGATCTGATTTACTCACTAGCAAAAACCAAGGTTTTTTAAAAGTATATTTTCTCAACATCTATGTTTTACTATTAAGATTATAGACTGATGCACAGTCACTTGTGTTTAAAGTCCCACTATAACAACTGTGGCCATTGATTCTCAGCTAAAGTGGTAGGGATCACTCTGTTAGAAATCTGGTGCTACTGAAAAGAACTTGGGGTGTACAAGCAGTAGCATCCAGTTTTGGGCTATAATTATATCACTTTAGGGACTGCAGTGGGTTAGTGGTTAAGACGCTTAACTTGAAGTCTGGAAGGTTGGCAGGTCAGCAGTTCAAGACTTGAGTGCTATGCGATGGAGTGAGCTTCCATCTCTGTCCCAGCTCCTGCCAACCTAGCAGTTCGAAAGCAAGAAATTGCAAGTAGATAAATAGGTATCTATGCACGCGTGTGTCAGTGGGGCATTTGGGAAGGGCACGGGAAAGGTCCCCCCACCCTTCCCAAATGCCCCGCTAATGCAGAGCTTGCATCAGTGGGGCGTTTGGGAAGGGTGGGGGGACCTTTCCCGTACCCTTCCCAAATGCCCTGCTGACGCAGCGAAGCTAAGCACATTTCCCCCAAACACCCTGCTGATGCAGCGAAGCAAAGCACATTTCCCTATGGGAAATGTGTTTTGCTGAACAAGTAACTCACATAACTGCGTGGAATGCATTTTGCTCGTTATGTGAGGTATTACTGTACACACATTCTACTTTCTAACTCTAAGGCAAGTTAAAGTTATAACTACTTTACTAACATTCTATCTTATCTTATCCTAAGATACTACACATTTTAACTGAACTTCTAAACAGTTTGTTTAATGCATACACATGCACAGAAAGAAGTGCAGCATAGGCACTGCATAGCATACCAGGATCATGACAACCTTTACTTTTACCTTTACCACATTAAAAAGATGTAGCCCTGTACAACCAGAGTCTGTTATATTCTGCTCCCCTGTTGTGGAGATGACATGTGAGTGTGCCTGACTCTAGCTAGGAGGCTCAGGGAGAAAAGCAAGAAGGCAGCCTAAGTATCAATCTAAACATAGATCTAGAAGAGAAAAGCAGGAAAGATACTCTGGTTATTTCCATTAGCCCTTCTACTAGCACCTCGAATAGTGGTTCAAATCCCTTGTTGCTGCTGTTCCATTCCAACACAGTTCAGGTGGTGCTAGAGATAAGTTAAGAAAGGTTGCTGTAATTGTTTAAAGGCAGGGAGTAAGGAATTGTGCTGTGCCTGTCATTCACTTTCCCTAGAATCCTTAGTAACTAATTTCACCTTATTGGAATGTAATTCCTTAGGTCCAGGTGATTTTGTGCTGGAGGAAAACATGTTGACTTCATGGTGAGGGGGAAAAAGAGACCCTTCTAGATGCCATGTGTCTGGTGTTTTGTTTTGTTGCATTACTCACCAAATGATTATCTAATGCTTTAAGGGGCCTTCACAGCTGTTGGGCACATTTCCAGAAATGCATGAGTCTTTTCTAGTCCTGGTGTTCTTCTTTTATTGAAGATATGTGAGACATGTGGATCCCTGCATCTGATGGGCAGAAACTGTTCCACTGTTCCAATGGAAAGCACATCAGAATGCTTAAGTAAAGGTAAAGGTTTCCCTTGCTCAAAAGCCAGTTGTATCCGACTCTAGGGGTCAGTGCTCATCTCTGTTTCTAAGCCGAAGAGCCAGCACTGTCTGCTTCCACAGACATTCCCATGGTCATGTGGCAGGCATGACTAGACACGGAGCACCTGGAACACTGTTACCTTCCCACCAAAGTGGTCCCTATTTATCTACTTGCAATTTCTTGCTTTCGAACTGCTAGGCTGGCAGGAGCTGGGACAGAGACGGGAGCTCATTTCATCTTGCAGTACTCGGGAATCGAAATGCTGACCTTCCACCTCCCAGTCAGCGTCTTAGTGACTTGAGCCATGCTTAGCTTGTTGCTATTGTGTAATAAAGTTGGTTTAAAAGCCGGATTTACTAATTACACTGGATGACATATTGTGGAATAACTGTATCTCGTGTAAAGCACTACTTATCAAAATCTTTAGATGAGCATGGAAAATTCCCTACCAGCATGCCATTTTCAATGGCTTCATTTTGTTGTTGTTCAGTTGCACAGTCGATTCTGACCCTTGCGACCCCATGGACCATGGACCATCAGGCACCTCTGTCCTCCACCATCCTCCTCAACCCACCCAGCTCTGTGCCCGTTGTGTCTACAATACCATCTAGCCATCTCTTTTTTGGTTGTCCCTTCTTCTTTTGCCATCCACCTTTCCAAGGATCAAGGCTTTCTCAAGTGAATCCTCTCTTCTCATTTGATGTCCAAATACTTTAGCTTCATCTTTACTATTTGACCTTCTAAGGAGCAGTCAGGGTTGATTTCTTCTAAGAGCGACCTATTTGTTCTCCTTGATGTCCAGGGTACTCTCAAAACTCTCCTCCAACACCACATTTCAAAGGCATCTATTCTTCTGCACTCATCTTTCCTAATGGTCCAGCTCTCACAACCATACATTACCACCGGGAATACCATTGTCTTGACTATGCAAATTTTTGTTTGCAAGGTGATGTCTCTACTTTTAACGATGTTCCCCAGGTTTCTCATAGTTTGACTCCCAAGAATTAGTCACCTTTTTGTTTCATGGCTGCAATCTCCATCTGCAGTGATCTGGGATTCTAAGAATGTAAAGTCTGTCACTGCTTTGACTTCTTCCCCATCTATTTTCCAGTGACTGATAGGGTATGTTGCCATTATCTTGGTTTTCTTGATATTAAGTCTCAAGCCAGCTTTTGCACTCTCCTCCTTCAACCTAAGCAAGAGCTTCTTTAGGTCTTCCTCACTTTTTGCCATTAGGGCAGTGTCATCTGCATGTTTCAAATTGTTGATGTTTCTCCCAGCAATTTTAATTAGGATGAACCTAATATGTGGTCAAGCTTCTGTTTTATGAGGAATGAAGAGGCAGCTATACTGACCAATAAATAACATTCCAAAATCCATTTTAGAACAGTACTATTTTTAGACTACCCTCCATCCCCCAGCACATATCAATATAAAAACTTTACGATCCAGTCATGTTTTTTCATTTCCCCCACTTGGTTCTCCCCATGGTGTCTAGTGACCTTGAAAGCTATCACACAATTTTGTGTTGTTCTCCCCTTTTTTTGTTAGCCTAAAAGCTGAATACCTCAATGAGTTAGGTATTTGACTATGGAGTTAGAGGTTTGAAGTTTTAATCCTGGTTATACATCCTTGAAGAGCCAGCTTGTGTGGTCTGGGGTAAGTCAGGTGACCCCCAAAGAAGGAAATAATAAACCACTTCTGAATACTTTCTATATAGAAAGCCCTGAAAAGAGCTGGCATAAGTCAAAATTTACTTGACAACACCCTTTATGATCTTGATAGAAGTATTGTCTTGGTATAGATTTTCATCTTCTACGTGATGAGGTTTTTCGAACATGACTCCTTTATGGAACATGGGGAAAGGATTTTAGTAAAACCTCGGTTAACATAATTAATGTGTTTCCCAGGACATTTGTTAAAGAGAAAATTACTTAAACCAAAATTTCCATAGGAATGCATTGCATACAATTTCTCATAGGAATGCATTGGAAAACCAAAGTATGTTAACCACAATGCAGTTTCCCATAGGAATGCATTGAAAACCAATTAATCCATTAAAACAAAATTCTGTAAGCTGAGCCACTATTTTCTATGGATTTCCTTTTGTTATGTGATTTTTGTGTTAACCAAGCCATTTGTTAACTGAAGTTCCACTGTATATCATGTCCTGGAAAATCTCTGACAGATCTCAACCAACCATTGGCAGGCATTGGTATATGAAATTTATGACTAGATTCTTCCACATTTAAGCAAATTTTCAAAATACTCCTTTGGTGACTGTGAGAAAAGTTCAAAGTTCTGTTTGCTTATAAATAGTTTAATTTCATTATAATGACCAGTGTTATGTGTAGTTGGAAAAGAGGTGAAAACCTGAATGTGAGCTAATCATTGTCTTGAAAAGGACAAATGGCTGCCATGCACCTGTCAGGGCTGGGCCAAAATGCCTTCAACAATGAGTCAAAACAGCAATAGTCACCCTAAACAATGCCAAGGTATACACTACCCAAAGGCAACCAAATCATGTTAGTGCAAGAAGCAGGAAGTTCCACAAGTACCTCTGCGCATTCCTGGGGAAGTCCCATATGTTTCTGTCTCTATATCTGGAAGATGGGAAGGGAGGGGGATAACAACAAAGTTAATGAAAAAGGGTGTTACAACCTTCATGGCATGCATAATATATTGCCTAAGAAAGAGTCACCTCACTCGGACAAATGAGAAGAGGTCTGGCTGTGGAAAGCTATGTTGACGCTTTGGATTCTCAGAAGAAACACAGACAACTTTCCCTTTTGTCTAATTATGTGTTTACAACTGGGTTACGAACCAGAGAGGTTGGAGGGAAAGGGAGAACAGGTGGCTTTTGGAACTGTGCCATGGAAAGCTGAACAGCTTGCTTTCAGCTGGGGCACAGAATAGAGCCATTTCAGGATTAAATCCATTTCCTTCAATGCGTTCAAGGTCAGTCTGAATTGCCATAAACAAGTTGCTTGGTTTCCTAGAACCAGGTTTGGAGGAACTGTGTTTATGTGATAATCTTGGCAAAACTCAGGCAAAACAACAAGGTGAGTTTTCAACAGGCCACCAGTGACAGCTGTGCAGGTCTTCTACATGTTAGCTTTGTTTGTCTTTGAAAAATAGAGCAGTTGTTATACAGTCTGAATACAAGGGCTTTCACAGCTTCCTTTGCTTTGCAGTCCTTCTCTCTGGGCGATAGTACTTCCTTCCTGACCTCTCGTGGCTTCCTGCTTCAAGCCTTATCGCAGCAAAAAACTTGACACTGGACTGCTTATGCTGCTTGGAATGCATGAATTCTGCCTTCCATAAATGGAAATCTCGGGCTTTTAAACACTTTTAAAAAAACCTATCGTCTTCGAGAGGTCAGTCAGTTATTTCCTCCTGATAAACCAATTCTCCTAATAGGTTCAAGAATGACATGCTGAAGAAAAATCAGTGTAAACTTTAGCCTTTTTATATTGAAAAGTGACGCATCTGCTTTGTTTGGTCACTACCAGTTCCGTAATTTGGGGCTGTTAATGTTCCGCTGAATACTATAGATGCCAGTCACTACTAGATGGCAGGCCAGTGTTTGGTCCCGGGTATTTAACTGGAAATGAAATACAGTAAAACCTCGGATAACACTAAAACTTGGTTCCACAAGTCTTGGTGTTATCCGATTTTTAGTGTTATCCGATCCATGTTAAAATCCTATGGGATGGATCGGATAACATTAAAGCTCCATAGAGATACATTGTAACCGCACAGGCTTTAGCGGTTGTTATCCGATCCATCTCATAGGACCTTAACGTTATTCGATCCAATTCTCCTCCCCCAGATTACTTAACGTTATGCGATTTTAGTGTTATCCGATCCAATCGTTACTGTTTTACTGTAGTTGAAATGACATCTGATTCATAGGAACTGTAATCTGTAACAGTGAAGCTTGGATAATTATTCTCATTGTAGTACTACTGTATACAAGGCTGCGGTAGCTTAGTGGTTAAGCTAGCAACAACAACAACAACAACCAGAAACATTTCAAAACATTATAATCTACTCTTTTTGTGAAACATTGTAATTTTATTTAACATATGAAAACAGCCCCACATTCATATAATTTAAAAAAAGCTTAGCAGTTCCTATCCTTCAGTGCCAGTTTCCCTGAGCGTACAGTATTAATATTCCCTCCACATTGTGTTTATTTCTGTTTTTTAGAGTAATTGCCAAGCGATGGCCTGTCTGTGTCTGATAGTGGATGGGGTTGGGTATGTGTGCAGGGCTGTCAGATCAGTTCAGAGAAACAGGCGATAAGCACTGTTTAGAATGGGCATGAGCCAGAATTGTATAGCTTCCAGTATAATTTTAGAACATCTCAACAAAAGAAAAAGTTCAAGGCATTTGGTGAGAGGTCACTGAATTAAGGAGTTTACTAGATCATCAATCCAGTCAGAGTCTAAATGATGCCTCTTGTTGATGTTTATTTATTATTTATTTGTTTAATTTCTGTGTCGCCTTCCTTCTGGAGATGGGCTATTGACCTGCTAAGTCTTGCACCTTAGTTGGTGAGTGTTTGCATCTGATTACACTTTCAAATAGCAATTAGCAATAGCACTTATCTACTGCCCCATAGTGCTTAGTGCGCTCTCTGGGCAATTTACAAGTTAATTAACATTTGGCCCCAAACATGCTGGGTACTCATTTTACCAAGTATGGAAGGCTGAGTCAACATTCCTCATCAGGATCGAACTCACAATGTCAGCAGTTTTGGTTGCAATACAGCAGTTAAACCACTGTGCTCCCTGGGCTCTTCCTAGGGAATACTGTGAAATTTGCTCTTTTTACAAAACAAGGTGAATTTGAAGTATTTTTCTTTACTGACCACATGGAATGAAGGCTAATTTGGATCTGTCAGGGGGCTTCCTCCTCCCAATCTGGGGAGCTTCACCTTTTTTATCCTGGTTTTCCCTGTGCTGTCAGTCCTAAAAGGTGGTGGTGGTGGTGGTGGTGGTGGTGGTGTGTGTGTGTGCGGTACTCAGTGATGGGATGACAAAAATTCTACTACCACGCCATGACGTCACGGACGTCATGGGTGTGGCCAATGTCATGACGTCATGACGTCATGACGTTGTGGGCGGGGCCAAAAATAAAAATAAATAAAAAATAAAAATAAACATATACACACACACCCCTCCCTCTCAGCCCACCCACCCAGACACAAATAAATAAAATAAAAACAACCACCCACCCAAAACACAAATAAATTACCCCTCGCTTACCTTTCTTGGGACCCGGCACCCCGACTACGTCCACAGCTGCCGCCGCCGGAGCTGCCTGCACCCCTGTGGCCTCCTCCTCGGGCCGGTACCTTTTTAGCCCAGCTCCAGCCACGGGCAGGGGCGGCGGGCAGCAGTGGCTCTGGCAGTGACTCCAGCTGCAGCTGCCGAGCCTCCCTGGGCCGTCCCCATGCCGCACCGCCGCCGCCTGCAGATTCCTCCTCCGCCAGGCGCCGCAACCGGGCTAAAAAGGGACCGGCCAAGGAGGAGGCCACAGGGATGCAGCCAGCGGCAGCTCCGGCGGCGGCGGTTGCAGACACCCAGCCCACAGGCGCCCGGCGGAGGAGGAGGCGTCAGCGGTGCGCCGCGCCGGGCATCCCCAGGGCATGGGGCTTGTCGGCAGCGGACGGCCCAGGCAGCCCTCAACGTGCCGCGGGGGAGGTGCCCTTCTCAGAGGGTTGGTGCCGCCGCCGCCGCCGTCCTGAAAGCTTTAAACAATTTTTTTAAAAATTGGAGCTAAAATGGCTCCAATTGACTGCGCATGCGCAGAAACTCAATCTGACGCATGCGCAATGCGTCAGATTGAGCTTCTGCGCATGCGCAGTCAATTGGAGCCATTTTAGCTCCGATTTTTTTTAAAAAAAATTCTTTCGGTGAGGCGTCCGGAACCGGACGCCCCAAAAGTGGACTCCCCTCCCGGAGAACCCTCCGGAATTGGTCCTACCGGTTCCAGGGAACCATCTGGAACCGGGGACATCCCATCACTGGTGGTACTGATTGTATGTTCACAATACACACATACTATGTTGATCATCTTTAATATGCTTTTCACTTGTAATTTCTTCAGGGTTTTTTAAAAAACATAGACATGATCTAGGACTACCTCATAGGAGTTTGGCAAAAGAAACTGAAGGGTGATCAGATAATCAATGAAGAGGACAGGATGTGGGGGGAGGATGGGAGGGGGACGTACTTTCTCTCTCTCTTATCCACCACACAGGGGCTGCAGCAGCGAGAGCAACTGAAAAGGAGTGTCTGATGGGCAGTTTGCTTGGTAAGGGGGTGGAGAGAAAAAAAATTAAAACAAACCCTGCTCTTGTGGGTGTTGCTGAGGGGGACACAGCCAAGTTGTTGTGAGACACTTCATTAAAGAGAAGAAAGGGAGAGGGAGGAGAGAGGCAATTTCATAAAAGGAAAGCCAGATGAAGGACTAGAGGAAGGGAGGAAAGAAGAGCGGCTGTGGGTTGGAATGACAATAGCAATACATTTAGTATCTACACTGAATGTTCACAACTGTCTACTGGCCCTGTGAGAGCAGTGATCCTAAACGGTAAACCAAGCTTAGAATCCAGTTGTAGCAAAGCCAATTCAGCATCCCATATGTAAGTCATATCATTAGAGATGTGCTGATTTGTAGTTTTGTGCTATAACTCCCAGAATTCCCTAGGGAGCATGAGGCAGCTGCTTGAGAGGTTCTGGAAGTTGTATTCCAAACTGCAAAATTTGTACACTTCTACTAAATATTGTTATTTAGTAATCGTGCCCTAATTAAAGATATTATGTACGGCATGTGTCTGCAACCTCAAGAGATCTGGGTACTACAAATGGCCATCAATTCCTGTGGACCCCCCTTCTTTCTTACACAATTTGCATCTCCTTCCCTCACTGAAAAGACCATTGTTAGCTATATTGTAAGTACAATCAAACCTCGCATAAAGAGCGACTCGCTTAAAGAGTAACTCGCTTAAAGAGCAGAATTTTCTCTTGAATGTTCGCTTCGCTTAACAAATAAAACCAACCAAAAACTCGCTTAACAAATAAATTGAGGTTTGCAATCCCCCCTACAATTGGTCATTTACAATGGTGTTTCGCTTAAAGAGCAAACTTGCTTAAAGAGCAATCCCGTGGAACACATTATGCTCTTTAAGCGAGGTACAACTGTACCTAATATGCAGTTTTTTTTGCTAATAAGCAATTACTTGGTGTAATTGTTGGTTGTACTGTAATTAAATTATAATTTGCCTTTTCTTGGATTTTTTAAACTTTGTTTTTGCATCATCATCATCATCATCATCTATAGTCTTTCTGTTTTGCATATATTTAATCATATTTAGACCACCGGAGTAGTGTGTGTACTAGCTGGGTGGTATATAAGTTGAATGAACGAACCAAAAATCCAAACAACAAACAAACCAATAAACCAGCCAATACTTTTCCTCACTGAAAATTTTTCTTCTAAAAGTTTTTAAAATAAGGTATTGTCCTTAAGGGTGAATTCACTGATACTGTATAGTTATTTCTACTTGAGACATGAGGGAATGCTGAGTTTTGGCCCTCAACTTGTTTATGGATAATTCAGCACCTGTCTTGCAAATGCTTGATTTTCACTTTCTGAAACTAGTCTGTTTGGACACCTCAATCACTTCATGCTGATGACTTCAACTTAGTGACCCAATCAAGATTCAATTTACATTCTTCAATACAGGCCTTTGTACAGATATTATTCAATTAACTTAAATTATAGTAAATGAAAGATTTCAGAATTCCCAACTCTTAAGAGGAAATATCACTGGATAATTAACCAACATGGTGTGGGACAGTATTCCCCCCCCCCACACACACACACACACCATGTTGTATATAACAAACTCTATATTTTGAGTGGAAATGTTGGGAGGTCGTCTTATATGCCCAGTCGCCCCACTTGGAGGCATGTTTTTCAGGGGGGAAAGTAGTCTTATACGCCAGCATATACAGTGTGTATGTGTATCCATTCCCTCCATTTCTAAACTCCATAGAGACTTGTCACCCATAGCAGGACATACAGTGGAACTTCAACATACAAACGGTTCTACTTACAAAAAATTCAACGTACAAATAGAAATCCTGTCTAAAAAATTTGACTTACAAAATTTTAATAGGAAAAATTTGACATACAAAAGAAATACAATGACATCTAGTGGCCTCTTCTGGTAATGCAATGTGTTTTCAACATACAGTACATTTTTTCGACATACAAATAACCTTGTGGAATGGGAAAAATTGTATGTAGAGGTTTTACTGTAATGGTTCAGTCATTCTATGCATTTTTCCTTCTTTTCTTTGAAACAATTTGGGGTATGAAGGGCTGTTGTAAAATTGGGAATGTAGGAGGCACATTTAGCACTTGGGGCCATAGGGTTTGTGTTGCCTACCCATATTAGATACTGGTTATAGAAGTACAGTAAAACTTTGTTACGAATAAACTCAGTTCCAGGACATTGTTCATAAATCGAATCTGTTCGTAACTTGAGGCATCTCCATTCAGATAAAGCAAAAGCCCCACCCAACCCTCCAACAATCAAAATGGGCCACTCCCACCCTCCAAAAATCAATCAAACCACCCAAAAACAACAACAGCATTGAAAGGAAAGCATACATAAGCAAAAACGCTGTTCCTTACCTTAAAGAAGCTTTGAAAATGGACAGAAAACTCAGAAAACTCTAACAATAAGCAGCAACCGGCAGCCATTTGGGGGCTGAAACTCCAGACAAAGAACTCCTCTCTAAGCACTCTACTGCCACCTACAGGGCCCTGAAAGGCTGCATGTGTACAAAATATAAACCCATAGGGGAAATTGTTTCACTGGAGGCAACACAGAGGGGGGAAATCCATTCATAAATTGGGGCATGTTCGTAAGTCGAGGCATGGATGTCAGTGCATAGCCAATTCATAAGACGAATTATTCATATGTAGGGGCATTTGTAAGTAGAGGTTTTACTGAACTTAGTTAAACAAGAATCACTTAAGTTACTATAAGTTACAGAAAGTGGACTCATGAAAAGTCATCTTTTATTTTAACAGACAGTTGTTAATTTTGTCTTAAAATAAACAGTATGGTAAGGCAGTAAGCTAGGTAGTAAACTAGGTAGTACTCAATTTGGCCATTAGGTGATGAATGGTTTCTTTTGTGTCCTTGGATTCTTCATTCCTTTCAAAATAATATACAGTAATACCTCATATAACATTAGTATCGAATAACACTAAAATCGCATAACATTAAGGAATCTGGGGGGAAGAATTGCATCAGATAACATTAAGATCCTATGGGATGCTTCAGATAACAACCGCTAAAGCCTGTGTGGTTACAATGTATCTCTATGGATCCCATAAGATTTTAATATGCATCAGATAACACTAAAAATCATATAACACCAAGACTTGTGGAACCAGGTTTTATTGTTATATGAGGTTTTACTGTATCATCTTTCCAAAATAAACACAGAAGGGAAATAGATTTATGGGTGCATCACCACTGATGCAGTGGACTGCTGAAATTTGTGCAGACCCTCAGAGTTATTTTTGTCTTGCTCCTTTACACAGGGCTTCTGGTTATATATGCAATCTAAGTTTTTTTTTCTGTGTGTTTCTTTAGCAAGATACACAATGTAATGTTTAGTTAATGATTGCTAGCTACTTATTGAAAACAGTGGCCAATACCCATTTCAAGATAGCAATAGCAATTGCACTTATATACCACCCCATAGTGTTCAGCGCATTCTCTGGGTGGTTTACATGTAATTATAATTTTGCCCCCAACATGCTGGGCACTCATTTTACCAACTTTGGAAAGATGGAAGGCTGAGTCAAGCTTCATTCCTGTCAGGATCAAACTCACAGAGTTTTGGCTGCAGTACAGCAGGTTAACTGACTGTACCACCAGAGCTCTTAAACAGTAAGATACTGCCTACATACATTTCAAATTGTTCTATCAGTTCCATTATTCAGTAATGTATCTATTGATCAGCAATGTGCTAACTTGAGCTTCTGGTAATTGAAGTCCAAGAACACCTGGTGAGTCAAATTTGAGGCCTCTTGCTATGTTATCAATATCCATACTTTCCTGCTAGATTGATCAGATTGCCATTGCAAATTTTTTTTTTTGGGGGGGGGACCTTCCAAAGGGCTGGTATGGGCACATCTAAACAGAAGGTATAATAATAATTTCATTTCAGAGATTACTCTGGGTTGAAAGGATTTTTGCTGGAGAAACTCCGCTCAGAGGATGCCCGAATTAGGATCCTTTCATGTCCCCAAGTGCAGCCCTTGGGTATCAAAACCTGACCTTCCAGTCTCCAAGCTCAGCATTTTAACCATTAAGCCATTGGGGGAGCTACTAAACAGAGGGTAGTTGATAGCCATTGCTTAATTATGAGGAAATAGCATCCATTCTGTCCTCATCAGCAAGTGGCAGCATGGCCTCTTTCAACCCAGAAAGACAGTCTCAGAGTGCTGATATGTTGTGCTTTTGGAACATGTATCACTAATGTGGATGGTTGTCATGATGATTTATGAATTTCTTTCCAAAGAAGACTTTGTCCTTAAATCAGCTTCTATAAGTGGGCAGGAGAAATTAATTGGTGCTGGTCCTACAAGATATCACCTGTTAAACCTTGCTGATGCCTGGACACATTCTATTTTGTCCTAATATTGTTTTTGGATTCCACTGTTGCACTGTGTTGATTAAATACTGTGTAATTACAGTGAGATAGGTATCATTTTACACTGGCAAATAAGAAAAGAACCAGGATGTGATTAATATTTACAACTAAATAACCAGGAGGCAATTGGTATGCTTCTAGTTGTACAAATCTAACAATAATACATACTCTGCCTAAAGCAGGCGTTCTCAACGTTTTAAAGCCAGGGCTCGGGTCACGCTCCCTCAGACAGATTCAGAGAATTGACAGCCATTTTGCCCTTCCTCCACCACATGGCATTTCCTGGTGTAGTGGAGGCAGTAGGGGGCCACATGAAAAGGTGTCATGGGCCACATCTGGTCCATGGGCCTCACATTGAGAATCCCTGGCATAAAGCAACAGAATTACTGCTATGTGTTGTGGGGGAGTTTGTACATTACACTCAATGTATTTGCAGCGATGTACAGACTATGCAACTGATCATTTGTCTGCTTATATGAATATTCACATATGAGATAATATGTTGCAGGAGTTCTGAATAATAGTCCATTATGGTCTTTTCCACTGAAGGTGACTCCTTCACCTCCATGAAGAGATCTTTTCACCTTTACATCATTTTGCAATATTCAACCTCTTGCTCACTAACAATCTGTAGAAACAAACCAACAAACAGAAGGGTCTTGAATGATTAGACAGGATATTTCTGTGGTGTTTGCCAATTTGATGTCCATCTCTTCTCTTACTTCATCCAAATAATGTTAAAGAGTAGGCCCCAGGCAGAACACTTGGCCACCATACTTCTCATTTCTCCTGGATTGCTTCACCAGAAGTTGATGATGAACACAACTCCTGTATAGTTAACCACATCAGTGTGTCAGTAGCAGCACCATCAAGGAACTTGTCATAAATTCTGCTGTAGTGTTTTAGCATCCATGTTATTATTTAACTAACCTGACCAGCTCAGAAAAGCTGATTCTGAAAACTCAGTGCTGGCTTTTTGTGATCATAGCTTTTTAAAAAACACTAAATGGCTACAGATTGATGGATGACTTATTTCATCTGGAATCATTCTTTGACCACAGTCTCCTGACAGTTCATCTGTTCTTCAAGAATTGAAGATGTACCTATAGACAGAGGATCTTCGATTATGCCTGTAAATTCATTTAATTTATTTCAGGACTGCTAGAAGACTTTAATTAATTTACAGTAACTACCACTTTTGATTGGCCACATCTTATGGGAATATGGAGCCTTGATTCAATATTGTCTGATCGGTTTAGACATATGGGATTTAGCTCACTCTCACTTAGCCTATTGATATATATGCACACTATGTATGGGATTACAGTGTCTAGATAGCCAAACCAATTTAGCTAATGATCAGAGATGAGAGTTGTAGTCCAAAACATGCAATCAATGCTAGAATTAGTAACATGAGAAATTCAACAAATTGTTTATATTGTGCCCCCTTGATTCTGGGCAAGCTGTCCCTGTCTTGCCCCCACCTAACTGATATCATTTCCACCTAATTAAATTTACTGTTTGCTATTTCCCTCCCTCTGCTGCAAATGTGGAACCACACAATCCTGGTTTAGGAAGCTTCCCTCCTCCTGACTTGCAAGTCCTGGACATGTAGGAACTTCTGAGGTTCTGAAATGTCACTTAGAGAAATTATAACAGGTACAGATGAAGGGCCAAATTTCTGCCTTGCACAAAACGTACTTGTGATAAATGAAGGTCTTACTGACCTAATGAAAAGCTAGATTGATATTCCTTTTGTTGAACAGCCTGCAATTTCATTAATTTTATTGACAGTAATTATAACAGTTTGAATTTATGGAGACCATAAATTAAAACTAGTGAACCACATCAGAATGTCAGCATGCCCAGCTTGTTTGCTGTGAACTGCCCTTAAGATTTTGGTGGGTGGTGTTTTTTTCTGTGCAACTGGCCATCCTATTTATTATAACTGGATTACAACTCTAGAATTAACCAGTGGCAACTCAGATTTTAAAAGAAATTGAACTTGTTGTTGCTCACTATCTTTTATATCTCAGTGATAAAGTGATCACTCTCCACTTGTAATTATGTCATCCCTTTTGTCTCCTTATGCATGGATTAGAAGTCAAAGGATGTTCATGTTTCTATTGCTTTCTTTTATTTCACTGTATTCTTGAAAATAATAGCTAAAATCATGGGTAAATCAGTTGTTTCCTTTCCTCTTCCACTTTTTAAAGGTTATAGGGTAGAAGTAATATCCACTTGATTTTGTAGTCTTAGCTCTCAATACTCTGTTTTACCATCTTTGATGCTGGTATTTCTTATCACATGACAAAGTTGGCATGGAAGACAATCTTGTGAATAATTCCTTGCAGTAAATATTGGTTTCTGTGGTAGCATAGTGTTTGAAGTTGTTCAATCACAAGCTGACAAAGGAGCTTTAATGGTGTTGAATCAATCTGTTACATATGTACAGTGGAATCTCATATAGTGAAATTAATTCATTCTACGAGGTTTTTCATATTGTGAAAAATTTTGTTATACAAGTTTCCCATAGGAACACATTATATACAATGTAATTTAATGAAAATCCATATAATGAAAATTTTTGTTATACAGGTTTTCCCATAGGAATGCATAAAACCACAACGAAAATTTTCACAATGTGAGGACGCCATTCGCATGTGATTTCCTTTCATTATTCAAGTTTTTTGCTTTTGGGGCCTTTCGTTATACAAGGTTCCACTGTACTCACAGTGTGGAGTGACAGCTGTTATAATGACTATGTCTAAACAGGTTGTGATTTCCTATTAACATTTATTTTCTACTTCTCTTCCTTTCAGAGTAGCTTGCTGTGTCCCCTTAGATCAGTGCTGCCCAAACTAAGGCCCGGGAGCCGGGTGTGGCGCCTGATGTCAATTCATATGGCCCGCGAAGCCCTTGTCGCTCCTGGAAGTGGAAGTAAAATGTGCCCATATGGGCGCATTTTACTTCCGCTTCCATGAGTGATGAGGGCTTCACAGGCCGGATGAATTGGTGTCGGGGGCCACACCCGGCTCCCGGGCCTTAGTGAAGGGCTTCCTGAACCACATGATCGGCCCACAGCCCAAAAAAGTTTGGGCACCCCTGCCTTAGATCAAGTGTGGCCAACCTTTTTTTTTTACCATGGGCCTGACCATGCCCCCCGGGCAGCTGGTGGGCTGGAAGTGGAAGCTAGTGTATTTACACCTGATGTAAATGAGCCCACTTCCACATTTACCTGCTTTCATTTCCAGGTGCAGCAACGGTGGGCCAGATAGAATGGTGCCATGGACCAGGGCCGGCCCATAGGTCATAGGTTGGGAACCCCTGCCTTAGATGCTCTTCAACTGCAGTTCCCATCAAAGTAACCAGTACACCCAATAGTGAATGATTATGGTTGTTTCTGTTCATAAACACATGTGGTCTCTATGAAGCTCAAGGTGAGTTATATGGTCTTCTCAACAATTCTGTGAGGTGAGTTAGTCTGAGTGGCCCAAAATTGTCCAGTGAGATTTTTGGCAGAAAGGAGGCTTCAACTTGGTATCTCTAGTCCTTGAAAAACATCTTTACCTCTATAGTACAATGGTTTTGATCAAGAAGTTAGCTTCATTAGTCTGTCCAAGCATAGGGAGGGGGAAAAGACAAATCTTGTATTTTGACAGGATTTATGAGCCAACTGGGAAGAGTTTTTAAAAATGGGTCCAGAAAAGTAGCAGCATTTTGTCTGGCATGTTATAAAAATTAAATGGAGAAATGGAGAAAAAATTGGCCAAAATATTATGACACCATAAAATCTAATTTGAATCAAAACCTTTTTCAGATGTTCTTGAAGAAGTGGACTTAATCCATGAAGCTCACACTGAAACAAACCTTTGTGTCTTTAAGATGCCACAATATTTTGTCCTTTGTCTTCATCCACTGATGTTTTCCTTTTAAATTAAAATGGGTATACACATTTGCAGCAACTAATATTTTATCAAATATTTTATTGGCCTGATGTGAGACTAATCAACCAATAGATTTTATTGTTGTTTGCTAGAATGATTTATTTTCCTCTTTTTAAAAATACAAACTCCTCTAAGTCTCCTTATGGAAAGGATCAAAATACTGTATATAGATAAAATCCTTTTAAAATGAACACACAGTTTTACACTCTGAGATGAAATGGGCATGAATTCTATCAGTTAAAGGACACTTAAATTTAAAATTTGATCCCTGGCCCAAAAGGACTGGAATACTGTAATAAAAATCCTACACAATGACCCTAAAATAGGTTCAGACAGTGTGACATAGCTGTTGCTCAGGATCAGGAAAGGCTTGAATAGCAGCTGCATAAAGCCTGCAGTTGCTGTGGATTGCTTTATTTCCTTACATTGTGGCACAGCGGTATCTGTCAGCAACTTTGTGGGTGTGAGTCAACTTTCCACTCTCTTGATTTTACAGTAGTGTGGGTGTGGATGTGTGTAGAATTTAGCAGTTAGCTTTCTAGAAAAAATTGATATATACCTCTAATATAACCTTGCAAGGTGAATAAATATGCTGAAATTGGTTGAAGAACAATGTTTAAAAGTCATTTCTGTCTTAGGATGCATGCAAATAAAATAAAGTTATTTTTTTTTGGGGGGGGGGGGAGAAAACTGATAAATTAAAAAATTAGTAACAATAATGTAAAATATAAGACATTTGTTCCCCTTTTATGATGCAAGAAACAATGTCCTCCCTCTTCCTAAAGGTGTGTACCTAAATTGTATGGTACTTATAGGGTGGAGTATCATTCAATATATGTATAATTCAATGGGACTTCATATTTTATTGTCTGTATAGTGGAACCTCGGTTAACAAATGGCTCAGTTAACATAAAAATTGCATAACAAAAGCAAATCCATAGAAAATAGTGGCTAAGTTTACATATTTTCCCCCAGAACGGATTAAATGCATTCCTATGGGAAACCTTGTTTCAGTTAAAGTATTTTGGTTTTCAATGCATTCCTATGGGAAATTGGATTCAATGCATTCTTATGGGGAAATGGTTAAAATAATTTTTGCTGTAAGAAATGTCCTGGAAAACACATTATTTACGTTAACTGAGGTTCAACTGCATGTTAAAAAGCAACGACAAAGGGCCCAAGTTTGAAGACAACTCCTTCAATACCATGTTGCAACCTCATTCTGCCACCTGCTCACTATTGTTATTAACCCAGGCAGTGTTTCCCAAATGCTGGTTTTTGGACTTCAATTCCCAGAAGCCTAAGTCATTTCCCCAAAGCACTGATCAGCCAATGTACTGACTTAGGCTTCTGGGAATTGGAGTCCACTTGTGGGCTGTGTACCCCCAGTTGGGAACCACTGAACCCAGGGAATCAGGTTGCTTTTTGTGTGGAGGACAGTCCTCTATTTGAATAGCTGCCAGAGGAAAGTCATCTTTGAAAAATATTCTCTATTTGGAAGGCAGTCTAATTTAACATAACTAGTTTAAATATTAAAAAAGGATTGAAAACATGGAACTTGATTAATTGTTATACATGAATGGCAGATTTAATGTGAGAGATACATGAATATACTGTAATGTTCTGCCTCTGGAATTTTTTTGCGCCACCCTGTGGTCACCCCAGAAATACATTGTTTTGGTTTTTCACATTGCCAACCCCAATTAATTTTTTTTTAAAATTAACTTTTCATCTGACATACAAATCAGCATATTCAGGGTTTCTTTCTTTCTTTCTTTTTTGCAACAAGTTCCCTCTTTTGTCCTCCCTTGTTGAAGATGTATAAAAGTTTATCCTGTTTGGGAAGAAAGATGCTAATAGAATTAATAGCAGCTTCAGAAGGATTATCTTGATCAGCACTACCACAGTGTCAGGAACTGAGGAAGCTCCATTATTTGCAGGATATGTTCCCCAGAGGTAGCATCAATGCTTGCAGCATTAGACCCCCAGCATAGAAGGCACCTCTAATACTTGCATGGTTAAACTCTCATCTTAATGCAGCTGCTAGGCTCTTCCCAAGAGCCCTGGAGAAGGTTCTAAAGCGTCATAACTTCCACCTGGAGGCCTTGAGAGACTGAGTTATATAACCAGCTCTTCACACAGAAGCTGCCTAATTGACAAATGTCATTGGACTTGCAGGTGTGTGGCTCCTGGATTACTGCTGCTTCCAATTACCAAAGGTCTCTTTTCTTGTTCCTGCTTCCTATGGACTGTAATTGTGCTTACCTGGGTCCTCACTCCTTGAACCCAATTCCTGCCCTACTCCAGGCTTCAAAGGTACTTCACCTGCTCTCTCAGTCATCTGACTTCTGGCTTGCTTGGCTTTATACCATCTATCCCTGTCTATCTTGGATTTGATTTTGGACCTGGACTAAGTTAAGACTGGGATGTGGTTACTGTTTGACTTGTCTGGCTGTCATGGTGCTTGCGTTACTTGCCAGCCTGCCCACTCCCTAGGCTCTAACACATTGAATATATAAAATTGAAGATGCTATTCTGCTTTCTGAGTGATTGCATGTTGGCTGAGGGGTCTAGGAGCTGACATCCAAAAAGTAAATTTCCCAAGATATGCCTTTTCCCAAGCATTTGTTCTGAAAACATAAGACAATCAAGTGGGTAGTTTTCTGGGGAAATACAGAACATGTCCTTCCTCAGGAGAAGACCTGAAAGACCTGCTTAAAGGGTAGTCTTCCAAGCCTCAGAGTCATGTGCTGGAATGATTACAGCCAGGTAAGACTTGGGAAATCAGTTATTAGCAATAATACTTTATACTCCCCCATAGTGCTCAGTATACTCTCTGGGTGTTTCACAAATTAATTAGGATTTTGCCCCAACATGTTGGGTACTCATTTTGCTGACTTGAAAAGAAAGGCTGAGTCAACCTCTATTCCTGTCAGGACTGAACACAGAACGTTTTGGGTGCAATACAGCAGTTTAACCACTGTGCTACCAGGGCTCTTTTATTGAGCCATATAACCTACTGCCCTCCAGGAGACATGAAAGGAGCCTTATTCGGACATCCCTTGCAAAAATCTTTTCAACCCAGAGTAATCTCTGACACAAAAACACACACCACTTAATGACTCCATGTCAATCAATGTCTCCTGATTGTTCTACCTTATAAGATTACAGTGAAGATAAAATAAAAATATTATAATAATCTTAGAATTACATATTTGGAAGTGACCTTAGGAACCATCTAGTATAGTCCTTTGTAAAAGAAGCACAGTGGAGCATTGAAGTCCCAACTTCTGGCATCTGAATCAGATTACCTAAACCTATGAGTTGTCCGTACATCTTGCCTTGGGCTCACTGGAAGAATGATCAGTGAATAGGATATAGATGTTGGTGACAGTGGTTGCTACTCGTGTCCGAGTATACATTTTTTTTCTTGAAAATGTTTTTAGGAAAAATGTCATTTGCATGAATTTATTTAAGGTAGATCCCAGCTTGCCATGAAGTGCCCCACACACTATAATTGCGAAGCCATCTCCTGCAGCACCTATGAAGTGAGACATGCAGGATTTGACACCTGGACTGCAATAGACCGCTGTGGCCTTAAGGATATGGACATGGTGCGCCTTCACAGCCATTCCATCTGTCATGGCCTCTTCTGCCTCCATGACCATTGGGAATCAGAATAGTGAAGTGGTTCCTCCTCCACTCATTTTGCCATTGGGCCCAATATGATGGTTTCTAGTGACATTTCTTCCACTGAGGGGGACCCTCACCTCACCTAAAGGGACTCAATCCCCCCCACCCTAGCCATTGGCCCCTTTAGGAAGTAAGGTTATTTACCACCTCCTAACACTCAGTGTTGAGTTGCTGGCTGTACGGTCTACTCCATTACCGTAGCAGGATGTCCAGCCAGAAAATGGATATAGATGTAACAAATAAATATAGACAGGACATTTTCTCTTGCTATTTCAGGAGTTGCTTGTTTTGCTGCTCCAGACTTTTAATATTCCCATCAACTCTGAGCAATTCCAGAATTAGTGTTTGGGGTCTGGGATGAAACATGACACTAACCATATCTGCTGCAAAACTAGTTATTGATTTTTGCACCTCGTGGGGACATCTCAAGAAAAAATCTATGGCCACCAAACACCATGGGGGTATTGATCTCTCATTCCCTGTCGCCAGCAGAGTGTATACTTAACCATTCAGAGCAACTCACCATGCACCTGGAAATACACTATAGAGGCTTCCTTGAGGGGAAAGGTCATGGATAAAAGGGTTTTATCTGCCAATGATTAATAATCAGCCCTAGGTGGAAGCTGAACAATTTCCTTGGCTCCTCTTTTTCTTCTCCTTTTAGTTGTTTTTCTTCTTCATTTTTTTCCTCACTACTGTCTCCTTTCCTATCTAACTAGTGATTTGGACCAAACCTGATTAGATACTGGAGAGATCTGTGAGTGAAGTTCCTCATTTTTAATTTCTTTTAAAAGCTACCACTATCTAGTTTGGTTTAGAACCACGCAAGTGTGATTTCTCTTTATTCTTTATGTAGTTTACTGCTCCTTACTAATGATTCAAAATATATATACAAATGTACCCCCAAGAAATGAGCAGTTTAAAAATGGTCACCTCATGGCAAAGATTGCCCTGGGTAATATTTTACAGGGAGGTGTTTTGCAGATTGGACAGCACTTCAAATGGATAAATTGTTTCTCTTTTCAAAACCTTCAGCTCCTGTTAAGGTTTTTCATCCAAACTGCAATGTGGACTTGTAGGAGGGGTGGGCAGAAGTCTCAGAAACACAGAGAGGATCTGGACCCCAGAAGCACCTTAAGAGGGTATCTGTGAGCAAGTGAGCTTGAGTCCTCATGAAGAGTCTACTTCCATGCCCCTGCCTTGGCCCTCCATGGGTTCCTACCAAGGCTGGCACAAGGTGGATCCCTTCTCCTGGGCATTACCTGTAACTGACCTCTCCAGTGTAGCCTGGAAACTAGAAACTCAGATAAAAGGTGGGGGAAAGTCTGCCAAAGGAATCTCCTGCCAGATGGAGAATATAAGGAAGGCAGAGGAAGAGCTGGGGTCAGTCAGTAGGAGAAAGGAACAGTGAGCTACTCAGAATGGGACATTGTATGATGAAAGCCTTGAAGTACCCATGGAGAGTGGGTTAGCATGGGAATTCTTCACCTCTCTCTTAGAATAGGCTCATCAGTGGGTAACAGAAATGTGAGTTGCTCTAGCCGTCTAATCAATATCATGTTGAGGATTTCTGTCTGCACACCCATATTGTGCAAGTGATGGCACTTTTCAGAGAGGTGGTTGCAAATTGCTTCCAAAAGTTGTCCAGTCAGTCACTCAATTGACACACAGGGCAACTGCTTGTACAGCATCCATTGCACATGTGGAGATCCTTCACAGCATGCTGGCTGGCGGGTTTTAGTTAACTAGTTGATTGGTACCTTGATTTTTTTGAAACCCTGTGGTAGATAGAAGATTCCATGATGGAGGTGCTATTATTTCTTATGGTAGATGTGTAAAATTTGCATTATTTTGTTTGTCTTTTTCCCTTCACACAACTCCTTGCATCCAATGGGAAGATATTTTTTTTATTATTAAATTAGATTTATATGCCCCTCTACTCACCTCACTGAGGCGACTCAGAGGGGCTCACATAACATAAACAACATATACAGTATCACAATCTCAAATACAAATACAGCAAAATATAAAAATATAACAACAGATGCAGCACAGATAATACAATCAATAAATTTTACATAAAAAGAAAAACAATACAATAAAATACAATGTAAAAATACAATACAGTCAAGAGAGACAGCAAGGTCTTTATGGCTGGGCTAGCTGGTCCACACAGTTGGTCCTCATTCCCCCTCTCCAACAGGCAGGGAGAGTTCTGTGATGTTCCTGCAGTGGTCATGAAGGCAGCAACAGCAGCAAGGTCTTTATGGCTTATCAGCTATACCAACTCCAGAGTTCAAGCAACCAAGAGTATTCTGCTGATCCTTCGCCCTCCTGGTGCTCCATTGTGAGCACCACAATTAGTGAGCTCCACATTGTTGGAGCTTCCCATGAAAATATATTATAGCAGCTTCCTTGAGGGGAAAGGTCATGGATAAAAGGGTTCTATCTGCCAATGATTAATAATCAGCCCTAGGTGGAAGCGGAACAATTTCCTTGGCTCTTCTGTTGAGTGAGCCTTCCTGTGTAACTAGCAGTGTGGTACTTATACCAATACAATATAATTCCAATACAATCCCAGCCAGTTGTTGGCCAGGTCTAGCACTGCTTCCTAAATTGGTATAATGTTGTATGTGGATTTAAAGAATGGTCCTAATGAAAAAATGTGTACATACCTTGATTTCAGGTTATATGTATGCACATTGTAGCAACAGCAATTACACTCTCTGGATGGTTCACAAGGTAATCAGCATTTTGCCCTTAACATTCTAGGTACTTATTTTACTGATTTTCATAAGATGGAAGGTTCAGTCAAACTTGAATCCCATTAAGATCAAACTCAAATTGTAAGCACAGTTTTAGCTGCAGTCCAGGAGTTTAACCACCACACCACAAGGTAGTAAGCCCATTTGTAGAAGAGGGATTCTTCTCTTAGTCAGGGAGAAAGGGGCATGTGCCTCTTCTCATATAATATCTGCCATCTTGTGTACACATGTTGTTTAGTGCTCTGATGACTTCCACATGTTGGGGACTACAGCTTCCATCAGCCCCAGTCAGAATCACCAGTGATTAAGTATTATGAGACATACCGGCCATCAGGAGCAACTCAGATTGTTCATCCCATTCATTGATTAAATGTTGAACCCATCCATTTGAGGGAGAAACAGAACACATTTGTTATTGTTATGTGTCATCAGGTCATCTCGAATTTATGGTGACCATGTGAATGAGTGACCTTTAAAATTTCCTACAATTAACAACCTTGCTCAAACTCAGGGCTATAGCCTTCTTTATGGGGCCAATCTATCTCACATAGGTAGTCTTCCTCTTTTCCTTCTGCTTTCAAACTAATGAAAACATTAGGCCTTGGAAAAGGTTCCTGGGAATAGCACTGGAGAGTTGACAGTTCAAATATTGATTCATATTCCTATCTCTACTATTGTGTGCTCTGGGGGTACCCCCATCACTGACTAAAGATGAAAGATACAAAAGAAAGGTGGTGGAGCAAGGACATGACATTTTTGTGCAAATATCCAAAGAGGGAACCTTTTCTGAACATAATTAAGAGATCTTCAATAAAGTTGACTACTTAGGAAAGGAAAAACCTTTTAAAAGTGAAATGCTTCATCAGTTAATTTAGGTGTGCACTTAACAATGAGGTACTTGCATATGATGGAAAAGCCTCCCCTCCCCCCACCCCTACTGTTCCCCAGGGCGGGTTTCCTGCCAAGTTGCCTGACACAGTCCCAGCATTCACAATGCAGATTGAACAGTGATAAAGTGTGTAGGTCATGGTCAAGAGTAACTGTGCGCACCCTGTCACATGAATGCTTACGTTCTCCCTTCACAGCTATTGTTTGCTTTTCAGGGTTGACACAGAGAAACTAGATGTTGTATCTTGTTGCCCACCTCCTTGCAGACATGGCCAATTCCTTACCCACAGTAAGCAGATTCTTGTAAGGATATCACCAGTTCAAAGGAGGATGTAACTGACAAGTTGCAGTCAGGCAACAAAAGGGACCCTGCCAGGAGCTTGTTCACATGACTACTTTAATGCACAGTAAGCAGCTACAAGAGGGTTGTGCGTGTTTGCCACCTCATACTGCCAGATTTGGGTTATGACACTCAAGTGGAAACTTCAGATAAGTGACATTTCTGATTATGGGCCACCACAGTTTGACTTCAACTTTTGGGATCATAATTTCCAGAATTCCCACTGATCACTATACCATTTAAAAGAACCACATGAATGTTTTCTAATGATTAGGGTGCATTCTCTGAAGTCGCTGTGAGGATTGTGGAAAAGAGTACAAGCTCCCCAAAATCAGAACATCTGTACTAAAAATGTCAGCTATTGAAATAACTTGTATCCTTAACTAGTTATAGTAGTGTTTATTTTCAAATAAATATGATAAATGTTACAGTCTACATGTCTGTTTGGTCTGAATGTTTGTAGGCAATAGTCTGTTCAATTAGACATCACATAAACACAGTTATTTATTGCACCATCTAGTTACTAGGCCAATTCTTGTTTTCTTTTTATGGACTTACAAGTCATTTGCCAAGATCATATTCTGAGTGGGCTTAAAAGTTGCTGTTCTTGTTATGTATCATCAAGCTACCTCCAATTTATGGTAACTCTGTGAATGAGTGATTTCCAAAATGTTCTGCCATTAACAGCTCTGCTCCTCTTTTGCAAAGTCAAGGTTATGGCTTTCTTTATTTGGTTAATCCATTTCATCTGTAGCCTTCCACCTTTCCTGGTCCCTTCAACTTTTCCCAGCAGGAAAAATGAAAGATTATAGATGAGATGGACTGACCAAATAATCTATTCTGCTTTGCAACCCTAAGTGCAGTTAGTTTAGTATTTTAAAAACTTTAAAATTTGTATTTTTTTTAATAAAGGTGCCAAGTTGTCAATTATCTTAATGTGTCTCCAACTCATTAGTTGGAACACATGAATGGTGATGGGCATTCTTTAAAATACCATTGGCTCATGCAGTGGCTGTCAATTGATTCAGAAGTTTATTATTGATCCTGTACACAATGGCAGTTTTATTCCAGTCCATGCAACCCCCTTTCTTTCTTTCCTTCCCTCATCTGGTTATCCCTTTGAAGCCATTTTGTCATTTCAAGTCTACTACATGTCCCATACACACAAAAACTTTCTCTGGAAGAATAACATGGAAATGTACTTAACAGCCTAAGTGTACAAACTTAGACATTTGAGCAGTAATTTTGCAAAATACACCATAATTCACATATCAGAATGATTCCATAACAGGGATCACCATTTCTCCTTTCCTAGCTGTTACTCTTTTTTCTTACTGTCAAGTAACACATGCAGGAATTGCCTCACCTTTGGTCACAAATGGTTTTAAAATATTGGCAGGATACATCTTTGGCTTAAGTCAAGCAAGTAAGAGCACTAATCTTTTGCTATATGAGGCAGGGAAGGAAATAATGCATGACATACCTTTCCATACCATCCCACCCCACCCATTTGCCTACTTTACCAAAACACCATCTACCTACATGGCCCCTTGCCCTCTCCTCATCTTTACAAGGATGTATTACAACTAACCACACAAGGCTAGTTTCTTCTGGTTTGTAAAAGAAGAACCTTCTCTTCCAGTGGGATTGGGGGTGAAAAAGACACTTAGGAACAAAAAGTTTTGGAGCAATTCCAATTTGCCTTTGCATCATGCAGACAATAAAACACACTTCAGATTCACCCATTTTATAAATGGAGTAAATCCTCCAGTATTTGACCATTTTGTTACATTCTTAAAAGGAGGGTGAACATCCAAGGGAGAAGGCTTAAGAAGGGCAGGTTTCTACAGATATTTCCATGACCATATTCTTGTGACTAAATCATACACATGTAAGTTAATTGGCACTACTTTTTAATAAACCAAAAATCTGCCATATTTCAGCAGCATATTGAGAACAGTACCTTGTTAATAGTCACACTGAATTCTTAACATTAGAATTAGTAAAGGTAAAGTTAGCCCTGCTCAAAAGCCACTCTAGGGTTCAGTGCTCATCTCCATTTATAGCCAAAGAGCCAGTGCTGTCTGCGTGTGCAGACGTTTCCATGGACATGTGGCAGGCATGACAAGAAAGAAAGAAAGAAAGAATGAATGAATGAATGAATGAAAGAAAAGTGCATGGTATACTGTTTGCTGTCCCACTGAAGGGGTACCTATTTATCTACTTCCCATTTCTTGCATTCAAACTTGGACAGAGACAGGAGCACACTCTGTCATGCAGTATTTGGGTCTTGAACTGCTGACCTGCCAGCCTTCTGGTCATCAACCTTTCAGCAATCTACAATGCATTCAAGTTAAGAGAATCTATCCAAATATTGTATGTCAGAACATGCTCATGAAACATGTGGCTTTCTCAATATTAACTACTGTTACCCTCATCCTTCCATGACTGACCAGGTGAAGAGTATATAAAGAGATAATGAGAACTTACATATTATTCCAGGTGTAACTGAGTTAGTTCTCACACTCAAATCTTCAAGTTGTCAGCAATCAGGTATAAAGAAATCAAGTGCTTTTTTAGATCAGCCCCAGGTGTACATAGGGTAATTCATTATTGTTTTTCAGTGGCACAGTTTTGGCTCTGATTAATCTGGGAACCAAAAGTACAATGGGAACTTCCCCTTTGTTGGCCAGAGCAACTTCTGCTCATGAATCCTGCTTTGTATTGTGAATAATGTTCTACCTTGCTGTTTTGCTAGATATGATACACTTTCACAAGATTTTGCTACAGTCTTTCAATTGCCATATTTCTATTTAGCCATGATCCTGTCTGTAGTGATTTCATTTTGTAAAACATATGTTCTGAACATGGAATCTTCTGTACCAGTGATGCCCAAACTAAAGCCCGAGGGCTGGGTGTGGCCCCCGATGCCACTTCATCTGGCCCGCGAAGCCCTCATCACTCCTGGAAGCGGAAGTAAAACATGCCCGTATGGGCGCGTTTTACTTCTGGTTACAGGAGCAATGAGGGCTTCGTGGGCCAGATGAATTGGCATCGGGGGCCACACCCAGCCCCCAGGCCTTAGTAACCCATTCCCTGAACCACATGATTGGCTCACAGCCCAAAAAGTTTGGGCACCCCTGTTCTATACCAATCTTCTTGGTAAAACAAACCCGTTTCAGTAGTTCGATAAGATAATCAGTCTACATGGTTTATTTATGATGTGGAAATTGCTTCAAACCAGGAATCAGAATATTTGTCAGTTTCTTCTGCAGGAAGATTAGAAACAGAACAAATGTCAAATTCTTTCCTACTCTAATGATGGGTAAAATGTGCATTTTTAGTAAACACAGTACTACCTTATTGCCACTGCCCAGTGTTAATAAATACAGCTATTGAATTGGGGAAGACTGTTATACCTCTCTGGCCTCTAGTTTCAAGATGAAGAGCTTAACAGAGGAAAAAGGAGGATCTAATTCAGCACTAACATGTTTGAGGACTCAGAGACACCAGTTTGTATATATTAATTAATGAAAGCCCAAGGACTGGGTAAATTAATCTGTCAATTTCACTTTCTCTCATATTCATTGAACAAAACCTTAAAGTTATTTCTGTCCTGAAATTTGGGGATGTTATAAATTCTTAACAAAAATAAGCTCAAATACAATTCTCAACCATCTGTACTTTAAATAGGGGGTAGGGAATGTTTTGGTCCTCCAGAAGTTGTTGAATGCAAGTGCCATTGTATTTCACTATCAGATTATGGGATTTGTAGTCCCAATAGCTGGAAGGCCATATTTCTTAGTCTGCTTTAAACCTATGTGCAGCTGTTGCAATCTGTTGGTTAAACCATTCCTGCACAGAAGTTCACTATGTGAATTAATAAAAACATACTTATTTTCTCCATGGGTGCTGAAAGCTGCATGGTAAGTCTTGCTCAGTCATCATGACAAATGAAAACATGAATGATTCCATGAACTATATTTTTTCATATGGAGTGATTTCAGTCATCCTTCATACAGCAGCTATTGCCAGGCCTTGCTTACAATGCAATAGATTGCTGAACAGGTAGGGATGTCTTTTTTAAACACCTTTCTTAGATTTATTTGTGTTTAATCATAATACTGTACTGTATATATGTCATATTGGTTCCAGAGAATAAATAACGACTAAGTGAGTTGCTCATAATGAATAGGTGAGATCTATACACCTTGCAGTATATCAGAACAGCCTGTACAGGGGTAGCCGAGTTTATGAATGCCTCAGGTTATGTAATTTTCAGTTAATAAAATCCATTGAAAATAATGCCTCAGTTTAAGATTCTTCTCCCCCCCCCCACAACACATTTATTCAAACAATATAAAACAATACATATTTCTATGGTGCATTAACAGATCTGGCCACTAGAGGTCACTGTCTGATTTGTAAATACTGTGGTACCTCGATTTACAAATTTTTCACAATACGAAATGTCCCGGAGAATGCATTAAATTTGTAAACCAAGGTACCACTGTATATCTCAATCCATACTTTCCATCCAGGTCAAGTGACACTGGCCTTCTAGAGCAGGGGTTCTCAACCTTTTTCAGCCACAGGCTGGACATGTGGTTTGCCCCACTGTAGATGCTGCTGCAAAATGCCTTTGCAGCTGTCATAAGCATGTTTACAACAGCCATAGATGCTTTTTACAGCAGCTTGGATGCATTTACAGTGCATTAAATTAAATTAAATTTTCAGCTGTTTTTGGCACTTTTACTACTTCTGGTGGCAGTGGTGGCGGAGCAAGGAAGGCACATTTTTGGCTGTTTTTGCTGCTTCTGCCACTTGCAGTGGTGGTGGTGGTATCTGTTGAAATGGGTGGCAAAGAGGAATGAAAAAAATAGGGTGGGGAGAAAAGTGCAGAGAAGAGAGAACAGGAGAGAGATAAGAATGGTATGTGTAAAAGACTTCTAGGTATTGGTGGATTAAAATTCCCAATAGCTCATCAACATCTAGAATTCACATTTCCCTCTAATCTGCAGATAGGCAGGAATGGAGGAACTAACAGTTCCTGATGAATTCATGGTAGATGCAATCCTGGGATTTCCTAATTTAGTTTAATCGGTTCCTCCACCGAAGGTCCCTGGTTCAGCCCATGCTGAGCCAGGTGACAGCTGGCAGGAAAGCTTCTGATAAAGAAGATCAGAGCTGATATACACTAGAGAAAGGGATTGGGGAACTTGGGGGAGGGTGGTCCAGATATTTTTGGGCTTCACCTTTTGGCATTCCTCATCTCCAGTTACATTGGCTAAGGCTGCTGCAAGTTCCAGTTCAAAAATATGCAGAAGGTGACAAGTTCTTTATCCTTGGGGTAGACAGTGTTGGCCTACATGGAGAGACAGACCAACTTCCATGAAGCTAGCTTTCTACCACAGTAAGTCCTACATAAAAATGTGCACATATGAGCCTCCTATTCTGAATTTCTTCCATAAGGTGGAAAACCAGATCTCTAATGTGATAAGTTTGATAAGTCAGTTCTGACTTGAGGGTCCATAACAACAACAAACCGAAAAAAGTTTGACCTTCTGATTAGCTTGGGAAGACAGACATTCTGCAAACCCTATGGGGCACAATTCTCCTCCTCCTCCTCTGTCTAGATCTGATGTTAAACTGCCTGAATGAAGCCACCTTTGCTGAATTCATCCCACCATTCCTTTCACCTGACCTAGTGTGATAAAAGCCTATCCAACAAGGTTGACCAGGGTACACCCAATTGTTGTTCAAAACTACTACAATCTTCGATGAGGCTCTTTCTGTGTCCCCAGGTCCACAATGCTTTGAAGACTGTGGCTGGTCTCCTTGGTTGCACATTCTGGCGAAAAAGCACAGTGCCCTGGCTTAGAGGAATCATCCTCTCTTGAGGTCCCATGTTCTCTTGCATCTTTAAATAGCTTCCTGATAGTCGCACCCGAATGGCACCAATATACAACAGTGTATATGTGTGTGTGTGTGTGTGTGTGTGTGTGTGTATACACACACACACACACACACACAGTATATATACAGTATATATACTGTATTAAAAAGGCCAGCAGAGGCTGGAAAGATGGGGGGGGCGGGGGGGGGCTCTCGCAAAGCAGAAGTCACGAAGTCTGGAGCTGTAGCCAGATTTCCTTTGCAAGGTGAGGTGTGGCCGCTGGCGCTCTTTGTGGGGAGCTGCCAAGGCGGCCTCCCTCGCCGCCCCCGGCCTCGGGAAGGCCGAAGGAGGCTGGCGGGAAGCCAAGCAGCCCGACGCCAGCCTCTGGGCTCTCAGCAGTGGGAGAGGTCGCTCGGGCGGGTTACACAATGGCATTATCTCAGGCGAGCCACCGCCGCAGAAGGGCCGCGAGGCTTCCTGTCCGTCGGGTCGCGGCACAAACTGTCCGCCGCTCCAGCCCCCTCTTCTCCCTCCCTCCCTCCCTCCCTCTCTCTCTCTCTCTCTCTCTCTCTCACACGCACGCACCACCACCCACCACAAGTGGGACTCTACGGGCGCTCTTGGGCTCAGCCGCAGCCTCGCTAGCGACCACGCAAGGTCGTCGTTATATCCCTTTCTGCCCTCGTGAGACCTGCCTCAGAGGCAGCGGGGAAAGGAAGTCACTCCAGATGTAACTTCTGTGCAGGCAGGTCTCTCCCTGCTGTTTCCCAGCCCAGCTTTGCCCAATGCGGGACTGGAAGACTCGCTTTTCTTTTGGACTGCTGTCCCCCCTGCCAAAGAGAGGGTGCTGGGAGTCTGTGCAGCCCCAACTTTTCCCACTTCTGGACAGAGGACAATCACTCCCCCCTTCTGATGCACACTACAGTCTGGCCAGGTTAGCTTGCTATGGGAATTGAGTTAGTCCATGCTGTCAGCAACTCAGCTCAGGTGGCAGATAACTAACCTGACAACCCTGAGGACTAACGGCCTCTTGGGTGGAACTGGCTCAGTAGTATGGGTGTCACGCTGCAAGGTGGAAGGCAAATGGATGACTTTGCTGCCTCTCCCCCTGTGCCTATACCAACTGCCAGGGGAGGAAGAAAGCGGGGCAGGATGAGGACCTTGCCACCCCTACCCCTGTGCCCACCCCAACATATTGTAATGTAATGTATTGTCTGTAAGCCACCCTGAGTCCGGCAATATAAATTTGAACTAATAAATAAATAATAATAAATAAATTATATTGTTGACTGCACAATCTTCATGGCTGATCGCTGTGATGGTGGCCAATATTCAGAATCAGAAATGGCACTTGAAGAAGAAGAATCCATTTGCCAAGGCAGAGGAGAGATACGGGAAAGAACAGGCTTAAGTGGTCCATGTTGGCATCACACTGTGATGCAGAAGACAAATGAAATGCCAGTGTACTATATTGCTCCCAGAACAATCTTCATAGCTGATTGTAATGATGATTACCAATGTTCGGAATTGGATATGGCACTTAAAGAAGAAGATGCACACTGCCGGTAGGGTTTGATGACTCCTGCAGACTGACCATGAAACTCCTTGCTTCCCCTTGGTTTGTTGCTGGCCTTGACCATGCAGGATCATGTCTTAAGCACATGGCATGGGGAGGAGGAAAGACAAAACAAACCTGGCTTTGGGCAGGGTGATCACCCTGATCTTACTGCTGTAGCCACGGACTAGGGAAAAGTTGGGAGGTGAATCCAACTAAGAGGTAACATGGAAGCATCCGCTCCCCTATGGCTGTTTGGCAGTTACCCTTTTTGAATTCACCTTTGAGAACTAGAGGGGGATTTGGGGGGCTCTCTTTCTGTGCTTTGCCCGTGAAGATTTGGCACACAGCATGAGGGAGATGGATTTATCTCCACAGATAGCTGTTGGTTCAAGTTGTTTAGTGGTCCAATAATGGTATACTCACCCTTGAATGACACTAGAATAATTGAATCACTGAGTTGAGTCCAAACCCCTGCTCAATCTAGAAATACAAATCAAAGTAGATCTGACAGATGGTTGTCCAACTCTCTCTTGAATGCTTCAAGTGTTGGAGCTCTCACCACCTCTCCAGGCAGTTTGTTCCACTGTCACACTGCTCTAACTGTTAAGAAGTTGTTCCTGATATTCATCCTATGTCTAGCTTCCTGTAGTTTCAACCCATTATTTCATGTCCTGCACTCTTGGATGATCAAGAAAAGATTGTGCCCTTTCTCTTTATGATTATATTTCAAGTATTTGAAGAGTGCTATCAGTCTCCTTTTCTCAAGGCTAAGCATGCCCAATACCACACATGTTTTGATGCTATACTTCTGTTAATGCAGCCTAAAACTGCATTGACTTTTTTTTTTGCAGTCAACAGCTAGAACCACATGCCTATGTTAGTTTCCCCTAACTTGTTCAGAGACTTTCCTAAATGTCTGGCTTTCATTTTCAACCCTGGGGATCTTCCACTGCTTACTAAGGGAGGGTGCTGGAGTGACCCATCAGCACGAACAAACCTGTTAGGTCATCTCAGACCTATGGTGACCATATGAATGAGTGACCTTAAAATGTCCTATCATGAAGAGACCTGCTCTGCTCTTGCATACTTAAGTCTGTGGGTTCCTTTATGACAGGCATTCGTAACCTATGGCCTGCGGGCCATATAATGTGGCCCTCTGCCCTTGTTACTGCTGCTCCCACTGCCTCCGCAAGTGGCAGAAGCACAAAAGATGCAAAGAAAATGTGGCAAAAATGCTCATTTTCCCACATGAACTTGCCAAAAATGCGCAAAAACATGCCAAATACACACAAGAACTCACATGGAATCATATGACCAGCCCACTCAGCTGCCTTGGGGGGACTGATCCCGTCCACAACCCAAAAGCGCTAAGAAAGTCTGCTTTATGAAGTCAATCCATCTCATACATAGTCTTTGTCATTTCCTGCTGAGTATGATCTCTATCCAGTTATGATAAAATAACCAAACATGGGTACTTTATGGTGCATGTTATCTCCTGTGTCTGTCCCTGGTAATGATAATTTACGTTCAAACTACTGGTAGCTTTGTTTTGTTGAGGAATGTAATGGCAGCTTCTATGTATTGGAGAAAAAGTGAGCATAGAAATAGAGCTTGCTATGATGAAAGAATGGGGCAGTTATTGAACTTGACACTGGCATAATATTGTTGGTAATGTTCAGTGGCCTTCCTGGCAACCTTGATATACCATTGTATAGTTGATAGAGTAGTGATGTTTATATCCCACCTTGCCGAAATTGAACCTTGGGTTGTGTACATAGTTTGCTTCCTCTTCTTTAGATTCCCATTGCAAATCTTCAAAGTCAATTTGTCTGAATGAGAGTGACAAATCTGAAGTCGTGTTACACTATGTTATGTGCTATCAAGATAGAATCAATTTATGACAATCCATTAAACCAGCATCAAAACATATTTAAGTGCAACACATTTGAAAGAGGCAAGGCACAAACAATCCCATTTTTAAACATTCCTATCAAGCAGCAAGTCATTGAGGAAATGTCTGCCTGAAGAGAAATGTCTTTGCCTGATTGTGGAAGGACAACAAAGATGGAGCCAGGATTTGGAGCAGCTACAAAGAAGGTTTTCTCTTGTGTCCCCACTGGGGCACCTAAATGGTAGCATTGCTTTATATATTTATGACACCAGAGTAATTTACTGGGTGTACTGTCTGTCAAAATGTGGCTAGCATAAGGGTTTTGGTTCTGGGTTGCTTTTCCTCATTTCTGGGGTGGGTAGGGTTGGCAGGTCACATTGTTCCTGGTATGGGGCCCAAGAGTGCCATTTCCAGTTCCAGAGGGTGGTCATTTCCACTTCTAAGTGGCATTTCCTGTCATGTGGCACCAAACATAGCCCTTCCTGTCACAAAATAACAAGACAGGCCATTTCTTGTCACGTGTTTAAGCTGCACATAGGTGTAATGTTATTTCTGGTCACATGTGTAAACAAATGCATGTGGCCCCATTTTGAAAGCAAGTAGGTCTGGTGCAGGGATTGTGGTGGCTTAGTGGCCAAGACACTAAATTTGATGACTGAAAAGTCAACAGTTCAGGACCCAAGTGCTGCACTATAGAGTGAGCTCCCATCTCTGTCCCAGCTCCTGCCAACCAGCAGCTCAAAAGCAAGACATTGCAAGTAGATAAATAGGTACCAATTCATTGGGAAGTTAAACAGCATTCTGTGCACAGAAACATCTGCAGACACAGACTATAAACAGAGATGAGCACTAAACCCTAGAGTCAGATACGACTGGATTTTAAGCAAGGGGACTTTTACTTAGGTCCACTGCACATGGCCCCATTTTGACAGCACACTGATTTCTAAAGGCAACACAAATACAAAATATTGGAAATTAATATTGATGGAGGGAATGGCAAGGCTTCCAGAATGATAAATACTGTACATTTGTAACCTTTAATGTGGCATACAACATTCATTTTTATTATTGGAAAGCTCAGAAAGGGAGACGAAAGTAGTAGGTCCATCAAGTTAAAAAGCACAGAATGTACATTTAAACATTTTGTGTGGCATAGTGGTTAAACTGCTGTACTGCAAGAAAAAGGTTGCGAGTTTGATCCTGACTGGGATTCGAGGTTGACTCAGCCTTCCATCCTTCAGAGGTTGGTAAAATCAGTGATGGGATGACACCGGTTCTGACCGGATCCACAGAACCGTTTTAAGGATTTCCGGAGGGCTCTCCGTGGGGGTAAAACCGTTTTTGAGGCGTCCGGATCGGACGCCTCACCGGGAGGAAAATTTAAAAAAAAATTGGAGCAAAAATGGCTCCAATTTAGTGCGCATGCGCAGAAACTCAATCTGACACATGCGCACTAAATTGGAGCCATTTTTTTCTCCGATTTAAAAAAAATTGGATCCGGCCGCCCCTGACTGGAACCTCCTGTGGAGCCGCTTGCCGCCGTTTGCTGCTGCCTGGTGCTTCTATCACCACTGCCACCTCCTGCCATCGCTGCTGCCGTTGCCGTCCCCATCGCCACCGGAACCGAGGAGGAGGCGGGGCGCTCCATGTCCATGTTGGCTCCAATTTTTAAAAAACCGGACCCGGAGCCACTGCCTGCTGCTACTGTCGCCGCTGCTGCCGCCTCCCGCCATCGCCATCGCCGCCGTTGCCGCCGTCGCCCCAGGCCAGCGGAGCGCGCCTCCTCCTCCTCCGGTTCCAGCAGCGGCGGCGGCAACAAAGAAGACGGGATGGGAGCCGATCAACGGGCAAGGCGGGGAAGAGAAAGCTCCGGAACGAAAAGGAAGGAGGGAAAAAGCAAATGCATCTACCCGGATCAATTACAGAAACGCTCCCGGCACTCCAGTCCCCTCCCTCTCCTCCTTCCACCCCCCCGGCGATGGCGATGGCGGGAGGCGGCAGCAGTAGCAGCAGGCAGTGGCTCCGGGTCCGGTTTTTTAAAAATTGGAGCCAACATGGAGCGCCCCGCCTCCTCCTCGGTTCCGGCGGCGATGGGGCGTGCCTTGCCGTGTGGCCCCGGGCCATGGGGGTCGTCGGCCCCAAGAAGGGTAAGTGAGGGTTTTGTGTTTGGGGTGGGTGGGTGGTTTATGGTGTTTTGGGTGGGTGGGTGTACTTTTATTTAATTTTTATTTTATTTATTTATTTATTTTATTTCTTTAAGTTATTTACGGGTCTGTGTGCATGTTTATTTTTTTTATTATTTTTTTTATTTTTGGCCTTGCCCACAACGTCATGACGTCATGACGTTGGCTCCGCCCATGACGTCATGACGTCATGACATTGGCCACGCCCATGACGTCCATGACGTCATGGCGTGGTAGTAGAATTTTTGACATCCCATCACTGGGTAAAATGATTACCCAGCATGTTGGGGACAAAATGCTAATTAACTTGTGAACTGCCCAGAAAGAAACTTAAGTGGTATGGAGCATTGTGATTGCTTTGATTGCTTTGCTTTGTATTTGCGATGAAATAAATGGGATTGCAGCCTTGACCTATGGGAATACATCCATATTGATGTTTGAGTTTTCTCCTATATTTAAACAGAAGCAACATAAGGAAATTACCCTGAATTGAGTTATCCTCAATGTAAAATGTCTTTGTGCTTTTTGGGGGAGGAGGAGAAGACCTGTTATTGTTTCTTGAAAATTTTATGAAATTAACAAAATTTATGTTGAGAAATTAAGAAGGAAAAAATGCCAGCTGGCGTGTTTCTTTTTCTCTCCTTGTTTGTTTTTGTTTAATAACCTGAATATATTTTCTGTATATTTTTATGGCTTTAATTCAGATCAACATCCTCAAATTGTCACAAATGTGGAATGAACTGTTTATATTGTTTAGTTATAACTGGTGTTCAATGAGCAGAGAGAATTTTTATTTTTCACTGGAATGTAACTTGGCAAATTTAATTTTCATTTCCTTTGTCCAATTTGTTCTGTTGCTTAAAACAAAGCATTCCTTTGGAATGATGTTTGGCAGATGAATAGCAAGAACTTCCATAATGTGTTTTGCTGTTATTGATATAGATGCTCCAAAATCAACAACTAATTTTCTCCTCTCGGAAGTCTTTTATGATTGTTTTTTTCTACATTCCATTGCTGGATAAAAGCATGTTTGCCTAGACAGTTATCTATTATGTAGCACTGGCTGGCTAGATTCGCCTACATTTTGATGCCAGGAATTATCCAAATAGGACCAAATTCATCACACTGTTCCTCTCAGTTTTGAAGCCAGAAGTCATTCATTTAAGGAAAGTATAACAGGGAGAATATTTGGAAATTGGAAGAGGTGTGTATCTGTGGCTTATTTGGAAATTTGATTGTGCTTGTAGGTCACCAAATATTTCATTAGTCTCCAAGACTACTTGGTATCTAACCTCCAGGCAGACAGATTTATTTGCTTAAAAAGTACATCTGTTATTTTTGTTACATTGTCTGGTAAAGGTAAAGGTCTCCCTTGGTCAAAAGCCAGTCATATAAGACTCTAAGGTTTAGTGCTTATCTCTGTTTATAGCCAGTGCTATCTGTGTCTGCAGATGTTTCAATGGACATGTGGCAGGCATGACTAGACACTGAAGTGCACGGAATGCTGTTTACCTTCCCACCAAAATGGTACCTATTTATCTACTAGCAATTTCTTGCTTTCAAACTGCTAAATTGGCCGGAGCTGGGACAGAGACAGGAGCTCACTCCATTGGGTCTTGAACTGTTGACTTGCTGACCTTCCAGCCATCAAGTTCAGCATCTTAACCCCTAAGCCACTGGAGTCATACATTTCCTGACCACATATGAATTCAATAATTTGAGAATTAGCAGATGTGCACAGTTTATAGATGGATTTAAGATAAATGGGCCTTGTCTTTCCTATATTTATTGTGGATCCCGCCGCCGCCGCCGCCGCCGCCGCCGCCCCCCCCCCCAAAAAAAAGACAAACTTAGTATCAAGTATCTGCATTTCAACATCACATCTGGTTGGAAACTGTGATTAGATAATTATTGTCCCAGGTATGCTGGGACTAAAGAATACCCCAAAAGCAATGTGGATATATGGGGACAATTTCATGCCAAGGGGACCCCCCCCCCAAAAAAAAAACCCAAACAAACCCCTGTTGCTAGTGGCTGATGCCTGAGGATATTCTCTAGAACTCTTAAGATAACAGTCATGAAATGTCTTACATTCTAGGTTTCTTCTGTATGAATTTTGCAGCATAATATGACAAAGCATCTGAAAAGAGAATTGAAGCTTTTGAAATTTGGATTTAGAGACAGCTGCTAAGGATATCATGGGTTGACCATGTGACTAATATAGAAATATTGCACAGAATGGATAAAGAACAAGAACTCTTTAAGACCATCAAGCAAAGAAAGCTCCAATACCTTGGCCATATCATGAGGAACAACATAAAATAAAGAATACTCCAACTTGCTCTGCAAGGAAAGATCCCTGGGAAGAGAGGCCCTGGACATAGATGGATTTCATGGCTAAATAACATGAGAGACTGGTGTGACATGTCCTTGAAAGAACTGTTCTGATGAGTTAAGAGCAGGAAGACTATTGCCATGATGATAGCCAATATCCGGAATGAATACGGCACCTGAAGAAGAAGAATATGACATTCTTATTTTTATTTTTCAAGTTCTATATACTTTCTGGTTATTGGCTATCATCATGGTCTTCCTGTTCTTCACTTCTTGGAACAGCTCTTCCATGGACATTCCACACCAGTCTCTCAGGTTCTTTAGCCATGAAGTCCATCTACATTCAGGGGCCCTTTTCCCAAGGACCTTTGCTTGAATAGCAAGTTGGATTATTCTATATTTCATGTCGTTCCTCATGATGTGTCCAAGGTATTGGAACTTTTTTGTTTAATTGTCTTAAACAGTTCTTGTTCTTTATCTATCCGGCACAACACTTTTACATTAGACACATAATATGACATTGGGATAAGAAAATAAAATCTCTGTCTGAAAAAAAGAATTGTTGTTTATTAGGCTTCTTTGCAGCTGAGCAAGAGAAAGCAGGGTGTAATTTTGGTTGCATTCTGGAACAGCTGTAACATTGGCTACCTTGCAGAAAATATTAGGCTTCTATGACTGCTGAATATTCACTTTTGCAAAGTAACATTACAGGTAACCTTATTATAAACCAGTATCAGAAGGCTGTACGTCTGACATCCATACTATAATTCCTAACAGTCTGAATGCACTCTACACACATCAGAGAACCCACACATTTCCCTAGAGCAGGGGTCAGCAAACTTGGCTCTCCAGGTGTTCTTGGACTTCAATTACCAGAAAGCCAATTCAGCACACTTGCTGATCAGGGATTCTGGGAATTGAAGTCCAAGAACATCAGGAGAGCCAGGTTTGCTGATCCCTGCCCTAGAGTAATGTGTGTGTGAGAATCTATTGGTCCATAAGTGGTAGCTCACCCAAAGGTCAAATTTCTACCTTCAGAGTGCTTGAGAAATAAATGTGTAAATGCACAGTTGTTTTAAATGCTGGAAAATGGTTTTCTTCTAAAAAAAAAGGAGTGACCCCAAACCTTGTTTTATTAAAGTATCAATGATTTAAGACTATTTTTAAAGTGGCCTTCCCATCATGTCTGGGTTTTTTGTGGAGAAGCTTATAGTGTCTATGAATTCCATCACTGGGAATATGGTCTCAACATACCAGAATATCTCACCTTTCCCCCCCTAAATTCCAGAGCAAATGTGAACAGAGTAGGGTGCTGGTCTGTGAGTCCTCCTCAAGACTGTAGTAGACCTCACATCTCCCCAGGCTCTTCTTTTAATGACAAAACAATGTCTTACTGCTCCTGGACATCTTTCTGGGATTCCCTGCACTTTTTATCACCACTGAATGTTGTTGTTTTGTTTCAAAATTAGAAATAAACTACAGTAAAACCTCATATAACACTAAAACCTGGTTCCACAAGTCTTGGTGTTATATGATTTTTAGTGTTATCTGATGCATGTTAAAATCCTATGGGATCCATAGAGATACATTGTAACCACACAGGCTTTAGCGGTTGTTATCTGAAGCATCCCATAGGATCTTAATGTTATCTGATGCAATTCTTCCCCCCAGATTCCTTAATGTTATGCGATTTTAGTGTTATTCGATACTAATGTTATATGAGGTATTACTGTACTAGCTAACTCTGGGTTGAGTTGGGTTGTTTTGTTTTGCAGATACGGACATTTAGATCTATGTATTCTTCTCAGCACGCTTAGGAACAACCAAAACCTGGAAACAATACTCTCTTGGATGACAGTTCTCTGAATCTCTTGGCCAGCATTGCCAGACAGGAATTATAGGAGTCGTAATCCAAAATTGTAACTCTTCCAAGCTGTAGTTACAGGAAATTTGTATCCCATATGGGGACAGGTGGGTGTATGTACTTGGGTTCAGGTGTAAAAAGCCTTAAGGCTGTGTATTCTGACTTAATTGAATGGTGGACATGTTAGCAAACGTCTAACATTTTTAAATGAAGCTGCAAACTGCTCCGTTATGAGCTATTTTCACTATATCTTTGAAGCTGGTCACACTGAGCCCTCTGCACCTCTGAGATCCTTTTTTATTTTCTTTGCCTCAGTGTTTGCTTGTTGATTCTGAAGGCATTAAACTGATAAAAAGCAGTGCTTGGTTAGCCACCTTGTGACATTTTAACCTAGGTTCAAAGCCTCTCTTACAGTGCAGTTCCCCAGGTGAAGCTTTGATGTTCTTACTATAATCCATTCCATAATTTCCTATTGTCTTAGCTATTTACTTTGGAGATGGTTCCCCCTCTCCACACCCCAAAAATGTAGTCATGGTAGAATAATTTGAGTACAATCTTCTTTGCTTAGACTCTTGGAGACATTTTGCTGAGATGCTTGGTGAAGTTACTTACCTCAGAAAAAAAACATATATCAAACCATAAACTTCAAGGCCAAGAGCTGCGCAGATTATTCCATTCTACTATTTTTATGTGTGTACTGAAAATAAAGTAATTACTCATTTGTTTTGGGGGGTAATGCAATGCATTATAGGAATCATAATGCATTGAATAGCATTGTTTTCAGTTGGGGAATTCTCTGTTTGGAAAATAAGCAGCAGATTTTGCTTCTCATTTTATCTAAATCCACAAGCCAGTTAAGCACTGAGCCTGAGAAAGTTACTTTTTTGGGCTACATTTTCCATAACCCTAATTTAGGAGCAACACTGACCAAGCAGAGATTCTAACAATTATAACCAAAAGAAGCAACATTTAAAAAAAAATCCAACATAGTGCTTTTAAAGTTTCAAGTCTACCTTGAAGCCTTGATTCCTTGCCTGTGTCATTCACTATTCAAGGGGAGGTTCTTTTTAGATGGCCAAAGGCAGTTTCTTCATCATTTCTCCCATTATCACAGATTCAAAGTTCTGCACTAAGCCAAAATCAGCAGTTTATTCCCTCCTAGTTTGGCAAGTGTAAACAGACTTAAAGCCAAACTTCACATTTGACCAACTCATGAATCAGAACTTCAGTATCTCAGTGGGAATTTATTAAAAGTACTACTACCCTCCTTTTCCATTTTAAAAGCTAGTCAACTGGTCTTTAAATACCCAACATTAAAAACTAAATCAAAAGCAAAATTGGAGACCTTGTTTACTTGTAGGCAGTGGTGGGCTCCAATTTTTTTTACTACCACACTGTATGAAGGGCGTGGCCAGGAGGAAAACCCTGTGTTGCACCCAAATTAGGACTACTTTATTCAAAACTTGGATGGGCGGGGCCAGCCAGAATGTCTGCTACTGGTTCTGGTGAACTGGTACAAACCTGCTGATTCCTACCACTGCCTGTAGGGGCAGATAAAATGGTTTATTTTATTTTATTTTATTTGTTTTGAAATGTATCACCTGCTTCTCTAAACAAGATAATATGTCTATACAATAGATTTTGATATATCTGTTAGCTTTGGGCATTTTGAGTGGTCAATAAAGCTCTGACCTCCAGTGTTTAAGTGACAGTCTATATCCCAGCATCTATCTATCTATCTATCTATCTATCTATCTATCTATCTATCTATCTATCTATCTATCTATCTATCTATCTATCTATCTATCTATTTGTTCAGATTTATATTGCCGCCCACTCACTGAGGCGACTCAGGTCAGTCAAAACAGCAACAGTCCAGTAAAAATCATAAAATACAACCTCACAAAACAACCAAAGCAGAACACAGACTAACTCCCCTCTGGCCGATGATGGGGGCCCAGAGGAGTGGGCGATGTTCTCAGCTGCCTGCCAGGCCATGGAATCTTCTCCCTCAGGCCCATTGATGGGGGCCCAGAGGAGAGGGTGATGGTCTCAGCCGTCTGCCAGGCTATTACCTATAGCCATGGCCTCACACTGCCTAATGGCAGAGCTGGCCCTCATAATAATATTGTCTTCAGTGCTGAGAAGGCACTCTTCTTTCCCCAAAAGTATTTTCCACCAGCTGGCTGGATAGCTCAATGAATTAGATATCTGGCTGCAGGATCAGATGTCAAGAGTTTGATTCCTTACTGTGCATCCCAGGAGAAGAGTCAGCTTTAGGAAAGCCCCATCATACTAGTAAAGGTAAAGTTTCCTTTGCTTGAAAGCCAGTCATATCCGACTCTAGGGTTCAGTACTCATCTCTGTTTCATAGCTGAGGAGCCAGTGCTGTCTGCTTCTGCAGACATTTCCATGGTCATGTGGCAGGCATGACTAGACACTGGAGCGCATGGAATGCTACTAGAACACCTCTAAAAAAAAGGAATGGTAAACTGCTTCTAAGTATTGTGTACCCAGAAAACCCGAAGAGGACCACTGTATGTTAGAACTGATTTGACCACATGCAGTTCCAACCCTTTGTGACCCTATGGACCATTGCCCTCCAGGCACCTCTGTTTTCCACCATCCTCCTCAGCCTGCCCAGCTTTGTACCCATTGCATCTACAATATCATCTAGCCATCTCATTTTTGGCCACCCCCTTCTTCTTTTGCCCTCCACCTTTCCCAGCAGCATGGCTTTCTCAAATGAATCTTCTCTTCTCATTTGATGTCCAAAGTACTTTAGCTTCATCTTTACTATTTGACCTTCTAAGGAGCAGTCAGGGTTGATTTCTTCTAGAATTGACCTATTTGTTCTCCTCGCTGTCCAGGGGACTCTCAAAACTCTCCTCCAACACCACATTTCAAAGGTGTCTATTCTTCTGCACTCAGCTTTCTTTATGGTCCAGCTCCCACAACCATACATTGCCACCGGGAATACCATTGCTTTGACTAGACGAATTTTTGTTTGCAATGTGATGTCTCTACTTTTAACTATGTTCCCCAGGTTTCTCATAGTTTGCCTCCCAAGAATCAGTCACCTTTTTATTTCATGTCTGCAATCACCATCTGCAGTGATCTTGGATCCTAAGAAAGTAAAATCTGTCACTGCTTCTACTTCTTCCCCATCTATTTTCCAGGGACTGATAGGGCCTGTTGCCATTATCTTAGTTTTCTCGATGTTGATACTCAAGCCAACTTCTGCACTCTCTTCTTTCAACCTAAGCAGAAGCTTCTTTATGTCTTCCTCAAAGGGTTGGAATTTACTGTGCAACTGAACAACAACAATTATAATTATTAATATACAGTATATCATATTCCACTACTATCAATACTACCACAGTTACTGGAGACATTTTGTCCCTGACAGAGAAATTGAATAGGCAAACACGTTAGTAGAATTATTTGCTTCAGCTAGGTGAAGTACTCCAGTACAGAAACTAATGTATGTCCATGAAATAATACTGGGTTTACTCATGATTAGCTATATGTCAGATAGATGATGGAAAACACATTGAATTTAACAGGGTCAACTCCAGCACAAATCACAGGATAAACTGTACTGAGGTCACACTTTTAGTTTGTTGTTGCTACTTCTGTGATTTCTAGCATTAGAACGAGCTTACACAGACAGGACCATGAGAACCTGATTCAAATCTTCAACTCCCAGCCTTAAACCTGTTGACATCTCTGAGACTTACCCTACAGCAGTGGTTCCCAACAAGGGGTACACAGCCCACTAGTGGGCTTCAATTCCCAGAAGCCTAAGTCAGTACATTGGCTGATCAGTGCTTTGGGGAAATGACTTAGGCTTCTGGGAATTGAAGTCCAAAAACCAGCATTTGGGAAACACTGCACCTACAGCATTGCTGTTAAGACAGCATGAAGCGCACAAAGGGAGTGAAAGAGATGTAGTAAGGAAATAAGCTACATGGATTTCCTTACAAGAAGTGTAAGGTAAGTGCTGCTGCTATTTTAGATTCATGTAGGCCTTCTTGTGAAGTGCCAAAGCAGGGTTTGGGGCCCAAGTCAATTACCAGAAGCCCAAGTCAGCATACCTGCTGATTAGGGCTTCTGGGAATTGAAGCCCAATAACATCTGGAGGCCCAAGGTTAAGAAATCCTGGAGTATGGCATTTAGACACAGCCCTGGCTACTCTTAATTCTGAACATAGCTTTTGGCCAGGGGTGGTGGTGGTGGTATTCATACACATGTGCACATCCGTGTCCATATGTTCTCAAAGCTCTCTCCGTTAGGCCTGTGAGGATGAAAATAAAGGACAGAGTTCAGCATGGAAGGAATTTTCCATCCCATCTCCTCCAGAATATATTGCTATAGGAGTGGATTAGCTGGTTCTTCCAAATTGCACTTCAGATATCTTGCAGACCTTAATACCTCCATGCTCCTCTAATGATATAATTAAGCTAGATACTACCAAAGTTTATAAGCAGATAGCTCTGAAAAATATTTTCCATATGCACACACCCCATCGGGTCATTGCTCAGTACTATTCCTGGAATGAATTTAGCTACCTGTTTCTGTTGCTTTCATTTTAGATGTAAAAACAAGTGGCGTATTTATCATGTAACATAAGTTTCTGAACGGTCCAAACCAAAAATTTCCAGGGAAGTAATCATGATGGCCTGTTGCAAGTAAGATTTAAAATTGTTCAAGAGGATAACTGTGAAGGGCAGTTGTCAATTTGGACAAAGATAACCTTCCATTGATCTTGGGAAAGGATTGTTTTATTTATTCCTTGTTTTTCTTATATCCTACTACATACCAGTGATTCCAACACCCAAAGTGTGCATATTATATCAGCCATATCTCATGCAGCCACTAAGTTAGGCATTGAATCCTTACTTTTTGCTGTCATTCTGTTCTTTCCACTTTCTCCCAACTATCTGATGGCCCATTAGTATAATCTAACATTCAGGATTCAGACATCACTCATAAGACCCACTTCAATAAACTTTAACAATAGTGTGATTTTTTAAAATTGAGGCAGGGCTGGATTGAGGATATACTAATGCTCTTTATGAAGACTACTTTTGCTGTTTCCCATCCCCATGGTCATCTCTGCAGGGACAAGTGTCACTTCCAGGTCCCTGTTGCTCCACCCTACATTAAACCATGGACACATGGACACACAAGAATTATTGAATACACAGACCTATTCCTCTTCAACTAGTGTTATACAGTACTGACATACAGTACTTTAATAGTGGTATATGCTGAAGTCCATCAGTCTGTACTATGCAATAGATTGGGGAATATTTAACAACATAGTACTGTACTCTCATTCCCATAGCCAATATTAAAGTGTTTGTCACATGTAACATTTTACTCTTGAAGAGGCTGTTCTCTATTCTTACTTTTGTTGCATGGCTATGATCCCAGTTTTGTTGTTCAGTCACACAGTCGATTCCGACCCTTTGCGACCCTATGGATCCCAGTACAGTGCTTATATTTGTCAACACAGTCCACATTTAACTGTATTTAGCTGTATTTCTTTTGCTGCTCACTTATTACTGTTTACTATGAGTTGATTTTATTAACATTCATTTCAGATGGTCCCATTACTTTATTCAATACTTGTTTAATTTCTTTACTGAGTAACCGCTATAGACCATGTACATCATCAGATAACAGCAGCAGCAGCAGCAGCAACAACAACACCACTCAGGGGACGCCTGAATGCGGCTCCTTCCATGTTCTCAAGATCTTTTCCTACTGAAGTGGCCCCTATTTATCTACTTGCAATTTCTTGCTTTCAAACTGCTAGGTTGGCAGAAGTTGGGACAGAGATGGACACTCAAGCTGTCATGCAGTACCTGGGTCTTGACTTGACGGCCTTCCAACTAATAAGGCGAGCTTCTTGACATCATCAGATAGTAATGATCTGAATATTAAGTTTTACCAACTATCTCTCCACTGACAATGATACACCCATTTGAAACAATGTTCTGCTGAGATGTTCTTGATCTATAACTTCACAAACTACATGTTAAAATTCTTACTGGAAGCTCCTCCTTTCCTTAGGATTAAGCAGAATTCTTTAATGGCATAAGGAATTGAGCACTCCAAAGTACAGTAAAACCTCATATAACACTAAAACCTGGTTCCACAAGTCTTGGTGTTATATGATTTTTAGTGTTATCTGATGCATGTTAAAATCCTACGGGATCCATAGAGATACATTGTAACCACACAGGCCTTAGCGGTTGTTATCTGAAGCATCCCATAGGATCTTAATGTTATCTGATGCAATTCTTCCCCCCAGATTCCTTAATGTTATGCGATTTTAGTGTTATTCGATACTAATGTTATATGAGGTATTACTGTACTTCCTCCAAACTTCCTCCAAATTGCAAGCACCTTCTGACAGGTTTTTTTCTCCTTAGGTCCAATTTAATAGGTCTTAGGTTTCGGGCCTGCTGCTAGTCTTCATCAGTATGGGTTCAGGAAGGGTTCCTTTACTAAGGCTACTACTATGTAATTTCTAATGGCAATCACAGAAAATTACTCTTTAGTGAGACCTTATCTGGAGATTGTTGGCATTCACTCACTCATGGGGTCTTTGCCCATTGCATCTGGACTTCTGTCAGTGATAAGACAGGCACTTGTTTTACCCCAGACTTTGTTCTTAAAGCTTTCCCTGTTCCTTCTCTCCATACAACACTGTAATTAGACCTCCTTGGTTTGACCAATCTTAAACCAGTTTGATCAAACCTACCTTGATTTTTGGATAGGAATCAGGAAGTTTAGACAACTTTGCAGTTCACTTTTGGCCTAGCTAATAAGCAAAATGCTCCCTCCCTTCCTGCCTTCTTAGGATGCAATTTACAGCCACCTTAATTTTAACTAATGGTGCAAAAATATGACATTTATTAAAGCAATGCACAATCACTTAATTTATTGTTCTGTTTCACACACAATTATGTAAAACACTTACTTCAGCAGGGCAGGGGAAAGGTCTTCTCATGCCACAAGTACATATTCATTGTGTCATCTTGCAGTAGAATTTACCATTTCCTCCTCTTATAGAATGTTTTTACCAAGTATTCTGGTGAGCAATTGTGGCAGGATCCTGGTAATGGCCAATGGCATAATCAGGAAGCCAAGCAAGTTGTCCACTTGCCCTGCCTAAGGTAGACTTATAACTCTTCTGTGTTGCTAGGATAAATGATGATGGGATATGCTCTGTAATACTTAGGACTCTCTCCAGCAATAATTTTGAAAAGTATGCAGAACCACCTCATTTTGGATGGTCTGTCTTCAATGTACTCCTGTTGTGGGTTTAGCTCCCCAATAAAGTATCTGTTGTGTAATCTGGATGGCTCTCAAACATAGCTTTCCATCAAGAATGACATTCCTCATAACCTTGATTTCTTAGCCACAAAGCTGTACTTTACACAAGCCAAAGGTCAAAAAGCCATATTCTGAGCAATATGCAACAAAGCTGAAAATATTTTGAAATGTAGTCATTCCTGCCATTTACTTATTCACACCAAATGATATTTTTTTAAAAAACACAACAACGTAGACAAAAGTTGGTCACCATGGAAATTAGATGTCTGAGGAAGGCTGCTGGAGTGACTAGAAGGGATAAAATCAGGAATTAGGTTATAAGGTAAAGAATTGGAACAGAACCAATCTTGCGCTACATTATTATTATTATTAACTCACATTTATTACCCCGCCCCAATCGGGTAAACCTGAGACAACAAATAAAATGGTTTGCACATTTGGAGAGAATGTCTTGGGATTCCATTACTTGTAAGGCATATGTGGAAAGAGGAGAAGGACAAAGACCAGGAGGCAGACTGAGAGGAGGGTGGAGAGATAATATCAAATAAATGTTACAAGAATATCAAATAACACCAAATAACCACTAGAAGTGTCAGAAGAAGAACCTTGCATCTCCCTCAACACCCGATTGGGGGGGGGGGGAGGAGGAAGAAGAAGAAGTTGTAGTTGTACTTGTTGTTTCAGCCACCCGGGGCACAGGCCAAACTTGCCACCTCCCCAGGCTTGCTGTGGCCCCACCCACCTAGGCACTCAAAACAAGATGAAAATCCTACCTCGGTGGGGACCAGGGGCAGTGGTGGGCAGCAAAAATTTTCACTACCACACCATGGGCAAAGCCAATGTCATGGATGGAGCCTACATTGTGGGTGGAACTACATCGTGGGTGATGTAATCATGCCTGCCATATGGCCTTGTATACATCTGCAAACACAGGCAGCACTGGCTCTTTGGCTGTAAATGGAGATGAGCACTGCACCCTAGAGTTGGATATGACTGGCTTTTGAGCAAGGGAGACCTTGAACCACTTGCAGGGACAAAAACCTGTTGTCAAATTTGAATACCAATCAGGGATCTTCTGTTATTAGGTAATGGTTGCCCTTGCTCGAAAGCCAGTAGTTACCAACTCTAGGGTTCAGTGCTCATCTCAAAAAGCTCACATTAATATACAGTAGTTAGTCTTTAAGGTACCATAACATTTGTCTTTTTCTTTTGTTTACTCTCTGATATGCTTGCACAGATTAAAACTTTTTAAATGGTAGTTGTGTTAGTCTTGGCAGGGTAAGGAGGTGGGCATGGCCACCAAATTTTGCCACCCCCTGCCTGAAGGCCACCCAATTTTGCTACCCCCCGCTGCTGTGTGTGTGTGTGCATGCGTGCATGTGTGTGTGTGTGTGTGCGTGCGTGCGTGCGTGCGTGCGTGCGTGCGTGCGTGCGTGCGTGCGTGCGTGCGTGCGTGCATGTGCGTGTGTGTGTGTGTGTGTGTGTGTGTGTGTGTGTTGCTGCCCACCACTGGTTTGATAAGTCTTTGGAATGTGATTTTAAACTTAATTTCTTTTCGATATTTCAAAGTAACTTCACAGAAACAACAAAATTCATAAAATATTCTGAATACCCCACCACAAATTAAGCGAACTCCCTTCCTTATCTGTAAACAGTAAACAACTATATCCAATTCATTGAAATTTAAAATATATTCCCATTGCAAATTAATGCATTTAAATAAACTTTTTAAAAATAACCTAAATATTTGTGGTCATTTGAGGGTCTTAACTAGTCAATGAAAATGGTGCAAAAGTGTTACTTGGTTCTTTCCTCCAAAAGGTGGTTCAAAGAATGTGCTATTGTAACTTCCTTAAGGCTCTGTCTTCAGCATTGACTGGTTTTATTTTCTCTAAAACCTGTTATTGGGAAGGAGTCAGTCTTTGGTCATGCCTATGTTGGCTCTCCAATTTTCCAAAGACTGGCCAGAAAGCTGTTCAATAAAAATACCTTTAGGTAAGCTTATACAGAATTATGTCTCAGCCTTTCTGTAATGAGATACAGAGACTTCAAATATGGGGCAGCTCATGCAGTTAGTAGCTTACCCTGATTTGACCCTAGTTATGCCTACTTTTTGGATACTATCTGGATAATTGGCCTCATGAAAACATTTGGTGAGCAGGGGAAGAGATTAATTTGCCAATATCCTGAAGTAGCTTGCTTCAAAATGTTGACATATGTAGATCAGTTTCAATGGTCACATGAACTAGAATCAGTCCAAACTCAACTCGAGTGATTCTTCCTGCACCAGAAAAGTAAAATCCCCTTTACAGATGCCAGAAAGGTGAGTGTAGGAATTCCTTGGGGGCAAATCCCCTTTAGCAAATTTATTTATTTAGTGTATGGCACTTGTACACATTGTATAAATATTAATTTATAACCAAACATCTAAACCATTTATATATTCAATTGCACCAGGAGTCGCCCTTAGAAAATCTTCACTATTACCACTGTTTTATAATATATTGCATAGTCTGCCTTGGTGCCCTGTCCTTACATACTGGTGATGGTAATTTCCCCCATTTATGCAAAAAGTCCACACATCTACCATGCCATATATCTTGCAGGGTTGATCAAAACCAGTTGGTGTTTTGGTTACACATTGAAAACTCTGGTACTGGTGTGGTGCTTTTTCCAACCATTCTCTTCTCAATGTGTCCTGCAGATTGAACTCTTCATTGCTTTCAGCAGTGGCACTTTAGCAAAGATGTAGACTGATCACTCTCTTCAAGCATTCTTTTACTTTTCTGCACCAATCTGGTCCCCACAGTTCTCCAAATATTGGGCAAAATTGCCCATTGAGTCTGTCGCTGACCTTAGCATACAACTACTCCGAATCTTAAGTTTGGAAAAGGCTTTAACTTTATTAATACAGAAGAAAACAAAATTGGGAAAAATAAATTGACATATGGGATTTAATGTGTTTTCTTTTTTTTTTAAAAAAAATCCATATTGCAGGCATTTGTCTACTGAAAGTAAGGAAACAGAGAGCTGAATCATTCACAGAAAAACAGATGGTTATGTTGAATTTTCAACAATTCTAATACAGTATCTGTAAGACCAGCAGGGATTTATCTGTTGATAGTCTGGTCAATTGAAGAAAATATCTATACTGCAGTATAACTTTTGTGTTATTTTATTTGGCTTAATAAGGACGATCATCCAATAGAAATAGCTAAAATAGATTATAAATAGCTAAACACATTTTTAAAAAACTAAAAAAAAAACCACCACAGTTCTTGCAGTTTATCTGTAGTGGAAGTAGCAAACTCTCTTTCCCCACCCCAATTTATTTAGATACTACTTTTCTGCTGTGGATCCAAGACTAAACCGCTGTCCAATTCCCAGCTCTTTAGCAAATGTTGGTCCAAAAGATAAGGATGTGAAAAGGGACAGAGTGGAGATTTACCAGCCCCTAACCCAGGCGTTCTCAACCTTTTTCAGGTCAAACCATGCCCCGTCAGACAGCTGAGCAGGCTGGATTGGTGGTCCCCCACCATAAACACTGCCCACAGATGTTGTAAATGCATTTATGATGGCCACAGACTCATTTATGGCAGTAGTAAACATGTTTGCAACAACTGCAGACTCATTTATAGCTGTTGTCAGCATACTTACGATGGCTGTAATGAATCTGTGGCTAATGCTGGTGGTGGCATTGGTGGCTGGAACGAGGTTGGGGCTGGGTTATTTGGTGCTGCAGGCCAGATCCAGCCCATGGGCCATAGGTTGAGAACCCCTGCCTTAAACAGTTGAGGCAGGGAATCATTTCCCTACAAAGATGCATGAGCAGAGATCAATAGCACTGAGTGCTGGGTGTCATCTTCAATTTTTTAAAATGATGAATAAAATAAAACATCACTCACTAAAGATACCGTCTCTCTCTCTCCCCCCCCCCCCCCGTCTCACACACACCACCACCGTCCTCTTTAGGACTGACAAGTAAAAGCAGAAGATTGCTAAATTGTGGATCATAGCTCAGAATGTAAAAGTGTTCACCAAAAAAAAAAAAAAACCAACCCAGCAACATCAAGATGCTTTAAAACCATGCTGAGCTACAATTTACACCAATTTAAAACAGAAAGCAAAGTCTAGCTCACTTATTAGAAGCTTGGAATGCTATTTACTTTGGTTTTTACCAGCCATCAAGTTGTCTGTGGTTTATAGCAACACTATAAATTAGTGACCTGTGGAAGATCACAATTTACAGCTCTGCTCCGGATTTCAAATTCAAGACCATGGCTTCCTTGACATACTTAATCCAATCCAAACTTGGTTTTCCTCATTTCAATTGCCTTCCACTTTCCCTAGCATCATTGCCTTTTTCAGTGAAGCTTGTCTTTTTATGATATGCCCAATGTACGATAGCATCTGTTTAGTCATTTCAGAGATCAGATTTAACTTGACCTGGAACCCACATACTGTATTTGTATTTTTTGGGAATTCATGGCTTTTTTCTGCCAGCTTTCTTTCCTTCTCAGTTTTCAGTAGTAATTGAGAATACCATAGCATGGGTGGCCATTGCCTTGGTCTTCAGCAACATATCCTTATACAGTATTTAAGGATTTCTTTCATTTTCTTTGTAGCTCCCCTGCATAATCTCATGATTTAATTGGTGTCTACTCTTTGATAGTTGAGATAAGGTACAAACAAATCCTTAATAATGTTTATTTTTCACTGCCAGTATTAAATCTATTTAATGTTCTGTAACGATTTTTTAAATGTTTAATTGTAATCCTAGTTTTATATTTTGTTTACATTTTTCAATAGTTTTTTTTTTTTAATTCATTGTTATTTTCTGCTAGTAATATGGTACCAGCACATTTAGGAGGTCATGAATTCATTCAGTCATCAAAGTAACTTGATGGCATATAACAACAACAATCTGGTGTCATTTGCATATTTTAAATTATTCATGTTTTATTGAAAGTTTTCACTTCTCCCTCATCTGAATTCGATCTAACTTTCTGTATGTATGATATGGGCTATACTGTATATAGACTGATGAAACAGGGAGATAAAATAGACACTTTGACCAACATCTTTGCTGATGGGAAACTATTCTGTTTCTCCGTATTTTCCAATACCCATTTTCTCCAGAATGTTTCATAGATATCCATGATTCACCAAAGCTTCCTATAATCTTTAAAGCATACATTGATTTTCTTCTAAAATTCTTTGATGACTTCAGTAGCTAAATTATATTTGTGAAATGATCTCCAGTAATTCATTTCTGAATCCAAATTGAACTAGACTTTGTCACTACATATATGTTAAAATCTTGAGCATTGTTTTATTTCTAAGTAATGTGACGCTCCTCTAGTTACTCCATTCTTTAATGTCTCCTTTCTTTGGATCAAAAATGTGTATTCCTTGACATTTCTTCCACACATACTCATGAATTCTGGCTTTAGTTCTGTCCAAACTGTAACAAGATTGAAAGGGAAAAGTCTGTATTCAAGGTACTGTCCCTTAGGCAAATAAAACCAATGTCACTGCAGCTAAAGCAAGGGCATGAATGTAACCCCCCTGAAAATAAGACCCACTGAGAATAAATCCTACAGAGATTATGTAAAACTTCATTTCTCACATGGAAATCTGTATGACCAGAATGGCAAATATATCACTTTGATTAAATCCTATCATAACTTCCAACTTAGACAAGTTTAAAAGGAATCATCTGAAGACAATCCCTTTGGTTTCAATTAAATTCTCCTTCTGGAAAGTGTTAAAGGCTGCAAATTTAGCTGAAATTCTCTTTTGAATTGGCAGTGGAGTTGCAGCAAAGCAAAGCAGCAAAATCTCTCAAATTGAGTGAAGCTGTTTGATCTGATAAGATAAGGGAGGGACGTGAGGTCTAAGTGATCTCTCTGTTAAACCTCACGTAGGCCTGAAGGCATCAGCCCTGATTGAAGAACGACCCGAGATAACATACCCTGTAATACACCTCTTCTCCCCACTCCACCCCTAACAGAGGATGTCTGTGGAAAGCGACCTCTGCCATTTTTGCCTTTGAATAAGGGGAGAGAAAGGGACCTGAGATACACAAGTGGAACTTGATGTGGAATCACTTGGTTTTAGCCAGTCAAGTCCATATCGTTGCTTCTTTCTGTGGTTCTGGCATGTGCAGAACCACAAGTTTGTTGGTTTTTTTGGGGGGGTGGGGGGTGAGGATGGAAGAAGCCCACCTGAAAGGGAACAAATAGCTGCAACATGTCTTTGAAGTAGAATTTTTTAATATTTATTTTATTACATTTTTATACCACCCATCTGGGATATTTCCAACTCTGGGTGGCATACAAAAATTAAATAGACAACAGAAATATAATAGAATAACAAAAAATAAACAACAAAATAAATACCTGATGGCCTCTGAGGGCAAGGAAGCTCAAAACTAGCCCTCTACCGTATTGGCCAAGTGGAAATTTTTAAAGTGCTAACCATGCAAGTCTGTGCAAGCATCTGAGAGTGTGAACAAGACAAAAGAAAAACAAAAAACCATTGTGGCACCTTAAAGACTAACTCCTGTATTTTAATGCATATCAGAAAACAAAAATTAATAATAAAACAAAAGTGAAAAACATTGCAGCACTTTAAAGACTAACTGCTATATTTTTATTGTTAGCAAAGGAATAACAAAGCAAGTGAGCAAGCAGAATGACAGACTTGCCTTGTGACATCTTGATCCCTGAATCTGGTGTATATAAACCATGCCTGGAAGTTTTACTCCTTGTCTGAAGAAGTGGACTTGATCCACGAAAGCTAACAATAAAAATATAGCAGTTAGTCTTTAAAGTGCTACAGTGTTTTTGCTTTGGTTTTATTATTTTTTGTTTTCTGATATGCCTGAAACACAGACTAACATGGCTACTATTCCAAAAAATTCAGCTGTTTCAACGGTATTTTAATGTTAGCATTTGTGGATCAAGTCTTCTTCGTCAGACATAAGAGTAAGACTTTACTAACTGTATCCCCACCTGATATGTATACATTGATGCTATGAAGTCTTACTCTTAGGCCTGACATTAACTAACATTAAAATACAGTACAGGAGTTAGTCTTTAAGGTGTCTTTTTGTTTTGTTTACTGCCTGATATTAGTTATTTTAATATCAAAGGTATTACAGTATATCCTTAAAGGCCTCCTCGAAGAGGAAGGTTTTAAACTGTGTTTTAAAAAATCGAAACCAGAGATTGTTTCCTTGGCCAGGGAGTTTCCTGGCGAGAGTTAGTTGCGTTGGTCGCGGGCGCATAAGTGTGTGAGAGCAAAGCCTCAGCCATGTGACTCGTTGCCAGCGCAGCCTCCGCGCTAGATTGCGCACGCACGGCTTTTCCTCCAAGTCCATCAGGGTGTTTCGCAATACCTGCCCGGCCTCGCTATTACTCCGAGGTGGGATCCCCTGGGTGGTTGCCTCCGTCACAGAAATCCTGTGGACCCTTCCTTCCTTCTTTCTTTCGGCTGATTGTTTTCCCGATCGGGCCGCATCGGAGAGTTTTCAGGGAAGCTGCTCAAGAACGTGAGACTCTCACACTGGAAAGCCAGACTAAAGAGCCCCTGGTGGCAAAGCGGTGGCTACACTGCTATACTGCAGCCCAAACGTTGTGAGTTCCATCCTGACGACGCTCAAAGTTAATTCAGCCTTCCATCTTTCCGAGGTCGGGTAAAATGAGCCCCTAGCCTGTTGGGGGCGAATTACCTTGTGAGGATGCACTAAGCGCTCTGGGCTGGTAGATGAGTGTCATGACTTTTGCTAATTGAGAGGTGGCTCCGCCAGAACCGGCACCTTGGAGGAGGGCGGGGAGGGAAAGGGTCTTCCTCCCTGTCACCGGTGCGTTTGCACTACTAGGACCTACGGAGTACTACTGAGGAGCATCTGGCGTGCGCTTTGGGGTGCCTGGCGCGGGTGGCTTGAAGTGCCTCCCTCTGCGCCCGCGCCCACCGCCTCCCTTCCCTCTGGCTTGCTTTGAGCGCCAGCGCGGCTTGGAGGAAGCCCTCCGGATGTTTGCTGCGTTTCATGTGGCATTTGTGGCCGGCCCTGATAACGCTTGGAAAGCGGATTGTAAACCCAAGGCGTCTCCTCTCCTCTCCCCCCCACCCACTCCAGGGGCTGAGAAAGGCACTGGCTCCGAAACGCGAGACCCTCCCTCCCGGGTCACCGCCAAGGGAAAGGAAGATTCCCCCCCCCAAAAAAAAAACAAATCGGGGAGGGGAGGGCGCAGATTGCTGGGGAAGGCAGGGGGGGTGACCTTTTGGGGGGGCGCTGAGCACGATCCCAAACTCTCTACTCCCGTTGGTTTTGCTTGATGGGAGACCGCCCTGAGCTAAAGCCAGCCAGGAGAACGACTTCTGCTTTAACATGAAAGGTGACTACAGTCAGAAAGTTTACCTACAGTAAGGTCGAGCTTTCTGGCTGGCTGGCTGGCTGCCACTAGCCCAGGTAGGTCGCATCCTAGCAAGAAAGAACGGGAACCCGTTTAGTCCCCGACAGAGATCAGAGAAATTGGAACTGTACATTGGATTCGGGTCTCTTCCAAAAGGTTGCTACGCCTTTATCCCTGTTCCTTACCGTTGCCACCCCAGGACTAAAAGCGTCTTCCTAAAATCACCCATATGCGGCCGGAGACCGGGTTCAGGTTCCGAATGGGGCCATTTCAGCAGTAGGAATGTCCTACCTCGTGAGATTTGCAGACATCTAATGTCCCTCTGCCCTGCGTGGTAAAGGTAAAGGTCACCTTTGCTCGAAAGCCAGTCGTATCCGACTCTAGGGTTCAGTGCTCATCTCTGTTTCATAGCCGAAGAGCCGGTGCTGTCTGCTTCTGCAGACGTTTCCGTAGTCATGTGAAAGGCATGACTAGACACTGGAGAGCACGGAACACGGGTTACCTTCCCACCGAAGTGGTCCCTATTTATCTATTTGGAATTTCTTGTTTTCGAACCGCTAGGTTGGCAGGAGCTGGGACGGAGACGGGAGGTCATTCCATCCTGCAGTATTCGGGTATCGAACAGCTAACCTTTCGCCTTCCAATCAGGATCTTAGCCACTTGAGTTACTGAAGTCCCCGCCCTGCGTGGTACCCTCTAAGAAACTGCCCACTCGTTCACACACCGAAAATGCCTGAGTTCAAAATAGTTCCCCCTCCATTCTAGATCAAGGATATCAGAAATCAAATCTTGCAAACACAAAGAGATAATGTGGCCCCCAAAGACAAATTAATTGGGTTTTTTTAAGAGCCCAAGCTGTAAAAGCTATAAAAAAATAAAGTGAGGTAACAATATTGATAAATAATGGTAACACAATATTTAAGGCGAAACATCCCAAAAATCCACTACACGTTAACCCTGGAGTTACTAAATCTGAAACAAAACTACGACAAAACTGTTCTCTTTTTGGCCCTTAAAGGTTGTAAATACTGTGTTAGCATTGTTTATGGACAATATTATAACATTAAATATTATATTATTAAATATTAATATTTATAAAGGTTGCGTGCATATTTTGTCCTGTTTTAAAAAACTGATTAAATGTCTAGCCCTGAGAAGAGGAGATCGACTTTTGTGATTCTCTGGCTTTCTCCAGGGTCTGCCCCCCCCCTCCAAACACGTGCCTAGAAAATTCAATTCGTGACAATCCCTAGCCCTGGGGTGAAAAGTCTCCCTCCCGCTGATTGTAAAAAAGAATTGAAAATGGTTTGAAACCTCCAAGCAATCCGGCTTCAGCGATTTCTTGGTCGCAGCCACGCCACAGAGGCGGCTGGGCAAGAATGGAGACGATGACGGCGACGCTGGTGTGTTAATGTACACGCCAGACTGCGAAGCAATGTGTTTCCTCTGTAGCGGCTTCTGTAACGTCTGCCCAAGGGTCAGAGACACTTTCCAAAGATAGCACTCGGTCGCTCTGCGCTTTCCTGTGGCTGAGCCTGCCTATCCATTATCAAGCTTAAGTATTTTGACGGGGAATCCCAGCGAGTTTTTCTGGACAGTGACTAACCAGAGGAGAGAGCCTAGGAAGGCCTTCAATTGGAGCATCGCAATTTCAGTTTACAGTATTATTATTACCTTATCTTGGCAGCTGACAAACGAGAAATGTACTTTAATAAAACTTCACTCAAAATCTGAAGAGTCTCATTATACACAATATCTCGGACAAGTTCAGCTGCACATTAATGTTAAGGAAATTTTGAAAAATGAAGCGTAAATGCATTTCAGACCCCTGCATCTTGCACTTGACCCACTAGTTTCAGAATCGCAACTCGAAGATGCTAAGAATATTAATTCTACACAGTTGGGTTTGTTTGTTTTTTTGCATAGAAACGAAGGTGAAAGTTTGAACAGGTTTAGGACGGGAGAGGGAGAAATAACAAACAAGATTTGCAGAATATAGGTGAGAATATAGGTGAGTGCACCTGAAGTTCGTTTGTTTTTCGACTAAAGTTGTCCTTCCAAATGTATTAGGAAGAAAGTCCCAGACTTCCACAATCTTAGTGATATTTATTCTGCTGGAAGACCCACTGTGTATCGCATAATAGTCTAAAGGCATTAAGCTAAAGTAAGTTCTTTTGTCAGAGGAATCTATTTCCGAGATATTGTATTTGTGTTTCAACTGTAAGAACAAAATAGACCATTGGGATACAATGTTAGGAACAGTGCAAATGTTGCTTAGAAATAAGTAATAGCTTTATCTTAACAATTTCACCACATATTACTGTAAATACTAACCCACAGCTAAATCTGAAAAACTGAAACTCTTGGAAACAAACTTTTGATGGAGGAAATTTGATTGTTAATATTATTTAAGTTTCCTACTTTGACACTGACTACTAAAATTTTGTGGTGCTCAATAACAATCATTTAGACTGAGACACAGGTTAAAGTATATGCCTTCTTGTTTTACCTGCTTTGTGCTTTAATGCAAATTGTTGAGTAAGGATTTTACCCTTAGAACTAAAAAGCAAATTGAACACATGCTTCTACTTAAAGTGAGTTCCTGTTGTTAAATCAACTGGAACTATTAATGTTGATCAAAGTGCAAGTACATTAAATTGTTTGTTAATAGAAACATTATCATTAGCAAAACAAAACAAAGAAAAACAAATATCAATTTTCTGCAACAACAATTCTTGATCTCTTAGGCAGAAATGGGAATTTGAATGACCTTTACACAATCCCTGTGTGCGTGTGTATACAAATTAAATCGACGTGCGAAATACCTCAGGACATCGCAAATGAAAGAAACGAATAAATTGTATTTCTCCCATCTGCGTTAGATAACAACATTTCTAGCCTAGGGAACACGTTCGGGTGGCAGGAGACGGACACATTTGGTCAAAAGTGTTTTATACCTCCCCCAAACCCCGTGTCTCTAAAAAAAAACTACTTGAACAGAGCGTTAGACTGAGTCTGTTCTTCTTCTTTCATGCCCAGATGAAAGTTGTCTTTTTCTTCCGTGTCTTGGCCAGATGTGAAACTGCCAAAATGAAGGTACCTTTTGGCGTGTTCATTCTGTAGTTTCTTCCACCTGACCCAGTGTGTTAGCCGGCATCGCACGGTTGCCGTTACCAGATCACGTCAGATCGTGGTTCAAAGTGTGCCAAAAGTATCCACAGTCTTCGAGGAGCCTTTCTTCTTCTTTTTTTTGTGCCTGCCTCACTGACTCTGTTCCAGCGCTAGTTCCTTCCGCGTGGTTTGTTCCCTTCTGACAACTGTAGCTTAGCAGGCCGTTTTGGGCTCTCGCCAGCGTCCCGGCTCGAAAGTAGACCCCGCTGATCGCAATCAATGGGAGTCACTTCCCACGTCGTGTGCACGCAAGTCATGGAAAAACCCACTCCTGGCTGGAGAAAAGGTGCCTGGCGGGGTTGGGCGACGGACTCTCCCGGGCAGGTGAAGTGCGGATGGAACTGGTCCTGGCCCGGGCCCCGCCTCCCTCCGGCCCCGCCCGATTGGCCCTTGCCCCGTTTAAACGCCGCCGCGCCGGGACGCCTCCCCACTCCGGCCAGCCTTCGCCCTCAGCTGTTGCAGAGCCCGGCGGGGGAGGCCAAGCGAGGACTCACTCTCTCTCTCTCCATCCCTCCTACCTGGTCCCAGCCCAAGACTTGCCTACCCGGGAGCGCCGGGAAAGGGGTCGATCCGGCGCAGCGCCGTGGAGATGAGCAGCCCCGATGCGGGTTACGCCAGCAGCGACGACCAGGCGCAAGGGCGGTGCCCCCTCCCTCCCCTCCTGATGCAGTGCCCGTGGGCAGAGTCGCTGAGCCCCCTGGCCGAGGGCAAGGGCAAGGGCGAGGCGGGCGGCGAGGCGGCGCAGCCCGGAGCCCCTGGGCGGGCGGCCAAAGGGGAACCCCGCATCCGACGCCCCATGAACGCCTTCATGGTCTGGGCCAAGGACGAGCGCAAGCGCCTGGCCCAGCAGAACCCCGACTTGCACAACGCCGAGCTCAGCAAGATGCTGGGTGAGTAAGGAAAAGCCCCCACTCCACCCACCCGTGTCGCCTCCTAGCCCGGCTGGCCGCGCAGGTCCTGCAGTGCCCCAGGACCGTCGTCGAAAACCCAGCCGGTCACGCAGGAGCCCTCCGCATTTTTAAACCGGGGGCTGAGTCACTTTCTCTCCCACAACTTCGGCCATTTAGCCCTTTCTCCGCCACTTCCTGGTGTGGTGGAGGCGGTGGGAGCCCCACATGAAATGGTCCCATGGGCTGGATCCGGCCCACGGGCTGCAGGTTGAGAATCGCTGCTCTAATTAAAACTAGGACGTAGAAAGTGGTGGCCGTGTTTTACCAGGCTGGGTTTCTCTCCATTGGGTGCAGCTCTACAATCCTAGGCGTGTGTTTTCTCCGGAGTAAAGTCCCCTACATTCAGGGGACTCGGGTCCCTTTCCAAATAAGCAAGCACGGGGCCTCAGCCAAAAGCCCCGGCGACGCGATTCTGCCGGTCGAGGCGAGGAGCAGCAGCCTTGGCGTTTCTCCGAGCCGACGCCACGAAGACTGCTGGCCTGGCTCTTCTCTCTCTCGGTTCACACACTGACACACACCCCTTAAGTTTGGGTTTGGGCATGAATGGAGGACCTCTAGGGCAGGATGTAGAGTAGGTCGAAACGGAACAAGAAGAAAGGAAGGAGGAAATACATATACAGTACTGCATACACATTGGAGAGACGGGCTTCCTGGGCTGTATTTACTGCGAGTGTGTAAAGATAGATAGATATATCTTTGGGGATATTACTCATTTAGGAGGGGGCGTCGGGGGTGTCCTCTAAGGACAGCGAAAATCTTTCGCTACTGCCTGGCGCGGCACCTCGAGCCTTGAGAACGCGCAGGAAAAGCCCAGCTAGATGCCTTCAGGCCAAGGTCTTTGGGGGACTATGTTGGCCAGGGAGAAGTGGTGGGATTCATGGCTTAGTAAGGAAACTGTTACGACATAAAGGTGTGGCAAGACGTGGTCGTTTTTTATGTACGGATCCCCTTCCCTCAGTTTTTGCGGGGGGGGGGCACTGCTGCGTTGGCTTAATAATAATAATAATAATAATAATAATAATAATAATAATAATAATAATAATAATAATAATAATAATAATAATAATAAATTTCACTTCTATACAGCCTCATAGTGTTTAGTGCACTCTCTAGGCAGTTCACAAACTAACTAGCATTTTGCCCCCAACATGCTGGGTACTCATTTGGCTGGGTACTCAGAAGGATGGGCGACTGATAATAATAATAATTGAAAATGAGCGTTTGTGGGAAATCTCTTGTTGTGCCCATAGTGATCGGACCCCTCTTAGAGCAATACCTAAAGTGCTTCCAAGATATTTGAAAAGTTTGGATTTATTCGACTTGGAACACCCTGGCTTTACAAAAAGAAAAACAAACTTTACAAGCAGCTGCCTATATGCTGTAATTAAACGAACTGTTAATTTTTAGACCAGTCTTCGCCTGTGAATTTAATGGTAGATTTTTATTTAACAACGACCAAAAAAAGCAGTCACCAAGTTCTTTCAATATATTTGGCGGGGGGGGGGGGATGACATTTTTGCAAAAACCACGGCTGTGGGTGAGCTTTCATGGAGATGTTAGAAGTTCTGCGACGGTTCCCTGAGAAGCCGCACTTTGCCATGGTGGTTAACAGCCCACCCTGGCTGCCCCCGGTGGCGCGGACGGGCCTGAGTCTGGTAGAGGGTGGGCCAGAGAGGGTCCCGTTCCCTTCCTAACCCCCTGCTCTCCCTCTCCCTGACAGGCCAGTCGTGGCGGGCGTTGACTCCGGAGGAGAAGCGGCCCTTCGTGGAAGAGGCCGAGCGGCTCCGGCTCCAGCACATGCGGGACCACCCGCACTACAAGTACCGGCCGAGGCGCAGGAAACAGGCGAAGCGGGCGAAGCGCGGCGACGGCGCGCCCGACGGCGGCAACGGCTTCCTCCCCGTCCACCCCCCGCCCCCTCACCATCCCCCCCACCGCCACCCGCCGCCCCACCTGGGGCTGCACTTGGAGGCGGGAGGGGGCTGCGAGGGCCTCGGACTCCCCTACCCGGAGCAGCCCAACTACGCCGGCGGGAACTTCTCCTACCGGGACTGCGGGCCCCCCCACGTGCCGCTGCCCGCTTTGGGCGCCCACTTTGGGAGCTACAGCCTGCCCACGCCCGAGCCGGAGTCCCAGGGCGGGCCGTGCGCGGAGCCTGCCTTTTACCCGCCGCCTCAGCCGGAGGAAGGCGGCTGCCTGCTAAGCCCCTACGGCTACCCGACGCCGCCCGGGGCCGAGTACCCCTGCAACGGCGCCCCTGCTGGCGGCCACGGGAACGGCGGCGGCGGGAACGCTGCCCTCGGGCTCTTCCGCGGGCGCTTCCCGGTGCCCCTGGGCGCCTACCCCGCCTCTGTGCCCGCCCAGGACCCCGCGCAGCCACAGCCCTGCCGTCGGGCGGGGGACGCAGCCGCCAACCTGGAGGCCCTGCCCCAACACGACGTGGAGCTGCTGACCGACGTGGACCGCGCCGAGTTCGAGCAGTACCTGCCCTTCGGCTGCCGGCCGGCGGACCTGGGCCTGCCCTACCCGGGGGGCCACGAAGCCCCCGACGGCAACCCGAACCCGGGCGCCTATTACTGCGCCGCCGCGGGCGGAGGCGGCGCCTATCCGGAGTTGTGAGGGCGCTTGGACAGACGGACCTCCTGGGCTGTTGTATTTATTGTAATTTATTGACTGAAAGACTTCTTGCGAGGACTGGAAGAGAACTCCTGCTTGCCCCTCCCTTGGAGTCCAGATCCTCCCCCTTGCTCGGACTGAAGAGACAGGCAAATCTGGCCCTGTTGGCAGGGGGGAGGCAGGCCCAACCACACACATTCCTAACCCCCGCCAAACACACACACACACACCTCTTGACAGTTTTGTACCTGCGGGTTTGTACAGAAGGAACATAGATTAATTTTTTTTAAGTTGACTTGGAACCAGCTGGGCAATAAAAGTAACTCAAGTGGTTATCCAGGACGCTGCTGTCAATGTGCCTGGTGCTCTTTTGAAAGGTTTGCACATGTTAATAATAATTTCGTGTCTGAAATTATTCTGAGTTGAAACAATTTTGGCTGGATAAACTCCACTCATGAGGACCCCTGAATGAGGCTCCTTTCATGTCCCCAAGATCTTTTTCCACCATAGTGGTCCCTATTTATCGACTTGGAATTTCTTGCTTTCCAACTGCTAGGTTGGCAGGAGCTGGGACGGGTGCTCAATTCCTCATGCTGCACCTGAGTCTCAAACTGACAACTTGCCAGTCCTTCCAGATAACAAGGCAAGCTTCTGAACCACCACAGCCCTGCACATGTTTAGGAGGCCAAAGGTTGCAGTGGCTTAGTGGTTAAGGTGTGACTAAATCACCCAGTTACATAGCCACACCCACAGAGTAGACCACGCTCACAAAGTAGGCCATGCCCACAATGTGGTAGTAAATTTTTTTGGAGCCAGTCACTGGTTAAGATGCTGAATTTGGTGAGTGTTGGCAGGTGACCTGAATGCCGCATGGTGGTGTGAGCTGCTGTCATCTGTCCCAGCTTTGCCAACCTAGAAGTTCAAAAGCAAGTCGATAAATAGGTAGTGCTTTGATGGGAAAGGTAACTGTTCCGTGTACTCTGGCTTCTAGCTTTTGAGCAAGGGCAATCTTTTACTTTTACCTAGGAGGCAAAAGGTTCTGGGTGGGGAGGCTGCCTTTTGCAGTACTCAATGTGTGAGTGGGTGGAGAATCAAACCACCTACCCTTCACACTCCTTGGTGCAGATATTGACCGTGATGGGGCTGCTTGGGTGCTGAGGATGTGGGTTATTGCAATTGGGAAGGATGCAACTCCTCCAGTCAAAAGTTGCAATTAAACACCTCCAGCCCCAAGGGCTGCTTCTGTGTTATGTGGCAATAAATGCATTCTGTATGTTAGCTGTATACAAACACCTTGGAATAACTCAGTAACACTTGGGATTGCACTAAATTGGAAGGCTTGTGAGCCTCGAAGCAGCTAACTCTAGACTCATCTTTCATTCCAGATAAATATTGATATGACAACTCAAACATGCAAACTTTTATTTGAGTGAAGTCCCTTACATTTTAGTGGGATTTCTTCCTAGGATTAAAAAAAATGGTGCTAATATCTAGAAATCTGGTCTGAATTCCAAGCATTTTCCTTTCAGGCTGTCCAAATTTTCTGAAAATAGTCTTCAGAAAAGTTCATTGACACACAGATGCTTAGAATGTAGATTCCGAGTATAACTTGAAGGGTTTAAAGTTGTGTTACAGTCACAGGCATGACAGTTAAGTGCAAGTGCAATAAATTATGGTCTTCACTGGGAAGGAGCTTCAAGAAAGGAGAGAATCAGAGGATAGTGGCTGGGCATTGGATAGTAAAGGTAATATTTTATGTTTTGCACAGCTGTAGTTCATTTTATTCTGAATGTAGTCAAAACTGATGCGCCTCTTTTGGTATTAACTCAGTCCCATGGGATAAAATTGAATGCCCAGAGGTTGCCAAAACTGTATACACATTTTAGGAAAGGAAAAAACTATTAATATATGTTACAATTAAAAGAGGTGTTCAAAGTGGTTACCATCAGTGTCCAGACACTTCTAATTATTGTGAATTATTGCTTGTGCAACATTGACCAAAGTGTCCTGGATCTTCCCATGTGTATAAAACGTATCATGGATATGTGCAATTGTTAGGTGTGTTGGAGTTTCTTTTACATACTCACATCTCCATTGCCACTCAGATTTCCAATATCACTTCGTCTTACAGCCATACCACCCTGAACATGCCCCATCTCACCTGACCTCAGGAGGATACCACTCCAAAATGGTCTTGTCTTGTGCTCTTTGAATGACAACTGTGCTTCCACCATTTTCTTTGACTGTCCTGCCTGTTGCACGGTGATGCTAGCATTCATTGAGTGAACGTCATATTACACATTGCTACCATAATTCAATTCAACTTCGAAAAGTAAGACATAGATAACAGCTCTTAAAATGTGTATACATTTTCTGCTCCCTCTATTTTCTGATAAATACATTTGTGCAACACTGTTTGATGTAAATGGGGTCAGCTCAGTGGCTCCAGTGTGGGGACTTCAAGGTGGATATACATAGGGCAACACATACATTTTCAGGTTCCAACACTCACAATTAATTACTCTTGTGAAGAATGACCTAATTTTCAGGGTAACACATTGTGAAATGTTTTACCTCACAGAGTAAAACAATGTGGAAATAAATCATGGTCAGATGAGCCCCCCCCCAAATAATAATAATAATAATAATGAAAATTGCAAATACTCTCATTGGACAGGTATGTGTTGGACAGATAAAAACAAACCTCCTTAAATATCTTGACATAAGAACCCTTGTAGGGTCGCTATAAGTCAATGTCAACTTGATATCAAATAGCACACACAATTTATGGTGTTGGATAAAGTGCCTGTGAAAGAAGAGGTATAAAATGCTGTGTTTGTGGCAAACAGTGATAATATGCTCATCTAGCCCAATTTTGCTTTAAAGAAATCCCATCTCATAGCCAGGCCTAGTAAAATACCCGTTCTTAGAAACTGCCAAAATGATGGCACCTTTTTGGCGAGTTCATTCTGCAGTTCCTTTCGCCTGATCTAGTATGAGAAAGATTCGTCAGCAACACAAGGTTACCGTAACTATGGGACGTCCAGTTGTCAGGGCTGTAGCTAGGGGGTAGCCAGGGCTGGCGTCGCCCACCCTGAGTTAGCAGTTTGCCCACCCTCAAACTCCGGGCTGATTATATATATCTGATATATTTTATATGACATTGTTGCCCATCCGGAAAAAATATTCGCCCACCCACATCTAGAGTCCTGGCTATGGCCCTGCAGATTGTTGTTAAAAAAATACCGCAATTTTAAAAGACACATTAGAAAATCCTAAATGCCTATTACCAACAGACTTGTTCAATCATAGGATTCATCCTTTGATTTTCTCCGTTTGGGTTAAACTACTACAGGCTCCAGAAATTGTGTTTGTTTCTAAACCAAGGCTTTGTTTTACCATACTGATCACCAAATGCAAAGGGATTATTCTTATTTCACCTGCAAACCCGATTGAAAGATAAGAAAATACAGTGAACGAATGGCGTGGGTGAAATAGCAAAATCTGGCAGAGTCTCCTTAATTCTAAACGCTTTCCCAGAAGGGATTTGTTCATTTTGTAGCCATGATGATTAATCGTGTTGGGAAGGGAGTAGGAGGAAGGCGACTCCAACGAATGTGCCTGAGCGAAGGTATCTTTCTCTCCTTAATAAACAAACCAAATCGAGTCAATTTCAGCTCACATTCACATATCAGTTAAGGCACGGTGGGCAATTTGAGAGGTTCCAGATGATCTTTGACTACAACTCCCTTCATTCCTACACTGGAGAAGAATGATGGGAGCGGCGGTTCAACGACCTCTCATAACCACAAAGCACCCAACTCTGCACTAACTACAGCGAACGTTTCTGTTCACTTTAGCGGTTCGAAACACTACAGCTATTGTCTTTCCAAAATATATTTTTAAAAATGTTTGCAGTCTTCTTTGTGAAAGTTCCCGGAAACATTATTTCGTTCTTCTGGGCTTTCCCTCCTAAAGCGCTAACCTGTGTAGCCATGGGCAAGCGGCACAGTCCCAGGGCACCCCCAGAAGAAGGGCATGGTAAGCTTCATCTGTGTATTCTCTACCTAAGAAAAAACCTGGAAAGGGTCGACGTAAATCCGGATTGAATTGAGGCATGCAATTCTTCTTCTTCTATTTGCCCTTCAATTTATCTTTCTTTCCATTTCCTCAACTCGAAGGGCATAAGGAGGGCTGAAAGATTTTCGGTGGGTGCCTTCATAATAATTTTTTTAGTTCAGCAATTAACCGATGGAGGAGAAGCAAGGGGCTAAGACAAGCGAAATCCTGTCTTAAAATCCTGACTCAGAAAACCACATGATCCTCCAACTTTTAAAGCCTCGAGGATAATCGCCTTGGTTATCACAAGATGAAAAGTTTTACATGTAGTAATGATTAAAAGTAATGCCTACACCCTGAAGCTCTGAAGTTCCTCAGGCTTTTATTCTATCCCAGCCTCCCTCTCTTTCTCTCTGTGTGTATAAGAGCGAGCTGAATTTTGCTGTAATAGATAGAGAGATGTATATAGAGATAGAGATATCTGTTCTCCTCTTGTCAAAGGGTTGGAGTTAAGATTGTGCTCAATGACAGCAGCTTCTGAATCCCACTGGCTGCCTAATCTTATTTAGGTTTGACCCCAGGGTAAAGTTAAGAGGGACTGCAGTGGCCCAAGTGACTAAGACACTAACTGGAAGGCAGCAGGTCAGCAGTTTGAGACCTGAATACTGCAGGACGGAATAAGCTCCCGTCTTTGTCCCAGCTCCTGCCAACCTAGCAGTTTGAAAGCAAGAAAATGCAAGTACAGTACTGTAGATAAATAGGGCCACTTTGGTGGGGAGGCAGGGGCATAGCCAGGGGGTGGCCAGGGTGGACTTGGCCTACCGTGAGTTAGGACTTTGCCCACTCTGGCATTTTCCCATAGGAATGTGTTAAAAAGAGGCTTTGTTGTCCATCCTGAAAAAATATTCGCCCACCCACATCTAGAATCTTGACTATGGTCCTGTGGGGAGGTAAACAGCATTCCATGCACTCCAGTGTCTAGTCATGCTTGCCACATGACCACGGAAACGTCTGCAGAGGCAGACAGTGCTGACTCTTTGGCTATGAACAGAGATGAGCACTAAACCCTAGAGTTGGAGACGGCTGGCTTTTGAGCAAGGGAGACCTTTACCTTTACTTAAAGTTAAGAAAGGGTTAGTACTGCAGCCTTGGCCTGTTATTCCATGTTTGCTTACTCAAACCAAAGAGATTTGAGATTTACCTCCAAGGAAAGCTTGACTCTGCAGTGTGTCTCACTGGGTTTAGTGAATATTCCTCTTAGATCAGAAGGTGCTGCCTTTTTCTAGGAGGAGAGCTGTGTTAGTCTGTTGTGCAAAAACATTGAGGAACCCCCCACCACCACCAATCTTCAAGACATGCATGCATTTGAATGGAGATGCAGCTCACCAAAACTTACACTTTGTAAAATTGTCAGCTTCAGAGAGGCCACAACACCCTTAGATGCTGGATTTCACCCTTACAATGCAATCCTTCACAAGTTTACTGAGAAGTAGGCCCCTTTGGGTTTAGTAGCTCTTAGGAGTGCTTATGGGATTGCAAAGAAAAGAGTGGTATCAGCGCTTAACCTTCTGAATCTGACGCACACTTTCTGGCCATGGGGGAAGGAAAAAAAGAAGAGTCCCAGTATGAACTAGAAAACTGCAAAGTTTCAATTTTAAACCAAGACTACCATGACAAAAACCTAAGGACATCCAACATGAGAATCTACTAATCAAGATGATTAGTTTACATGAAGTGTGAATTCATCTTAGTGTCAAACTCTAAGTAGAGATTGCTTAATGTTCCAAACGTCTTTAACAGACTTTGGCCTTTTCACCAGCAACAATACATCAGTTAGTGACTCATTTTAGGGGAAAGAGGACATTCACATTGGACAATGGGTTTCCCCTTCCCAAACCTGTGTTATAGTTGCAAGACAATAAATATGCTATTTTATTTATTTATTTATTTTATTTATTTTATTGAATTTATTACCCCGCCCCACTCGGGAGAACCCGACTCTGGGCGGCTTACATCGTCATAAAACGGAGGCAAAAAATAAAAACATATAAAATCATGAAATTTAAAAAATTATCTAAAATCAATTAAAGTTAAAAAACAGTACAAACTACACGCCAGTATCCCCCTGGTTCAAATCCGAAGTGGCACTCCTTAAGTGAGCCACTTAGTATGGGAACCCGTGTTCCCTGGTCCCCAAATATGTCCTGCCAGCCAGGTTTTCAAGCCCTTCCGGAAGGGCAAGAGCTCCGTCTGCAGGCGCAATTCGATGGGCAGGAGGTTCCAGAGGGTTGGGGCGGACACGGAGAAGGCCCTCCTCCTAGTGCTAGAGAGGTGTGCCTCTCTAGCTGATGGAACAACAAGGGAGCCTCTCCGATCCGCCCTGGTGGGCCGGACAGATGTTCTTAGGGTGACGCGGTCTCTTAGGTATCCTGGCCCACTACCATATAGGGCTTTAAAGGTAATAACCAGCACCTTGAATTGCACCCGGAAACATACTGGCAACCAGTGCAGCTCCCGGAGTATTTTCTATTTCATCCATATAAAATAAAAGACTAATCATATCGATTCAACAATTAATATTTTCATCTTTACATGTCAGCTTTTAATGAAATCAAGCCAGAAAAAGTGGGCTGAGATGAGTTTTCACTTAGCTTCTGTAGAAGATTCTTCTGAATTCAGTGAAAGTACTGCATTTGCCATTTCACTTTTGAACCAGATCCAGTGGTGGGCATCAGCAGATTTGCACCAGTTCACCAGAACCGGTAGCAGAAATTCTGGCTGGCCCTGCCCATCCAAGTTTTGAAACAAAGTACAGTCAAACCTCGCATAAAGAACGCCTCACTTAAAGAGTAACTCGCTTAAAGAGCAGAATTTTCTCTGAATGTTTGCTTCGCTTAACAAATAAAACCAACAAAAACTCGCTTAACAAATAAATTGGGGTTTGCAATCCCCCCCACAATTGGTTACTTACAATGGTGTTTCACTTAAAGAGCAGACTCGCTTAAAGAGCAATCCAGTGGAACGCATTATGCTCTTTAAGCGAGGTACAACTGTAGTCCTAACTCAGGTGCAATGCAGGGCTCCCCCCTGGCCACACCCACCATACCACACCCACAATGTGGTAGTAATTTTTTTGAGCCCACTACTGACCAGATCACTCTGAGTACCTTTAACAGGCTTCTTCTTCTTCAAGTGCTGTATCCATTTTGAATATTGGCTATTCCATGGTGAAAACAGTGGTGGGCAGCAACAGGTTTGCACCCCCCCCGGAGGTTTTTTTTAAAAAGCAAAATTGGGTGACCTCTGGGCAGGGGAGGAGTAGCAAAATTGGGTGGCTACGCCCACCTCCCTACCCCGCCCATCAGGTTTTGTCCCTGCAAGTAGTTCAAGGTCTCCCTTGCTCAAAAGCCAGTCATATACAACTCTAGGGTGCAGTGCTCACCTCCATTTACAGCCAAAGAGCCAGTGCTGCCTATGTTTGCAGTTGTATACATGGTCATATGGCAGGCATGACTAGATGGCCCATGAAGTAGGCTCCGTCCACGACATAGGCTCTGCCCATGATGTAGGCTCCGCCCATGGTGTGGTAGCGAATTTTTTTGCTGCCCACCACTGGGTGAATGTCTTCCTGTTCTTAACTTCTCAGAACAGTTCTTTTGAGGGAGGACATTCCACCCTGGTCTTCTTCAGCCATGAGGTCCATCTACGTCCAGGGCCTCTCTTCCCAATGATCTTCTCTTGTATAACAAGTTGGAGTATTCTATACTTGATGTCATTTCTCATGATATGTCCAAGATATTGGAGCTTTCTTTGTTTAATAGTCTTAAACAGTTCTTGTTCTTCATCTGTCCGGCACAACATGTCTATATGAGTTACATGGTCAACCTATGATATCCTTAGCAGCCATTGGTAGATCCACATTTCAAAAGCTTCAATGTTTCTTTTCAGATGCTTTGCTTTAAGATGCTTTGCTTCTTAGTGAGAATTAAACCTCTAGTGCATAACAAAAGTCACATTTTTACAGAGGTAAATCTTGCTTTATCTATTCACGTTCTAATCTCTATCTCATTATCCCACTTATATAAAATACTCACAAAATAGACAAATTTATCTACTTTAAAAAATTTTTTCTTGTGTTCCTGCCATTAGTTTGCCATAAACTGGTTCTTGGCTTATAACAAAATATCTAGTCTTCTTGGTATTGCGATCCAAACCATATTCTGTGCTTGAGGTTCTAGCTCAGGGGTTCCCAACCAGGGGCCGGGTCATGCTCTCTCAGTCAGCTTTGAGGGTTGGACTGCCATTTTGCCCTGCCTGCACAATGGAGCTGGCCATTTTGTCTCAACAGCTTCAAAGGAGTGGCAATTTGGTTTCTTGAATGCCCTTGGAGGGGTGGGGTGGGGTCACATGAAATGGCACCATGGGCCGGATCTGGCCTTAGGTTGGAAACCCTTGCTCTAACTTGATCCAGTATCAAATGAAGAGCTGCTAGGTTTGTGGCCAGCAATAGGCTTCATAATTTCTTCAAGAAATCTGACTCTTCCAACTGTAGGATCAGGTGATGAGCTTTTTGTTCCAAATGGCAAAGCAGCAAAGCCACCTCTCCTCCACCCAGATCCAAGCTGAGAGAGACAAAAGTCACCTAAATTAGTTTGGAAGACATGGCATGCAGGGAATGTAAAAACACAATACTGTAGTAATAAATCTAGTGGCTATTCTCCTTTTTTAATAATATAAACAAGGATGATCAATTAATACAAATTTTGTAATAAGCTAAATATTGATGTGTTTTAGCTTTGATCTTTTATATACAGTGGAACCCCGTATAACGATTTTAATTGGTTCCAATGGATCTATCATTGTATGAAAAAAAATCGCTGTATAATACATGTATCGTATTGTGATTTTTCCTATGGGATGATTCATATTAATGATTTCTCCATGATTTTCCCCTGGGAAGCATGTTCCCAGGGCAAAGGCAGCCCTGTGGGGGGCGGGGAAGGCATCTTCAGAGGTCCCCTTCCTGTTTTGAAGCAAAGGGACCTTCATAGATGCCTCTCCCACCGCAGGGTTGCCTTTGCCCTGGGAACCCATTTCCCAGGGGAAAAGCAGCCCAGCCCTCTTAGTGAAAGGGATCAGACCCCTTGGCATTTCGAAATGGCAAGGGGAGCACTGAAAATTCCTTTCTCTAAGAGGTCTGAGCTGCTTTCACCCTGGGAATGCACATCCCCAGGGCAAAAGCAGCCCAGCCCTCTTAGTTAAAGGGATCCATGGACCCCTTGCCATTTTGACCTCTTGCCATTTCCCAGGGTGAAAGCAGCTCAGCCCTCTTAGAGACAGGAATTTTCAGTGCTCCCCTTGCCATTTCAGAATGGCAAAGGGTCCATGGATCCCAGCGCTGCCAGTTCACAAAGGGGCTTGGGGGGGGGGAGGCTCCCCCATGCCACCCCAAAGCCACCCAGATTTTGTCTTTTTTTTTTAAAAAAATGTATTGTACAACAATGAAAATCTTATGATACATTTTTTAAAAAAAGGCAATCGTATGATTTCATCGCTGCGCAATGCAATCCATATATGGGGTTTTACTGTACAGTGTATGGAAACGGAAATGAGTTGCCACAGAGAGCGGGCAGTGATATTAGTCTAAATAAATAAATAAATAAATAAATAAATAAATAAATAAATAAATAAATAAATGTACCAATATTACAGTGGATTTGGTAAAAGATTGGTTGGAAGGTCTCCAAAAGCCACAAAGTGAGTCTACCCCAACCAGTGTACTCTTCATCCAGGCATAGGGCAGAGTGAGGGGGAGTACAAACAATTGAAAACCCAGGTATGACCCTCTTGCTTCTTTGGATCATTATCCTTTGTTGAGAAACAAGACAGAACCTTTTTTTTCTCAGTATGCCATGCTGGCATAAAGTCTAAGAAACTAACATGCTGGCATTGTTCTTGGTATGCACTCTCAAGTCACTTCTGAGGTATGTGAGATGTTCAAGTAATAGTTAACCATTACTACCTCCCAGTGAATTTCCATGCCCAAGTGCAGATTCAAAATCAGCTGTCTGTGTCCTCATCCAAACTTTTGGCCACTCCACCACACTGGCTGTTATATTGGTATCCTTTCTTTTAAAAATAAAGTAGGAATATTTCAATTGATTTAAATTAAATATATTGGTTTTCAGGTGATGGTGTTGTTTAGAGTCAGTTTAGAGTTAAGTTACTCCAGCTGGATTCTTGGCAATGAATGTTTAAGGATTTTTTTTGTCAGTTTTCATGTTTTTATTTGCTTTGAATGTAAGAAATGTAATAGTTGGCTTTTCTCAAACTGTCAGGAAAGACAAAACATTGATAATCTGGTGAGCAAACACTTATACCTGATGAGTTTGCTTGCTCCTCAGGCTAAGAAAGTAGATCTTTCCTAATTGGTGAGAAAATAGAAGAAAACACTTTAAACCCTTCTCAAGAATTATATCCTGTGTTTTCACAACTTAGAGCTCCATAATTATTGACTTATCTTTTCAGTTCCTTAGGCTATCATGATGTGTTTCTAGTTGCTATTTTTTAAAGTCAGATTCTGTCAGCAGTGAACAGTTGCAGCAGCTCATGTATCAATTTCCTCATGTTAGAAATATATCTCCATAGTACCATTTATTTTGCTCTTCATTCTTACAGAGACTGAAAAGAATATCATCATGATGACACACAATAGCTCCTTAGTTTGGGCCTCTAGATGTTCGTGGACTTCTGCTCCTAGAAACCTTACTCAATATAGCCACTGCTCAAAAATTCTGGCTTGGTTCAACCTGGGATCCAGCGATCTAGGTTGTTGCTATTGTTATGTGTTGTCAAATCATCTGTCTTATGGTGACCCTGTGGATGAGAGATCTCCAAAATGTCCTGTCCTCAACAGCTCTCCTCAGCTCTTGTAGACTCAAGCCTGTGGCTTCCCTCACACTGTCAATCTATGTTTAGTATGTATGTAATTACATAATCTATGTCATTATGTTTAGATCACTCTCTAGATCGGGGTTCTCAACCTTTTAAAGCCATGGGCTGGACCACGTCTCCCTCAGACAGCTGAGCGGGCAGGACTGATGGTTCCCCCTGCTGTAAATGCTGCCGTAAAACATGCCCACGGCTGTTGTAAATGCATTTATGACAGCCACGGACGCATTTATGGCTGTTGTAAATGCTTCCACTTCTGGTGGCAGCAGCGGCTGTAATGACGTGGGCCACATTAAATGGTGCCATGGACTGGGACCGGCCCATGGGTCATAGGTTGAGAACCCCTGCTCTAGATGGTTCATAAGAAGCTGGGTACTCGTGTAACAGAAGGGACCTGCCTCTCAGGTAGGCCCTTTGTTCTTCTGGATTGTACTTCTCTGGCTGGACAACCCAGGCCAGAAAAGGTAGCATTAGGCCAAATAACCGCTCTAAGTTTCTTCAAGAAATATATTGAAAGCATTGTAACATACAGGATACAGTTCATCAAAGGATCAGCAAGCATTTCAAAGCAGAAATTAACCATTAAGGTTCCAGGAAAAGCCCCCTCTTTCCACAAGTCTCACATTTTGCAGAAAAGCTGCACAGCATTCCAGGGAAGGGAAATGCTGTCTGTGTGTGTCTGCATCACTGGGTTACACCTCTGGCCCTCCTCCTTAGGGATTTCAGCCTATGATCTTAGAGCAAGGCATGTCAGTCACACATTCAGTAAAACCATGAAGCACATATTGTTTACATTCTTTTCCCTCCCACATATCTGGAATCACCATTTTGAAAGTACTAAAACACATTTAGGTGGGTGCAAAGCTAACAGAAAAAGCACCGTTTAAAATGGGGCTTATTCTGTTACAACTCATTTTATTGACCTCAGAAAGATGGAAGGCTGAGTCAGTCATGAGTTCATTGGGATGGAACTCAGATATTGAGCAGTTTGGCGGCAGTACTGCAGCTTGACCACTTTGTTGTTGTTCAGTCGCACAGTCGATTCCGACCCTCTGCGACCCCATGGACCACCGCCCGGCAGGCACTCCTGTCCTCCACCATCCCCCTCAACTCGCTCAGCTCTGTGCCCATTGCTTCTACAATACCATCTAGCCATCTCATCTTGGGCCGTCCCCTTCTTCTTTTGCCCTCGACCCTTCCAAGCATCAAGGCTTTCTCAAGTGAATCCTCTCTTCTCATTTGATGTCCAAAGTACTTTATCTTTATCTTTATTATTTGACCTTCCAAGGAGCAGTCAGGGTTGATTTCTTCTAAGATTGATCTATTTGTTCTCCTCGCTGTCCAGGGGACTCTCAAAACTCTCCTCCAACACCACATCTCAAAGGCATCTATTCTTCTGCGCTCAGCTTTCCTAATGGTCCAGCTCTCACAACCATACATTGACCACTACACTATTTAATATAATTCATTGATTCATTTTTAATTGAAACTTTTTAGACCTGCAGATAAGTGAAGCTGTAGAAACAAAACTCATGGTTATGGCAGGTGACCTGTAGTAAGACTTTGCTCAGTGCCAGCTATAATATGCAGTCGGACACAAGAAGGAATTGTGTGAGGTCACTTGAGTTATATAGTCAATTATTTCACACAGATCTTCCTTCATTTAGTGACCAGTATTATGCTTCATATACTGTATCATAGAGTCAGTGTGAATTTTTGATTGATTTTTCTGTCTTCACTTCCCTTGTTTTAGAGTTAGAGTAGTTTAACCTAATTCTACATTTGCTGTTTTGTTTATTATGTGTGCATCTCTGTGTATGTTAGATAGCAAAATTGATTTTCTCCTCAGCATCTTATTGGCCCTAATTACTGGCAGGTGTTTGATTTGCTTTCTGCTTTTGGTCATTTTTAAATTTCTCTCTCTTTTGCTCACATGTATGAACAAAAGTGACTGTAGTGGCTTAGTGATTAAGACACTGAACTTGACGACTAGAAGGTCAGTTTGAGACCTGAGTGCTAGATGATGGGATGAGCTCCTGTCATTTATGTCAGCTTCTGCCAGCCTAGCAGTTCAAAACCAACAAGTTGCAAGTAGATAAATGGGTGGCATGATAAACAGTGTTTCATGCACTCCAATATCTAGTCATGCTTGCCACATGACCACAGAAATGTCTGCAGACTCCAACAGCGCTGGCTCTTTGGCTATAAATGGAGATGAACATTAACCCCTAGAGTCATAAATGACTGGCTTTTGAGCAAGGGCAACCTTGACCTTTTTTTTACTTTATGAACAAAAGCAGCATGATTGTGCAAGACTTATCACTCAACTGACTGTCCATGCTTTATAGTACTGTACAGTAATACCTCGGATAACATTTAGATCAGATAACGCTAAAACCCCATAACATTAAGCAATCTGGGGAAAAAAATTGCATCGCATAACGTTAAATCCTATGGGATGCATCGGATAACATTCGCTAAAGCCTGTGCTGGTTACAATGTATCTCTATGGAGTTTTAACATTATCCGATGCATCCCATAGAATTTTAATGTTATCTGATGCATGCATCGGATAACATTAAAAATCTGTTAACACTAAGACTTATGGAACCATGTTTTAGCGTTATCTGAGGTTTTACTGTAATTCCATTACTTATTGAAATAAGCAAACTCTAAAAATGCCTAATAAGCAACCCTATAAGAATAATTATCTGAAATATGACAGATTTACTGTTTCTGTAGGATTTATCTCATTTTCAGATTCCATGTACATCAGCACCACTCCTCCAAAGTTTTGGTTTTTTAAATGTAGATCTGGTGATCTGAATTCATAAATTGATTCAGTTTTTCAGTACACATAATCAGATTATTTCAGTTTACAACCAAATTCATCCTGAAATGCAGAGTTGGGCCTCTGAAATGAATTGCAAGATCCATGCACTGCCCCATTTCTTACTGGGAGATAATATAATTAGGAACACAATTCAAATGGCATGATTTTCATCTGTAGTTACTAAAACAAGACTTTGGGGAGTGAAGGCCCTGAAACCATTGTATTCTTTCCATCCTAGAACATGTGGTCTAAATATTGGATTTCCCCCAGCATTTTAAATGGCATTTGGCAGAGGGAATAAAATATTTTAAATGGATTAATGAATATTACAGGTACACTTGCTAGCATTCCTCTGCACAAGCCCCTCCATCACCAGAACAAAAGGTTGATGTAGGAGATTACATGTAGGAAATCACTGACTCTTAAGCTGTAAATAGAGATGAACACTGACCCCTAGAGTCAGACACTACTGACTTTTGAGTAAGGGAGACCTTTATCTTTACCAATATGTATATATGCATACATCCCCAGAAAAGTCATGCCAACATACTCGATTCTTGCCCATCCCCTTTTATTGTTTGAACTAATACAGGAAAGTTGCTGGTTAATTTAACTCAGTGTCAGGACTGGCCCTAGCCCTAGCCCTGGGCAGGTTAAAGCAGCCTTTTCAGGTGACAGATACAGATTGTCATGAAATGGCCACATATCAGTTATCCACTATTAAAACAGAAAGTTCTAAGCAGTGTGTCAAGTCCATGTGGATGTCTTATGCCAAAATTACTTGGCTTCTTTTGGGCACTGTGTGTACTTTGATTCAGATAGCTTGTGGTCACAAATTTGCTATTCTACTTCAGATCACAAAATATCTTCAAATGGTCCTGCAAAGTTAGTCTGTCTTTCTGTCTGTCTGTCTATCTATTGCATTTTTATATTGCCAATTTGGGATATTTCCCACTATGGGTGGTGTACATACAAATAACAAAATATCATGATAAAACAAACAACAAAATAAAATGAAATCACTGAATAAGTACATCATAAAATAAAATACTTGGTGTTTGTGGGCACAGAGGATCAACCAATCAGCTAGTTTATTGTTAAGGGTGTAAAATTTTTGAAGGCTTTCTTGAATAGTAAAGTTTAAGGGAAAAAAAAGATATCCAAGGATGGGCCCTGACTCAGCTTCACCAGCGGTGTGTTGCAAAGCCTTGCTGTTGCCACCAAGAAAGCTGTATTTCTAGTTATATACTTTCTGGAGTGGCATAGATTGTGATGAATGGGTGACACGGGGAGTTGTTCTGAGGGAGAGATGCTCTGACAGTTCTTTGTATGTGTGGATTCTCATTTCATATATCCTATTTTATGAAGACTTGCCGCCTCTGATTGTTATTTGTGTTTCTTATCTTTTGCACTTTGCTTTTAAAAACACTGCTTCCATTAGAAAAGCGAGGATTCTACTATATCATGGGACTGCAATGTAATCCCATGAAAAGGATCTGCTCCCTTCGACAAGCCTAGGGCTCCCATTAGTCAGCAGAATTCATTAAAGCAGGAGCAGTTTTTTCATGACTAACTACGGAATACTTTAAATATCCTTTTAAAGAGCTCTTAAACTATCCTTAAGGCAAACTCATCATCTATCACATTTTAGCAATTGGTATAAAAGAAAAAAGAAGCTGCATCTTTTAAAACATTTTCACTTTCTATTTTAAAACTGTTCCATTATGGCCACCTACTGTACTTATTTATCCATAACATGCAAACATCTTTAGACTATCTATCCCAATGGAATCTTTATTTGTCACAACTAATATTAGCTGATCCCATCTTAGCAGGTGTAAATTGAGTTACCAGCAGCTATGTTGATGGCTTGAGTTTAGCAGGCTCTGGAACTATAATTGTCCAGGAAGATTACTATGCTCAGGAATCACTAATTATCCAACCTCAGGGCAGAATTAATGTGTATTAAATAGTTCAGAACTGTAAGAGGAGTAATTGGAGGATAAGCAAAACATACAAAGGATGGCAACTAAAAAAAAAAGATAGTGTTTTGTAACATTAGAAAAACTGTTTATGCACAGAAACAATCAGTTTTGTTTATGAGGGGAGTTGGTTGCATGTCTCTTCTTGAAATCTGAGAGAATCTGAGAAACAATCTTGAATTCTACTGAATAGGATCAAAAGAGTGCTCTTAGCCTCCTAAAAGCCTTTCCCCATCTATAACTATGTTAAAATGTTTGAAGTGGTAGCCGTGTTAGTCCACATTTAAATACAGGTATTAGTCTTTAAAGTGCCACAACATTTTTTTGTCTTTTTTTTTTGCTGTTCTGTTTTGTTTACTCTCCGATATGTAACTATGTTAATTATCCTGGGAAGGCATCAAGAAAGAAAGACACCCCCCCCCCCCCATAAGCATTAAGCATGTTTAAGTCTATAGAGTCTGTGGTATTGGAAAAAGGTATGAAATCACAGGAGCATTTAAAGGATACAGCAAACAAGAAGAAGAAAGAAATAGAAGGAGTAGGACAATGGAAAAGTAAACATGATAAAAGTCAAGTTAAAATAATACTGAAAATCATCTTGGTCACCTTTAGAAAGCCTCCTCTGAATATTTGGTGTTAAGTGGCTTGAAGAGACAGGGAGCATCTCCCTCCTTCTTTCAAGGTGGTGGCACGAGCGTGGAGTGGAGAATGCACCTGGTGTCATTGACTTTGAGAGGCGGAGCTTTAGAGACTTCTTATTATTTGAATGGCTGGCCCACCTGCTCTGTAATCCAGTGTTGACTGGATTTCCTATGTTAGGGTTCCTCAAACTTTTTAAGGCGTGGGCTGGTTCATGATCCCTCAGACTGTTGAGGGGCCGCTGCTACCACCGGCGGTGGCAGTGGTGGCAGTGGCAGAGGAGGAGGAAGCAGCGGTGGCAGCAGTGGTGGAGGAAATGGCAGAGGAAGTGGTGGCAGTGGCAGCAGTGGCGGTGGCAGTGGAGGTGACAACAGCAGCAGCAGCAGCAGCAGCAGTGGCGGGGACTGGTTCATGGTCCCTCAGAAAGTTGAGGGGCTGCCTCTTCTGCTGCCACCACTTCCATGGCCACAGTGATGGTGCAGTCTGGATTATTTAATGCTGTGGGCCAGATCCAGCCTGTGGGCTGTAGTTTGACAATCCCTGGTCTATATGGTTGGATCAGAGTTTGGAACTTAGACTTTCTGATTGGCAATGTTAGCAAAAGGATTCCAAGTGATTTTTGACCTATCCTTGGTGGCACAGTGCTTAAACTGTTGTACTGCAGCCAAAACGTTGTGAGTTTAATCCTTAATGAAGTCAAGGTTGATTCAAACCTTCCATCCTTCTGAGGTCAGTAAAATGTTGGGGGCCAAATGCTAATTACCTATAAACCTCCCAGTGAACACACTAAGTGCTATGGAGCAGAATATAAGTGCAATTGCTATTTCTGGGGTACAAGAACCATGAATAAAGAAATATGTTATGAAACAACTCTTATTTAAAGTTCTAGAAATTGACATGGAAGTAAAAACATAGAGAACCAAAGATTCCATTTTTATCTGACTTTTAAATGCCAAATACTGCCAATGTAAAGATTTTAGTTGCAGTTTTTAAAAGTTGTACAGAATTGATTTTATTAAATAGTTTCTAGCATAATTATAAGTGACAATAATAACTGAAACATTAAAATAGTGTGGAAGTCAGAAAACATAATTATTGTGGCTGTTTTAATGTAAATTGCTATTCCAGTCGAAATATATCCTTCACATATGTTTAAATTATTCCATTTACACTACTAATTAAGATTAGCTGTAAAATCTCTTAACTTGTTCATTTTTAATTATTTCTGAATGTTGATGTTGCCCAAGTATTTTCTCTTCATTCTTGCATGTAAGAATGAAGCTGTTCTAGCCATGCACAACCATGGCGCTTGACTGCAGTAGCAGCAGCAGCAATTACAATGAGAAACAAAATAGCAGTCACAGCAAATAACTAATACAGCTGTATGTTCTGCTGTAGCTTTGTTTCTGCTAGCAATGATGTCCATTAATTTTTTTAAATTGTAAGCTGCCCTGAGTCCTTGGAAAAGGGTGGGGTATAAATGTAATAAAATAAATACATAAATACATAAATAAATAACATGGAAAGTGCCTCCTCAAAGATTGTGGCTTTTTTAAAACCACAATCGGGTGTACCCCAGGCAAGGCAACCTTGTGCCAGCTAATCTTTCTCACACTAGGTCAGTTGGATGGAACTATGCAATGGGTTCACCACAAGGTGCCTTCATTTTTGCAGTTTTGAGTCCGACATAGACACAAAAGAAGAATTGCTATTGCTATCCCATTCTGCTTCTTGTATGTCATTATGAACTGTTCTTGGAAGTTCCATGATTAAATAGGTCACAATAGTCACTTTAGCAGGCAGTGATAGTTTAAGATGGTAACAGTGAATCCCTCAGGGCATTATTTGATGAGGTGGCCACTGGGTATGTGCCACAATTTGTGTGAATTAGGTGTATTAGCAGAGGGGAGCATGATGCCACTTGACTGTCCAACCAACATCAATTCACGTGAAGAGAGTTGGAAACACCCAAGGGAATGCCTTGCCAATTGACTCAGCCTGCATGTGGTTGATGAGACACAGCACTGCACAGGGACACTAAAGAATTGCCTTCTAGGCTACACCTGCTTTAGTACCAGGTGTGCATAACACGCACATTATTTTACTTCTCTTCACATAAGGTTTGTGTAACCTGCCACAGCTAATTGCAGCTAATTGTTGAAGTGTCGGGTTGTTATGCAGTTGGGCATGTGACTTAGATTATTTATTATTATTTATTTATTTAAATTTCTATACTGCCCTCCTCACCAAAGGTGACCCAGGACAGTTTAACACATCATAAAACATCAGAACAATATAGGTTAAAATTTTAAAAGTTCTTAAAAACTATAATTAAAACAAATTAAAACAACAACTAAATCTTTGTATAATTTAAAACTTAAAAACTTAAGGGAGCAGAGGGGGGAGGGGAAGAGGTCAAACCAACCAGCAGGCTGAAGTCATTGTGCCTCCAGTACCACAGACCTGCCCTGCCAGCCAGGTTTTTACGCAGCTCAGTTAGCAGGAGGTTCCACAGGGCTGGAGCGGACACACAGAGAAGGCCCTCCTTCTAGTGCTAGAGAGATGAGCCTGTCTAACTGATGACACAACCAGAGAGCCTCTCCGGTCTGCTGTAGTGGGATGGGCAGATGTCCTTGGGACAATGAGGTCTCTTAGGAATCCTGGCCCACTACCTTGTAGGGCTTTTAAGGTAATAACCAGCACCTTGAATTGCACCGAGAGGCACACTGGCAGCCAGTGCAGCTCCCGAAGCAATGGTGAGGCACAAGCATAACGCCCACACCCCATCACGACCCAGGCAGCTGCATTCTGGACCAGTTGCAGCCTCCGAATGGTCACCAAGGGCAGCCCCATGTAGAGCACATTACAATAATCAAGTCTGGAGGTGAACAAAGCGTGTGTGATCATGGGCAAGAGTCCTGGTCTAGGAGAGGGCATAACTGGTGTATTACAAGAAGTTGTGCAAAAGCCCTCCTGGCCATGACTGCCACCTGCTCTTCGAGCAGTAGTCGTGAGTCCAAGAGGACCCCCAGATCACACACACGGTCTGTTTGGGGCAAAACTGCCCCATCCAGAACCAAAGATGGTAACTCCCATGATAATGCTGGACCCCTGACCCACAGCCACTCAGTCTTGCTGGGATTCAGTTGTAGATGCACCCTGCCAGTTAGCTTCAATTATCTGTTTCAGGTTACATAATATTTTTTTTGTTAACACCAAGTGGAATCTGGGTATTCACACAGAATTACCACACATCAAACAACTCTAGCCATTTTTCAGAGTAGAAGAAAGCACATTGCATATGACAGAGGAGCCTGGCATGCTGTAGTCCTTGACTGTGTGACTGAACAAGAATTCTAGGCTCTTCCCCAGTTTAAGGGGAAAAATCAGACTTCAAGCCTTTATCAACCCACCTGTCTTGGTTTCCTAGCCTCACTGACCTCTGTCTGACCTAAAGATGACAGATTAGCTGTGAACATCCTTTATAAAAGGAAATAGTGTTCTATAAAATTCACACCATGGTTTCTAATTTAGCATCAGAGTCAGGACATCCTAAAATAAGATTGGTTTCAAAAATAGACTTGTATGTATGGGAGGGGGGGACAGAAAGTTGAAAGCAAGTGATTAATTTGCTCAAAGTGTGTTCAATCTGTGGGAAACCACAGATAACAAGAGGTTTGGTATCTTCTTTTGAGGCTGTGTATTGTGCTGATAGGCAGGAAAGAAAAACAATAAGAATACATTTGGTAAGTTAAGCATTATAAAGATGGGACACTACCAAAACAGGAAGTTGACCCCCCTTCTCCCAGGACAGAAGATGTTTTGCAGAATAAAAATGTCTTCTTATGTGGTTATGGTTTTGCCTTTCTCCAAATGCAATTAAATTTTTAGAGGTCTCATTTGATGGAGATTTGTAGTTAAAATTACTATGGTTCATCTGATGGATATTTAAACATACTGTCAAGTAAATTCTGACTTGTGGCAACTCTTTCCAGAGTTTTCTAAGTAAGAGTATACAGGAGTGGTTTATCATTCCCTTCTTCTGGGGTGCTCTACGATTCTGCAATTTGTCCAAGGTTAGATAGGCTTTTCCTGGGAGGCTCACAGTGGAAAATCAAATTTCGAGCCTCTGGTTTCAGCTGTCCAGTGAGTTGAATCTTTTACATAGAATCATTTTATTTGAAAGACTGAAATTATTTGAAGATTGCTTGAATTTTTGTGGTCCATTGCATTTTCCATTTCCTCATATTTGAAGTATTTCAATGATTGTATTAGTTCAACTACTAACACCATAGGTTTACTACTCAGACAGATAAATAAAAATACTAACCTCACTTTAGCAATCTAGAATATGAAAATGCATAATCTTTGCATAAATCGCTTGCTATGAGAAATTGTTGCTTGTTTAACATTGATGAATTTTGCAGCATTAAATGTATATCTTTTTTATTATATTTCATATAACAAAAAGTTTTTAACCTTGCTTTGAAGACGCATCCTGACTCTAACTTTAAAAGCTAATTGCTTACTGGGGTTTAAATTTAAATTTGTGTGACAGGGGAAGCAAAATGATATGTGCTAAATACAAATGGATTAATATCTAAACATGCACATTTTTTAGATTTTTCAGCTACATTTATCAGCTCGTTGCTGTTCACATAGCTAATTGCAGCTAATTGTTGAAGTGCCAGTTTGTTATGTAGTTGGGCACATGACTTAGATGCACCCTGCCAGTTAGCTATAATTATCTGTTTCAGGTTACTTTTTTTTTGTTAACACCAAGAAGACTCATACACAATCACCACACACCAAGCAAATCCAGCCATTTTTTCTGAGCAGAAGAAAGCATATTTAGAAACACCAAATTATACTAACCCTCTCCATGTGTAACATAAGAAATCAAACTATGAAAATGTAGTGACTAGTCCAGACTACAGAAAATAAAATAATTTCATATAAGTTATACATTTCAGGTGTATGTGTGTTTAATATTACCTGTGGTTTTCAAAATATCGATTTTTCCTTGCTTGTTAAACCCGTGGTGATGACAGCATAAACCTTAAAGCACATTTTAGTTTTTAATAGTCTATAACAGGAGTTCCAAACCTATGACCTGTGGCCCGCCCCGGCCCACGGCACTATTTCATGTGGCCTGCCTTTGTCTCTGCTGCACCCAGAAGTGGAAGCAGGTGTGTTTATGGCAGCTATAAAATGCGCCTGCACATGTGTAAATGTGATTATGTCAGCCATAAATGTGCCCACGGCTGTCATAAACATGGAAGAAGGCGCATTTACCTTTTCTTCTGGGGCGTGTGGTCTGGCTCACTCTGCTGTCCAGGGGGCATGGTCAGGCCCACAGCATTAAAAGGTTGGGAACCCTATAAAGAGTGGAAGAAGGTATTTACAGTCTTATGAATGTACCTACTTTTACCAACTTCTTTCCTCAGTCTACCTTGCTTAATGCCCTTTTCAGGTAGATTTCTCAGCCTGCCCCATGCTATTGTCATTCATTCATCACTAACAGATAATGTTTTATTTGTATTTGTGATTTTAGAATTAGGACCTTAATGTGTTTGTGTAACACTATATTGATCATAATTACCTGGATTTGTGTATTTCGTGAAGTATGGCTAATTGCTTTTTTTGCAAGCATCAGGGAACAAAGCATGTTTTTTTTGTTATATTTCCTATTAGAAAAAAGGAAGAAATGAAGCCTTAGAAAAAGGGAATGAGAAGCTAAATAGTACATCCATATATTCCACTGAGATAAATTAGGATCTTGAAATAATAACTGACATCTTCTATAAGAAATTTAGTACATATGAAGGGACATCTTCGTAGCTGTATCAGATCAAAACATGGTGAAGCATGGAAATGTTGTCTCCATCATAAGCAAAGTTCCTGATTAATGGCATATCGAAAAACATCAAAATAAAACAAGGAAATCAAATGAGGATAAATGCAGTTCATGGACACAAACCGAATGCTACTGCATATCAGATAATCCATGCCAAGAAAATTAAACAGAACACAATAGAGGCACATATTATCCTGTAGGTTAGTAAACAGCAACGTCATTGTGTGGATCTCTTGTTTTCTCAGTCTGAGGGCTGGGAAATTATAAGTGGATGGATGGGTGAGGAGAGCTTCACTGTACTGCAGACTAGTTTACATCTGGATCCCAGACATCTCCTTCCGCTGCCACTTACTCGCACCAGCATTTTGCCAGGGGACTGTAAAAAGAAAGTTACCAGTGTTAAGAAACAGGAGCAAGCTGCTTACATTTGTATTTGCTTTGCTATTCAACATCTGACTTACCAGAGGGTTTGTTTGTTTTTTCAACCCCCCCCCCCCCCGGGAACAACATATTGTACAAAAGTTTGTTGAGTTTCTTAGGAACATAGACTCTTTGTAATAAACACATGATCTTTTGTGTCCTTTCACTCAAGCTGTGACACATCCCCTTTTATTTATTTACTTAGCCTATCCAGACAGAGAAATCTTGATTTTCTTTTTTCTTTTTGTCATTGTGTAGTAGTAGACCATATAGATACTGTCTACATCTGTTTCCTGTGAAGGAAGCTCATTACAGCCATTGAACAGCAGGTGGAGCACTTGCTGCAGTTTTGGAATTACAGTACCAGACATTCCAGTAAACAAAACAAAAGACCAAAAATGTTGTGGCACATTAAAGACTAACTGCTGTATTTTGTCAAGCATAAGAATGAGACTTCATGGCATAAATTTATACCAGAGGATCCCAACCTATGGCCCATGGGCTGGACCCAGCCAATGACGCCATTCCCTCATGCCCATCGCCATTTACACCACACCCAGACGTGGAAGCGGTCACATTTACATCAGTCGTAAAACATGCCCACACATACATAAATGTGCCCACAGCTTCATAAATGCAGAAGTGATCACATTTATGACAACCATAAATGTGCCTGCTTTGGGGAGGGGCAGGTTTGGTCTGGCTCACTTAGCTGTCCAGGGATATGGCCAGGCCCATGGTGTAAAAAGGTTGGCTACCCCTGATTTATACATATCAGGTGGGGATACAGAGGTATACAATGGTTGGTTAGTATAAAGTCTTAGTTTGTTATTTTATGTATTTATCCATTTATATAATGGCCACTAAAACAGAAGCAATTCCCTAGGCTGAACAACTGAACACTAAAAAAGAATACACAGAACTAAAGCACAATATCTATACACAGAACTATGATACTAAGTGGAAAGCAGTTACTTTTGGCGAGAAAAACATTTATCCTGCTGAATGGCTGCTTAGATTCAAAAGAGACAATGACTATGTTTCTTGTGCCAGTTCTCTCCATCTTCATGGAAAACAAATACAAAGCATGATAGGTTTGTCTAATGAACACCCAACATTTAGGAAAATAGTGTTAGTTTTTGTTGTTATTTAGTTGAACAGTCGATTCCAACCTTTCGTGACCCCATGGACCATTGTACACCAGGCACCTCTGTCCTCCACCATCCTCCTCAACCCACCCAACTCTGTGCCCATTGTGTCTACAATACCATGTACCCATCTCATTTTTGGCTGCCCCCTTCTTTTGCCCTCCACCTTTCCCAGCATCAAGGCTATCTCAAGTGAATCCTCTCTTCTCATTTGATGTCCAAAGTACTTTAGCTTCATCTTTACTATTTGTCCTTCTAAGGAGCAGTCAAGGTTGATTTCTTCTAAGACTGACCTATTTGTTCTCCTTGCTGCCCAGGGGACTCTCAAAACTCTCCTCCAACACCACATCTCAAAGGCATCTATTCTTCTGTGCTCAGCTTTCCTTATGGTCCAGCTCTCACAATCATACAGTGGTACCTGGCTTAAAGAGCATAATGCATTCCACAGGATTGCTCTTTAAGCAAGTTTGCTCTTTAAGTGAAATACCATTGTAAGTGACCAAGTGTGACTTGGGGGGGGGGATTGCAAACCCTGATTTAGTTGTTAAGTGGTTTTTCGTTAGTTTGAGTTGTTAAGTGAGGTGACCATTCAGAAAAAAATTCTGCTCTTTAAGTGAGTTAGTCTCTAAGCGAGGCACTCTTTATGTGATGTTTTACTGTGCTTATTTTTGTTAAAAATATATTGTGTTAAAGATATAATACTTAACTAAGATAAATTTTAAAAACACCAACACAATTTGAAAATTGTGTTGCAGTTGTGGACCTTACCAGGGAAAGCAGAAGGCAAGCAAAAATAGTAGGATTCATTCACACACCATATCCTGCTCTGCACATAATCAATAATGTCATCTGGCTCCAAAGGGCCAACAATGGCTCCAAAGGGCCAAAATTGATAGTCACACAAACCACAAAAGACAGAACAACCAGAAGAGAACCCGCTGATCAACCACAAGGATGCAAAGAAGCCAGCCAGCATTATACTACTAGCAGATTTCTGCAATAAAGTGACAGCTATCGTTTCCCAAGACTACATTTTGCAGAAATCCATGTGTAAAGGTTACACATAAATAGCCTATGTGAAAAGCTGACAGGGGAGCTTAACTGTATGCTACCTAGAACAAATGATTGTCACTAACCCTGTCGCCTTCATCCTTGCAAGATGGACGGTACCCGTGCTTATCCAACAGATGAGAAAATGTTTGTTGTGTAATCAGATTTGTGCACAATTTAAAAACAAAGCAAGTCTATAGAAGTCACTGGTTCTTTTGTATTCCTACAGTCATGGGACTCAGACTGGAGATTTCATATGGCAGGGAATAACACAGAGTACCTCTGACTCTTGTAGTGGCTCATGTCAAATTGTGCTTCCACACAATTTCAAATCACAGAATAACAGAGTTGGAAGAGGCCCATAAGCCCCTCAAGTTCAACCTCCTGGTCAGTGCAGGAATCCAGATCACGGTATAACTGACAGATGGCTGTACAACTTTCACTTCAATGCCTTCAGTGTTGGAACACTTACTGCTACCTAAAGTTGTTGATTCCATTGATCTATGGTTCTAACAGGTATGTGTGTTTTCGTGTCAGAAATTATTCTGGGTTTAAAGGATTTTTGCAGGGGATGCCTGAATGAGGCTCCTTTCATATTCCACACCATGCAGCTCTCGGGGAATGGAACCCCGTCCTTCCAGTCTCCAAGCACAGTGCTTTTACCCACTGAGCCACCGGGGAGCTGACCATGAGTAGCCACTGCACTTATACCTAGGAGTGTGCAGGGCATCATGGGAAGGTGCTGGTGTGGGCGCTTATTTGGGGGAGAGTTGTGGTGGAATCCCATATACAGTAATACCTCATAAAACATTAGTATCGAATAACACTAAAATCGCATAACATTAAGGAATCTGGGGGGAAGAATTGCATCAGATAACATTAAGATCCTATGGGATGCTTCAGATAACAACCGCTAAAGCCTGTGTGGTTACAATGTATCTCTATGGATCCCATAGAGGATCAGATAACACTAAAAATCATATAACCCCAAGACTTGTGGAACCAGGTTTTAGTGTTATATGAGGTTTTACTGTATTGCTATTGGCACCCCAGGATGCCAGAGGCGAGGGCAGGGTGGGACAAAGCCTGATTGCTGGATAAACCAGCATGTGCCTGCATATACCCTTGGTAAGGGTAAAGGTCACCCTTGCTCAAAGCCAGTCGTATCCAACTCCTGGTTTTAGTGCTTATCTCTGTTTATAGCCGAAGAGCCACTGCTGTCTGTGTCTGCAGACATTTCCATGGACATGTGGTAGGCATACTTCAACACTGGAGTGCATGGAATACTGTTTACCTTCCCACCGAAGTGGTCCATATATATTTACTTGCAATTTCTTGCTTTTGAACTGCTAGGTTGGCAGGAGCTGAGACAGGGACGGGAGCTCATTCTGTCATGCAGTACCTGGGAATCGAATACCAACTTTTCATTCAGCAAGTTCGGCATCTTAACCACTTGAGCCACCGCAGCCCCTTGATTAGGTCCTTATTTGCATATTGGTAGAAGAGATTTCTTATCCTTAATTACTAACATGATATGCTTTTAATAACTAGTAGTGAATAACATGAACAACACAGAAAATGTAACAAGTAGAAGGGAATCAATTACCATTTGAAAAGTAAGTTTTCAAGATCTGCTTTTTAAAATCTGTAGTTCTAATATCAATAACACAGGCCCCTGTTGTCAGCACTCAACACCTTTAAATATTTTCCCTGCACTGATGGTTCTGAATGGGGCTCATCAGCCCTCATCTTCACTGTACTGAGTGTTAAGTTGTGATGAGGGGCATTATCAAATTTCCCACAATGTCCTTCGGCTTCCATGGTAGCAGGACTCAAGGGTATTGTGGAGGATTTCCAAAGGGTTGTTTTAATTCCAGCTTATTTCTCATTAGGTTTCTGCTGTTCTGCAAGGCACACAATTATCCTGCTTAGATATATCCTGTCTTGTTTGGCTTTTGGTCTTCCTCTGTATGGAAAAATTGCTCAGCATCACCCACTGAGCATACCTTTTTAAAAGCATCTTTTAAACTGGGCTTTGCAACACAAAAGCTGGGTACAGGGAGGGGAATGTATCACTCTTCAAAGTGCAACAGAAATATTTTGTGTTTCCAGAAGCACAGCTGTTACTGTGGAATTTGTGGTTATGACTTTGAAGCATGTTAGTCTAGCTTTCCTGCTAGAGTTTTTCTGTTCATATGTTGTTAACAGCCTCTAAACACTCCCCCTTTACCATTTTTGGGGCTGTGCATCACTAAGAGAAGAGACACGTGGTTGTATTTATGTGGTTTTTTTCCGCAGCTGAAAGGCTGAAAAGAAAGTATATCTTATTGTTTATGAAAAGCACCAGCATGATGACCCAAATTACACATTGTCTTAACATGTACTTTGGTCATGTATGTATATCTCTGTCTTGTTAAAAGGTAGCCTATGGTCCTGCTATAAGGATCAGTGGGCTATTTAATGGAAATGTTTTTCCTAGTAATTGGAAAATTGCAATTTCCAGAGTTCCCATCTGATTTATAGCCAAAGCAGAAGCAAGTAGAGCTAGCTCTACCATTTGCCAGACAGAACTTACTGCCACAGGCAATAGATGTTGGAGGGAGGGGCAGCTACTGTGGCAATCTGGGCTGTTTCATAGGAACTTTCCAGATATTCTCTTGTTGGGAGGGGAGGGGAGGGGAGCTTTGCATGCCATATCATTTTCCTTGGATCCCTAAACTAACCTGTTACAGCAAGTTTGGTCGAACATGCTATCTATTTGCTAATACAGTGGAACCTCATACAATAACAGCCCGTACAGCAACAAAATCGCATAACAATTAGTTTTTTGGGGGGAAAATGGCATCCCACATAACAATTTTCCCCATGGGAAAAAATTGTACAACAAATTTTCAATGGGAAAAACCACTTAGCAAAAAAAAAATATCGTTGTACAATGCATCCCATAGGGAAAATTGCTATATGATGCATTCATTGTATAGCAATTATTTCTTACAACATCGAGCCCTGTGGAACGGATTAAAATCGTTGTATGAGGTACCACTGTACTGAAATAAAATATAGTAAAGGCAAAGGTGTCTGTGTCTGTAAATGTTTCCATGGTCATGTGGCAGGCATGAGTAGACACAGGAGCACATGGAATACTGTTACCTTTCCACCAAAGTGTGTCTATTTATCTACTTGCAATTTCTTGCTTTTGAACTGCTAGGTTGGCAGGAGCTGGGACAGAGACAGGAGCTCATGCCATCATGCAACACTCAGGTCTTGAACTACTGACCTGCCAACCTTCCAGTCATCTAGTTCAGTGTCTTAACCACTAAGCCATTGCAGTCCCATGAAATAAAATATACGTTACATCTAACCCATAATTAAAGGAGGGATAACCTTAAGGACTGACTGTGTATTAGTGTCTCAGCAGGAATTTCTCTCACCTCTTGCTTTTCACAAATCAGCTTGCTTTGTTTTGTGATTCAACAAACAAACAAAAACAAGCACCCATATGGCCCCCCTCCCCATTCTATGCCAGACTATGTCCATTTTTCAGAAGAGTACAGTCAACTGAACATGCTGGGTAAGATCCTACTTTTTCACTTGCAGTACTATATCTCTGGAAGATGTCTGCTGCCCTGAATATTTCTGCCTGTAGAAAAGGAGGGGGAGTGGGAAAGCTATTTTTCTGACTTTCCCCTCTTCACCCACCACATCAACTCTCTGATTTCTCCAGAGGTTCCCTCTAATGCTGTGGAGCAATTTTTTTTGGGGGGGGGGAGGAAGGAGACATTCAGAAAAAGTCACCACCTATTTCATTCAGCCACCTATTTCATTCAGCTTTCCTATCCATGAGGGGCAGAGGCTTGATCTAGCTTTGTGAGACTTACTTCTAAGGTCAGACACATGAATTGGAAATAGTCCATATTTATAGCTGAAAGCATGGTATTATTGCAGAGGGGGCAGTCCATTCAGGTTTGTGAATGTTTCAGTCCTCAAATCCAGTCCCCACGGAAAGTTAGCTAATCTACATACTTGAGGAGACGAGAGAAACTCATTATGTGACAATCAGATGCTTTTGTTAGTTAAAGTGCTTCCTTAACTAACTGATGTCTGTATCTGGTCTGAAAGAAAACATCCACAGGTTTGCTTTCTACATCACAGTGGTCCTGAACACATCTCAATGGTTACAGAATTAGAAGACTTCAATAATTTGCCAATGAAAATAGATAGTAGGATTAGGGATATCCTATTAAAAAATGGGGTCTCTCTGTTGAAAGACTGGATCAAAGTTTGTAGGGATCAAGAGGGGAGAAACGAGCTTTATCGGCAACTGGAGCTGGACTGGTTCAAAATCCTCCAGATGAACAATTGGAATAAGAGATTTTTTTCAGAGATGGGTTTAGACAGGGAGCTTACAGAATTTGAAACACTGTTGGCCAGATTAAGAAAAGGAGACATAGGGCTTAAAGGGATAGTTAGTCAAATATACAAAATTATAAACAAAGGGGGGAAGGCTCAACGAGCATTGAAAGATAGCTGGGAACAGGAATTGAACACGAGAATTACTGAGAAATCATGGGGGAAAATGTGGAGAAGACGAATTATGAGATCAATGTCGGTAAGAGTGAAGGAGCACAATTATAAACTAATCTGGAAATGGTATAGAACCCCGACGAGGCTGCACTTAATGTACAAAAATCTGAGCGAAAATTGCTGGAGATGTAAAAAGGCTAGAGGTACATATGAGCATATGTGGTGGACATGTGATGTTTTGAAAGATTTCTGGGGAAAAATTGAGAACGATATTAAGGATATATTGGAAATGCAGCTCGAACTGGGGTTAGACACAGTCTTATTAACCGAGGTGGACAAATATAAAATGAGTAAAGATAATAAGGAACTGATGGCAATAATGTTATCGGCGGCCAGGCAGTGCATAGCGAGAAATTGGAAAAATAATGAAATGCTAAAAAGAAGGGACTGGTATAAGGAAATGTGGGATTTGGCACTCAATGAAAAGCTCACCTGGGAAATAAATATTAGAAAGGGTAAATCAACTGGCAACAATTTTTGGAGGATTTGGAAACCTTTTATAGAATATGCAATGGTTAAAAACAAAGGCATACCCCCTGCATCTGAGCAAAACGACTTTTGGAAAGCATAAGGAAACATAAATCCCCGGACAATGTATATATCACAAGGGTGGCTTTAAAATGAAAAGGGATAACAGAGTTAGTGAACAATATATATTGGTTATGAGCATATATATGGTGATATAGTCTATAACTGGATACTTTAAATCTTTTTGATTAAAACTAGATAATAATCACAGATAAGGTACAGTTAATGACACCAATGTAGAATTGTTGCTTAAGTGGATTTTTTTCTCTTATCTTCCTTTCTATATTTTACAATTATGTGTTGTTATTGATTTATGTAATTCTCTTTTTGATTTGTAATGTATTATATACCTAATAAAAATTTAAAAATTAAAAAAAAGAACACATCTGCTTCTAAGTATAGCCTATTATGCCTCTACTAAATAATTTTTTTTATCAAGGTACAAAATATAGTAGGTGTAGTATTCTTACAGAATTTATTCTTTTGCTATTCAGTCTGCATTGGCAAATAATGTCTGCAGCAGCAGTCAACAAAGAAAGCACAGCTCCTCTGTTGTCAGTTGTGTTTCTTGTTGCTATTGGTAATATTGACAGTAGTATATCTACATCCACATGGTTGTTTAGGCTGTGAGTGTCTACATGTTTCATAGCAGCACAGGTGAGATAAGAAAATAGCACTTTTAAGGGAATCACCCATATCAGTGATTTTTAAAAAATAATATATTCTCCCCTACCGTTTCCTTTATCGAAGAACTTGGAATCAGTAAGTGGTTCATAATTCAAGCCCATCTTGGAAATGTAAGGTACAAACTTTAGTATTCATTTAAAGTGATTTGTGGTGGTTGTGTCTTGGTACCTGGGCAGCAACTTGTTCTGTGATTAGTTTGAGCCATAATAACATGTTATGAGTATTGGAGGAATGACTGGGTTTTGAGCAGCATGGGATTAGCATCTCTCTATCAAATGTAGGAAAGAGAGAAATCTGTGGTTTTGAATTAGGAAGCTTAAGGTAAATGGGATCCTACCCTAATCCTAAACATGGTGACTTTGGTGTGGTAGAATTGTTATTGAAGTACAAACAGCAAAGAGATCTTGTAGACTCCAACAGAAAAGGCCTGCATGTGGTGGTAACTTTTGGATCAAAGCTGTCAAAGGATAATTTCATAGCAATTGATATTTAATTTTATGGCATGTGGAACACCAGGCTAAAAATATTCTGTCTTGGTAACCCACTAATTGGTCTGACATTCTGATGTTGCAAAATAACCCACTGGTTTGTAGATATTTGACCATACAGAAGTCACCATCAAAGTAAGTATATATATAAAAGATGATAGCATAATCAGGTACATAAAAGCACTGGCATTATAGTGGCTTTAAAACTGGGAGGCTTGTTGGACAGGGATGTTGACATATATTGTTCAAAATTCATGGAATCTTTTCCTTCCAGAGTATACTGGGTTTTAAATATGTGAACATTGAAAAATCAAATCTGAAAATAAAAATAGGTCAGGAAAACATACTGCAGAAAGAATGGTACAGTACCAATCTGATTCTAGCCTACCCATTAAATATCTCTGTTTATTATAGATCAATTTCATATGTATTTCATGGTATAAAATATTTCATGTACTGAATGTTTTACTAGCATAAAAATGGATGTGTGTGTGTGTGTGTGTGTGTGTGTGTGTGTGTGTGTGTGTGTGTGTATGACTACAAGGAAGAGAGAGTTCAATTCTTTACATATATATAGATATCATATGTAATAAACTCCTTTTACTGATGTAATTTATTCCCGAATGAGCATTATAGGACTGCATTGGAATAAGTCCCATTGACCTCAGGAGAACGTCCATCTACTTATAGACATGCAAAGGATTGTAATGATAATTCTGGATAATTTATGCAGCAGAAAGGAAATGTTGGTCATATTGATATAATTATTTATTTTAAGTTGTTCTAGTTGCATTGTGTTGGCTTGCAAAAATATCTGTGGTGAATCACTGCTCAGTCTGACCTACTGCCCTTTCATTTTCCCCTTTTCATTGTTTCACATGCCATTGTATCTTTTCTCAGTTTATTGCTTAGATGTAGAACCTACAGTTTAAGCAAGCAGTTCTGTACATTTCCAAATCTTGATGAAGGCCAATCTGCATGTAATCAGGGGTCACCATGCATGTTAGACATCCATATGTCCATGAGGATGATCTGTGTAGTAGAAATTTAAAAAAAAACCCCACATGAGACTGATGTGAAAGGAGCTTCCAGCAGAAAGCAGAGTGGAATGGAACCCTTTTCATTTTGCAAAATTTCAGCTGTGTAGTACATCCAGCCTTACAGGGCAGTATATAACAACTTTCTGAATAACAGGCAGGATTCAATTATCTGCCACTCACCTCTACCTTCTCTTTTCCCTTTGAATTTAGTTGCAGTCCTCAGACTAAGAGGGTGAGGGGATATTCTGAACAACAGTACACTGTTAAATTATTTGAGGATGGCACTATAGAAGATGTGGTAGAAATGAAAATTGATGCAACTGGTTTGTTGATATAGAGCAAAACAATTTCTGGACTCCTTCAAAAGAGTTTTGAAGTTAAAAAAGAGGCAGGGAATAGCATTGAAAATTAAGAGGAATGGACAGAGAAAGCTTTAGGATGAGGAGATTAGGTGGACTGGAAAGACTACCGTATGAGGAATGTATGTTTCATCCAGGCCAGTTGTATGCATCTAATTCTAGATCTAATACATAAAGATTAATATGAAAACAATTATTGCTACTGGGATCAATAGGAATGAGAGTTCCTTGACATTTTCTACACAATTCAGACTAGTCTTCTTAAAGTACTATGGAACATACTAAAAACAATCTGTGTTTCCAAGCGCTTACAAGAGACATCTAGAGTAATTATGTGTCATTGTTATGATTACTAAAGCTAGTCCCTGAAGCTAGTTTAGTGCTACATCTGAAAAGTTCTACAACTGTTTTTTAAATTAAATTTTATTTTCAAAACAAATAATTTTACAAATACGTAAATAATTTTACAAATATGTAATAATTTTACAAATATGTAAGAAGATACACAAAATTTTTAACAAACCTATTTGAAACTACAATATGCACCCACCACCAGAGGAACAATATAGATTTTCATTTAACTACTGTATTCTCTATATCATTACATTTTATTTATATGTTTGTCCCCTCATTCCAGAAAGATAAAAGATCTTGCTCTGGCATTACTTTCCCTTTCTCTAATACATAAGCTATTAATTCCCCCCATATTTCTCTTAAGTTTTTTTTTTTTACTAATCATTTTTAAAGTTTTAATTCACAGGTTAATTTATCATTTATTACTATATTCTGTATTTCATTGTAACAATCATGTAGTTCAAATTCACAATCTTCTTTCCATTTTTAAAAATAATAATCAATCTCAAAGCTGTTACCAATATAAAAAACTATTTCTCTGCAAATTGTGTTAAGGAACTGATAAACCGGCACTAGAACCACTCATAGAATAATAGAATTAGACGTTACAACAGAGACTCAGTGGGCCAGACAATTTACATTAATAGAAACCTGGTTATGTCCTTGATGGAAAAAACAACAACCCCAGTAACAATGCATGATTAGAATTTATTTATATTAGCTCATTCTAAGACAATATAATCATCTACACCACAGAGTATCACTTTACTTGTTTAGTGCAATATTTGTGATTATTTGTTTTTCATTACCCTGGTCTAGCTGAAATGCCTCTTGATCTCATGTATCATTTGCACCATGGCAATACTTCTTCAGATTTTGTTTACATGAACTGTACCGTATCAATTAGATTAGTAACACATAAAAATAAACAGTGCCCTTAGCAACTGTTAACTGAACATGAAACTGTGGTGGGTTTCTCTTTGTCTTTGATTGACTTTAGCATGCTGATAGTAACAAAGATTACTTTAACATGACTTGGTCAGCAGTTGCCAGGAAATAACTTGGCCACGATCAAACACCATCAATGGACAGAGGTGACTCATCTGTGCTGCTTTTATGTAGGCAGAATCTGTATCTGAGAGCTTTTAACTGCCGAGACACAGTTTTGATCCCCACTGAAGGCCTAGATTCCTCCAGGTATGCCAATGAGGAGTTGAACTTGATCTACTGGAGTGGGCTGGAGAAGTTTAATATGTAACCATTTGTAATAGAGCCAGGCTTTGCAGCAGGTTTGAATATCAAGTGGGGATTTTCAATTATTGTCAGCTGAAAAAAGCAACAGTTACTTTTCTGTTAGGCTGGCCAATCGTTGCGTGCCTGTGTCCCTGGTGTGTGTATATATTGACACCATAAAGCAGGGGTTACCAACCATTTCAAGCCAGGGCCCAAGTCAGACTTTGAGGGCCAGAAGGCCATTTTATTAATCATTTATTTATTTATTAATCAAATTTATATCCTGCCCTCGTTAAAAGACTCAGGGTGGCTTACAAGACTAAAAACACAGTTAAACACATTGGTTACATTAAAAGGTTTCAAAAACTTTAAAGTTAAAAGGATAAAAAATTTAAAATATAATTTTGCCCTGCCTGCATGATGGGGGTGGCCATTTTGTCTCAATAGTTTCAAATGGGTGGTCATTTTGTTTCTCAAATGTCCTTGGAGGGGGTAGGGGGCACATGAAATGGTGCCTTGGGCTGGATCCGGCCCATGGGCCTTAGGTTGGGAACCCTTGACATAAGGTCTTACTCTTATGTCTGATGAAGTGGATTTGGTCCACTAAAGCTCACATTTAAATACAACAGTTAGTCTTTAAGGTGCCACAACATTTTAATCTCTTTTTGCTATTTTGTTTTGTTTACTCTCTGATATGTTCGTTAAAAAGCATTTATACTGCACATTTTTAATTGTTCTCTGGCTTTTTTAGTTTAACATTTTTAACCCTGTGAAATCCTGGATCCATGGAGGGTGCCGCTCCACCTTGTGAATGAGTGAGTGCCCAGACTTCTCATTGCAGAAGCATTTTGACAAATCATAGGTTGGACCAGGGACTCAAAGGGAAACTCCTCCTGTACATTTTCACCACTGTTGCTATTCCATTTCCAAAAAGGGTAGTTACAGCAATTCTCACCCCACTCCTCATTTTATTTCTGTTCATATTTATGGATGAAGTGGGAGTTTTAATACATTAATGATAATAAAAATAAATCAAGGAGTTGTTATTGTCCAGCAGTTAATAAGGAAAAGGAAGCGTATGATTTGTCTTTTGCGTTAATCTGCTGCCTATTTCAGCAGGGACCTTCTATCTTGTCAAGCACCAATACATGTTGTTAAATTTTACCCATTCTATTATCATGAATGAAGCAATGTCAGGACTGCCCATCAAAGAAAATACAAAAGCACATAAAAATAGAATCTCACAAGTTCCACCTTTATCTGTTACCTGCCATAGAATCAGTAAGAGACTTCAGAAGCAGACAATTTCGTTTGCCAGAGCTATTGGAAGGCTGAACTTGTTATGTTTGAATATGTAGGATCACACATCTTAAAAATAGTTTCGCTCTGAACCGAAACTCTTTTTACAATCTATTCCTTTGACAGCTATCTTTTATATAAAGCTATTCTTCTGCACCTGGGAATGCTTTCAGTCCAAATATAAATGAACATTTTCTTTGCTATCCCCCTCACCCTATTTCTGCCTTCACTGTCTTTTCCATCAGTCAAACATTGCTTGGTGATTCAGTCAATCATGTGGCTTGGCCAAATGTTGTGATTTGTGATCGAAGTACACAATTTGAGACTCTGTTTTTTGAAACCAAAATTCTTTAGAGAACACACATTTTCTTCTGGTATGGAAGAGCTAATTTGCCATAGGATCTTTATGCCTTTCCCCCCAATTTATCCTTACCTAAAATTGGAACAGATCTTCCAGGAAATGTGAAGTTCATCCTTCAACTAGCTTAGTTCAGTATGTACTTAAATTTCATCTGAATTTATTTTATGAAACTAACACACATAAGTACTGTACATAATTTACTTCTTAGGATGAAATATTGAAACAAAAGCTAAAGCTATTTCTCTCTATTCTTGTGAAACATGGGAAATGCTTCCCTTCCCTCCCTATTCTATCTTGGAATATAATTCTTTTCAAAGAAATATTTCAATCAATATTTCAAATGCTCTAACCAGCCAGTTCCAGATTCAAACTTTTCTGATAAAGGGAATTAGCAGCTACCTCTAAGCTCTAAAATGCCAACCTTATCTGGTTACATGAGAGGCAGATACAGAGCTTTGCTAAATACTTATTAAATGCCCAAGGACCTCCAAGTTCCAAAGCAGAGTTTGAATAATTATATTTTATTTTTATGGCTTGTGTACCATCTTGGTGAGAACTATTGGTGTAATGAGCCTGTGCAACAGACAGAATGGTATCATCTGTGAAGTTGTGAATATTTCCCTAGGAAGTTAGTTTTACCTCTTATGTAAATGGAGGTGTTGAATGCTTATGATTTAAGGACAATGAAGCTCGCCTTGTTAGCTGGAAGGCTGGCAAGTCGGCATTTCAAGACCTAAGTACTGCATGATGGATTGAGCACCCATCTCTGTCCCAGCTCTTGGGGACATGAGGCTCTTGGGAACCTCATGTTGACATACCATTTTCCTTTACATTTATTACATAATGTGCACATTAAAATTCATACCAAATTTTAAACACCCTCTTTTCCTTTTGAATTCCAAGCTTGAATATATAGACTTTATGGAAACGGTCTCTCAGGTTCATTCTTTTATTCCCTTATAAAGGGGCTGTGGTGGTTAAGAAGCTCACCTTGTTAGCTGGAAGGCTGGTAAGTTAGCAGTTCAAGACCCGGGTAATGCATGATGGATTGAGCACCCATCTCTGTCCCAGCTCTTGGGGACATGAAAGGAGCCTCATTTGGGCATTTCCTGAGCAGAGTTTCTTCCTCAAAAAACCTTTCAACCCAGAGCAATTTCTGACACAAAATTATTATAACAGTGATAGTAACAATAGTTGATACAATGATGTATCCAATGTAACTGAGTCTGTATATTCTTGATGGTAGTAGAAGGAACCTGGTTAAGGATTGTAGTATATTTCATGCCCCTGAACAAAGCTAAGGGTCATGCTTTCAAAAGCTATAACTGGTTAGCAGAAAGCATTTTATAGGAAGGCAGTAGGGTTTAAATCTTTAAATCTGTTTCAGCATAGCTACAAGAGAATACTTTTGATGTAGAAAGGATTGCTAGTCATTTGTCTAACAGGATTGAGACACAGAATCCAATCAATGCTACCAGAGCTGGAATCTGAAACCAATACCTCTGACCTGAGTCTGCAGCTTCTAATTTGAAACTTCATTTTAACAAAGGAACCTGGTACACATATCTGTCCATACTTTTTGGAATTATTTTTGTGATTTTTTTAGTGGTCTAATCAAAGAATCACCCAACCTTATCTTTGGATTCTAAACAGATGAGTATATAGTTGCTGGCTTATCAAGGGATTAATGTTTGGAGTTACGGTAAATGAACTGGGAAATATTTCTTAGGACAGTTTTATTTATTTAGTGTATGGTGCTTGTACACATTGAGTCAACATACAACAAAAAGAAATACTGTACTGTATATATAAACTGTATAAAACTAAATATTAATTTATAAACAAACATCTAAACCATTTATATATTTCATTGCACCAGGAGTTGCCCTTAGCGATTACTCAAAGCCCAAGTAAGCACTCGTGCTGATGGCAGGGATGCTTCCCAGCACTGAGCAGGTGGAGTATCAGTTTTAGTTTGGGAAGCCCTATTTGGGATGGATACATAATACAATAATACAATGGCTTCTCCACTCCAGCCGCAGGCAAGTCCAATGATGGCGGTGGCGAAGTCCTGCCATAATGGCCCTTTGGTACTTCTTATTAAGAAGTTCATTAGTTTAATTTCTTAGATAAGATTTTGGCACCTTAAGCAAAACTGAATGTAACCAAACCCTGTGGGTGGAGACGGCATTAGTCAGAATTTGTCTAAGAATAGGTGTGATCATCAGCTATAAATACTTTTTGTGAACTTACATGACAAAAATAGTTTTTCTTATGGGATGTGTTTTATCTTCAGACAAATGAATCAAGGCTATTTGTGTGATCTTGAAATGACCATGGGGAAGAGCAAGCAGGCCTGTTTGCCTGAGTGGTGGAGCAGTGCCATATGTGGATCCCTCATATTCTATTTAGCAGTCATGGGTTAAAATTGATACATTTAAAAAAGGCTATCATGCATGAGGAAAGAGATGTTCTTCTTTCCTGTCTAGGCCAGGCTTTTAACTGCCAAAATGAATTCCCCTTTTGGTGAATTCTTTCCATAGTGTGTGAAAGATTATTTGGCACAATGAGGTTGTGGTTCAAAAATACCATAATCTTTGAGGGGGCTCTTTCTGTGTACCATGAAAGAGAAGTTGAAACTAATAAACAGTATTAGGAAGAACCTGAATCATCCTGAGAATGGTTAATGAAAAAAAAATACAAAGACACAGTTAAAGTTGAATATTTAGAGGACAAAAATGATGTTTATAGAATATTCAATATTTACATCACTTCTTTAATTTCTTACATCTTGGTTCCATCAGTAATACAATCAAAGGAGCCATGAAATCAGAAGACGACTGGAATCTTCTACTGAGAGATCAATCTTAATTTGATCTATAACCCAAATACAATATTTGCATTTTTTTTAAATCCATGGAATCTATAAAGTTCATCTGGAACAACACATTTCATATGAATCCATTTTTTTCTGTATAAATTTTTGAAGTGGTAGCTGTCTTAGTCTGTCCAAGCATATCAGAGAGGAAACATAACAAAATAAAAACAAGAAATTCTGTGACACCTTAAAGACTAACTCCCAGTGATGGGATGCAACAGGTTCTCACCAGCTCACCAGAACCGGTAGTAACTTTTCCCAGTGTCCCGGAGAACCAGCAGCAGCTTTTGAGGGGAACCACCTTTGGGGCTTACCTTTTCACTGGTTCCCCCACTGCACATGCGCGCCAAGCACTTGGTGTGCATGCACGCCTACAGTGCTTGGCGTGTATGCACAGCCTCCTTGCTGTCCTCCCAAGCGGGGAGAAGGAAGAGAAGCTGCTAGCCTGAAGCTCCCTATAGCCTGCTCCCCAGGGTAAGTGACTCACCTTTGGATGTGGTGTGTCTCTGTGTATTTAATACCTTTACGTATATTGATGTACTACCACAGTTCCTAAAAAGGCCTGGCATCCTGGCTTGGGGTTTTTAAGCAAAGTCTTGGAGTTATCTCATCAATAAGCTACACCTGTGCTGTTCCAATTGCTGTTCCAATTGGAGAACCCTTAAGGAGGTACAGCTGTTTTACATTTACACTAAGGCATATTATCCTAGAGAACTGGTTAGGCAAAGACTTAGTACCTAACTTCTTTAACTGTTGAAATGTTGAAAAGTGCCAAAATGAATCCATCTTGTGGTGAATTCATTCTGTAGTTCCTTCCATCTGACCTAGTGTGAGAAAGATTAGCCAGAATAAGCTTTAAGCTCTGGTTTAAAAGCTCTGGTTGATTTGTGTTTGGGGTGGGTGGGTGAGTGGGTGTATTTTAATGTATTTTTTATTTAATTTATTTAATTTATTTACGGGTTTGTGTTGTGGGTGGGTGGGTGGGTTGAGGTGTGTGTGTGTGTGCTTATTTTTATTTTATTTTATTTTTATTTTTTATTTTTTTCTTTGGCCCTGCCCACAACATCCTGACATCATGATGTTGGCTCCGCCTACGATGTCATGATGTCATGACATTAACTCAGACCACACTTTGATGACATCACGGTGGGGTAGTACCAATTTTGACATCCCACCACTGCTAACTCCTGTATTTTAATGTTAGCTTTCGTGGCAGCTTTCGCACATCTGTGCCTAGTAATCAGAAATGCTGTAGTATGGATGATTTTGGCTTTGCCTCCAGTGAAACAATGAACCAAAGTATAGATAATCCTTAACAATGCTGATTTCTTCACGTTAACATTATGTAATTCTTTTACAGTCATTATTTTTACTTTCTTTATGTAACAGGTAATCTTGCTCTTACACTTTCTTCTTGTATATTTAGCAGCAATTGTTTCATGTCATTGCTATTTTCTGTCAGCACAGAAAGTGCCACAAAATCCCCATTAGCCGTGGATGGCAATTCCACCGACATACCAGGAATTCTGTCAGGTCCTGAATAAGCTGAAACCCAGAAAGGCTTCCAGGCCAGATAATATCCTTCTGGAGTTAATTCAGAAGGGAGGGGTACCTCTAAAGACATGGCTCTTCACACTCATCCTCTTGATTTGGGAAACTAGTAAAGTGCCTGATGACCTTAAGAATGCCACCATTATCACCATCTTTAAGAAAGGTGATCATAGTTTTTGTGGCAACTATCGTGGCATATCACTGTTATCCATGCCTGGAATTTTTTTTTTTGCAAGAATCCTGCTCAGTCACCTATGAACTATCTCTGAAAGGATCCTTCCAGAATCTCAATGTGGTTTCTGTATTTCCCAAGACACAACAGGCATAATCTTTTGTGCAAAACAACTTCAGGAAAAATGCAGAGAACAGCAGAATCCACACTTTTTTAGTATTTTAGGACATAGTAAAGGCTTTCGATTATGTCCTCAAACCTGCTATGTGGGCTGTGCTGAGATGTTTTGGCTGTCCTGAGAGTTTTGTAGATCTGATCCAAGCACTTAATGATAGCATGACTAGGAGGGTTCTTGTTGTGATTCAGTCCTCATAGGACTCTGAGGACGACCTGGATCAGGGGGCACTTCCTATGCCTAGCCCAGTTCTGCCTGCACCCAAACCTGAGAATGTCCTGAGCCAGGAATCTCAGCCTGCTTCTGGCCCAAGTCTGTTGCCCTAGCAGATGACCTGTCAGATCAGAGGTCTGACTCTGACAGTGATCCGTCCTCAGTCAGAGCAAAGTGCAGAAGGCAGCTACACCTGAGATGCAGGCAAGCTAGAACTAAGTACCAGAGAAGGCTCACAGCTGATAGACATTAGTTGGGAGCAGTGGTGGGCAGCCAAAAATTTTACTACCACACTGTGGGCAGAGCCAGCATCATGGGTGGAACCAAAGTAAAAAAGCCCATAAAAATAAGTACACATAAAAATACAAATTAAACACACATAAAACACATAAAAATACACATTAAAAATAAATACACATTAAATACACATTAAAATGTTTGTGCTGTGCTGTGTGTTTGTGCTGTGTTGTTTTTTTCCTGACTGTAAGCCGCCCTGAGTCGGTATGGCGAGTGGGCGGTGATATAAATCTAAATAAATAAATAAATAAATAAATAAATAAAATACACCCACCCACCCCACACCCAAAGGCGAGTCACTTACCCTGGGGAGCAGGCTGTAGGGAGCTTCAGGCTAGCAGCTGTTGTTCCTCCTCCCCGCTTGGGAGGACAGCAGGGAGGCTGCTGAGGGACTCAGCAGCAGCTGCTGGTTCCTCCATGGCTGTGCATGGCTGCCCGACGCTCTGTGCTGCCACACTCCAAGCAGCAAATGGCTGCTTGGCTCGGCAGGCAGAGAGCTGTAGGCACGCATGCATGCCAAGCGCTGTAAATGTGCCATGTGCTATAGGCACAAATGTGCACCAAATGCTGTAGGTGCGCCAGGTACGCCCTCGAGGTGCTTTCCCCCAAAAGCCACTACCGGTTTTCCGGGACACTGGGAAAAGCTACTACCGGTTCTGGCGAACTGGTGTGAACCGGCTGCTGCCCATCACTGGCTGGGAGACTTATAAGCAAGCTTGTTGCAGTCTTCCAGTGTCGGTACAATTCTTCATTGCAAAGACTGACATTCTGTTTGACTTTGGATAACCTGCCTAGACCCTGACCTGTCTGCCAACCCTGACAATGCCCCTGGACATCCTTTGGACTGGACACTTGCTTGAACTACTGGTAACCAGACCTCGGCTTGCTCTTTGGACTTTGCTATGTGGACTCTTCTCAAATAGACTCTCTGTGTAGTGCTGCTGTGCAGTGACTGTGCCTGCTGGGGTAGGTCAGCACAGTTCTCCATCAAAACAGCATATCAGATGCCTTCCTAATAATTCACGGATAGAAGCAGCATTGTGTGCTTGCTCCAACCCTTTTTGCTCTTTACTTGGCTGCCTTGTGATATGAAACATCTACTAACATCACAAGTGTAGAGACTAAATACTGCTAAAATGGAGGACTCTTTAATTTGGCTAGACTACACTTCCAAAGACTAACCAGCATTGTCAGGATAATGGAAATGCAATATGCCAATGACTGTATCACCAGCTCTCACAACTGAGGAGCCACAAAAGTCAGTCATCTGTTTCAAGAGTGCATGCAATCATTTTAGCCTCACCATAAATGCTCAGAAAACCAAGGTACTTGCACAATCTGTCCCAAGGACAACCCTTCCAGAGTTTAGTATTACTATTTTAGAGTCAACACTGGAACAGGTAGAAATTTTTCCTACCTTGATAGTATCCTGTCTAAAAACTGTAACTGTGAACAAGACATGGTGAAGAGAATCAGTGCTGCCCAGTCTACCTTTGATCGTCTATTACACCGGGTCTTCATGCACAAAGACCTAACAGTTCATACAAAGCTCATGGTATACCAAGCTGTTGTCACCTCAACATTATTGTACGGCTGTGAAACATGGACTATTACCAAAACATTAAAGCTTGAATGTTTTCACCAAAAGAAGCTAAGGTCCACCTTGAACGTCAAGTGGGACGACTATGTCACTAACATTGCAGTTCCCCAGAAGGCACATGTAAATAGCATTGAAGCTTCCATCATAGGCCATCGCCTTAGATGGATAGGGCATGTCTGCCGTATGGATGGTTCCAGGTTTCCTTGTCAAATTCTTTATGGAGAACTTAGCTCCAGTAGAAGAGCTAGTGGAGCTTCTTTGAAGCGTTATAAGGACCAGCTGAAACAAACCATGAAGATGTCAGACATAAACCCACAAACCTGGGAGGCAGCAGCTGAAGATTGTCCACTTTGGCACCAAACCATCTCTGCTGCTATCAATCAGACATGAAGAGGCTAAGTGACAAGTATGGTTTTGAAGAGTACTTTATTTTTTGTAAAAAATTATGATTGAAATTGGTTTGTTATGGGTTTTAATTGAAATTTTGTTTTTACTTTATTTAATTGCTGTAATTTGACCTGACAGCCAATTTTGGTTAATTTAATATATGTATATTAAATGTGCATGCTGCCTTTCTGGGCAAAAGCTACCCAAGGTGGTGAACGTATAGAAACAAGCATGTACATTTTATTATTTATTTATTTATTGTTCAGATTTATACTGCTACCCACTTGCCGAGGCGACTCAAGGCGGCTTACAGTAGAAAGTAAAATACTTTTTAAAAAATTTAAAAAAAGTTTTTTAGCTAAGGATTAGGAAGAATCTCTCCAACTTTGAACAGCAGAGAACAGTTTTTAAGAAAGTAGTTGAACTTTTATTCAAGTATGCATGTAAATACTGTAGTGAAATAACATTCATATTCAGGAAAAATGCAGAGTTTTCATGCTGCATAACAAAGAAACATGTTATCTGTTTTTCTCCCCTTATGTTAATATAGTACCAATTTCATTCTTCTTTTTCCTTTCCTTTTTCTAAATTATAAGATGCAGTTAAGAAAAATATGTCACTCCTTCCTCAATTCACCTTGCAATAAGACTCATGCTAGGAGGTCTTCAGGATTTGTGTGAGGTTCTAAGTCTGGAGTACTTTGAATCCCCAGTTAAGACTGCTGTGCTTCAGTAGCTGGGTGGTCTACATTAGAGGACTAGGACATTTGAAGCTTTTTCTGGCTTAGCTGCAATACAATGTCTGTAACAAGCCTTTCACACAAAAATAGAAGAACTTGGACAAAAAAGAAGAAGATAGTGACAATGTTCCAATTGTGAATCCAAAGCTGGTCAATGCATGATTTTCTTCCTATTCCTTTCTGCCCTTTTTATTCTCAATGTTCAACAGCAACACAACACAGTAAAGGTAAAGGTCTCCCTTGCTCAAAAGCCAGTCATATCTGACTCTATGGTTGAGTGCTCATCTCTGTTTCATAGCTGAAGAGCCAGTGCAGTAAAAACCCGTTAAATGTGGAAGATCAATTGATTTGTTATGTTTTTTTTAAATCTCAAGATTAGATACGTACAAGATTAGAAACACTCTTTTCCAAATATGAGAGGCCTATGTAATGGTAAAGAGAAGTATAACATGAAGTAATGCATTGTGATTTGTTTTCAAGGCAAGACATACAAGGAAGCATAAGCTCAAAATAGGATAAACCAGTAAGACAGGTTAATTGCTTAGAGACATATTGCGTGACTAGATTATTGCAGTGTGCCTGTTCTTTTCATCTCAACCTCTGTTAAATGAACAAGAATCATACCAGGTTATCACTGCCAATGAGAGCAAGTAACATAAGATCTGTCTGCTGATTCCACCATATAGTTTCACTCACTCAACAGCCAATTGCCTTGGGAAACTTATTGGTTATGATAACAATGGCTGTTGTTTGAACCCATCATCTCATATTCAAAGATATACTATTTGCAACATGGAAATTTAATTTACTTACCATCTCAAATAGTATTTATTCATAACATTTACAGATTTCTTATGTGAACTTTAAAGCAATGCAGAATAGCTGGAAGTGATAGGGAGAGGGAAGATCACAGAGGCTTCATCAGGCTTCTCTTTTTGTCACCACAGGGGCTTCTATCAGAAAACACCAGATTAAAAGGGACAAGCAAGCTAAGTAGACAGTCTGTTTAGGCCAGACTAAGGACAGCAGTATGAAGTAAGTTGTGAACCAGGGTCATAGGACAAACAAGTGGAAAGGATCAAATATAAATAAGGATCAAATGAGGAGCAATATAACAAATCAGACCAAAGAACTACAAAGAATTTTAAAAACACATCACAGCTCAGGGTGATTTTACTGCTCCAGGAAGGTTCTTCTTATACCCAGGTGAACTCAACAGCAAGCCTGCATTGATAGGTGGACCTAAATCAGTGGTTTACCTTAGAGTTAGGGATTCACAATCACAGCTACTTCCAACAAAGGAAAGGAACAAAACAGAGCCTGCAACAGAACATAAACCTGGAGGTTTCTTTGCCACATGGAAATCTGGCCCAGAAGGTTTTCCAGCCCTATGTAGCAGATGTCAAGACCTTGAGACCAAGAATGAATGAGAAGAGGAGGGGAAATTTCCCCTTATCCTTCTGACAGAAGTGCTTCCATCTGTGAAATGACATGGTTGGGAAACAGGCCAAGCAAGTTACAAATGGAGCAGATTAAACTGCCAACAGCTTAGAAACAAGAAACCAGGCCAAAGCATAGCATTAGGTAAGACAGCAATTAAGATCGGGCAGTGTAAATATTGCTCCATGGTCACCACTGGGGAAAAAAAGAACAGTAAAATGTCTGAGCAAGCAGAACAGTTTTGAACTGGCATCTAAAATCTTTTAACAATAATGCTCAGCGTGGCTTCTGAGGCAAGCATTCCACACATTAAAATTGCTATGTGCCCTACCTCAGAGGACTGGGAACGAACTCTGAAGATGGGAATTCCTAAACCTGGATGCATTTTAGTAAATAACAAATACCTCAGGGAAAGGTATCTAGTCATTTCCCTGACTTAATGTTTTTGCTAAAAACTGCCAGCACCCAATCAATATGCGCATTTTGACCAATGTTGGATACCAAACTGGTGGTCTGTGTTGCTTCTTGTCTTGCCATTGACACCTTTGTACTGTTGCTATCAGGAAAATATTTCTTTATTATTTGTATATTTGCTCTATTTCCTGTTATTTCTTCAAAGAAAGAAAGACATGGTGACAAGCAGTAGTAAAATAACTTAGCGATACAGCTTCCTTGACATCCGACGGGGTAAAAGAAGAAGTAAAGAAGAACACCTGAAATTTTATATTTAACTCAGCATATAGATAATGATGTCAAAACAAAGGAAATAACTGGAGCACATTTCTTGAACTTATAGCAAAGGAAAGCAATCACCCTTATATACCACCCCATAGTGCTTAGTGCACTCTCCAGGTGGTTCACAAGTTAATTAGTATTTTGCCTACAACATGCTAGGTACTCATTTTACCAACCACAGAAGGATGGAAGGCTGAGTCAACCTTGAGTCCTGGTCAGGCTCAAACTCACAATCTTTGGGTTGCAGGACAGCAGTTTAACCACTGTGCCACCATCTTAAATTGCTGCTCAAAAAGCTCTACAGCCTTACTAAAGATCATGGACTAACAAAAATGACAATTATTCCACTTCAAAATCAAAGATTATTTGGGATTACTTAGATAAAAATTTTATTTTAAAAATTGTCCTGTAAAATAAAATAAACCTGTATGGATTAGTACGATGAACTTTTCATGTAGATCTAACTGCTGTTCTAACTAAATCTTATCAGGCACAGAATGCTATTAATAGGACATTTCTGGAAAGGATGTAAAGTAGGTTGGGTACATTCATAGAAATCTAGCAGACCTCTGTCTCCAATGTGATAATTTCCTTTCCAAATGGGTAACAGTTTCCTAGTTCTATCTTAGTGAATGGTCCAATTAAAAAAAACCTCCCATGGTTTAAGAGATTGAAAGGATTTGGAGATGTAAGGCATATGAACAACTTCTTGTGTCAGAAGGCCAACTGCATTAGTTTAAGCATTGTAACAGTTTAATGTTTTAATGACATGACTCACACAAAAATGATAAAAATGTTCTGCTCACTATTGTCCTCTCCCGGAAAGCTGAACAAATGGTATCATTCAAAGGGCACAGGTTGCAGAAATCATAGAAATTCCACTCCAAAGCTCCACACTCTACATTTAATTGCTGCATCTCCATTTTAAAATTATTCATCCAAAGTGAAGAAATCATTCCCATTTAATTCAGGATGTTGTGAAGTTGAAACAAAATACAAATATGCAAACTGTTTTGAAATCAGTGTCACACCTTCTATTTATGGCAATAAGACTAAAAGCCCAGCTACAGCATTTGCACTTCCACATGTCGTAGAGCATGGTTGTCATTTTCATTGATGCATCTATCAGACTTGGGAAGAAGATTTTGGAGGAAATATATTTTCAACTCCAAATTGCTTCTATCAAGCAGCTTTTCTTCCTGAAAGAAGGTTCAAAACTTTCATGAGGTACACAATGGATCAAGCCTTCTTGTTGACATAACTATGTTTATGGAAGAGTGATGAAGTTACCAGAACAAGATGGTTTTTTAAAAAAGAGATTAGAAACTTCCTACTTTTGTCCCACAGTTTTCCCAACTCCTGCTTAATGCCTTTCATTGAGCAGAAACTGTGGGAGTTGTTAGATGAGAGGGTAAAGTATTTCATTACTGAAAATCAGCATTGCTGAGTAATGTTATCGGTAGGAGGACATTTTCAGTAGTTAAAAGTTTCCTCTTTCTTTCCTGGGGTTCCATGGGTTTCATACAATGAAAGACATTACAGGTGGGTCAGGATAATAAGGTATTTCAAAAAATTGTTCCAGTTGGTGATCTCATCACTGTTCCAGAAGTGTAAGTTACACAACAGGATTTCAGCAATTAACTCCTGAGACAGCCCTTTACTTACTTAGGTAAAGATAAAGGTCACCATTGCTTAAAAGCCAGTCATATCTGACTCTAGGGTTCAGTTCCTATCTCTGTTTATAGCTGAAGAACCAGTGCTGTCTGTGTGTGCAGATGTTTCCATGAACATAACTAGACACCAGAGTGCATGGAACACTGTTTACCTTCCCACCGAAGTGGTCCCTATTTATCTACTTGCAATTTCTTGTTTTTGAACTGCTAGGTTGGCAGGAGCCAGGAAAGAGACAGGAGCACATTCCATTGTGCAGTACTCGGGTAACGAACTGCTGACCTGCCGCCTTCCAGTCAGCATCTTAACCACTTGAGCCACTGCAGTCCCTTACTTACTTATTTACTATTTCAATTTATACTTTCAATTTATACTTTATACAATTTATACTTTCTGGGCAGTTGATGATATACTCAAAAAAACAAAAAAAAACCCAGTACAAAATATAATAATTTATTTCTTTATTTTTTATTTTCCAGACTTACATGCCACCCTCCTCAAAGAGACTCAGGGTGGCTAACAAAAGGTTCAAAAAGATACATAAAAACACAATATATAATGTCTCATATCGACAAACAGTATAGAATAAAGCAAATAAAATACTAAATTAGTTGAAACCTATCTTTAGATAAAAACAAATTTAAACCATAGTTGGACTTCAGATAATACACACTAATAAAAGGCAGCTTTGAACAATCCAGTTTTAACAAACTTCTTAAAAATTGGGAGGTAGGGTGCCTTATGAACCTCTGTTCTACAACCCTTCTCAAAAGCTAAAGAAGCCTAAACATAATATTGCCATAAATACTCAGCAAAGGTTTACATAGTAAACACATTTGAGGATGTAGGTGGAGAAGTCAGTTCAGAAATGTGATACAGTACGTCATATCTACTGAGGAAACTCTTATAACAGCTGCTCCATAGTTAGCATGGCAGGCCTGCTGTAATCCTGATTAAGGAAGGAGCTTCAAATCTGATTATACCTTTGTGAGTAATTAGAGGAATTAGTTGCCATCTGGACATGCAGCAGTTCCCTAAGAAGAACTGTCTTATTCCAAAGACATCACAGTACTTCTGTGGTTGCAAAGTACAGCAAGAAATATATTTGTTTGCTTTAAACTCCTACTTAATCTAGTCTCTTGAATCCATGTTGGACTAGATGTTGGGCAGTAAGAAGAATAGCAGTGATTGGATTGGAAGATCTGTCTTTGGTCTGCAGTGTTTTTCAACCAGGAATTGTCTGTATTATTTGTTTCTAGAAGAAGAAAGCAAGATTGTTTGGCGATCACACATAATGATATCATAAGGGCTGATGACCAGCAGAAAACAGCCTAAAATTATGATCTAGGAGTTGAGAAGTGGAATTCCAAACAGAAATGTGGAAATTCTGTTCTGGAGTTTCTAATAGAAGAAAATGCTGGGTACTGGAATGTTGAAGGAAAAACTACAGCAGTTGTGGACAAACTGGATGCCTAGACTAGGATTCCTTCATGATGATTGAAAGACTTTGGATTTTTTTTCCCTTGAGGAAAAAAATAAAGAACCATTCCAAGTTAGGTAAATATTAGAAACAGAAAACGGTTTCCATACATTACTTCTTCGCATAGAACAAAATCTATGGGAAGGTTTCAGTGGATACAGTTCTTCCCATTTACTTTAAAATGAAGTGCTGTCTAATCATTACCATGGGATCACTAGGTTGTTTCCCATGACTCTCTAGTTCATCCTCCTTGGAGTAAGACAACAAAACAAAGGAATTCATTTTGCCTAGGAAATGTCTTAGGGTAAGTACAAACCCACTTACACTCTTATATTGTAATATAATTAATGCTTCTAATTCCAAGATCCCATGATATAATTAATCTAGACCTTGACACATTTCTTTAAGAAGACTAAATATATAGTTAGAAACTCATTTATGGACAGCTTGAAAATGTATTATATCCATTCTTAAAAATGATGATCCCTTTTCTGAATTAATTCATGAAAAGAAAAACAACTGTCTCTAGCATTAGAAGAGTATCATTGATTTATAGCAAGTTCTAACACATCAGCAATTGTGTTATGTTAGTTAATGAACAGGTTATTGATTTCAAGGACAATTAAGGAGGTATTTATGATTGTATAGGAATGAAGTGTGAATGAAGTATTGCCAAAGAAGATCCACATTACTTTCTAATGGAACTGAGTGTAATTGAAAGTATCACCACAATAATGCAATAAGCCATATTTGTAAGAGATGGCTTCATGTGTAAGAATTAGGATGTTTCTAGACAAGGGACTGGTAACAATTAAAAAGGATTGGACAGTTATTTCATAGTTTTTCATTAATGTTTTTGTAAGAAAAAAGAAGCAGTGGGAAAACAGGTTATGTTATTTGCTATTAAATGACAACTGACTAATGGTGATTTCAACTATTATTATAACTAAATTAGTTTCTGTTGTCTAGTGGGAATTTGAACCCAATTTCTTGAGTCATATTCTGTCACTCAGTCTACTAAATTACCCTATCTTCACGGTGAAAAGAAAGAGCTATAAATATATGACAATCTCATTTGGACCATTCATAAACTTCTATGAACAGAGAGATGATTGCTATATTTGTTATAACTTTGAGACTGAATGTTGTTAAAAAATGAAAAGTAGATTGTGAATTTTAATTGGATGATTGGTATAAAGAGATATGGAATATAGCTATAAATGATAAATTAATATGTGAGTTAAAGATAAGAAAGGATTAATTAAAAATTATTTTAGAGAAATATGAGAAGTTTTAGATTATGTATTAGTGAAAAGGAAAGGAGTAAAGCCAGAGCAAAAAGTATTATATTTTTGGAACTACAGTTCAGGACAAGCATATAAAAATGTAACAATATTGAGAACATTTAATCGAGAAGGTTTATACATCCCACTGGTGGCTGGTGAACATAGGTGATCTATTGTACTACATGTAATTTTGTTAAGATTTTTGTATGTTTTTCTGTAGTTGTGATTTTTTTGATTATTTTTGTGCATTTTAATTGAATATATATACAGTACTGTATATATAAACTGGACAGTGAAATCCCACAACAAAGGCCTAATCTGGATGCCTTCTTAACAGTACAGATCCTAATGGAATTATCTTCCTAAAGGAGAAGTTCACATTCAAATTACTAGTACTGTAAAAGTATTTATATAAAAATATAAAGAATTGTGCAGTTCTTTTAAAGCCAATAGCAATGAAATAAATGCAAAATTGTTGGAAATCAAGGGAAAAATATTCTGTATTTATTGAAGATATATTTCAATAGTGAAATGTGCAGAACCCCGGACTATGCTGTTGTTCCTACTGACAACATGGAGAACGGCAATATTAGTGTTAATATTAGTGCAGATGTTCATTTATGATTGTATGCAATCCACCCCTCCTAAGGAGAATCCAAAATTGCAGGAAGCTGAATTGGTTCACATCAAACAAATGAGAAACAAGTCATTTATAATGCTAAAGGCTCTTAATTGCAATTGAAAATCAAACCACCCTCAGATACTCTGCATTACAAGGACATTAGCAAATATCAGTTTCTCTCTTAGATCTTGTAAGGATTGCAGGTCAGAAAAACTGAGGAAGCCAGATGGTGCTGATGGCAGCAGATGACATCGTAGTTATTGCTAATGAGAAAGTCCCAGAGCTTTGACCCTGTGAACCCTGCCTCAACAACACTACAGGTGTGGAGTATAGGACGAGTGTACAGAAGAACTTTATCTTATCTCACAATAACTAGAATCTGGGATCATTCATTGAAACTGCATGATATGATTTTCAGGCTATATAAAAGGTACTTCTCCACACAAAAGGAAGTATTTCACATATTAAATTATGAAACATGTATTTTTAATATGTGATGGCCACAAATTTAGTTTGGAAAGGGAATTAGGCAGACTCATGAAAGATAAAGTACTTGGAAATAATATGAGAGGCCTATTATACTTATGTACTGGGTCAGTGGTGGCTAACCTTGGCACTCCAGGTGTTCTTGGACTTCAATTGCCAGAAGCCCAAGTCAGCACTCCTGCTGATCAGGGCTTCTGGGAATTGCAGTTCAAGAGCATCTGGAATGCAAAGGTTCACCATCACAGTACTGGATTAATTCCTACTTTCATGTAGTTGGCCACTGTGGGAACTGAGATGCTGGACTAGACAGATATTCAGTCTGACAGAACAGTATACTTTGATGCCATTTTATGCTTCTGGTTGTGAGTTTTCCCATCATCCCCATACATAAAAAACACATATCCCTGCATAGAAATACAGGAGGATGAACTCGGTTGTCTCCAGAGAAAGCATCTGGATTAATATAATTGAAGGTAAAACAAGAGGAACATGGTAGGTGGAGTCTTCTGCTGATTGTCCAATCAAATTCCAAGAATGTCAAAGATACATGAAGAAGTAGCAATGGTGTGTGCATCTGTGTGTGCGTGTGTGTTCAATTTTCTATTGGGAGATAATTTGTACCAAATATGGCCCCTCCAAGAATTTTCTGGCTTTTGAGATTGATAATTTTCTCCTACAAAAAGTGGAAGAAGGGAAGAACTATAGTTCTCTTCAAAAAACTGGGGAAATTAAGGGAACATCTCAAACAAAAATGGCCATGATAAAGGACAAAAATGGTAGGGACCTAACAGATGCAGAAGAGATTAGGAAAAGATGGAAAAAACACATAGAAGAACTCTACAAAAAGGACATTAACATCCCTGACAACCACAATAGTGAGATCATTGACCTTGAACTGGACATTATGGAGTGTGAAGTCAAGAGGGCCTTAGATCGTATTACAACAAAGCTAGTGGAGATGATGGTATTCCAGTGGAACTATTCAAAGCCCTAAAAGAAGATGCAATTAATGTGTTGCACTCAATATGCCAGTAGATTTTGAAAACGCAGCAGTGGCCACGGGATTGGAAAAGGTCAGTCTATGTTCCAATTCCAAAGAAGGGCAATGCCAAAGAATGTTCAAATTAACATACAATTGTGCTCATCTAGCATGGACAGGCTCCTGGGATCTGTCTGCGCCACTGCCTATACTTTAGACCCGCGTCCCGCCTGGCTAATAAAAACTGCCAGGATGGTTACAGGTGGCTGGGGTGAAGCGATCATACATGCATCATTGCGGGAGGGTTTTTTCTGGCCTTGTTAAAACATGCTTTGGTTCATCCCCTCCTAAAAAAGCTTTTGCTTGACCACACAGTAGCATCTAATTACCGTCCTGTATCTAACCTATCCTTTTTGGGTAAGGTTTTGGATAAAACGGTGGTGTGGCAGTTACAGGAGATCCTGGATGAAATGGATTATCAGGACTCTTTCCAGTCAGGGTTCAGGCCTGGATATGGTATTGAGACTGCATTAGTCGCGCTGGTGGATGATCTCTAGCATGAGCAGGATGGTGGTCATCCGACCGTCCTGTCTCTTCTTGATCTCTCAGTGGCCTTCGATTCTGTCAACCACAGTATCCTTCTGGGGCGGCTCTGAGGATTGGGGATCCAGGGCACGGTGTTGTTCTGGTTTGCCTCTTTTCTGATGGGCCTGACCCAGTCGGTGTGGCTGGAGGGTGAGAGGTCCAGCCCGAGGCCCCTCCATTATGGGGTGCCTCAGGGCTCGGTGCTCTCGCCTCTCCTAGTTAACATCTAAATGAAGACCCTGAGTGAGGTCATCCGTTCCTATGGGGTGAAGTACCATCAGTATGGAGATGATACTCAGTTGTACATCTCAGCCTGTGGGAACCCTGGTGATGCAGTCAAAGTCCTATCCAGGTGCCTGGAGGCTGTGAGGGTCTGGATGGAGGCCAATGGGTTACAACTGAATCCTGGCAAAACTGAGTGGCTAAGGGTCGGGGGTCCTGTGTTAACTAAGGAGTGACCATCTTTGGTTCTGGATGGGGCGAGTTCGCCCCAAACAGACCCGGTGTGCAATTTAAGGGTCCTCCTGGTCATGGCTAGGAGGGCTTTTGCACAGCTTCATGTAATACACCAATTGTGCCCACTCCTCAACAGGGATTCCTTAATCATGAACACCCGTGCTCTGGTCACCTCCAGATTGGATTATTGCAATGCACTCTACATGGGGCTGCCCTTGATGACCTTTCGGAGGCTGCAGCTAGTCCAGAATGTGGCTGCCCGGGTGGTGCTGGGGTGTGGGCATTATTCTTTTTCATCCCCACAGCTCCAGGAGCTACACTGGTTACCAGTTTGTCTCCAGGTGCAATTCAAGGTACTGGTTATTACCTTTAAACCTTATATGGTAGTGGGCCAAGATACTTAAGAAACTGCATCTCCCCAAGGTTATCTGTCCATCCCACCAGAACGGACTGGAGGGGCTCCCTAGTGGTTTCATCATTTAGAGAGGCTTGCCTCTCTGGCACTAGATGGAGAGCCTTCTCTGTGTCCGCTCTAGCCCTTTGGAACCACCTGTCCCTAGAGCTACATCTCCAGACTGAGCTACTGGCCTTTAGGAAGGGTGTAAAGACCTGGCTGGCGGGACAAGTGTGGGGTAGTGATGGTTCATTAACCCCTCCCCACTGGCTTATTTAATACCTATACCCACCCTTTCTCTATTTTATGAAGGAATGAGAATCTGTTTTAAATTGTTTTTAGATTTTTAGACTGTGTTTGAATTTGTGATTTTACATGTTTTTATATGTTGTGTTGTAATCCCTGGTGACTAAGGCGGAATAGAAATGTGAAAAATAAATAAATAAATAAAAATGCTAGCAAAGTCATGCTCAAGATCTTACAGGCGAGGCTTCAGCATTATGTGGATCAAGAACTTCCAGATGTACAGGCTGGGTTCTGAAGAGGCAGGGGAACTAGAGACCAAATTGCTAAAATTCGCTGGATCTTGGAGATAGCAGGGGAGTACCAAACAAAAGTCTACTTTTGTTTCATTGACTACACCAAAGCCTTTGATTGTGTATATCACAATAAATTGGCAAGTATTTAAAGATATGAGAGCACAAGACCACCTCATCTGTCTTCTGAGAAATTTGTATGTGAGTCAAGAAGCAACAGTTAGGATATGGAACTACTGAATGGTTTGGAATAGGAAAAGGAGTATGACAAGGATTATTGTCACCCTGCTTATTTAACTTATATGCAGAGTACATCATGTGCAATGGTGGGCTGGATGAAGCACAAATTGGAATTAAGATTGTTGGGAGAAACATCAACAACCTGAGATATGCAGATGATACTACCCTAATGGCAGTAAGTGAAGAAGACCCAAAGAGCCTCTTGAAAGAGGAGAATGCAAAGCTGGCCTGAAATGCAACATAATAATAATAAAAAAAACAACCCCAAGATCATGGCATCTGGCCCCATCACTCCCTGGCAAATAGAAGGGGAAGAAATTGAAGCAGTCACAGATTTTTCCTTCTTAAGATCCAAGATCACCGCAGATGGTGACTGCAGCCATGAAATAAAAAGATTCTTACGTCTGGGGAAGCAAGCTATGAGAAACCTAGGCGGCATAATAAAAGTAGAGACATCACCTGCCAACAAAAGTCTGCATAGTCAAAGCATTGGTCTTTCCAGGAGTAATGTATGGCTGTGAGAGCTGGACCATAAGGAAGGCTGAATGCAGAAGAATAGATGGTTTTGGACTGTGATGCTGGAGGAAACTTTTGAGAGTCTCCTGGACTGCAAGGAGATCAAATCAGTCAATCCTGAAGGAAATCAACCCTGACTGCTCCTAGGAAGGACATATACTGAAAATGAAGCTCAAGTACTTTGGCCACCAAATGAGAAGAGAGGACTCACTTAACAAGGCCTTGATGCTGGGAAAGATGGAAGGCAAAGGGAGAAGGGTCAGCAGAGGATGAAGTGGCTAGATGGCATCATTGACACAATGGTGTAGATATGTGTGTGCTGCGGAGGATGGCAGAGGACAGAGGAACCTGATGTGTGGTGGTCCATGTGGTCGCAAAGGGTCAGACTCAACTGTGTGAATGAACAACAACAACTACCCTTGACTTAATTCTAACAAACAGAGATGACACAAGAAGTGGCAACAAGAGAAACTCTGATAGAAAGTGACTATGTTCCACTTGAGTTCTTGATTTCAAAGAAAATAAAAGCAGAGTACAGTACAGTACAAATTGAATAAACTCAGAGCAATGAGAGGAAATGTTCCATGGAAAGAGATCCTAACATGAAAAGGAGTTCAAGATATGTGAGAGTTTCTACAAAAAGGAAGTTATAACGACATAACTACAAACAATTCCAACAAAAAAGGAAGGCGGAAGACAGCAAAAATGCCAGTAGCTGCTAAAAGCTCAGAATTTAGCTAAAAACTAAAAAGGACACATGTAGGAAGTGGAAGAAAGGCCAGGTTACAAGGAAGAGTACAGAATTGCAGGGATGGTTTTAGGAAGATAAAAGCTGAGAATGAGCTGAGATTAGCAACAGATGATAAAAGCAACAAAAAAGCATTATTCAGGTATGTGTGTAGCAAATGTCAGAGAAGGGAAAGTGGATTAGCTACTCAACTGGAATGAGAAAATTATAAGAGATGACAAAGAAAAGGAAGAAGGGCTCAATTCCTATTTCAGCTGTCTTTTCCTAAAAGGGATTATATGACCTTCCAGGCTTGTGTGAAGTACAAACGGAGGAGACAGGATTTCAGCTTGAGCTTGACAAACAAATAGTCAACGAATGCCTTATTTGTTTGAATGAGTTCAAATCCCAAGGGCTAGATGAACTACATCCAAGGATATTGAAGAAACTGACTGAAGAGATCTCAGAAGCACTATAATTTTCTTGTAATAATGGAGGATGGGTGAAGCATCGGATGAATGGAATAGGGCTAACATTGTCACTATCTTCAAAAAGACAAAAAGCAATCAGCAAAGCAATCAGAGTTATATGCCCCCCCCCCCCAAAAGTACTTAGTAGACTCTCTGGGCAGTTCACAAGTTAATTAGAATTTTGCCCCCAACATGCTGGATACTATTTTACCAACCTTGGAAGGGTGAGTCAATCAAAAAGGAGGAACTGGGGAATTACAAACCAATCAATCTGATATCAGTCCCAGGAAGAATTCTGGAGCATATTTCACCCTATGAGTACCTTGAAAACAATGCAGTAATAACTCTAAGCCAGCATGGATTTGTAAAAAACAAATCTTGCCAGACTAATCTCATTTTTTTGACCGGGTAACTATCTTGGTAGGGACAATATATCTTGACTTCAGCAAAGTCTTTGATAAAGTGCCCTATGATGTTCTGATTAGCAAGCTACTGGGTGTGGTCTAGATAGCACATGTGTCAAATGGATACACAGTTGGTTACAGAATAGTTTCCAGAGAAATAACTCCTTCTCAAACTGGGAGGGAGTAACAAGAGGGGTACCACAAAGCTCAATCCTGGGCTTGGAACTGTTCAACATTTTAATTATGGACTTGGACGAGGGAGTGCAGAGAATACTTATCAAATTTGTAGATGTCACAAAATGTGCTGCAACTGGTGGCAGTAGTGGTAGAGGTAGAGGTAGAGGTAGAGGTAGAGGTAGAGGTAGAGGTAGAGGTAGAGGTAGGCTGCAATCCTACTCCATAGAAGTGATTAACTTTTGGTCTGATCCCTCACAAAAAAGTAAAATCAAAAGTACGTGAAAGTTTACTTCCATGTAGGGAAAATGGTATTTGGGACATTAAATGGTATGAAAATGAATCTGTGATCTGTTTAAAAGGTGAACAGGAACTGCAATTTCTTTCTCTCTCTGTGTAAAAGGTGAACAGGAACTGCAATTTCTCTCTCTCTCTCTCTCTCTGTGTGAAAAAGGAAGTGACTGGGAGAACTGGGAGGCTAAAACAATGTCTTGTGGAGGTCATGTGTATCCCTGGGCAGCCTTTGCTCATCCCTGTTGTACACACTTGTCTGAGAAGACTATGTCCCACTGAACTAATGGGGCTTGCACCTGAATAGACCATGTACATGAATGCCTTTTCAGCATTGCAGTAATTTGAATTAACATATTTCAGAAATCTATCTGAAATTAAAGAGAATTACACAACAGCTGGGTAGTATGCTCACTTTCCATTGTTTATCATTGACAAGCTGGTTGTATCACCCCTTGTACACTTTTCTATATGGCTGGCTGTACGAAGTAATAATAGGACATGCTGCCATTGCATTCACTAATGAAGCAAAAAAACCATCTAATTGCCATTCTTGTACAGCAAAATACCCTTTGGTAAGTAAAATGTTCTGTTGTACAAAATGATAAGATATGTGAAAATACATTGGAGACTTCTACACATATTTTCAAGTAAAGATTTGTTAGCTTAATCCTACCAGTCTTTGTGGAATTTAGAGATAACAGCATAGACCTATTTAAGCCATTGATATTTGGAAAGATTTACTGCTGTTGCTTTTGTTAAAATCTCCTTTGTGACTTCACAGCAAGGAGGACTGCATTATTGTTGTGATCAACAGAGAGAACATTTATTTCTCCTTCCTTATTCCTAGATTGCTGCAAAAATGAGTGAAACACCATCAACCAACTATTCAGCTATTCAGCCCCACACTTCAGGGAGTGAACAGTCTTTGTCTGTGAGGCCCTTCAATGTCACAGAACCAACTGTGGCCAAACGGGTGTGTTTCTACAAGAGTGGAGATCCTCAATTTAATGGGGTGAAAATGGTTGTCAATAACCGCTCTTTCAAGTCATTTGATGCCTTGCTTGACAATTTATCAACAAGAGTACCTCTGCCTTTTGGAGTGAGGAATATCACCACACCACGAGGAATGCACAGCATCAGTCATCTGGAAGACCTTGAAGATGGAAAGTCCTACATCTGTTCGCAGCAGAGGAAAGTTAAGCCTATTAACCTGGAGATGGCCAAAAGGAAGCCACTGCCTTGGCAGAACAGCAGGCCCATCAGTGCTCGTCGGAAGGCTGTACATTTAGCTAGAGAAGGGGAAAGAGGTGTGCTCCAGAAACGGAGTGCTAACAGATTAGGTACCCCTAAGAAGTTGCTTGTTTTCAAAAATGGCAATGTAAGAATCCGGCGCACTGTTGCCTTAGGTAAGAAAAACACAGAGAGCTTTGAGGCCTTTCTGGACCACATCAGTGAATTAATGCACTATCCTGTTGTGAAATTATATACTACAGATGGGAGAAAGGTAAGAATATAAGAGAAGCCACCAAGATATTTGCTGTGTGTATGTGGGGTAGTCGTTCAGACTTGGCTCACACTTAACATTGATGTCAAGTGAGCACAGTTAGCATTGTTATGTTTTTAGACTACTGCTTCCAGAATATCCTAACCCAGTGGTGGTGAACCTTTTAGAGACCGAGTGCGCAAACAGAGGGGGGGGGGAGTGAACTCTGTGCTGGAGAAAAAGAGAAAGTGCTCCCATTGGGCTGCTGCACAGAGGAATGACATGAACTCACCCAGCACAGAGCTGCTCGGAGTCGCTTCGGTGAAGGGGCAGTGATAGAAATCCAATAAAATAAATAAATAAACTCTGTTGCTGGTGGAGGCAGGAAGCACTCCCATTGGTCTGCTGGGCAAAGGGGCAGGTGACCTCTGTGCTGGGAAAAGGGAAGAAGTGCTCCCATTTGTCTGCTGGGCAGAGGGGTGGGGGGCTCTCTGTGCTGGAAGGACTCCCATTGGGCTGCTGGTTAGAGGTGTGTGTCGAACTCTGTGCTGGTGGGAGGACAGGAGTGACGGGATGCATGCCAACAGATAGGGCTGGGAGTGCCCTTTTTGGCACACATGCCATAGGTTCGCCACACTGTCCTAACCTGTATGGTTAGTGACCACAAAAATGGGAGAATTATTGGAGATCAGGTTAAAAAAAAAGAGAGAGTGATGAAGTTAGGAGAATTCTTGATGCTCTAGTAATACACACAAACATATATGTATATATTCCCAAGCTTTGTGAATCTGCCAGTGGTTTTTTGAATAAACTATCACAGATTTGATACCACAGGTTTGAACTTCTATACCATATTGAACAGAATCAAGCTACTTCACATTTGTCTGTAAATCTTTGCTAACAGGCATACCAGTTCCATACTGTTGTTTTATTTCTACTTGTCTTCTGCCAAAAAGAGTGGCTAAACAAACCAAGGATGTATTGTCTGTGGTTAGTTTATCATGACATCTGAACTGGGAACTTGAACTTTTTGGTGTTCCAACAAGCCAGAACCTTAAGCCAGTTAAGGCATGTTAATGAGTCCATCTTGATTGATTGATTGATTGATTCGATTTGTATGCCGCCCACTCAGCATACGCCGACTCAGGGCGGCTCACAAAAATCACAACATATCAAACATTACAGTACAATAAAATATAACAATATAATAAAATGTAACAATGCAATAAAAATAACAATGCAATAAAATATAACAATACAGTAAAATGTATGAGTGCAATAAAATGTAAAAGACCAACAAATACATTGACAACCTTGGCAAAGGGGCCATCATCTCCTGAATCACCCACCAGCCCTTCCCAACTGTTCCTCCTTTCTCAGGCTGGCTGGGTGAAGGTCCAGGCTCCAGCAGCAAGCAGTTTTTAAACAGGCACTGGCCCTCCCCAGCTGTTCCTCCTTCCTCAGGCAGGGTGGGTGAGGGGGTCAGGGGCCAGAGCAATGATAGAAGAGGAGCAAACCAGAGCAATGATAGAAGAGGAGCAAACCAGAGATTGCAGTTCGGACATTGCACCAAATACATTGCAGAAAGGAAGGCCAACTGCAACAGAATGTGCACATATACAGTCAAACCTCGCTTAGCGAGCAACTTGCTTAGCGAAAAACTCACTTATCGAGCAGGTTTTTCAAAAAGCAAGCCAACTCGCATAACGAATATATTCGCTATGCGAGTTCAACTTGCATAGCGAAAATTTTCGCTATGCAAGTCAGACTTTCCCCATAGAAAACTTGCATAGCAAGCATTTCTATGGGGAAAACTTGCATAACAAAAAATATTCACTATGCAAGTTTTTCCCCTTAAAAAGCTCATTATGCGAGTTTTTCCATAGGGATTTTCACTATGCGACTCAGACTCACATAGCAAAAAATTCGCATAGCGAGCAGCCTTGCAGAATGAATTACATTCATTATGTGAAGTGTTACTGTACCAGGATGCACTATTTCCCAGGACAGTATAATATAACTATAAAGAAATCTGGCTTATTGTCTTGTGTGAGCCAGTCCATTGTAAAGGGTAATAATCAAGCTATGAGATAAAGTAACCAGTGCCAAAATTAGTAATGGTAGAGGAAGATAATGGGACTTAATGAAGTCCTTCAGCCCTAACCAATGGCCTATTTCAGTTTTTACCTGGATCATGTCCAAAGCATACCCTTAGTATCTAAAGGCGTCATTATGGAAGGTAGAGAGGTAAGATTTTGTTACTCTTTTCTCCAGCTAGTTTGAGAATACCATTTGAGGCAGAGTTGTATGTGAACCAATTTCTATGCCATATAACACTTTTCTGCTAATATAAATACTTCACCAGAAGAGTTATCTCCTATGTGGCTTTTATATTCCAGATGGCTGACATGTTATCTCTGTATCATATGAACGGTAGTCTAAATGGACATTAAAGGAAGTAAGAGAGAGAATGAATCCTGCTATTTTTAAAAAGCTAGCTTCCTCCTACACCATATCAAAATGCTTTCTGGCCTCATCTTCCTGTTCTACTTCTAATGCATATTCATGCTTACCACAAAGGTTAATGCAGGGCAATCGCAGAGATGGCCTCAATCTTATCACATGTGCTAGCCATGTCATAATCCCTTGAAGCCATGTTCTATGTTTAGGCTGCTCGTGAAGCATAATTCTGTTAACTTTCTGACAAGGGCTTAGAGTCTCTGCAGGAAGCATTACAATCTCTTTGCACTATAACACACCTTGTTTGGTTTTTTCTCTTCCAGGTGCCAAACCTCCAAGCCTTGGTACTATGTTCTGGAGCTGTAGTGGCAGCAGGGAGAGAACCTTTTAGAGCAGGAAATTATGATCCCCATAGGTACTCATTGCCTGGAAAACTACCTGGAGTCTCCAATCGTGTACATCCAAGAACAGATGACAAGTCAGAAGACAGAAAAAGTAAGTCTCTTTCTAATAAGTCTCAGCAGAGTTGTAACAAGAGTGAGCTAAACATTTCACATACAGAGTAGTTGGGTGTAGCAAGGTGTACATTAAAAATGCATCTGCATGTCCCAAGCATGCCATACCATTAACAAATGGGCACATTTTCTATCTTCTATCCAGTTGGTCTCTACACAGACAAGCTCACCATGCAGCAATTGGTTGTTAAACATATTAATACTGCATTTTTGGTGGCAGGGAGGAAGAGTGGCACTGATTTATTTTTTTTGCTATAAATGCCAAAACAATGTGACTTACAGAACATTTTCATAGTGCGGTATATCTACAGTGTATAGTACTACAGGCAGAAGCAAAAGAAGAAAGCCAAATATAAGATGAAGTGATTCAATAAAGGAAGCCATAGTCTTAGGTTTGCAGGTAGTGAGAAAAGCTTTTAATGACAGGGCGTTTTGGAGGTCACTCATTCATAGGGTCACCATAAGTTAGAAGCAACTTGGTGGCACTTAACAACAGAGTGGCTGAAATTCTGTTACTTCGTGTAGTTAAGTTAGAAGTAGGGTACACCCATTTGAAAAACTGAGGAAACAACAGAACACATCATCACAATGGGCCTATTCTAGTGTGACTTACTATTCTAAGCAACAAGATTTCAGTCAGTGTATGGCAATTTTATACCAGTATACCTGCCATGGCTTCAACTTAATGCATTTTAGGAATTCCTGTTTGGTTGGAATATTTAGATTTAGGAGTCTCTGTTGTAATTAAGGGGGATGCACTAGAACTCTCTAACAAATTCTAAGTACATTAGACTACAAGTTCCAGTTCCTATAGGATAGAACCATGGCACTTAAAGTGAACCAGACTGTTGTAACTATCTTGTATAGAAACACTATGTAGGCTGCATCATTTATTGATTTACTTCAGTAAAATAATGTGGACAAAAATAAGAACCATCTGAAAAGACATCACCAGCACATTCAAAAATACCAGTTGGAATACCTGGCCAGATCTTCAAAAATGATATGTTGACAACATGGGTTTATTTAGAACTTTCTTAATGCATGTAAATTTTGACATACCTAGAAAGCACTAGAGATACATTTATAAGCTCACTGCTTCATAGACATACATCATATATCTTTATCCATAATATCATGATGGAAAGTATAGCATGATTCTTGAAACTCCATACTACTGGTGCCACAGCCAAGAAGGGACTATTACTAGTACAGATCTTCTCAACCTCTCTCTGAATGGCCACCCATAGTCTGAAGTTTTGAGAGGATCTGATTGTTCAGGTTAAAATCACAGGAGAGAAATGCTCTGCCAGGTACTGAGATCTTAAACTGTTCAGGGCTTTATAGGTCATAACCAGAACCTTGAATCGTGCATGAAAGCCTATAGGTAATCAGTGCAGGTGAACCAATGTTGGAGAGATTCCAATCAAAATGTTGAATCCCTACCACCAGATGCATTCTGTAGCTGCTGCGGGTTCTGAACCAACTTCAAAGGCAGCTGCATGTAGAGTGTATTACAGTGATTAATTCTCAAGATCAGCAATACATGAATCAGTGTCATGATGGATTTTGTGTCAAGTAATGGGTGTAAATGGGCGATATTTTCTTTTCCATAGAGAATGGTTAAATAAGCAAAGGGAAATTATTCCAGGCAGCACCAGCTTGCTATTTCTACAAGTTGTATCTACCCCATTACTTCTATGCATAAAATTTACTAATTCTAAAAGCCTTGAAAGCATTCTTACAACTATGAGAAAAAGCTGTAGATACAAATGCTTGAATTGTTTAAGAGTCATCAAACTTTTTGCAGCTATGAAAAGATGCAAAATTGATTTCATAATCTGGAATTGTTCTTAAATTGCAGGCAAAAAGCAGAGACTACAGGTCTCTAAAAAGTAAAAATTATAAAAGTATAAGTTTGCTGTTTAGCCTTTCAGCGCATTCAGACACAATATGAAAAACAATGAATCATCTAAGTGTTGACCCAGCCGTATGCCCATTTAAATCTATGGAGTTTACATATTCACAGCTGCTGCTACATGTTGCCTGAAGCTTTCTTGGCTGCCAGTGCTCCTTAATGCCAGCTACCTCATATCTGTGTCTTGCTTCCCTGTACTTATATTTCACTCAATTGTTTATTTTCCCACTTGTATATGGTATATTTCCTATATGCTAGCAGTTTGGTACCATGGCTGTTTCCTTCACTAGGAAACACATTACTTATACTTTGACTTATTTCTACTTATAACTGCTGGTGAAGTAGTCTGGTTTCACAGGAATTACCTTGGGTATGACTTTGCTAAGTAAGCATAAGCAGAGTGCTGGTTAAGGAATCTGTGAGTTACTATTTTACTATGCCTGCATTGTAGTACTCTAGGAGTCCAGTGATCTAGAGCTTTCCTCTGTGTTTAGTTTTTCTTATAATTGTTTACAAATCAATGCTGTAGTTTTAGCTTGCTAGGAAAGAGGTCCTCTAGTGCACTGTTGTTCAAATTTCATTTTTGTAAGCATGGTGATGATGTTTGTAATACTTTAGCTAGCACCCATGTTTTATAACTAAAACAACAGTGTCTGGTAGCATTCTCAACACCAACCAATATACCCTTCTCTGAACCAATCCTGATAATTCTGAATCTAGAGTACATGAGACTAGCTTCAATATTGCTCAGAATTTTCAGGTAATTTTGAACAGAGTAAGAGGAGGCCACAGGTACTGGTGTTTCATAGGGAGCACACAAGGTGATGCTAGAAATTACTCTGGTTTATTACTGTTTTTAAACAAAACTACTCAAAATACATTTTCATGAGACAAAGAACAAGAAGGCATTGACTTTTATTCAGGGAGGCAGAGAAGGAAGTCTAACTCCCCACCTCTGTCTCTACAACCAGAAAACTGACTCACTGAACTATTCAGCTAGCTGTACATATAGATATACAATCTAAAAGCTACAGTTTACAGATGTTTTGTTGAAATAACAAAGAAAAAAGTTTAACACAGACTTAGGTTTTGTTGTTCATATTGCCCAAATAGTAAAGGAAATTTCAACACAAATAATATTTCAACTGTTTGTGAGTAATGTTTCATTTAATTACTAGCCAAATAATTTTATCTGCATGTTTTTGGACTAACAATAATCTTTTATCTCTTTCTCTCTTATTTCTTTGCTTCCTGTCTGCTGCCTGTCTCCCTGGATGCTTATGTCTGATGAATGCCTTCTGCACTTTTCATTTAATCTTGTCCTTTGGGGTGCTTTCAATAAATTGCTTGAAAGTGAGCACACAGATAGACTCAAGCTCCAGATCACAGATGTTCTCTACTTCTTCTTATAAAGGCTATAGCAATGATAACAATTCAGAATCTTCTTATGTACCTGACAATGACATGGGTTTAGGAGAAAATCATTCACAGACTGGTGAGGATTTCTCTTTGATACCCGCTGTGGATGACATTGAAAAGCATGTTCATCTTAATCAAGATGGCAGTATGACAGTTGAAATGAGAGTTCGCTTCAGTATAAAAGAAGACGAAACGATAAAATGGACAACTAGTGTTAGCCGCGCTGGCACTTCTATGATTGTCACAGATCCATCATCAGAATTAAATATTCTGGCATCTAAAAACCCCATAGAGGACTTCATCCCTACTGAAGATGACATCTCTCTGCAGCAGATCACCACAGAAGAAAGCAACCAAGATTCTGACTATAGAATGGAATCTAACAATTATGATATTTGGCAGAATCCTTCCATGAATGTAGAAGAGAGCCAGGCAAATAATGATCAGGCCAAGCCTCCTTTTTACAGACCTCCTACTCCTGGGCCTAGGAGAATCCAGCAAAAAAAGGCAATGGTTGAACATGTCACTGTAGTGTCAGACAAAGCAGTCCAAAAAAAGTTGGTAGGACAATATTCTTATAGTGAAGAAATGGACAATGGCGAGTCTACATCCAAATATTGTGTGGTCACTCATACTAGCAGTAAAACAACAGATGTTAGTAATACTGAACTTAGTAAAGTATGTAGCAATCATGGACTGAAACAGTTGCAGGATAACCATACAGAGGAAAAAATGTTGACCATAGACACCATGAGGTCTGATGATCTGACTAATGAAGACACCTCCTTACAGAATGTGTCAGAGAAAGCAGTTGTAGAAGGTGGTTTATCTAACAGCATAACATCTGGCTGTGATTCTACTATCAGTTATGCATGCTCTTTAGAAAAGTATAATGCAGCTGGACAGCCTTTGCATAATCAAAGTGGTGTAGCAGGAAGAGAAACAAACTCCTTCAACAACTGTTTTGAATTGTCTCTGTTAAAAAGTGAGAAGATGCTATGCAGTCAGTGTAGGGAACAGTATTCTTCCCAGGTTTCTGTACACCCACTGTCCCCTGAAAGCAACAAAATGGTGCACAAGTGTACACAAATCAATTCTAGTATAAAAGACTCTTCTATCACTGCTGAGAATGATAGTGTTGAAACTATGACAGCAACACAACTTTCTGATGAAAGTCAAGCTGCATCTTCTAGTAGCAAGAAGAAGAATAAAAAGAAGAAGAAGAAGAAAATAAAGCCTTCTACAGATGTCATGGGGCAAGACATAAATCTGCAACAAAATCTGAATGGTGTATTAGCAGAAGGAACCAATGAGAATGAAGTGCAGACTTCAGAAATGCACATCAGGAGGGGTTATGCACAGCATTCCTCTGGCCAAATCACAGTTCATAAAAGAGAGTTTGCATTGCCTATTAATAACTCAGACAACACTAATACAAAATTGGGCATTGAAGAGGAACTATCAGTGAAATCCCAACAAAACAAATCAGCATCTAATCTTAAAAAAAATATTAGACAGTTGCCCAAGCTAAAAACTAAATCAGATAAAAAACAAAATTTATCACCATCCACAAAAGCTGAAGATGGGTTATTATTAATTAAAAATGAAATGGAACCTATTAAAGGAAATCCCCATGAAACCACAAGAGTAATGGAACAAATACCAACCCACTTAATTTCCTTAAATCCACTGGTTGAAACAAAAAGTAGTGAAACAGAGAATGGAAAGATTCCATCGCAGAAGCTACAAATGAAACATAGAAAAGCCAAAAAAGACAAAAAATTTGAAAGTGATTTAGGTAGTAAAGTCAATATACCAGATGAATCTATAATCTCAGGGGCCTTGAGGCACAGAAACCTATCTGATGAGATTACAGAACAATCTATTGAGAATTATGTCCAAAGTTGGTTGCAGAACATATTTCCAGATGTTGTCTGGCCTCAGCAGCATTTAGCTCCTGTAATTTCCAGTGACCAAAAAAGCCATCAGCTGTCTTTCAAATCTTTTTCAGAGAAAGATATACGATTAGCAGGAAAAAATGTATGCCTTACAGAGAAGAATAATATTATTAGTGAGGGCAAACAGTCAAATATCACACTAAATAAACTCAGTGAAATCGAAGCTGTTGAAGCATCAGTTAAAAAGTTGCAAGATAGACACATTGGATATTTGACAGATGCTGATGCAAGCTTAATAGAAGAAGTAAAACATTTATTACAATCAGATATTCATAATAAAAAACAACCAGCTCCATTAGAAGGTGTTGGCCAAAAGCACATTTCTGAGATTGCTGCTCAGATTCATTCCAAAGCCATCACTAGCATTCTGGGACCTGATATCCAGAAGGAATGTGTGAGTAGTTTATTGCTGCGTGAGTTGAAATCAGCAGTTCTTGCTGCTAAAAAAAACAGTATTGGAGGCATTACAAAACCAAGCTGTCCTCCAGACAGTTCTTCTCCATCACTTCTTTGCTCCTCTTCCAACCTCCTTCTAGCTTGGCTTCTTCTTCTAAACCTACAGGAAAATTTGTCCATGATAAATAAAGATGACATAGTGCAAACTACCTATAAATGCTCTGAAATACTTACCTTACTGCAATGTTTAAAACATGTTGCCACTAAAGAAGATGCCGAGGACCTGAAGACTGCTGTTTCCAATATGGAAGACTGTACAGCAAACTGCCTAATACGGTCTGCTGTGCAATCAGAAACTCAGGAGCCTGCCTGTTGCCAAGAAAATATTCCTCTTGGTGAAATTAAAAATATCTCAGATGCCAAAGAACAGGTAACATTACACCAGATGTTAATACTGAGTAACACAATAGATTCTGAAGAAGTAGAAGATACAAAAGAGTTATCTGAAGAGTCAAAGAAGTCAACTGAGGAGCAGAAGAAGAGCTGTACGTTAGCAGAGAATGAAACTCTAAATGACTTGGATGATCATAACCTGATGCAAAATCTTGACTGCAGCCCTGCACAATCTCATGATTTTGGCTTGACTTCAAATAAGGACTTACTCAAAGAAAATGAAGACAGTTCATTCCTTGAGTCTCAGGAAAAACACACAGATACACCATTTAATAATGAGGAATCGGAGATATCGGAAGAACCTAACTCAACCAGTCACAGCACAGCTTCACAAGATAGAGAACATATTTTTGATCTGGAGACATCAGAATTAGATGAAAAGGAATTAAAGAGCACAGAAGAAAAAGAATGTACAGAGTCTTCATGGAAAAAGGAAAATTCAAGTGGATACCCTACTTCAGCCACAGAAAATGGCACAAGTGATAGGTCAGATGATTCTGTGCAGGAGGCCCTTGAGAAAAATGGTACTTGTGAGGAAACTTCAGAACGAATATCAACACCATCACCATTATCTTTTTGTTATGAATCCAAACAGATTCCAGTGGACGCTAGTGAAGAGGTGCCAATATCCAGAGTGAAATGCATAGTGAAGGAACTTGAGTGTGGGTCCCACACAAATTCTTCTTTAGAATTCAAAAAATGTTTGAAAAGTCCAGCTACTTCTGATTTGTCAGATTATCGATCAGAAACTGATGAAAGCTTTAACAACGGCAGGCCTTCCAGTGACCTGACAAATGAAAGTGCAGATGAAGCAGTGTATGAAAAAGACTACAATAAAGGCTATGTAAAAAGAACTATCGAACGACTCTATGGTAAAACCGAAGCTTCTTTAAAGCCTGCTTTAAAGTCTGGTCCTCTGTATTTGGCTCAAACACTGCAAAAAGATACTGCAGAATCCTTCCACACAGTAATGGAATCAACACCTTCATTTTCTCATGTATGCAATACTTGGGCTGATGGCAAAATGTCATCTTCACAAGTGTCACATGAAAGCCTAGAAGATTTAAACAAAGCCAACAATATGTGGGGAAAAGAAAATGGTACCTTGCCAGCACCACAATTTAGTCTTAATGGGGCAGAAGCATATTGTGATGATAACTGTTCAGTGCAATACATGAATCAACAAAACCACTCTCAGGCACCCACTGCAGAAGATGAGGGAATATTGATTGATAAAGGAAAATGGCTTCTTAAGGAAAACCACTTAATACGAAGGTCACCTCCAGAGACTACTGGGATATGTGGCAATGTGGATACAACATCAACGGAGACCATCCTTGACAATCACAGTGATGACATTCCATATTCACACTTTGGAAATATGGATCAGCGACCACCTCTCAAAGAAATATCATCTTCTGAACTTGAAGACATGGCTAAGCCTTGTGATAATGGATGCAACTACTTCAACATGCCCCATAACAGTGACTCAGAACTTTTTGCTGATGCTTTAAGTATCAAAAGTAAAAACAGTCAGAGTGACAGCACTTTACCTTTGGGGGCAACAAACAAGATATGTACCACTTCCACACAAGTTTGTGTAGAAGAAAATGCCCCAACTTTTACTTCTGTAGAGTTCAGATTACCTGACAACAAGGTTCATCCTCTACAGCAGCCTTCAGATGATGATCCCATTCAAACCCAGCCAAATAGCAATCCCAATTCGAACAGAAATACCTATGAAGATCAAGATTCTCTAGATAAACTTCATGCTATTTGTGGTCAGCATTGTCCAATACTGACAGCCATCATCAAACCAACTAATGAGGAGATCAGAGGGTGTGCTTACCGCAAAGAATCTGATGTTGAGAATCAGTTGGGGCTACACTTGTTAATGGGCACTCCACCTTTCACGTGGCAAAGCAAAAATCTAATTGGACATGAGAGTAATTATGCCCAGTTGAAGAATAGCAGCATTAATAAAATCACAAATACTCTTTTTGATAGATTTTATGCTGACAATACCTTAGATTTCATGAATGACAACAATTTTAGGCTACTTTTATCCCTGAAAGAAAAACAAGGTTTAAAGTATGTTGCAGAAAATACTAACACAAATCCTCATGAGATCAACAATCATGGACATAATGCAACCTATGAAGCACTTAGCGAGGCAGCAATGGGACAGAATAACAGTTTGTCTACATTCCAAAACCCGAGAGGAAATGCAAATCAAATATTGAGGGAAAATCCTTCTTCTTCATCTTCAGATGTAACAGAAGCTTATAACAGTGAAACACTTTATCATCAGGAGATGTTTTTAAATAACACTGATTGGAAAATAGCTGCAAATTTAGATGGTGAAAATGCTCTGAACAGCAAAGAAGAAACTCTGTCATATGTAAAAAAGCAGGATAATAACAATGAACACTCAGAATCTTAAAAGAGTTATTAAGAATGCTATGGTATGGCATATGAACACTTGCAGTGACAACAGGAACTTTTTGTGCAGGTTCATATTAATGGTATTTCAATGGAAACAATCCTTCTATGAAGATGATTGTCTTCATTTTTTTTGCTTTTTTCTTAGCGTTGCTTCAGTTTTCCTTAACAAATGCAGCAGAACATTGCAAGAAATCAAGGCAATAATCCTTTAGAAGAAAATATATCATTTTGTCTAAAGTAAATCTGATTTCTTAAGACAAGGTGAAATAAATCCTGCAGAGTTACATAACTGAATGTCACTGTGAAGCAGAGAGGTAGGATTGTGATGTGCAATAGGTAATATTATGCATGTGTTGGTGGACAATCAAAAAGAGCCAAAGTTAGCTGTGTTACTTTGTTGTATAGGTTTGTGGATGAAACATAAATTGTTTATAGCCAGGAAAGTCCTGCTGGCGACATAAAGTCTACATAGGAAAAGCTAACAATCCCTAGGCCATCTTCTGGAACATGCCATTATGAACATTTGGCAGCTCATGGAGTTCTCCTGTCGTCCATCAGGCCTGAATAAAATTAACAGTCTAAAAAGCTTCTTCTATGTCAGTTAAATAGTACTCTTTAATATGAAAATTTGGCATGGATTAGTGTGTTTAATGTTTTAAATTATCGTCTTTTGAACTTTGGAAATTCAGTGGCTGCTTTGGTTCTTCAAGCATGAAATGCACCTTTATTTCAGACTTTATCTCAGGATAGAACAATGCAACAACTTGCAGGTATCCATCTCTCTCAAGTTCTCCGTCTTTGCTGCATGAAGTAAGGAGGTTTGAAGATTTGTTTTAGTGACTATGAGTGGATGACTCCTTCTGGCCATTTCTTTCAACAAAGGAAGGATGAGAACTGAGTGGGCAAAGAATAATACACTTGCCTACATCCAGTCCCCACATAGGCAGACTTGATGCCTGTACGTGTTTCTTTATAATCATGCTACTTAATTTCCTCAAAATGAAAATCATGGTCTATATCAAAAGTAAATTCTCCAAAGTATTGGCATATGTAGCTAATGTATACAGTTTGTGATATATGTTGCAACTGTGGTCATTTTAACCAGCAAGAAAATGAACTCTAGGAATTGGCAATAGCTAATGGACTGAGGAAGGGGACATCTTTCTCTAAAATTTCTGTGGGAAACAGTCCATACCTGCTTCAGTTGTGAGTTACCTTTGTTAGAACTAAAACTCATCTCAGTTTATAATTATATTTTGACCAATGTAATAGTTTGAAGAATTGTATATAGAACATTTCTTTTTTTCTGAATACTGTAGTTTATATACGTTCCTTAAAATATTCTGGGAAAACAATAGTTCTGTATGTCAACTGAAACAGGCAATGATTATAGACTAGACTACTCGGTACAATCTCAGAAGTCTTTTATACTAGTGTCGAGGTACACCAGGAACCTTAGCAAATTCACAGAGGCACTAGTCTAAGAAAGGCTTTCACAGACTGGAGATCGGTGTTTCAGAACGCATAAACACATATAGCTAAAGCAATATGTAGCATTTCCATTCAGAGTGGCCTTTGTCTTTATAATTCAGAATGAAGTTCATCATGGGCTCATCTGCAGTTGCTGAGGCTACTACTCAAGGAATACAATAATCAAAAACATTGCCATTTTTTCCTTGTGAATTCTGCTACAAACTTTCTGATGAATATAACTTGTCTAATAGTGCAGTATCTCAAGCAATAGCGTAATAAAACAAGATTCACCTTTTCAAAAAGTCCATCGGCAGCTAAGTTTTCCTGTAAATACCTGCCAGTTTCATATTACTTTGAAGATTTATCATTAATGTTACCTTTGTGTTCTGTAAAAAGGAATCTGTATTATAAAAATTAAAAAATTAAAAATTAAAATAACAGCATTCTGTTGTTAGATAATTAAAAGGAGGACATCAAATATATTATTTAGCTATATAACTAAGACCCTTCTTCTCAGTCCCATCATCTATCCAGGTATGTTTATTAAGCATGTGGGAGAATACCTTTGGTGGGAGGTGCTCCCAGGTTTGGGATCTGTGGAACCAATGGAAAAAATCTGCAATGAAAATTAGTTCAACGGTATGTAATCATTTGGGAAACTTTCAGTGCCTTATAGGAAGTTTAACTTAAGGAGTATTAGTAAAGGTACAGGTTGCCCTTGCTTCAAAGCCAGTCATATCTGACTCTAGGATTCAGTGCTCATCTCTGTTTCAAAGCCAAAGAGCCAGAGCTGTCTGCTTCTGCAGATGTTTCTGTGGTCATGTGGCAGGCATGACTAGATACAGGAGCACACAGAACACTGTTTACCTTCCCACCAAAGTGGGACCTATTTATCTACTTGCATTTTCTTGCTTTTGAACTGCTAGGTTGGCAGGAGCTGGGACAAAGCCAGGAGTTCATTCCATCCTGCAGTACTCAGGAATCGAACTGCTGTCCTCCCACCTTCCAGTCAGTGTCTTAGCCACTTGAGCCACTGCAACCCCTAAGGAATATTACACATACCCAATAATTTTTGCACTGGATGCACAATCTTTTAGAATTATGTAAAGAAGAAGAAGAAGAAGAAGAAGAAGAAGAAGAAGAAGAAGAAGCTCCTGCTCCTTCTCCTGCTGCTGCTCCCAAACTGCTGCTCACCCGCTCTACTCTCATACCAAAAATGACAGCAGTTTCTTCAAAGATGCTGAGGAGTTATTGTAACTTAGCAGTGGCAAGAACTGAGCAGCAAATCTCTGCATGTGGCATTGACCAGAAGTATGAGGTCACAAGAGAAAGAACATAAACTTCAATCTCATCCTGAGCACACATTTGCCTTTATAATATAACAAGTTGAGTTGCAATTTGATACTCTGCAGGAGGTCCAGTGTATCAAGAACTGAGCTGTAATACATACAGAGCCAAACTATGATAATTCTCATGGGGCACATTGGCAGAATTTTTAAAAAAGATACAGCGTGGGTCTTGTAAAACATGTTAGACAGAAGTGACCCTCCTTATCCAACTTATACACAGAGCACATAATGCACAATGCAGGGCTGGTGGAATCACAATTTAGGATCAAAATTGCTGGGAGAAACATCAACAACTTGAGATACACAGATGATGCATTTTTGTAGGACCTACCCTAATGGCAGAAAGCGAGGAAGACCTAAAGAAGCTCCTGATTAGGTTGAAAGAAGAGAGTGCAAAATGAGACTCAACATCAAGCAAACCAAGATAATGGCAACAGGCCCTACTAGTCCCTGGAGAATAGATGGAGAAGAAGTAGAAGCAGTGACAGATTTTACTTTCCTAGGATCCAAGATCACTGCAGATGGTGATTGCAGCCATGAAATAAAAAGGCGACTGATTCTTGAGAGGCAGGTAGTGAAGAGTTGCTTATTTTTTATATCTCTTCAAACAAAGGAATGACAATTGCTCAGTGAATCCTCAGTTATTATATATCAAAACACATAGCTTCAGGGCCATAGCCAGAGGGGGGCCAGGGAGGACTTGGCTCATGCAGAGTTAGCAGTTTGCCCCACCCTGGCAAGGCTTGGTTTCCCATAGGAATGCATTGAAAAGAGGCTTTGTTGCCCAACCTGAAAATTTTTCCACCAACCCACATCTAGAATCCTTGCTACGGCTCTGGATAGCTTCTGTTTAGTCTGGTGACCTTCTTTTAGGCTCCCACCCAATATTGATTATATTGTACAGTCAGTAACTAAATGCAGGTGCTAGCCACAAGGAAGAGTGTTGTACAGGGACAATTTGTCATCACCCAAAAGACAATGTGTAAAGATAACATCTCATTGGATATAAAATTAATCTCTCCCAGTACAGTTTATTATGACTTGCAGTGTTCTCAGTAAGAGCATCTTCTTGGCCTTACTATGCTCCAACTGGAGAATCAAAGGATCAAATCTATGAAACCATATGTGAAAAGCACAACATACTCTAGCAGTCCCCAAGACACTGTCCAGATGCATAAGATGAGTATCGATTTTATCTACTCATGGTAGTCATAGAAAGCAGGCTTTCATATATAGGCAGTGGAGAAAATGGCAAAGATGTTTTCCGGCATAATTGTAATATGCTGGTTAATTTTCAAAAAGTGTTTGAAAGAGTAGATATTTACCATTTCTGTTTCTTTTATTTCCAGTTCTTGTCCTACAAAAATGCAAAAATTAAGAAACATTAAAATATCCTAATTAGAACCAGTGGGCTGTTATCAGTGGGGTGTTATCATATAGTTCCATGCAGGCAGGGCAAAATGGCCATCCAGGCCTCGAAGCTGACTGAGAGACTGTGACCTGGCCCCCGGCTTGAAAAGATTGGGAATCTCTGGCTTAAACCATCAATACAATTGGAAAGCTGTGAATGAATGGATGTTGTAAGACTATGGAATTCATACTTAAATTCTCATCATGGTAATGTTACATGAAATTGAGAGATTTTGGGCCACTATCATGGAAGGACAGGATCTGGTATATACTGAAAAAAGATTTTATAGTGTTACTATGAAGTCTAAAATTCCATTGAAAAATTAGACATGGGATAATGTAGTATTTTTGAGTTTCACATAATCAACACATTGATGATATGTCACTTAGGCTTATTGCCACACACATGCATAGAGCTATAGCAGACTATTTAAGTCATGAACATATGAAAATCCAAACTCCATTATAGTCTGTTCCAGGGTACCTTATTAGATGTTTCAGACACTCTGGGATATACACACATCAAGGGTCCTTACATGTCTATAATATTAATTCAGCATAATAAAAACTTATATTTCCCATACACACTAGTACTTGGAATGCTGCTACAGAAAGCTGAAGGTACATAGGATGGAACTGAGTGATAGAGGATCCTGAAAAAGATGTATAAATGTATGGGAAATCAACTCATAAGATAATTAGGGATAAAGAACTGAGTATGTTTTACCGGTAATTTAAAATCAGGCAGATATGGTTGAAGAGAAGCCTAAATCCAACATGACTCTTGTGCATATCATGACACATCACTTCTTTTGTCCCTTATAAAAATAAAGTCCATGAGATGATTAACACCTTGGAGTCTTAGGAGCCACCAAAAAGCTGACTGTAAAGAATTTTCCTTCCTTTTGGAACTGTTTTTTTTTTTTTTGGGGGGGGGGGGTGTTGGATGTCTACAGTGTAAAGAAGATAAAATCCTCCCTTGCACTAGAGGTTGCTGTTGCATAAGCAGATATCCAGCAAAACTCCCAGAGATAAATAGGAGGAAAACTCAAAAAAAATATAGAGACAATGGACTTGCATGTAAGCAGACAGGCAGGTGTGAGAAATGGCAAGCACACATAAGTGAAAAAATATGTGACTGAGAATGTGTGTGAAAAAGCAAGAGGGTCAGCAGACAACATTTGAGAGATGAGACGAGTACACTTGTGTGGGCAGGCATTCACAAATGAGTGAGAGCTAGATTTTGCACATGATCAAGCAGGCATGTATGTATGGTGCATGAGAGAGCATGGATGAAAGGTATGTGTGGGAGTGTAAATGAGTGATTGTCAGGCACCCCCATGCATATGCCCACCAAATGCAGGTGGGCATATACCTAGAGAGCATGGGGAAGTATGCATGTGTGAAAGGGCATGAGCATAGGAAAAGAGAGGGGAGTGGCTAGGTGTGCAAAGAGAATGGGTGCATGAGAGAAAAAGAAAAGAAGAGTAGGAACAAAAAACAGTAAGCCCACATACACATGTCCATAAGAGTGAGTGAAATCAGGACCTGTGACTTAGGCACTACACTGGGCTACTAACATCGGTAACCAGTCACCTGGCTTACATGAATTGCTATGTGTCAGATCCAATTTTATTTTTTCATACATACTATGGCCAAAATGGAGAACTGGTTGCCAGGGATTAACCTTTGGGATCCTTGGTATATGCAGAACCAAGAAACCTATAAAATGTAGTCTGCATGAATCTCTAAAGTCTGTGGCTGACCACTTGTTGGAAGTACAGGTATCTGGCATTCAGAAGTCTATGGCAGGGCCGTAGCCAGGAGGTGGACCAGGGTGAGTACAGGCCACCCTGAGTTAGCAGTTTGCCCACCGTCAAACTCCCGGCTGCTACGACCCTGGTCTATTGCCTCCAAACATGGAAATTTCATTTAGGAGGACCTTCTTTCAGGCAGCCTGGCACCCCACTCAAAATCGATGCAATTTTTTTTCCTGATGCTCATCCTGTAGGATATCCTCAGGAAAGTGTCAGGTGAGCCAAGATCTGTGGAAAGACATTTTGTTACAAGATCTCACCTCATCCACTAAATGTTCCTAAGAAATGCCTCTTTGTGGCATTCCAGCCAACCTGGAAGTTTCTTTATGAACTGGATTGCAAATCTAGGACCCTCTCTAATTGGATTGCATGGGGGAGGAGAGGGTAGCACCTGGAAATTAAGTGCCAAGGGAAACAGTGCATTGCAATGTATCTGCCACTGTACTTTCAATGTGCAATAAAGCAGACTAGCCGCTTGAGGGAACAGGTGAGCATTTTCATATATTGCTATAGCCAGAACTGGTAACAGCAACATATTAGTAATGAAAAATGAAGTGTGTTATTTTAGCAGATGGAGCAACTGTGGTACAAATAATCTGCTACTGATCCAAAGAACTGAGTAACAGAACAAGTTTTTCTTTAAAAGTAATGTACTGAGCCTTGATCTCAGTGATAAATTATCTTTAAGATACAGTCAAACCTCGCATAAAGAGCGCCTCGCTTAAAGAGTAACTCACTTAAAGAACAGAATTTTCTCTGAATGATCGCTTCGCTTAACAAATAAAACCAACCAAAAACCCGCTTAACAAATAAATTGGGGTTCACATCTCCCCCCAGTTGGTCATTTACAATGGTGTTTCGCTTAAAGAGCAAACTATGGATAGAAAAGATAGAAAAGATTGTATTTGAATAGCTGTAGGTCACTGTAAGGTGCTGAACCCTAAAGACTAAGTGTGATTGTAACTCTCTTTCATAAATGGATGGTGATGTGTTTGTGTGGTAGAAGCAGCAGCAGCTCATCTTCCTGCTTTCTAACATACAATGGAAGCAACCTACAAAAATAACTAGTTGCATTACTTAGAGCACTGCTGATTACTTTGGTGCTATTTTACATTGCTCTTTGAAAAGAAATTTAGGATTTATAAGAGAATGATACACAACTATAAAAATATTGTCAGAATGTTTCAAAACATGCCTTAAAATGAAATTTAAAAGTCACATTTGGAAGTAACTGGAGAACATTACTCAATGCCTGATAGGATTTTAGGATAGTGTAATGGATGGATGGATGGATAAATGAAACAATGAGTGAGCAAATGAATTATTTTGGGGACAGTTTATAGCCTCTTGGAAGTGCTGCAGCAGAGAGCTTGGGGCTTTTAGACTAGAGTGCCATATCAGGGCTTATTCTACCATCTGAAGCTCCAACTTCCAAGTACAGTATTCCTGTTCCCTTGGCTGCAGTTCTTAAAGGGGAAAAAGAGAATTAATTTTCTCAGCAAAATCATACTGTGACAGCTGTGTGCATGTTTAAACACTTATGTATAGACAGACAATCAGACACACGTAAGCAAAATAATTTTTGGACTCTCCTTCCAAAGCATTTGTGGACTGTCTTTCTTTTTTGGAATTTATCCTGAAGCCCGTATTTGGAATTGACTTAAGTGAGATTGACTTCTTCTTGCATCAATGGGGCACCAGAGTTATACATCTCTTTGTGTGTGTGTTTCTGTAGCAAGGAAATGGAAGGTAACAGTTCATACCAGCGACCAGCCATCTGCGGGTACCAGCTCCCAAGTTTATATTACATTATATGGAAATAAAGCTAATTCAGGAGCCATCTTTCTATTTGGAGAAGAGAAAAAAGTATTCGAAAGAGGAAGCACAGATACCTTCATTGTAAGTAATCAATATGAATACTATCTCCTCCTCCAGAAAAGTAGTACCACATTATATAAAATTAGGGACAGTTAACATCTTTGCTAAGCAAACATTTAATGATATTATTAATCATGAAAAATGTCTCAGTCTAATGCACAAATTAAAATGGTGTATTTTCTCTTCATCAAGCAGGATAAAAAAAATTTGGTAGCCAATGTTGGATGCAGATAATCCATAGCATCCACAGACAGAGATTACAGAATGCTGTATTGAGTACTAACTTGTGAAAGTAAGAAAAGGAAAGTAAGATCTCTAGAGGAGAGAGGACCAGAAATGAAAAAAAAATGACAGATTACAAAGCTCGTTGTAGCACATTAGCTATCTGGTTAGCTCTCTGACAATTACAATATGCATGGAGACAATTTGGAGGTGAGGTCCACCACCACCACTATTTACTCAGTACAGTCTTCCTATGTTCCATCTTGTTTCATACTTCAAGACTAAACTCCTCTTCTTCTAAGAGGTGCAAAACATATAAAGTCACATATATTTATTCAGTATGTGAACAGAGGCAGTACACAACTTGTGCCATCAGTAAATGAACTTTATTGTTGGAAGGACACATTTTAAATGCTTGAGACTTGATTTGCTCTCCACATGTCTCATCTGTGGGAAGAGAACGTTTTGCTTAAAATTGTTATTATGCATCTCTGACATTGTAGTTTAAGTTGCTTTGCTTGTACATGCTTTTCAAAAATGAATAATAATAAAAAAATTCTAAATCTACTTTCTTGGAAATAAGCTCTGTTGAACATAGTAAGATTTATTTCTAAGTAAATGTTTAGAGATTATACTCTTAATATGCTAACAACTCTTGCTATAAGAATAAAGGAGACACAAAGAGTAATACTCTTTTGAACAATAGAGATATTCCCAAGTGTAAAATGATCACTGCATATCTTTTGGCACTTGTATTAATAAGTCAGCAAATGTTCCAAGATAGTTCTAGCATACAGATTTCTTTTTAAGTGTGTCATATTCTGTGTTGGTGCCGTTAGACCAAGCATAAATGCTAAATGCTTTGGAACATAAAAACACTGATTCCCTCAGAACCTTCTTCCAAGTATATGTTTTTCAATTTGCAGTATTACAATTCAAACTAACATCCAAAATTACAATGACTACTTATTATCTGAAGACCCATAGAGATAAAGGGCTTGCCTGGACAGACAAATGTGCTATCACAACGCCACTTTTGGGTACTTTGCTAATATTGGTGTCTACATTACACTGCAGAAGTCCTGATTCGCTAAGCTTCCCTGGAAAAAATAATATTAAATACTAATTGTGTGACGTCAAGTCAGTTCTGACTTGTGGTGACCTTTTTCAAGGCTTTCTAGGTAGTATAAGTGGATTATTGTTCCCTTCTTTGGGAATCATCCTGGGACTGTGCAGCTTGCCCAAGGTCTCGCAGGATGTCTCTTTTGGAACTCACTGTAGGGAGTTGAATTCTCAACTTCTGGCTCTGCAGCCAGATACCCATAAATCTCATCCTCACTACAGCTTTGTGCCTGGAGGCTCCCCCTCCTCCATTTTAAAAGGCAATTAAAGGGTTGGTTAAAAGGTTTCTGACTGGGAACTCTGACATGGAGACAAGCTCTGCATAGAAGACACTGTAGCACTGTGCTCTGCCCTCGTAGGAAAGCCCATTGAAAATAGCACAAGTTTTCCAGGAGGATTAAAAAGATTGGGTAGTAAGAGAGAAAGTATGGATCTGGTTGCATTCAATTTTGTGTCATTTGTTAGCATAAACAACAACACTGAACGAGGTAATTTTGCTTCCAGTTCTTTTTTGTTTAGGCCAGATGTGAAACTGCCAAAGTGAAGCCACCTTTTGGTGAATTCATTCCGTAGTTCCTTTCACATGACCTAGTGTGAGAAACATTAGCTGGCACAACAAGGTTGCCTTTGCCTGGGTATGCCTGATTGTGTTTCAAAAATACAATCTTCAAGGAGGCTCTTTCTGTGTACCCAGCCTCCAGTCAGTAATATCATTTTGAACAGAAATGCAATTAAGGCTCTTACATACAAAAACATTTCAGTTACACCAGTTGTTTTGTTTCAAAGAAACTTGATGAATTATTGGGTTTTGTGTTATTTGAACAGATTCACTCAGTAGACATTGGAGAGCTGTACAAAATACGTGTAGGACATAGTAACTCAGGGGATACTCCTGCTTGGCACTGCAAAGAGGTGAGTTATTCTAATGCATTAAACTAAACTTTCTTCCTGAAGAGTCCTGCAAACTACGAATCTGTTGCTTCACCGAAACATGACTCATAAATGTCCCAATTTACATAACACAATTTCTGTACTAAAGTAAGTAGTAGTAGTAATTTCCTATGGGTTTGCTTTGAGTTATGTAAAAAATCCTTTTTCCAATGGGTTTGCTCAGTGGTGGGCAACAGCAGGTTCACACCAGTTTGCCAGAACCGGTAGCAGAAATTCTGACTGGCAGCGCCCATACAAATTTTGAAATAAAGTAGTCCTAATTTTGGTGCAATGCAGGGCTTTCCCTCTGACCACGCCCACTATACCACACCCACAGTGCGGTAGAAAATTTTTTTTTTGAGCCCACCACTGGGTTTGATTCAAATTAAGTAAAAACCGATTTACATAAAAGCCTACGGAACAGACTTTTCATGCAAGTAGGGGTTTTACTGTACTGCATTTCAAGGAGTCTTGACGTGCCTTAAAGACTTCAACATTTTATTTGGCATAAAGCATTTTGCAGGCTTGGATCTGAAGTAAGGGTTATATTGCACAAGTTATTCCAGCCAAATTTGCTAGTTTTTAAGGTAGCACAAGGCATTGCTGGTTTTGCCACAGCACAGAGTAGTACAACTGAAGAAATGGTTCTGTAATATTTTTTGTTACCCTGACTAAAGGTCTAGTTCTTTAACAAATAGAAGTTTTTACTTAGGATAATGCGAAGCTAGTGAAATGATGAATTACAGACTCAAGGCTTGCTTATGTTTCACAAATTTGCCAAAATAATTAAGGATACTAGTAAAACAGAAATTGACCAGAATACTATTGTGGATTTATGATAATGTAAATTGTGAAGGAGAATCCCTGGTAAGTACCAAATTGCTGCTCACATTCCTAATTCAGTGCCAATTTATATGACCAGAAATGCAAGTGCTAACTTGCTCTTTAGTGTCATTTTGCAATCATACTTGTGCTGGTAGAAGTCAACAATAAGATTCTGGCCAGTCTCAGTTGACTTTGAAAATAGCAGCCTATATTTGATTGTCTGTTCAGTTATTCAACTAAAGCCCTATTCAAGGGTAAATGCATGGCAAACAGACAGCTATACAGCTACATTTTGCTCACCCTTTTTGTATGTAGAGCATACACATGAATAGATGGAGAAGGTTTGAGTTAGAGATCTAACATAATCCACTGTTACAACAAAACTGAGCAAGGTTTGCCCCTAAGTCCAGTTTGAAGTTTTTAAATAAGCTATAGGCTCATTCTGTAATGCAGGAGTTCTCAACCTTTTTAAGATGGGGGCCGGGCCACACCCCTTCAGTAAGCTTCAGGGACCGGGCTGCCATTTTGCTCTTACTCCACCACATGGCACTTCCTGGTGTGGTGGAGGTGGTAGTGGAGCCACATGAATTTGGAAGGGGACTTGTAGTCACCTCCAACTTTTTTGTTGCAATGGGAGTGGGATGTGACCTGTGTGGCCCTTGCTGGGTCACCTGGACAATGAATTGGCTCTGGAACCTGCCAAATGTGCCTGCCTCAATCTGCAAGCTTGAAGAAGCAAAGTTTAGGACTTTATGGAGTCTGTCAGTGACTCTATTGCACAACACTCTGGGATAAACATGGTGCAAACTCATTCTATTCATCGTAAGAGTCATCCTTATCTGTTGTGCATGGTTACCAGTTTATTTCTGCTGTAGAAAAAGATATATATATAATGTTAAGTGGCACTCATAGTTTTTGTTCTCAGATGTTCCATTGTGAACAAAAGTAAAATGCCCTTGTTTTTCTTCTTACCTTATGATTTTAGTTTCCAAGGTTTTATGCAAAGAAGCGATGAAATGTGGGCACAATCCTAATTCTAAACTAAGAGTGACTAAAATGGGTTTGGATAGGGCACAAGCTGCTTGTGCCTGCACAAGTGTCCTTAAGGCTGGCCTAACTCCTTGTGCTGCCTGCTAGCTGCTAATTGGTAGCTGTCAACTCAGATTCCAAGGTGATTGCACTGGGCTTGTGGTTTTTAATTTTCTCTTTCTGCTATCCCCCCCTCCACAGACCAGCTGAAGTCCTTCCTCTCCTGAGCTGGGAGGGGCTTGGATACAGTGGTGGGCTCAAAAATTTTTTACTACCACACTGTGGGTGCAGTATGGTGAGAGTGGCCAGGGGGAAAGTCCTGCATTGAACCTGAATTAGGACTACTTTATTTCAAAACTTGGATGGATGGGGCCAGCCAGAATTTCTGCTACTGGTTCTGGTGAACTGGTGTGACTCTGCTGATGCCCAACACTGCTTGGATATAACATAGCTTCAGCCAGCCTATGTCTGATCAGCCAGCCTAAAGTCAGCCTAGCTAGTTAGGGTTGTATCCACAGTGTGTCAGTGAATTATTTTAATGTAAATATTTTTGTTTCTCAGTTACTTAACTGAAAATAAATTCAAAGGGAAATTATTGCGTTCAATCATCTGAAAAACAAAAACTTTGCCAGTTGTCAGAGATGTAGTATTACCTTCTCCTGTGATTCTCTTTGGGAATCGTAGGAAGAAGGAAAATAAAAATGTCTGTACAGTTTGGGAAAGAGTGATCGTTGCTTTATGTGCACATGCACTATAAAATAAAATAAACTGAGTACATCATCTGGAACATTAGTTACATAAAAAGAAAAATAATAATATCATTAGTACAGTTCTAGGGAAGAAGCCATGTATTTTCCTGCAGATGTACAGAAAATATATATATACAGCATTAAAAACCAGGAATAGATGACAAATGCTTCTAATAACTCAGTCAAACCTATGGTTATTTGGAAATTAATTCAAAAGTCTTCAAGACATTTTATTCTGACTTTTTAAATTCCATCCAGAACAAAATGAGAAGTTCATCCTCTTGATCCTGAGAAAACTCACTGAAACTTGCAGTCACAGGAAACACTTAATCTTTCTTGCTATACTGTACATTCTAATTTTCTGTTCTATACACTGTATCTATGAATACAGGGAAATACTGTCTCACAGGTACCCATATGCATCGGCAAAAATTCTTATGAACTTTTCTTTGTCATAACAAGCTTACAGACCAGCGAATGATTTCTACAAAAAGTATCCATGACTCACTAAAGTGTGTCTCTTCAATGTTTGAGTCTTGAGGAATGACACTCAGTCAAAGGTTTCCTTTTACTATGACCTGGATAAAATGATTTGAGTCTTTAAGCCTCCTGAATATCACTGAGCAAATAAATGAATATAAACAAACAAACAAAATAAAGAAAAACTTGTGAATCTTTTTAAGGTGGGCTCATACTCTCTCCCTATAATTATAAGCTTCTGAAGAGACCTGCTATCAAGTACAGAGCTAAATACACCCTAGCAAATTTAGGAAATGTCTTGACATATTGTATTAGAATAGAAAGGCATCCCACTGCTATTCTTTAGGCTTGGTTGCTTGCATTTCAGGTACAACTGCAGAATCTTGGGACAGAGGAACAGTTCAGTTTTCCTATTGATAGGTGGCTGGCACAAAACCAGGATGATGGTGGAATCTGTCATGAAGTTCCTGTTTTATATCAGAATCAGCCTCTTCTTCCAGGTAGGCAGTGCAGATTAAAAGGATACATGTTTTTGATGGGACCATGGTATCGGTGAGGAAATTACCACCATCAGCTTTGGCATAGGAAATCTATGGTAAAATATTAGCCATACATTCTTGAATGGATGGAACTTGTAGTTTATCTTTAAGGCACAAGCATATAATACAGTGCATTACTGTAAACCATTTAGGATATTGTCAGAAGATGAACCTAACTGGTAAAAGACATGGAAACCACCTGAGTTTGATGTGGGGAAAAACTGGATCAAGGAGTACTTGACATTCCAAGACATGAAAACCATGTAGCTGCTTGGTCTCTATCTTCTTGAGATTCAGTTTCAGTAATATACATCAGATGCTGAAGAAGTTTAATTTAGCTGGAAAAACTGTTGAATACAAAGTACTGTAATGTGTAATGAGATTTCCTTCTCTTATTGTCAGTGGTGATATACACGATGCATGTGGTAACAGGAGATCTGTGGAATGCTGGGACAGAAGCTGATGTCTACATTGTTGTATATGGAGAAAAAGGTGACACAGGATCCCGACAACTCCTTAAATCAAAAAACTCTAGGAAGTTTCTAAAAGGACAAGTGAGTGAATTAAAATAATGCAATTGTATGATTTCCTTACCTGCCTCCAAACTGTTGCAACTATTTCTGTACCTTGGTCAATATAAACACATCTCTAATCTCAAGTGGTTAAGATGCTGAACTTGATGACTGGAAGGTTGGAGTTTGATTTCCAGGTACTGCATGACGGAGTGAGCTCCCATCTCTGTCCCAGATCTTGCCAATCTAGCAGTTCAAAAGCAAGTAGATAAATAGAGACCATTTTGGTGGGAAGGTAAACAGCATTCCGTGCACTCTGGTGTTGAGGCATGCCTGCCACATGTCCATGGAAACATCTACAGATGCTGACAGTTCTGGCTTCTTGGCTATAAACATAGATGAGCACTAAACCCTAGAGTCAGATATGAATGGCTTTCAGGCAAGGGTGACCTTTACCTTTACCTTTAATTGAAAACATAAATGCTTCTAGGTATAACCTAAGAATGAAAACCAATAGACGTTAGCTAAGAGTAAATGTTCAGTAAGGTTTAGTTTGCAGAAATCTAAAGAGGTCAACAGAGTTTGCCTCAGCACAGACAAAGATATGCATGCATATTAATGTCAGTATTCAGGTTAGATACATTTAGGATTTTTTAACAGATAAAATATGATCCTCAGTTTGGCTTTAGACAGGAGATAGCCAATATTTTTAACCCTAGAACAGTGGTTCCCAATGTGCCAGAAATGGGGAGGCATGTCTCAGAGGTACCAGGGGATCCCCAGACTTGGGGTACCCATGTGGGGTGATCCCTCTATGCTCAGCAGCCTGCCTATGCCGAGAACACCCTCCCTCGGTCCTGGAATGGGCATGATGGCACTTCTGCACCTTAGGCAGGAATGTGGTAGCAAGTATGGTAGCAAGGCTGAATAACAGTCCGTTATAGTGCCACCTTCCCACATGCACACAGAGCGGACTTGGCCCTGCGAAGCTGCCCTGCTTGAAGATAACTTTTTACCTTCAAAGGCAGAGATGTCTTGAAAAGATACTTTCCCAGGCCTGCCGGTGGATCAGAAATTTTAACTTCCTTTACTTCTCCATAGAGACCTTATCAGCGCTTGAGAAAAGTCCCCTTCCCAAGGCTGTGCTGGTGCAAAGATGTTGCCCCTGGTTTGGCCTTCCTCAGGTCTGCTCAGCTCTGCAAAATTATTCCCTCCTTCAGATGGTCAAAGACAAAGCTTTCTTGATGTCTTTGAGGGTTTTTATTGAAGAGGAAGAATCATCCAAAAATATATCAAAACGTAGACCAAAGCAATCAATCTAACTCTACTATGAATACTAACCACACTAAGCATAGTCCAGAGATAGAACTCTCTAAATCTATCCTAAACAAGCTAAATAAAATAAGAAATAACTAACTCTCTAAGTTGGCATTTCTTCTGTCAGATTCTAAATCCTTTGCCCAGATGGTTTTGGCAAAGACTCAATTTCTCTTCCTCCAAAATGATAAGCATGTGAGATTACCTCATTGTTTTGACTAAGTGTTGTTTACCCAAACAGGTGTTTTTGATGTAACCAAATTCCCAGACATACAATGATGTAACCTAATTCTCAGGTGACTGTGCAGGTGTTGTAGTCACCCTGTCCCCAGATGTTTGAACAGAAGTTAATGTCCCATGATCTACTTCTATGTGAAAGTCACCTTTTCCCTCTCTCTAAGGTGGTGGGTGATTGACCAATTGTAACCTTGGGAATCCCCCTTGTAATGTATGTGTGAGCTCCCTCACAGGTGTCTAAGTGACTGGCATTGCTACTTAGCAACCTAAATACTTAGTGATGTGCTATTGTGTGGAATGTGTTTGGTATGCAGATGACATCAGTATCTCCCTTTGAAAGTTAGCCATCCTCAAACCTACAGAGAATATACTATATGAATCTTAACACTTAATAAATGTAAAGAAAATTAAAATATGAAATCATCCCTTGTGATTATCATGACAGGCACACACCCTACAGGGGGACTTCGATTTCCAAAAGCTTAAGTCACTACAGAGGCTGATTAGTGCTTTTGGGAACTGACTTAGGCTTCTGGGAATTGAAGTCCTAAAACCAAAGGTTGGGGAACACTGCCCTAGATATGCTGTTTTCAGAGTTATAGCACACATACATCTGTAATCTGATCATGTTTTCATTGCTTGATTGCAGACTGACGTCTTCTCACTTGAAGTTGTGCACCTTGGAAAATTACATAAGATTGTTATTGGACACAATGGACTTGGCTCAGGTAAGAAATCAAAGTGTATGTAGTAGTGGATTCTATAGCTATGCACTGGATTCTGAAATGTCAGAATAATGTGGCCATATGACTGATGGTTTAGCAGAAGCTGGATATGTCTTGAAGAAATGACAGCTCCCTGTATCAAGCACGTGAAATGTGAGAAAATTAAAGCAAACAAGTTGTGTGAAAGAAAACTAGACAAAACATGTCTGGCATCATTTGTGAGAATTGCAACAAAATAGACACTCACTCAATTTTCACACATGATTGTGTACACTTTTTGCACATGTCATAAACTCCATGCAGGGAAAAATGTCATTTTTAAAGGACAAATTGATTTTCAAGCTTCTATTGAGACCTGCAGCATAAAGAAATCAATCCTTTGCAGTCATGCTTTGCAGTTGTCAATAATGCACAGTTCTCTCAAGCTTGTCACAATCTGCAATGCGTACCTCTGTTTTGATTGGCTAATGACTGAAACATCATTTCTCTATGCTCTTCGAATATGGCAAAAATTATGCTGCGCTTTATCATTTAGTAAATGACAGCACTTTATCATTCAACAGAAGACAATAGCATTTACAGCATGAACAGGGGAATTGGGTTGTTTTTCCATAGGTGCTAATCATTTTATTATTGTCTAAAATTTGTTCTAGAAATTTTTTTTAAAACAGCAATAGCAATTACATTTATATACTGCCTCATAGTGCTTAGCGAAATCTGTGTATTTCACAAGATAATTAGCATTGATAATATGTGTAGCCTCTTAATATGTAGTACAAAAGAACATATCAGACAAGCATATTTCTTGATTTCACAGCCTAGCAGAAGAACCCAAGGTAGAAATAGAAGAATAATATGCCAAAGGTGAGATAGAGAAAAATCTTGTGTGCTCTTAGTGGAAATTGGCACAGGAGGGGAAAATGATGACAAGCTGAGTCTAATGGCCTTGACTTTACGGATGAGGCAGAATTTTAGTGCAGTGTAGGTCATGGAGACATTAATTGTTAGCCTGTCTGGCAGATGATGCTCATACGTGTTGTTAGGAGACCCTTGGAGGTGTCAAGAATTTAGGCTCCAAGGTACTTTGAGCTGCTGTGAGTCTCCTTCTCTCATGCCTAGGAGCTGGGTCAAATTTGCCCTCTGAGGTAAAGGCTAGAGCCATTGTCCTGAGGTTTCTTAAGGAATGTGGAGAAACCTACCCATTCTCCCTGAAATGTATTGTTCCCACATCAGAACTGTGACAGAATTAAAGTCAGTGATGGGATGTAACAGGTTCTCACCAGTCCGCCAGAACCGGTAGTAACTTTCCCCAGTGTCCTGGAGAACCGGTAGCAGCTTTTGGAGGGAACCACCTTCGGGGTTTACCTTTTCACTAGTTCCCCCACTGCACATGCGTGCCAAGCACTTGGTGTGCATGCATGCCTACAGTGCTTGGCGTGAATGCATGGCCTCCTTGCTGTCCTCCTTGCTGTCCTTGTGTTCTGGGTGGGTTGAGGGGTGTGTGCGTGTGTGTGCTTATTTTTATTTTATTTTAAAAAAATTTCTTTGGCTCCACCCATGGTGTCATGATGTCATGACATTAGCTCCGCCCACACTGTGATGACATCACGGTGGGGTAGTAAAAATTTTGACATCCCACCACTGATTAAAGTGTGTGTGGCAGAAAGAGGATAACCTCAAGCAGTTTTCTACTTTTTGAATAAAATCCCTCCTCAGCTCTATCAACTGGCAGCTGCCATTTACTCATGGCTATGCCTGAAACTGTGATTTTAGGGAGGGTCTGGGAAAACAAACTGAATATTTAACTGTTCCTAATCTTGCTCAGCAGCCCTTTCAACTTTCCTGCCTACACATCAGACAAGTGAGTTCTGATGCCAGAAGTCCCTCCTCAAGGGACAAGTAACTAACTTCAGTGGTTACATGCCAATTGGCTCGTCTTCCAGTATCATGCAGACACATTCAATGTAATCACGGGTGTTATCAGAACCCTATATTTGATTCTCCATCTCTATTCCAACCCTGTAGATCTGCAAACTACAGTTCCCAAGGAAGCAAACTGGATGTATGCTGGCTAGCTCTGTGATGTTTAATTCATATTATGTGAACTGTCACCTTGGTTGATTGTGATATTTATATCAGTTGGATCTAGTGGCACTTAGTTACGATCTTAGAAGATCTTAGAAGAAATCAACCCTGACTGCTCCTTAGAAGGTCAAATAGTAAAGATGAAGCTAAAGTACTTTGGACATCAAATGAGAAGAGAGAATTCACTTGAGAAAGCCTTGGTGCTGGGAAAGGTGGAGAACAAAAGAAGAAGGGGTGGCAGAGAATGAGATGGTATTGTAGATGCAATGGGCACAGTGCTGGGTGGGTTGAGGAGGATGGTAGAGGACAGAGGTGCCTGGCGGGCAATGGTCCACGAGGTTGCAAAGGGTTGGAATAGACTGTGTGACTGAACAACAACAACAAAAGTTAAGCGTTGATTAAAAATGAAGAAAGTTTACAATGGAATCTTTATGATCTCTCCTAGGAAATGGTTGGTTTCTGGAGAAAATTGTAGTCAAAGATCCGATAACTAACTTGGACTACAACTTCTTGTGCCACAGGTCTGTAGACTTTCTAGTTTGAAAGAATAATAATAAGCAACTCAGTTTCAGCACATCTGGTTGTATTCGTGTGGGTGGTAATTACTTCTCCTATCTCTGTTATATGACTTTTAGTGTTCTTATTGATTTACACTGGTATAAGTGCAATGATTACACTGGAAAACAATGATTTTGCTACTGGGAATAATATATGTGATTCACATGATTTTGAGTGTGAACATATACACACACACACGTACCTTGGTTAAAGAGCATAATGGGTTCCACGGGATTGCTCTTTAAATGAGTTTGCTCTTTAAGCAAAACACCATTGTAAGTGACCAATTGTGACTTCTGGGGGGGGGGGAGGAAATTGCGAACCCCAATTTAGTTGTTAAGTGAGTTACCACAAAAATTACAAGTAACCTTTCATTTGTAACTACTGGTAGTTCCTTCTAATATCTATATAGGATAATAAAAATCCGATTTAATTTACATTCACAGAAGATTTGTCCTGTAACCAAGTAGCTCCATTTTAGATTTTATGGCACATAACAACAATTGCAGATGCAGGTGACAGTATGCTAATGGCAGAAAGTGAAGACGAGCCTCTTGATAAGGTTGAAAAAGGAGAGTGCAAAAGCTGGCTTGAATCTCTCTCTATATATATCAAAACAAGGTTATGGCATCTAACCCCATCACTCCCTGGCAAATAAAAGGGGAAAAAATTGAAGCAGCAACAGATTTTCTTGGGATCTAAGATCACTGCAGATGATGACTGCAGCCATGAAATAAAAAGATGCTTACTCCTTGGGAGACATCACCCTGCCAACAAAAGTCTGCATAGTCAAAACAATGGTATTCCCCATAGTAATGTATGGCTGTGAGAGCTGGACCATATGGAAGGCTGAGTGCAGAAAAATAGATGAGAAAACTTTTGAGAGTACCCTGGACTGCTAGGAGATCAACCAGTCAATCCTAAAAGAAATCAACTCTGACTGCTCTTTGGAAGTCAGATCCTGAAGCTGAAGCTCAAGTACCATGGCCACCAAATGAGGATTCATTTGAGAAGACCCTGATGCTAGAAAAGATTGAAGGCAAAAGGAGAAGGGGGAGGCAGAGAGGATGAGATGGTTAGGCAGCATCATTGACATGGTGTGCGTAGATTTGGGCAGACTCTGGAGGATGGTGGATGACAGAGGAGCCTAGTGTGCCATGGTCAGTGGGGTCACAAAGGGTTGGACTGAACAACAACAAACAACAAATGATAACTTTACTGAAAACTAGTTTTGACAAATTCTTGGATATAAATTCAAATTAATTACATTTTTTAAAAAATAACATACCAAAAATCGATTCTGTATTCATTTTTGCCCCCTACTCCATTTATTGAGAATTTTCAGATTCTTTCCCTCTACTAATGCATAGCTGGTTTCAGAATTCTTTCTTTATAATAGCAACCTTTTTTTAAAGAAAATAAAAGAAAATGAGTTGTTCATGCTTTCTGTTTTTGAACAGCCTTCCAAATTATTGTCATGAATGTTGGTTTTGCAACAATGTGGTACAAATTTCTCGCTAAATCTGAGCCTTATAATTAAACAATGAAAAGAGAAATTGATAATCTATTGTATGTTTAAAATAATGCTTACCTATGTTATATAATTATGCTGCAATTACATAATCTGCAATTGTCTAGAGAAAATTATATATTTTGATTTATAAACAGTACATATATTCTTACTGTATAATATGTTTTTCTCCAAAGGTGGTTAGATCAAGGAGAAGATGATGGTAGAATTGTTAGAGAACTCTATGGCATTGATAATTACACTTTGGCAATGAGTAAGTATAAATCAAAGCCATAGTAGCTTAGTGATTAAGACACTAAGTATGATGACCGGAAGGCCAGAAGATCAGAAGTTCAAGACCCAAACGCTGCATGACAGAGTCAACTCCTGTCATCTGTCCCAGATCCTGCCAACCTAGCAGTTCAAAAGCAAGAAATTGCAAGTAGATAAATAGATACTGCTTTGACAGGAAAGATAACAATGTTCTGCATGCTCCAGCTTTTACTCATGACTGCCACATGACTATGGAAAAGTCTGGATATGTAGACATAGTTGGCTCTTGGGCTGTAAGCAAAGATTAGCATGTCCCCTAGAGTCCACATGACTGGCATTTGAGCAAGAGATACCTTTAAGTATAAACCCCTATTGGGCAAGAAGATTTTTTTTAAATGGAGGGGCTGTAGATTACGTAGATCAAAAAGTGACTGCTTTTCTCTTAGAACACTTCAATTTCTGTACTTAATGGTGAATTTCTGGATTTACAAAACAACAGAGCTTTCCATTTGTATTGATGGTTTAAGCCAGAGGTTCCCATCCTTTTCACAGTGTCTCAGTCAGCTTTGAGGGCTGGATGGCCATTTTGCCCTGCCTGCACAATGGGGGTGACCATTTTGTCCCAACAGCTTCAAAGGGGGGAATTTCTTGAATTCCCTTGGAGGGGTTGGGGGCCAGATCTGGCCTGTGGGCCTTAAGTTGGGAAACCCTGGTTTAAGGGTCTTCCCAGTGGTGGGATGTCAAAATTTTTACTATCCCACCGTGACGTCATCACAGTGTGGGCGGAGCATACACACACACACAGCCCCTCAATCCGCCCATCCACACACCCACACACCCCACAAACCCATACATAAATCAAATAAATCAAATAAATAAAATAAAATAAAATAAAAATTACATTAAAATACACCCCCACCCCCAAACATAAATCAATCCACCCACCCACCTCAAACACAAACCCATCAATTACCTGTTAGTATAAGTGCCTGGGCAGCACCATGTTGCAAGATGGATATGGTCATCATACCGGTTCTCTAGGATAATATGCCTTAATGTAAATGTAAAACAGCTGTACCGCCTTAAGGGTTCTCCAATGGGAACAGCAATTGGAACAGCACAGGTGTACCTTATTGATAAGGTAACTCCAAGACTTTGCTTAAAAACCCCAAGCCGGGCCTGCCGGTATTAAATACACATTAAAATACACACAGACACACCACATCCAAAGGTGAGTCATTTACCCTGGGGAGCAGGCTATAGAGAGCTTCAGGCTAGCAGCTTCTCTTCCTCCTCCCCACATGGGAAGACAGCAAGGAGGCCATACATCCATGCCAAGCACTGTAGGCGTGCATGCACACCAAGTGCTTGGTGCGCATGCACAGTGGGTAAGTGAAAAGGTAAGTCCCGAAGGTGGTTCCCCCAAAAGCTGCTACCGGTTCTCCGGGACACTGGGGAAAGTTACTTCCCATTCTGGCGAACTGGTGAGAACCTGTTACATCCCATCACTGGGTCTTCCACCTGCTTTACCCATGTTATCTGTATGATAGAACTTCTTCTATGTCTAGGCTAGGCATGAAACTGCTAAAATAAAGGCACCTTTTGGTTAGTCCATTCTGTAATTCCTTTTGCCTGACCTAGTGTGAGAAAGATTAGCCAGCAACACAAGGTTGCTGTTGTCCAGGGTATGCCCAATTGTGGTTCAAATATACCACAATCTTCTAGGAGGCTTTTTCTGAGACATGAACATATAGTTTCAATAGCTATTACATTTCAGGATATAACTGAAATGTAATAGCTACTGGAACTATATGAGGTTAGATCCTTGATAACACCCCACTGATTCTAATTAGGATATTTTAATGTTTCTTAATTTTTGCATTTTTGTAGGACAAGAACTGGAAATAAAAGAAACAGAAATGGTAAGTATCTACCCTTTCAAACACTTTTTGAAAATTAACCAGCATATTGCAATCATGCTGGAAAACATCTTTGCCATTTTCTCCACTGCCCATATATGAAAGCCTGCTTTCTATGACTATCATGAGTAAATAAAATGGATACTCATCTTATGCATCTGGACAGTGTCTTGACTGCTAGAGTATGTTGTGCTTTTCACATATGTCTTCTGGGTGATGACAAGTTGTCTATCATTCTTTTACTACATATGCAGTGGACAGCAGAAAAGTGGAAATTTGAGAAAGGCAATACACTTCAGTTTTACAACAAGGTGACTCATGGTTTTATACGCATCAGTCAAGAAGGAATGGTTGATGCCCTCGGCAACAAGAAAGATAAATGTGGTAACTAACGTTTATGTTTTCTGCGGTGGGATGAAGAACTAACTAAAACATTTTCACACTTCTGCAGATGTAGAACAGGGAAATAATATTGAAGCGCTATAAGTGATTTAAATGCAATGCTTTACTCTTTGCCATGTTTTCACAGGCTTTATAGTCAAAGAGAAATATTACTTGTCCTCTACCTAACCTGTATCACACAGGCTGCAGAGCCACACAGACATTTTTGTTTTGTTTCAGTGGGTGAAAACAGTGATTTGACTGAAAATTTATGAGCTGAACTAATAAGTCTAGGAGAATCAGTTTCATGAAGTAGCACGTTTTTGAATTTTGTTTCTTTGAATCAATTTGTTGAACATCTGATATTTTTACACCTTTTGGTGGGAGGATTAGATTCTCAATTAATTCATATCCTATTGCAGCATCATATAAATTTTTGTGTTTCTTCTTAGGCTGACGTTAATAGTTTTCCAGAGAAACACTTGGTGTCCTGATGCATAGAAAAATATAGCTGTTATTCTAGTTACTGACATACAGTATGTTGTCTTTTAAAGAGCATATGTTTATGTTTGCCATATCCCACAGTGCTCATGAATGTATGAACATCATGCATGTCTTTAAAGGGTTGAGGTCTAGTTTGATTTTTTTTTGGACACATCAACATATGTTTGAAATGTGAGGAGAATACATATATTTTTTCCTCATATATTAATACATAAAACGTAGGGGTTACTCTGGCTTTTGTTTTCATCTGTCATCCATTTATCAAATGGAAAGATAGCCTTTGAATTCCAACACCATCACAACTGCTAAATATAAGACCTAAAAGCTAGACCTAAAATACACTTGTATTTTGCAGCTATGACAATTTTTATAGCATGACTCTTGCAAAGTGAGTCCATGAATAACTAAAAGGTAAGCTCAATTGTTTTAGGATAACAGCTTTAATATAATGGTTGCAAACTATGAGACCCATCATCAAAATACCTGAATGCTATACATATCAAGTGAGCAGAGAAAGAGGTGTAAACAACTTTGCTAATATGGATAAAGAGCATAGCAGGTAAACATATTGTGAATACCCTAATCCATTTCTTTTCTCCTGAATTTATTAGGACTTTTTGATGTGAATATCAAAAAGGGAAACACATATATATTCAGAAGCCACACAATGACACATCTTGCACTTGCTGTCAATCATGGAACTGTCACTGGAATGGTATGAAATGCTTTCAATATGCTTGCCATCTTTTGAATGTTTAGATTTGTACTACAAATGCAGCTCAATGGAAGTCAAAATTATTTTCCACTATAAATATTTGATTAATCATACAAATACTTCCTTTTAATTTTTGAAACTATTTTTGTCTAAAGCTTCAAAATACTAGAAAGCTTTGTTAGGGAATGGGGTAATATAAATACTGTTAATATTTTCCAAGTGATAATTCTTAGATACTGCTGATGAAAGTCCTACAGGATTTGTCTGGTAAACTGAAGGATGCAAAGGATAATGTGAAAGTAAATAGTCATGATCTCATATTCTGCCATGAATGTCCTCAATAGAAAAGAATAATAGTTTAGAAGAACCTTTGGTCTGATCTAGTGGGGTTGACATTTGGTTTTTTTTTTTGTTTTTTTGTGTGTCAGAAGATCAGAATGATGTCTTGATATAGCTGCTGGATTCTCATGTTGCTATTTCTCAAATTAATGTTAGGGATGTATTTTCATCATAAAAACAATAACATTACTCATTGTTGCCTAAGATGACTGAAAAATAGTAAAATTGCTTGTTTGTATTGTTTTAATCATGTCTTTATGTTCCTATATGTATGTATATTTGATATTTGATTTATGCTAGAATGCATAGCAGGCTAGTGTTATGAGATTACAACTATGAATCAGGAGTAACTATGCTAAATGATAATGGTAGGGAAAAATATTTATTATTTCAGAAATGTCATAGGACAAAAGAAAACAAAAGTACAGTAAAGCATAGATTCAGCTACATAGACGCATAAAGTTAACTTCCATGCAAGGGAGTGTACTGGTAGCAATTACAGAGACAGCTCCTTATGTTTGACCACTCCTTATACCAGCAGAGTACTAGTAAACAGTATTCTTTGTTTGGCACTACCAAAATCCTGACTAGTTCTGAGTTGTTATAGTATCAAAGGTTTGCAGAAGTCTTGCAAAACATATTCCATGGAAGGAGAAAGAAGGATCAGTTTATTGTATTACATGGGTAGCTTGTGATCCAAGCTGAAAGTCTTCATGCATTGAGCTAATATCCCCCACAGACCACAGATTGCCTCTGATATCTTTTACAAACCCTAAAAGAGAGAACGAAATTAGTGTATGTGTCTGTTTCTCCATTTGTGTGTTCATGCACACAATGGTAGAAAGACTTGTGCCATATGCCCGTTTTTGGAAGATTTTGTTCAAAGCTGTGGTGTTCATAATATTACATAAAGTACTCATTATGATTTTGTCAACCTTATGTTTTTAGCTTCCTTGCCAACAGCATCATCCATACAATCACAGCATTTCCTGTAATGCCAGAGGATTATCCTGAAAATCATATGTGTGGGTTTAGCATTTAAAATGTGGGTTTAGCAATTAAAATGTGTGTTTCATCTGCTGTATGTACAAAATGATTTTTACTCTTGCAAAAAGATGCAAAAATGTTGAAACAGAGAAAGATTTCAGATGTTAAATATGAACTGAATTGCCACAAACAAGCTTTTATTGCAGAATGTTGCCTTCCATTTTGCAACTTCTGCTGTAATTGTTGATGATGCTATTGTTAAGAGTACATTTACTTCTACATAATGGTCAACAGTAAACAGCAATAACTTAGCACTTACAGTCAGTATTAGGTCTGGACTATACAGGTTCATAACACTACTATGACATCATATAGGAAATACATTTCCATATAGTTGCAGGAAGATTTTCAGTGTTGAACAATTGCTGTCAATATTCAGTGTTAATAATAATAATTTTGTGTCAGAAATTATTCTGGGTTGAAAGGATTTTTGCGGGAGAAACTCCACTCAGGGAACACCCAAATGAGACTCCGTTCATGTCTCCAAGAGCTGGGACAGAGATGGGCACTCAATCTGTCATGCAGTACCCAGGTTTCGAACTGCTGACTCGTCGGCCTTCCAGCTAGCAATGCAAGTGTCTTAATCACTGACCCACTACTGTCCCTTTCAGTATTAATGATAATATACTTTATGGGTGAAGCTTTATGTGAAAGCACAAAGCCAATCTCTGCCATTGTTATCTGTTTTCAGAATGCTTAGTAGATCAAAACACCAATTAATCCTATCTTGCCATTATTAGGACTATGGTGATGTCCATTGTGAACTGCAGGTTCAAGTTCAGCCAAATCGCTGCATAATTCTGAAATCAGCCCAGAACGCAGGTCAAACTGTGACTTTCAGTCTCCAGGGCACAGTAGCTGATGAGACCATAGGCTATGCAAAATTAACGAAGGAGTTTGTTGTTCACGTTAAGGTAAGACTTAAGGAGAAAGACAATTTGGAGTGTATGTGCCAACGCTTAATAATAGTAATTAGTTGTCATCAAATCATTTCTGAGTTAGGGCAGTGCTGCTCTGGGATTGTGGAGTTTGTCCAATGCTACCTGGGCTGGATTTCTTACCAAGGTGCACAGTGTGGAGTTGAACCCATGTCCACCCAGTCATCTGTGCCATAGTTTTTTAAGCCCCTAAACTCATTGAAGAGGTTTCAGAAGATGAGAGATCTTCACCACTAGGTGGAGCTTAAGACTGCAACTGAGACTCAATAGCCACAAAATAGGTTTCAGAGTTTTATGGGGGAAATCCATGTTCCTGTATTATTTTTCAAAGACACACCTAAAGGAGAGGAGGGTGTGTTACAGTACTTAACAGCTGCCCTGGGTGATAGGCATCGTAGCTTCAATCTTTGTTTGATTCCCCCATCCAATGTTCCCTAAATAAAAATAAAATCACTTCTTTCCTTCAAAGCTGTCTTTGTGAAGTGCCTCAAGAACTTTACTTTGCTGTGCAAATACAATCTGTTCCCATAATTTCCTCAACCCACCTACTTCTGGCAAAATAAGTCCATGTACCAGATCTCTCAGTTTTAACACTGTGCAGTGTAATGACTAGACCAGCAGGGGTTACTGACCGTGGTGCTCCAGGTATTCTTGGACTTCAGTTTCCAGAAGCCCAAATCAGCACACTACTCATTAGGGATTCAGGGAATGAAAGTCCAAGAACATCTGAGGCACCAAGGTTGGCCATCCTGGAAGCAAGGAAGCCATGCTAGACCTCTTTCAGAACTTCCATCTTCCGTGGAATGTCATGATATGCAAGCCATCTGCCAGAAGTAATGCCAATGTACTCTAAGACAGAGCTGGACAAACTCATACAGGTAGGGAGTGATCACCCAGGGACAGAAGGCTGTATTTCACTCCAGCATCTCTCAAATGTCCTCTCCAGAATTTCAACCCTAGAAGTCCATGAGAGGACAGAAATTGCCATTTTCATATCATTTTACCTCCCCCAGAGTCCTTTTAAGGCACAAGAGCCTCCCCAAGCTCAAAAGAGGAAGTGATGGATGGGTTATTTTTATTTCTAACTTCTAACAGGCCCTGGAATAATAATAATATAATAATTGCTTAAAGTTACATAGAAATGTTTCTGGAAAATGCCACATATCCTTCTGAAGGGATAATGTAGCTGAAACATAATGAAAATGCTATAACTTTCTGGCTGTCTACTTAGGGAGGCCAGTAAATACTGTACATATAAATGTAAGTTAAGCAAATTGCATTACACAGCAGAAAGAAGGAAGTTATAGAGGTTGGGATTGTGATTCCTCACTGTGGCTCCTAAAGGAAGAGCCAGTCTTGTGTCACCTTGGGCAGGTTGCGTGGTCCAAGGATGCCCTCAGAAGAAGGAAACATTAAATCATTTCTGAGCATTGTCTACCTAGAAAATCCTGGAAAGGGTCATCATAAGTAAGCATTGACTTGATAGCATGCAATTAGTATTATAAATCATCATGCAAGTTAGAAGTTATGTTATAACTATTGCAAAAAGGAATTACCATAATTCCTTTTTGATTTGTATTATGTATTCATAACTACTTGCTACTAAGCTCAGTTGAAATGGGATTTGAGTCCAGTTATCCCAGACCTGAGTTCACTGCTATCTGAATGTCTCTGTTGATTTGGCACTGTTTTGTATACAGTACTTTCTGTGTTCCAACTGTGGTGGAAGAAAATACGTTTCTTCCAAATGATACATAGGACTCAGATATAAGAAGAAGAAAAAAACATTGGGAAGTGTTCTTGAGACCACTATGTGACATCATAAAGACTCACATCAAATTGTGCTTATATCCATGAGTAAGATTAGAAAACAGGAACTCATCTGGTTTAAGTCAGAGTTTCTTGTATTCACTTGAGTCATGTTTGTGGATATGTATGTATGATGTAGCAAATTTTTAAAATATTTTTGATAGGTACCATGATAGTCACTACAATGGACTGGAAAAATCGCAAGTGGATAGTCTGAAAGATAGTATTATTTACAGTCAATTATCTCCTTTGATTTCTAGGGAGTGTTCCATAACAGCGCTGTAATTTTGCTCACTACTAGTTACCGCCAGTTTCTTTGCCTAAGGCCTGATGGGAACTGCAGTGGAGCAGGAAATCAATCTGATGACTCTTACTGGAGAATACATAAAGTCAGCTCTGGGGTGTGCATGTTTGAAAGTGTCAAACACCCCAGAATGTATCTAAGGATCAAGGATGGCCAGTGTGATGGAAAAGTAAGCGCATACTTTCTTTGCAAATGTGAAAATAGCATGCCACAAAAAAATGCTTTAAAATTATGTAAATATGAAAGAACCTGCTCACATCTTGAAGGTACATTGATTTTGTTTTCTATCAGGCTAAGGGCGATTACAACATAGTCACAATCAGTATTCAAGTTGTAGGATTCCAGATACTTGTTCCAATCTCCCAAGATAAAGTTAATTAATAATGGTTTTTTAAAATAATATTTTTAAATCTGGTTTTCAATTACTGATTAAGCTGGCATTTTAGCTATGAAATGCCCAAAATATTGTGTCCAGTAAGCATCAGTAGATTTACAGTAAAGAAAATGCCAATGGATAAATTAAAATGTATTTTATTCTGCAGTATTATATTATGGAAATGCTCTCAGACTTTTAATAATAGTTTCTTCAGAACAATAATACCAAAACAAACAGGCTTATATAAAGTATTATTCTAGGAAATCATTAGTGATAACTGTAGATTAGTGATTACTGTAGATTGGGGTGTCCAAACTTTTCCTGTCAGGGGCCTGACCATGCCCCCTCAAACAGCTGAGCAGGCCAGTCACATGCTTCATCCTGGCAGCACCAGCAGCACCTGTGGCACTGCCACATGAATTCATGCTGTGTTTCCAGGCCTTTTCCTCTCCTCTCCTGCTTCTCTTGGAGGGGGGAGCAATGGAGGAACATTTTGGCACAGTTTTGAATTTTTTTGCCATGTTTTTGCCACATTTTGGCATGTTCTCGCCACGTTTTTGGCACTTCTGTAATGGCATGCCATTTCCAGTGCTGGCAACAACGTGGCCCATGGGCCGGATGGTGACATCATGTGGGCCATATTTTGGGCACGCCTGGTGTAGATCCTTGATATATGGATGTGAGAGCCTTGTGGAGGCTTGAGCAGTCTAGGCAGTGTTGCCCACCTTTCCTTAGGCTGGGACTAAAACTTACAAAAACAGTCCCTGTCAGATTCCTTGGACCAGGTGAAAGCAGAGGGCACATGTCATGGTCTGCCTAGCCAGTGGGTGACGTGATATCCAAATGGCTAAAAAACCACAAGTTGTACATAATGTCATAGCAGAGATGTCTACTCATGCAGTGACTGCTCACCACATAACGACTTCAAGGTATCAAAGGTAAGAGGCTGCATCAAATCATATTGGAAATGTTCTGTTTCAGAATGTAGTGTATCTTGAATTTACATATTCACATACTGTTCTGGAAGAAATTCATTCTAAGTTTTACTTGTTATTTGCATCTTTGTCTGTTGAACCTGCTTAGGTAGTTGTGACAGATTCCATTGTCATCAATCTATAACTGCCCTGTCCATTCTTGTGGTCTAAACCTGTTCTTGACTACGACTCAGAAAATTATGCCCTACATTTCTATTTCTATGGAATAGTATATATAAAAAACAGATTTCATTATTCCTGGATTCGTTTCTGCTTTTTTCTGTAACTATGATATTTATGATATTTATGATATTCCTTGGGAATACACATTGGAGGTGTGGAACAGATTTAATGGCTTGGACCAGATAGACAGAGTGCCAGAAGAATTATGGACAGAGATGCGGGACATCATGCAGGAGGCAGCAAGGAAAACCATACCAAAAGAAAAGAAGCGTAAGAAAGCGAAGTGGTTGTCCGATGAGGTTCTTAAAATAGCAGAGGACAGAAGGAATGCAAAATGCCAAGGAGAAAGGAAAAAATACAGCCACTTGAATACAGAATTTCAAAGAAAAGCAAGGAGAGATAAGGAAACGTACCTGAACGAACAGTGCAAAGAAATAGAGGAAAACAATATCAGGGGTAGGACTAGAGATCTTTTCAAAAAAAATTGGGGAACTCAAGGGAACATTTAAAGCAAAAATGACCATGATAAAAGACAAAGATGGCAAGGAGTTAGCAGATGCAGAAGAGCTTAAGAAAAGATGGAAAGAGTACACAGAGGAACTCTACAAAAAGGACCTCAACACCCCTGATAATCACAATGATGAGAACATGGAACATGAGCCAGACATTCTAGAGACTGAAGTCAGAAAGGCCCTAAAAAACACTGCAAACAACAAAGCCAGTGGAGTTGATGGTATCCAAGTTGAACTTTTCAAAGCCCTGCAAGATGATGGAATCAAATTATTGCACTCTATATGCCAGCAGATTTGGAAAACACAACAATGGCCACAGGATTGGAAAAGATCTGTATACGTTCCACTCCCCAAAAAGGGTAATGCCAAAGAATGTTCAAATTATCGAACAATTGCGCTCATCCCACACGCTAGCAAGGTGATGTTCAAGATAATACAGGATAGACTGCAACAGTATGTGGAGAGAGAATTACCAGAAGTGCAGGCGGGTTTCAGAAGAGGCAGGGGGACTAGAGACCACATCGCCAACATAAGATGGATCATGGAAAAAACAAAGGAATATCAGAAACAAGTCTACTTCTGTTTCATTGATTACACTAAGGCTTTTGACTGTGTTGACCACAACAAAATGTGGCAAGTAATTAAAGAGATGGGAATACTGGAACACCTTATAGGCCTCATGAGAAATCTGTACATGAATCAAGAGGCAACAGTTAGGACAGAAAATGGAATGACGGAGTGGTTTGGAATAGGAAAAGGAGTAAGACAAGGCTGCATTTTGTCACCCTGCTTATTCAACTTATACACAGAACACATAATGCGCAATGCAGGGATGGAGGAATCACAATTTGGGATCATAATTGCTGGAAGAAACATCAGCAATTTGAGATATGCAGATGATACCACCCTCATGGCAGAAAGTGAGGAGGACCTAAAGAAGCTCCTGATTAGGTTGAAAGAAGAAAGTACAAAAGCTGGCTTGAGACTCAATATCAAGAAAACCAAGATAATGGCAACAGGCCCTATCAGTCCCTGGAAAATAGATGGGGAAGAAGTAGAAGCAGTGACAGATTTTACTTTCCTAGGATCAAAGCTCACTGCAGATGGTGATTGCAGCCATGAAATAAAAAGGCGTCTGATTCTTGGGAGGCAAGCAATGAGAAACCTAGTGAACATAGTGAAAAGTAGAAACATCACATTGCAAACAAAAATTCGCATAGCCAAAGCAATGGTATTCCCTGTGGCAATGTATGGTTGTGAGAGCTGGACCATTAGGAAAGCTGAGCGTGGAAGAATAGACGCCTTTGAGATGTGGTGTTGGAGGAGAGTTTTGAGAGTCCCCTGGACAGCGAGGAGAACAAATAGGTCAATCTTAGAAGAAATCAACCCTGACTGCTCCTTAGAAGGTCAAATAATAAAGATGAAGCTAAGGTACTTTGGACATCAAATGAGAAGAGAGGATTCACTTGAGAAAGCCTTGATGCTTGGAAGGGTTGAGGGCAAAAGAAGAAGGGGACGGCCCAAGATGAGATGGCTAGATGGTATTGTAGAAGCAATGGGCACAGAGCTGAGCGAGTTGAGGGGGATGGTGGAGGACAGGAGTGCCTGGCGGACGGTGGTCCATGGGGTCACAGAGGGTTGGAATCGACTGTGCGACTGAACAGCAACAAAATATATTTACAGTAACTATGTAGCATTTATCGAACATTCACAATCACTTTTTCACATTTGGGAGCCAGAAAGCTTCTGGAACACCAAGACCTCTTTTTTTTTGTGACAAATAAAAGAAATGTATTATGCCAATAGATATATCTTGTGGCAGTAATTCCATTCAAAATCCGTATGTATAGAACCAGATATTCTTAGAGTAGCGCAAACCTTTTCAAGTAAAGGTTTCAACACATTCAACAAAACCTTTTCAAGTAAAAGCTTCAACACAATGAATAAGATTTTTTAAAATGACCAATAACAGGGTCTTTTACCTCAAAATGATACCAACATATTTTTATAAATTAAAAAACTTGATCTTTTTTGATGTTTCTAGCCTTCAGAAAATCTTAAACAAAACTGGCACATTTGGCTGTCATTTAGGATAAGTGTTTTTTACATTGCTAAACGTATCACAATTCCTCTGACTCATCCAACATGATTCATACTTCCACAGATTGAGAACATGTGATATGTTTGTAAGATCCCCTATCCGCAGGCAATAGAAGAGGCACATTATTTAAACCCCTACAAGTCCTACTCATTTGACATTAGACTTGAATTGTTCACAGTCTTCCTTTCTCAGAGTAAGATTTTAAGCGTACTCTATTTATTTTTGCAATTAATTTGCTTCCCCACCTGATGATGTCCCTGCCTGACCAGAAGCATGGCTTTCTCAGATTGTGGCTGTGGCCTACTACCTTAGATTTCTTCATCTAGGTGCTCAAGGAGCTAGGTAATTTTGGCAGTTGCTTTCCCATGAAATTGACAGAGGTAATTCTATCAGGATACACATTTTACTCATGAGTAGGACTTCTGCCCACAAGTGGTTGGTTCCTGCTTCTGAGCTGCCATCCTCCTAACTAAGCAACCCAAGATATTAGATTAGTGAAGATACAGTAGCGCTTAGCCGAGTAAACACTCCAGTAATTTTTGGGTAATTTAAAAGTATATCGTAATCAGAGTAAGTTACAGAAGAAAATTCATCAAAAGTTCAGAAAGCATATCAAGCTTGCAGTGTTTCCCAAATGTTGGTTTTTGGACTTCAATTCTCAGAAGCCTAAGTCATTTCCCCAAAGCACTGATCAGCCAATGTACTGACTGAGGCTTCTGGGAATTGAAGTCCACCTGTGGGCTGTGTACCCCTTGTTGGGAACCACTGAGCTAAAGAAAGCTTCTCTAATTAAGGAAGCCCAGGGGTCCCTCCCTTCCTTTAAGTCCCTATATGTTTCTAAATTCACTGCTCACCCCACACACAAAGCATCAGACCAAAAGAGCGTCTTGGCCCCACCTTCTGGGTTTTATCTCCTCACATACGGTCTACCCCCTTTCCATTTCCCTAAAGCAGGAACACTCAAACTACAGCCCAATTAGGCCTGTGCATATCATTAATGTGGCCCGCAGTGAGTACCCGGTCTCACCGCAGACCACCCCTCCACCCACACCCACTGCCTGACTTTAGCAGCAGCGGTGGCAGCGGCAGCAATTGTGCTTTGTCCCCACTGCTCCAAGCATGCTCTGGCTCGGTTCCACCCCCTCTGTAGCCTTTGCCAAAGCCGATCACCACGTTGGGGAAATTTTCAGAGCCTTCTCCATTTCAAAATCTGTGGTGCTGCACTGTCTTGCTGCACCAAGGGGCACTTCCAGCACTGCGGATTTTGAAACAGTGGAGGCTCTGAAAATTTCCCTAAAGTGGCAGCTGGCTTTGTCAAAGGGTGCAGAAGGATGGGACCAAGCCAGAGGCTGCTTGGAGCAGTGTGATTGCTGTCACCGCCACCGCTGACGTCAAAACTATTGGCAGTGGGAGCAGCCCACCTCTGGCCCCCGCAGTAGCGTGTTGGAGGCGGGACTGGCCCAGCAAAAAATAATAATAAATGTTTGGGCACCACTGCCCTAAAGGAATCCAACCAAAGATCATACAGTATAACATGTCCATCAGACTTAGGTTTCATTCCTTCTAACCCACAAGGCTAGCATGTTTTCAAATTCCAATCCCTCTAAGGTATGTGCTATAGGTCCTCCAATGCATGAAAATCTCCATCTTGGAATGAGGCTGAACCAGGGCACAAATCTTGCCCTAACAAATTCTAGGGGCAGATCTTTGGGGACTTAGTATAAAACAAATGAGATCAATAACTAGATATTTGCAGGATGAGTTGGAAACTGAGCACTTCTTAAAATATTAGTAATTTTTTTGGGGGGGAAAAACTTAGAAAATCAAGCAAGGCCCAAAACAACTGTTGCTATGAAAGGTAATACCTGGTGGGATTCCATGCATATCTGGCTACCTCAAGACTCCTAGGGGAGCCATAGGAATGCATTTGTGTTGACAATTCTCACAGGAAATTGCTTCTGCAGTACCAAACCCCATTCCTGTTTTGGGAATAAAAGTAAACAAGTGAAAACCTTATATTCAATATTTTCTTTTAAAACCTGGATATAATGTTTTTCAGAAGTGTAACATATTGTGTTGTGTTTATATTTGTTTGTTTACTTTCAGGGCACAGGCAGTGTGGACTGTCACTTTATAGTGGAAAAGAACTTGGAGAGTGGGTCTGTAAGTCTGGAATCTTTACACAACAGAGGCATATATGTTGGCTTTCTGCCTTGTGGTCAGGCCAGACCAGTTGTACATACTGGAGAAAGCAACATTTTGTTGTATCCACAAGTTGTCAAATGTATGTATTAGTGTATCACTATATTTGGTAATTTATCATTTTAATTAATATTTTACTAAAATATATTTTAATAATCTCACTATTTAAAAAGTAATGAGCTAAGGATAAAAAGTTTGGCATTTTAAGGCATTAATACGAAGCCTATTTATGAAAAATGTGGTAGTGGTTTTAATTAAATTTAATTTCTGTGTCTCTTCCTATGTCCAGAGAGTGTAGCAACACAATTTATGAAAATAGAAAGCATGTATTTCTTTATTTATTTCAATTTTTTTATTTTAAATTACATTTATACCCCACTCTTTTGATGAAAGCACCACTCAGGGCAGCTTATGGATAGCATAATGAGTTAGGTATCTGGCTGTGGGGCCAGACATTCAGAGTGCAATTCTTTACTGTGCACCCCAGAAGAGCCAGCCAGTGTGGTTTTGGGCTTAGTGGTTAAGATGCTGAACTTGACGACTGGAAGGTCAGTAAATCAACAGTTGAAGACCTGAGTGGTGCATGATGGAGTGAGCTCTTGTCTCTGTCCCAACTCTTACCAACCTAGCAGATTGAAAGCAAGCAATTGCAAGTAGATAAATAGGTACCACTTTGGTGAGAATGTTACAGCATTGTCATGCCTGCAACATGACAATAGAAATGTCTGTAGATGCAGAGAGAGCTGGCTCTTTGGCTGTAAACAGAGATGAGCACTGCCCCCAGAGTCAGATATGACTGGCTTTCAGGCAAGGGTGACCTTTACCTTTTACCTTTACACAGTCCCAGGATCTCTCCAATAAAGGGGAATGTTAAACTGCTTATAAGTACTTTCTTCCTAGGGAACTCTGAAAAGTTTCACTATAAGGCAGAATTGACTACAGCACACGTTAAAACCATACAGATAATAAAAAGGTTGTCGTTTATCATAACTTGCAGTGACTCAAGTGGTTAAGATACTGACTGGAAGGTGGCAGGTCAGCAGTTTGATACCTGAGTACTGCTCAATGGAATGAGCTTCCATCTCTGTCCCAGCTCCTGCCAACCTAACAGTTTGAAAGCAAGAAATTGCAAGTAGATAAATAGGGACCACTTTGGTGGGAAGGTAAACATGCCTGCCACATGTCCATGGAAATGTCTGCAGACGCAGACAGTGCTGGCTCTTCAGCTATGAAACAGAGATGAGCACTGAACCCTAGAGTCAGATATGACTGGCTTTTGAGCAAGGGTGACCTTTACCTTTAACTTGTATAATAGAGAACTGGATTTCTCCTATATGACTTATAAATGTGTATTACTTATATTGCTTTCTCATTACAGGCCAATATCGTATTAGACAAAGTATCAAGAGAAGATGTTGTTTAGTGATCTATGCACATGTTTAATTTTTATTAATAATTTCAATTAAAGTTGTTTCTGTCCAAAAATGAAGAAAAGACAACAAGTAGAGTGATAAGATAGAGAAATATTGTAGAGAGATCACCCACTTGATGTACATATAATACATAATTTTAATCTTCTAAGCAAATACAGAAATTTGTTACTATTCCTTTTAATAGATGGAGCAATATGTTTATAGGTGAAAAAAGTCAAGTACATATAGTTAAACTACTCATAAGGAAAAGAAGTGCATACCTATGTTGGAAAATTGAAAGCTTGGTGGAACATATGAGAGGTTTCTAGGGAAATAAGGAAGTGATAACCTATAATCTTTGATGTAATTAAATTTTAGTTGGCAGAGAAAAGCCTACGGGAACATCAGCAACTGCAGCCCAGCCAAAAGAGGTGATGAAAGAATACAAACAGCTACAAGCAGGAATCCACAAGCTAGTAACCCACAATCAACAAGATTCTTCTATCTCAGGTAAAGATTGATGAATTTTTTAAAAAATCAACTGTGCAACATTTTGTTTGCTTCAGTTGACCCTCTTGATAGTACCAGTCTGATTGACCCAACTACAGTAAAACCTTGCATAAAGAGCGCCTCGCATAGACGCTAACTCACTTAAAGAACAGAATTTTCTCTGAATGGTCGCCTCACTTAACAACTAAAATCAACCAAAAACTTGCTTAACAACTAAACTGGGGTTCGCAATCCCCTCCGCCAGAAGTCACAATTGGTCACTTACAATGGTGTTTCGCTTAAAGTGCAAACTCACTTAAAGAGCAATCCCATGGAACACATTATGCTCTTCAAGGTAACACTGTATTGTTTAGACCAGTGGTTCCCACAGGGGTGCTTCAATTCCCAGAAGCCTAACTCAGTACATTGGCTGATCAGCGCTTTGGGGAATTGACTTAGGTTTCTGGGAATTGAAGTCCAAAAACCAAAGGTTGAGAAACACTGGTTTAGACATTCTAAATCTTGGAAGTGACATGTAGGAATACTCTGATGGGTATGCTTAAAAGCCAAGGAAGAAAAGGAAGATGGCAGACATCCAAGATAATCATGTACATCTGATGGGTTGAGTCTTCTGGCAAACAAAGGATTGAAGCCAGTATGAATTGTGGTATAAACAACTATAAACCATTTCATAAATGAATGGGATGTAGATTTACCAAAGAAATATAATATAACTAGACTGAGAGTTTTCTATTTCAGTTGGATTCCATCTCTCCCTAACCCAATCATTTTGATTTGGAGCCAGTATAACAGAGACAAAGGACAAAAAAATGAAGAGGCCAAGCATACCCATTTATTTAGCCCTTAGAATTATTTTAATTTTTTGTCATGGTGGATTTGCATCTTGATCCCCTGATGTGTGACTAATCCTGGATAACCCAGCCCCAGTATTCAGAGAAGAAAAATTTAACCCTATAGGAAACAAATGTTCCAGTAATTGGTGTACGTCTACAAAGAACTAATTCATAGCACAAAACTTGGGATGGGGAGGGGGACCATCATTTCCTTTCAGATTTTCTGAGGAAAATTCATCATAATGTCAAGACCTGGGCATTCTGTATAGTTTGATCTATCACCTGATGCTTCAATATTTCAAATGAAAAAAGTGTACTTCTTTCCCTTCCTTTATTTCAGTCTTAGTGAGTGTATATTCAACATGCATTTGATGATAATTATTTTCAATCAGCAATTCAATGAAATTGCGCATAAATACTGAGGTAAAGTCTTTGCCCACTTATCTCTGGGTGTATTATTGTATGTTTCTGTAATGCAGTGGCTTTGGACAACATTTCAAGCCACTGACATTAGAAGCCACCCTCCAGAAAAGCCATTTTTGAATTCACTGTAACAGACTGGGCATAGATATCTGCCAAGAATTTTTATGAATCTGGCTTGTACACAGACTGAGAACAATGGATTACCTTCAAAAGCTAACTCTTTGTTCAATTGGTTTAGTGGTTTAAAAAGGTACCTTTTTAAAAATCTAATAAAAGTAGTCAGGAAAGGGTTTGAGCATGTCCATGAAGCTGAGAGCCATGCTACTGGGGTGATTTTTGTACCCATCATAAGTTGTTAATATCAGTGGTGGGATGTCAAAAATTTTACTACCCCACCATGATGTCATCACAGTGTGGGCAGAGCTAATGTCATGACATCATGGGTGGGGCCAAATAATAAAATAAAATTAAAATAAGCACACACACACACCTTACCCCCCCCCCACACACACACCTGCAGGTGTGCATGCACACCAAGTGCTTGGTGTGCATGCACAGTGGGGGAACCAGTGAAAAGGTAAGCCCCCAAGGTGATTCCCCCCAAAAGTTGCTACCGGTTCTCCGGGACACTAGGGAAAGTTACTACCGGTTCTGGAGAACTGGTGAGAACCTGTTACATCCCATCACTGGTTAATATCCAACATAAGAGAAAATCTGAAAAAGAATATCGAGAGATTCATAGTAGCAAAATATAATTTAAATAACATTCTTGATGAGTTTAAAATCCACATAGGGAACACATCAGCTTTATTCAACTCAATTGATTGTGAATCAGAACAGTAGATTGAAATCAGAGATACTATAAGGGAAGAATGCAAAAATACTGTTAATGTAGTAAAAAGAAAATTAAAACCTAGATGGATGATGGAAGAAATACTTTATATTGTAAATAATAGGCAGAAAGCAGAAAGCAAAATTAAAAGGTAAAGAAAAAGGGTCAGAACTCTAAATGCAGTGTCACAGAAACAAAGAGAACTATTCCAACAACTATTCCAAAAATGCATTTTTTCCTGAAGCAGGAAAAATGTCATTGGTGTGAATTTGTTTAAGGTGGACCCCAGTTTGCCACGAAGTGACTTACACATTATCATGGAGCCTTCTCCTGTGGCACACATGAAATGAGTCCTGTAGGATTTAACACAGTGACTGCAATGGACTGCCACAGCCTTGACGATATGGACAAGGTGCACCTTCACAGCCAGTCCATCTGGTGGCCTCTTCCACCTCCATGACCATTGGGAATCAGAGTTTCTCCTCTGCTCATCTTGCCATTGGGCCCAGTGTGATGGTTTCCAGTGTCATTTCCTCCACTGAGGAGACCATCACCCCACCTAAAGGGGCTCATTCGCCTGTAGCCGTTGGCCCCTTTAGGGAGTTAGGTTAGTTAACTGCCACCAGACACTCGGTGTTGAGTCACTGGCTGTACAGTCTACTCCATTACCATAGAGCAGGGATCAGCAAACTTGGCTCTCCAGATGTTCTTGGACTTCAATTCCCAGAAGTCCTGATCAGCAGGCATACTGACTTGGGCTTCTGGTAATTGAAGTCCAAGAACACCTGGAGAGCCAAGTTTGCAGATCCCTGCCATAGAGGAATGTCTGGCCAGACATGCACTAATAAAAATACATAGTAACAAAAAGGTAACAACAAGAGATCACTTCCGGGAGATCCAGTAAATCAAATGGAAATTTAAGCCTAGAATATGAATGCTGAATGATCAATAGGGAAGCATAATATCAGACTCAGATAAAATAAAGAGATGTTGGAGACAGTATACAAAAGATCCATACAGAAGAGACAAAAGTATGAAAGACTCCAGTGAAGATATATCCTACAATGAAGAAGCTGCAGTTCTAGAAAGTGAAGTGAAAGATGCCCTGAAAGTACTAGGAAGAAACAAATTACCAGGGGTTACTGAAAGACTGATACAACTATTACAAGCCACTGAGACTGAATCTATCATAATCCAGATCAACAAATATGGAAAACAAAACAGTGGTCCACAGACTAGAAACATTCAATCTACTACATTACAATCTCAAAAAAGGAGATGCTAAGGAGTACAATAACTATGGAGCTATTGCTTTAATTTCCCATTGCTTTAATATTCACTAGCTCCTGGAGTGCTCCAAAGAATTTTAGGAGTAACCTTTCACTATGTGGCTCATGAGAAAGCATGGGTGTGCCTCAGCAATTTATTGTCTTTGATGCATAACTTGTTATAAGGGATAAGAAATTATTATTAGGACAGAATATGTAGAGGCAGAATGGTTCCATATAGGCAAAGATGTCAGACAAGACTTCATTCTAAATCTTTACCTGGTCAATCCGTATGAAGAACGTATCAAACTAGATTCAGATGAAGGAGAAGTGAAAATTGGTGGAAGAAAAGTCAACAATTTAAGATATACACATGATACCATCTTACTTGTAGAAAGCAGCAATAAGTTGAAATGACATTTAGTGAAAGTGAAAGATGGAAGTGCCAAAGCAGGAGTGCAGTTCATTGTTAAAAAGACAATGTAAGATACAGCATTAATTTAATGTTGTCAATTAAGAAATTGAGATAGTGAACGATTATGAATACCTAAGTTCAGTCATCAATTCAAATGGATGCTGCAGCTAAGAAATCAGAAGAAGAATGAGGCTCAGAAATGAAAGAATTAGAAAAAAACCATTAAGCATAAGGATGTGTCATTGGAGACCAATATGAAGATCATCCACATTCTTAGATTTCCATTCAGAAATATTCAAGCCAGACAATAAAGAAAGTTGACAGGGAAAAATAGTCTTATTTGAAATATGGTGTTGGAGGAGAGCTTTGCAGATACTCTGGGCTGCCAGAAAGATGAACAAGTGAAAACTTGAGTAAATCAAGCATGAGGCAAAAATGATGAAATTGTCCTATTTATGGCAGGATTCTCTGGAAAAGACAATATTTTATGTGAAAGGTGGAAGGAGCAAGAAAGAGGGAAAAGGAATGACATCTTAAAGGAGATCTCTGGCATAGGTTTACAATACCTCCACAGGGCTAGTGAGGACAGGGAATTTTGGAGATCAATCATTCATAATGTTGCCATATGTCTGAGGTGACTTGATACCACAAAAGAACAACAATAATAATTTTTTTGGAATAGTAGCTGTGTTAGTCTGTGGTTCAGGCATATCAGAAAACAAAACAAAATGAAATAAACAAAACAAAATAAAAAACACTGTAGCACTTTAAAGACTAACTGCTATATTTTTATTGTTAGCTTTCGTGGATCAAGTCCACTTCTTCAGACAAGGAGTGAAACTTACAAGCATGGTTTTTATGCAACAAATTCAGGGGTCAAAGGGAGAAGGGTGTGCTCAAGCAAAATGGCAGACAAGAAGCAAGCACATCAGTACAGCTTCCTACAGCCACAGTGATGGGATGACAAAAAATCTACTACCACGCCATGACGTCACGGACGTCATGGGCGTGGCCAATGGCATGACGTCATGACGTCACGGCCGACGTCATGACGTTGTGGGCGGGGCCAAAATAAAAATAAATAAAAAATAAAAATAAACATACACACACACCCCTCCCTCTCAGCCCACCCACCCAGACACAAATAAATAAATAAAATAAAAACAACCACCCACCCAAAACACAAATAAATTACCCACCCACCCCAAATAAAAACCCCTCGCTTACCTTTCTTGGGACCCGGCACCCCGATTGCTGTCCACAGCCGCCGCCGCCGCCGGAGCTGCCTGCACCCCTGTGGCATCCTCCTTGGGCCGGTACCTTTTTAGCCCGGCTCCGGCCATGGCGAGGGGCGACGGGCAGCCGCGGCTGCCGCGCCTCCCTGGGCCGTCCCCATGCCACACCGCCGCCGCCTACAGCTTCCTCCTCCGCAGCGCGCGGCAGCCGAGCTCAAAAGGGACCGACCCAAGAAGGAGTCCACAGGGATTCAGGCAGCGGCAGCTCCGGCGGCGGCGGGCGGCGGCTGTGGACGCCGGGTGCAGGCACCCGGCCCACAGGCGCCCGGCGGAGGCGGCGGCAGCGGTGTACCCCGCCGGGCGTCCCCAGGGCATGGGGCTTGTCAGCAGCGGACGGCCGAGGCAGCCCTCAACGTGCCGCGGGGAGGCGCCCCCCTCAGAGGGCTGCTGCCGCCGCCGCTGCCCTGAAAGTTCTAAATGTTTTAAAAATCGGAGCAAAATGGCTCCAATTGACTGCGCATGCGCAGAAACTCAATCTGACGCATGTGCAATGCGTCAGATTGAGTTTCTGCGCATGCGCAGTCAATTGGAGCCATTTTCGCTCCGATTTTAATTTTTTTTTTCTTTCGGTCAGGCGTCCGGAACCGGACGCCCCAAAAGTGGACTCCCCTCACGGAGAACCCTCCGGGATTGGTCTTACCGGTTCCAGAGATCCGTCTAGAACCGGTGACATCCCATCACTGTACAGCCACCAACAACAATAGATTATTCAGATTAGCTCTAAATGTGTCCCTTTCAATCTCAAAGGGTCTGAGAAAGACCATTCTGGTCTCTGATCAACCTTTGACCTGCAAACAAAAACACTGTACCTGGTTACTTCCTGTTTTGCTAAAGAGAATTGGCAGGAAGGTTGTAATATAATATATAAAATATCTAGCAGCTTATAGCAATCTGTGTATCAAATTTGATAATGTCCCAGAAACCCTTCGCTAATATTTAATCCCCTGCGATGGGTGTCTAACAGATGGATGTATTTGATTTCTGCTGCCTCCCTTTCAATCCTAGTTCTGTAATTTCTCTGTTCCAGAATTGTAGCTTTCAGGTCTTGGATAGAGTGTCCAGTTAGATTGAAGTGGTTTGAGACAGGTTTCTCTGCGTTGCCATTCCGGATGTCTGATTTGTGTCCTTTAATTCTTTTGTGTAAAGATTGCCCTGTTTGTCCTACATAAAGCACAGACAGACATTTTTGGCAAGAGATGGCATAAATCACATTGGCAGAAGCACAAGGAAAACTGCCTTTAATGTTGTGTGTGGTTCCGTTGGGTCCAGTAATACTGTTTCCAGAGCGAATATGGGGGCATAGTTGACATCTGGATTTGCAGCAGGTATCACCTGCTGTTGGATTTGTATTATTTTAAGGAACACATGGCCTTTTCCTATTCCCCTCCCCCTGAAATTTCTAATGGTGGTAATAAGGTTATTCATGTTTTTCAAACTAACCACAGTATTAATGAGGGGTGTGGGGTGTGTGGAGCAGAGGACAGGATTATAAACTGCCCCCTCCAGAGTTATGGAGCACTGAGCTTTCCCCAACCAAACTGGGGTTTCCATTTGTAAATATTGAAATAGTTCCTGTAATTCCTCACCTTTCTGTGGAAGCATGAAAGCATTTGTTCTAACAGTGGAAATGTTATCACACAATAGGTGAAATAACACCCCAAGATTCTGCTTTCCGCTCCTCCTCACCCATTTTATAATAGCACATTTCACAAGATTGCCATCAGTTTAATTTGTTATACTTGACACCAACAGATTCTGAATCAGAAACTTCAATGCACACATCCTCTGAGAAGTCAATGATTCATGTAATCCATAATTAGCTTGCACAGCATTTATAGCAAAGAACAGCTATGGGAGTGTGTACTGTGCTACTCACCTATTGCTTAACGTTCCGCTTTTCAAAAGTCAAGTTTTGGATATTGTTCCTCAATGCACATCAATCAGGTGACAACACTTTTGGCTTGAGCCCAGCAGCTTCTTAGCTTCCATTTCTATGTCCACTTTTAACGTTTACAACCATGTTTTTGCAACTTTGGCATTTATTTCCAGGCAGCCAACTCAAGAAGCAGATTTTGAGTGCTATGAAAAAGCCGGAATGTATTAGTAGCTTAATTTGTTATGATTGTAGTTTTACTGCCAGTTTTAATGAAATGTGCTTGTGGGATTTTCTACCACATGTGCTGTAAAGTGGCTGTTCTTGGATATTCTAGATTTTGAAAGTAAGGTGTCTCTCTCTCTCTCTCTGTGGATCTCTTTATCTCTTTCTCTTCTTTTGCCAGAAGATATCTGGGAGTGGCCAGGCCCCTTCTGAAGCACCATTGTCAAGTTTATTAGATTTGGTGGTTTAGTCCAAATTGGGCCAATGAAAGATAACCCTTCAACTGATACTAGAAATTAGGCACTGCTGCTGTTTTTCCTCCCTTACAGTAATCTTTCTCATTGCCCTCAACCTTATTTTTTTCTCTAAGAAGTTTTGTGCTGGTCTCCAAGGATATCTTGATCAAAAATGACTTGCTCCCAGGAAAGGGTTCTTTGAGCAATTGACAAGCTCTTTGACCAGCTGTCTGTGCCAATTTCCTGCTGTGGACTTTGCCAGCAAGAAGGCAGCCAATAGAGATCATCTGATGGCCCAGGCACCCACTTGCTTCCTTATTTTGAAGAATCCTAGCAATGAAGCATCAGCCAGCTGTCCACTCCAAAGGTGCCAGCTGCTGTTTGCTTATGGCTTATTCCAAAGCTCTCTGGAGAAGCATGCTGGTTGTATGTCCATGATACTGCATAATTTGGGCTATCCAGGGCAGACAATCCCTCTATGTACCACTTTGAAAAGTCTTAAGAAAGAAACAAAGGGCAAAGGATGATACTGCTGTGGAAGGCTGAGTCAAGTGCTTCCATGCAACAGTAATTCATAGCAAAGCAGCAGATAATGGGAGTTTTCAGAGCACCCTCATAGCCTGATATCCTCCTATCAGGAGTCTTTGGAGCAAGACATCCAACCAAGCTTGACAGAAGGAACAAAAAACAATTCCAAAGTAAGAGAGGCATGTAGTCTGCTGCTCTTCCAGTTTACCATCTGAGGTAGGTACCCCTTGCCTTGTGGAGAGGCACCTGTGACTAAATCCCTCTGTTTTTCATCTATGGTGACTCAATCGCACTACTCAAGTGGTAAGTTTCTCAGCATCAGCAATTCATATGATAGTTATCTAAAGTACAAGAAGTGATTTAGAACAATGTCTGCATAGCAACCACGAACTCTTCACTAGCTTTTACTATCCCTAGTTTGGCTCAATTATTTTTCCAGGCACGTGGATCTGGAGGTCAAAAGCAATCGTTCATCTTTATCCTTGTTCTTTCTGCACAATACCAATAGATACATGGCAATCCCAATCTATTATTGAGATTCTGGAAACATAGGAAACAAGAAGTATCCAAAATGTTTGGTGTCTCTCTCCCCCCCCCCCTTTCAGATGATAAATGGAAAGTGTCAGTACTGACTGGAGATTCAGAAACCCAGACAAATGTCGCTCTTTGGATATATGGAGACAAAGGAATGGCTGGACCAATAACTCTTAGTAAAGACAACAGAGAACACTGGTTTCTACCCAGGACAGAAGATGTATTCCAGGTAGGTAATAAGAGCTTGGGATGTTACTGCTGCATACATTTTTTAAAAATGAGAATACCATTCTTTCCCATGGTAGGTAAAAATGCATCCTCAAATGTTTACTGCCTCAATTTTTCTCTAAATGTCTTTGGATTCAGCATTAAATCAGCTCAATATATATAAGGAAATGGCAGATGGGATATTCTTTTCTGTTATATCTTTCAAAGCAGGGGCAACTGGAAAAGAAAATTGTTTTCTTTAAGACCGTTAGTTATATGCAATTGGTTGGAGGTTTGTCTTTAAAACAATATGTTTCTGTGCCAGTTGTAGGTAAAGGAAACCACACATGTTAACTAATGAAAATAGTATATCATTTATAGAGGAGTTTGGTTCTGAAATATCATCTTCCATATAGCTGCGGGAGCTTGCTGTAGTAGAGAAACCTCATTGCTTGATCTTAGCTATTTTCCAATATATAAGATCCAGGGTTAGATCCAGTGGGGTTATTCCATGTCTTTAGGCAGTACTGGAGGGAAACAATTCTACATCTCCCTTCCATGTTCACACAAAACCTGCTCTGGAAATATTTGAATTGGGCATATCCTGGTGACAGCCCTATGAGATGTATATCATGTCACTTGGTTGAATGTTGCCTGTGGACTGAATGAAAAAAGAATTTGGTACTTTGATGAGTTGCCTCACCTGTTCATGGCCACATTAGCATTTGGGTCACTTCAACTACACAGTTTAGGGCTGCTGTCAAACTTGCTTATACAATAGAATTTGGACTGAATATTGTTGGTACTATCACTTTCATATCAGGAAACAGAAAAATCTTACCAAAGCTATTGAACCCTTTGCAATTGCTATCTGATATAATAATACCAAAATCCTTGGTTTTCACTTGCATAATCAAATCTCAACATCTTGTCCTTATGCAAAAATGTAGTCTTAATTATATCTCTAGTGGAATTGATTATAGAAGGGACTAATCTTATGGGCACGGCTGGCAGAATTTCTAGTTATATCTAAATCGGAATGGATTGGTCTTATTATGTGAGAATTTGTCAAAAATTATATGGCTAAAAGGTGTTCTACACATTGATCAAACTGAAAGATAGTTAGGTACAGCAGGATCTATATGTCTTGGTCTAATGCAATCACAACAAATTACAGTATAAAAAGAAATGGACATTGTAAATCACTAATAATTTTTTTTGTTGGGAAGAATGCCCATCATAAAATGAATGTGTTTCCAAAATTACTGTTTTTCTTATTAATTTACTGCTTAGAATGGATCCACCTGTTTTTCTTTCTTGGGGAAAAATAATTAAAAAACCATATAGGGTGGTAAACCATCATGAGTGGCACTGCAATTGTACAAGGTAAAGCATTTGTTAAATCCTGTGATCTCACTTCAAACACATGTCTTCTTTAAACAATTTTACTGTTTGGAGAAATGAAGAATCAAATATATTGGATAGATTAATTGATAACCAGCAGATTTACAAGGAAATTACAAATACTGTAGACTATATTGAATATGTACCAGCTGTTCCATCCCCCTTCATCCCAGATTAGGGTGATAGCAGCTATTTTATTAAAATATAAGAAATGGGAGGGCTGAGATAACAATAACTAATAACAATATTTGAATAACAATAACTCAGAGTCACATGCCTGGGAGATCAATAAGTAAGATTTATTCATTGTTATCAGATCTGGACACCACACCCTTAAGGCATATAAGGAAATGGGGGAAGGACTTGCAGTTGAGTTTAATAGAATGTAGTTGTCTTTGGTAAAATATAAATTCAAAACTAATTTCAAAAATAATTGAGACAGAATGTTTGTAAAATATTCTTTTAGTGGTACACCTCATAAACTAGCAGTTACACATTTTTAAAAAACACCATTAAATAAGCACTGGAACATGCAGATATGTTACATTCTTTTTTATCTTAAAAATATATTTATTTTGGCATTCTGTGATCAAGATCATTAGTGATATGTTAGTTAGCAATAAACCATTGGATAATAGTGTAGTGTTATGGATAGAATCTGACTGAGACTCAGGAGACATTGATTCAAATCCCTGTTTGACTACATAAATTCAGTGATAATGATAATGATAAACCACTCCTTGAATATCTCACATACCTAAAAAATATTATGAGAGTCAAAATAATTCAGAGCAACTTGATAGAGCATAATGACTAAATTCCTATTTGCAGAACTTACTCCAGGTGAAGCTGATGGTCTTATCAGGAACACCCATTTTTCATTGAGATTTTTGATCCCACCCAAAATATTCCTGAAGGATGAAAAGGAGCCCATGGGAGTAGGGAGAACTAAAAATTCTTTAATTTATGAAAATGTCACCATTGATTACCTCATCAGCCTAATGGGGTTTAACTTCTGTAAAAAGGATTTCAGTAAGTAACTATAATATATCATGGGAATCTAATTTTGTTGAATATATAAAAGTATTTGTTGAAGAATAAGATACTATTTGTAGCTGCTAAGATGACTATGGTAAGGAAATGGAGAACAGCATCTTCTTTAAATGACTGGAGTGTTGGCCTACAAACTAAATTATCAGAAGATGAAAAGAAATTGTGTGCAAGGAGCTGATGACTTTTGTGAGATATGGGCAATATTTATGTATTAGGATTTGAAAGTAAGATAGAACAAATACTTTTTCTTTTAATGAATTGTTAAAGAAATGTGTATTAATAATTAAATTAAAAAGGGAGATAATGACATGGCTTCACTTTCCAAGACATGGGCAGAGCTGCTGGAAGTCATTCAGTTCACTGAAGTCATTGTAAAATGGATGCTCCCATGGTCCCTGGCAGACCATCTGCCTTATTGGCAAGCCCTCTGATGGACTATACCAGGGGTGGCCAACCTTTTTCTGTTGCTAGCCTGACCACACCCCTGGATAGCATTGTAGGCCAGACCACACCCTCTGAAGTGGAAGCAGGCACATTTATGGTTGACGTAAATGTGCCCACTTCTACATTTATGTCAGCTGTGGGCATATTTGCGCATGTGTGGGTGTGTTTTACAGATGACATAAATGCACCTGCTTCCACTTCCAGGTACGGTGGAGGCAGCGATGGGCTGGATGGAATGCCGTCAGGAGCTAGGTCCAGGCCATGGGCCTAGTTTGAAAACCCTTGGACTATACAGACATATTAGTTATAGGGCAGCCTGAAGGCAAGAAACAGAGAGAAACAGAAGCATGGCCCCAGAAGGAAGGCACAGGTACACATGGCAGGGAGTACAGGTGTGATTATTTGGGAAGAGAAGGTGATAAAGTAGGAGGAAAAGGGGCACAGAAAACAGGTAGAGGAGCAGCCATCTGTCTTCTGTGCTGTGGGAAAGGTAGATGCCAGGCATGGATCACTTTACCTAGGACAAAGGCTTTAATGAGTTGGACAGCCCATCCTCTGCATTAGGGCTAGCTCAACAGTAAAGAGGGTGCCCCACAGGTCTCAATTTGAGGTGAGTGTGTGTGTGTTCAACTCCAACCCAGAAGTGATCTTGGAGATGTTTCTGCTAACATCACAGACTCGCACAAGTGGTCTAGCAGTGTGATGAGCAGCTGCAGCTGATGTGAACCTCACAGATGAAAGCCTGACCACTGGGGTCAGTGATTCAAACTCAGCCCCAGCAGCGGACTACAAGTGACCTGGTCTTAGTGACTGCAACCAGGATCCAGGCAAGCCGACTGTCAGGAACCAGGAATGAGGTGGGGACAGAGAGGATTACCTGCCTGCCTGTTACTGGAATAAAGTTGGTTCCACTTGATAACCTGTTTACAGTCAATGGATCCCATGTTGTAGGATCTACTGCAAAGAGGAATAGGTGGTGGGGATCACAGTCATTTATTTATTTCATAGGATGGCTGACAGTTGGTAGTAATTTAATAGCACACAACAACAACAACAATTTTGGATTAATTTGCATTTCATGAGAATCTGCCAAAATTTGCACTGGCTTCCAGATTGCTTGTGAGAGTATGCTATCCAAAACTGGGAAAACAGAAATGCAAAATGCAATTTCTCCAAAAGGATTTATGTGTTTCAAGTAGAGTGCAATCATTTCTAGAGCATGTGGCAAAGAAGAAATAAGAAGTAACATAAGAAGTTTGTAGATTACAAAAATTAAAGCCTTGTGCAGGGATTCCTCCTTGTTGGAACCTTGGTGGGACCATAGTCTTGCCTCCCTACCCACATTCAGTATTTCAGTGAGGGTTAGCACATCCATAAATGTCTTCTTCAAAGCAAAGATCTGTACAAGTAGTAGTAGTCATAGGGGTTGGTGTCGGCATTGGCGTTGGTGTTGGTGTCTGTGTCATGTCGGCAGCCACAACACGATCCAAGTATATGTTTTCCCCCTCTGCCCATGGTGCCGGGAGGCCTTGTCTTGGAGGCCATCTGGTTCTGGGAGTCCTTCACCCTCTGAGGCAATCAGGAAAAATACCACTGGCGTGAATTTAAGGTGGATCTTAGCCTGCCATGAAGTGAACCATACACTATGATCTCTGAGCCATCTCCCATAGCACATATGAAATGAAACATGCAGGATTCAACACTGGGACTGCAATGGATTTGAGAATATGCCTTCACAGCTAGTCCCTCTAGCATGGCCTCTTCTGCTTCCATGACCTTGGGAATCAGAGTTCCCCCTCCCCTCATTTTGCCACTGGGCCCAATATGATGGTTTCCGGTGGCATTTCCTCCACTGAGGGACCATCATCCCACCTAAAGAGGCTCATCTGCCTGTAGCTGTTGGCCTCTTTAGGGAATCAGGTTATTTACCACCACCCAACTCTCGGCATTGAGTCACTGGCTGTACGGTCTACTCTATTACTGTAGTGAGATGTCCAGCCATACAGTAACTGTAGAACTACTTAGTGCCATATGGAGTTTTCTATGTAAGCATGAATCCCGTGCTGCAGGCATGTTCAACCAAGCAGATACTGAAATATTCTGGTAGGGCTAATAGCTTTCACTTAAACTGAGAGTAGGTAGATATATCTATTATTATTTTTTGAATGATTCACATATCTATTATGTAGCTTATTAAGTTATTTCATTTTTGTTCACCTTATGTTGCATAAGTAGCCACACTGAAAGCTGTAGAGGGTTTTCCATGTCTGAAACTGATGTTTAAAGATCTTTGGGATTTCCATTCTCTCTCAACTAGTGAATAATTCATTGCCTGTGTAGATAATAATATGTCTGTAGTACTACCCTCTCTCGTTGTATATGGATTCTTTAAGATACAACTCTATTGACCGGCCACAGATCGGATACTCTCTAGCATAACTATGTTCTAAGCCTATTGATCTGATTAAATTAAAAGTATCGGTGTAAGTCAATATCCCAGACATTCACATTTCTTGAGATTTGACTTTCAGATTCAACGTAACAAAGGCCCCTGTAAAAGAGATGCCTAAAGGTAGAGAAATCTACCTGGAACTTTGGTATGTCCTCTTTGAGAATCTGTAAATATCACCAGTATTGTAAACCACAGCATGTTATTTAAAAAATGACAGAATTTGCAGCTCTCTGCATTTTCATTCTTACCTACTGCCCTCCATCAGAGGCTAGATTAGAAGAATTTAATATTTAAACTAGGAGTTTAAAGTTATTGGCATCACCACTGTCTCCTCTGCCACCATCATCACCACCATGATCAAAAGGAGCAAGAAAGCATGTTGGAGGAGGAATGTTTTACAAAGCTGGAGTTGTGCTGTAGCAGTTGCACTCCCTCACCAACTCTTCAAATATATCATACAACTCACTTGCGAAAAAGCTGCCAGGATGTAAGTACTTTATTATCTCGGTGACTAAGAAACAAGCATAGGCAAAATCCTGAGTTTCTTAACCTTATGTGCATTTTGATGTCGTTACATTAATGCACAGCAAAAATAAGGTTTTCTTGTGACCTGGATAAGTGGTGTGAGTGAGTGAGTGGGATAAATGAGGCAGTCTTAAAATCCAGAGGAAACAAACCAATGAGTCAGAAGTCAAGATGAAAAGGAGGACTTAAAAACACTATGGTAGATACTACAGCGGGAGTTGATACTCTGAGAGAGAAGAAGGGCAAATTGGTTTTCTGGTGCATCTGTCAGACAGTTTCACTAAGTTTGTTAAAAGCCATGGAGATCAATAGGTATGCACGTGCATGATTGTATATTTTGCATAATGGTGGAACAGGCATTATGCAAAATATACAAAAAGACTCTAGAAAGGAAAGGTCATGTACAAGATCCATTTTAATAGGTTTTTTTTAAAAAAATAATAAGACCCAAATAATTCTAACAGATAAATTTTTCCTTTTACTTACTCCGTTGTGCACTATACCACTAGGTTTTGTTGTTGTTGTTGTTCAGTCGCACAGTCGATTCTGACCATTTGTGACCCCATGGACCATTGCCCTCCAAGCACCTCTGTCTTCTACCATCCTCCAGCTCTGTACCCGTTGAATCTACAATACCATCTAGCCATCTCATTCTGTGCCGCCCGCTTCTTCTTTTACCCTCAACTTTTCCCAGCATCACTGCTTCTACTTCTTCCCCATCTATTTTTCAGCGACTGATAGGGCCTGTTGCCATTATCTTGGTTTTCTTGAAGTTGAGTCTCAAGCTAGCTTTTGCACTCTCTTCTTTCAACCTAATCAGGAGTTTCTTTAGGTCTTCCTCGCTTTCTGCCATTAGGGTAGTATCATCTGCATATCTCAAATTGTTGATGTTTCTCCCAGCAATTTTGATCCCAACGTCATTCCTCCATCCTTGCACTGCACATCATGTGCTCTGTATATAAGTTGAATATGCAGGGTGACAAAATACAGCCTTGTCTGACTCCTTTTCCTATTCCAAACCACTCTGTCATTTCATATCCTGTCCTAATTGTTACTTCTTGACTCATGTAAAGATTTATCATGAGGCATTTAAAGAGGTTCTGATATTCTCATTGCTTTAATTACTTGCCACATTTTGTTGTGGTCCAAACAGTCAAAGGCCTTGGTGTAGTCAATGAAACGAAAGTAGACTTGTTTTTGATATTTCTTTGTTTTCTCTATGATCCAACATATGTTAGCAATGTGGTCTCTAGTCCCCCTGCCTCTTCTGAACCCCGCCTGCACTTCTGGTAATTCTCTCTCCACATGCTGTTGCAGTATATCCTGTATTATCTTGAGCATCACCTTGCTAGCGTGTGGGATGAGCACAATTGTTCAAAAATTTGAACATTCTTTGTCATTGCCCTTTTTCGGGATTGGAACATAAAGCTAAGTCATGGTTATAAACAAAAATGAGCACTGAACCCTAGAGTTGGATATGACTGGCTTTCGAGCAAGGGTGACCTTTACCTTTACTAAGTCATGGTTTGGCTTAAGATAACTAATCAATTGAAAACAACATTGTTAAAAGAGACATTTCAAAATGTTCTTCCTACAGCCAATTAGCTTTTGGTAATCTTAGTTAGTTTTAATGTTTGAAGTAGTATCCGTGTTAGTCTGATGAAGTGGACTTGCTCCACGAAAACTCACAGTTAAATACAGGAGTTCGTCTTTAAGGTGCCACAACATTTTTGTCTTTTTTTTTTTGCTGTTCTGTTTTATTTACTCTCAGATTAGTTAGTTCTGTTGGTTTTAGTTAAGCTTGGTTAAATTAAGATTTTTTAGTTTTTCATATACATTGTCATCTGATGAGGGGATTGTATTGAGATTGTATTATGGATGTCAATATTTTAATTATGTGAACCACCAAGAGTGGAAATAGCTCATTTGGGTGATGTGCATCCATCCAACCAACCAACCAACCAAAAAGCAATTAAACGGTGGTGTACATGAGGCATAATTGTTCAATGGCAGATACACTTTGCAGGAAGAAGGTTTAGTCCCTTGCACCCTCTGCTAGATTCCGAGCAGATTCCTAGAGAACTCATCAATGCCAGTTTATTCCAACGTAGCTGGATCACTGGTTTCACTATAAAGTAGATTACTATCTTCTTTACAGTGATGGGATGTAACAGGTTCTAACCAGTTCTCCAGAACCGGTAGTAATTTTTCCCAGTGTCCCAGGGAACCTGTAGTAGCTTTTGGGGGGAACCACCTTCGGGGCTTACCTTTTCACTGGTTCCCCCACTGCGCATGCATGCCAAGCACTTCGTGTGCATGCACGCCTAGTGCTTGGCACATATGCATGGCCTCCTTGCTGTCCTCCCAAATGGGGAGGAGGAAGAGAAGCTGCTAGCCTGAAGCTCCCTATAGCCTGAAGCTTCCTATTTTTATTATTTTGTATTTTTTCTTTGGACCCGCCCATGACATGACATCATGATGTTAGCTCCTCCCATACTGTGATGACATCACGGTGGGGTAGTAAAATTTTTGACATCCCACCACTGATCTTCTACCTCCTGAGTTGGAAGGCTTTCATGAACCATATTTTGGTTGCAGTAGGAAACATTTGGTTGAGCAAAAGCAGAAATAACCAATTAAACCAGAAAATCCAAGGTGTGGATAGTGAGGAAGAAAGCAGTATACACAATCCAGCTCATCAAGACGTCAAGCATGGCATTTCATATGAACTAGAACATTGTTTGAAAGGTAGTTACCATTTAATAAAAGCCATTGAGAAAAGTATTGCTGCAATTGTATATCTCAACACCACTTCATGATACCATTTTAGAAATAGTATAGGAACTGATTAAATAAAGTTGATTACATAGCTAAATAAGAATGTAAGCTAGATGGATGGTGTAACTATAGAAATTTAAATAGAAGAGGAGCTAAAATGAAAGCTACTCATAAAAGCTCTTTGAGATAGAAAGTAGAGATGAGTGATTGAACTGTAATAGAAAGAGAAAGAAAACATGACAGAGGAGCTTTTTATTCAGGAGCACAATAATTTGAGAAATAATCTGACAGGAGACCTGCTTTTTAAGTGCCTGAGAAACTCTTCTTGTAGTACAATATACAATGCATGAAATGATTTATTTTCAGGTTTCATAATAGTAGCAGTTTAGCTTCAAAAGCACCTGAGGTAAATGAAATATAGTTGGAACAGAAAGAGTGTATTTTATACTTAGGGAGATATCACAGCATGGTTTGCAAACTTCAGGTGAATTCTCTGCAATCAAAAGGTTAAGGCTTAATCAAGCATGCCTTTTCTTGAGAGTGGAAAAGCATTTTGTTGCTTAGACAAAACTTTCCTTAGTTGCTGGGGAGCTACAAGAAGAGGAGGAGCTGATGCTTGGCTGGCTTTTGTGCAGAACAGAACCCTTAATAAAATGGACTTCTTATCTAATCCCCAGCAGGACATTGGTTCCTAAGATTTCCTTAAGCCATTTCCCAAGATTTAGGGATGTTATTAGGATGAGTGCATTGCTTAATTATATAGGTTGTATTAATGAACTACCTATATAATTATGGTAATTGGGACTGTGGTGGCTTAGTGGTTAAGATGCTAAACTTGACAACTGGAAGGTCGGAAGGTCATGAGTTCAAGAGCCAAGTACTGCTTCCATTTCTGTCCTAGCTCCTGCCAACCTAGCAGTTCGAAAGTAAGAAATTGCAAGTAGATAAATAGGGATGACTTTGGTGGGAAGGTAAACAGCGTTCCATGCACTCCGGTATTTAGTAATGCCTACCACATGTCCATGGAAATGTCTACAGATGCAGACAGCACTAGCTCTTTGGCTATAAACAGAGATGAGCACTTAAACCTAGAGTCAGATATGACTAGCTTTCGAGCAAGGGTAACCTTTATCTTTACTAATAATGAACACTTCCCCACAAAATGTAAACTTCTTCAGAGACATTTTCAAAGAGGATAGACATGAAATATAAAAAATACAGACTATTCATAACCCTATTGATCATAATAATAATAATTTCATGTCAGAAATTATTCTGGGTTGAAAGGATTTTTACTGAGGAACTCCATTCAGGGGACGCCCAAATGAAGCTATTGATTATCCCCATTAATTATCCTATTGATTATTGTTAACAAATAGTAGCTGGGTGATAAATGGTTAATATGTATAGACTGAAATTCTGCCTGTGGAGCTATACTGTGTAGCAATGATGATCATGTCATAGTGATTGTTCATAAATAAAATGAATTCTGTTTCTACTCCCATTGGATCCTTTTCATTGTGAGGAAGCTGTTACAGGCCATGGAATGGGGGAATCAAGAATAGCATATCAGATTTTGGATTAAAGGCAAACTTCATGCTAAATTAAATTTGAAAAATTAGTTTTGCAAGAATACTTGATGAGACAGAATTTTTAAAGTATTTTTCTCATTTTCACTAATTAAAAATCTATAAGAAACACTTTAAAAATCCTATGCAGTTTTTTTGGTTGCAGACCTGTGTAATTATGGCTATATTAGCAAGAGAGAACACCAAAATAGTTCTTCTCTGTGACATGTTTGGCTTGTTCACAGTATCATAAAACAAAATGTGTCTTGTGAAGAAATGCTTTTCTCGTGATATAAATAGCTTTGTACTCTTTCTCAAATGCAGCCAGCGTTTAAAATAATATACTCTGGAAATAAATTTTAAAAAACCATAACATGACAACTTCTACTTCTGAGTCCCCTCATATATGCACAGAATTGGAAGAGAGGAGGTTAGGGCAGACTTGAGAAACTTGGACAAGGCCAGTCTCCAGCAAATTGGGGCAGCTGCATCCCTTGAGGGCATTCATGGACTCCTGCAGACATTTGTTGTGCTCATGACTGTTTGATATCCTTCTTTATTTTTCACTGTGTGTGCACACATGTGCATGTGTGTGCACACATACACATGTGTATTGTACTATTTCCCAAAAGTCTACTGCTTTTCAGTACATTCAATACATCCTTGTATTGTGTACATACCTTGTATTATGTACTGAGTGTACATTCTTAATGCTAAATCCCAGGAGTGATAGAATGGAGTCTCCTTATCAGCTCCATTTCTCACTTTATCTGTATTAAATTACTGGTCATTGACATGTTTCCAACTCATCATAACCAGTTAACCTAAGTAGTATTTTTCAGGTCACCCTTGCTCGAAAGCCAGTCATATCTGACTCTACGGTTCGGTAGTCATCTCCATTTACAGCCAAAGAGCCAGTGCTGTCTGTGTCTGCAGATATTTCTGTGAACATGTGGCAGGCATGATTAGACATGGAAAGCTGTTTAACCTTCCCACTGAAGCTGTACACAGCCCTGTGCTGGGGAAAGAATTTATAGGGATGGCTGGCCAAGCGCCTCTGCTCAAAGCCCATATTTTAAAGGGAAACAGCATCTTGGCAGATTCCCCTTTGCTTCCCCTTGCCAGGCCCCACTCTGTTCCATGGGAGAAAGTCCAAAGCACTTTGGGAGCTTTGGCAGCTTCTCCTGAAGTCCTTTGGACTTTCTCCCACAGAACAGAGCAGAGCCTGGCAAGGGGAAGCAAAGGGGAATCTGCCAAAGTGCTGTTTCCCTTTAAAATATGGGCTTTGAGCAGAGGCATGTGGCTGCCCATCCCAGTAAATTCTTTCCCCAGCACGGGGCTGGCTGTACCCATCAATCAATCAAACTTTATTGCGGTTGATGACCAGTGCAAGGCTGTACCCATTTATCTACTTGCAATGTCTTGGTTTTGAACTTGGCAGGAGTTGGGACAGAGATGGGAGCTCACTCTATTGTGAACCACTCAGGTCTTCTACTGCTGACCTGCTGACCTTCCACTCATCAAGTTCAGCATCTTAACCACTAAGTCACCTAGTCTTTTTTTAGAGAAGAAAAAAAAATCACTATGAATAATTAGATTGTCTCAGTTCATTAGTAGCAAGCTTAGTTAATTTATTGTTAAATGTCTCAATTCAGCAATCAGTTTTTTTAGATAATTAAGTTCTCTGTTCAATAATATATCAATCAGTTTCATTAATAATTGAATTATCAAAGTTTTTTAAGCAAATTACTTCTTTCTGTCATCTTGGATGAGTAATACCGGGTCTTGGCTCACTAATTAGCCACAAGTTAATTTCATTGTGTAGTAAACCTGTAGATGTTTCTCCATTTTTCCACATCTTGATATTCAGAACTGAAATATCAAGTCTTTTCTCTGCTCACTCTGCCATGGCCTGGCAGACGGTTGAGAACATTTCCCCCTCCTCTGGGCCCACAACAACAGCCTGAGGGAGAAGATTCCATGGCCTGGCAGGCGGCTGAGAACATCACCCCCACCTCCAGGTCACCATCAATGGCCAGAGGGGAGTTAGTCTGTGTTCTGCTTTGGTTGTTTTGTGAGGTTGTATTTTATGATTGTTACTGTACCGTTGCTGTTTTGACTGTAAGCCTCCCTGAGTCACCTCGGTGAGTGGGCGGCAATATAAATCTGAACAAATAAATAAATTAAATAAATAAAAAAAATAGAAAACTCACAAGGCCAGGACAGTTAGCTACATCAAATACATGCTTAAAGTTTCTTAGCAGAAACTTTACAGGTGTCTTAAGTGCAATGCCAGAAGTGCATGTTGTGCAGTGGTGGGCATCAGCAGTTTCACACCAGTTCACCAAAACCGGTAGCAGAAATTCTGACTGCCCTTGCCCATCCAAGTTTTGAAATAAAGTAGTCCTAATTGGGGTGCAACGCAGGGCTTCCCCTTGGCCACGCCCACCATACCACACCTACAGTGTGGTAGTAACTGTTTTTGAAGCCCACCATGGACGTGTATCATCATAGTTTGGCATATGCAAAACAAGACACACCAGCCATCATGCCACAATGACAGTACATCACACCAAGCTTGGAGCAAACCTGGAAATCAAATTGGCAACAGCTGTGAACTATTATTTTGCTCCATACCTCAAGATGGCTTATTTACACAAATGTTTGATATTTAGATAATTGTCCATTGTTGTCACAATCATGGAGGTGGGATGCAGAATTGGGAAATAGGTTTAAGGTGATACACATTGAAGTAGTTATTATATCTTGGAGGAAAACAACAGTCTCATGGATCATAGAGAAATAAAAGAACCAAGTAACTGAAAATGGAATACAGAGACAGAGGGAATAAAAAAATAGCAACAAGGAAGTCGGGCATACTTCTATGAGAGATCTTGCTTTCAGTGCAAGACAGTTGCAAACCTTTTTATTGTTGTTGCGGTGGTAGTGGAAGTACACACAATTCATTCACAGGTTTTCCAGCTTGTTTACTTTTTGAACATGCCCATAGGCCACAGAAAAAGGCAGGTTAACAGACCAAGAAAATGCAAACAACTGTCCCAAGACTTCTATTAGAAATCAACACTACAAGGCATTGATTCTTGTAATTTAAAATTCTGCTCATTAACAGAAGGTGCCATAATTAGTCTTGACGATGTTGCTTCCTGCAAAAAATAAAATACAAATAAAAAAGTTTTGCTTTCTTGTGACAAGGTGAAATTTGTTTGCAGTTTCTTGTTCAGTATGCAGGAACATACCAAAAATAAATTTCCATGGCTAGCTGAATGGAACTGATGCAGAGTTCTGGCTTAATGCTTCTCTTTCTAAAGCAAAGTGCCTTTTTACCCTAGTCATGATGGATAGTGGTGCAACAGGCATGAGTAATACTCTGCTAGAATTTTGCCCATAACTCAACATCACTGAATTATAACATGTATGGACCCTTTAAGGAGAAAGATGGGCTAAAAATAAGACATAAAATGTGTTATTTAATGGGCACCATTACCCTCCTCCTTCTGTTTAGAAACATAGTAAAAATAATATATAGACAGAGCTGGCTTTAAAAGAGAAGGAAATTATTGCGGTCTAATGATTTAAGAGTTACAATGACTCCTTTGTATATGGGTTATTAAATTCACTGAGCTTCAATCCTTTGCACATTTAGGCTTGAGCGTGAATCTGTGCACTTTTGAACCCTTAATTATTGTAATGATGGAAATAAGTATATGTGTCTGAAATGGTGGTTTTATGAAAATCAGAAGTGGCATTTTAGTCATGTGTTCCACCTGTCTTTTTCCTTTTTGATCCAGATTAGTATTAAACATGTCGGAAAAATTTACAAAATCCGAATAGGTCATGATGGTACAGGAGAACAGCCAGATTGGATGCTAGAAAGGGTAAGAGGCCCAATATATTTTTGATTGTTCTTACACATTGCAAATTATTTCATGATTCCCCCGCCCTGTAGGCCTGTAATGGTTATACTGACCATTCTGATAATCTGTCCGTCCCACCAGAGCAAACCGGAAAGGCTCTCTCATTGTGCCATCTTCTAGGAAGGCTCGTCTCTCTAGCATCACAAGGAGGGCCTTCTCTGTGTCTACTCTGGCCCTTTGGAACTTCCTGCCAATTGAGCTGCATCTCCAGATGGAGTTGCTGTCCTTTAGGAAAGGGCTAAAAACCTGGCTGGCAAAGCAGGTGTGGGGCACTGGCGATGTGCCTGCTGGCTGATTTAGTAAGAACACTCTCTCCCTCTTTTAATCTCTTTTAATCTGTAGGGGTTGGAGTAAATTTTGGTGGCAGTTTTAATGGGGTTTTTATTGGTTTTAAAAATGTGATTGGTTTTATTTTCTGTGAGCTGCCCAGAGTCTTTGAAGTTGGGCGGTAATATAAATCAGAAAAATAATAAATAAATAAATAGTATGCCAGCTATTATCTGTGCAACAGTTCTTATTTACAAAGGGAAAAAATGATGCAAATTCCCTATAAGCAGCAGGTCTTTATAAATGAGACAACACAAGTTGCTAAGTACAATCTGAAATAAAGTTTACTATGCTCTCAATTGTAGGTTCAATCTATTAACTGAAAGCCCAATCAATTATTTTTCTTACATGTAGTTACATCCAAAGAAGTGCCTTTAATTCTCCAGCTGGGACTGTGCCATTAGTACATACAGCCAGTTCCATTAATAAACTATATTGTAGGAATGGGGAAAAATGTCAATTCTTGAATTTGCATTTGCTTATTGATGAATGCTGCTGATTTATTGTAGTCAGGCTTGATTTTATAAAGAAGCACAAGTTCAGATGGGCAGGATGCTTTCTTACGCTAAAAACACAGAAATGGGATACATTCTCTTAGTATTATGTTTTCATTCATTAAATGCATTTGTATTGCCTTATAAGTCTTGACTATATAAGCATAAATACTAGCTTATATGGTAATATAAATCTTTGACTGTGGAATACTGGTGGTGGTGGTGGTGGTGGTATTCAGGACCTCAAACCACCAAGTGCTACAAAGAAAAAATGCAGGGCCTCAACTTACCATGGCCTCAGAAGTTAGGAGTAAGGTTTTGGGAACAGCAATCTAAAAAAGCAGTTGCTAGGTCAGTATGAGAAATACAGTTGTACCTCGCTTAAAGACCATAATGTGTTCCACAGGATTGCTCTTTAAGTGAGTTTGCTCTTTAAATGAAACACCATTGTAAGTGACCAATTGTGACTTCTGGTGGGGGGGATTGCAAACCCTGATTTATTTGTTAAGCGAGTTTTTGGCTGGTTTTATTTGTTAAGCGAAGCGAACATTCAGAGAAAAGTCTGCTCTTTAAGCGAGTTACTCTTTAACCAAGGCACTCTTTATGCGAGGTTTGACTGTATAGAGAAGGGTTTTTTTTTAACTTTTCTTTCTTGTACAGGTGACACTGCAACACTTAAAGAGTGGGGAATCCTTGAATTTTTTGGCAAACAAATGGTTATCGAGAAATCATGGCAATGGAGATACTGTGTGTGAACTTTCAGTTGGAGAAAAAGGAAGAAGCCTTTATCCAAGTATATACAAATACGTCTATTATTCAAGAACCATAAGGATGAAGCCACAATTATTAGCATAATTACAGAAGTGGAAGCAATTTTGGTGGGCTTTGGAACCCAACATTCATGCCACAGTCACCATTGGCTGCGGCAGACCTGAAATGGTCAGAAAATAGCCCTTTCTCTCAAAACGAAGCTTAGAGTGACCATAGGGACATTCTCTGCTTTGATCTGGTAGTTTACAAACTTTGGGGTATACTCACCAGAACCATAAGCACATCTCCAGGAGTAGGGAAAATGTGTTTGTATTTTACAAGAGCAACTAAATATTATAACTAGTTTCATATCTCTCCTTTATTTGCTGTGAATAAAAACGTTTCCAAGGTGACAGTATAAAAGTTCCAAAATGTTGTTCCAAAATTATGTTGTCCTCTGACTTCAGTATATGTTAAATGAATTTTATTTCATTGTATTTGTAAGGGAAAGTTTAAGGATGGTTAAATGGGGTCTGATTCAAAAAGAAAAGAAAAGCTCCATTTTGTCCACTCCTGTGCATAAAACGTAGTTTTCTAAAAGAAAAAAGTGTCATGACAATCTAGCCAACTGCAAACACATTAAAGCTCATTCACATTACTGACTTTAAAAAAATCAATAATCTTGACTGGATCTTACCATTGTTAAAAGCTTCAGAATAACATCCTTCAAAATGTATATCATATTCAATCATGTCCCTGTAGGTAAATGATAACATGAAATATTTTTGGCTTCATGAGATTTCAAATTATTTATTGGTCTCTTTCTATAGCTGTAAGTTACCAGGTTTATGTGTTCACGGGGCATTTGGAAGAAGCTGAAACAAACGCTTTCGTTTATTTGTGTATCTATGGAGAAAGAGGAGATTCTGGTCTAAGGCTTCTTCACAAATCTGACAAGGCCACTAAATTTCAGAGAGGAATGGTAAGTGTGCCAAAAGATATTTTATTCTGCATAAATTGAAAGTGGCTTCAATACAGGTCATAATTAAAATCAATATTGAAGAAAAACAAATAAAACCTCAAGTCCCAAAGCATATTGTTTTATTTACCAGTCCTTTGATTGAATTTTTCCACACATATTGTACAAAACACTCACTTTCATCTTTCCTTATTAACTGGATACCTTTTTTTATGCTTTCATGCAGCTCATCTGCATTTATTAGAAGAAAAACCAAACAAATTAATTTATTCTGCTATGAGTTGGGAATAGATGAAATTTTTGTTTCAGTTCAGTTTTTGTTAGAATTTGTCAAATTTGAGGGCAAAATTGTAAAATTTGAGAAATTCAAGTGAAGAAAAAGTTTTGGTGGCAGATTTACTTATCCCAATTATAAATTCATTTCCAGCTTTCATCCTTGCTAAAAAGACTCTAGCTCTCATGTTTTGTATTATTACTGAATAACAGTAATACATTCATCTTTGTTTATAAGAGATACAAAAGCATAAAATATATTATCAGCAAATTAATAGTACATATTTACCATTACCTTTACTAGTAATTCCTTATACTAAATTGGTATTATTTCATTAGATAAATACCATTTAGAACATAATCCTTCCACAGTAAGCTTGTTGTGATAATTGGCTGTTATTGGATGTACATATGGTGTCTATTTCTTACCTTCTAGGCTGATATATTTGAAATACAAGCTGTGTCACTTGGAAATTTACAGAAAGTATTATTGAACTGCAAGGCCTATAACACATCACAGTATTGGTACTGTGAGAAAATCATCATCAGAGAACCTGAGACAAACTCCGAATACATTTTCATCTGTGAGAGGTAGTGGAAAATCCTTTTTTTAAAGAAGTAACTTTTTAAGCAGCACAATATTTCCTCGCATGTCACCTGACATCATGAAGATAGACCTTTTGAAAATTTGATCCAGACCAGCCTCTGGTTACCAGTTTTTAAAATGCTACAGTAATGAATATTTCTTTTTATTATGTGCTCTGGGAAGAACAAAACAATATGACTAATGTTTGGCATTGTAATGAAGTAAGGATTTTATTGGATAAATATGGAAATTGTATTGTGATAGCTGGCTGGGTAAAGGTAAAAGTAATCTCTGCTTGAAAGCCAGTCATATCTGACTCTAGGGTTCAGTGCTTATCTCTGTTTATAGTTGAAGAGCCAGTGCTATCTGTGTCTGCAGATGTTTCCATGGACATGTGGCAGGCATGTCTAGACACCAAAGTGCATGGAATGATGTTTTACCTACCCATTGAAGTGGTCCCTATTTATCTACTTGCAATTTCTTGGTTTCAAACTGGTAGGTTGGCAGGAGCAGTGATGGGATGACACCGGTTCTGACCGGATCCACAGAACCGTTAGGAAGATTTCCGGAAGGTTCTCCGTGGGGGTAATACTGTTTTTGAGGCGTCTGGATCAGACGCCTCACTGGCAGGAAATTTTTTTAAAAAAATTGGAGCCAAAATGGCTCCAATTTAGTGCGCATGCGCAGAAACTCAATCTGATGCATTGCGCATGCGTCAGATTGAGTTTCTGCGCATGCGCACTAAATTGGAGCCATTTTGGCTCCAATGTTTTTTTTTTTAAAAAAATTCAGACCCGGAGCTGCAGCTTTTCAGAGCGGCTCTGGAGGTGGCCCTCAGAGGAGGGCACCTCCCCTGGGGCTGCCGAGCTCCCACGGGCAGGTTGAGGCCTGCCCGGGCCGTCCGCCACCACTGAGCCCCCATGGCCTGGGGACGCCTGGCGGAGCATGCTTCCTCCTCCTCCAGTTCCGGTGGTGATGGCGGCAATGGCGGCAACGGCGGGAGGCGGCAGCGGCGACAGTAGCAGCAGGCAGCGGCGACGGGTGGCGGTGGCAACGGCAGCAGCAGGCAGTGACAGCAGCGGTGGCAAGCGGCTCCAGAGGAGGAGGAGGAGGAGGCCGAAGTCGGGGGCGGCGCGCCTTGCCATGTGGCCCCAGGCCATGGGGGCTCGTCGGCCCCAAGGAGGGTAAGTGAGGGTTTTGTGTTTGGGGTGGGTGGGTGGTTTATTTGTGTTTTGGGTGGGTGGGTGTATTTTTATTTAACTTTTATTTTATTTCTTTATTTATTTTATTTCTTTAAATTATTTACGGGTTTGTGTTGTGGTTGTTTGGGTGGGCGGGCTGAGGTGTGTATGTGTTTGTTTGTTTATTTTAATTCTATTTTATTTATTTTGTTTTATTTTTATTTTTGGCCCCGCCCACGACGTCATGACATTGGCTCCCCCATGGCGTCATGGCGTCATGATGTTAGCTCCGCCCCACTGTGATGACGTCACGGTGGGGTAGAAAATTTTTTGTCATCCCATCACTGGGCAGGAGCTAGGACAGAGACAGACACTCATTCCATCTTGCAATACTTTGGTTTTGAACAGTTTGATTCTCCACTGTGCTTCCTGCAAGAAAAGCCAGCCTATGGGCAAGCTGCACAATTCCAGAATACCCCCAGAAAAAGAGAATGGTAAACCACTTCAGTATTTTCCCTACCTAGAAAACCCTGGAAAAGTCAAAATTGACTTCACAGCACACAATAATTATTGAGATAAATTATTTCTTATTATTCTCTGAAACAATACCAGCCTTCTGTTACTATTCTAACAGGAAGTCTTGCAGTGAAATGGGGGTGGTACCTATTTAAACATCAAAAAGGGCTTAGGATCACTTTCATTTTCAACTGAGCCTAGAAAACCTTAAACATGGGGCATTTTTTGAATGTCTAATTGGCATATGGGGAGTTGGCCATTTAAAAAAAAAGCCAAAGCAAGCTAAAATGCAAGAGAAATGTCAATATAAAGATGAAAGAACTGTTATTTTATTTCTGCCTTTTGGGGTAGTTTTATAGAACATCACTGTTGCATCAGATTTAACAGAGAGCAATTTGACCACCAATGGTTTGCTTCTTATTGTGGAAGAGTGGATGGTTGAAATACAGTTCTACAAATGTTAGAAATACTGAAATAGAGATTTTTCAGCATAACCTCACACTCTTTTTAAGCAATACTAGTAAGTAGAATCTAAATTGAGCTGTCAGGTCCATATAGAGTAAACTACAATTTTCCTACAAACTAAGCAAAATTTTACTTAATGAATGCCAAACAAAATTTAAAATTTTACTTAAAATTTTACTTAATGAATGCCAAACAAAAATTTAATACATCTAACAGAAGCTATACAAAATGTGAATGACTACTGTTTTGCTGCTTGGTTTGTTAGAAATTGCAAGTGTCAGAGAGATTATTTGTCATCCTTCTTTCATTTTTCCTTATTTCATTTTTAACTATCCATGCTGGCCATCTCTATGTGATTCACTTTTCAAAGAGAAAATAAAATAGTTTTATTCAATTTAGGGAGACCTGGACCAGAAAAAAAGCACCCCTTATCTTACTCTCACCTCAAGATGAAGAACCTCACAGCACAGTGGAACCCCAGGTTACAAATGCCTCGAGTAATGAAAATGTTGCGATACAAAAGGAAATCCTGAGAAAATAATACTTTAATACGAATCTTTTTTGAGATACAAAAAAGTTTCCCTATTAAATTACATGGTATACAGTGGTATACAGTGGCTATTTCTGGTAATGCATTGTGTTTTTGCATTGTGTTTTGAGTTACAAATTTTTTGTAATATGAAGCATCCCAGGGAAAACATTAATTTTGTAACTCGAGGTAACACTGTACTTGGAAATTCATGTCTTGCTAAGACAAGCTAAGCTTATAAGACCAAAGGAATCAGAATATTCTTTCCAACCCTCATTGAAATCAGTGTAGCTTACAAAAATCTTAACTAATTGAATATAAGAAACCAATCAATAACCTTTGCTCATCCCTTTTAACACATGAAGTGTCAACATTTTATTTGCTTCCAAAGTGCTTGACTTTTAAGAATTTCTGCTAAACATTTATTTGTTTGTTCTATTTATAGGCGCTGAAGAGTTCTTTTTTTAAAGTTCTGTAGTGAAAAAAAAATGTGCATATATAATCATCAGCCCTTCACAATCTCTAATGCATGAGTAATCAATCACTTCATATCCATTTAATTAACTGGGTTCCTTTCCTAGTTTGAAACTGAGTGTCTCCATCATGATGCTAAGTCTTCTCATTTGCCTACCTAATGGTTCGCTTCTAAATCAAAAGATGTAAGATGTTTGAATATTTTAACCTTGTCCCAGAAATTGGAAGGTTTCAAAAGCAGTTCACTTGCTTCACTTAATACAGGCCTAGAATATCCAGTTTTCATAAAAGGGAGAAGTCCTTTGGCTATCTGTCATACAGTAGCTCTGGTGTCTATTGATTTACTGTAGTTATCTCTCTTGATCTATTCTATCTGCCTGAGAAATATAACCTCAGACAAGCAATGCTCGTTCAAGATGTTTTCTTAAATGATGTAGTTTCCTGTTTTTGTAAATTTTTCATTTATAGTTTAGCTGTGTCTAGATCAGGGGTGCCCAAACTATGGCCCAGGGACTGGATCCAACTCCCAATGCCAGTTCATTTGGCCGTTGAAGCCCTCGTCACTCCCAGAAGTGGAAGTAAAACGCGCCCATATTTCCACTTCCTGGAGGGATGAGGGCTTCGAGGGCCAGATGAATTGGTGTCAGGAGCTGGATCCGGCCCCTGAGCTGTATTTTGTGCATATAGATCATACTTGTGCCATAATGACCAAGCTTTCTGTAACTTAACAGCTCTAGCATGATGTTTTCATGTGTTAATAGTTGATTTCACTGCGTCACAAAAAATAAATATTGTCTGCTACTTGGTCTAATCCATGTGTCCTATACTAAATCAAGTACGCTGAATCCAAATCTGAAGTCTGATTCTGCTGAGGAGGTCAGGATCTTAAATTAGCAAATCTCACCCTCTTGGTTAGGGTCTTGCGTTGATCATGCTGGGTATATTTGCAACAAATGTAGCAAAATTTGTCCGGTTTATTAACACACCTGCACCTACTCATCTTTATTATTATTATATTATTATTTATTGCATTTATTACCCCGCCCCAATCGGGAGAACCCGACTCTGAGCGGCTTACATCAAGATAAAAATAAAACATAAAAACAGTCTACATCAATAAAAATCATCAAAGTTAAAAAAGTCATCAAAAGTTAAAAACAATACAGAAACTACACACAAATCCCGCATTCAGACCCAAGGGTGGCAATCCGTTAAATAAGCCACTTAGTATGGGAACCCACGTTCCCTGGTCCCCAAACTTGTCCTGCCAGCCAGGTTTTCAAGCCCTTCTGGAAGGGCAAGAGCTCTGTCTGAAGGCGCAGTTCGGTGGGCAGGAGGTTCCAGAGGGTCGGGGCGGACATGGAGAAGGCTCTCCTCCTGGTGCAGGCGAGGTGCGCCTCTCTCGCCGAAGGAATAACAAGGGAGCCTCTCCGATCCGCCCTGGTGGGACGGACAGATGTTCCTGGGGTGACGCGGTCTCGTAGGTATCCTGGCCCACTACCATATAGGGCCATATCTTTAGCATAAAACAGACTCACTATGGCCTTGCTGTACTATCCAATAAGATGGTTTCGCACTAGAGACAAGTCTTTGGTCCATTTCGCTTTGTTTCTGACGTCAGCTCACTGACTTGCCCAGACATGCCCAGCCGCTGCTGGAACATGCAGGCCACCAGGGGGACATGATTCAGATGAGGTGGTATCAGGCATAGAAGTAGCTGCAACTGTTATAATGTTCCCATGTAAAATATATATTACCCAATTACCGACCATTGGAACAGCTATAGCACGCCTTGAAATCTGTACATGATAGGCAAATTCTGAGTTCAGATTTGGAATAAGCACACTCGATACCATGTAAATCACATGTGTTATTCCCAGTAGCAAAATTGTTGTTGTGCAGCATTATTTTATGCTTAGAATTCAGCAGAAACTATGGACTATATCTTATTGTTTGCAACATGTTCACTTTAATAAATCATCCTAGTTAAATTAACATGAACTATGGACATGACTCTCCTTTTTCCATATTTTCAGATGGCTGCCATTTAAATCTCAGGGAACACTTTATTCAGAAATAGAGCTTTTCCCTCAAGGTAAGAATATGGCTAGAAGGTGGAAACTGAAGCTGCAATCTAAAATTACTTACTAGGAGTAAGTCCCATTGAACACAACAAACTCTGGAGTCACATGAACATCTAGATTGCTGGCATATTATCTTGGCAAATGTGTGTTCTGAATTTTAGAGAAAAGAATTAATGTGTAGGAGGGAAGTAGTTGTTATAGTAAAAGCCTGTCTGGCAGGTCAGGTCTGGGGTACTGGTGGCACAACAACCTCAGCCTGCTGTTTGGTTGCCCTCCCCCCTTTGCTCTCTTAAGTTTTAAATTAAGATTTAGCTGTAATTTTTAATCAGTTTTAATTATAGATATTAAAAAACTTTTTAAAAATTTAAATCTGTATTGCTCTGATGTTTTATGATGTGTCAAACTGCCCTGGGTCACCTTGGTGAGGAGGGTGGTATATAAATACAAACAAACAAACAAACAAACAAACAAATAATATACAATCAAACCTCGCATAAAGAGCTACTCGCTTAAAGAGCAGAATTTTCTCTGAATGTTCACTTTGCTTGACAAAGAAAACCAATCAAAAACTCGCTTAATAAATAATTGGGGTTCGCAGTCCCGTGCACAATTGGTCACTTACAATGGTGTTTCACTTAAAGAGCAAATTCGCTAAAAGAGCAATCCTGTGGAACGCATTATGCTCTTTAAGCAAGGTACCACTGTAGTTCATACAGAGAATGGATCATCATATTTCTGTTCTGTGTCAGTTTCTCACATGTTTGGTCATGAACCTGCCCAATTCTATATTCTGTGAGTTTTCCTTTAAGCCACATGAACATGTTGAGTCACATGATTTGAGCTGGTTAAGACCTACCTCATCTAGCATTGTATTATCATAGTAGCTGCCATCTGTTTACACGATGCCTACCAGAAGTGCAGAAGTGCAAGAATCACACCTGTTTGTGTTAATAGAAAATAATATTCAATTGCATGCTGCCTTTGAGCTGAAATGTGGAATAGCAATAAAATGGTATGCTTATCTGATCCCTTATCTTCCAACATGCCAGATATATATATTGGATTACAACTCCCAGACATAGCCATGCTGGTTAAGGAATTCTAGAAATTACAGTTCAAATATATATTTGTTCTCAATGAACCAGCCATCTTTGATTTCCTGCATTCTCCCCATTCCTGTAGAACTCTGTACATGTTGCTGCATTGCACAGATATGCTACAGTAATAGTGGGACATAGTTACTGGGAGAGTCATACCACTGATCAATAAATGATTATCAAGCTATGTTTCAGGTTTTGATGCATCCCAAAACTCCAGATCCCCTACCATGTAAGGTACAGTTTTCATAGCCTTCTAGAATATAATAAGTACAGTTTTCATAGCCTTCTAGAATATGTGCCTGATTCATAGAGAAATTCATTAATTTCATCCAGCAGGAGTGGAAGAGTTAATATTATTAGGAATACCTCCTTCCTCCTTCCACTTTTCATTGTAACATGGCAACTCTATTATTAACTGTGCTTCTGTTTTATTTTTGGCAGAAATGCAAATAAATCATCAGCTGAAAATGCAAGAGGAAGAAAATGGTAAATTATCTTGCTATGTTCTATCTTTTAGTCAAGACCAATGCTAAGCTGAAATGGGACTGTTTTCTGCAAACACTCCTGTTCTTTTAAAGAGTCTAACACTTGCAGGGACTACAAAAAGGGATGAAAGCATTCATAATGCCACTTCCTTCACTAGGGCTATATGTGTCTAGAAAGTTTACACTAGCAGACTCTCACTTTTCTCCACTTCCATTCTGGTCCAAGTCTGCACTCTTGTTTTCCTGCAGACATCCTTTTCTTTTCTTTTTTTGGAAGATTTTTGTGCATATTTTTCACTTCATACACATTACTTGTACACATTCTCCCTGCTTTGATTAAAACACATCTGGTTTTGAGCACATTTGAATTCATAATTTTTCTGTACACATTTCTTGGAAAATGTGTATATTTTGTTGGATATACCTGCAATCAGCAAAGTGTACTGTTAGCAGACACCTTGCACGTCTCTGTCCGGAGGGACACTTTTTCATTCCCCAGTCTAAATTTCTTCCTTGCTACTACAACATCCAAATTTGGATGGTTATATCAAGGAAGTCACTAACGAATAAGGGCAATGCTTCCCCTTCTTATTTAGAATTTGTGCCATTGTTGCACTGGTGAGATTACCCCAGTTTGGCTGAGATCTCATTCCCTGCCAGCTGAAGAAATAAACATGGTAAGAGGAAGCAAATGCTGAAGACAATCAGTCCTGTGCACACACAGGTGATGGGAAAAAAACAGCTAAGATTAATCATGATTCATAAGGTCACAAGATCAGAGGAATTTGCATGCAAGAAGGAAAGGAATGATTGATTTGGTCTATTCTGGATCTTTGAACCACGATTAATTTACTGTTAGCCTTGCCCCGGTATGAAACAGAACAGTATTTAAGATACTGTCAAGAGTATGATTTGAAAATGTATATATCTCAAATCCACATACCTTTGATATGAGAGGAACTTGAAAAATCACTAACTGTAGGCCAGAGTCTTATTGGTGTTCATATAAGTTGTGCATAACCAGCTATGGCTAGTTTAAGAAGTGACAGGATTCATCTTGTTTTTTTGCACAATCATAGACCTGATTACATAACCAGGATGCATCCAAGCACTTCATCAATTAGCCATAATTAATTGCAGTGTTATATATACCTTACACAAAATCAATAGGACTCTAGCTAGAATGTCTGAATTATGCATTTGTAAATATAATTTTGAACAAGTGGTTTTGTACTCAATATTTACGTTTTTGTTTTTCAGAAGAAATTTAATTTCTCTGGGAAGGGTCTTACCTTTTTTTTTTAGATTGCATTAACTGGTTTACACTACATGTTGTTGTTGTTGTTGTTCCTATCCTCATTCAAGGATACACTTGCCTTACATCCACACTGCAATTTCTACTTCATGTACAGAAAAGCTGCATACTCAGATTATTATTATCAGATTATACACCTACAGATTATACACCTACAAACAAGCACTATATTTAAATGGATAGATGAGTAATTCTGTCAGTGTTAAATCTCCTCAGCATCATTGTTCTGATGACAATGGGGTGTATAGAAGACAGTTTCAATTTTCTCTCCCACATCTTCTCTCCACAAGAAGAGGGGATTTTATAACTGTTAAAGCCATATGTTTATCGCAGCAGGAGTTTTTATCACCTTTCCTCTCGTACAAATTAACGTGCTTTGTTTTATGGTGAGTTTTGGGATGTAAGCATGTCTACACGCCTGATTTCTCAGATGATGATCTGTGGGGTTGCTGTTCTAATATAGTGGTCTAGAAGTATGCATGATATGCCTTTTCCAGAGCATCTTGTTATGTCCCCAGTCTGCTCCAGTAGCAATTCAGAGTTCTGTTCTTTTTTTTTATTGAGTTGGATCAGTTCCTCTTTTGGGCTGCAATTTCCAGAATCCCTCAGGCAGTGGTCATGCTGCCAGAAGAATTCCAGTAGAGGAAACAACTTTCCCAAGGTCTGAAAGAGATAGAGAAAGTGGCTGTCATCACCCCCTATCATTGACATTGCTTCTAGAATAGCAAGCCACATGGGTAGGAGAAGGAGGGAAATTAGGACCTTCTCTCAGGCTCAGATTTTAGAAAAACTAAATTAGGGTCTTATCTGAATGAAGCTGTTGTACCTCTTTGGGATCCCCTTCAGGCAAAGATCTTACCCCACAGTGCCCCAACTTCCAGACAGCAGTTTTCCCTGATCTTCTTGTTGGCAAATTCCTTCTTCCTGTTTTTATATTTCCTTTGTCCCTTGGATTAAAATTTTGTGTCTGTCTGTCCTCTTCTATTTTGGGGACAGAATTTATTCTTTGCAGCAACTGGAGATCTAATGAGCACCTGCTCATTAGCAGAACTGGTTGATCTAATTAATCAACTCTTTGATTAATTACTCCTTTCAAGAAAAATACAAAATACAATCATAACAGCATGAGTGGGGATGGTGCAAACTGATGTCATGGAATTGGTGCTTTCTGTTGGAGTCTGTCAATTGCTTCTTTTTTATGCTTACAAAAGAAGACAACTTTTTAAATTGGGGTGCCCAAACTTTTTGGGCCGTGGGCCAGTCACAATGTTCAGCAGGCTGGTCACGTGGTTCCTTCCACCGGAAATGGAAGTAAAAAAATGCCTTGCTATCTGTTTTGTAACAGAATGAGATAGATTTTAAGCTGCCAATTTTTTCTGTTTAAACCAGGAGTGTCCAAACTATGCCCTGTGGTCTGGATCCGCCCCCCAAATGCCAATACATCTGGCCCATGCCACCCTTGTTACTCCTGGAAGTGGAAGTAAAATGCACCCATATGAGTCCATTTTGCTTCTGGGAATGATGAGGGCAGTGTGGGCTGGATTAATTGGCATTGGGGGCTTGATCTGGCCCACAGACCACATTTTGCGCTCCCCTGTTTTAAATGCTCATGATGTCCCACCAGCCTGCCTCCAAAAGGTGGGATGTTGCATTATGACAGGATAAAGCAGCAGAAAACCTTTTCAAGAAATGTAATATTTTCTTCTCCTGCCAACCTAGCAGTTCGAAAGCAAGAAATTGCAAGTAGATAAATAGGGACCACTTTGGTGGGAAGGTAACAACGTTCCATGTGCTCCGGTGTCTAGTCATGCCTGCAACGTGACCATGGAAACGTCTGCAGAAGCAGACAGCGCTGGCTCTTCGGCTTAGAAACAGAGATGAGCATTGACCCCTAGAGTCGGATACGACTGGCTTTCGAGCAAGGGAAACCTTTACCTTTACCTAATATTTTCTTCAGAAAATGGGAGTAATATTTTTAAGGCCTCCAAAGGAGGAGAGATTGCTGCTGTGGTGCTTCTTCGATTGGATAAAAATGTTTTTAAAGGAGAAGTTGGAGGAGGGAATTATGGAAAGCAGAAGAGACTCTGGCAGCCCAATGTTGGAATCACTGGATGTGTCACTTCTTCTGTCATTTCATTTACCTCTTTGTTTAAAGGGAACATATCTTGTGTTTGAAGATCCCAGAACATCCCACAAAGAACAATTACTGTGTCACAAATGCTGCAGCTGGATAAGCCCTAGTTTCATTGGTTTCAGTTTGGTCCTCAGACCATAGAAACACTCTTCCTTTGGAAGTCTGATTTCTCAGAAACAAAAGATGCAACAATCATGTCTCTTGAGCAAGAAGATGATTTGATTCTACTGGCAGATTATCTTTGATATCTAATTCCACAGTTTAAGAATGGGGTGGGCTCTCTTGCCCAAGAGAGCTAGCTTTAGGGCAGGGAAAACCTCTAGTTGCTGACTGACTACATCAAATGGCCAGATAGTCTTTTCAGAGTCCCCTTGCACTGAAGCTCAAATTCATCAACTAACTAGGATTAGAAAATCTCAGGGTGCTCACAAAAATGCATCTTCTATCTAAACTATTTCCATACCTCACCAGTTATGCCTGTACCACCAGTTGTGAACTATAACTCATTTTTCAACCCACTACAGTCTTTGAGGCAGCTCTCTGTTTCAAAACCATAGATCAATGTAAGGTTTCCAGTCCATATTCTGACCTTTTGAAAACAATCAAATTAAGAAACAACTACAGTTTTCTAATTTACATGAAACTTAGTGACACTTAAAATCTTACATCATTTCAAATGGTTGTAAATATCTAGAAAAAGAATGACAACCTAGTTTTCTGCATGTGTACTGTGAAGTATATCTTTTTTATTCAGTGGGGACTATTTCTAATTAAACGTGTTTAGGAACTCAGCTTGATATGAAAGCTTTAAAAATACAAATCTTATTCAGGAATCTTGTGTGTACTAGGCCCACTTCATCCTTCAATATTGATTTCTATTTAAATCAAACTCCAGTCTTCAAACTTTCTCCATCCATTCTTTCATATATCTTCAGCAAAAAAACACCTTCTCTTTTCATGTGAATAACTGATACTACTCCCTAGGCCAGTGATTGTCAACCTCAGCACTCCAGGTGTTCTTGCACTTCAAATCCTAGAAGCCCAAGTCAACACACCTGCTGATCAGGGCTTCTGGGAATTGAAGTCCAAGAGCATGTGGAGAGCCAAGGTTGATCATCACTGCTCTAGGCCAGGTGATGAATTGTTTGCAAGAAAAGATTATAAACCACTCCCTAGCCATACAGTGGTTATTGAGCTGAAACTGCTAGTTCTCATTTTCCTTTTTTTTTTACTTGCAGGAGAAGATTGGAATGTGACTGTAGTCACTGGAGCTTTTGAAACAGCTGGCACAACAGCAATTGTGTCCCTTTATATTTATGGAGAAAACAAGGCTTTGGGTCCGGTTGTGTTGGGCTCTGGGAACAACCAGCGGTTTAGTCCAAAGAGCACAGATTCATTCAAGGTACAATGCTACAAAGAGAGAGAGGGAGAGTTTGCTTACTCCAAGCAGGTTTCTTGCAATATGAAGAAGTGACAGATATTTAGAATGAGTTCATTGTAATGGTTTCCAATCCACATTTCATTTTCTAAATTGTTCAATCATATGGCATGCTGCATCCCTGAGAGAATAGGGTAATTGTATATTTATGGCAGTAATCAACTTAGCACTGCATTACTAAGATTAGTGTCTCAGATGATTTCATTCTAGGGAGATTGTAAGCCAATATTGGACAGCTGGTTCCCTGTTCCTTTCTACAACAGTGCACACATTATTTATACAACATTAGACAAAGGCTGGAGCCCTATGTATCAATTGATAGTGGTATAGTGGAGCCCGGTCTCAGAAGGCTGAAGCCCTGAAACCTTCTAATTTGAAGAGGCTACATCATAATCTGCTGCCACTGCCACTGCTGCTGCCACCACCACCACTACACCATGTGAAGGCTTCCTTGTTCCAGTGAGCTTATCTGTAATTACTAACAGTAGCTTGAAAAGAAAGTTGCCTTCTCCGGAACAGTATATGTTTGCGGCCTATCATTGCTCTCATGCAGACTATTTGATGTATGGATAGACAATTGAGAAACATTAATTTTTCAAACATCTGCTCTTCATTTGTCAGGATAGACAGATCCAGTTTCTAGATTTTCTTTTTCTAGGGTAACTACCTATGGAAACTGTCATGATAGCTATCTGTTCTTCAAAATCTATTGCTCCACAAGGCTTACTTGATAAGATACTGATTCCAAATCTAGAAGCACTGCATACTGAAGAGGAAGACTTTCTATTTCCTCAAGGGGCATGATGAGTATTCACACAATTTTGTCATTCTCAGTGATTTTTCCAAATCTTGTCATGCTGAGCCTCCATGCCAAGACTTCCTCTTGAACCACTTCCTAGCTCTTTGTGGCAATGAAATCCTGTCATATTCCCCCCTTCATTCATGTGGGACTTTTTCCTCAGTTTCTTTCCAAGATCAAAAGGCTGGGGGATTCACATCCATAATTTAATCTAATACGAGGTTGCCTCAATCTACCATCTACATTTTATTTTATATGTGGTCAATGGGGAAATAGCATGCCTTTATCTGCCTCTCTGTTTGCGCATGTCAGGCATGTTGCACTGAAAGATTGGCTTGCCTTGAAGGATAATGATGTAAAATGAGAAAATCTGTTTTTGCCTTAATCTGTATTGTGGCCCAAATACTATTTAAATCCACTCTAGAGTTTTACAACTGCAGCCTTTCTGGCCTGAACCTGATCTTGCAATTGAGCTGGAAACTGATGCAGTAAAGACATACTGCAAGTAAGAGACATTATTCATCTAGTTCTATGAAGTTAATGTTTCTGGGTCAGCGTGACAAGCTGAAATCAGTGGCATTTATGTCAAAGTTAAGATTAATGCCTTCTGCCAGTGTCGGTATTTTTGTATTGACTCGGTTCACTGTGTAGACTTGGCTTTCATGAAGTACATTACTAAAAACCAGGATTCCTCAACCTCTAGCCCTGAGCTTTTTCTGTTCAGCCCTCCAACTTGCTTGTTTACCTCTGAATGTTTTGTTCTAAATTGGTGGGTTAATGATTTTGTTACATTTTGATTTAAGATATGGTCCTGTTTAAGCACTGGGGACGCTAATGCAGCCCCCATGTCCTAGAAGTTTGGGGATTGCTGTTTCAGATGAAACAAAATTTGCAATGATTACTTTATACGTAACATCTCTCCCCACCCCCACCCCCTTTTTGTCTTCCGATTTATGGTTTAAATCAGGGATTCTTAACCTGTGGCCCATAGGCCAGATGCAGCCCGCTGCACCATTTCATGTGGCCCACCACCACCTCCATCACACCAGGAAGTGTCATGTGGTGGAGGAAGGGTAAAATGGTCATCCAGCCCCTGAAGCTGTCTGAGGGAGTGTGATCCGGCCCCCAGCTTAAAAAGGTTGAGAACTCCTGGTTTAAATACTAACAGACAGAAGGAGCTATTTCAGTCAAAAGTCGGGTTCACTCTGGGGCTCTCAGGTGTTATAGGACTGAAGCCCAGGACCTTCTTAATAGCAAGAATAGTGATATACTCTGCAATGGATGTCAGCCTTACGTTTCCCTTTTGGGCTTAGTTGAAGTTCTCACAGGAGCCGAAAGAGAAACTGATTTTTGCAAACTATTTTTGTTGTTATGTAAAGCACTGAATGGGCAGTTAAAAGCCTTTCATTCTACAAATGATCTCAGTCTTAGTTGTTGATAAGAAGTTTGCTGAAATGTTGGATTTTCCTCTCGGGGTGGGGTTGACTGGGTATAAGGACTCTCAAAATAATCATCTGTGGTTCCAAATTTACCAGAGCATAAATGCTCCTAGATACATTTTGGAACATAGAAAGCTGCAGAGTTCACACCAAGTTCATCTGGCTTACACTGGTTGATAGCAAGTATCCAGGCTATCATGCACAGTGTTTTCACTCTTATCTGGAAATAGCAGGGAATAAATGTCAAATCCTCTACATGTGACATGTGAGTATGGCAGTTTGTGGTAGTGAATTATTTTAAAAACATAATCTCATTTGCAGAGCATATATCTTCCCCAAGATACTGCCATTGGTCCCTTCTAGATTGCCATATAATTTAGCCCCAGTAGCTGAAAGCCTTCCTCCTTGCTTCCTGTGGCTCCTAAAGCTTCAAGCTAATGTAGGGATTACATGGGAGCTGCAGGATTGAAGTAGGACATGTTGAGTTTCTGAAGGAAAAAACGATCCTGCTGATGACACCTTCAGCCTTACACTGGAACAGTTGGAAGAACATGGCTTTAGTCATTGCTGGTGAAAACCAATAACGAAAAGCTGGGCTCTTTGCAATTCTGGTCAGCAGAAGCAATGCGGCATCAACATTTCATAGATTTAAATTAAATCTATTTTTTAAAAAATATCTGAGAATCTGGATCTGCATATTTATGTGAACCTCTTTGCCCAAATGAGTTCAAAGTGACATGCATGGTTTCCTCTGTCTCCATTTATAATCACAATGACTCTGTGAAGTAGGACATGCTGAAACCAATTGGTAAATCTATCAATCAGACATGCTCCTAGGACAGTGGTGGTGAACCTTGGCTCTCCAGATGTTCTTGAACTTCAATTCCCAGAAGCCCTGATAAGCAGGCGTGCTTGACTTGGGCTTCTAGTAATTGAAGTCCCAAGAACAACTGGAGTGCCGAGGTTCACCATCACTTCCTAGGGGGCACAGTGGGGTTTCAAACCTTTGCACCTTAACTCCACATCCAGGCACTTCAAGCCCTCTGAACCAGCTTGAAGGTGTATAACATATGAATTACAGTTAGTTTATACAACAGAATTTAGCTCTTGTATAAGGATTGAAGAGGAGAAATGGCAGGGAGATTTAGACATGTATGGGTGTTGTTGATATGTTAGTAATATTTTTTTAAAAGATGTAAGAAATGTTGCCAGTGATGGATAGGTAGATATAATTATTACTTGCAACTGTGAAGTAAACTACTGTATAAAGAGAGAGAAGGGATGCCTCTCGTTGCTCCACTCCACTGACAGTAATATTCTTAAGATTAGTACGTACTGACAGAATGTCTTGCATAAGCATTGGGTGCATAGGTTTAAGCTGTCTGTCCCTTCAGAACATATCACATAACTTGGCACAGATCTGCACAGTTGGCAGTCTATACATAAGACCATTTGCGGGATAAAACAGCAAGTGAATTATTTCAGAGAAGAAATGCTGTGCTTTACAAGCTCTGTGGGAGGATGTTCAGATGATAGCCAAATTATACCTGTTTATTACTAAAAACCTATGGAAACTTTGATGTTGAAGATAAAGAACAGACTGGTCAATATAGACACTAGTAAGAATTATATGGTACTAGGCTGCTGTTTGTGCATATTTCAACACAGAAGATTTTACTGTTTTGACAGATGGAAGTATCATAACTACTCCTACATATCATTTACATTATCCGGATAAGGAGCTTAGCATGAGAGAGTGAATGTTTTCTTAATATGTGAGAATAATTTCTCTGTGGCATCCTGCTGAATAAAATCTGAAACTGATACGCACACTAGACCTTCCACAGAATAATGAGAGGAAGGTCACTGGAATTATTTATGGAAAATAAAAGTCATTTCCCCCAAGTGAGTCAGGAAATCAACTCCGTGATCCCATATTGTGTATTTCTCAAGCCAAATAACAGATTGCAGACAAGCCATCACTAGAGCTGCAGTCTTCCATGTCTGAGAAATCATACCTACTAGGGAAGAATTTACTTATTGCCTCAAGGCCAAATACCATAAATGCCAGTAAATTTACAAATCATGGGATCTCTTCCACTGTGACAATCAAACAAAGTAAGCCTTTAAGAAATTCCCTCTTGGAATGAACAATAGCAGTAGAAATTACACTTTTATACCATCCCATTGCACTTAGTGAACTCTCTGGGCAGTTCATAAATTAATTAGCATTTTCCTCCAACATTAGCAACCAATGGTTTTATTGGTTAGTACAAAGTCAAGGATAACTATTCCTCTAGTTCCTTCCTCGATTTTTTAAGGAGCAAATTATAAACCACATAAACCAGAAATTTCTTAGAAGGGCCAGATTTAGCATAATTAATCTCCCATTAGATATGAGAATAACTGAAATTTGCCATTACTACATTATGTATCTTTGACATTCTCCTTTATTAGATGGTAGATAGTAAACTCCTACTACCATGTTACTTTTGTTTTTACCCCAATTTTTCTTGATGAGACAACCAAGCTCATCCTCTATGCAAGTATATGTGTTTTTGACATTAGTAGCATAATAATGGTATATTCTGTTCCTAGCTTAGAGAACAACAATTCTAATTGATGCACGTTGATCAGAATTATTTTTCATTTGTACTGCACTATACCAGTGGTGGCAAACCTTGGTGTTCCAGTTGTTCTTGGACTTCAATTACCAGAAGCCCAAGTCAGTATACCTGCTGATCAGTGCTTCTGGGAAATGAAGTTCAAGAACAGCTGGAGTGCCAAGGTTCACCACCGTGGCACTATACTGAAGGATAACTCATTTAACAGTATTCTGATAGGCAAACAGCCATACTGCAGAAATTCCATATAGATGAGGTCTTGGTAGCATAAATAAGAGGCCTTCTTCCAACTCCAAACTATAGGAATACAGTAAAATCCCTACTTATGAAAAAAAGTCCGTTCTGTAGGTTTTTTATGTAACTTGAAGCAAACCCATAGGAAAAAAAATATTTTTTATGGAACTCAAAGCAAACCCATAGGAAAAGTGAAATTTTTATGTAAATCGAAGCAAACCCATAGGGAAATGCATATTTATGTAACTTGAAGCAAACCCATAAGAAAAACAAAACAAAATAAACAAAATAAAATAAAATAAGAAAAATAATCTTTATGTAACTGGAAGCAAACCCATAGGAAATAGTGTAAATTGGGACATGGTTTTAGGGCAAAATCATTATGTAAGTTGAATTTTATGTAACTTGAGGCATATATAAATCGGGGTTTTACTGTACATGGATTAAGCACTGTAATTTTCTATGTGCTTTCATAATTTGCTGCATCCCAATTATAATGTGTGGCTGATGCTCATGGATTTCTTGGCAGAGAAATACAGGGTGATTTATTTATAAATGTAGAACAAATATTAAGTCATTTTAATCTGAGAACAAACTGAACTTTCTCCCACAAAGTGTTCCCCATCTCCTTCCCATTGCTTTAAAAAGAATGCCTCATGAAACATGATCATTAGTAGGGGCTGTGTTTTCTTAATCCAAACTGGTGCAGCTGGTTATGTGCAATTGGACTTCTCTGTTATATAAGCTGTGAACTCTAGATACTTTTATTCTGTGGTTAATAACAGGCTTAAGTTATTTAGCTTAATGGAGTCGATAATAAACTCATGCTTTCTCATTATGCCTAATGTAGCTGGCAATATTTGTTAGTGTTATGTGCCACCAAATCTCTTCCAATATATAGTGGGTCTGGTAAGTTTTGTGAGGTAAGTGAGATGTTCGATGAGTTTACTATTACTATCCTTCCTGAGCTTTGATTTTAACCCTAGAATGTCTTGAGTCCTAGATTGGCATTTTGCCCACTAAGCCCGTGATGGCGAACCATGGCACTCCAGATGTTCCTGGGCTTCAATTCCTAGATTGACTAAAAGAGAGATAATATTTAAGCAAGTGCTTCCAGTCTGCAGTGGAGGCAAAAGCTTATTTTGTACACATAGCAATGCCTTTCTGACTCCAGTTAAAGATGTTATGGCATCACAGAATCAAAATACTGTATAGCTGGAAGGGACCCTGGGGTCATTGAGAACAACTTGCTGACAAAGCAGAAAATCCAAAGTTTTATTCCAGCCCTTTGAAAGAATGTGTTAACATCATTGTATTATTGGTTTCTACTGGTTCTATTTAGTAGCTGTTGTTGCTTTGTTTTAAACTAATTAAGAAGATCATTTTTTACTGGTGCTAGATCTCGATTTTATTTATTTATTTTATTTTATTTATTTAGATTTATTATCCCGCCCTAATCAGGCGAACCTGACTCTAGGCGGCTTACAGAAATTCATAAATTAAAAACTTAAGGTTCATAAATTACTTAAAAGTCAATTAAAAAAGAATTAAACCCTGAATTTACAAAAATCTAAAAGATTTAAAAAGGTTAAAAGGTTTAAAAAGATTTTAAAAGTTTAAAAGAGTGAGGGAGGGGTGGCTGTCCCATCATATCAGCCACCCAACATGGGACCCCAAATTCCTGGAGCCCCACACCTGCCCTGCCAGCCAGGTTTTTAGGCCCTTCCGAAAGGACAGGAGCTCTGTCTGTAGACGTAACTCAGTTGGCAGGAGGTTCCAAAGGGCCGGGGCGGCCACGGAGAAGGCCCTCCTCCTGGTGCTAGAGAGATGCGCCTCTCTAGCCGATGGAATGATAAGAGAGCCTCTCCGATCCGCCCTGGTGGGACGGACAGATGTCCTTGGGACGATGCGGTCTCTTAAGTATCCTGGCCCACTACCATGTAGGGCTTTAAAGGTAATAACCAGCACCTTGAATTGCACCCGGAGACATACTGGCAACCAGTGCAGCTCCCGAAGCAGTGGTGAGGCACGAGCATAACGCCCGCACCCCATCACTACCCGAGCAGCCGCATTCTGGACCAGCTGCAGCCTCCGAATGGTCACCAAGGGCAGCCCCATGTAGAGCGCATTACAGTAATCAAGTCTGGAGGTGACCAAAGCATGTGTGATCATGAGCAAGGAATCCCGGTCTAGGAGTGGGCGTAGCTGGCGTATTACACGAAGTTGTGCAAAAGCCCTCCTGGCCACGGCTGCCACCTGTTCCTCGAGCAGTAGTCGTGAGTCCAAGAGGACCCCCAGATTACGCACCAGGTCTGTTTGCGGCAAAACTGCCCCATCCAGAACCAAAGATGGTAACTCCCGAGATAGCGCAGGACCCCTTACCCATAGCCACTCAGTCTTGCCAGGATTCAGTTGTAGCCCGTTGTCCCCCATCCAGACCCTGACAGCCTCCAGGCACCTGGATAGGACTTCCACTGCATCAATTGGATCTCCACGGGCTGAGATATACAGCTGGGTGTCATCTGCATATTGGTGATACCTCACCCCGTGGGAACGGATGATCTCACCCAGTGGCTTCATGTAGATGTTAAATAGGAGAGGCGAGAGTACCGAGCCCTGAGGCACCCCATATTGCAGGGGCCTAGGGCTGGACCTCTCGCCTTCCAGCCACACCGACTGGGTCCGGCCCCTCAGAAATGAAGAGAACCAGACCAGCACAGTGCCCTGGATCCCCAATCCTTGGAGCCTATAATGATTTTAATGTCATTATATTTGTATTGCCTAAATTTTCTTTTATATTTATTTTTTATGTTACACAGAATATGTATTTTATAATGTAACAAAAATAACAAATAAATAAACAGTGACGTTGTAGCACTATGGCAGAAAGGATAAGAGAAACACTTTGGCAACGTGTCATAATTTCAGGTTATTTGATTGGCTAGTGAGTTATAGTATGAGTTTCCCCTACCTATTTTAATCTTTTGCAGATTAATCTGAAAGATGTTGGAGAGGTGTATAAAATCCGGATTGGCCATGATAACAGTGGACCAGACCCTAGTTGGTACCTTAATGAGATTAGACTTCGAAGAATGAACTTGCCATTAGAACAAGAAATACATTTACCTGTCAACAGCTGGCTATCTGAAGACCGAGACGATGGAGACACATGGCAAGAAATAGCAATAAGTAAACCTGGAAAAGCACTTCTACCATGTATGTCTGGCATGTTTTATTCTAGTTTTTTTCCAGCAACTTGTCTAAAGAATCTATGCCATATGGACTGAACACCTTTTATTATTTACCATTATACCATTATCATTGTAAATTGTGTTGTGAAAGTACTGTGAAAAAAGCACAAGGAACCTTAGATCTGCAGGAGTAACCCATTCCTATTGTCTTTCAAAAGTCAAACATATGAGTAAAATGTTTCCAGGGTCAATTATCAAACTTGGATAGCAAGATTTTTTTAAATTAGGAAAAACTACATTTTTGGTTAGGCCAATATTATTCAAACTGAAGTAGTAAGTCTGAAAATTATTAACAGGTTTAAATTATGCAAGTTTTTTTTGCTAGTATTTCTGACACACTGAATTATTGATATAATTCAGTAATTGCAGATCAAGGAAGGGAATGATAACAACTAAGGGCAGGTTTATACATATCCAGATCATCATAATTGAACAGATCATTTACACTGCAGACCAATAAGAGAGAAACGGAGGGATATATTTTTATGGCAAAATAAGTAAATAGCAAAATGCATTTTAAATGTCTCAAAGTATTAAAGAAGGAACACAAATGGAAACTTTTAGGACTGAGGCGGAAAAAGATAACAGTTGGGCATAATCATGATTTAGTTAGCCTTGAGAGACAGACAAGCACTGTTTGAAAAGAATGTAGAATGTCCCTGGCCGGTCTCCTTCTGCTGAATGAAAATGAGAGGAAGGTGTCCTTTCCAAATATTTAGCCTGATCGTTGAAGCTGGTACAGGTCGGTTCTTCCTCCAGTGTCCACATATCATGGACATTGGGGGTTCTATCTTTTGCAGCTCTCTGATATACACCATTCCTTGTGCCTGTGGATGCTGGGAACAGCAGTTCAGCAGTTCAAGACCTGAGTGTTGCATGACAGTGTGAGTTTCTGTCATTTGTCCCAGCTCCTGGCAACCTAGCAGTTTGAAAGCAAAAACATTTCAAGTAGATAAATAGGTACCACTTAGGTGGGAAAGGTAATGTTGTTTCACCAGTCTGGTGTCTAGTCATGCCTGACATATGACCACAGAAATGTCTGTAGAGTTGGATATGGCTGGATTTCAAGCAAGGGAGACCTTTACCTTTATATTTCTTTAAGAGGAATCACACCGGTCTTCAAACCCCATTGCCTCACTGTTGCTTGACCTCTCCTATTTCATAGTTAAGAATCAGTTTCCCTATGAACAGTAAGAATCTTTGTGAAGTTTCCACAACATTATGAAAGTTGTTTGCAGGAAACACATATCATAGTCTATTTTTAGATAGCTAGTCGTTCCAAGGTCTTGCCTAAGCTTTTAAGTATGATTGTCACTTTTCTGGACTTAGGTAAACAGATTTTAAAGAGCTCCTTCTTTTCTTCTGAACAATGATATTTTCCCCAATGCAGGTGTGTAAAAGCTTTTTCAGACTAAGCTACATTTTATTGTAGTTATCCATTAAGTAAAAACTGGGCAGAACCACACACACTCTTATAATATACTCATAAACACCCACATATACACATCATTTCACAAACACATACACATTTGTATACATTAATGCATAGTATTCCCTCAATTATAACACATACATTTATATTAGAAGCTTCACATAACCTAATACTTTAAAATGTGAGTGAACATATAAAGTGACAACTGACGATTCCACTTTGTTGTGCTTAAATAAGATATCCCTATGTTTTGTGGTGATTCTGTTTCTGTGATCTGTGAGAGCTTAATTAAAGCTCAGCGTTTAGCAACATGATTGCTTTCAAAAAGCAATTTCTCATAATTCATCCCACCTTCAGGAAATACCCGGTCAATTATTTTATGTTAGTTAACCTCATTTAAGTTTTTATCCCACCCCTCTTTTTTGTTTTTGTTTTCATTATCATGATGCTTGAATGTCAAATTCTGAATTTAGTTTAACAGAGTAGCTTCTGTATGCTGAAATAACATCCTCACTTTTCTGTTTTATCCTCTAATTTATATTTCCGTATATTACTTCCTATTTGACTGAAAATGTAGCAATTCTTTTTCACTGCAGTTTGATGCTAATTTAATGTCACCGAATGAAAGGTATGGCCACAATGGCCTCAAACTGCCGCAGAAGAGCAGAGAACCAGGCCTGAAGGATTATAGTAATAACTTACATATTGCTATGTATTATTACTGCAACATAAAATGTAGGCTTTTAAAACCATTACAATATTGTTTCTCATGTGCTGACATTTAGGCAGGATTTCCAGTTTCACACTGAGAAAGCAGGAGGGAAGAAAGATAGCGACATAGAGATGTTTGGCCCTATCCTGTGAGCAGTGAAAATGAGACAGTGGCTTCGGAATATAATGCTAAGATCTCAACCACCAACTAGGAAAGCAATAGTATTTAGCATGCCTGAGTGACACTATACAATGACAGGAACGTTTTTCAGGGTTTTCCTCCCACTCCTTCAAAGCATGTTCACTGAATTTATAACCCCTACATATTTAACAGAAAGCTAAATGCTATTGTTCCATCTAATTCTGAGTCCAAAATGATCCCATCCACTTTGTAAAGTAACGTTGTGAGCTAAGCATATTGTTCCTTCTTGATTTTTTTCTTTTTTCAGCAAGCATTTCTGTAAGTTGATTCAAACATTTTTAAAGGAACTAAGTTCAAAATGACTTTCTGAACATGAACAGCACTTATTTCCCCTATCACGATTAGCACCTTTTCTTGCAGTTTATTTATTACATATGCTACAGATAGCAAGGCAAGCTGCTACTATGATCTGTGTTTAATGTGTCAGTGGTTCAGTGTTTAAGAAGCTCACCTTGTTAGCTGGCAAGTCAGCAGTTCAAGACCCGGGTACCGCATGAGTGATTGAGCTCCTGTCTCTGTCCCAGTTTTTGGGGACATGAAAGGAGCCTCATTTGGGGTGTTCCCTGAGTGGAGTTTTTTCTGCAAAAATCCTTTTAACCTAGATTTATTTATTTATTTGCATTTATATACCGCCCTCCTCACCGAGGCGACCCAGGGTAGTTTATGTCACATAAAACATACCCACATAACAATCAAAAACATTCCTAAAACCTCAGATTTAAAATTATAAACGTGTTTAGAATTATTTTAATTTTTTTAAAAAAATCAACAAATTATAAAAAATCAAAAATTAAAAGCTAGCACTTAAAAATTACAGAATTAAAAGATTAAGGGAGAGAGGGGCTCAGATGAACCAACGAGGTGGGGGTCACTGTACCACTAGGACCTCATACCTGCCCTGCCAGCCATGGTTTTATTTCCAACACAAAATTATTATAATGTGTCAAGCAATTGATATTTGATACACTCAGACACAGATTTCTTATTTACATATGGGGTTTCTTGAATACTGTCCACCAGGTTTATCAAGTTCTTAAATTTGAATATGTTGAGAAAGCTGGCATGCAGTGCTCAGCTGTTCGGTAGTGCACTAGCTTTTGTATTTCCTTGACACATGGTCAGTAAGTTCTGAAAAATGAAAAAAAAACTGCACATGGCATCTTACATGACATATCCTCAGATGACTATTGAAATCCATCTTGTTCTGAGACCAGGACATGGCCTCTGTTTTATGACTATAAATGGAGGGATTCCCATAAAGAATATACAAGTTTGTTGTATCATCTGAAGAAATCTCAGCTACCATCACCAGTCCCCATCACCAGTCCCCATAATTTATAATCCATTTTCTGCTCTGATTCTACAAGTTGTGCAGCCTCTAGCATGGTTGTATGTCAACAGGCAAGGTCCCAGAGCAGCTTTAGCATTAATATCAAAGGGCTATCTAATACCCTGGAAACAGAGGTACCAGTATTAAATCAGTTACTACTCATGCAAAAGCTCCACTTGTACCTCTTTAGTCAATAACAACAGCAATAACCCCTTAGCACTTAGAGCAGGGATTTCCAAACTTCGGTTTTTGAACTTCAATTCCCAGAAACCTAAGTTAGTACCTTGGCTGATCAGTGATTTTGGGAATTGACTTAGGCGCCTGGGAATTGAAGTCCAAAAACTATATGTTGGGGACCCCTGACTTAGAGCACTCTATGGTAAGCCACAAGGTAACAATTGATTGTATTATACTTGTTATATTGTATGTATATTATGTTTTCTATTGTAACATTGTTAGCCGCTCTGGGTTGCTTTGACAAGGAGAGCGGCATATAAATTTGAATTTAATAATAATAATAATAATAATAATAATAATAATAATAATAATAATAATAATAATAATAATAATAATAATAATAATAATAATAATAATAATAATAATAATAAGCATTTTATCTCCAACATGCTGGGTATTCATTTTACTGATCTCAGAAGGATGGAAAGCTGTGTCAACCCTGAGCCTATGTGAAGGCAGACTTAGATGAAGAGGAGGAGACCCATCACACACACACACACACACACACACACACCAGCCAAGTTGTGAGATCAATAAAAGCTATTCCTGTAATCTGCCTCCTTTCAAACCCATCCTCTATATATTTGGCTAAATTAAATTTTTTACCATAGCATGGCTTTCCTGGTCTGAAGCCTGGCTGTTATTTAATTATCATTCCATCAACATAATTATAAATTCTGTTCAGAATAATTTTCTCCAGTACTTTGAAATGATGGCAAAGGGATGAAACAGGTTGAAAGTTCTTGGGATCAGTCAGTACTTTTCCTGTTTTAGATAGAGACACTACTCAATTTATTTACAGTCCATGACCAGCATAACACACAAAAACATAATACCACATCCTAACTAGTCTGGACACGGGTAATAAAAGGAAACTATGATACTATAATACTACAAACCTACTGGGAATCGACATAAAACAGCAGGGTGCCTATCTAAAAAACAATATTACTAAAATCCCTCAATAATTACTAAAACCTAGTGTCATGAAAATAAAATGCAATACTAATATTTACAAGAAAAAGAGGGATAGCCTCATTACAAGGATATAAAATAGTCTCTACTAGAGTTGTAGTTTACTAAAACTCAGTAATTTATGGCCAGACCGATAATGACAAGGGTGAAGAGATAACATAATAAGTAGTGTAGGTCAGCTGCTCAGTGCGGGAGCAATCTCAATAAACTATAGACCCACACTAGACTTCCAAGTCAGCAGCCGATGTATCCTGCGAGCCTGTGCACAAAAGCCCGGTACTTTGCGCGTGATAGCAATACTACTGTCCTGGAGTAGGAAGGAAGCTTGTTGGGCCAGCAATTTTCCTGTGCATTGGCACAGCAAGGGGATTATTAATTCTGCACGGGCATCCCTATAGAATGAGCAGAAAAGGAGAACATTCTCAATCGATTCAACATCCCCATCAGCACATGGGACATAATCGTTCTGAATAGGGTATCCCGTTATATCTCCCCTCAAGGACAGCTGAAGGCAGGCATCCACAGCAGGCCTGGGTGAATGCCAGCCTATGTTTTGGGAGATCTAATTGCTGCAGATAAGCTGCTGAGAAAAGCTGGTACCTGATGGAAACATTGCAATAAAAACCAGGAGACTTGGCCACATCTTCCTGTCGTTCAGTGTCCCTAATTCTCTGTTTCACTAGCTCTCTGGCTTGTTGTGCTTCCATTGCAAGCAGGGTAGGTGGACACAAGCCCAAAGAAGCCAATTTATTAAGTATATTACATTTCCAGGAAGAGCGAAATGAATCTTGAAGTGTAAGAAACAATTATGCCAGATCTTTGGGAGCAGCATCCTATCCACACAAGTATTCATCGATTTTAGGATCCAATTAATGGTTATGGAGCCAGAATAATTAATTTGTTCTGACCTAATGTCTGAAGCCTTATTGTTCTTCATCTGTTGGATATCAGTTCTTAAAGTTCTTCATATGTGAAAGGTCTACATGGAAGATGGCTCCCTAAAGATTAACAGCTGGGCCTACCATGGGCAATGTTGAGGGAAACCTGAACGGCTGAATCTTCCAACAAAGAAGCACTATACAGTGCTTCTTCTTCAAGTGTCATATCCATTCTGCATATTGGCTATAAACATGGGAATAGTATTCCTGTTATTAACTCCTTGGAACAGTTCTTCTGAGGATATTTCACACCAGTCTCTCATAGTCAAAGCAATGGTATTCCCGGTGGCAATGTATGGTTGTGAGAGCTGGACCATAAGGAAAGCTGAGCACAGAAGAATAGATGCCTTTGAGATGTGGTGTTGGAGGAGAGTTTTGAGAGTCCCCTGGACAGCAAGGAGAACAAATAGGTCAATCTTAGAAGAAATCAAACCTGACTGCTCCTTAGAAGGTCAAATAGTGAATATGAAGTACTTTGGACATCAAATGAGAAGAGAGGATTTGCTTGAGAAAGCCTTGATGCTGGGAAGGGTGGAGGACAAAAGAAGAAGGGGGCAGCCCAAAATGAGATGGCTAGATGGTATTGTAGACACAATGGGCACAGAGCTGAGTGAGTTGAGGAGGATGGTGGAGGACAGAAGTGACTGGCGGACAGTGGTCCATGGGGTTGCAAAGGGTCGGAATCGACTGTGCAACTGAATAACAACAACAACTCTCAGGGCCTCTCTTCTTTTTCTTTTCCCTCTTATGGCTCCTCTATTACAATTCTGTTGATGTTTGTAATTGAAAATTGTAATTTTAATTGTTTTAAGCTGTTTGAAGTAAGGCATATGCATTAAGCAAAAATGGAATACTATATATAATAGAAAAATAAATAAAACTTATATCCGCAAAATTCTATAATACTATGGTGATCAAAAAGTAAATATGAAGTGATATTTATGGAAATATTACAATGAGCATACAAACACAGACAAGAAATTTTGTTTGTGTTCATTTCAGTGGTGCTGTATGAGATCAGTGTATATACTGGATCATATCCTGGTGCAGAAACGAAGTCTAATGTCTACATCACCTTGTTTGGAAGCAGAGGGGATTCTGGAAAGCGGAAACTTCATACTTCAAAGACTAATAATGTCAAATTTCAACTTGGTCAGGTAAAGAATACCATTGAGCAACTATTTAGCAAGTAATTGGCAGTTCGGGTTATTTAACATGCACAGATTACTTGGTTGCAGTTTGTTGCAGCACCAATGAAGAGCTATTCGGTATATTAATTTTCAGAACCCTTATATATTTCAGTTGGTGCTTGAAATGTCTTCTCTGGGATTCACTGTTCACAATGGTGAAATAGGGACTACCAAGAGAAGAGCTGTCTCAGTAATAGGTCCCAGTCTGTGGAATGCCTTCCCATCTTTGGAATGTCTGACACCCTCATCATCAGTATTTAGATGGGGTTGTGGCGGCTCAGTGGTTAAGAAGCTTGCCTTATTAGCTAGAAGGCTGGCAAGTCAGCAGTTCAAGACCCAGGTATTACATGATGGATTGAGCACCTGTCTCTGTCCCAGCTCTTGGGGACATGAAAGGAGCCTCATTTGGGTGTTCCGCAAAATCTTTTCAACCCAGAATAATTTCTGACATGAATTATTAGTAGTATTTAGATACCAGGTTAAGATATTTCTCTTCTGGCGGGCATCTAGTCTTGAGCCTTATTGCTAGTGTAATTGTTTATTGTTGGCTCTTAGCATCCTCTTTGTGTTTTAATTTTCTAATATTTTAACATCTTGATCCTATTTTGGTTGTTTTATCTGTTTTCTAGGTAACAAATGTAGAGAAGTGGCTTATCATTCCCTTCTTCTTGAGGTGTCCCGAGTCTCTATAGTTTGCCCATGGCTACACAGTCTGGCTCTTACTAATTGAACTTCGAACCTCTACTAAGCCATTGAGCTATCCAGCCATCTCTTGTTTTCATAGTTTTATATTTATGAACTATGTCCCAAAGACTTTGAGATGCAGGCAACATATAAACATTTAAAATACCAATAAATATAAAAAATAGTTTTGAATGTGACACTAGAACTTTGCTAATTATTTTTGCTACAGTCACAGATTAATTTCACACCCTTTATATTATTAAAGCATGGTACAAAGTTTGACACTAAATCCTAAATTGATTTTTGATTTTTGAAACATTTTGCAGCCTTGTCAAGAGAACTGCCCTGACATAACATTCAGGGAGGAGAAACATACATTCATAAAGAATGTGGTCTGAAGAAGTGGACTTGATCCATGAAAGCTAACAATAAAAATACAGGTCAGAGTGGCACAGCGTTGGCATGCACAAAAAATGTTCCAACAAGGATTGTGCTGGTTTGTGCATCTCAGGGCTCACAACTGGGAGTGGCCTTTGCATATGAGCCCTTGCATTTCTTCTCCGCATGTGTAGCTGATTCCACAGCTGCATCTGCATCTTTCTGATGTGCTTGACTCTGCCTCCTCTTCACTGATACTTAGTGCCTCAGCATTTGTTGGCTGTGCTCCTGTCATAAATTGATCAAAAGGAGGCAGTTCCAAGCTTTCAGCAGGCTGAGGTGCTGGCAGAAAGTCTTCCTCATCGGACTCGGGTTCCAGGGCCACAACAGTTTTATAATAAAAATTGCTTTCAGGAGGCTGTATCTGCTTTCTGTCCTTCAGATTGCATTTGTCTCCTCTCCCTTTTTTATTCTTACGTTTGTATTTCTGCAGACTGATGTTTTTTCCATGAAGGCTGTATCACTTGGGGTTCTGCATAAAATTCTGATTAGCCATGATGGAAGTGGTCCAGGTAGAGCTCATTTCTTATTCTCAGATTAGTTTCACAATCTGTTTCCAAATGAGTGTCCATTTTCTTGCATGTAGTTTTAATATAATTATATACATCTTTATAGTATAATGTGATGGAAAAACTTCACTCAGTTGTAACTCTGCCTATCGTGTTCTTCATATTCACATATGTTGCTATTATTATTTGTTTTGAATGGCTGGCTCATAGTTTTGAAAAGGAGAAATTTGATTTTAAAGCTGTTCTTCCTCATACGTTATGGTTCCTTTCAAGGAAAAAAATAGCATTAAGATGATTAATTATGGGCTTTACTGAAGCAAACTATGTTAATCTCTGTGTCTTAACTGGTTGATGTGACTGAATGAATGTGTTGTTTTATTTTCAACCAAGCCATTGAATTTCTGCCCAGAAACAGTATATATTTGTTACTGCATCACAGGTAGTGGATGGTTCCTTGAAAAGGTTATTATCAGATTTCGTGAAGAAGAAGATAGAGAAGAAGAAGTTGTGTTTCCTTGTCATAGGTATGAAGTTAATAAATGCTTTCAGAAGAATATCCTCAGAAGCTTTAATTTTCTGTGAAGTTTACCAGATATTCTTCAGTGAGCCATGATAGACAGAATTCCCTGAGAAATAAATTATCTCGTCTAAATATCAGAGGTACTGTATTTCAGCGGTTCCACTTCTATCTGGATATTCTGTTAGGAGACTGATGATCAGCCCTGAAACAGTTATATTGTGGGTTTCCACAACATTCTGTCTTGTTTTTTGTGCTACATGAATCTGCTGATGCCCTCACAATCCTACCTTCACTTCTAGTTCTCCTTTTTAGGTGATAATGATGATATTTTGGAAATGCGAAATCAGTGGCAGTAATTCTCATGGATTGGATGAGGGCTCAGATTTTTGAAAGGGAAACCCTCTGGCAGGACAAGGGTGCTGTCAATGTTAAGGCCCTATTGTCACTCCTAGTGAATGGCCAGATTTGCAGCTTAGGTTACTGAAGAACCCAGATCTGCACTGGAGACCCACATGGCATTCATTGTTCAAAGCATCTATTGTCAACAAGGGCTGTTGTGTCACCAATAATTCATTCTAGATAGAGACAACCTAGCTACAACGGTCTGTGCTTAGGTAACATTCAAATTGGACTCATGTTTGTTGCAGAAGGGATCGCCTTTGAAGACTTTAACTTCAATGATACCAAAATACAGCAGTAAGATCTTTAGCTTTGACCAGAAAAGGGGAACATATTTTACCACTCCTTAAGTAACAGCATAGGCTATTGCAACAATACTGGATTGGTCCTGAAAAGACTATCTTGTCCCATATCAATTTTTTAAACACCAATAATTTTGAGCTTTCTCTGAGTTTGGTAATGGTCACAGTCTGCATGTAGAAAGTACTCTGCAGAGAGGCTTCCTTGGTGCTCCATTTGCTATTAAAACAACTCTCTCTCTCTCTTTTGCTTATACAGACTTCTTGCACATCAATCAGGAATGTTCACCTTTTAGAGGTCTATGGCCACATGCATACCACCCAATTTTGGAGGGCTTCTCACATGTCTATGCACCCACCCCGCAAATATTGATATTTAAGTTTGATGTGGGCTTTAATTGTTTTATGCAATAAACAAATCTGTGCAGTGACCTAATTAAGTAGAGCTGCCCTTGTTTAGATCTACCAAACCAATCTGTGACTTGACAAGTGATACTTAAAATGTTTGTTTAAAAGGGATAAAATAATGTAGGGTTTTGATTTGGGAAGTCTAAAGTGCTGTCTCCACTGTAATTGTTATCTCTTTTTTTACAATGGAAGATGGCTAGATGACTATCAGGATGATGGGAAGACAGAGAGAGAGCTAATTGCCAAAGGTAAGTACTGAAAATAAAGATCTCTTGTACGGTAATTACAATCCTAGGTACCAAGTTGCTAATTAAACTTAAGAATAAAGATTTTTTAGGAGAATAAGATTGTTGTTCTTTTTGTTTTAGTCAACAGGAATGCATTAATGGTACATACTAGAGGTAAGCCATATTTTCTATCGTCTTGATGTAGCACTTGAATTCATACATCATTCCGGTCTTAAGTGGACAAATGAGGACAAATTCTGTCTTTTCCAGGTAATCATTTGTGCAAAGTTTCTGATTTCATGAAAAATGAAGACACATTGTTTGATAGTGATTAATGTAAATGGCATATCTTATCATTCATTTGAAGGGATTTCTCTCAGAGCATTTTCCTCCAATCTTTGCTGTCATATTTTAAAATGAGTCAGTGTTTCCTATGAGAGCAGATGCAAGTACTATTTTTTGTTTATGCTGGCATTGCTGTCTTTTAATAAATGGGGATAGCTCCCCCAGCAAGCAAGTGAAAACACATTGCAAAGTGACAGCAGAAGCTGTTTCAGGTCAGAGTTCATCAGGATACTCAAAAAGTATCTAGAAATAATGCTGACTTAGCTATATTGCTATCAAGCAGAACATCTCTGTGCAGATCTCTGTTCCACACTGGGAGCCCATAGCCAGCACTGGGTCTGTGGAGCCTCTCCAACTAGTCAATCAAAGAGACAACAAAAAAGGGCAGGGCTACCCCACTCCCTCTCATTATTTTAATTTAGATTGCCTAAATAGGCTTTCTGTTGAAAGCCAACCCTTCTCCATTTTTAGAGAAAAAGATGGATCCTTTGCTCAAGATGCAACAGACTTGGACTCAAAAATGCATGTCATTACAATTTTTTGGTCACATTGTTAGATACAGTAATACCTCATATAACATTAGTATCGAATAACACTAAAATCGCATAACATTAAGGAATCTGGAGGGAAGAATTGCATCAGATAACATTAAGATCCTATGGGATGCTTCAGATAACAACCGCTAAAGCCTGTGTGATTACAATGTATCTCTATGGATCCCATAGGATTTTAACATGCATCAGATAACACTAAAAATCATATAACACCAAGACTTGTGGAACCAGGTTTTAGTGTTATATGAGGTTTTACTGTATCTGTAAACTGGTGATGGATGGGGCTTCTAAGGATACAGGCATAATAGAGAGAGTATTTGACCTTTTCAACTGCTACTGTCTTCCAATACAAATCGGCACAACATTACTGAAAAGGTACACATTTCAGATGTATACATGCTTAGGACCTAGTGAGGTTGACAGGCAGAAGCCAACAGGTTGGGAGATGCCATCCAACAAACCTGTGGACCTGCCTTTTTGTTAACTCCTGTCCCTGTTGTTGGCAATAGGGAAGGTCCATACCTCTGACTTTGGGAACTTACTTGGTTTAGCAAAGCAAACAGTATAGAGCAGCTCTCTATGTCAATGCTGTCCCTTCAAAGAAAACTAGAAAAAGTTTGATGCTCTCTCAGTTAAAATGAAATATGAATAGCCAACAATGTTTCTCCAACCACTTTGTCTAAAAATTTGGGAGAGTAACACAAACTCACAATCACATACCTTCACCAGGGTTATATTGTATGAGAGATGCTTCCTAGGACCGATATATGATGAAAGTTCAAGTAAAATTTTATAGTGAGTATGAGGCAGTGAGAAAATTAGATTGGGAGATAGACTAAACCTTTTCCCCTTGTGCTGTTTGTTCAGTGCAGCTGCTGCTACTTTTCCCCATTAGAGAAATGATGCAGACCAAACTGTTCAAGAAGGATTGCTGAGCTAACTCTATACTATTTTTAAAACTTACTGTTCAGACAAGGATTTCTCAACTAAAATATTGGGGTGTTGATTGAAAGGCTGAATGAAAATCCTTATTCCCAAGTTCCAATCAACAGGGGCAGAGCATTTTAGATAAGAGCCAGCTGGATAGTTCAGTGGGAGCCAGCGTGTAGCCAGTTAGTTGTCTGTTATGCCTTTTTGGAAAATAGCCAACCTGTGTGGCCTGTGTCAATTTGCACAGGAAAAAAGAAGGGAATGATAACTGCTTGTGTATACTCTATTCCTACAAAACCCTGGAAAGAGTCATCACATGTTATCATTTTAGCTATGAATTATAGGAGTGGAAGTGTAATTTCAGCTAATTTTTCTCATGTGCTAAGGAAGAAAGTGCACACAAAACACACATGTGCCTATGCACACAAACATACAGGTTTTTCTCACCACAAACCAACAAGAGAATTTATGCACTTGTGAATGATTTTTACTCATTTCTGTAAATGTACATTAAGTGAAACTGTGGTAAGTGTGCCTCACTACAAAGTGAATTCAAGTCTGTGTTTGTATCTTACTGAGCAATCAGCCTGTATTTTTGTATTTTATGTGGGTGTATGCTTAGTTTTAAGAAGGAAAAATACACTGAAGATATTTTGTGAAAATTGCACAAATCACATCTGAAAAAAAAAGAAACATCATTTGTGCTGGATGCAAGGTTTAATGTATGAGCGCTCCAGAAACTTTGATTGTGGACTTGTTATTTTGAAACAGCTTAATTAAAAGGACATCAGTAAGAAAAAAAGTTTACATCCTTAGCTGAAAGTTGTCAAAAGAAGTAGCGGCCTTTCAATTTTCATTTATTTTTTAACATTTTTTTCTACCACCAAAATTTCGTATGGGAGCCTCTGCTTGGAACCCCTCCTTCTTTAGAATGCCCTGGTGTCTTTATGTGTCTTTATACCAACCACTCAGTCTCCCACAACCATCCCAATCCAAGAAGCAACAGAATTAAAAATTCAAATGGAAAACAACAAAGGTAGCAAAAAGACCACAACAGTGAAAACACATGGTGACAATTGGAATAGGTAATAAATATATGGATCAACAAGAAACTATTGTGGGGAAGAATATTCCAAAAGGCTTCATTATAAAGCTCTGCTTTAATTAACTTGTGAAAGGTTCAGAGGGAGAGGGGCTGATGAACCTCTGATGGACGGGAGTTCCATAAAGTCAGAGCCACTACCCAAAATGTCCAATTAGTATGAAGTTATTATTATGGAAACTGACACACACTGTATAGCTGACTCAGCCGGATTGTATCTCCTATAAGATTTCTACCTCCTGACCTGGCTCATCTGACAGGACTGGTTTGACTCATTTCTATGACCTGCATAATTATTAGCTCTTGTATCTCAGAAAGAGTTCATTATTGAAGGAGAGGGAGTTTTATGTGGTAACTGAAGTGACAAGGACTAGACATTCATATTAAACAATTTGAAGAAGAAAGGTTTTGGATGGAACATGGAGAGGGAAAATAGAATGAAGAAAAAACAACTTGGAGCTGAAAATAGAGATTTCTATAATGCTTCGTGTGCAGAATATATGAGATCATATAGCACAGGAGTGGCCAAACTTTTTGTGTCGCAGGCCTGACCATGCCCACCAGACAGCTGATTGGGCTGGTCACATGGTTCCTCCCACTGAAAGTAGAAGTAAAATGTGCCTGTGCAGGTGCAAAATTTTATTTATTTATTTATAACAGAAATATCCACAACAAATTAAAACCCACCACCACCAATTACCTCACAAACTAAACTAAACTAAACTAAACTAAACTAAACTAAACTAAACTAAACTAATTGGCATCTGATGGCATCAGGACTGAACCTAACTGGCTAATATCAATAAGGGGAGAATGCCCTGAAATGCCTCCTTAAAAAAAGAGCATTTTTAGTTTTTTTTTTTTTAAAAACCTAGTGATTGGGGCCTGGCACAGCTCCACCAGTAGTGTATTTCAGAGTATTGATGCCGCCACCAAGAAGCCTCTATTTCTAGTTAAAGACTTTTGAGCCATCTTCGATGTTGGCACCTGGAGCTGTGCCAACTGTGATGATCAGGTGGTGCAGAGGGTCTTTGGTGTAGTAAACACATTTACACAGCCATGGTTGCATTTATGGCAGCATTTTGTGCATGCATGGGTATATTTGTGTATGCACAGGCATTGGCATGTTTGCACATGTGCAGGGCGCATCCGCTTGCTAGTACCAGTGAGAGCAACGTGGGTCAGATGATTTAGTGCTGTGGGATAGATTCGGCCCATGGGCTGTAGTTTGGCTACCACTGAGATAGCACTTATGATGTTACAGCTTCAAGTTGAATTGTCTGTGCAAGATATGCACATCCCTGGGACTGTATGAGCTCAAGGGTTCAAAAATACCATACTTATGCATAGCATTGTTGAAATGTGTTGTAGTCAAAACATTAAGGAAAAAACTCATATTTTCTTCCTTTCTCTTATAAATATGATAATATTATGTTTGGCATTTACTTCCCCAGGACAATGGAGAGTGACAGTTAAGACTGCTCATGATTCTCCAGACCCACAGGACTGTAAGAGAACCCTTGTAATTTATGGCTCAAAGGGCAAAAGTGATGATCTTCTCCTTTCTCCACAAAGTTTGGGATATGTGTGTTTTCGACCAGGAGCAACGGATGAATTCTTTGTAAGTGGCAGCTACCCTGTATCACACAGAGTTTGCCCTAACATCTTGTTCTAGCCAATGAAAATAACAGCAAGTCTGCTGCATCTGTAGCAAATGCCATCTCTGTTCACAGAGATCATTTGAGTTCTAGTTATTTAAAGTGCCTTCTTAGATTTTTTTTTCCTGTTCTGTTTCAGTCTATAAATAATTGTGAGGATTTAGTCAACATGAAAAGCAGTGTATACCACATAAGTCATAAACAATGAACTCTCTCAAAATATTTCTTGAACAGATGTGTCATCAGCATACATACTGTGCTAAGGGATGGGTCAACAATAAACTTCTTCAGGGGAAATAAAGAAGCATTCTACAGAATATAAGGAAAAGGCCAAAGGTCCCTCTGGTGTCTTTGTGGCCTAATCTAGGCTTCATACTTATGATGTGGCCCACTGCTAATGCTCAGCTATGGATTTCTTTATTTGATCCAACCCATGTTCTGAAAAGCACTGAAATCGACCAGGTCTAGGAGATACTATTTTATCTTCCCACATTGCCCCAGAACAATATTGCACCAAAGACATTGAAGGAAATTAAAATTGTGCCTGACTAGTCACCTAATACAGATCAAAGGTTGCTATCAAGGCTTTGCCCCTCAGACAACACAGTTTTCTCAAGGGTCCTCACGATTATTTTTTACTATTACTGGGGGGCGGGGCAGGATAGAAATAGAAGTCTCTCATTTGTTATGCATATTTTTCAGTAGGAATTTGTTACTTGAGTTCAGTATCAATTTTTCACATCAGAATTTATTAGCAATTCTTCACCAGAGGGTGATATGCAAAAGCTATGTAGGAATTATCTCCAAAGTTCCAGGAAGCTGTATAGATCTCTGATCTAAGCTGCAGGTAATACTACAGACACTCCCAAGAGATTTGCCAGTGAGAATGAAGCTCAAGAAAATTTACCCAGTCTGACTGTGTCAGAAGTTTACATTATTTTTACATCTGCCTGACAGGCATAGAATGGGGATATAAATAGGGTCTTGGGCTAGAATACAAAATACATAAGATCCCAGGTTGGCATCAGGCCATGAATGCAATCTGATAGCTGGCCAGGAATTAAAACATTCCTTTGACCACTCAATTCTTCTTTTTCCAGCAAAGAATATCTCATGGCACCTCCAGCAAGAACAGAGAAAAGAAATGAGTGTTTGTGTGTGCATGTGTGTGCCAGCACATGCACACACAATTGCTTATACTTAACCCTTTGCACAAAGACACAATTATCATGCAATTTGAAAACTCCCCCTTGAGGAACTAAATCAGGGGTTCTCAACTTTTTCAAGCCATGGGCCGGGTCATGCTCCCTCAGACAGATGAGAGGGCTGGACAGCCATTTTGTCCTTCCTACACAATGGGGCAGCCATTTTGAGGCAGCCATTTTGTCCCAACAGCTTCAAAGGGATGGCCATTTTGTTTCTCCCTGTAGGGAGGGAGATGCAAACCATAAATGGGGGCCTCAGACCTCGCTTCCGAACTGACACTAATGAGATTAATTGCCTGCTTGGGGAAAGCGTGAGTGGGGCTTTTTAACCAGGCTAGTCCTTCCTTGTGGGGCTAGAAGTTATTCTTGGGGCTGGGGTCCCCAGGGGTGGGTGGGTGAGACAAGCCCAGGAGCCCAATGGTTCTCCCCCCAGCACCATTTCATGTTGCCCACCGCCCTTACTCTGCCTCCACTGGAAGCTTTGAAATGATATTTACATTAAAAAGAAATCACACATGGCAAAACTTCCAGCAGTAGTGGCAAGGGGAGCAAGGACTGTGGGCCACATGAAATTATGCCATGGGCTAGATCTGGCCCACAGGCCATAGGTTGAGAACCCTTGAACAAAATTGACAAGATTGAAATGTTTGTAAAGTATTTACATCCCTACCATATGCAATTCTGAGACAAAATGCATTAATTTCAATGAAGCTTAGAATTGAGCCTCTACATGGCACCATAATAATGGATAAACACTATCAGCAGCTTCCATTGCTGTTTTTTATATTTAGTTATTTAAAATTCTTTTAACCCACTTTTCAAACCATTCTGCTCTTGTGAGGTGGCTTGCAAGATCACAAGAACATGAACACACAACTACAGCAACTTTATTATTAGCCCTTGTGCAAACAGTTAAATATGAAATTAAAAGTACCATCAATATTTCTTAAAGGTGTGCAAAGCTAGCAGTGATAAGGCCACACATATCCCTGGTAAGACAGTTACAACTCAGACTACTGCTGAGAAATCTCTTTTGCTAATATGCCAGACAAATGGCTCTCACTGAGCCAGATACAGTAAAACCTCGGATAACGCTAAAACTTGGTTCCACAAGTCTTAGTGTTATCCAATTTTTAATGTTATCCAATGTTAGATTATCCAATTCTTTTGTGCAAATTACAGAAATCTCAATGTTAAAAACAAGCATTCCTTGCCTCATTATTGTTCTGGAGCCATATATATATATATATATCAGGAGTCAATGATTCTTGTCAAGAATAAATAATTTTGCAAGAATCCCTATATGTTTAATCTCTTATTCCATTTAACTAAAGATTGTTATCTAGTCCCGTCCCCTGTCCCTGCTTTCTGTCTGTGACTAGGTTACTTGCTTGCTGTGATAAAATATGTATCTATTCTCCTGCTACCATCTGACAGAACTTTTTCTTATTATTTTTGATTGACTGTTTTACTTGTATTAGAAACATTCTTTCTTGTATAATCTCATAGTTGGAGCAGTGAAGTAGAAAATTTGGCCTAGTTCGTTACCTTAGCTGGTAGACTTTCACGACAGTGAAGCAATTTAAATCAAGTCCCATCTGACCTTTATAACATACTCAGAGTGGAATCTATTACATCAAGACTCTATTGGGGAGAATACCTCATTTCAGTAATATAGCCATAGGTTGTTTGAAAAGCTAGTTTTTCAGACACATTAATTGTTTTGTCTTCAGTGATTTCATTCAGTGCAACATTCAGCATACTGAGAATCTCAGTATAACTGCTTTCTCAGTGATTTGAGTACTCTTCGAGACTTATAATTCCAAGTGTCTTTAACAAGTTTAGAGAGAGATACCTCACCCCAAGTTACCATCCATCAATACTTTCTTCTTGCATCAGCCAATGAAGAGGAGAGGTTCCTGGTTGCATGTAAACTCTGTGTGAAAGCAAAAAGCAATGATGCTCTGACAATGGACATCATTGTCTTCATGGTAGCAGAGATTTCTCTTAAGAACTCCTGTCTTGTACTTACACAAGAAAATCTTGGGTATCACCTTGCATTGGTGCCATAAAAGTAAATCCACTTGTGGACAAGAAGAGGATCCTGTTATGTACAAACTAGGTGTCTTTCTACCATTACAAGTGAAAGCAACCTTAGACAAGGAAAAATAATTCAGAATCAAGCTGGGTATATTTATGCAACAACAAAAAAAGGATGAAATTCAAAAATGATATGTTGCTTTTAAAATAAAATGGCATGTACGATTAAGCTGACTATAATCAGAAGCCACTATCCTAACACTAACTCAGTAAAGCAGTGTGCATGTGGGGATAACTGAGACTTAGCAACATAGTTTAATTGTTTGCTCTTCAGCAACTGCACAAAGACAGAGTTCACAAATACATTTGGGAAAGCTGCAACAGTAAGAGAAAGGATGGAAATTCAGACTGACCAATCAGTATCAGGGATACTTTGATCATGTACCCTCTAGGGTACATATTACAGTTTAATGTAAGGTTAAGTGATAGAGAGACAGGAGAAACAAATGTCCATTGTGAAATAATCTAGACATTTGCATGTAAAGGTGCTTGGCATAGACTGATCTGATGAAAATGATGGCACATTTTTGTACCTTTATTAATTGTGTAGGTGAGGACATTTCAATGAATACAGCTTGCATTAAAACCTGCACCTGTTGAAATTTGCACTTTTAAAAACAACTATTAATCAGTTCACTGATTAATCCCACCCACCCACACAATAACATGATAGTAGATTTATCATGGGGTCGCAAAGGGTCAGACTCAACTGTGTGACTGGACAAGAAGAAGATTTACCTGAATAATAGGTATGAAGTCACTCAAGAAAATTATGGAAACCAGGGCAGGGCTAGATGCAGCCAAATTACATTGTCAGTACAGCAAAGTAATTCTGCCTTTCAGACCCACTGATAGAGGTGGAGTCCACCAGAAGTTATCTTGTCTAAGGGCCCTTCAAACCTGAATTAGCTCTTGTTTATAATGCAAGCTATCACCATCTTCCTGTGGTGATAGCTTGAGTTAAGGGTTTGCCTGTTGTCTCACATTCCCCATTTACATTTGTGACTGAGAAGATATTTGAGTCAACCAGTTCCCTGCTCATAGCTCAAACTTTTCATAGCATATTCCCAGACAGCAATGGAAGTTCATGGCTGACTTTTTCTTATAGTCCTTTTGTCTTTGCTGAAGGTTTGTAGCAAGTCCAGAAGGTCAGAATGCATAGATTAGTTTCATTTTCTAACAGACAAAAGTGGAGCAACAGGAGAACAGTTATCATTCTCAGAAATCTTTGTCTCCTTTCTTGTATTAATGGCATAGTTCCATGAGTACAATAACAAGTGCTGAACAAGCAAGCACATTTTCTTCCTTATTTGCCTGTGGATATGACACAGAAATACCCCCCTTAGAAATTCCCATATCAACTTTTTCTTTGCTTGTCCCTCCCCTCACATATACATAATATTGTACATTCATCTATCTATTTTTGGGAGACATTCTGCCCAAAGCCCCTTTAAGCAACATTATTTTTTTGTACTCTTTCTCCCTTTATTGCCAGGGTTGTTTAAACAACCAGAAACCTTTGTTTCCTCAATTCACCTAGTCCCATTTGTGGCAGCACATCTGGTTGCCATGGGAATGACTGTGTGATGTTGCAATTAACAGAAGGTTGCAAATTCAGCAAAGCAATAGGCTGGACCAGGGAAAACAGAAGGATCCAAATTCTATACAATAGCAGATACAAGGCAGGATAATATGCTTCCGTGTGTACATATTCCATTTCTTAGATTACAGTAAATTGTATTTTGATTTATAACTTTGTTTCCTAATTTGCTTCATGCACAACTGTGAATTATTTGATTACTTTTCTTTTTAAAAAGTAACTATTTCATTCCACCTCCTCATATAATGTCTCTAAGTGTTCCACCAGGAAGTTCTCCATGGATCCATGGAGCTGTTCTAAAGCAACTTCCTTGTGAAGTAATAATAGTGTAGAGTGGGGTTATCAACCATGGGACCCCATGTGTTCGTGGATTTCAATTACCAGAAGTCAGCATACCTGATCAGGATTCCTGGCAATTAATGTCCAAGAACATATGGGGGCGAAGGTTGAGAAATCCTGCTATAGAAGTTAGAGTAGTTGCTAATAATCACAAGAGCCTTTCACAGGTTGACTATGTCTACTGTCTTAATCAGATAGCAAGACTATTTTCTATGAACAACCTGCATGGAGGGTTGCAAAAGGTCAAGGTTAGAATTTTAGAGTAGGGTTGGAGAAACCAGGATTCAAATCATTACTTAGTGTTGGACTTTCAGTAACCTTGGGCCAAACCCATACCCTTAGCTTATATTACTGACCAGGTTTGTTATTAAGATAAAATGGGTGAAAGAAGAAGAGTAATGTGGGATATAAATATAATAAATAGAAACTTGAAAATTAATTTGGTTGAAGTAGATAGGCTACAAGAAGAATAAAAATGAGAACATGCAATAAATAGTTTCTTGGACTACAGCTCCTAGAATTATCCAGGTAAAAGGTAGCCCAAAAACTAATGTTTCCAAGATCTGGGTTAAAGGTAGCAATTTATCTGTAATGTAAGAGATTGTTGTGTTGTTATTTACATGCCATCAAAACCCCTTCCACCTACAGAGATTCTTTGAAGGAGTTACTTCTTCCAAGATATTTATTTATTTATTTATTTAGATTTATTATCCCACCCCAATCAGGTGAACCTGACCCTAGGCGATAGCAATGAACAAATAAATTAAATGCTGCTCAGGAGAGAAACATTCCATCCATGAAGCAAAAAGATGCTATATTCCAAGCTACCATTCTATGTCCTTTGTATCACTTAGGTTCTCTCTTTTCTTGGAGCGATGCAGCTGTGCCTTTGCTGTCCACAGTGCCCTTCTTCTAGAACACTGGCTTTCACGTGTGGCTATTGCAGTCCCCAAACAAGCAATTACAGACAATGTCTCATTACATAACCAGTGATTATGAGTGTTGTTGCCATATTAATCCTTAGAGCAGTTATGATGGCATCCTTTACTGGAACAGTTTTATTTATGAATGCAAACATTTCACTTTCATGAACCTCTGCTCAATGTGACAGCTGCATGCCTACTATATATAGTTACTTAGATGTAATTTCCCTCAAACACATCCCTAATGTAGCCTCCTTGACCATAAATCTGATCTAAAGAGAGGGGATTACGTTTGTTTCTATATGCATGACATACATATGCAGCTTCTTCAGGTTAATAAATTAACAGATGTAATTATGAGAACCTGTGGAGGAAGTTTTTAAGTTTATATATATATATATATATATATATATATATATATATATATATATATATATATATATGAATGAATCATAGATAAAATAGCTTTCTAGTAGTTTAAAGAGAGGGCAATATTTGTTTCTGTTGAAAGAGCATAAGTACATGTATATTTTCAGGAGCCAGGCTAATAAAAAGCACAGAATGCAGCTTAGAAGTCCTCAAATATAGAAGAACAAAGGGTAAATAGTCACCTAATGATATTGGGAAATTAAAAACTTCCTCCACTGTTCTGTGGAGGGGCAGCAAGAAAACAACATTTTTAAAACCTATCATTATTTATTTATTTACATTTTTATCCCGCCCTTCATCATCATCATCATCATCATCATCATCATCATCATCATCATCATCATCATCATCATCATCATGCTTTATTAACTGATTAGTCATCTGACCACATCAGGTTAAAATAAAATACATTAGACAAAATATGATTACATAAAATAGGTTAAAAGTAGGATGATATAATCACAATAAACTGAGATATAAAATTTATTCGAAATAATTTATCAATAAAATTTGTCACCTTCACATGCAATACCTAGCTGATTAATAAAACATCTTCTGTTTTGAATGGCCCCAACTATGAACATGACCGTTCGTTCATTCGTCCGTCCGTCCGTCCGTCCGTCCGTCCGTCCGTCCGTCCGTCCGTCCGTCCGTCCGTCCGTTCCTTCCTTCCTTCCTTCCTTCCTTTCAGGGAAGTGGGCCAAATAAGGTTGCTTGTGGAGTGTATGCCATGTGGAACCAAGGATTATAGGAAACAGCATGCTGAATTTTTACATGAACTTAACAGTGCCACAAGTGACTAAGACACTGACTGGAAGGTGGGAGGTCAGCAGTTCGATTCCCGAGTACTGGAGGATGGAATGAGCTCCCACCTTTGTCCCAGCTTCCGCCAACCTAGCAGTTCAAAAGCAAGAAATTGCAAGTAGATAAACAGGGACCACTTTGGTGGGAAGGTAAACAGTGTTCCATGCTCATCGGTGTTTAGTCATGCCTGCTACACGACCATGGAAACATCTGCAGAAGCAGACAGCACTGGCTCTTCGGGTTTGAAACAGATGAGCATTGAACCCTAGAGTCAGATATGACTGGATTTTGAGCAAGGGACACCTTTACCTTTATGCAACATTATTTAACTTGATCCAGCCAGTTCTAATTGATGTGTCTAGTCAAGCCCTCAGCCATAGCCTTTGGCTTCTCCTGAGCATGCAAAAGTTTAAGATGGCTTCTTAAAATGCTACCTGGGCAACATCTGCCTTGAGATAAGGTGCATCTTGTCTTACTATTCAGATATTTTCACTCCTTTGTTGTTCTTTAGGTTTCTCTTTGGGTTTTCCAGAGATCCTGATAGTTATGTGGCCTGGCCTCATTCCAGAATTTTTCCTCCTCCTCCTCCTCAAGATGTTAACCTGGAAAAATGTTAAGACTGTATTCTAGGACCCAGATATTTCCATAGAGGACAAATAGTTCTACAGCATTGTTTTCCTGCTGCCAGAAGTAAAGAGTAACAGCTTAGTAGATACAAAAGAAGATTAGTGGGAGGCATTCTTTGTGGAGAACATAGAAGGGGACTTTCTGAATACATAAACATTTTAAAATCTGGGGTACTGTGTGTGAGTCTTCAATATTTCTATCCCTGGTGCAGAAAAATGTGGCTGTTTACTATCACAGATAATTATTTAAGTAGGAGAATTCTAGCATGCTTGCTAGAATGGTATAATACACTACATCTTAACTGTATGATTCTCCAGTACAGATAGGTGGAATATATGAAAGAAGAGGAAGAGAAAGTGGCTTTCTTCCCATGATAATGTGGTAGCCAAGGGATTGCCCTTTATGCTTTATCTATGCTAGTAACAAAGAGAGAAAAGTAATTAAGGAAGCAACCCCCCTCCCAACTTTTTATCAAGCTCTTCTAATCTCAGCATAATTGGCCATCAATTCTTTCTCTGCCCACACATATTGAAAAAGTCTAGAGAAAAGGTGAGGAGTGAAAGACATTACATTGATTTTTCTTGGCATTTTAACCATCGGCAGCAGCAACAACAAAAAAATGACATTCACAATTGAAGTAACAAGGTCGTGGAGCATCTGGATCTACCATCTGAGCTATCCATAGCAAGGAAAAATATTTTTATCTGTTGAAACTAAGGACCAGAAAGTACTAAAATAATATAAAGCATAGAATGAATTTGGATAAATTTAGTAATTAAAAGACCTCAGCTTCTTCTTCCATGTCTAGGTCATACGTGAAAACTGCCAAAAGAAAGTGACCTTTTGGTGAATGCACTCTATAGTTCCTTTTACCTGACCTAGTGTGAGAAAGATTACCTGGCACAATTTTGCCATTGTCCAGGGTATGCACTATTGTGGTTCAAAAATTCAAGGAGGCTCTTTCTGGGTACCCTAGAAAATCCCGTTGATATATATTTATTCTAGCACAATCCAGATTGGGTGCTGGTAACATTAATTTTAAATCAATTGAAAGCTTCCTATCTCCTACTTCCAGGTTTCAAGGAGTCTCCCAAGCAGTCTCTCTTACTGAGGAAGCCTTGATGTACACAGAAAGAGCCTCCTCAAAGATTGTAGGTATTTTTTGAACCACAATCGGACATACCCTAGTAATGGCAACCTTGTGTTGCCGGCTAATCTTTCTCACATTAGGTCAGGTGAAAGAAACTGCAGAAAGAATGCACCAAAAGCAGGCTTCATTTTGGCAGCTTCATCTCTGGCCTAGACAAGGAAGAAGAAGTAAGCCTTGGTAAATGGGGGAGGTGGTATTTAGTAATCAAAAAGTATTATTGGACCCTTGCTAGTGGGATTAGGACTGCTGTGAGTGACAATTTTTACTACTGAAATCACCTCCCCACATCCCTAAAGCTCCCCAAATCTCCCAGGGCAAAAGGATACTCTATGGCACTTAGAACTTGAAAGGGAGGTGAGGGTCAAAAGTTTACCATTACTTTAAATTGAACATTTCAGTGTAAATTTACAGAACAGATTTTTGTTCATTGTGGAAGGAGAAAATCCTAGATTATATATAGCTGATTAATAGGAACAAAATTGTTAATTCATCCCCTTCCAAGTAGGAAAGTGTTTATGATCCTCAACTTCACTGGAAAAATTGCATTTAATTTAAAACATCATTCATCAAAGTGATAGAGAATATAAATTGCCAAGAATATGGGTGCCTATTAACTTATCTTCTGATGTTCAGGAGAAAAGAAAGACTTCATTAATGACGGACTTTTTCTTTGCTCTCATTTTTTCCTCATTGCAGATAGAATCTGGAGAAGTTGGAGATGTGTATAAGGTTCGGGTCAGCTGTGACGATTTATCAGACTTTGAGGGCTGGCATTTGAAGTCTTTTGAGATGGAAGAGCTACACACTAATCAAGAAGTGAACTTTGACTCTAGCTGCTGGTTCTCTCTTAAGAGAGAACACGGAGAGCTGGTGAAAGAATTTTCTGCAGTGAAAGAGAACCAGAAACCTTTACCAGGTAAAAATAGCAGAGAAGGCAGGAACAACTTGAACTCACCTTTAAAAGAAATCAGTGCAGCAAAACTGTTTTGTCAAATTACCTGTTGTTTAGAAGCTACAGTATTCCTGAAGCAACACATACCCAGTACTCAAATGAGAAAATGCATATAACAATAGCTACATTCTGTGTAATAGCCAGAGTTATAATTACTGTATACTTGTTAACGTATACAGTTAGAACACATAATTCAGAACAATGGGAATTTATCATATAGATTGGGTAGTGAATGCTTTCATTTTCCTCGACTTAAATTGCTTTAGTGATCATCAGGAATGATTTTCCTATGTAATAGAAAGAAAGGAATTGCATTATTTCTTGTGATGTTTCTGTAATGTTTTGTCAACTGGAAATACAAGTAAAGTATGTGAAATGTTGTTAAGAAAGCTTCACTGACTGACTAAATGGGTAGTTTGTTGTTGTTCAGTCGCACAGTCGATTCTGACCCTTTGCGACCCTATGGACAATTGCCTGCCAGGCACCTCTGTCTTCCACCATGCTCCTCAGCCTGCCCAGCTTTGTGCCCATTGCATCTACAATACTATCTAGCCATCTCATTTTTGGCCACCTCCTTCTTCTTTTGCCCTCCACCTTTCCCAGCATCAAGGCTTTCTCAAGTGAATCTTCTCTTCTCATTTGATGTCTGAAGTACTTTAGCTTCATCTTTACTATTTGACCTTCTAAGGAGCAGTCAGAGTTGATTTCTTCTAGCATCAACCTATTTGTTCTCCTTGCTGTCCAGGAGACTCTCCTCCAACACCACATTTCAAAGGCACTCTGCACTCAGCTTTCCTAATGGTCCAGCTCTCACAACCATACATTGCCACCGGGAATACCATTGCTTTGACTATGTGAATTTTTGTTTGCAAGGTGATGTCTCTACTTTTAACTATGTTCCCCAGGTTTCTCATAGCTTGTCTTCCAAGCATCAGTCGCCTTTTTATTTCATGGCTGCAATCACCATCTGCAGTGATCTTGGATCCTAAGAAAGTAAAATCTGCCACTGTTTCTACTTCTTCCCCATCTATTTTCCAGGGACTGATAGGGCCTGTTGCCATTATCTTAGTTTTCTTAATGTAATAATAATAAGTAGAGATATGGCCAATCTATGTCTCCTGTGCTACAGATGTATACCTCCTAACCCTTCTTTGAAAAAGAACTAAATTCCTCTCGTGAACCCAGCTTGCAAATCCCACCCTTCCCTTCTGATCACCGATCATAAGGGCTTTAGCCAGGATTCTAGATGTGGGTGGGCAAATATTTTTTCAGGATGGGCAACAATGATGGGTCACTATCTGGTGACTCTAGACTTCCTGGGGGCGAGGCTTCACCGCAGGGAGGTAGGGCCAGTTAAATGGGCCCGCCCCCGGCGACTAATGGATCCGGAAGGATTCCAGAGGGAACTGGGGTGTTTTCCTCTTGACCTGCAATGCGATTCGTCTGAGGCTCTTGTCAACTCATGGAACGAGAGAGTAACGGCAGCCTTGGATGTGATCGCTCCACTACGGCCTCTCCTTGCCCGCGGGCATCGATCATCCCCTTGGTTCACAGAAGAGCTGAGGGAGCTCAAACGGGCAAAGAGATGCCAAGAGCGCCGCTGGGTGAAGACCCGGAGTGAGTCTGATCGAACACTTGTTAGAGCTGCCATTAAAGCCTATCTAGTGGCGATGGGGGCGGTGAAACGACAATATTTCACCGCCCTTATTGCCTCCGCAGATAATCGCCCAGCGACCTTGTTCCGGGTGACCAGGTCCCTCCTTGGAAGAGGGGGGGTCTGGCCCTGGTTGGCAGGGATCGGCTGAGGCTTTTGCTGATTATCTGGCGGAGAAAATCGCTCAGATTCGCTTGAAGTTTAATCCCGGCGTGGAAGAGACAGAGCTGGGGTTGACCAGAGTACAGTCTGGCCATGTTATCTGGGATCAGTTCGATCCAGTTGGCCCTGAGGAAGTGGACAGGCTTCTTGGATCTGTTCGCGCCACTGCCTGTGAATTGGATCCATGCCCTGCCTGGCTAGTCAAGGCATCTAAGGCTGTGGCAGGCGGTTGGGTCGAGGCAATTATAAATTCATCTCTGCAGGAGGGGCTTTTTCCAGCACCCTTAAAACATGCTTTGGTGCGTCCCCTCCTGAAAAAGCCATCCCTCGACCCTACGGTACTTACCAACTACCGACCTGTATCCAACCTACCCTTTTTGGGTAAGGTCTTGGAGAAGGCAGTGGCGTGGCAGCTACAGGAAGTCCTGGATGAAGCGGATTATCTGGACCCTTTCCAGTCAGGATTCAGGCCTGGATATGGTACTGAAACTGCATTGGTCGCATTGGTGGATGATCTCTGGTGAGAACGGGATGGAGGTCATCCATCCGTCCTGGCTCTTCTTGACCTCTCAGCGGCTTTCGATACTGTTGACCACGGTATCCTTCTGGGAAGGCTCCAAGGATTGGGGATCCAGGGCACTGTGCTGGCCTGGTTCTCTTCATTTCTGAGGGGCCGGACCCAGTCGGTGTGGCTGGAAGGTGAGAGGTCCAGCCCTAGGCCCCTGCAATATGGGGTGCCTCAGGGCTCGGTACTCTCGCCTCTCCTATTTAACATCTACATGAAGCCACTGGGTGAGATCATCCGTTCCCACGGGGTGAGGTATCACCAATATGCAGATGACACCCAGCTGTATATCTCAGCCCATGGAGATCCAATTGATGCAGTGGAAGTCCTATCCAGGTGCCTGGAGGCTGTCAGGGTCTGGATGGGGGACAACGGGCTACAACTGAATCCCAGCAAGACTGAGTGGCTATGGGTAAGGGGTCCTGCACTATCTCGGGAGTTACCATCTTTGGTTCTGGATGGGGCAGTTTTGCCCCAAACAGACCTGGTGCGTAATCTGGGGGTCCTCTTGGACTCACGACTACTGCTCGAGGAGCAGGTGGCAGCCGTGGCCAGGAGGGCTTTTGCACAACTTCGTGTAATACGCCAGCTACGCCCACTCCTAGACCGGGATTCCTTGCTCATGATCACACATGCTTTGGTCACCTCCAGACTTGATTACTGTAATGCGCTCTACATGGGGCTGCCCTTGGTGACCATTCGGAGGCTGCAACTGGTCCAGAATGCGGCTGCTCGGGTAGTGATGGGGTGCGGGCGTTATGCTCGTGCCTCACCACTGCTTCGGGAGCTGCACTGGTTGCCAGTATGTCTCCGGGTGCAATTCAAGGTGCTGGTTATTACCTTTAAAGCCCTACATGGTAGTGGGCCAGGATACTTAAGAGACCGCATCGTCCCACCAGGGCGGATCGGAGAGGCTCTCTTATCATTCCATTGGCTAGAGAGGCGCATCTCTCTAGCACCAGGAGGAGGGCCTTCTCCGTGGCCGCCCCGGCCCTTTGGAACCTCCTGCCAACTGAGTTACGTCTACAGACAGAGCTCCTGCCCTTTCGGAAGGGCCTAAAAACCTGGCTGGCAGGGCAGGTGTGGGGCTCCAGGAATTTGGGGTCCCATGTTGGGTGGCTGATATGATGGGACAGCCACCCCTCCTTCACTCTTTTAAACTTTTAAAATCTTTTTAAACCTTTTAACCTTTTTAAATCTTTTAGATTTTTGTAAACTCATGGTTTAATTCTTTTTTAATTGACTTTTAAGTAATTTATGAACCTTAAGGTTTTAATTTATGAATTTCTGTAAGCCGCCTAGAGTCAGGTTCGCCTGATTAGGGCAGGATAATAAATCTAAATAAATAAATAAATAAAATAAATATATGCATTGCTGTACTCATAGTGTATTGTAGATGTGATATATGAAGTGCAACAGGATCACTGGTACCATAGTAGGGATATGATTTTCCCACTCATGAAGATCTATGCTCTTGAGTTATCCACAAAAGTCTCTATCTTGAATGACTTGACTAAAATCCTGTACCATACTACCCAACAGAAAGCTCCACCCAAATATTTATATGAGCTTTTTGGAGGTGGCAAAAACAGCACCATCCTGGCCTGGCAGCAATTAAAGTTGGCTGAAAACTAACAACATCATCCTATCTAATCAACAGCCATCTAAGCCAGGGATTCCCAACCTGTGGCCCGTGGGCCAGATGCAGCCCATAGCACCATTTCATGTGGCCTCCACAACGTCAGGAAGTGCCATGTGGTGGAGAAAGGGCAAAATGGCCATCTGGTCCCTGAAGTTGTCTGAGGGAGTGTGATCTAGTCCCCAGCTCAAACAGGTTGATCTAAGCCTTCAGGAAAAGATAAAGGAGCAGATAGCAGAACAAAGATCCAGTCATGCAAAGGGGTATCGGGTACTATCTTGAGTGTGCTTCCAAATGGTAGAATTGCTCATATAACTTGTAGTTGTGTGAGTGTAATGTTGAAGTAAGTTCCTAACTCAGGATTAAACATTATGCTTGGAATAATATTATTTTCTTTTCCTCCTCATGTTGTCAGCACTATGGAACTGTCCCAGTTCAAGTGTAAAGAGATATGAACTGGGCTGGTCATATGGTTATCACCCTGTATTGGTTGGTGCCTTCTGTACATGTCTTATGGGATATCATGGGTGACTATTTTCACAATATCTATATGGAGACAACATTGGCAGTGTCACCAATTGAATTAACTGCCTATGCATTGCATACTTTCTTACAACTTGTACAATTTTACAAATGCTTCAGTGTAGCAATGTCTAGTGCAGCAAGAACCATTGAGCTGAGATATGAATAGTTTATTTATGGTGTTGCCATGTCTCCAAGAGAAAGAAATACTCTGTAGCACGGGGAAAAAACATGGGGAGCAGGTGGTGGTTTCAAATTATGTTATATTCATTGCCAGGATATGAAAGCAAACAGTTGTAGAGGTTTTGAGAATTTCTAATGACACATCCCCCTTCCAATGCTGATACCTTATTCTGCATTTATGAGGATGAAAACACACAAAAATAGTCAACTAGCAGGTGCACCTTTAAATAAGAGGATAAGGGAACATTTGTATTACAAATGAGTTTGTATTAAAAGTTTCATAGAAAAGTGTGTAATAAGTATGAAAACTGAAGACTCGTAGTACATACCATGACTGGCTTATACACATTCTAGAATAAGACATGCATACAGTGAATCTAGATGCATTTTAAAACTGAATGCCTCAGACAGCATCATGTCTTGAGCCACTCCTGAACAACATTATCATTATAGGGACACAAAAAGGGATCTGTGAGGAAATGTGGAAGTTGATAAACAATTGAATGTTATGTAGTAATCAGGTTCAAGGGTCCAGGGTAGTCATCTCTGAACTTTCTAAAAGAATGATATTGAGAGGTAGTTAAGATACTTGCTATACTGTATGGAGATAGGAAAATGGTTGTCATGGAATATATGTCTGAGCATGTGTAACTCCAATCTCAGGCTTTTTCATATTCAATAACCTTTAAATTGGAAGGAAGGAAATTCCAGATGAAGGAAATTATGGTTATAGGATGCATGATGGGAAGTCTGGCCAGGTTAACCTGCTATGGTAATAGAGTAGACCATACTGCCAGGGGCTCAATGCTGAGTGTCAGTTGGCAGTTAACTAACGTGAGAACCCCAAGGACTAGTGGCCTTGGCAAAATCCACAGGGAAGGGTGATGGTCCCCAAATGGATTAAATCCCACTTGAATCCATCTTGGTGGAGGGAAGCAACTTCATCCTGGGCTGAGGAGGACTTTACATGCCAAAAGGGCTCAGGACCAGAAAGTGACTCGCTAAACTGGATCAGTGGTATGGGTGTCTTGCTGCGATGTGGAAGCCAGATTAAAGGCCATGGCATTATATTCTCAGAACAGTCTTCATGGCTGATTGCCATGATGATCACCAATATTTGGAATCAGATGTAGCACAAAAAAAGGAGAAGGATACATGACATAGTATAAGTATGGTTCAAACTCACAAAACACTAAATACCCTGTTTTGGTTTACTTTTATTTTGTTAGTGTCAAAATAAGTAGGTCTCCTTTTCCCCCTGTCTACATCTGTGTATTGTGTCTGTGTGTTTTAAAGAGATTATCAGCATTGTTATCCTACTATTGTTTATTTGCAGTACATAAATATATTGTCTCAGTACACACTGGAGATCTTTGGGGAGCAGAAACCTTTGCACACATTTATATAACAATTTATGGTGAAAGAGGAGACACAGGAGTCAGGCAACTGCAGCACTCCTCTGTTGGAGGAGAAAAATTCCAAAGGAACAAGGTAAAATGGGATGGAGGTGTAATATCTTGAATACAATAATATAGAGATGGTTCAAAAATGTAATCAAAAAGTGGTATGCAATGCTACAAGCCTCATTGTTTGCATTTAAATCTCAAATCCTATTTTCATTATGTACTTACAGATAAGCAAAAAAAAAAAAATCCAACAGTATAATAAACTTTACATAATTTTGTGGGAGAAACAGTTGTCTTATTGCAGAAGAATGGATGTCAAGCTCCAGTTTTGCTTTTAGGGAAGAATTCCTTCCTTCCTTCCTTCCCTCCCTCCCTCCTTCCCTCCTTATGGAACTGAATCAGAAAATATAAATACAGTGGTACCTCGCTTAAAGAGCATAATGCGTTCCATGGGATTGCTCTTTAAGTGAGTTGCTCTTTAAGCAAAACACTTGGAAAAAGTGCCATTGCTGCCATTGTAAGTGACCAATTGTGACTTCTGGTGGGGTGGGGATTGCGAACCCTGATTTAGTTGTTAAGTGATTTTTTGGTTGTTTTTAGTTGTTAAGTGAGGGTGAACATTCAGAGAAAATTCTGCTCTTTAAGCGAGTTAGTCTTTATGCAAGGTCCTCTTTATGTGATGTTTTACTGTATATAGTTTTTTACTACAATTTCCATGCTAGCTGTAAAATTCCAGGAGATTTAGTAAAAAAAAAAATGTTTCCCAACTCTGAACTGGATAAATATTCCTGTGTTGATTATACATTGACACCAATGCTTCTTTTTAATGAGTTCCCTTGTTCCTTTCAGTCCCCTCAATACACCCACACCTTCCGAATTTTTTTTACTGATGAATTAGAACATGGAGCTGCACAGTACATAAAAAGGACAAAGGTTGTATGTTGGCACGTGTGCAGGGAGAAAGGGATGGGTTTCAGTCATTAATGACATCATCTACACAACAGGAACCCATGACTGTCACTCAGCTGCATTACACATATCATAACAACAGGAATAGGTTTCTTGAGATATGAATTAAGGATAGAATTGCATGAGAAAATCAATTCTGCCTGAAATAACAAATGGGAGAAACTAAAGGTATCAAGTTTCAGGGAATAGATTTAATTTAACAATAGTAAGAAGGAACTTATACTCAGGATCCAGGTTGGAGGCCTTCCTGCTTTTAGTTTTTCAGTCTTCATTTGGGTGAAAAGTAAGAACATCTAAGACCTCTTATCACCCTTTAATGTATATCCTTGGTTCACCAGTTTTTGCCCATAGCAAATAGCACATGACTGCAGCGTATGTTTTCTAAACACACACAACATTTTTCATATTCTATATTTACATTATTGATGAATATTCTCATTGTTGTTTCCCCCCTTTATCTCTTAAACAGACAATTTTTCTTTGAAGTGCAGTTGTATTACAGATTGGACTGTAAGCCACCCTGAGTCGCCTCGGCGAGTGGGCGGCAATATAAATATGAATAAATAAATAAATAAATAAATAATAAATTTTTGTAACTACATTTTACCTAATTTAATTACTCTTCATTGTTCCAGGTGGATTCCTTTTCAGTGGAGGCTGTCTCTTTAAGTCATTTAAAAAAAGTAGTCATAGGACATGATGGTGAAGGATATGGTGCTGGAATATACTTAAAGATGATAACAATTAAAAAGTCAGAACACTCAGATAAAGAATGGATCTTCCCTTGTTGGAACTGGCTGGATACTCATCTGGGAATCTGTGACACAGTTTGTCAGATCGAAACAATAGGTAGGTTCTTCTAAAATGATTAATGAGCATCACTAATCAATATCTTGAGCTTTGATTCCTCCTTACAGTGGGCCTACCTGAGAGCTTTCCACTTTTCTGTAGTTTCACTGTTAGATAGCTGTCAAATGATACTGGTTGGATCTGAAAATTGCACTTGTTACAAGTCTAGTGGCAGCTTAAATTCTCCACCCTTTCTTTCTTCTACTTCCTCTACTAAACCCAGTGGTGGGCAGCAGCCGGTTCAGACCGGTTCTACCAAACTGGTAGTAAAAATCCCGGGTGGTCTCCTGGAGGGGGGGGTTAGTAACCCTCCCGGGAGACCACCCAGGATGGTTACTTTTTTTGGAGGTGACCAGTTAGGTCGTCTCTCTGGCCGCCCTTCCTTGCAGCCCAAAATGGCTGCTCATAAGTGCGCATGCGGCAAACCACCATTTGACGCATGCATGCTGAATACTGGAGGCACGCATGCATCAAATGGTATTTTGATGCATGTGCACTTATGAGCAGCCATTTTGGGCTGCAAGGAAGGACGCAGTGGCTGGCTGTTGAGGCCCTCAGTGGCCTCTTTGGAGGAACGGCGGTGGCGGCGGCCTTCCCTCAACTGCCAACTGCTGATGCTGCTCCCTTGCTGCCACCAGGCCAGGCCACGGTGCAATGCTGGGCCAGGTCAGGTTGCGCTGCTGGGCCAGGCTGTGCTGCCAGGCCTGGCCAGGCCGGGCTGGGCTAGGCCGTGCTGCTACACCACCGTGCCACTGCTGTTGCCACCTGCCTGCTGCTACCCAACCCCAGCCAGGGTAAGTGACTAGGGTTTGTGTTTGGGGTGGGGTGTGTGTGTTTAAAACACTGTGTTTTATGTAGTGTGCTTTTCTTTCTATTTAATGTCTATTTTAATTTGTATTTTTATGTTTTTATTTCTATCTAATGTCTAATTTGTATTGTTATGTTTTTATTTCTATTTAATGTCTATTTAATTTGTATTTTATATGTTTTTATTTCTATTTTTATGTGTACTGTATTTTATTTTTTAGTTTGACTCCACCCACATCATTGACTTGGTCCACAACATCATGATGTCATGATGTCAGCTCAGCTCATGACATCATGATGTCATGACGTTGGATCCGCCCATGACATTAGCTCCGCCCACAGTGTGGTAGTAATTTTTTTCTTCTGCCCACCACTGACTAAATCCACAACATCCCAAAAGACTGAGGGGAAAGGTGCTGAAGAAAGATGTGCAAAAGCAATTTCCCTAGGCAAATATTTCCTCTATCCAATTTTTTTGAAATTCTTTCCATCTCTTCTCCATCTTGAACTATTCAAGAGGATCATCACAATTCTACAGGAGACTGTCCGTAGGTTTAGATGACCAGTGGGGTTTCATGGATTTTGTGTTTTGTGTTTTTAATAAAACCTCTCCAAACTTACATCAATGGGGTTGTTGGGTTTTGGTGCAAACATATTTCTATTTTATTTTCTTTTTTTGGAAAAACAAAACAAATATCTGCAGAAATGCAAATAATAATAACAATAAATATAAAAATGCAGACAATATGCCCCAATCTCATGCAGAAGGGAGATAGCTTTTGAATTTCCCCCTTCCCACCTGCAGTAAGGAAATGAATAACAATTTACATCCTTCTCAAAGACACCCTTATCGGGTGGGTGATGTTCTGGAAGTAGTGTTTTATTATACTGAAGCAATTTTATAGTACTGAAACAATGATGAATATGTAGTTTTCAGTCTCTCTGTGCTTCTGATTCCATGCTAGTGATATTTCACAACCTGCTCATTTATAATAGTACTGCACATCACAAGCTGAGAATATTGCTCAACATTTTCCTTGAGTTGTGTGTTGCAAAAGACGATCAGCAATGGTTTGCAGGCTATTTTGGGGAAAAACTTTGGATGAGTTGGAAGACAGTTTAAAAATGATGATACATTATATTTGACAGTATTGATGGTTAGAATGCACATACATACTTTTATTTACGGTCCATGACCTGCATAACAAGAACACAGAAAGCATAAACATCACATTGGTTGGAATGTAAAATCACTTATTTTAAGTCTTGACAGTATCAAACAGCAGCAGTATATTGTAGCTGAAAGTCTGAGACAGCACACGACAACATTAAACTATCTGGTGGTATTTAGTACATAAACTTTAATAGCAATTAGTATTTGACACATATAACTTTTGAACCTTCTTATACAAATCATGTCAAAATCAATTTGCCAAATTTTGAATTAAATAATTTATTTTTCAAAGCATACCAGTGAATTTCAGCAATATTGTGTTCAAAAGATGAATGAGTGCCCCTGATTGTGAATATTTACAGGTAGAAAACCCAGCTATGACTAGAGACAGTCAGATCATTCTGGCCATGGTAAATGTTAATATTACACTGCACCATAATGTTTTAAAAAAAGCATAATTCATGATTTACATTTTTAAGGTAACAATAACAAAAAGAAGCAAATATATTGTGGCATTAAGATTCAAAAATTAATTCAATGTGAGCTTTTGCAAATTGCAATCTACTTCATACAGATGGAGCACAAAATAAGGCTTCCATGTTTACATATAGAATACATCGTGTGGAGATGGCAATGGAACAGAGTGCTTTTAATGTATTTTGTCATGAGAGGAATACATATACTGTATAGATAAATTCAAATCCTTGTTCTAACTAAAGTAGACACTTTAAAGCTATAAGGTTTGCATAAAAGACCTACCATTCAGCTGATTTGCTTAAGCTGAGGCTCTCTATTCAATTGATGTCATTTTACTGCTATGTGTTTACACAACTACATAGATAGTCTATTCTGTCAGTAAGCATTTCTGCATGTAATTTATCTCAAATTATGATTCCCCCCAAGTTACACCCGGGAACAAAGAATTGTGCTAATCAGTTGTGAAATCAGTCACAAGTTGCTGGCATGACCATTGCACAAAGTCAGTGGTGTAGGGGGGTGGCCCGCCCCAGGCAGCACTTTTTGGGGTATGGGTGTTCTTGGGCTACGATTCCCAGAAGCCCTAGCAGGAGTGGGCACCGGTGTCCACCAGGGGGCAGCAAATTTGGCTTAAGCCCTGGGCGGCTGAATTTCACGCGACACTACTGCACAAAGTGCCAGTGGATGTGCTTCCTATATAGAACTCTTCTGCCTTTGTGCTATTGTAACTACCACAGGTACAAATTTGAGTTGTGCTTACATAGTTACACAATATGATTTTGCTTTGCCAATGCATGTATTATTCTGCTTTTGGATTTATTTCTTTTATTTTGTTTTTATTTCTGTTTAAGCTGAGACATTCACTGAAAAATTGGAGTAGTGTGACATTTGATGAGTAATACCTTTATTCAAGTATTAACCTGAATGTGCAAAAAAAAATTGTATTTTTTGGCAACTTTGATTCTAGCTCAGGGATTCTCAACCTGTGGCTCATGGGCTGGATGCAGTCCATGGCACCATTTCATGTCCCCCCCACCTCCTCCACCACACCAGGAAGTGTCATGTGGTGGAGTAAGGGCAGAATGGCTGTCCAACCCCAAAAGCTGTCTGAGGGAGCATGACCTGGCCCCTGGCTTAAAAGGGTTGAGGATGCCTGCTCTAGCTTTTCTGCAATGAGTCAGGTGTGCAGGCAGCCAGGAGTGGTTCCTGTGAATATTGCTTCATTTTTCTCAGTTCTCTTTTTTCCTAACAGTTAGGTTCCCATGTGTATGATCACATGCAAGACCTTTACAAACTGAGCTGACTCAGAATTGCAATAAATGTTTACTAAGGGCTTCAGCTGGTAGGATGGGGTGAGGTGTTGCTGGTTATTTTCTCTGTGAAGAGTTTCTGTCCTTAAAGAATTTAGAGATTCCCCAGCCAACATAGAGAACAGAAAGATGTTGAAAATTTGAAATTTATTTTTTTGCAGCCACATTGATTGGAAAATCCTATCTAAAAATCCAATTCCATATAAGAAACTACCTGTTAATCCAATCCATATGCCATTATACATTATATGTATGCAATAGGAACTGTATGGTTTCTCAAAAGGTTTTTATTTCCATAAAGTGAGTGATATTTTCAGATTCATTTCAAGCAATGGTTGATATCTTTAAAACTACATGACTGTATTAAAAAAAAACCACCTGTCTTTTAAGTGGTTGTAAAAGACACAAGAACTTTGCCTGAAATGATACATGTTTGACAATTACACACCATCTATCAATCTTTTTCTTGGGGTTGTAGAGCTGATTTTTTAATTTTGTGTCAGAAATTATTTTGGGTTGAAAGAATTTTTGCAGGAGAAACTCTGCTTAGGGAATACCCAAATGAGGCTCTTTTCATGTCCCCAAGAGCTGTGGCAGAGACAGGCACTCAATCCATCATGCAATACCCAGGTTTCGAACTGCCGACTTGCCAGCCTTCTAGCTAACAAGGCAAACTTCTTAACCACTGAGCCACCACGGACCCTGTTAGAGTTGATGATAGAAAAACAGTAAAGGGGCACAAAATTGTTTAGCACTCATTTTTTTTTAGCACTGAAAAATGTCTCTCATTCAGATCTTGATTTATTATATGTTTGCTTGTTAGTAGTACAGCACAGCAAATTCCTATTTATGGTCTGGTTTCAAGTTCAATTCGCCAAAGCCATGTCCATCTGATACTGTCTTTCTCACTGAAGAGTGTTTGCAGAAGATAAAAGATTGACTACTTTAGCAGAATTTGGGGAGCACTGCTCACCTCTGTGAAAACAATTAATTAGAATTCTAAAAGATGCTTCCTATTCCTCAATTATGACATTTAGAAAGAGCAGTGCAACCTAACTGGCATCAATTAGAAGAGCTCTAAATTTGAGAATTAGACAGGAGGAAAACAATTTTGGTTTTAAATTTCCAAAGAATAGCTACACCAATTGTATTAATGTGATACTGTTAACAAACTGTTGTCATGACTATCACAAACAGTACCAACATATGTTGTATGTGGGCTAAATTCTGGTTAACAATAAGATTTTTTGTGTTCTATTGATTTTAGTGACTGTGAAAGTTAAACATGCATATTGTTTTCGATAATCAATTTTCCTTAAAAGTTATTGATTATGCAATTATTTATTCTCTTGACTGTATCTGATTATGCCAAACTTTTACTTTTGTCTTCAATTCCTTTAAGGCAAATTGACTGCCTGTTCAAAACAGCATGACATCAAGAAGAAGTCATCAGGTTTATGGCTAATGAATATCACTGGGTCTGACTTGAGTGCTGAAACTGATCCTATAAACCTTACTTTCAACTTTTATGGAGACCAGGATCACAAAACACTAACAGTTCAACTTTCAGGAAAGGAAACACAAATTAAAGTAAACACTTTATTTTATTTTTACTTAGAAGAAGCAATAGTATTTAGCTGAGCGAGTTGAGGAGGATGGTGGAGGACAGAAGTGTCTGGCAGACAGTGGTCCATGGGGTCGCAAAGGGTCGGAATCGACTGTGCGACTGAACAACAACAAAAAGTTAATGCTCAGCATAGAAGATTCTAGAAGAACATGTGTGTGATGGTGGTAGATTGTTTCTGAAACTTAAGCTATCCAAAATATCATTGATCTGGGATTGTACTTCACGGAATTCTGTAACAATTTATTTAGGAGACAATTTTGAGTAGTGACCACAGGAATTAAATGTGATTAAATGTGAGCAGTAGTATGCTTCCAAACACATGTCCAGTTTCTTCCTTAGCCCCCCAGAGCCTGTTGGAGGGACATGTGAGAGCAGTGCTGGGCATGGGCCAGTTTGGGCCTGTTTTCCAGAACCGTTAGTGACAATTCTGGGTGGTCTTCAGTGTTAGTAACTTTCCCAGGAAACCACCTGGGACTGCTACTTTTTTTTTTTTGAGGTGACCGGTTCAGTTGCCTCTCCATCCAGGTGCTTGCCTTGCAGAAGGGGGGGGGAGAAGCCCTCCTCCCCTCTGCAAAGCAAGTGCCTAGATCCCAGCGCTCCAGGCGTTTGCCTTGCAGAGGGGGGAAGGGAGCCCTGCCCCTCCGCAAAGCAAGTGCCTGAAGCACTGGCATCCAGGCACTTGCTTTGCAGAGAGGGGGAGAAGCCCTCCCCCCTCCACAAGGCAAGCACCTGAAGTGCTGGCATCCAGGCACTTGCTTTGCAGAGGGGGGGAAGGAAGCCCTCCCCCCTCTGCAAGGCAAGTGCCTGAAGCGATGTGATCCTGGCACTTGCTTTGCGGAGGGGGGAGGGCTTCTCTCCCACCCTCTGCAAGGCAAGTGCCTGGAGCGCTGGGTTGCCTCCTTTAAGATGGGGCTGCCTGTGAGTGTCAGGAACCTCCAGCCATCCTGTACTGTATTTTTATTTTTATTTTTAAACTTTGGCTCCGCCCATGTCATTGGCTCCACCCATGACATCATGGCATTGGTTCCACCCATGATGTCAGCTCTGCTCACAGTGTGGTAGTAAAATTTTTGGCTGTCCATCACTGTGTCAGAGGCTGTAATGTGGCATGAGGTTGCCCCTCCTGATTCCATTTTATTCTACCATTCTAGTAATTAAATCCACTATTAGATCATGCTCAATGATGTCCTAATGGATTTTTTAATCGAAGTAGAACTCATTTTTCTATCTTCACAGAGCAGAAAGAGGCTGCAACAAACCCCAATTCCTTATTGATATACCCAAGTGATAGTCATTAAATATGTGTTTCCAGAAATCACATTTTGCATTTGTAAGTTAATAAGTAAAAACATGTTAGATGCATATCTGAAAAATATAAAACTTGAAAGATTCATTTCTCTATAAATTTCCAAATTAGTAACTATTTTTTTAGACTTAAAACTGAGATTAATTTTTCATTAGTTCAATATACTTTTCTCAAACATATGAATGAATTTACAACACACAGTAAAATTTTATCAGGACTTCAGCATTTATTTAAACATCCAGTGTGCTATTCATTTATTCAAAACCTATTTATACTTGTGGGAAAAGTTCAAACTTGTAAAACTTAACTGACATGTTGTTTTAATGGCTGAAACTCTTAAAGACATTAACTGTATCTGACAAGCATGTTATGTTTAACAACTAGAGAGAGAGATTGCTTAGACTGTTTTCCTTCCTCAACACAGGAAAAGCTGACAAACATTGGATCCCTTTACAAGATCCGTGTATCGGGCCCAAATAGACTGTTTAAAGAGCCTTGGCATTTCATAGTGTTGCATTTGAAACATACAGGCACCAATGAAGAGATGTGGTTAGATTTTGACTGTTGGTTCAAACCCAATGAAGAGAAATGTGTTGAACTGCCAGCATTCTGCTCCAACCAGGATCCTCTGCCTGGTAAGATTTTTTTTAATATATACTTTTTTGTAAATAGAAGAAAAAGATTTTGTGTCCTCCCACACAGATGATGTTGATTGAGCAAATTTCAAGATAATGACTTTGACTAATGGTGTGCAGATCTGTCTGTGTCCAAAAACACAAATATGCACACCTATAGTATAGATTTGAGCTCAGACTAGCAATTGATGGATGCCTTTCTTTCTGTTTGGCTCCCCTGCATAGTCAGCTCTGTGGAACTAACAGCCTGTTCCTATGCACATTCACTACAAACAAATCACACTGTGAACATGTATGGTATTGTTCAGCTAATGGAGGCATTCTTAACCTATGGCCTGAGGGCCAGCCCCAGCCCCCGAAGGCATTTCATCAGGCTTGCGATGCTCTCACCAAACCAGGAAGTGAAAAAACTGTGTGCCACACATGCGCAGAATGCCACTAAATGCATTCCGCACATGTTCAGCCAGTGATGGGATGTTACCGGTTTGGTCCAGTTTGCCCGAACCGGTAGCTCCCATCACGAGGGGTTCACCAGAGGGTTTTTTTTTTGTAGAACCCCGCGTGACCAGTTCGGTCACCTTCCATGTTCGGGCCAAACCCCTTTCTTTAAAAAAATTTCTGGGCAGCCAAAATGGTTGTGCATAACTGCCCGTAACTGTGCATGCGTCAAACCTCTATTTGATGCATGTGCAGTAAGATTTTTGATTTGTGTTTGGGGTGGGTGAGTGGGCGGGTGAGTTGAATTTTATTGATTTTTTAAAATAATTGTTTTTGTTTTTATTTTTTATTTGTCTCCGCCCACAACATCATGACATCATGATGTTGGCTCTGACCACTACGTCATGACGCCATGATGTTGGCCCCACCCACAATGCTCATGACATCACGGTGGGGTAGTAAAAAATTTGACATCCCACCTCTGTGTGCAGCACACATTTTACTTCCGCTTCTGGGTGGGAGGAACCATGTGACGAGCCCAATCAGCTGCCCAGGAGACATGGTCACACCCACAGCCTGAAAATGTTGAGAATCGCTGATCTAATGCTACCATCCTTTTCATGCTTTCTAAAATTTCATCTCTATTGACTACTGGGACTTCCATTCAGGCACATTTCGTATAATCTATAAAGCCAGGCACTTCAATTTAGTCTGAATTATTTGTATTGCAAATCTCAGCTGATTTGCTTTATGCTGATATTTAGTCCATTCTGTTTGTTTTGCCCCCAACAATTCTGATATACTTGTCGAAGTAGCAGGGAAATGCGACGTGTGGGAGACATTCCTTCAATTTCTTTGTCTCCCCCCCCCCCCAAGCCCTGCTTTTTAGATAGTTTAGGTCAGTGGTCTGCAAATAGTGGCTCTCCAGGTGTTTTGGACTTCAATTCCCAGAAGCCCAAGTCAGCACTACTGTTGATTGAGGCTTCTGGGAATTGAAGTCCAAAACACCTGGAGAGCCACTATTTGCAGACCAAGGGTTTAGGTGATATTATTAATGTTATTAGAGCTACCAAGAAAATCCCTGATTCACTTCAACTTCTGAATAACTTCTGAATCTGAAGTACATGCTTAATATTTAGGATTTATTGTACATGAAATTGACCAAACAGTTAGCAGGATCTACAGACTCCTTGGAATTATAGCAAAACTAACAAAGAGTGCCATGACACTGTAAGTTTGATTTGGCATTATGTTTTGCGAACTGAAAGCTTATGTCAACTTAAATGTGCAGACTGAGAATTAAGAGCCATGGCAACACATTGCATGAGGAACAAAATGGGCCACGACTTTATTCTAGTTAGAGGCGCAGGCAGCACTGACCTGAGCATGGGGGACATGATCAATTGATATGAATGCCACCTGATCAACCTACTTAGCCATACTACAAGGACTAAGTGGATGGGATGATAGGACTGTAAGGGAAACATGTGAATGCAAGTCACTATCTAACTCCTCATTTTCCTTGGGGGTGAAGTGAATGCCAGAGCTCCTGAGCTAGGAGTGTAACCATCCTATTCACCATCTTAATCAGATCTCCACTAGGGGAAGTGTACAGACACTGTTTTCCCATTGGACTGGTCCCATGGGATTGGTGCTGACTTGCAACCAAAAGCAGAAGGAAACCCAACTGCCACAGATACTAAAACTGAAACAATTTGACCAGATAGTTCCTCACATTATGTACTCACATCTCCTGTCACTAGTTCAACAAGTACATCTCATTTAAGTAAAAGAAAAAGTAAGCCCTATCAGAAAGGAAATCCAGACTAGATTCAGATGAAGGAGAGGCTCATCTCCATTTACAGCTAAAATTCCAGCGCTGTCTGCATCTGCAGATTTTTCTGTGATCATTGTGGCAGGCATGACTAGATGTTAGGGTGCATGGAACACTGTTACTTTCCCATCAAAGTGGTACCTATTTATCTACTTGCAATTTCTTGCTTTCAAACTGCTAGGTTGAAAAGAGCTGGGAAAGACACGGGAACTAACTCCATCATGCAGCACTCAGGTCTCAAACCACTGACCTGACAACCTTCATTCATTGAAAACTAAGCCTTTCTTATTTGTCAGACTCTTACATTTCAATTTTACAGTCTCAATACAAAACTGACCTTTAAAACTCTTGCATCAATAATGCATTATTTTAGAACTTCAAATGTTTTGAAAGAGTGATTTTATGAAATGCCACAATATTTGAATCTATACCTTTTTGTTATGTAGCACTCATTGTGAAAAGCAAAAGCTTTTAAAAAGGAAAATATTTTATATAAAATATTCCTGTCCTCCTGCTTTTATTGTATATGTGAGGAAAAACACATTCTACATTATTTCTTAATGTTTCCCAATATGTTTTTCATAATTGTACAGTATGATCTCAGAAGTCAGTTCTATTGAGTTTATCAGGAGCAACTTCTGAAGGCTGCAGATATATGCACAGTTTACTGGCAGAGTTTCTTATTGAAACTGATGGGATAACTACAGAACACACATTGCATTATCTGCATGCTTAGTTGTACAACCTAATTATAATGCAAGGTTGGAAAACAGTAACCTTTCAACATTGTTGAACTCAATTTTCCATCTGCCCTTAGGTACTTAAAAAGTATAATAAAATACAAAAAAAGAACATTGGACCTACACACATCCACCCCTCTCATTTTTGGACTAGAGGACCATTAGGTTGGTCAATCCTATGGAGATTTTTTTAAATAAAAAAAAGTTTAAAAAATCATGTCTTAGCTTTTAAGTGTTAAAATGCAGTAACATATACAAAAATTGTATTTTCTATATGCCCACCGAGCTATGCCCACTTGAATCTATGAGTGAAATTTGGCTCTTGAAAAAGAAGCCTCCCTTCTTGGCTGTCACATGTCTCCAGAGTCTGGAACATTGTTCCAAGGTTCATTCCTTGTACCATGGCTAACACTTATTGAAGTATCTCTGACTGAGTATACAGCTGAGCCACAAACATTTGCTGCAGCAACACTCATTGCTCCAGCAGTTGCTATGAGTAATTTTTCACTTTAAGTAGCCCAGTTTCATGACTGTTCAGGAGAGCTCAGGGTGATGAGAGAGGCCCCACATTGAACACCAGTGTGAAGCTATCTTCCAAGCAGAGCTAGGTAACCTGGCTTCTTCCATGACAGCAGAACAACAATTTGCTCTTGCAATACTTTGGATACTTTGGAATCAGTATTTCAGTGAGGAGTTTGTGCATTGGTAGACATCTCTCCATTGACATTCTGCACATGCAAATGGACCCGAGAAATCAAGTCCATCTGTGAGAGGTTTGTAGCCATTTGTATATCATGTCACCTGCTGACTAGGCAGACCATTACGTGTGCCCTCTGCTTTCACCTTGCCCAAGGAATATGACAGAGGACTCTTTGGTGAGTTTTAGTCCCAGCCTAACATCATTGAAAGAGATGGGCAACAAAGCCAAGTTAGACCACTCAAGCCCCTGTCCATCAACAAGGATCTCAGCTAGTGGGAGTGTGCTCTTAAAATAGTAATGGTTTATTGACAACAAAGAACTGTGTATATCAATAACCAGGGTTCAGTTTTCCCAACAGTCCTTTTGAGTCTTCCAACTAGTCATTCCCCTGTTCTTTCACAGTAGAAGGCAGTCTGTTCAAATATCTTATATAGGCTTGGAGCCATGGGAGTAATGCAGGCACCACCTAGGAGGTTTGGCTATCTGGGCAGTCTGGATGTTGCATTTCAGGTCATGTTGCTGCCAGAGTTGTTTTCACCACCACTTTCATCCTTACTCATTGGGATTGCCAGCACTCTGATGGTGCAGGTGCTCCCAGTGGACTCTCTCCCACAAGAATGGGGTCTTGTAGGGCTGGATAGTCAAGGTGTGCTAGTGCCCAAACTGTACCTCCACTAGGGTCCTCCTTATATATGTATACATAGTTGCCCATCATCAGAGGTTTCACTGATGCGTCTTCCAGGTAACTGCTTGAGGGTTCCTCCAGGAGAATACCCCTCTCTTATTCAGCTTTCTTCTCTTCCCAGGTTTCAGTTGGGAAGCCTGTGCTTCTGCCCTTGCATGGTTTCCTTCACCTCTTATTGCTTCTAGAGCTCCTCTTATATCTATCCAATTCCTGCCCTCTACAGGTCTCCCACCTGACTCTACGTCAGTGCTTCTGGGGGCTTCTCTTGACATGTACTCTTCTCTTTCAGGTGCACAGCACTCTAGCCAATGGACGAATTCTAAGTTAAGTACTCCTAGAGTAGGAAAAGCTCCAAGATTGGTGGAGTATAAATATAATAAATAAATACATACGTTTGGGGCATTTACCAACTGACCAATGTGGGGTCCCCATACATCTCCCACTTAATGTTGGTTTCTCAACCTTGTCTACCCTGGTATTCTTGGACTCCAGTTCCCAGAAGCCCAAGTCGGTACACCTGTTGACTGAGGTTTCTGGTAATTGAAATCCAGGAACATCCGGGGGGGGGGGCGCGGCGGCGGCGGCGGCGGCGGCGGCGGCAAGGTTGAGAAACTCTTATATATTTGATTGTTTTATATTTGAGTATTTTTGTAATGGCTATGGCTATATAATTACATTCGTTCATTTACTTACTTTGTAGAGAAGCGGCAGACATATGCTGCAGGACTTAGCCCTTGGTCCAATGTGTGTGTTTATTTAGACAAAGTTAATTATGAACTGCAAATTACAAAATGACATGGAACTAAATCATCATGTGATTACTATCATAGATAGAAACTGGGTTAATTTTCAGGAAAAGCAATGTTTAAAAATATGCATTCAAAGTGATTGCTTAAAATTTGGAATATGTAAACACTTGGCCAAAAACCACTGGGAGTAAATTCCCTAGAGCAGTTTGTTCAACACACAAATGGAGGGGGGGGGGGAACCACACACATAGGAAGCTGCTTTATACCAAATGAAACTATCTATTTCTCTAGCTCAGTATTGCTGGAATGAACTCATCTGTTATCCAGGCTTTTGGGCAGCCACACCAATTTTATTTGACAATGTCATGGGACCTGAAAATTTCCATTTACAAAATATGTGCTCTAACACTGAGCCACATCTCCTTCCCCATTTTTAACAATGATATGGCCTTCCCTCTTCTTTCTTCTTTAGAAACAATGTGCATAATAGTGTAGACAGTTTTGGGTAAAACTGGATAAATGGGTTGATGGGATTTTTAGATTCTTTTTATGATCTCAGACAAAATAAGCATTTAATGGGTAAACAGCAAAGTTTTATTCAGACAATCTTCTAAGCTAAACAAACATAGCATCTTGGACACAGAGAGCAAGTAATACAAGGAACACAAATACAAAAATGCTTCCATAGCTGCCTATCTTGGGTTGGGTTCCCCCTGTTCCTTCTTCTCATGCTACCTGGGAGCTCAGGCTATGTAGCAAGGGACAGCCTTTTTGTCAATGAGAGAGCTTTGAACATCTGGGCTTAAGGCTGGTCCTTATATACTGTAAAATCCCTATGTCATCAAACTCCCTTCTATGCCTCTCTACTCAGAAGAAATCCAACCATCTGGAGTAATTAACTGAAGCCACATCCTCTGCAGTGGGACCCATTGCCTCATTACCCAGTCACTATCTTGAGAACATAAGCAAAAGGACACCTTGACCTACCCTTTTCCTTGTCTGGTCTGACAAGTATCTTTCCCACTCTCGGCGAGTGGGCAGCAATATAAATCTAAATAAATAAATAAATAAATACACTCCAGGTACCTTATCTTGAAACTTGGCAACTCTTTGTACATTCTACTTTAGTCAAGGCAACACAGATGTTCTGTCAAGGCTTGGCAGATACTGCTGCTCCCTCTATCTCACAGATGCTTGTGTTGTTCTTCCAAAGTCTTCCCGTCTAACTAACAAGTTCCATAGGAAGATGTCCTTGGCCGGTCAGTATGTTCTTGCCAAGAATACACTGACTAGCAAGGTAGATATAGACACTTAGAATGATTTTTAACCATTTATAGTGATGTAGAAGAGGTAAATGGAAAATATAAAACTAAACTCCTTGTCACAATTTCTCTTCTGTGATTAGCCATACATAGAGTACTTGAAAGTGGTTTACCATTTCCTCCTTCTGGAAGCAGCTTCAGATTGTGCAATTTGCTCAGGACCTCACAATGCAATGCACAATGGGGATTTGAACTCCCAACTTCTGGTTCTTCAGCCATAAACTTAACTTACTGAGCTATTCAGGCAACTTCTGTAATATATAGTTCATTCCTAAACTATATCCCTAGTAGCATAGCATCCAGATCATGAAAAGTGACAGTACCGCTCTATCCTCATTTGACAAAATATCATTTAATGTACAGTGTACAGTTCTGGGCATCACAGTTTATATGATGATTTAAAAACTAGAACATGTCAAAGGAAGATGACAGTGAACTCAAGAGACAAAGCCTTATGAGGAAAGCTTGAAGGAACTGGGTAAGCTTAGCCTAGAGAAGGGACAATGAAAATGTAATATGATAGGAGTCAAACATTTGCAGGACTATCACACAGCTACTTAAGCAAATGTATTTTCTGCTACTACACTCAAATAATAGTTGTTGTCACATGCTGTCAAGTAATCTTTGACTCATGGTAACCATATGAATGATAGATTTTCAAATGTTCTGTCCTCAACAAATCTGCTCAGATTTTGCAAACTCAGGGTTGTAACTTCCCTCACAGAATCAATCAATTTCATGTTTGGTCTTCCTCTTTTTCTGCTCCTTTAAACCTATCTCAGCATTATTGTATTGTCCAGAGAGTCTTATAATACTTACGTTAAGCAATAGGATGTTGTTGAGACAATCCTTTATTTCTGGCATGTGAGGACCCACAAAAAGATGAGGGAAGTTGAATTCAGAATTTGGGGAACATTTAATTTAGTGCAATTATTTGTCAAGTAGTAGTACAGCTTCCATTTCATATACACATGGGAGCAGATAGATTTGCTGTTGAAATGTTGACACATTGCTGAATGATACACTATTGCTTCCCTTGAAAGCATTTTTAATTTTTCTGTTTAAATTTTGTGAAACTGAAGCCACAGAGAACAAGAACAAAATGAAGGGGATTATTAATACTCTCTGCTGGATGAGCATTTATCTGTTCTCTGACATTTATGCAAAAGCTTTTTAGCAGTAGCATTTATTAAAGGGTGCTTAAAAGGTTGGCTACAAGGTGGTTTAGCCAACTCTGTAGCTCACTACTGGAATAATTGGGAGTGCTTTGAAAAATGTTGATTACATGATTACCACCTTTAATACTTACCAGTCTGTCCCAGGTTGGTATAGAGTAGTAAGCCACTGTTTACATGAGAAAGTAAAGGATAATTCTGGGTAAACATGTTTTCTTGGTATGTGATCACCTCACTTAGATAGCACTAGTGTAAATTTGCCAATACTGTATCAGGAAAGGGCTTAATAAGTGAGCCATTTCCAGGTATTGGCAAATTAATCACTTTCCCTGCTCAGCAGAGGGCAGGGAAAATGATTTTTTTTTTGTTTAAGACTCTTGCAGATACAGTATATCAGTTGTTATTATTTTTTTAAAAAAACCTTCTTTGCCTCACTGATTGTCCATAACAGAAACCATGAACATGGATTTCACTGTAAGGAGTTTCTTGATCATCAAGTCAAATATAATATATTTTTTAAAGTTTTTGACATATCAACATTAATGATAGTCTTTGTTGTTGTTCAGTTGCACAGTCGATTCTGACCCCATGGACCACTGTCTGCCAGGCACTTCTGTCCTCCACCATCTTCCTCAACTCGCTCAGCTCTGTGCCCATTGTGTCTACAATACCATCTAGCCATCTCATTTTGAGCCGCCCCCTTCTTCTTTTGCCCTCCACCCTTCCCAGCATCAAGGCTTTCTCAAGCGAATCCTCTCTTCTCATTTGATGTCCAAAGTACTTTAGCTTCATCTTCACTATTTGACCTTCTAAGGAGCAGTCAGGTTTGATTTTTTCTAAGATTGATCTATTTGTTCTCCTTGTTGTCCATGGGACTCTCAAAACTCTCCTTCAACACCACATTTCAAAGGCGTCTATTCTTCTGCTCTCAGCTTTCCTTATGGTCCATTTCTCACAACCATACATTGCCACTGGGAATACCATTGCTTTGACTATATGAATTTTTGTTTCCAATGTGATGTCTCTACTTTTCACTATGTTCCCCAGGTTTCTCATCGCTTGCCTCCCAAGAATCTGTCGCCTTTTGATTTCATGGCTGCAATCTCCATCTGCAGTGAGCTTTGATCCTAAGAAAGTAAAATCTGTCACTGCTTCTACTTCTTCCCCATCTATTTTCCAGGGGCTGATAGGGCCTGTTGCCATGATCTTTGTTTTCTTTATATTGAGTCTCAAGCCAGCTTTTGCACTTTCTTATTTCAACCTAATCAGGAGCTTTTTTAAGTCCTCCTCACTTTCTGCCATTAGGGTGGTATCATCTGCATATCTCAAGTTGTTGATGTTTCTCCCAGCAATTTTGATCCCAAATTGTGATTCCTCCATCCCTGCATTGCACATTATGTGTTCTGTGTATAAGTTGAATAAGCAGGGTGACAAAATGCAGCCTTGTCTTACTCCTTTTCCTATTCCAAGCCACTCTGTCCTTCCGTATTCTGTCCTAACTGTTGCTGCTTGATTCATGTACAGGTTTCTCATGAGGCATATAAGGTGTTCGGGTATTCCCATCTCTTTAATTACTTGCCACATTTTGTTGTGGTCCACACAGTCAAAGGCCTTAGTGTAATCAATGAAACAGAAGTAGACTTGTTTCTGATATTCCTTTGTTTTTTCCATGATCCAACATATGTTGGCAATGTGGTCTCTAGTCCCCCTGCCTCTTCTGAACCCTGCCTGCACTTCTGGTAATTCTCTCTCCACGTGCTGCTTCAGTCTATCCTGTATTATCTTGAGCATCACCTTGCTAGCATGTGGGATGAGTGCAATTGTTCAATAATTTGAACATTCTTTGGCATTACCCTTTTTGGGGATTGGAACATATACAGTAATAGCTCGGATAATGCTAAGACTTGGTTCCACAAGTCTTGGTGTTATCCGATTTTTAGTGTTATCCGATGCATGTTAAAATCCTATGGAATGGATCGGATAACGTTAAAGCTCCATAGAGATACATTGTAACTGCACAGACTTTAGCAGTTGTTATCCAATCCATCCCATAGGACCTTAACGTTATTCGATCCAAATCTCCTCCCCAGATTACTTAACGTTATGCGATTTTAGCGTTATCCAAGGTAAACGTTATCCGAGGTATTACTGTACTGATCTTTTCCGATCCTGTGATAGTCTATACACCATTTTTTCCACACATGTAAATGTGTAAAAATAGACATTTTCTTATCATCATATAGATTACAGTTTCTATCAGTGTGATTTTTGTGCAACCTTCTGTCACAACAGGAACAATCATTGCATTTTCACAGCTTTGTGGCTTCAGAGCTTGAAAAATTTGGTATCCCACAAAAGAAACATCCTGCTTAGAAGGATAAGGTGCAATTATCCTGCAAGAGGTGGAAAACAGTTGTAATCTAACCATTCTCAAAAATAAAGAATGTTCAGGAAAGCTATAATTTAAAGAGATTGAACATATTGTCTTATTGTTTTACATGAATGTTTTAATATTTTGGTGACAGCAGTACAGATTTTTCATTCTGAAATGGTTGATAGTCTGACATACTTATTTAGCAAAAACAATAATTACTTTTAAAACACTGTAGCTGAGTCTTCTTTTATATATGTACAGTACCAGCTAGAATAGAAATGATTAAGAAACATGAAAGCACAACGATGAATGTCTTAGGTATTATGACTGTGGTATATGGTGCACAGAAATCGTCATCATGAACATTTAGAAGTAGCCCACAGAGCCCCTTTGCCTTTCCTCTTGTGGTCCATGCTAAAGGTAAAGGTAAAGGTTTCCCTTGCTTGAAAGCCAGTCGTATCTGACTATAGGGTTCAGTGCTCATTTCTGTTTACAGCCAAAGAGGCAGTGCCGTCTGCATCTGCAGATGTTTCTGTGAATATGTGGCAGGCATGCCTCGACACTGTAATTCATGGAACAGTGTTTACCTTCCCACTGAAATGGTACCCATTTATCTACTTGCAATTTCTTGCTTTCAAACTGCAACATCTTAAAAGAGCTGGAAGGTTTATGTGGGACTGAACCAGCTAGATAATGTATGAACATGTCAATCATTTTATTCTCTGCATTTGACATCCTCATATGGTTCCTTGCTTCCCAGGAGAAACTGATAGACTGCAAGAAAGGTTTCTGCCCCTTTAAACTTTTATGCCGCCCTCCTCACAAAGACACAGGGCGGCTAACAAACTTTAAAAACACTTAAAACACAGTAAAAACATGGTATAAAAACATTATTAAACAGGATTAAAAAGTTACAAAAATCAAAAGAGATTAAACATGTCACACACAGAGAGGGAAAGGTTAGATGAGCCAACAAATTGAGGCAACCCAACACATGCCCTGCCAGCCAGGTCTTAATCCCTTTCCTAAAGGGCAGCAGCTCCATCTGGAGACACAAGTCACTTGGCAGGAGATTCCATAGGGCTGAGCAGACACGGAGAAGGTCCTCCTTCTAGTGTTAGAGAGGTGCACCTCTCTAGCCGATGGAATGACAAGAGAGCCTCTCCGGTCCACTCTGGTGGGATGGACAGATGTCCTTAGGGCAATGCGGTCTCTTAAGTATCCTGGCCCATTACATATAGGGCTTTAAATGTAATGATCAGCACCTTGAATTGCACTAGAGGCACACTGGCAACCAGTGCAGCTCCTGCAGCAATGGTGAGCCGCGAGCATAATGCCCGCACCCCATCATGACCTGGGCAGCCACATTCTGGACCAGTTGCAGCCTCCGAATGTTCACCAAGGACACCAAGGAATAGGTGATCATGATTGATTCAAACTGATTTAACCCACTTTCTTTCCCACTCATCTTCAAACAGGAATTACAAGCAAGACAAAATAAGCTTTGCATAAATGTTTGCTGGAGCCACCAACAATTCAGTCAACACATCAGGCCAAACAATGAGATGGTCCATTATTACGAGCTGAAATCTGTTACTGTTTCAGAAACATGGATTCTAGCAGATGTTTGTGACTGAGCAGTACAGTTTTAAATGAACTCTTCCTATTGACCAATACAAAACAAAGTGAATTGATTTGTAAGCTGTTGATGTGAAGAATTTACTCTTTTAATAGCAGGCTAAATATAATATATACAACGTGTACATATAATGCCTGATAGGTTGATTTATGTGATGTATCTTGAGAATCATATAGCAGGACAGTGTGTTGTGTACATTGAGGAATCCAGGAAAGCAACAGAACTAAGAAAAAACTTGCTTCTTGACACCCCCCCCCCTGCCTTCAGCCCTCCCACATTTCCTGATAGGGGGCAAAAGAGCCTTCTTGGTGGTGGCACCAACTCTTTGGACCTTTCTACCTGTTGAACTGTGCCAGGTTCCATCTCTACATTTTTTTAAAAAACAACACTACCAATTGAAATCCTTTTGCTTTAAAGAGGCTTTTAAAGACATCTTACCAACTGTTGAGGAACAGGATTAACTAATCTATACCAGGCAATATGTGTTCATATATGCATCATAATTGTTTATTGTTGTTACCATAATTTTTTCTGACTTGGTGTACTGTTTATGTTTAATTTTATACTGTTATTGTAAAAACAAATTGTATTTGTTGCAAACCACACAGAGTGGGAGAATGTCACAGATGAGTGGGGGATAGGTAGGTAGATAGGCAGGTAGGTAGGTGATTACCTGGTGAACTGCCCAGAGAGTGCATTAAGTGCTATGGGGTAGTATATAAGAACAATTGCTATTGCTATTCCTACTTTCTCTATTTCCATTGTGGTATTAGGAATGAGGAACAAGTGCAGCTCTCTTCTTCCTGAATCAACAGAGGCTGAAAGAGAGCTTGTCCAGTGTACAAAAAAGCTGAACTGGTAAAGGTGGATATTCCCCAATATCATGCCAACAACAGCCTTCCTCGCAGAAGCGTAGCTTACCTTGGCGGGGCCCTGTATAAATTTTTTTTGGGGGCCCTTTATATGCGGGGCGGAGCTAACGTCATGACATCATGATGTCGTGGGGGGAGCCAACGTCATGACGTCATGACGTCGTGGGCGGGGCCAAAAATAAAAATAAATAAATAAATAAATAAAATAGAATAGAATTAAAATAAACAAACAAACACACACACACCTCAACCCACCCACCCACCCAAACAACCACAACACAAACCCGTAAATAACTTAAATAATTAAAATAAATAAAGAAATAAAATAAAAATTTAATAAAAAAACAACCAACCAACCAACACACACATAAACCACCCACCCACCTGAAAACCCTCACTTACCCTCCTGGGGCCGCATGGCAAGGTGCGCTGCCCCCGACTGCAGCCTCCTCCTCCTCCTCTTCCGGAGCCACTTGCCGCTGCTGCTGTCGCCGCCACCACCGCCGGACCCGGGTGGTGGAGCAAGGTGAGGGAAAGGGAAAGGAGCCAAGGCTTTGCCGCTCCTTTTGGAAAGCGCCGCTGGGGGCAACCAGCCCCCGTGGACCCCGCCTTCCTACGCTGCTGGACTGTGGCGCACTCTGCCAGGCGTCCCCAGGCCATGGGGGTTCGGCAGCAGCGGACAGCCCGGGCAGGCCTCAACCTGCCCATGGGAGCTGGGCGGCCCCAGGAGAGGTGCCCTCCTCTGAGGGCCACCATCGGAGCCGCTCCGAAAAGCTGCGGCTCCGACTCTGTATTTTTATTTTTTAAAATTGGAGCCAAAAATGGCTCCAATAAAGTGCGCATGCGCAGAAACTCAATCTGACGCATGCGCAATGCTTCAGATTGAGTTTCTGCGCATGTGCAGTAAATTTTTGCTCCAAATTATTTATTTATTTATTTTTGCCGTTGGGGGCCTCCGTAGCCCGGGGGCCCCGTATAATTGATACGGCGGTAGCTACGCCTCTGCTTCCTCGCCTACTTAGCAGATGGTAGGGTGCAGCTCAAACCCCAGGAGTCCTTCTGATATGGGGAGATGAGCAAATCCCTTTCTTTTGGCATTCTGCTGGTAGAAATCAGAAGTCTCACTTGCTCTACAAACTGTCACAACTTTGTGAAATTATTGGAGGACATGGGGAATTGTAGTTCAAAAAGCAAGTTAAGAAATCTTTGTTTATAGTGGAGATATAACCTTTGAAGACAGAAATTCCTATACATTTCAGTCACTGAAATATGTTTTTCCCCCTTCAATTTTGGACAAATATCAGGTCCTAGAAAATGGCCTGATTTAATATACCCAGCTTGTGGAAGCTATGCAGGCCAGATTCTCTTAAGTGTTTGATGGGAGACTTTTGAGAACCCTATACGTATCACCTTGAGTCTAATAAATTCATTTAAAAAGTTGCACACTATGGCTCTCCAGTAAATGAGTAGGATTTTCACAGAACACATTACATAGGTATCCATTGTGGCTTATTTCTGAATTTGCAAAATGGAGTTAGGTGGGCTTCATGAAATATCAATCTTCACCCACAATTTTCCCTACCTAGTGTATGTTGCAGAGGCTGGGAACAAGCAGCTTTTTACTATCACTCTCCATTTTGTGGTGACAATGTTAAACGTTGACTACAAACTCTGTAAAAAAGGTTTGAATAATTCTGACAAAAACACAATTTTATATAGATATGAGAATTACTTCCGGAGCGACAAAGTATGGTAGTAAGTCTTTAAATGTAATTTGTCTGTTCCTTGGTTGGTAAATACATGTGTATATGGAGTGGCTTATCCATAAATCTGTATGAGAACTGAACAGAGTGATAAGAAATCCTACTTCATAACCAATGAAAAACAGTCTCAAGGTTTTTCTCATTACAGTGATATATTTTTCTTTTATTTACTCCAGTTGTAGAATACTCAATCAGTGTTTATACGGGAGATAAAAAGAAAGCTGATGCCACTGGAAATGCTTATCTTTGTATTCAAGGGGACAGAGGTGACTGTGGGAAACGCTACCTTAATAAAGGAGGCCCAGTTACATTTGGCAGAGGAAAGGTAAAAAAACAACATACCATAGCATATATATATATATATTTAATATCATGTTTCATCTAGTACTAGGGTCCATAGGCCAGATCTGGACCATGGTGCCAAATAATCAGGACCCCACCCTCACTCCAGCTGCTGTAGCTGCCATTGCTGGAATCAGCCATGGACTCATTTACAGCAGCCGTAAACAGTGGAGGGACCACCAGTCTGGTCCCCCTCAACTCTCTAAGGGAGCATGACCCAGCCCCCAACACAAAAAGGTTGGCAACTCCTGATCTAGTACATAAAACCCTGAATCCAACTGGCAGCCCCAAACAGAGTAGACTAATTGAAACAATGAGGTATACATAAGTGTTGACTCACCATTAAACAATTAAACAAGTGTTTTATTAGGTCTAGTCTAGTTAGGACTAATAGTTAGATTTAGGGCAAGGTATTTTCTACACAAATGAATATAAATACTCATTGAGTAATAACCATAATACAGGACTGTATTGTAGAGTACTGTAGAATAATATCTGATTTATATTGCATCACATTGTCCTGTGAGAACCTGTGTGGTGCAGTGGAAAAGACTGTCAGACTAGGACTGAGAGTATCTACTCTGATTTCTACTCTCCAGCACACTGATAGGTAAATGATTAGTAAATATAGTCTGACACTAGGCTGGAGCTCTTCTCCTTAATAAACCATACCTGGACTAAACAATTCTCTCCGGGGGGGGGGGGGGACTCAGGATACTCACTCTCAGGAAAGTGAGAAAAAAAAATCTACCATAAATTGGTCCTTTCTCACATTGGCCCCAAAGATATGGAACACTCTACCACCTGATATTCATCAGGCCCTGTCTGTCTATCTTTTATAGGCAGATAAAACCAAACTTTTTTAAACAAGCATTTAAAGAATTTCTGCCCTTCAATTATAGCAGGATTATACCTGTGAACTAAACATTCTCCTTTCCTGATATAAAAGGTGAGCACATCTTTTAGATTTGCACATCTTTTAGATTCACATATTTCAGAAAACAATATACAGTATTTGCCAGCATATAAGGTGCACCAGAGTATAAGATGCACCCCATTATAAAAAAAAATACCCCACTATAGGCCACTATATACTGTACAAGATCCACTCCATTTTTCCAGTGTATTTTAGGGGGGGGGGGGAGTAGTTGGTCTTATACACCAGCAAATACGGTATATTATGCTGAGTTGTTCATTTATACTTAAGATAAATTTCCATATAATGTTTTTGAATGTTTACATGTAGTTGTTGCTTCTCTTGGGTATAATGTTACATACAAACCAACAATAATGTTCTTCTCAAATTTCAGATGGATGCTTTCAAAATCGAAGCAGTTCACCTTGGGAAGCTGAAGCAAGTACTTGTAGGGTTTAAAAGTCTGAACAAAGGTACTGTTTGTAAAGTAAACATGTACAAATATTGAACACATTGTGACAAATAATAGAAAGGTGACCATTAATCTATAGTTGCAAAAAGACAAAGTCTGTTGTCCAAAGTGGTAACAAGCAAATAGTAGGCATCCTGAAAAAGGATGTGTCATTATATAACATACTTTGAAGTTTTCTTATTAACTAAATAGAAGCCCCTTGAAATAGTGACTTACATCTTCAGCAGATGGAAGTTGTGAAGCATGTACATCAAAAGAGAACTGTTTGCACCAAACTTACTACTCACATACCTATAGGGACACTTTGGACTGCAGTTATTTTACAGGGTTTTTTTTTTAATGAAGAAGCCTAGCTCATCTGAGGTAACCAGTGGACTGAGATGGCATTTCAGTAAATAAAAGTCCAAAGGTCCTTCACTTTAGTAAAGGTAATGGTTTCCCTTGCACGAAAGCCAGTCGTATCCGACTCTATGCAAAATGTTTAAGAATACTGTATATAACCGTTGTGAAAGTTATTGCCCCTGTTAGTAACTATGAATTATTGTTGTACCAGTTTTGGGTTTTGAATATAATTCACTATCTCTATAAAAGAATAAGATAAATCCTGTTTATTCTGTTGTTATATGGGAAATATATCTTCATCAGTTTACAGACCCAATTCCAGAAATAATCCCAACCTATGAACTTCAGATTTAGGTTGCAAATAGTTTCCAATCCATTTAGGAGTTTCACAGCTTCTGTAGGATTTATAGATGGAAATGAGATCTACGTAAGAGTATCAGGTCAGGCCATTCCAAATTTCAAAATGGCCACCACAACCATTTTGTCATTCGAAATGGCCACATGCCTCCTCCACCCGAAGTCACAATGCAGTGCTTACTGCTGCGGAGATGCTGTCATCATCAGATAAGGTCTCCAAATGGTGTGGAAAAGGTAGGAAAATCGCTACCATCTTAGAATTTAAAATACTGTAGCACAACTTTTGGTTGTAAACTGAAAATCAGTCATATCCCGTGGAAATGTGTGGTCATAGCTCACGGCAAACGTAAACCAGGGCAGTCGTATGCTGGGGTTTTACAGTATTTCCAGTGTGCTCTTTAGTACCAGTTGCTGGAGACTTTAGGGTACAATTTGTGTTCAGGTGCTAAATTTAGGTTTACCTTAGGCATTAGATGATCATAGTTGGAGGAGAATCTGGATCATACAGGTCTTAGATTTCCTTCATCACATTTCTAAAATTCTTAAGTTTCTGGATGACCTCCCCCAGCAGTTTTTCTTTGATATCAAAAAGCATAGAAGATAGAATAAATCTTTATGATAGCTCATAGATCGAGGGCTGGTGTGGTTTGATGGTTTGAATGTCAAACTAGGACACAGGAGACTTGTGTTCAAATCCCCATTTAGGCATGAAAATGCTAGTATCACTCCTTGTTCCTGTGTCTGTCCCAGCTTTTGGGGACATGAAAGGAGCCTCATTTGGTTGGAGTTTCTTCCTCAAAAATCCTTTCAACCTAGAATAATTTCTGACATGAAATTATTACTATAACACCTCACTTATCCTGAAAGCGCTATCAGGATTGCCCTAAATCAGGAGCAACTTGGTGGCATAAAACAACAGCTTCATAAGGTAAAACTGTAAGGTAGAACAGAAATAGCACAGCACCTTTATTTGACTAAAACCAATGTTCTACTAAGCCACAAGACCAATCTTGACCAAGTGACCCAGAAGGATTCTGGAGTTTGTGATATTGAACACCATTAATGACATTATTAATTAACAAATTTCTATGGTGTTTTCAGTTTGATAATTACAATCATTTAGACAGACTGCAATAACAATTGTGAGTGTTTATTTGGGTTAGTTTAATAGTTTTGTTGTTCAATTTGTTCTTAGTAGTGATTTTAATGGTGCCATTTAATGTGTTTTTCATCATGGTGATAGCTGAATTGAGTGCTTTTTTAGTGGAAAATTGGGATGCAAATGTAATAAAATTAGTGAGTGGATGAATTATATTTTCTTCTCTTCTAGATGACTGGTTCCTAGAAAAGATTGTAATAAAAGAAGAGATTTATCCTTGTACCACATACATCTTTGTTCACAATAACTGGATTAGTAAATACTCAAAAAAAGATTTTACAGAAGTAGCAGTTCCACTGCAAGGTAACACCTGTTTTTAACTGTACAATATTTACACAACCATGCTGAACAATAGGTCCTTCCCACTCTGAAGGACCCTGAAACATCAAGGAAAACATACAGATAAGATGCCAGTTTCATCAATAGAAGCAGAGCTTTCTTAAACCTTCTTTTAACTAGCACCAGGTTTCACCAGTTCCATTATAATGTATTTGTTTCATGATTGATCATTGGGGAATACAAAAGGTGGTTTTTTTAATGGATTGCGCAGGCACAGCATTTTGAAGCAATGTATATTTGGAAGATTAATATTTCATCACATTCTAACTGTGAAGCAGGCAATTCAGTCTGTTTCTGTCTTAAGTCCCAGTGAGAGTCCCAACCAGCTGTGAAAAAACTACAGCCAAAGATTCACACATAAATATGTTATGACGCCAAAAATTCATTTACATAAATACTTTGCAACTTACCAAATTGAATATCCAAAGCAGAGACAAATACTTTTGTAGTTATTCTGTCTTACAGTCAGTTCCGACCCCCAGCAACCCCATGGACCTTTGCATATAAGGCATCCCTATCCTCCACCATCCTTCTCAACCTGCCCAACTCAGTGCCAGTTATTTATTATTTATTATTTATTGCATCAAAATACCACTAGCCATCTCATTTTCTGCTGCCCCCTTCTTCTTTTGCCCTAGACCTTTCCCAGCATCAAAGTTTCTCAAGGCAAATATTACCTGGAAATAAATGGAACTTAATCTCTCCCTATTTCCTCTATTTAAAATTTTCTAGTGTCTCAGTTGTATGTTCCACTACTCCATTAAAAGTATTACGCAGAGATGACTACCATCTCAGTGTTCTTCTGATGACTGCAATGTTAGGAGCAATCCAGAAAATAAATCATATATTTCTGTGCTGTCTGCTCAGTACTAGATGGTTCCTGTAAAATGCATCCCAAAAGCTGTTCAGGGAAGTAGAAATATAAAATACTGAATATAACTAGGCTATATTCAGTATTCAAGCTGAATATAGCTAGATGATACTTCTTAGTACAGTGGTACCTCGTTTAAAGAGCATAATACGTTCCATGGGATTGCTCTTTAAACGAGTTTGCTCTTTAAGCGAAACACCATTGTAAGTGGCCAATTGTGACTTCTGGTGGGGGGGGGGATTGTGAACCCTGATTTAGTTGTTAAGCAAGGCAACCATTCAGAGAAAATTCTGCTCTCTAAGCGAGTTACTCTCTTAAGTTAGTCTCTAAGCGAGGCACTCTTTTTGTGAGGTTTTACTGTACAGTACTTGCATATGCTTTTAAATTGGTTTATGCATTGTGCTGGCTGAGTTTTTCTTTCAGAAACTACTGCATCATCTGGCCCAGTTAAAGATTTTACTGCTAAAACCCAAGGTCATTGGAGAATGTGGTTGGACTGTGTGCACATTCCAGAAGAAATGCCTGACATAAACCTGCTTGTCTATGGAACTAACGGGAAATCTGTTCCACAGAGAGTTCAGAATTTTAAGGATGAACCATTTCTGGTGGGTTTCTAAATTTAACCAAATTTACTATTTAGTTAGATCAATGGCTACAGAGATCAGTACCCTCTGTTCCTCCTGGGAGAAAAGCTAGTGGGGAATCAAATTTCAAACCTCTGGCTCTGCAGCCAGATTCCTAAGTCACTGAGCATTGCCATAATGGTAAAAAGCACTAGATCTGTTGGGACAATTTTTGACACAGGGTTCTGAAACATTTTTTTTTACCCATGAGTTTTTCCTGTTAAACACTATTGAAAATTGGGGACATCATTCACAATAGCTCTGTTCAGGAATTTCAGAGCCCAGTACTGTGAACCTATTAAGAGAAGAATCCCTATATAAATACACTCTTTGTGGTTTAACACTAGATTTCAAGAGAAGCTATCAAAAAAAATTTCCTCTTTGCATGTATGCTCAACGCACGAATAAGAGCCCCAGAAAATCTGAGTTTTGCTGGTGCATTTAGCCTACATTTAAACAGAACCATTTTTATCTTTAGACCTGGCCCTTAAACTATGACTAAAGTTATGACAGAAGGAGCATGGCTAGGCCCTCCACTCGAAATGTCTTTATAGCAGTGGGTTGTATAAGAAATGAATGGAGCTATTGTTGCACAATGCCTACCTGTGTAGATTCTGAAACAAAATGAAGCTCTGGAAGACAAATGACAGTAAGGGTGATCCCAATAACAGTAAGGGAGATTATAATGTAGAGATTATAATGTACAGTATTATAATGTATTATGTATTGTTCAGCTGATAATGTTTTCTTTTCTTCAAAAGCTGAATGTTGGTGATATTGGCAGAGTAACAAAGGTTTCCTTTATGCTGTCCAGCCCATATCTGAATAGAGAAATTAAACTTGATAAGGTAACATATACTGTCTTCTATGAATTTACATTATCCTGTATAATACTCATAAATTATAATTTATAATCATTCTATTTATATAGCAATGTAGAAGCTTGAAAAATGTCTTGCATGTTATTTTTAATTATTTTTTGTACTTTTGACTTGCATAAGGTACTTATCCATAGATAAGGGGGCTAGGTAACAAGTTCCTTGAAATCTTTTGTAAAAACAGCTTGCCTTACTGGGCTTTTAGTTATGTTTTCTAAGCATCTCAGAAAAGGGATCTTAACATTTATTTAGAAGATGGGGCTTGAGGCTTGGCTAGTTTCAGGAAGACGAGAATACCAGTCCCAGTTAGCAAGAGTAGAACAATGGGAAGAAGACGAACTCTAAATAGACATGAGACTATTAACTGTAGAGCCAGACAAGCTCTTAGAACAATGGAGAGCAAAATATGACCTGTGAGTCAAATGTGACCCATGTGAGACCTCCCTTGCCCCTACCTCTTTCTAAGAGTTCACTTTTAAGCAAGCAAGCAAGCAAGCAAGCAAGCAAGCAAGCAAGCAAGCAAGCAAGCAACTATCTAACTAACTAACTAACTAAAGGGGGGAATGAAAAATATTTTGTTGTTGTTTTAAATGAATACAGATGTTCTCTAGAGTGGGAGAAGGTGAAAAGAAAACACTTCATCATGAGCTCCTTCAGGCATAGTTAAGGAAGGCAAAGAGAAAGAGGAGTCCTTTTAAAAATAAATTAAAATGGCATTGCTAAAGGAAGAAAAATCAGGATGGGGAGGAGGTCTTGGGGAGGAAGAAGTAAAAGGGAGGGATATGAAGCTGAAGCAGAGGCAGCAATCAGCTCTGAAAAGAAAAATGAAAGTGACTGTTGCGTTGTTCATATCTAGACCAGATTATGCAAAATCTGGAACACTTTGGGGGAATGGTCCCAAATCCAGGCCATCCAGCCAAAGTTTGGAACTCTGTCCATACTGGGCATAGCCTACCAAAGTCCAGAGGAGGACAAAGCTACTTTCTAAACTCCTCAACGTCCTCCTTAGAGGAAATAGCACAGAATAAAAAAGAATGCAGAATTGGGGAAAGGTGAGAAAAACATGACAGGTGAAATGTATTCAACAAAATAACCATACCAAAATCTTTGGGATTGGTCTAGACCAGGGGTCAGCATACTTGGCTCTCCAGAAGTTCTTGAACTTCAGAAGCTCTGATCAGCAGGCGTACTGACTTTGGCTTCGGGTAATTAAAGTCCAAGAACACATGGAAAGTCAAGTTTGCTGACCCCTGGTCTAGACTTAGAGGTTAGCTACAAAGTGGTTTAGCCCATTCCATAGCTCTTCTCCCCTGACCAATCCATCCAGTGCCATAGCTGGGTTGCTTGTCTTATATTGCTTGCTTGTTTGCTCTCCTTCCTTCCTTCCATTGCTTGACTCACAGACTGTCTTCCTCCCCCTCCCCCTCTCTTCCTCTCCTGCTTATCCATCCCATCTGCTTTTCTCCCACCTCTTCAAGTATCATTTTCCTTTGCATTTTTCAACAGGCACGCCAAAAAGAAGGTTTTTTAAATATATATATATAATCCAATATGTGGAATTGGCTCACTTAGTAAGCCACTTCACAATATTGGCTTTGGAATGATGGGGCATGCTTAAAACAAGCCCAAATTGATGGGGCATGCTTAAAAGCATGATGAGGCATGCTTAAAATCAAGCCCAAAATGTTCTAAAGCACCCATGGCAGAGCACCTCTAGGTACTAATGTAGCTGCACCTAATAGTCACACTTAGACCCTTGGAACTCAGTGTGAGTCATGACTGAATTAAGCCTCATTGTTTTCACCAAGTCTTCTATGAACACTACTAAATAAGTTGTTTTACAGATATAGCTGTTGTTTCTGTCTGATCTTCATACACAAATTTAATAGGAAGAGGTCCACATTCCAACTCTATAGAATTCATGAGGCAGTATCTTCTCTGTGTTGATAACTAATTAGCCATTAACATCCTTCGGAACTTTCCTACTAAAAAAAGAATGATTCAAAAAGTCATATGGTTCTGCAGTCTGCCACCAGCATTTCATGGTCAAAGACACCAAATTCTAACTGAAAGAGGTAAATGGAGTGATTAGGATAAGGCAAACAGTGGTAGTGATCATAGCCCAGGGAAGCTTGGCACATGTTATTTTGTGGCTTCTGAAGAAAGAGAAGATTTTTAAGAACAATCGTTTTATCATCTGGCTATATTATATATAGAAACAAAGCTGTGTATTCTAGGAGACTCAGAAACCTACTTCATCCTTAAATGTTATTTTGCTACACTTTGGGAAGAAATAATATGAAAATCCATCTGTCTTGTTATTACATATGCTGTTTTTCTGTTATATAGCTGTCTATAAGAATAATCTCTATCAATTTAACCTTTGTGTAATATTTTTATTTATATAATTGATGGCATTTGTTCATTCCTTATAACAAATATGCTTTAAATAAACTAGGGGTAACAAAAGTAGTAAAAATGTAAAAAAGTAGTAGTAAAAAAGTAGTCTTAAAAATTGCAGAGCTAGAAGGGACCCTATGGATCATTGAGACCAGCCCCTGCCAAGAAGGGTGGGAATAAAACTCCCAACCTCTGGCAGGTACCTAAACTACTGAGCTATTAAAAAGCCATCAGCAACATTATATTCTTACAGGAACATTAGTAAAATCAGAAAAACATAAAATAGGGAAAACTATGTTGTTATCTGGGGTCATGAAAACTGGTGACCTGTAGCTGGAAGATAAGAATGGTGGAGAATGAACATAAAAGTTCCAGATGTGCAGGCCTTATTTACTGTAGTAAAGCTCCAAAGTGAGGACTGCAGAATCTACTTCGGGATGGCAGGTCTCAGATTTCACCTTTATAAGCAAAGACATTTAGCAGTGTCAAGGCAGGGCAATGAACTGAGGACAACATCTTCCTCCAGTCACTTTCAATTTAGCTGCGATTCATTTATAGAGTAAATTTTATTCCAGTTTCTTTGTTATGTGGTTTGTCACGTTTCTGTGTGCTTCTATTTATGGCCAAAAAGCAACCACGTGTTTCAATATAAGGCATGAAGATGGAGAGATAAGCCAAGGCTGGCAGATTTTTGGCTAGCTATTTTGTAGGATTCTACACTGCTAGAGGTGAAATCTGAGACCTGCCATCTCTGAATGGTTTCTGCTGTTTCCAGTCTAAAACTTCTTTTAAAGCAAGGAAACCATTCTGTGATGCCTAGCCTGATGAACACTCACAAGGTGTTTGAAAGCAAACATTTGTGTGTGAGATTTTAGAGGTCTACTAAAAGTACCACCCACACAACTCTTCTATTTTTATGCTGAATCATATTTACAATCTCTGAAAACCATATTTACAATCTCTGCCTGCCATAGTTTTCTTGTCACAGCCCCATCATCTTTATATCCAGCTGTTAAAGAAAACCAAGCAGTAAGAGTAAAGATCAGCAAAGCATGGCCAGTGTCAATTAGATCATGATTTCTTCCTGGTTTCTCTGTTCATCTCATGGAAGGCATTCAGATATCTCAGCAGACAGGGTGTGCAATCATGATGAAAACAGCTAACAGAAAATTCAATGGATGATGTGATCAGTGTAATCTACACATGTTTGTTTTGAGGGTGAGGGGAGGGAAGAACCAGATGAAGGTGTGATGGGATTGTACCTTTCAGCGTGGCCTTGGACTTTAAGGGAAATGTCACTGCCCCACTGAACCACATGACTGGCCTGTGGCATGAAAAGTTTGGGAACTCCTGGTCTACTCCATTACCATAGCAGGATGTCTGGCCAGACTGGACAATTATAGTTGAAATAGCAGTAAGGAATCCTTTTCCCTGACTCATCTCCTGAAAAGCTGAAGCAGTATTTCATTCAAAGCTAAAAGAAAATAAGTTCTGATTTGTTTCTTCTTTTTTCATTGTCCTGCAGCTCCGGATGAAAGACTTGGATACTAAAGAAGAGCTGGGCTTTCACCCTTTAAACCAAAGGCTCTTTGAAGAAAATGAGTCCGGGAGTGTGAGAGAGCTAGCTGTAGTCAGGCCAGATGAAGTACCACTTAAGGGTATGTTGCCAATCCATAAACCAAGTGAAAGTAGTTTCCTCACTGGCAGAAATTACCACTGTAGAAAAACAGAACAAAAAGGATGGCACATTTGTTAGTGACACTTTTTGTTTAAAGCTCTTGTGAGAAATGTTGGAATGTCACACTGAAACTATAAGGAACGTTTGTTTTAAGCAACTTGCATTATTGAGAACAATAGTTTATGAAAATAATACTTGTCAGCAATTATATTCACTGGGAAAAGGTTTTTTTTTTTACTAACTCTAGGGGGTTAGATTTCTAGAATCAGCTTGCAAATTGCTATAAACCCAAAATATCATGTTTAATAAGGTTCTGGATAGGAGTTCCTATTTTACAAAGCTGACCTTGTCAGATGTGTTTGCAAGGAAAAACTGACTCCAGAATGTTGATTTCCCAGCCAGAACCCTTTTAATTAAACCATTTCAGAATGATTCTGGGATACAATTAATAGAAAATTAATTTGATTTTTGGGGAAAAATCAAGAAAAACCAGCTCTGTTTTCTTTTTGCTAATTGGGGATAACTCCAGGTAGTATCTATTCACCACAGTTAATTTTCATGTAGGAAAAATGCAAAATTAACTCTGTTAAAGTCCTGCTGATGTTCCAGATCACCTGCTTTCCCTTTGATAATTGCTGTCACTATCAGTTAAAGTGGTGGAAAGAACTAACTACACTCTTCACATTGATCGACATTAATATAATTCACTACAGACAGTAATCATCATCTGATATGATGTTTGGATGACAACAGAGTCCTTTAATACATGTTTCTCTATGCAGTATGACAGAACAGATTTTTAAAAAGCAATGGTAACATTTATCTCCACGCACAACTTAACACTTCAAAGCTGACTTTGCTATCTTTCTGAAGTTTGAGTAGGACTGTGAATGAAACCATCTTTAGACTTTGAATATGAATGAAATGATTCTATTTGAAAGGGACATAATCATTCCTTTCAAAGGATATAATTCTGGAACTATTAGAGGCACTTGAAGTGAGATCAGCCGACAATTCCTTCTGTATTCTGAGTCCTGCTACATCTAACAATGTTAAATCAGCTTCAGTGACCTTATGCACCATTTTAAACATTTGTGAAGCATAACAGATAATTTCATGCATTTTGGCCATATGCCATTGTAATACTCAGTTCTGCTGGATAGCACACTTCTCATCATGAAGGAAGGGAGCACATGGCCTATTTGATTAATATTTCTATGTCCTGTTTTGCAAAGGTTCCTTTCTCATTATTTTCCATAACTGTTCTTTCCTCACAGAAATTACATACTTGGTCAGTGTCCACACAGGGACATTGCCTGCATCAGGAACAAGTGCAAAATTCTTTATTACAATATTTGGAGAGAATGGAGACTCTTGCAAAAGACGACTTAGGAATTCAAAGTCATGTGCCTATTTTGAAAAGGGCCAGGTAAGTGCAGACTTCAAGAAGGTATTTCTTCGGAGCTTTTGTTAATGTCTATCAGAATGAAAATGGGGCAGGGTATGCAAATGAAAATAGAAATTTGTTTAAAGAGAAAAGAAATTACAATGTCCAGGTCTCTTCTTAGTGACATCAGTGCACGGAGGAGCTTCATATTATATTTTAGATGTGTGCCCTCTCTACATGGCTTGCAGGGAGAAAAAGGACTATGATAATAGTAGCTGCCAGATCAATGCTGGCTTAAACTTAAATGTTGGTAGAAAATAAATACAACACTTTAACTTATAGAAATAGGTTTTTCTCATTCAAATGTTGAATCAAATGGAAACATGAAGAGCATGAAAGAGGTCTGTGAATTTTATCTTTGCAAATTTATACTTTTCATAAACTCCCTATAAGATCCAAATCTAAAATGAGATTTAGAAATAAGGATCACTGCTGCTCCAGTTCCATTGCACCAGGGCCATAGCCAGGGGGTGGCCAGGGTGGACTTTTGCCCACCCTGCATTATCAGTTTGCCCACCCTCAAACTCCTGTCTGCTTATATACTTGACATTTTATTTATTTATTTATCCAATTTATATAGCCGCCCAACTCAACATTTGTTGACCACCCTGAATTTTTTTTTGCCCTCCCACATCTAGAATCCTGACTATGGTCCTGCCTTACACCAGGAAACTGCTTGAAAACAGGAGACTTGTTAAATCCCATAGAGAGGATTAACTGTGCTGAATTTCAGGCCTGTAGCTTCAATAGTTCTATTCTTTAATTTTTGTTTCAATGAAGCTGTTCATGTTTAATGAAAATCTCTTCTTCTGGCCCTTGCCCTCAGGTATTTGATTTCATCTTTCTATAGAGTCCTCAAGCTTTACACAAATTACAAAACAGGAAAGTTGAGGTATTGAGGAGTAGGCATGGCAAATCATCAGTCTTCTTGAATCAAAATATCAACTGGCTCTACTGCCAACTTAGACTGGCCAGGTCTAATGGGCTTTAGGTTCTTTTTTAGGATTTCAGACAATGAAGCACTCAATGGGTAAAGAAACAATGTTTTATTAAGACAAGCAAAGCATATTAGAGACAGAGAGCACAAGAGAATATTAGAAAATAAAAGGAAAGACTCAAGATACAAGTAAGCTGATTATATTTACCTATGATGGGTTCCCACTGTCCCTCCTTTAGCTACCTGGGAGTATGGTAGGGAAGCAGAGATATTTCTGATATTGATCTCCTCTGGACAATACAACAGCTAAGTCCACATTCAAGCAGTATTCTGTTTTGGTCAAAATCACAAGGAGTTGCTGTTTGTATACTTGCTGAAAAGACATGGTGATGCATAATCTCCCATATGCGCAAACTATATAAAAAGACAAAGCTAGCAATGATACCTGAAAGGCTAACACATTAATCTTCATGCCCATGGTGCAGCAAGAATTTTAGATTTAAAAATAGATATAGTTTAATATGTACACACACACAGAGAGAGAGAGAGAAATGGATGGGGGGGGGGATTAAATAATAAAAAAGAAAAGAATTAAGAATTAGGAGACAAAACATCTTTTAAAACCTAGTTACTGGAAAAACAATTGCAATTTGTGAACAATTAATTGACAGAAACTAGCGTCATTCAGATCTACCAACAGACAAAGCAAATGACTAAAAGGGAGAGAATTTAAAGGTAGGCATAATATAGTAATAATAATTAAGTTGTCAATTCTGACTTATGGCGACTCTTTCCATGGTTTTCTAGCTAGAGATGTACCAGTCCCTTCTTTGGGGGTTGGGGGTGGGGGTGGGATGGGGGGCCTTGGGACTGTGCAGCTTGCCCGTAACTGCACAGGCTGACTCTTCCTCCTGAATGGTAGAGGGAGGAATCAAACTCCCAGCCTCTTGCTCCACAACCAAATACCTAAGTCATACACTATCCAGCCAGCCAGTCAAGTCTATTATAAAACTGATAAAATCAGATCAGCCACAAATACAAACAGATGGGGGCATACACAGAGGAATCAGACATTCAGTCAGTTATTTGCTAACTAGTGCAACAGATGATCTAAATGAAATAAGCAATGTTGACTATATTGTCTGACTCTTAAAAACCTCAGTTTAACTGTTTAGCAGCTGTGTGATTCTGGATTGCAGCACATCTCTTCAGGAAAGGGTAACTTAGTTCAAATCTGGATTTTGGTGGTCTTGGACCTGCTCAGCATTCATCCTTGTGTTACTGTGAGGCAGCTCACTCTAGGTGGCATCTGTTAGACCTTGCTCCATTATGCCACCACACCAGACATGTCACTGAGCAAAACAAATAGTTTGTTCACACCTGGGAAGCAGAACACAGCCTGTGAGTATCAGGCAACATCCCTTCATCCAGCAGGCAAGTCTGCAGTCTCAATGTCTTCTTGGTCTCAGTCATCCTGGTTCATGTCTCTGAGCAGTCAGTCTGCCTTCCTCTTTCTTCAGGAGAGAATGGTGAGCTTTTGGTAATAGGGCAACCAACTGAGGACAACTCCAAACCTTCATCTCATCTCACCCTCGCTCAGAGGAAGATTTGGGAATAACTACTTACAGGATGTTCAAAGGTTGTCTCCTTTGCCACTGGTGTTTCCAGCTCTCTCTGACAATCTAGTAGGATGGTTTGGGAGGAGGTTTTGTTGTTGGAGCCATTTTGCCTCTGCTGCTGGGACATGGGACTATGTGTAGTCCATGGATCATTCTTACAGATGTATTTTCAGGTGCATCCTCTGGCAGTTCTGCCTCCTCTCAACATCTATCTATTCCCTACCTCCTCCGTGTCTTTCTTCTCCTCCCAGATTTTGGGAGGAGGGTATCCCATCTGTATCTCTGTGCTCACTCTTCCCTTCACATCCCCCAGTGCTCTTCTTATAACTGTTAGCTCCCAGGAGCAAATGGGGTTTTGTCCTACTTCTCCATTGCCACCTTCCCCCTTTTCTGTCCTGGGTGATGGGCTATTCTGTCTCATTTTTTTTGCTGGCATCCTCCTCCATCAGGATGCTTCTGTGATCCACTGGGAGCCCAGAGAGCAGAACTCAGGTGCCTCTTGGGTTGTGGTGACAGCCTGCTGACCAGGGTCTCCTCACCATTGGTCTCCACCTCACAGCTACTATTCAACTTTCTTCTTCTTAGCTAGCTTTATTTAGAGGACTATAATAATAATTTTGTGTCAGAGATTACTCTGAGTTGAAAGGATTTTTTGCTGGAGAAACTCTGCTCTGGGGACGCCCTAATGAGGTTCCTTTCATGTCTCCAAGTGCATCCCTCAGGTATCAAAATCTGACCTTCCAGTCTTCAGCTCAGCGTCTTAACCACTAAGCCACCAGAGGAGCTGCATTTAGAGGACTTTCACCTTTATATTTTTATGCTCCCCTAATTTAAATCTCTTTCCTTTCTCCCTTTTTTGTAATCACCTTCTTTAATAGGTAGAACTCAATGACTATGAAGAACTATTATTCACATCCCTTGCCCTGTCCACTATTTCTCTTTTAACATTATTTTCCCATGGCAATTCAATTACTATTACTTATTTGTTAATGAACCTTTCTATAGATTTATGCTCTCATCACACTTATATAATAAAATATTTCCAATCTCAATTGTGTCCATATCATCTCTAAATCTTCTTCACCTCAACATCCAAATCAACTCTCTGTCCCAACACTGTACTCTTTTTAATATAGAACATATTACACTAGATGGTCCTAGAAAAACTGGTCTCAATTAGTTTGAGATAAATCTTCTTTATGTTCTCTTAACCTCCTGGACACTTTTGAAGTTCATCTGATATCCAAACCAGACAGGTGTCCATTTAGTTCACTTCTGTCTCACTCCATTTCAATTTCTCTGCCTGAAGTATTAGAATAATCTAGTAGCTGTTTAGCTCTGTACATCTAAATCATGATTTTTCTTCTTCATGGTTTATTTCATTTTTCTTTAGCTGGTTATGTAGTTCTTGTGTGTAAGTGACAAAACTACTGTTGCTTCTCTTAGCCATCTATGCTTCCCACATGTACCTTGTCTTCTCTTTTTCTGCTCATATATTCTTCCAAATCATCAAAGATGCATTTTGCAACATAGTTTATCCATCCCAACAAGCATTTCTGCAGCTGCTGCTACATGGTTCTGTATCAGAAACTATGGTAGTGTTAGAGGCATGTATTTTTGTACTGATAATAATGTATCTTGTTTCCATTTCATAGCCTTTTTGCACTCTCAGGCACAAAAGATTGACATTTTCTGCAGTCACTGTTGACAGTTCTGCTGTCATCAGGACATGGACTTTAGAAAACTGTAAGAACAAAAGGCTATATTGACTATTTTCATGGTCCATCTTCTTTCACAGAATTGCATTTGGGCAGGTAGAATTGCAGCTTGAGTAGATCCATATAGATCCATGGTTTTAGGATTGTGATTGTTCTGATAACACTTTTCATATTAATACCGTTGACAAACTATCATCAGCAATTGGGAATACATACATAAGATACTGTACTGACACTTGCCATTGCCTCCTCCCATGGGCCATACATGAACTGAATATAACCCTAGAACATATTCAGACCTCTCCTGCAAGTCTGTTATACAGGGAGATAAATGTAATGGAAGTTGAACTGCCACAATACATAGTCTTTGACAAACTCTAGGAATTATGTGATTCTGAGTAACACTGTTGGAAAATCAATAGAGCTTTAGAAGAAAAAATGTTTAAAAATAGAGGTATAAAGTTGACAGAAGAGTTTATTTCTCCTTTGCAGACGAGCGACTGCCACGAGGCAGGAAGTGCTGACCGGATATCCTGGTCTGGCCCCTCCTGCCCGGCGCGCCACATGCTGCCTGCCTCCGTCGGGGGTGGGGGACAAAGCGCGCGCCCGGATAGCTCTTCCGGGCCTGCAGGCATCTTAGAACATTTTGGGGAAACAGTTTTGGTTGCAATGAAGTAAATGATGAATTAACAAAAGCCTCTTGGTTTTGAACAAGAATTCTGATCTTAAATTTATTTTGTCCAAGTTCTAAAAGGATCTAAACAGTAAGACCTGTGCACACAAACAGTGTATAAGCCTTTTTTGAAACTAAACATAAGCAGAGAGAACAATTGACCAGGAAAATGATTCTCTTTTTTCATTGTTTTTCATAACCTGAATGTTGACCCTTTTCTACTTACTTTCCACAACAGGTGAATAGCTTCAGGGTTCAAGCCATAGATCTAGGAATGTTAAGCAAAGTGCACATTGAGCACAATCAGTCTGGTTATGGAGCTGGTTGCTACCTCAAGCAAATCACAGTAGAAGAGCTGGACAAGAATGACTGCCAATATGTATTCCCATGTCAGCAATGGTTAGACAGTGGAGTTGGTGATGGAAAGATTAAACAAGAGCTCCAGCTTCTTGGAAAAATCAAGAAAGAAAGTCCATCAGGAAACCTTCATGGTGAGAAGAACAATGATCAAAACAAACAAATGAACCATCCACCATTTGTTTTTACGCATATTGTATTTTTCTTTCTTTCTTGGCTAAATCTGTGGAAAATTTAAAAGAAGTAATTCACAGATAATATTGGGTTATCCCAAATAACATTATGTCAGGCTTGCAGAACTGGATAATATAGTTATTATATTTACAAAAGATATATTAACATCCATAGATAGAGATTCAGCGTTATAAGTAGTACATTAAAAGGAAATTTGAGGACTGGATGTAAAATAAATGTAGAAAAGAAAGAAATTAGAAGAACGTAAAGTTCAGGTTGAGCAGCTAGAGATCAAAGACTTGCATCTGAATTTATTTCTGAAATGCCATATACCCATTTACCTGGAAGTAAGCTCCATTAAATTCAGTGGAGCTTACTAAGGAATAGATGCAGAAGACTGCACTGAAAATTTATGATCCCTCTTTTCTTTTCTTAGTGGGAGCTAATACATTATTATTTTACAAAGGGGAAGTTACATTTTTTTAAAAAAAGTATAAAATTGAGGACTGTTTCACAAGAAACTTTAGTGTTTCTCTTCACTATTTTTGTTTTCTTAAACTAAGTGTTTCATGTACAATCACACTGCAGATCACATTAAACTACAGTGAACCTTGGAACTATACAGTGCTGTCTTTCCTCTCTTCCACTTTGGGTAGCTGGAAGGAGATGTTTGGAGCTTTTCCTTTGTTTCTGCTTTTACACAACTGTTGTTATTCATATGGCATTAAGTGTTAAATCCATACAGCCCATGTTCAGATAATTGTTACCAAGTAGTTCATAATTGAATGAGCCACAATTCTAGGTCTGATTGACACAGCAGTCAGTTTAAGTAAATACGAAAACGTCCAAGTCTCCCCTTTTTGTTTATAAGAGATATTTAGGGTAGGGAGGTATGCAACTTTGAAGTTCCCTGTAAGTCATTCTTGTTCATGTTAGCCACTGTAAGTCATTCCTACACATGTTAAACTGCTAACATAGTTTGACGGGAGATCTCCCCCACCAAAAAATTTTTTAGCACAATATTCAAGTGGTTAAGACACTGAACTTGATGACTGGAAGGCTGGCAGGTCAGCAGGTCAGCAGTTCAAGACCCGAGTACTGCATGACAAAATAAGCTCGTGTCTTTGTCCCAGATTCTGCTAACCTAGCTAGCAGTTCGAAAGCAAGAAATTGCAGGTACTGTATATAGGTAGGTACCACTTCAGTGGGAATGTAAACAGTGTTCTGTGCACCGGTGTTGAAGCATACCTGCCACATGTCCATGGAAACGTCTGCAGAAACAAACAATACTGGCTTTTGGGCTGTAAACAGAGATGAGCACTGAGCCCTAGAGTTGGATACGACTAGCTTTTGAGCAAGAGCAAACTTTACCTTTACTATTTAATTTTAAATGAATATATTTTAAATAAATAACAGTGGCCAAGATCTTATGGGATCCATATGAGAGAAGAAGAAATCCACCCAAATATTAAAGGCACTTTCACAGAACCACAATCTCCTTTGATATCTACAGGGAGGGAACTAAAGGCGCCCAAAGCCCCAGTCCTATAGTTTAGTCTAGTTTTGAACCCAATTATCAGAGTTCCAGAATTATAATTAATTTGTAAGAATTTGTAGACTTTTTCTAACTCATCGTTAAGAAGCATGCCTTGCCAAAAAACAACAACAACCCCAACCACATCTGCCATTACTTTTAGGACCCTCATTTATATTAATTTTCCTACACTCTCCTTGATTGATGTGTGGCCTGATGAAGTGATCCTGAATCACAAGAGCTTGCTGATAGTTTGATTTTTGTATCGCCTGCTCCTGCATTTGAATCAACTTGTAAGATATCATATTTTATGTCAAAGCAACTTTTTCTTCTTTATTCATATCGCAGCACAGCAACTAAACCAATGCATAGATCTGATGGAAGCAGGAGGACAGAAAATAAACTTTCAAATTAATTTTCTTTTTGGTTTTCTAGGAACTTGGGATGTCATTATTACAACACGTGAATTTTCAAATGATGGTGTGAACCCTAAGTTGACTTTTACAATATGTGATGACAAAGGTGCATCTGCTTCAGTTTTCATTCCCAAAGGATCATTTAAGAGAGCTGAGACTTACCAGGCATCTCTGGAGCTAAATAAAAATTTTAGCAGGCTATGCAAAATTCGCTTGGAAGTTGAAGATACAAATGGAGAAACATGGCATTGCCGTGAGGTAAAGTATAGTTGTGTATTCATACAAATGCTTTTTGCACAAACTTTTCTTTACATTAGCTATCATTCTGTTTTCTTGAATGGCTTTTAGATGTCCTCATCAATTACATACATAGTCCTGCATTTCGTATATCAGATCAGTTCAGGGTAATAAAATAGAACCACCAAAAAAAACATTAGGCATCCCAAAGAAGGATTACTGCCTGATCAGGTTATTGTGATATGGTAATAGAATAGACCATACTGCCAGCGACTCAACACCAAGTGTCAGTCAGTGGTTAACTAATCTGACAATCCTGAGGACTAATGGCCTTGGGTGCGGAAGTCCACATGGAAGGGTGATGGTCCCCAAGTGGATTACATTCCACTTGAATCCATTTTTTGGAGGGCAGCAGCTTCATACATACTGGTCTGGGGCCAATGAGGATTTTGTGTGCCAAAAGGGCTCAGGACCAGAAAGTGACTCACAGAAATGGATCAGTGGTATGGGTAAGGCAGATGAAAGGCCAACAGTGTCTGAAGTTCCTTTTATAATTCTTTGCTAAGGCTACTCTTTGAAAATTCCATCTTTTCCCCATAAGCAAAGAACCGGCCTCCTCTGCTGGCACCACTGATGTTTCAGCCTCTGAGTCTCAATCCAAGCTACTGCCAGACTTCTGAGTCATGACTGTCTGTTCCAAACATGTATCTGATAAATAATGATTTAATCAAGAATTATATAAGGTAAGGTCATCCTTGCCTGAAAGCCAGTCGTATCCGACTCTAGGGTTCAGTGCTTATCTCTGTTCCATTGCCAAAGAGCCAGTGCTGTCTACTCTGCAGACGTTTCTATGGTCATGACTAGACACCTGAGCACACAGAACACTGTTTACCTTTCCACCAAAGTGGTCCCTATTTATCTACTGGTACTTGCAATTTCTTGCTTTCAAACTGCTAGGTTGGCAGTTGCTGGGACAAAGACAGGAGCTCATTCCATCCTGTAGTATTCGGATATCAAACTGCTGACCTTTTGCCTTCCAGTCAGCATCTTAGCCACTTGACCACATTATTTATGTAAAATTCTCCCAAATGTACCACTGAAGTCACTAGCAGAAATGCAAGGACAGACAAAATTAAGTCCTTAAGAACAACACACAAATAAGTCTCATTGATTCACTGTAATGACATCCATGTTCTTAGATAGAAAGGAAATTTTTACAAAAATCAAAAAGGATGGTTCATTCAATGTATGTTATCCTCTAATGTAGGGGCTTTTGCTGTGATAATTGATGATAAAGCACATAGAAAGTATAACCATCACATTTGTATCCTGTTGTAAGCTTGTATCTGGCCAACAGAATTTTTGATTAGCTGCATTCAAAAGTCTCCTTTGTAGTCCTGCTATAGTTTGGTCAACCATGTTTTGGATGCTTTGTTTTTTATGCTGGTCTTTGACTGTAACAATAAATTGAGAGATTAGCTAAATTTTAAGATCTTATACATTTGAATAGAAATATTCTGGTATAGTTCAACAGTTTCTAAACTATTTAATTCTAAATAAATTCACAGGCTTTTCAGTGTACAGAGGTTTTCCAAAGCAGTCTCTGGTATAGGAGTGTGTATGTGTGCTATCACTAACCAAAGGTGAAGGAGTAATTACTACTTTCTGTACTCTATGGACAAGTAGATCTCATATTATGTTCCCCAAAATGGTACTTTTGAGATAGTACAATTCCCACCAGTATCAGCCAATATCACCAGTACCAATGGGTGATGGGAACTGTAGCCCAAAAAATTTGGAAGTTATTGAGAAAGTTTAGGAATGACTGACCTAAACATTAAAGAAAGGGCATCTGGAAACAGCATGATCTTTTCTCTATTGTGACTGAATATAGCTGAATCTTCATGTTTGTGTCATGTTTTATTCATTTTTATTGCATTCATTCAACTATATTAGGTCTAAATGAAACATTAGGTACTTTCTCTTATTTTGTTTTTGCTTTTTAAAAGGCTGTTATGGAAAAAGATTGTTTCCTACAATGCAGTGTGAAGTCATTTTTAAAAGTAGGGTTTTAAATTACAATGCTAAAGAAATAGCAGCCACAGAAGGTGATAATTGCACATCCTAAAGGTATTTACTGGAAAGAGTGTTTTTCTTGTAAATATTGGGCTAATTCAAGCATTCAGAACTGTTTGCAATAGATATATGTGGAGAGAAAAGATTCTCCATCATTTCTGAGGCAAATATTTTTATATGCGGAAGTTTGTACATAAAACATAATGGATAAACATAAAAGGATACTCAAGATATGAGATACATGACAATGTCTTTTCTGATTTTCTGGCATGGCTCTTGAATCTAGTACAAATTAATTTATCCAAATTGGATAATGTTAATTACACCTCAAGTACTAGAATCTGAGCTGTTTATCACAACACAGCTGATACATGCACCTTAGGTAAAGGTTTCCCTTGCTTGAAAGCCAGTCGTATCCAACTCTAGGGTTCAGTGCTCATCTTTCTTTCAAAGCCGAAGAGCCAGTGCTGTCTGCTTCTGCAGACATTTCTGTGGTCCTATCACAGGCATGACTAGACATTGGACTGCATGGAATGTTGTTTACCTTCCCACCAAAGTGGTCCCTATTTATCTACTTGCAATTTCTTGCTTTTGAACTGCTAGGTTGGCAGGAGTTGGGACAAAGACGGGAGCTCATTCCATCCTGCAGTACTCAGGAATCGGACCGCTGATCGGACCTTCCAGTCAATATTGTAGTCACTTGAGCCAATGCAGCCATTTACCTGCTCACGTGCCAGGCTAAAATTGATGATGCTGATAATGGCATGTACATGATTACATAATGGTTAAAGAATGGGTAGATGGTGACAGACTTTCTGAATCATAAAACATATGTAGCCACATACAGAAAAATACAATTATAAGCTTATGACATTAACACACAGTGCCTGAGCCTGATCTATCACCCTTCATGACAAAGGTAATATGTAACACTTTTCTGTATTATGGTGATTTTGTTGTTCAGTCACACAGTCGATTCCGACCCTTTGCGACCCCATGGACCACTGTCCGCCAGGCACTTCTGTCCTCCACCATCCTCCTCAACTCGCTCAGCTTTGTGCCCATTGTGTCTACAATACCATCTAGCCATCTCATTTTTGGCTGCCCCCTTCTTCTTTTGCCCTCCACCCTTCCTAGCATCAAGGCTTTCGCAAGCGAATCCTCCCTTCTCATTTGATGTCCAAAAGAATACTTTTATTTTGGGAAAAAAAACACAAGAACATTTTATAGTTAAATTAGTTTTCTTAGACTTTAAAACATTTAGTCAAATTTTAGGACATATATCAGATAGCATATCACCTTCTCCTTTGAAAATGTTCCTAATAAACCACTAAATTTAACTTATACTCTCTACAAGATACTTCTCATGACCCTCAAATACACCTCTTTACTCCTTGGTACTACTTCCTCCTCCTCCTCCTCCTCATGCCAAATCCATCATGGAAATCAGCTATGAAGATTGTTCTGGTAACAACATAATGCAGTGGCCTTCCATTTGCCTTCTGCATCATAGCGTGACACCCATACTATCAATCCAGTTCTGCAAGTCACTTTCTGGTCCTTAGCTCTTTTGGCACAGAAATCCTCATCAGCCCCAGGCCAGTATTGATGAAGCTGCTACCCTCTATCGAGGTGGATTCGAGTGGGATTCAATCCACTTGGGAACCATTATCCTTCCCTGTGGACTTTGCCACCCAAGGCTGTTAATCTTCAGGGTGGTCATGTTGGTTAACTGCCACCTAATGATCAGCACTGAGTCACCAGCAGTATGATCTACTCCAGTGGTCAGCAAACTTGGCTCTCCAGCTGTTCTTGGACTTCAGTTCCCAGAAGCCTTGATCAGCAGGAGTGCTGATTTGGGCTTCTGGGAATTGAAGTCCAAGAACACCTGGAGAGCCAAGTTTGCAGACCCCTGATCTACTCCATTACCATAGCAGGATAACCTGGCCAGACACGTCAGTATCTTGGCCAGAAAAAATCCCCCTCAAAAACCAACTGCCAAGCTATTTAAAGTACAGCATAGAGCTCACCCTCCTGCCTGAATTCTTCTGATTGGTCAGTCAGAACCAATTCCATGCATAATAAAGAGGCAGTTTGTTACAAGGTTCAATTCAGGTCCATGTGTTCAACATACAAATAATCTGTATGCTTCCAGATGTATAAATGAGCTTGAGATATAAATACATGTTTCTTTCACTATTACCAGTTTTAGTCATGCACATCTGCAGAAAACTGTGGAATCAGCTCAATTATTGAAGCAAAATAGATTGCCATCAACTCTTGAATTCTAAAATGATTTACTACCCCAAAGAATGAGTATGTTATGTATAGTTTAAAAATGTAATTTACACTGTTAGTGTTAACAATAAATGATTAAATGAGGAATTCACTGTGAAAAGATGTTTAAAAGGCTTTCAAGAGGTTTAGACAAATTAACAGAGGATAGGACAATGGCTGTCTTTGAAGACAGTGTAGACCATGAGTTCTCAACCTTTTTAAGCCAGGGGCTGGATCATGCTCTCTCAAACAGCTTCGGGGGCTAGATGGCCATTTTCCTTCACCACATGGCACTTCTGGGTGTGGTGGAGCTGGTGGTGGGCCACATGAAATTGTGTCATGGGCTGCATTTGGCCCGTGGACCACAGGTTGAGAATCCCTGGTGTAGACAATCAGAATACTATCTACGAAGGATACCCATAATGTCCATTTTACAGCAGATAATATTTTCTGACTGAATAGCTTAGTGATTTAGGTATTTGGTTGTGAAGCCATAGATTGGTAGTTTGATTCTCTGTTGTGCCTCCTGTATTAAATGCAGTATGAATGGCTTGGGCAAACTGCACAGATCTATAAAGCCCTCAGCAGAAGGGGAAGGTAATGCACTTCTGAGTGTTCCATCCCTGAAAAGCCTTGCAGAGGGTTGCCATGTCAGAATTGACATAGCAAAACATGATGAAGAGAAAGAGAAAAAAGATGATGAAGAGAAGTAGTCTTCGTCTGCCATATCTGAAGCCGAATATATGAAATCATCATGGTGATCAGCCATGAAGACTGTCCTGAGAATATAATGCAGTGGCCTTTCAACCGCCTTCCACATCACAGCATGACACCCATACCACTGATCAAGTTCCAGGAGTCACTTTCTGGTCCTGAGCCCTTTTGGCATGCAAAGTCCTGATCAGCCCCAGACTAGTATTAATGAAGCTGCTGCCTTCCATCAAGATGGATTCAAGTGGGATTTAATCCACTTTGGGACCATCATCCTTCCCTGTGGACTTCCCCAACCAAGGTTGCTAGTCCTCAGGGTTGTCAGGTTATTTAACCACCACCTGACACTCAGTGTTGACTCATTGGAAGTATGGTCATAGCAGGATAACCTGGCCAGACAGACTTTATTCATCTGGCTGTCATTTGACTACAACAATCTCATTTTATTTATGTACAGATACAGCTTCAGCATAGAAAAAGTAAAGAAATGCTACAGTTTCCATGTCTGCAGGATTTTTCAGACACTGAAGGATGCACTGTAGTTGAATTTCCAGTTCTTGCAGCTGGCCGCAGCTCTTTAGCAGGTTTGTTACTTCCTCTTTTTATCTCTCTTCATTTAGTCTAGTTCAGGAACCTGTGCCCCTTTTTATCAGCAGAGAAAGATTCTTAGAAAAGATTAAAAGGGATAAATAAAAAACCAGGATTACAATCTGAAAGGCAGGACACAAAAGGAGGAAAAGGATTATGGGAAAAGATAAAAAATAAATAGATTTAAGCACCAATTCTTAAAGTTGTGTAATAGTTTTTAGAATGATCATAAGTGTCCTTCTACCGGGGGACTTTTAGTGTTATTAATAAAGAGACATTGTGCAGCTGTTTGATTGTTTTATCCTTTACTTTTTTTATAGAAAGAAAAATAGAGGAGCAGTGAGGAAAAAAACCCCGAGAATAGCTAACAGAATTGCAAGTGATGTTTGTTTCCCTCCCCACTACCCATAAAATTCAATGAATGTGATGGGGTGGATGTGTCATAGAAGGCTTATTTGGATGCAACCTTGGAAAAGAAATAGCTCAAGGAAAGAAGGAGCCAAGAGAAACTGGTTTTAGCTGTGCTGACAGAGTGCCCTTGCTCCCATTCCTCTGCTGTAGTCTGATGGAATGGTACTCTTGTGTTCATTTCAGCAAGCTCTGATACTAAAACAGCCACTAATCTTCCAAACACTAGCACTTACACTGACAGTAATTTCTGGAAGTTTTGCCACTTCTAAAAGCTTCCTTTCCTCACAAACTATAGTCATTCAAGTGAGAGGAAATAGAAAGAGAAGCAGATTGGTAGGCTTGTGTATACTTCCCTTATCATTGAGGGGGACATAGTTACTGTTCAGAACAAGTTTCTGGTTAGAGTGTTTTAATAACATCTTCCTGTATGGCCTCCTCATTTGTCACTAGCAGTTCTATCTAAATTGCTCTGAAGACATAGTCAATGTTCTCTGTACTGGGAGTCATAAAGGGTGGGTTAAAGACCAGGAATCCAATGCTTGGTGTCTGTGTGAAGAATCAAAGAATGAAATACAGGGACTGCTTCCTCAGGACTTGCCAGTGCCTACAGAGGTTGGAGGCCATCTCTCCATAGAACTTGTCAAAAAATGACACAGAAGGCAGCAGAACTAAACCTGGTAGGAGGAAAAGACAGAAAAGAGCAATTTAGCTCAGGGATGCCCCACCTGGGGCCTGTGGGCTGAATGCAGCCCTCACCGCCATTTCGTGTGGCCCCTCACTGTCTCCACCATACCAGAAAGTGCCATGTGGTGGAGAAAGGGCAAAATGACCATCCAAGCCCCTGAAAATGTCTAAGGGAGTGTGACCCGTCCCCTGGCTTTAAAAGGTTGAGAACTCCTGGTTTAGCTGAACATAGAAGAAACATTTTAATACCTAGAGGTCAACAGAAGAGACTTTCTCTGGAAATGAGAGGTTTCCTTTTGTTGAGAGAAGTTAAGTCATCTGCCCTGAGAACTTTGCTTTGAGTGGCAGCAGGTAGACTAGATGTATTCTGCAAGATTACTAATGAATGTATTATGCTTATGAATTATTTCTTTTTCTTAATTGATATCTACTATCTCTTTTTTTCCTAGTTAAACAATATGTTCTGTACATTTCAACGGACTCATCCCAAGACTCTGGAACAGATTCGGATGTGTATATCACTTTGAAAGGCTCAATGGGAGACACTGGCAGGAGGAAATTACCTAATAATGGAGAAGACATTTTTGCAAAGGGAAAGGTAAATTGTTATGAGTCTTGTTCTTTCATTATAGTTATCAGATTGTTTTTTTAAATGGACATGTACAAAATAAAGATAAAATTCAAAACCAGTTAAGATATTAAAATAAGTAGATTGTTTTTACTAGAAGTAAGCTACTTCAATAGCATTATCCTAGTCACTTACTAGATCTTCTTTTGTACATATAGTAGGGCATAAATTGATTGCACATAAAGGGTATGTTGATTGAATGTATCTACAGTCACAACAAAATTATCCTGCATCCAAGTACAGTACTTTATTATTCTATCAGCTTCCTACTGTACTTCAAATTCTGTGAAGTGACTTCCAGATAGTCCATCCAGAATCTTGTCCTGGTGGAAAACTTTATTATTATTATTATTATTATTATTATTATTATTATTATTATTATTATTATTATTATTATTATTATTATTATTATTATTATTATTATTATTATTATTATTATTATTATCATATGCCACCCTACTCTGTCAAAACCAACTCAGGCGGCTCACAATATACATTTGAATACAATGTAACAATTTAATAGAACAACACAATGTCACAATATAATGAAATATCATACATCAATAATTCAAACAATTATGCTTAAAGAGCATAATGCGTTCCACAGGATTGCTCTTTAAGCGAGTTTGCTCTTTAAGCGAAACACCATTGTTAGTGACCAATTGTGGGCGTGATTGCAAACCCCAATTTATTTGTTAAGCGAGTTTTTGGTTGGTTTTATTTGTTAAGCGAAGCAAACATTCAGAGAAAATTCTGCTCTTTAAGCGAGTTACTCTTTAAGCGAGACGCTCTTTATGCAAGGTTTCACTGTATCATAAAATACAGTACAGTAAGATAAAACCCCAATATACGTCATAAAGTTACAAAAATATTACAAAAAACATAAGAATATTACACAATATTACAAAAGGAAAAATGTTACAAAAAGGCATCCCCAGCCCACCCTCCCCGGATCCTACCCATTAAGCTGGTGGCCACCAACTGACTACTCCCCTTCCTTCTGTTGAAAGGAAAGGAGAAGGGCAATGTGTCCATCTGACACATAGTTGCTGCCACAAAACCCCAGCCTAGAAAAAGTCTAGGAAACATAACCTTGCTGTCTCTCTTGACTGTATTGTATTTTTACACTGTATTTTATTGTATTGTTTTTTTTTCTTTTATGTAAAATTTATTGTGTTATCTGTGCTGCATCTGTTGTTATATTTTTATATTATGCTGTATTTATATTTGAGATTGTGATACTGTATATGTTTGTGTTATGTGAGCCCCTCTGAGTAGCCTCAGTGAGGTGAGTAGAGGGGCATATAAATCTAATTTAATAATAATAATAATAAATAACAGTCAGACTGGCCAGAGGAGGGTGGGGCTGGAATCAGCTGGGGGCTGGTGTTTCTTCCTCCCAGAACTGCACCCGGCTTTTTCACTCCTAGCCTCGGAGGATAGGGCTGTAATCAGCTGGGGAATGGTGTTTCTTCTTCCCAGAACTGCACCCAGCTTTTTCACTCCTGGCCTCGGAGTCAATATTCATCCATTTGGCAAGGTGTGCGGTTTTTGCTTTTCCAAAGCATTAACCTAAAATCTTCTGGTATAATATTTAGAACTTAAAGAGATGCACATAAAACTTTTGCTTGATCTATCCCTCATCTGGGCATTCAATGTCCATGAAGAGGATAGGTTTGGTGCTCCACTACCTCATGTCATTCTTCATTTCCTAGTACTGGCATTGTCAGCTATAGAATAGACTTTTATAATGAGGATAGGTTACAGACAACCAGGAATAGTTCTTCATGCTTATTTAAGAGCTACATCCACTTCTTGTCATGTGATGATTTATATACAGTAAAACCTTGGATAACGCTAAAACTTGGTTCCACTAGTCTTGGTGTTATCTGAAGCATGTTAAAATCCTATGGGATGGATCAGTTAACATTAAAGCTCCATAGACATACATTGTAACCGCACAGGCTTTAGCGGTTTTTATCCAATGCATCCCATAGGATCTTAACATTACTTGATGCAATTCTCTCCCCCCCCCCCCGATTACTTAACATTATGTGATTTTAGCGTTATCCGAAGTAAATGTTATCCGAGGTATTACTGTACTATGAAACAAGGATATTCTGTTGTGGAATACCACCAGAACAGAGTCATCTGATCCAGCCAGTTTCCTCAGTATGTTATTTTAACTATGTTCCATAATTTCTCACCTTCACAGTTAACATGGAACTGTTTTTATAATAAAAAGGAAATTGTCTAAGGCAGTAGTTAGCTATTGCTTGATGGAGTCAAAGGTTTTCCCCTGGATTGTCAAGACAAGATCATCAGCATAAATGAAAATCCCAGCATATGGGAATGTCAGTTGATCATTGTTGTTAATGCGAAAAGTAATGGTGTTAGGGTACTATGCTGTGATAGCAGAGGCGTAGCTACCGCCATATCAGCCGTATCAATTATACAGGGGCCCCGGGCTACGGGGGCCCCCCAACGGCAAAAAAAAAGAAAAGAAAAGAAAAAAAAGAGCAAAAATTTACTGCGCATGCGCAGAAACTCAATCTGACGCATTGCGCATGCGTCAGATTGAGTTTCTGCGCATGCGCACTTTATTGGAGCCATTTTTGGCTCCAATTTTAAAAAATAAAATTTCGGAGTCGGAGCCGCAGCTTCTCAGAGCGGCTCCGATGGTGGCCCTCAGAGGAGGGCACCTCCCCGGGGGCCGCCCAGCTCCCACCGGCAGGTTGAGGCCTGCCCGGGCTGTCCGCTGCTGCCGAACCCCCATGGCCTGGGGACGCCTGGCAGAGTGCGCCACCGCCTCCTCCGGGTCCGGCAGTGGTGACGGCGGCAGCGACAGTTGCGCCTGCCTGCCTGCCTGCCACCGCCACCGCCAGGCTGACGTCTGAGACTTGCAGGAGCGCGCTGTGGAGGGCGCGTGCGCGGGGGGGCGCGGGGCAAGCGGCTCCGGAAGAGGAGGAGGAGGAGGCTGCAGTCGGGGGCAGCACGCCTTGCCATGCGGCCCCAGGAGGGTAAGTGAGGGTTTTGTGTTTCGGGTTGGTGGGTGGTTTATGTGTGTGTTGGGTGGGTGGGTGGATTTTTATTAAATTTTTGTTTTATTTCTTTATTTATTTTAATTATTAAAGTTATTTATGGGTTTGTGTTGTGGTTGTTTGGGTGGGTGGGTGGGTTGAGGTGTGTGTGTGTTTGTTTGTTTGTTTTAATTCTATTCTATTTTATTTATTTATTTATTTTTATTTTTGGCCCCGCCCACGACATCATGACATCATGACGTTGGCTCCCCCCACGACGTCATGATGTCATGACGTTAGCTCCGCCCCGCATATAAAGGGCCCCCAAACAATTTTTATACGGGGCCCCGCCAAGGTAAGCTATGCTTCTGTGTGATAGATCGTTTCTCTGATTTCTCCAGCTGTGTCTCCATTGAAATTCAACAAAGTATCTTTAGTTGTGAAGTAGAATTCTAACTATTCCTTTTAGTCTGCCAAAGAGAAGACTTTGTGGGATATTCTACCTTAAATGCCAAAATATTTTTGCTGGCCTTGACAACTATGTAAGTTATCTTAGGCGAGAATGAGTTATTTACAGCTCAGTTGAGCTAAGCAAAGTTCCTTGAACCAAGCTTGAACAGTAATACAGTTTATTACTTTTGATGGTCACAGACCTTCTCTCCAATAAATCCAATGGGTGATAACCCCATCTTCATAATCTACATTATGGTTATTGATTTCTTTTTTAACCTTTTTCTTCAAAAAGCAAGGTAAAAGGAATCAATCAAAATCATGCTGAACCTCTGGGTTTAATAGGATGTAGATGGCTCCCAACTATACAAGACCGCCTATAAATATATAATTAAATAACAGGGAGTTTCCTAATAAAAAATGATGTGACGTGTATGATGTGATATGATTTTGGTTTGTGATCAGGATATTTTTGTCTGCAAACAATGAAAAGTATCCATCCCAAAAACCACTGATATGCCTGAATTATGTACAGTATTCTCATTCCAATAATGTAGAACAGAGCTCCCCAACCTGCAGCCCATGGCTGATAGATTTCCAGAACAGATTCACTGATTGCCATAAGCATGTAAAAGAAATAAGAAAGTTTCAGAATCCATTTGAACTAGCACTAAAAGATGCAAGCAACTTTTTTTTAGATGTAACTGATTGATTTTCAAGCCAAGGATTACCTCCGAGTCATTTATTAGTAAATGCTCCATTAGATTTCTAAACTAGTCAACCTGGAATATTTATTCAGAGATTAACAGGAAAAAAAACCCTCAGAAAAAAACAAAATGAGCAGGAGAAAACAAAGAAGAAGCTATCTCCTCATAATATACACAATTATGTCAGGCACAGTCCTCTCCAATCATTGAATAGATCAAACCACAGGGATCAATGACAAACCATATTTGGACACCTTCTTTTCTAAAGTTGTAAATAGGAATGGGATACAGGTACTGTATAGGTGATCTCTGTGAGGCTAAGAGGATATGAAGCTTATGGGCAGGCTCTAAAGGTCATGCACCAATAACAATAGGAAATAACTTTCTGGAACATTCTAAGTAGAGAATTAGCTAATTTAACTGCAAGTCCTTTCTTAATCAGATACATTTTGTTCACAAGAAGAAGCCAAATGAAGAAGGGAAGAAGATAAGGCTTCAGCAGGCATCTTTAATGGATAATGTGAGATTTTTAGGTTGGCTGTCACTAACCTTGAGTTGGATATTAGTGTCTTGGCTAACAGAAAGAGCTGCATGTCTAAGAAGGTTGGAGACCACTTATGTAGAATATTTTGAGAAGCTTTTGTCTTTTTGTAGATACATTTCCATACTGTAGCCCTAGAGCTGGAAAATGTGGAATTCTGCATATCAGAATAATGCTGAAATTTGTAATTGAATTTTCAGTGAAAGATGGTAACTTTCATGCTGTTTTGATACAGCAGATAAAACTGTGCCTAACTATTACAATCATTTTGTTAAATCTCTCAACTGTGCCTCCTCTTCCTTGAAACTATTTCAAAATATCCCAGGCATAGAATTTATTTGTCTCACCTGAAAATTTGTTATGACATTTTAAAATGTACTTTGTCTCACAGTAATTCCCCCCTCCCCAATTCTGTAGTAATCCCCACCCCCAGAAATAAATTCCTGTTGTACATCATGCCGAAATCTTGGATTAATCTCATACACACATGCAGGGATGATTATCAGCACAGATGAATGAACTAGAAATATCACAACTTTATGAGATATTATGTTTTTAGATATATTTTCATGTTTCTATTCATAGGTGCCCCAGTTTTGATTTTAAAGAAGATACATTTCATGCCTTTTCCACATTGCTCCTTCTTAGTTATTCTATTTTCAGCAATGAAACATATCTGAATGAAAGACAAGAATAATCAGGCCACAAATTGGAATGCATAGATCTCCACTGGAAAAAAAATAAACTCCAAGTATGTTTAAAGTAGTTTCAATAGGGAATGTGTTTAAATTTAAATTAGGAATCAATGGAAAAGAATAGAAATTAAGAAAGCACTTGGTGTGTGTGTGTGTGTATGCACACGCACATGCACGCACGCTGCACACACACCAGAGATGGCACGTACAGCCCTCTCTGTGGGTATGTGGGCATTGCCCCAGCAAGATGAAGTCTGTGTGTGCATATGCGAGTGCCTGAGGAAGAGGAGTAGGAGGCATGTGGGCAAGCACAGCATGTTCACACACACCCATTTGACATCACTGGCACACCTCAAGCAGCACATGCACCTATGTGACAAGAATGGCGCATGCACATGCCTGTACGTGCACCTGCTTGTCCTCTTTGGCACTCAATATCTAAAAGGTTCACCATCACTGCTCTAGAATATAGTCTCTGAGGCATCTAGTGGTTTCTGCTTTCAATTTTAAACGGTGTTAGCTTTTTTTTTCCTATGACAAAAGAACCCATAAAACTATGGATGAAAAATAAAGGTGGGGAGAAAAATGAGGCAGAAAATTTTGCTGAGGCCTGCCTCGATGGGGATCCTCAACATGGCTAGACTTAGAAAATTGCCAAGAACAATAAATGTAGAAGGTGGTTGTCAGATGACAAATAGTGTAGCAAGTACAGTGTTAGACTAGAACTCAGAATACCTGGGTTCAAATCTCTGTTTAGTCATGGAAACTCGCTGGATTCTGGTCAATATTGCACCTGCTTTGAAAACCTAGTTGGGTTATCATGATTTGGAAGCAACGTGGCAGTACATTACAGAAAACCACACTTGTCTCTCCTTTACAATGTGAGTAACTCTTGAAAGAAGAATATTTGTAACTGGAGGATTATCTACACTGACTTCTCACTTGAGGCTGAAAGGAGGAGCAAAATGCTGTTGGGTGTAAGCCCCGTATCAAAACAGCATTATGCTTCTCTGATGGAGTTGAAGAAGATGTCAGTTATGGGGCTCAGTGGTGGGCTTAGAGGTAAATGCTAACCAGTGATTTTTAGCTGAGAAAGGAAGCCTTTTTCCCATCAGGTGCAAAGAGGGAGTAGGTTGTGGAGTGGGAAGACACTGTGAAAGAAGCTTTACACACAACAGAAGAAAGATTCCCCCAATGGGTGCACAGAGTCAGTCCCTCTCCCAAAATTGATCAGAGTCCAATCATGGGGTGGGGAATGCTTTACATCTGATAGAGAAATGTTTCCCCTGAATCAACTTCAAAGCACTGTTTGGCTTTTATCCCTAAGCTCACCAATGGGCCCCATCAATGGAAAATGCTGGGGGTAAAAGTAGCTTTACAGCTGATCTCTGCTCAACTATAAGGTGTTCCTCTCAATTTCCCTTCCCTGCCATGTATATACACTGGGGATGGGCTACAATACAGCAATTTAGCTTACCCCTGATGGGTGTGTGTGTCTCAAAATGGAGTGAGTTGGACAGATTGTGAGATTGGCCTTATTGTAGTATAGATGCAATTGGACCAACCTGTCCCAACCACCCCCAACCTGCCCCAAAGAGCAGGCTATATGCCTGTGTAGATAGCTTCTGATGTACAAGATATCGGTGAATAGCAGTTTGAGCCACAAGTGCTACTTAGCATTTAAAACCAGTTGTGGATCTAAATGTACCTTGAACCAGAAAACCCACAAAGAACAAGTAAAATGTCAGCTCTGTAATCTATTAGGCATTTACCAACAATAGCTTCATCATGTCTAGACTGAACTTCAGTTTGTTTTTATTAGGAGTGTGAATGATACTACCCGAATTCCTTACCTTGTTGATTCTTGCTGTCTTCATGGCATAAGGTGTCCTGTGATATTCCTTGCCTCATACTGAGAGCAAGCCTTAGAGAAAAAACTTCATCAAGGTCTTTGTAAGCATGCACAGTAAACTGGCTGATTATTAAGAAAGACACAAATACTCTATCAAGTGCTTAATCTTGAAGACAAATGAAAGAAAGAAGCATTCCTTTACTTTGTTGTCTTACTGTTTTATTGTGCTGCTTATTGCTTAATTTTTGCTAGGGAAAAATGTCCTCACAAATATGAGGAATGGTTTGAGAATGCAATAACATCTTGGGTCATCTTTGTAGGTGAATAAACAAACATAAGTGATATATATCTAAGGTCACACAAACACTCATACACATGCACACACCACTTCAACTGTGTGGGGAGTTTATTCTCCATTCTGTTTATTAAGCCTCCTGACTGTTTATGATCTCTCCAGGTGGATATTTTTCAAATAGAGGCAGTAGACATTGGCACTCCGTATGAGCTTTTGGTGGAAAAGGGGAAAGGTTCTGACTGGCATCTTGAGAAGATTGTTGTGAAAGAGACAAGCATCATAGCAAAAGAGATACTATTTGTGGCTCAGAGATGGCTAAAAGACAGACCCGACAAGAAAAGATTTGACTCAGTAACTCTGAATGTTACAGGTCTGTATACTTGAGACATTACTTATTTACTGACAGTATCTTTCAGAACTGCAAAAATGTACCACTTTTTGGACTTGTTGTAAGGTGCTCAGATATACTTCCATAGAAATCAATAAGCCCATAGTGGTTTCATAGAAAAAATATTTTGATAGATTTAAATTGGTTTCAGTTGTGATCCACATTATTTTGCAACGTCCAGGCCATGTTTTGGTATTCTGGACAGTTGAATTAGCATTGATAGGCACTTCATCGGTTGTCAGCTTCTTAGTACAAGTCTCCCTAAAAACATGAAATGAAATCCAGCAGGAAGAAAAGAAGACCAACTAAACCATTTTAAGCTCACAGTAAGTACAATTTATTTCCTTCAGGAATCCTTCCCCAAGTCGGTGAGAGGAAAGATTAAATGGAAACACTTGAAATTAGGAGGCTCAACCACATAGGCATTTACCTATAGATTCTCTTTCAAAAGAGTAATTTGATTTTCTGTCTTGTTTTAATTAGAAATACAAGAAAGAAACACAACTGATTCACCATTACAACAGAAACAAATGAAATCAGGTAACTTTATATCACCAGTCAAAGCTGTGCCAGACAGTGTGGACAAAAATAGTTGTTAAGGTAATTAATTGTGTGGATTAGCAGAGTATGTGTGGATTAGCAGAGTACGCAAATGGAGGGATGTGCCAATGGACTGCCCACATACAAGGAAGACGCCAGCATTGTACAACAGAAAAACAGCTTGTAGATTGCTTATGTTTCTTCAGTAGAGAGTTCAACAGCAAAACAATTCCTTCACAGTAGTTCAGAAGAATGGAAGCCAAGAACCTTTCAAGCTTCAAGTACACTGGCAATGCAGTTTAGCATTCAAGCACAAACAAACACTCCGGCAAGAGGGAACAGATGGTGCTTACTCAGAATGCTTCCTCTAGTACTGTCCCATGCATTTTAGAAGAACTTCACCTGAGCTCCTCTTCAGTGTTCCAACAACTCCAGCATGAGTTCCAAATTTAGTCATCCTCCTTCTCCAAACAAGTGCTTTGCAGGCGCTATTTTATAGAACATTACACGATTGCTACATACATCAGTGAGATCAGCTGTGCTAGTCAAACACAAGCCATTAAAGCTATAGACATATACAATCACATATATAGATCCTATACAATACCTAGTGGCAATGCTTTATCCCTGACAATAGTCTTATCAAATTGTAGGGGTGTGTTTCATTTTTAAATGACACTTATTTATTTACAATTCCTTACAATATTGTTAGTTATTTAACATAACATAAATCAACTTGGCTTGAATCAGAATACTGTAATACATTTTTCATATAATAATATTTTGTGTCTCTGGTTAATTTATATCAGAGAATAATTTATTTGATCAACTTTCCTATTCTGTTTCTTAAGAAGGGTCATGGAAGATTTGTTTCACTGAATGTCATGAAGACCCATCCAGAGAACACAAGAAATGTTGGGATAACATTTCTAAATTGCTGATGATATTTCATGGAAGCAATGGCAAATCCGAACCTATTTCCTTAAAGAGCAGAAAAGGAGATGAAGATGAAGCAATATATGATGTAAAATACTATGTTCTATTTATTGTCTTTTGTCATACACAGTGCCAGTGATTTTACAGAGATAGCTGATGTACTTAACATAGCAGCAACTTAATTTAGCAGCCAACAGTATTTTATTCCTTAATGAATTCATTGATTAAAATATACTAACTTTACTTTTTAAATAACTTCAATACTTTTAACTTTTTAAAAAACTGCAAGTTTATGAGACTCTGCCAACAAATATAAAGTATTCTCCTTGGTGTGTGTGTATTCAATTAGAACTGCCCATATATACTACACAGTACAGTATATGATATATGCTCAAGAGTTACATTCCAAATAGTACAGTTCTAATTGAAACATACATATTCTCTGTAAGGATTAGGCACTAGCCCTTTCTGATTTAGATGTCCTTTTGCTGGCAGAACTCTCTTCTACTTGTACAAGAAATCTCAGAGATCTGCTGACAGAGCGATATGCCAGCACAACTACTTTGCTGAGATGTGCTGGCAGAAAGAATCAGAATGGGTAGGAAAGAGGCAGATCCATAGCTTCTCTGGCCCAGATACCCAACCATGATGTTGGCACAAGTTAGAACAGAGAGAAGACAGTCCCCAGTAATTTCTGACATCTAGATTAGGAAGAGTTTGGTTTCAACCTAACTTTATCTGGCCTAATGTCTGCTCACTGGATCCTTAGGCATTTTGGCCTATCAGGATTGTGCTCAATATAGTTTTACATATTATGGGAGGGAAATGAACTCAGGACTGATGGTAAGATTTCCAGGGTAGCCCATATTGACCAATTATTTTATATCTGAGATCAGGCAGAGCACAGAATGATAATGAAAATGATACACCAAAATGTCATTCAAAGCCTGATGTCTGGTTTCTTTGCAGGTGCATTTCCCTTATGATCTGGGAATGATCTATAAAGTGAAATTTGGGATCCATCGCTTAGGAGAAAACATATCGCAATTTTTCCATCACTGTAAAGTACAAAATACAGTAACCTTGGATACTTTTAGTCTTTTTATAAATAAAACACTTCCTCTTCTTAATGGAGACCAATGGATTGAGCTCCCTGTAGAGTGGCCATTAAGGGAAGCATTTCTTGGTAGGTATAAATCAGTATTACGCCATGGCATACCTCTGAGATTAGTAATCAAATTTTTATCTAAGAAGTTTATTTTAGTTGTGAATTACACTTTTTATTATATTTCTCATAAACACACAAGACCTGGTGACATATTTATGAAAGAAAGTGCTGCTTATTTCATTTATGGTAGCATAAGAGGTAACCTTCATTTGGTGACTATGTTTTCCTGTGTGTGTTTCATATTAGTATGCTTCTTCCAATCTATCAAAAATATGCTTTTCTGAGTTATAGCAATATACAAATATAGTATTTAGTTAGAAGTCTGGCCAGGTTATCCTGCTATGGCAATATAGTAGACCAGCGACTCAACACAGTTAACTAACCTGACAACCATAGGGCAAACAGCCTTGGGCATGCATGGGCTGGGCCACTGGGACAGAGTGATTTATCCCAGTGCACCCTTGCCTCTGGCACCCTGGGGTGCAAATAATAATTTTATTATTATTTTATCCACCCAGCATGCTGCACTTTAGATTAAGCCATTGCTCCAAACAACCTTCTTCAGGTTTATTCTAAAGTGTTGCATGCCAGGCAGAGCAAGTGAGGGGCAGTGACCAAGTGGTTCCCGGGGGCAGCCTTCTCCCCTGTCCCTTGGTCGCTGCCTCTTGCCCCTGTCCAGCACCCTCCCATGGTGCCCAGCACACCCCTGGCCTTGGGTGCCAAAGTCCACTGGGAAAGGTGATGGTCCCCAAGTGGATTAAATCCCACTTGAATCCATCTTGATGGAGGGCAGCAGCTAACTCAATACTGGCCTGGGACTGATGAGGACTTTGCATGCCAAAAGGGCTCAGGACCAGGATGTGACTCACAGAACTGGATCAGTGGTATGGGGGTCATGCTGCAATGCAAAAGGCAGATGAAAGGCCACTGCATTAAATTCTCAGGACAGTGTTCATAGCTGAGCGCCATGATGATCATCTATATTAGGATTTGGATGTGGCAGAAGAAGTATTTAGTTAATAATTAACCAGTTTAAATGAGATAATATATTCCAATTATATATGGCTTTGCTATGCAAAGAGTATTTCACACGCACAAATATATATGTTCATGTCTGTAAGCTGGAGACCAGTGGGGGAACCTACATCAGGCAGCAGGCCATCACCCCCAACCCCAGGGGCCCAGGAGTATCAAATCAGGAGCTTGCCTGGGCAAAGAGAGTGACATGGAGGGGGAAATAGCAATATTAGTTACACTTATATATTGCCTCTTATCCCTTAGAACACTCTATAGGGATTTCATAAGGCAATTAGCATTTGCCCCCAGCAAACTGGGTATTTATTTTATCAAAAAATAAAATAAAATTGAAGGTTGATTCAATGCTGTGCTTATAAGGATCAAACTGGGAGGATATAAAGGAGACTTTGGATCAGGGGCGCCCAAACTATGGCCCGTGGGCCCAATTAGGCCCGTGCATCTCATTAATCAGGCCTGCAATGAGAACCTGGGCATTCCCAGACACCCACCCCACGTGCCCCCACCCACCCAACATCACAGCAGTGGCAGTCGCGGCGGTTACACTTCCTCCCTGTTGTCCTGAACATGGATCTGCTTGTCCCTAAGGCAGCAGAAACCGCTGCCAAAGTGGATCTGTGCCTTGTAAAAATTTTTTACTGCATTCTCTCTTTGAAATCTGTGGTGTTAGGGACCTCACAACAATGACTACATTTCCCAGACTCCCTCAAGGGAGTCTGGGAAATGTAGTCATTGCTGCAAGGTCCCTAATGCCACAAATTTGAAAGAGAGAATGCAGCAAAATTTTTTTACAAGGCAGTGATCCACTTTGGCAGGGGTTTCTTCTGCCTTAGGGACAAGCAGATCCATGTTCAGGACAACAGGGAGAGTGCGACCACTGCAACTGCTGCCACCATGGATGATGCCAAAAACATTAGCAACCAGAGGAACCTGCCTGTGGCCCTCACACCTGTGTGTCGGGGGCGGGACCAGCCCAGCTAAAAAAAAGTTTGGGCACTCATGCTTTAGATGCTACTGAGGTGAAAGGAGAAAAGTGCCAGAACCAAATAAAGTCTGGGCAGAGGTGAAACCTAAGCCAGAGTTGGTATTCTTCCAGAATAACCTCTGAATGGGCATCTAGCAGAGGAGGATCTCATGACTGGCATGGAGGGACAGTTCTTTCTGAGGCTCACAAAACACCTACCCTTGGGGGAATCCTAAAAGAGTCCTTATGAGGAAGAAACAGCCCACTTAGAAGATCCTCATTGCCATAAGGTTGGAGAGCTTCCCTCTGAAAAAGAGGGAGCAACAGAAGCATCAAAGTGAGCTGGCTTTCAGGATGCCATAGCAGGCATAGCCTCCCCATTGTTGCCCTTACTTTGTGGTGAAAGGAGCAGGGGAGCTAGAGACTGGGAAACAGTGACGGTATAGTGAAGCAACTAAACCCTAACCAACTTTGTATATAGTTCTTCCTTGTTAATAATGTACTGCTGGTGGTGTAAGACTTTGCTGTATGACTCAGCACCATGGAAGAAGCTGGCCTATGTATGTATCTAATAGACTAGGATGCTCTACATGAAACCCACAGGCCAGATGCGACCCATGGCACCATATCATGTGCCCCCCCCTGCCTTCACCACACCAGGAAGTGTGATGTGGTGTAGGAAGGGCAAAATGGCCATCTGCCCCCTGAAGCTGTCTGAGGGACTGTGACCTGGCCCCCGCTTTAAAAGGTTAAGAACCCCTGTAATAGACTGTACCATTTCCTTTTCTTGAAACAAGCTATACTGAAAAGTATTCAAGAATACTATTGAAGTCCACTGTTAAAATAGTTTGCAGATTTATAGATCTATGTAGGTCACGCTGGAACCAAACAAAAATTGAAACAGTTGAAATACACTTTGGAAACCTAACACCCAACCTATGCCAAAAGTTGTTCTGTTTACATATATTCCATCCTCCTTCTTTGGCAAATATATGAAGGATACTGTGAATCTTAACAGTTAAAGTGTAAAATAAGAGGGCAATGGAGATAGAGGCAAACTCTACATGGGAGAAGGAAGCACTTTACCCTCAAATTTGGGTGGCACCCCTTCCCCTGCTCATGAATCATCTTGGAGTGATGGAGAGGAGAGAGATTTGGAAGTAAAAGTAGATGTAGGAGTCATTCATATACAAGGGCAAGCATTTGTGTTGTAATAGTTAATTTGCATATGAAAAGTATTAAAGTAAGTGCAGATGACATATCTCCCATTACTCTTTTACAGGTGAATCAAATATAATTATCCCAAGTATTCTACTGGATACATCTGAGTGTACTCTAGGAAAATCTAGTCAGTGTATAAGTAGGGGTTTTCCCTGAATATTTATTAACAATGGTGTAAAACCCTGAATGTTAATAGCTTGGAGCACAGCCTAGTTTAGTCAAAGCTCTTGATTTAAGCTAATTCAGTTCCACTAAAGTCATTGGAAAGAAATCAGCTTAAAATGTTTATAATAGTATGGTAATTTCATTGCCTGTTATTCTTACAGATGTGTCTCTTATCCCTGCTCCCAACTGTATAAGCCAATCAGCCATCTGCTATTCAATTCTTTCAGACTGTAAAAATAGTGTCCAGATGTTGACAAAGAGCTGTACACTAAGAAACCATTTAGTTTATTATTATCAACACCAAATCGCCAGTTTGGCTAAGTGGCTAAATTAGTGTGGATTTGCTTGACATGAAGATCAATTTGCATAATAAAAGTAAGGTTGTGAAAGCCAATTTATAAAACTAACTACATTTACAAGGTAAATCCATGATAATTTTACACACACTTCCATTCTTTCACTTAACAGCCTTTGTTCAAAATCTGTTTAAGACATATTTTCTTTTCAGACACTATTTCTGCTATGAATGCCATCAAAGTTCATTTTCACAGAAATTAGCACTAGTCATCCACATATCTTACAAAATAGCAATGATATGTGAATGAGCACTTCACAAAGGCATATGATTTGGATAAAACACAATAGATTGCTGAAAATCCTGTTTCTTGGTATAATAAACCACAATACAGTAGGCCCACTGAATCAGTGGGGATGTGATGACTCCGTTCCTTTGCAAGTTCCATTGATTTAAATGGGTCTCATCTAACTGCAATGCACTTTAGCACAATAAGTCACAACTAGAATAGACCCATTTGAATTAATTGAACTAATATTTAATATACTTTTGGCCAATCTTCTTTTTTCCTTCCTTCCTTCCTTCCAATGCAAGTTGCCTTTATTTCCATGAAAGCACTTATTCTGTAGGAAAAAAATCAATTGTGTTTAGATAGAATCTATTTCAAAAGGAAATAGAACCTAACCCCTTCTTCCAGTTAATCCCCCAACTCTTTCAGACAAATTTTTATGGAATATGAGGGACAGTAGCTGCAAGTAGAAGGAGAAAAATTATCTCCCTCTGTAAATGTAATAAAAAGTAAAAACAGATTTGGCCAAAAATATAGCAGAAGAAAAAGTAATTGTTATATTGAAACAAAGCAAAGAAACATCAGATCCCAAAAGCTACAAACCAATCTTCCACTTATAGAAAGTTTTTGAACAAATTATATTAAGTTGACTTGCCCTTAAAAATTAACCTCTTCTAAGTCCAAAACAAGCAGGATATATACCTGGCAAGACATATATGACTGAAATCTTAAATCTAACCCAGCATATAGTAGATGGTTTTGAAACATGTAAAATAGTGGAACAGCATTTGTTGACCATGCAGCAGCATGCCATTGTCCACCACCAATTACCGCTTAAAAAGCTCCCCTTCCTTACTAAATATAATGGACTAACATAAATGGTTGCTGTTCTACTTCAAAACCAAAGATTCACTGTTGTGTTTCAAGGAAAGCATAGTCACTGGGAAAATCAAAGGAATGGTCTCCAACAGGATCAGTGGTGGGATGTCAAAAATTTTACTACCCCACCATGACATCATCACAGTGTGGGTGGAGCTAACATCATGGGTGGAGCCAATGTCATGACATCATGATGTGGCCGGGGCCAAAGAAAACAAATTAAAAATAATAAAAAATAAAATAAAAATAAGCACACACACACCTCAACCCACCTATCCACCCACCCACAACACAAACCTGTAAATAAATAAATTAAATAAATAAATAATACATTAAAATACACCTACCCACCCACCCACCCACAACACAAATCAACCAGAGCTTTTAAACCAGAGCTTATAGCTTACTCTGGCTAATCTTTCTCACACTAGGTTAGATGGAAGGAACTACAGAATGAACTCAACACAAGATAGCTTCATTTTGGCACTTTTCAACTTTTCAACAGTTAAAGAAGTTAGGTACTAAGTCTTTGCCTAACCAGTTCTCTAGGATATCTAGGGGAGGGGGCTATAGGGAGCTTCAGGTTAGCAGCTTCTCTTCCTCCTCCCCGCTTGGGAGGACAGCAAGGAGGCTGTGCATATGCGCCAAGCACTGTAGGCGTGCATGCACACCAAGTGCTTGGCGCACATGTGCAGTGGAGGAACCAGTGAAAAGGTAAGCCCCGAAGGTGGTTCCCCCCAAAAGCTGCAACCGGTTCTCCAGGACAGTGGGAAAAGTTACTACCGGTTCTGGAGAACTGGTGAGAACCTGTTACATCCCATCACTGAACAGGATAGTGTTCTGGCACCATTATTATTATTATTTTAACATTTACACATATTATAAACCAAAGATCCCACATACTAGGGGTTTCGTCTGTACTGATGATCTTGTCTCAACAGTTCAAGGGGAAATCCATCAAACACCAGTAAACCTCTGCCTTAGGAGACTTTGCTTATATTACAAAAACTGAAATGAAACCCTTTAAAAGCACAGGTCTATGCTTAAAGAACAGAGAAGTAGAGTAGAAACAACTGGGAAAGCAAGATTTTTGAACACTGCGCTATCCCAAAGAATGTGGGCATGACTCTGTATCAAACCCTGACCTACAAAAAAAAAACAACCCTAAATAAATATCAAGCAAAAAGTTGCCACAAGAAACTACATACTGAGGAAACTGACTGGTCCAGACTGTGGTGCTCATTCATAAAAAATAAGAACAACAGCTCTGTGCCTATGATACTCCTCAGCAGAATACACCAGTGGAAGTACATTGAGAGGTGCTAGCAAAGAACAAATGAGGTAATGCAGCACCAAACCCATCCAATTAATGGACACCAGCCCCCAGATAGCAATATAAATTGAATTTTCTGCACACTTCTCAAGCTCTAAATATTAAATCGGAAGTGGCTAGGCTAAACCTACAGAGAGCAAAACCAACACACCATGCCAAATGGATGAATGCCAATCTATGTCTCCCACCAGGACAAGATAGTGGCTGAACCATCTGGAAGTCACTTAATAGTCTTTGACATGAAGTAGGAACATCAAAGAATAATCAAGTAAAATGGGGCTACTTGGATACAGGACAATTTTTCTGTTAATGTGGAGAAATTCAATCAATGCAACAATGTGTATGCAATTCATGCCCTACTACATGTACAAAGGAACAGCTAATAAATGGGAAAGATAATACAGCTTGCATCTGGTCAAAAATAGTTTAATTTGTTTTGAATTTAACCTGTATTTCATATGTTAACAATTTTAAAATTCATAAATTGTACAGCCCTATCATACTGATAAGGACAGATTTGACCAAGTTATGTTCGACTTCAAATATATTTCCTTGACACATCTGATCTCAATATTATTTCTGAATCCATCACATTTTTGAAGCCATTTGTCATGCAATGTGTGTAGCTGGAGGGTGTGACAGTATTTTTCTAAAGCACCTTTAATGCCCTTTGAGGTTCATACAACTAGATCTGCAGGATTCTAAATTATTGTTTGTACTGTATTTCTATTTGATTTGATTTGCTTCACAATCAGTAGTATGATAAGAAATTACCCAAGTCTGTTATCATTTTTTCCACTATTGACAAAGAAAAAAGTGGGGAGCACTTGTACTAAAAATATTAATAGCATCAGTTAAAAAGCTTTCCCCCAAGGGGAAATAAAAAATACATATCTATCACAGCAGGTTGTAATGTACGGTCACAGTTTGTGAAATAATTGAGAACCCTGTTATGTTGAGTTTGACTACATTTTTTCCTACAGTACTCACATACGATGTAACAATATTATCCTTTGATGTTTCCGGCATCATCAACTCAGTTCATATGTCTCTGAGTTTATATGGAACCAATGGAGGCACTGAAGACCGAACACTGTTGTTGTCATTGCCTTCTTTAACTCAACAAGGTGATGATAATCAGGTAATACATATCTTCAGGGTGGTTTAGGGTGATGATGGAGAATTTTTGTTGACATTACCTTTGTGTCCCCAGTTCACTGCATTCAAAAGAAATAGAACAATAATACTTTCTATGTCATAAATCAGGGGTGCCCAAACTTTTTGGGCCATGGGCTAGTCACATGGTTCAGTGGGCTACTAACGTGATTCTTCCCAACAGAAGCAGAAGTAAAATGTATCCACACATGCACAGAATGTGGCTGTCAGAAATGTGTTTACAACAGCCATGGGTGCAGCATTCTGCACATATGTGGATGCATTTTAATTCCACTTCTGGGAGCGGTGAGGGCAGCGCAGGCCAGATGAACCAGTGTCAGGGGTCATATCTGGCCCACGGGGCATTGTTTGGACACCCTTGGCATAAATTATATTCTAATCCAAGTAGTGGTATGTATTTTTTAGTATTTTACAGGTCAGATAGATGCTGTGGATCTAGGACAACTGCAGAAAATTAAATTTCTGATTGGGAGCAAGTCATGTAAGTTTCTTTTATAATGATTAATAAAGATTTTCAGTGTCTGTTTCATGTCTACACAAGTAAGGTTCCCATGATAATCATTACCTGCTTAGGTTTCTATTAAAATGTTTATTTGAGTGTGAGAATGTACTTTGCAAAGGTCAAATTGGACCCAGAATGGGAAAGAATGCTCCCTATGCAAAATGCACAACAGACACTGGTTCTCTGTCCTCAGAAATCATTCTAGGTTTTCTTACCAAAATGCAAAATTCTCAAAGAAAATTCTGTTTTCCCATCATCTTTGCACACAGCACTTTAAGTATACACTCCCTTTACAATTATTGAGAAGCAATGAACATGGCAAGAGAGTAATTCCTGCTTAATATTTATTTAACATGAGTATACATGTCATAAGCTATTATTTCTAAAGCAAGTTTCATATAAATAATAAGTAAAATTATTAGCTGCAGAAAGAGAAATAACAGACTAAATAATGTAAATATGGCACTTAACATTTGTATAATAAAGTAACAGAGTAAATCTGTCTTATTTTAAAGTACTGTAATGTCTTCAATGCACTAAATTGAGACAAAACTTATAGTTGCAAAGTTAACCAGAAAAGAGTTATAACAAGATTTTATAAATGAACAACAATATTTCCTAAAGCATGTACAGTATTACTTATATTAATGGTAGAGAAAGAGAGAGAGAACAGATTGTTCAAAGCAAATGTAACATACAGTATTGGATTCATCAATACATCCGTACTGAGGCACATTTAATTATTTGTTCAAGAAATAATTAATGCAGCTTCTAAGTTTTAGCAAGGTAATGCAGCAATAAGCTTTTTACTGGATGAATTAAAAGGAAACCAGCAATCTATTTCTCCCACTAAGACATGATAAATGTTTTAGCACTTAAAATTTGCACTTAAAGGCATTTTAATTCATTTTAACTAGAAAGAAATGCATTAGCATAACAAGACACAAAATTTTCTTAGCTAACCATCTCTGCTCTCAGTGAGATCTTTTTATCTATTTGTTTTAAAGCATAGAATATAAACATGGCATTTGCAGGTTTAAAGCAATGAAAGCCCTATATTTATACTTTGGGAAGGATGACATGGTTCATGCCCCCTTCTTATCTTAGCTATTTTACCCCCTGCTTGCTGATGGTTGGGCTGGTGTGGCATTTGCTGGCCAGCATGGGCTGTCTCCCCCCTCCTGTTGATCCAACTTCCTTTTCTCTCTTATCTTGTTAAACAGCATTTTGCTAGCTTTAGCTTTCACATTTAGGTATAATAAGCTACAAACAAAGCCTCATACATTGCTTTTAGAGGATAAATAATTTCATGCCACCTTTTATTTATTTTTAAATTTATGAACGCTGACATGTGTACATCCTGTTGGCACCCATGTTACATACTTCATGCATCGCACGCTACAGGTCTAAGTCAGCAAACTGAAAACCAAGTTTTTCCATAGTTTGGGGTTATAAATTTCAAGTGTCAGCATGAACAGTTATGAACATTTTGAGTAATTTTTATTGAGTCATGAGAACCCAGCATGAACCACCAGCTTTGTCCTTAATAGAGTAGAATACAGTCTTACTTTTACATATCTTGGCCTAATTAAGTGGCATATTAGTCTAGCCATAAGAACATTTAACTTGGGTTATATCAGTTTACTGAACTCGCTGATCAGAGTTCAGTTCCTGGGTACTGCATGGTGGAGTGAGCTCTGTCTGAAGCTCCTGCCAACTTAGCAATTTGAAAGCAAGAAATTGCAGTAGATAAATAGGGATCACTTTGGTGTGAAGGTAAGCAGCGTTCTGTTCACTCTGGTGTCTAGTCATGCCTGCCACATGTCCATGAAACATCTGCAGATGCAAACATTGCTGACTCTTTGGCTATAAACAGAGATGAGCACTGAACCCGAGAGTCAGATACGACTGCCTTTCGAGCAAAGGTGACCTTTACCTATATCAGTTCAACAATTTATCTGCCTGGCCCATGTTGTCTACTCTTGACTGACAAGGATTTTCCAAGGTCTCAGCCAAAGGTTTGTCCTGTTACCTTGTACCTGATAACCTTTAGACAGAAGATACTGGACTGATCTCAGGATATCTGCCGTGCATGCAAGGTATTTTGAACGTCATATCTGATTTTGCAACTATGAAGCGGGGATGGGGGGGACCTATTATTCCTTTTCTGTTGTACAACATTCCTTTAGGAGAGCACTGGGCAAGGAGCTTGTGCAAGGAGATACCCCTCACACAAGTCTAAGCTTGACTGGAAATGACACACTGACATTTGAAAGTAAGCAATGGCTGCATTTATATGCGATTCAACATCTATATAATACCTCACTTTCCCCCTAAACATAAGTATAAAATGGATTCCAGAGCAACTTGCTTTTGTCGAGGCCAAACGATAATTTTCTTAATAAGTCACAAGGGTGTAGACTGTAGGGTCAGGACCAAGAAGGCAGCACAGAGAGAATGAAGGCTTATTTCTTACCTTCTTACCACAATCAAATACAAAGTAGCTATCCAGTGAAAGGAAAAGAATTAGCAAAAACCTAATTACAGTAAAACCTCACATAAAGAGTGCCTCGCTTAAAGAGTAACTCACTTAAAGAGCAGAATTTTTTCTGAATGTTTCCTTCGCTTAACAAATAAAACCAACCAAAAACTCGCTTAACAAATAAATCAGGGTTCACAATCCCCCCCACAATTGGTCACTTGCAAGGGTGTTTCGCTTAAAGAGCAAACTCGCTTAAAGAGCAATTCTGTGGAATGCATTATGCTCTTTAAGCGAGGTACAACTGTATAGTCAAACCTCACATAATGAAAATATTTCGTTCTGCAAGGCTGCTTGCTATGCGAGTTTTTCATTATGTGAGTTTTATTCGCATAATGAAAATTCCTATGAAAGAACTTGCATAAGGAAAATTTCTATGGAAAAACTCACATAACGAAAAAAATTTGTTATGTGAGTTTTTCCCATAGAAATTTTAGTTAAGTGAGTTTTTCCCATAGAAATTTTTGTTATGTGAGTTTTTCCTTAGGAAATGCCGGTTTCACATAACGAACATTTTCATTAAACGGGTCGGAAAGGTTTGTGGAATTCCTGCTCGTTATGAGAGTTTTTCGCAATACAAGGCATTCGTTATGCAAGGTTGGACTGTATTTAGAAAGGGACAATTTTGTTTCTTGAGAGGAATCCTCCATTCTTAGTAAGGATTCACCTCCATTTCCATTTCCATAAATTGTGAAAGGGTGGAAGCCAAGATTCAAAGCTACATATCAAGTGGAAGTCCAGTTTGGGTGCTGAGAAGGTGACCCTATTTTCCTTGTAAGTACAAGCCAAATATGAAAATTAATGAGACAAAGCCTCTGTGAAAACCTTAGGTAAAGGTAAAGGTTGCCCTTGTTCGAAAACCAGTCGTATCCAACTCTAGGGTTCAGTGCTCATCTCTGTTTATAGGTATAGAGCCAGCGCTGCCTGCATCTGCAGATGTTTCCATGGAAATGTGGCAGGCATGACTTAACACCGGAGTGTTGGGTCATGCCTGCTGTTTACCTTCCCACTGAAATGATACCTATTTATCTACTTGAAATGTTTTGCTTTCGAACTGCTAGGATGGCAGGAGCTGGGACAGAGATGAGAGCTCACTTCATTGTGCTATACTCTGGAATCTTCCTCTTCCTCCCCCTCCCCCCTCAAATTTCAAATCCCAAAGGAACCCTATCGATTATTAAATCCAATCCCTATCAAAGAAACAGAGTGAGAATTTAGCTCCCAATCTCTTGCTCAAAAACTACTGAGCTATTCAGCAGTTGATCGTTTCAAAACTACTGTACTGTCCCAATGGGGCTTGTTTGATCATATATAAACTGGTCTTACATAGAAGAATAACTTAATAAAACTGCCTTTCCTTGCAAGATTTAAAATGATGAATATGCTTAATATGCTAAATAGACTTGGAATAGTATGGATTTATTGATAAGAAAATATAATTTACGTGCACCAGATTAATCATTCAGCATAAAATGAAATGCTTTCACTATTTGTTCTTTGTACTGTAGCCTGCAAACTGGGAATTAAAGAATTGCATTTGAAAGAAGCTCAGAAACAAGAACCTGTTTACATATTTGAAGTGAATGAGTAAGTATGATATGGATGAACATACGTAAATCAATGTACTACCCATAAGGTTTGGTGGCACACTATATTCGAATATTTATTTGATTTATCATTTGCTGGTAATTTTTGTTTTGTATATAAATTTTATAGTAGTGATTTTAGGGTTTGATATTTGTGTAACATTGTTTCTACTTGATTGTAAGCCACTTAAGTAGTCTTTTGTTTCAGCTAGTATATGGATCAAGCAAGTAATATGTATTTTTCTTTGTTGGATTCAATATTGAACCCTAATCATCATGTTGTGCCTTTTTAAAAAAGAACTTTCACTTTAGATGTCAGTGAACCTGAAATTGGAAGAGAAATCCTTCTTTCTTCAGTTAACAAGGGAGATGAATCAGATGATCTGGTAGAGCACATTGTCAAAGTGTACACAGGTGACAAGAAAGGAGCAGGAACTGATGCCAACGTCCACATAATTTTGTTTGGAAACAAGGATACATCATCATTAATTCAGCTCAGTAAATCTCTGGATCATCGAGATCCCTTTGAAAGAGGAAAGGTATGCAGTATAGAGCCCATATTATCTGTTCCTTCTTCCTTCTGGTCACCTCCTACATTACCCCCTGAAAGTACATGTGCATAAATGAGACCAATATATTTAGAAGCATGTATTTTCAGTCAGGAATGGACTGCAATTTGGTACAGAATGTTCAGCTTGAGGCAAGATGAAGAATGGCAAATTATCAAAATTAACTCTCCTAAATTATAATCTCCAACCTGTGGCCCATGGACCACATGAAGTTTCTGAGGTGGTTCTGTGGGGCCCTCCAACTTGCTTGTTTACTGCTATTACCCTCAATGCCTTTTCCATGAGAATCACACTGTTCTTCCTGCTATCTGCTGTTGTTTCATCTGTCCCTTTCTTAACCCCTGAGGGTTCTTCATGGTTCCTTCTGTCACTTCCCTCGTGGTCTTATCGTCCTTACTAGTATATTGGCCATTCTGGGTGCTTTGCTAGCCAGAAGAGCTCAAGTACCCATAATACTAACATTTCTTCATTGACCTCTGAATGTTTACTTTTCATCTAAATTGATAGGCTAATAATTTTGTTAAATTTTGATTTAAGATGTGGTCCTCTTTAGGTATTGAGCTCTCTAATATGGTCCCCATGCCCCAGAAGATTGGGGGCCACTGCTCTAAAATGTTGGGACTTAGATAAACATGATTTGTGAAGAAGTATAACTTAAACTTTTATTTTGACTTACTGTGACTGCAAGCAAGAACAAACCTTATCCACCAACCCATAAAATAAAGAGCCAGGCCACATAATGAAACTTGGGGCATATTTATTAAAATTTATTGAAAACCCCTGACCTGCAAAGGGGCTTGGTAGTGCATCAGATCAGGAGACCTAAAAGATCCCTCTCTAGCATAGATGGGTGAATCCCTTGGCCCTGTGCAGTGCTATGCCTTACCAGCTACTGCCTAGGACAGCTGAGTCGGAGGCATCGCCACGGACATTTCCAATTCTATTTACATGAACGGATGTTGGACGTACCACAGACCTAGCTCATGAAGTCCACTTTGTGCCCAACTGATTCAACCAAATCATGCCAGGCACACAGTTTCCACCTCGCCCTATGACATCCTGAGGGATTCACCACTATCACCCTAATCCAGTACTACTTGCCAGCTAAATGTGACCTATTTAACTAGCATAACTAGCTCATAATGCCCCATGGATCTTGAATAAAATAGACAAAAAGCCACCCAGCAAACATTCAAGTACAAATTCCTATCCAGTCCAGAATGGCAACCCAATAAGCACTCCATAAAATAGTATGGGCAGGGGGTACATCCAAAGCACCACCACATGAGGGATAGCCCAAGGGTGGGGCAGGTTTTAAATAGCCCACAAGTTCCACCAAACAGAGACACAAGAGCATCCACTGATAAGTGCTGCCTCCTTAAAGATGGAAAGGGATAAATCCCCTTCTTCCTCCAGATCACATGGCTGGAGATACAGAGGGGATGATAGGCCTAATAAAGAGAAGGGAATCAAAATATCTGGTTAATCCTGTTTACATGTCAGTCTTCAACATTTTTCACTGATGTTATAAAGTATCATCACATGTAGATGAATGAAGCAGTTGTGTATAAAAAGGCCAAGTAGGAAGTCTTAATTCCTTTCAGAAATACAACAAAACACATAATGCCCATAATCTCATTGCTAAAGTAAATTGCAGTTAGAGTAGCCTGATTTGAATCAACAGAAACTAGAGAGGAGTTCACTAACCATCGATTCAGTGGACATATTCTGGTATTATTTACTATGCTAAGCAATAGGATTTTGGTCAATATTCCATGGGTAATGACAATGAAAAGATATGTTGAGCTATAATGTAGATCACTTGAGGAATTTAACTATATTAATTAGTGACTACAATCAATTCACTCACCTTTATGTTTTCAGAGATAGGTCTGTGATCATAAGGAAAGAATAAAAATGAAAGGTGTCAATTGCCCCAATTTTCTGCCTGCCTGTCTCTGACTCTTTTATCTTCTGTATCACACTATAGTGCAAGTACTTTATGGGAAGTTCACAACATGTCAAATAATATTAAATGAATAATATAAAATACAATGTGCAATAAATGTCATGAAATAAATAAATCCTTGTCACCAGGAGTCACCAAACCCTTTGAGCTGGGAGTCACTGGGTGCAGCTTTCCAAGTGCCCTTACAATGTCTAACTAAAAGTACCGACAAGATATTACTAAGCAAGCAAACCTGTTTTCCCTCAGGCTGGTAACATTAATGTTGAGTGTGGAAGCTCTTGGGTGCTGAAACTTTTTTTACAAGAATTCTTCAAAATGTTACTTGGAAAACAGCTCTTACACATTTTCAAATCATTCTGAAAGTTGGCAATGCAGAAGTTTACTGAAGATGGTACTGAGCAGAATGCCTCAAGGTATATCTGCAGCTATTCATCCCCCCCCAAATAATTGTATACCTAAAGTTCAACCTAAATTTTTAAAAAAGAATGAAGAGAACATATAGACATTGGCCAGGATTCTGTGGCATCAAATTGGCTATGTAACATACCATTGCAGGAACAGATTGACATTTTCAGGATTTGTACAGGGAGGCATCTAGAACTTCGTTGGTCAGACAAAAGTTGCATTTTCATGTCAGAGATCACTGCTTGTACAATAGCTTTAGTGAGAAATTCTCCTCACTCTGCTCACTTAGGTCAGATTTCCACTTTAGACTTACTATTATCTGAAAACTGTTTTTCATTTAAAAGATCGACACATTCAGAATTAAGACAAAGAATACTGGGAAGCTGCAGAAAATTGAAATTGGACATGATGGAAAAGGATTTGGTAAGTATATCTGTACATGTATCTCATGTCCTTACTTTGTGTTACATGAATGTAAATCCATTCCCTAATTGATTTTCAAGACAGTTTGAATAACATACACATCTGGAGTTCATGTGGAATAATAGTTGTAGTGTTAGACTGTGGGATGAAGATTCAAATAGCCAGTTTGCCATTACATTCAGTTGATGGCTTTGGCCAGTCACTTTTCTGCAGTCAACCCTATTTTTTGGTCTATTTTATTTTGTTTTATTTCATATTTCACAACATTGCTCCTGTGCAGAAAAAGGCAGCTCAGAACATGAATTATAAGCAAATACAGTTTAAATTCGGGTTGTTTTGAGGATAAAAGAGGGAAACTCTGTATGCTATCCTGAGCTCCATGAAGGTAAGGCAACACGAAAATGCAGAAAACACATATCAGAGCATTGATTATGACATATAACAGTTGAAATCCATTGTTTATCATTGAAAGTTATACTAAAATAGGCCAACTGAATTAACTGAATTTGGGGAGTCAACCCTTCTGTAAGTCCAAATGATTCTCATGGGCCTAGGCTGGATGTGATGTACTATGCTGAAGCAAGTTGCAACTAAAGTAAGCCCATTTGAATCAATAGGACAGAGAAGCTGATTCACTGAATCTTCACTGATTCAGTGGTCCTACCTTAGAGTAACTTATCACACTAAGTTACATGATTTCAGCCAGTATATCTCCCTCAATAATATGAGACCTGATACTTTGATACCATGTGGACACCATTTGTTTTTAAGCTGTCATGGACCTGTAAAGAAGAAGAAGATCTGAAGTTTGAAATTGTAAAATCCTATGAGAAGCTTGTAGACATGTTTCCCATCAAATGTGTGTTCTGATATGGTACAGCTACATGGAGATTGAATCTGAATATTTGCAACTCCAATATTAAACTTAAAATGTTAAAATGAAAGATACTATACTGTAATATTATGGTTTATTATGCTTGGCTGCTCTAAACAATGGGAACTGCCTGTGCAAAGTGTGTGTTTGCTATTATAATTTTAAGATTGGGGTGTGAAAGGTCTTAAAGACTCCATGCTGAAGTTGTTGCTTTTTCAAACTGTGTAACCCAACTTTTATAGAACAGGAATGCATGGCAAAAAGTAAAAGAATGCTAGTGATGTCCTGAGCAAGGGAGCTTTACTAAATTGTTAGTGAGAAATGTCCAAACCATATAAATCAATCCATACACATCTAATAACATAAATCAAGAAGTCTTTGGTTTCCCCCTTCACTTGCTAAGAGCATTGTGTTTCCTTGAGAAAATTACTTCTCTTTCCTTTGGGCACTACTGAAAAATAAATGTCTCCCAATTGCTCACAACTTCTGATCACATAACCTTTTAAATCAGAAGGGGAAAGTTGATGGGATGCCCAGAGTTTTCCTCTCTTATTGCTTAGTTCTTCATTTCAAGTTTGGACAAGAATGGATCCAGAGTTTCTCTGTAAGTGTTAGGAAACATTCAAAAGAAACTCCAGGACACAATCATTTTTCACCTGCAACAAGATGTTTAAGGAACCACTGCCTTTCTTCAACAAATACCCCATTATCAACCATTATTTCTATCTTTTGTCAGTAAACGTTAGTATTTATCAAGACAGTGTAAGAAATGCCGAGCAGTGTGAAAAAAATAGATTGTTTTCAGGTGGTCTTTCATATATTACCATTTATCTGAAGTTACTACAAATATAACAGAGTTGTATATATGTTATAAAAAAGAAAAGAAAGGAAAAAAGAGAGAGAGTGCTAATAAGCAGTCATAGCAGCCAAACAATATTTTTTATTTGATACTTAATTCTTGGTGCTTGTCAGCCGGTTTGTTGATATACTGTATAATGCTTCTGAAACTCTGTGGACAGTTGGCTTGCAAATAATATTTCCAGCTTGTCATTTCAAAGAACAGATTGGCACATAAGTTCTCTCCTCACTATTGTTTCAAGTGGCATTCTGGTGAGTCAACCCACGATCACACTTGCTTACTGGCAGTTGGTGCAGTCTGCCACTTCAGGGAACATGCTGCCATACCTACCCACAAGCAACCTACTAGTGAGTGAAACACCCTAGCTGAGGTGTGTCCAAACTTTTCAGGCCGTGGGCTGGTCATGTGGTTCAGAATGCCCAAACTATGACCCACAGGCCAGGTCCAGCCCCTAACACTAATTCATCCAGCCCATGAAGCCCTTGTTGCTCCCAGAAGTGGAAGTAAAATGCGCCCGTACAGGCACATTTCACTTCCATTTCCGGGAGCAACGAGGGCTTCGCAGGCCAGATGAATTGGCATTGGGGGCCAGATTCAGCCCATGGATTATAGTTTGGGCGCTCCTGCCCTAGTCTGCCATTCCTTTGACCTTCCTTGTCATATCTCCGCCCTGGTATATCCTGTTTGCTCCCCACTGGCATGGTAAATGTCATAGTTTTCCAGGTATTTCTAAAGGCACTTAGTTAGTCCTAACATTTAGTGGTAAATGTCAGAATGTTTTGCACCTTGGCCCACCTAAAGATATTAATATTTACTAGAAATTATTAGTATACACTGGCTTTCTAACATTTCTTGTCGTGTACAGTAGCATGTGTAGTCCATCTTCTTGAAATATACCATGGCCAAAATCCTGTTGCTTACCCTACTAAATTACACTAGAGGAGGCCCATTGAATCAATAGATATATAGTGATTCAGCATTTCTGAAAGTTCTTTTGATTCAGCGGGCCTACTCGAATTGCAATTTATTGTGCTCTACCTGGTCAAAGTCTCAGTAGGCCCATTTGAATCAATGACACTTATGGAGCAGGTGAATAACTAAATCCCCATTGATTCAGTAGGCCTACTGATTTTGGCCACTGTGCTTTTTGCATTCTGTAATAACTAAAAGAAAATATTCTGGTTCTCTGTACCTTGTTGTGCATATACCTACTACTATCCTTTTTTCACAGCAAGTGGCTGGTTTCTGGAAAAGGTAGAAATCACGGACACTTCTACGAATGAACTATACTCCTTCAGTTGCAACCGGTTTGTTTCTCATTTTTAAAATTAACACATTCAGCATATGCATATTGCCACAGCTTTGGAGCAATACGTATTCAGGCAAGGGATATCTATGTACGGTATGTTTAGACAAAGACAAAGACAGAAACACACACACACACACACACAGACCTTTTTCTGGTGAAAGCTGATGGATAGTTCATTTAATAGTAATTTCCCCTCCCTTTTTCCAAAGATGAGCAAACTCAACAACAATCTTTACTGCCAATGTATAGACTTAGAAAACATATAGCAGAGATTTGCAGTATGGCATCAGTGGTCCATGCTGTTTGAATCGGCTTTTAGGCATTTGCTCAAACTATCTTTAATTTCTTTGGGAGGGCTAACATATCTTCAGTAAACAAAGGCTTTCAAGACACAATAGAAAGCCCTTGGTCCGTGGTCCAGATGTGCCTTATTGGGGCACCCATCTGATCCCTAGACTTCCTCTGCTATTCTCACCTGCCCATAAACATTGTATTTAAAGGCAATTAATCAAATTTTATTTGGATAGCTCAGTGGTTTCGGTTTCTGAGGTTGGGAGTTTTATTATTTATTTATTTATTTATTTATTTATTTCATTTTTATACTGCCCATTTGGGAAATTTCCCATTCTGAGCAGTGTACATACAAATATCAAATGACACAGCAAAATAGACAACAAATCAAAAACAGCCCAACCAAATACATCCCAAAATAAAATAAAATAACTGGGAGTTCATTTCCCTACTATGCCTTCCAGAAGAGCCAACCTGCGTATTCATAGGCGAGCTGCACAGTCCCAGGATGCACCCAGATGATGGAAATGGTAAACCAGTTCAGAATGTTCACTGGCTAGAAAACCCTGAAAAGGGTTGCAATTATTAATCCTGCTTATTTTCCCCTCATTTCATATTTCTCAACATTGGCTACAAACAAAATTACCTCATTAAAATATAATTTGGAATTAATTTCACGCCGTGAAAGTTTTTAGAAGTTTAACTCAGTAAAACATTTTTCTCCTATCCCACTGCAACTGCTCAGTGGCTTAGTGGTTAAGTTGCTGAGCTGGAAACTGGAAGATAGGGTTTCAATACCCAAGAGCTGAACTTGGGATATGAAAGGAGCCTTATTTGGGCATCCCCTAAAAATCCTTTCAACCCAGACTAATCTCCAACACACAATTATTACTTCCTATCCCACTCACCCCAATGGTGTACTTTTGCTTCCAATAAAATTATGTTTTCTTTGTCAGGTGGCTGGCTGAAGACGAAAATGATGGACGCACTGTGGTGCAGCTTTACCTGTAATGATGGTTTATCAGGATACTACCTGAATGTGCCTCCCACTCTACTTCAAGCTGAGCTGGTTTGTATTTCCTAATTGAGAAAGAGCTGTAATTCTCATGAAGAAACATCAAAACAACATATCACTTTTAAATTTCAATTAGCATGTTACTAGAAATCCTAAACAACATTGTGTTGTTGTTTCTTAAAAAATAGAGACTCGATTTTGCAATGTGGTTTTGTGAATCTCACCTCCCTTTTTACAGAATGTGGAATTTGTGATACTTTAAAATAAAAGATAAATAAATGGCATAAGTTGTCTCACAAAGTATTTTCCTTAAGGCAGAATCTTATAAACAAATGGAAGTATCTTCCCAATATCATCCCTGTGGACACGAAAGATGTTACTTTGTGGAAAATATATTGCAACAGAAGTGTGCACAAACCATGAAATTCAATTCAAATCCCAGATTGGCAAAACAAAAAATGTCAAAACCAGAAAAAAGCTTTATTCGGCTCAGACAGGTTTGCAGCGTCTTTCCCCTCCCTCTTGTCATTAGAAATCAACAAACACATTGAAAATCTTTCCCAAACTGAGTGCTAAAGAGACAGTAGCATCTTAGAGAACAGAATTATTCATGTTCATTTCAGACAGAGAGGGGTTTGTATTTTATTCCTTCACTTTCTGATATTTTAAAGACAAACTTCCAATTACATCTTTTTATTTCTTGGCAAAGCTGAGTGAAATATTTTGTGATGCTTACTACTGTGGAGAGAATTAACTCCAACATGTTTTAGACTAGTAGCAAGAAATTTTTGTCCAAGAGCAACTTTAAAGTTGGAGAGTTTCCCCTCTAAAAGAACACACACTCCTTACGTACATATTTATTTCATGGACAATTTGGTAGGAGAATGACATCAAGAATAAAGGTAATTTTATCCCCCATTGTTGAAATACTGTAAATAAAGTTTAAACAAATATCTGTAGAGTAGTTCTACATCTCAACCTTCACTGTTTCATCAAAAGCTATGGATTTAAAGAGTCCTGGTGAAATTGTCGTTAGGTGCAACTCATATCTGAGAATACATTTTTTCCTGAAGCAGGAAAAATGCCATTGGTGTGAATTTGTTTAAGGTGGATCCCAGCTTGCCATGAAGTGACCCACACACTATGATCACGGAACCATCTCCTGTGGCACATATGGAATAAGACATGCAGGATTTAACACCAGGACTGCAATGGATTGCTGCAGCCTTGAGGATATGAACAAAGAGCGCTTTCACAGCCAGTCCATCTGGCATGGCTTCTTCCACCTCCATGACGGTTAGTAATCAGAGCTCCTCCTCTGCTAATCTTGCCATTGGGCCCAATATGATGGTTTCCAGGGGCATTTTCTCCACTGAGTGGACCATCACCCCACCTAAAGGGGCTTACCTACCCATAGCCATTGGCCCCTTTAGGGAATCAGGTTTTCCTGCTGCCCAACACTCAGCATTGAGTTACTGGCTGTATGGTGTACTCCATTACTGTAGTGGGATGTCCCCCTGGTGAAATAATTCACTTTGATTAAAAGCTTCATGTCACAGAACAATATGTCCTTCTGGTCCTTTCTTTCACAACTTGATGTTCAAACTTAAAGGAAAATATCTTAACCTTTCAAGTCACATTTTTGTAGCCCCAGAATCTAAATTGCTAGTAGATAACCAAAAGTGTTCAGATTTGAGTTCAAACTTCAGAAGAATACACCTACTGCACATCTCAGAATCAATGCACTTTTCTTTGAAACTTGTGTGAGGCACATATCCAAATCTCTGCAAGAAACCTTGTGGACGTGGAAGTGTTTCAAATCAGCATTCTCATAATGGTAATATTAAAGCTAACAGAGTAATATCTATAAATGTTCCTGCCTTGCTAGGAAAGGGTGAGCTGTTTGTATGTCACCTGTTGGATTTGATGACCTGTTTGGCATAGTAGCCATGTTGGGTGGGTAATATCCTTACAACTTAAATTTTGTTGTTCAGTTGCACAGTCAATTCTGACCCCATGGACTATTGTATGACAGGCACTTCTGTCCTCAACCATTGCGTCAACAATGCCATCTAGCCACCTCATCCTCTGGCACCCCCTTCTCCTTTTGCCTTCAATCTTTCCCAGCATCAAGGCCTTATCAAGTGAGTCCTTACTTGGTGGCCAAAGTGTTTGAGCTTCATCTTCAGTATTTGTCCTTCCAGTGAGCAGTCAGGGTTGACTTGCTTCAGGATGACTGATTTGATCTCTTTGCAGTCCAGGGGACTCTCAAAATACTCCTCCAGTTCAAAAGCATCTATTCTTCTGCGCTCAGCCTTCCTTAAGGTCCAGCTCTCACAACCATACATTGCTACTGGGAATACCATTGCTCTGACTATGTGGACTTTTGTTGGCAGGATGATGTCTCTACTTTTTATTATGCTGCCCAGGTTTCTCATAGCTTGTCTACCAAGAAGTAAGCATCTTTTTATTTCATGGCTGCAGTCACCATCTACAGTGATCTTGGAACCCAAGAAAGTAAAGTCTGTCACTACTTCCAGTTCTTCCCCTTTTATTTGCCAGGGAGTGATAGGGCGGGATGCCATTATCTTGATTTTTTGGATGTTGCGTTTCAGCCCGGATTTTGCACTTTTACCCTAATCAAGAGGTTCTTTAGGTCTTCTTCACTTTTTGCCATTGGAGTAGTATCATCTGCATATCCAGCAATATTAATTCCAGTTTGCAATTCATCCAGCCCTGCATTACGCATGATGTACTCTGCATTTTAACTACTATAAACATACACTTATTTGCAATATGCTGTCAGTGGCATGGAAACTTCTCAATCTACAGTACACTGTGAAACATATAACAGTTGAGTGGGAAGCCATTCTCTTTTAACCTAGCTTTTGTTCACTAGCTGGGGGTCACAAAACATAACACAGAGTGAATCTCAGCAAGAAAACAGTAAACTTTATTAGATTGAGAAAGTGGTGAGTCACAAACACAGAGAAATATGAAGTGGGTCTCAGAGAACATACAGTCAGTTATGTGTTTATAGTATAGAGTGGAATGTTACAAATAACAACTGAGCAGGCATAGAAATGCATAAATAAAATTATTTGTTGTAAAGCAATGCTACAATAAGAACTATGTGCTCAGGAATTATATTTATCTATTATAATGCCTCTGTTTGACCTCATCTCAGTGACTACAAACTTTCATTTTCACTCTAATGCCTAAATATGATCACTTCCACATCCCTCTTCCATTTGTCTTTTATTTCCCTTCTCTCTTCTTCTCCCTTCCCCCTAAAAAAATATATTCAAAATACAATTTGGACTCAAAGACTATTGTGTGAAAATTGGATTCCCCTCCCCCCCGCCGGTAACTTACAATTCAAGCAATAGTTTAAAGCATATTGGACTATAAATTAATATAAATTAATATGAGGGACAACTGGAGGGGGGGGGACACACCACCAAATTTTACAGAACAGCCCTAGGAACTTTATCTTATATTTCTGAATTTAGGTTTCTATTTCAAATTAGTGGTGAAGTCTGACTCTCTCAGTTTTTCTAAAAGCAAATTGTTCACAAGAAGTATTATTGTGGAACAACTGAATGTGTTTATTAAAATACACTTACACATTGAGTTCTAGAACTTTATTTTCATCATATTGTAAGTGAGAAGACTGTAATGATTAAAATTTGGAATCCAGACTGGATTTTGGATAGATCACAAATTCTAATGAAGTATATGCATTCCAGATTACAACAGAATAGCCAAATTAAGTTCTGGGAAAGCTTATAAACTTATAAATTAATAAGATCTGAGGAACAGATCCAACTGGACAGCACATGAGTCACTCATGAGAGAGAGAAACAAAGGCAAATTTTAGAGTTACTTAGTACAGATATGCCTGAAGATAGCTAATTGAAATAGGGAAATGTACTCCCCTTGCTGGGTTCTGTCATGTAACTGCAAGTGACGAACAAAGTGTATAAGCTATTCTGGTTTTCTACTGCACTAACTTTACAAAATTACACATTAGTTTAGAGCCTGGGAACGTATTAAACTAAAGGAGAAGTGCAGACTTTCCAGAATCAATTGGGATACAGTCTAAAGCCCCAGATCATCTTTCAAAACAAAGCAGGAGACTTATGCACAGTCCTAGATTAAAATGGTACTTGGCAAAAAAGTTAAAAGGTGAAACAAATTTTGTCTTTTCAGATGAGTTGCTTTAGCACTATTTCCCTCATAGTTCATTAAGATTATGTAATATGCTTTTGGATGAAATGAACAAATAGGGTTAATTTAGTTTAAAGTTGTGCTTGAATTATTAGAGTATGAATTTAAAACAGTATCCGCTGAAAGTATTTCCCAAATGGATTGGATGAAGGGACAGTAGCCTATTAGAGAAAGGAATTAACCATGTTAGCTTCAGACAGCTAAAAAAGGGTTTATGTATGTAGTGACATCCCTTAGATGTATTTAGTGGGTTGTGACAGTAGAAAGAACTGTCCTCTATTTTCTTCCTTTGATACCTTTTAAAAAAATTCTTAAGTAAAAGAACACTATTTCAGATATAAAGGAGTATCCATGCTAGAATGATGTATTGCTGACACTGTGCTATGCCACTTAGTAATTTTTTAAAAGGAAGTTGTCATCCACAGAATGATAGTCATTATAAAAAGTGGAGAAAGAACAGGGAAGAGGGCATCAATAATGAAAAGGAGGAGAAATTAGAGTGATCTGAAGTGTTGTTTGTATCCTTCCCACAGAAAGAATCACTCAAATGCTAGATAAAATGCAGTAGATCAAGCTGAAAATAAGAGCCTTTTAAGTGTGACCCATATTACTACAAATTCCTTCATCTAGTTGTGCTCTGAGTTAGTTATCTGGCTGTGGAGGCAGAGACTGGGAGCTCACTTGTCCTTGCCTGTGTGGGCCTTCAGAAAGGTGCATAGTCCCAGGACATCACCTGGCCAGACATCCCGCTATGGTAATGGAGTAGACCACATAGACAGCAACTTAACACTGAGTGTTGGGTGGCAGGAAATAACCTGACTCCCTAAAGGGGCCAACAGCTATGGGTGGATAAGCTTCTTTAGGTGGGGTGATGGTTCCATCAGTGGAGGAAATTCTCCTGGAAACCATCATATTGGGCCCAACAGCAGAATGAGTGGAGGAGGAACTCTGATTTCCAAAGGCCATGGAGGCAGAAGAGGCCATGCCAAATGGACTGGCTGTGAAGGCACACCTTGTCCATATCCTCAAGGCTGCAGCAGTCCATTGCAGTCCTGGTGTTAAATCCTGCATGTCTCATTTCATGTGTGCTGCAGGAGATGGCTCTGTGAGTGTGGTATTTCATGGCAAGCTGTGATCCAACTGAAACAAATTCACACCAATGGCATTTTTCCTGCTTCAGGAAAAAAATGCATTCTCAGATATGAGTTGTAGCCGACGAAGCCACTTCTGAGTAGTATGTAGCTAAAAACACTGGAAAAGGTTGCCATAAATAAGACTTCATTTGACAATACACAATTATTTTTATCTATATTTCTGGGTCTTAGTATTGAGGGACATAATTCCCTGTGTAAAGTTATTTTTGCTTATATTTTGATCCTTTATGCAATTGTTTGCTTTTAAAACACAAACTTTTTAATGAAACAATTCTAATTCTTTGTGCATTGTATATAGATATTGCCATCTATAAATGTAATTTTACAAGAACCAAGGCTTTTAAGAGAACTCTTGTGTACAATGATTCTATGAAAATATGATCAGAAATGAGATCAACCTAAATGAAATAGGTTTTGTGGAAATAATTTAAGGCTTCAATCTGAGATGAATTTTCTTAGAAGCAAGCACCTTTGACATGAATAGGACATTGGAATAAGTTTGTTTAGCTTTTAAACTTGGGGAACACTTTAAAAAAGGAAACACCTTCTTCAGTTAAAATTCCAACTAGCTAATCAGAATAAAAAATGACTTTTTTGTTTCTTCAGATATGAGACAGAAGAACAAATTTCCTACCAGGAGGCCCTGAAGTCTAGGCTTTAGCCAGTTTCTATAGAGACAGTGGCAGTTTTATGACTATTTATTTCTAGTCATAAATAACACAGACAATGCTGTGTAGAGATGGTATTTAACCACATCATCTACTTCATTTAAGAATAGCAGCATTTCTGAGTTGCTGAGCTGGTGAAAAATAATTCATAAAGCATTTAATACTGTCTTATTAGAGATGTAGCATACAACGCAATCACTGTGTGCCCAGTATAATGCTATCATAGCATTATCCTAGATTGGACAGATTGTAGCTAGAATAAAATGTTCTATTCTCCTAGAGCAAATATTTTCTTAGGCTTTTGTACTACAGTAAAATGAACTGACATATCTAGGTGGATCTTAAGCTAGTGAAAAACAAAAAGCATATCTCAAAGCAAATGAAGAGGGATCAGTAAAGGGATTCTTCAGCATCTGTAGCTGAACATGTGGACTGAAGCCAAACGATGCAGACTCCCTGCATGAAATCACACCCCCGAAAACCTTTCCTTCCTGCCTACAATCTGGGATCGAGACCTGAGATTTCACTGCTGTACTAACAGAGTAACAAAGAGAGAAATAACCAGAAAGAGATAGATATTTAGCAGTAACAATTACATATATACTGCGCCATATATACTGTCTTTGAAGTGTGGTGCTAGAGAAGACTCCTGAGAGTCCCCTGGACTGCAAGGAGATCATGCTTCCCTGCTCCTCTTTGGCCCAGCAGTTCAGGCCTTTCCTAAAAGCTTGGCCTCTCACTCCTGGTCTAAATCTAGGTAGTGAACAAAGGGTGCTCATGAAATTAGTGTAGATTCAGGTAACGTGAGCCAAGTAAACACTCCAGTCTCCTTCAGGTATTTTAAAAGTGTATTGAAATCAATGTAAGGTACAGAATAAAGTTCATCAGAAGCTTAGAAAACATTTCAAAATAAAGAAATAAAGAAAGCTGCTATCTGGGGAAAAGCCAGTGTGGCCCTCCCTCTGTCTAAATTACCTACATGATTGCAGTTAAGATCCGAGAGAGTGGCTCCTGGCCCCCACCTTCTCTGGGTTATATCTCCTCTCTCAGGGTCCACCTCCTTGCCATTCCTCTAAAGGAGTCCAGCCAATGATCCACACAGCATGACATGTCCATCATACATTAGGCTCCATCTCTTCAACACACGAGGCCAACATTGTTTACATTACAATCTTTCTCTGGTATGTGAGAAAGGGGTCTCCCCTGGATGGAAATATCTATCTTGGATGGGCTAAAGCACAAGGTAACTTGGCGGGCAAAATCTCAGGAAAAAGTACAAACTCAGAAATTGACTTTTTCATGTCACAGAGGAGTTGTGTTCCATGGGGTCACAAAGAGTAGGACTCGACCCTGTGCAACTGAACACCAACAACTGCCCCATAGCACTTAGTACAGTCTCTGGGCAGTTCACAATGTAATTAGCATTTTAGTCACATTAAATTTATAGACAAAGTCTAGGAGTGCATTGGTTGGACAAATGTCTATGGCCACTTTACCCTACTAGAGATATATACTCTTCATGGTTTGATCAAAATAACATCTGAAAGGTTGTAAGAAAATTTTTTATGGAGTATCTCATGATAGTCAATTATGCACTTGAAAAGATACTTGAATGTGAGGTGGAAACCAACAACAAACCCTACCACTCTTCTCCTCACCACAGGACACAAGGGCAACATTGCATAGTATGGTACAATGATATTGTCACCTTTATTAGAGGACATAAGATTTTTCTCTACCGTCTTCCTTACTTCCAGTGTTGCTACCCTGTTTCTGATTCTCAGATCCAACCAATTCTGGTCCTTTTGCCTCACAGCCAACTTGGTACGTCATCATCTTAAGGATTTGAAATGAAAATGTGTGGGCCCTAAGGGTCAGTTGGGAATCTTGCTCATGTACCTGCCTCCCTGCAGAGTAGCAGATTCCCTGCCTGAGCTCCTCGAGGCGGTCTCCATGTTGGCGTTGGAGACCCTCAGGCTGATGGTCCTGGGGGACTTCAATTTGCCATCATTGGGGACCGGCTCAGAGGTGGCTCGGGAGTTCATGGCTTCCATGGCAACCGTGGGCCTGACTCAGGTAATTCAGGGTCCTACCAGGAGCAGTGGCTACACCCCGGATTTAATCTTTTTGTCGGAGATGTGGCAGAGTGATCTGAATTTACAAAAATTAGATATAACTCCAGTGCCATGGTCAGATCACTATCTGGTGACTCTAGACTTCCTAGGGGCTGGTCTCCACCGCAGGGAGGCAGGGCCGATTAAATGGGCCCGCCCCCGGCGACTAATGGATCCAGAGGGATTCCAGAGGGAACTGGGGGATTGTCCTCTTGACCCGCAAAGCGATTCATCTGAGGCCATTGTCGACGCTTGGGACAAGAAAGCGACGGCAGCCTTGGATGTAATCGCGCCACTACGGCCTCTCCGAGTCCGTGGGGATCGATCTGCCCCTTGGTTTTCTGAGGAACTAAGGGAGCTTAGACGGGCTAAGAGACGCCGAGAGCGCCGCTGGGTGAAGACTCGGAGCGAGTCTGACCGAACACTGGTCAGAGCTGCTATTAAAGACTACCTAGTGGCGATGAGGGTGGTGAAGCGCCAATACTTCACCACCCTTATTGCCTCCGCAGATAATCGCCCAGCGGCCTTGTTCCGGGTGACCAGGTCCCTCCTCGGTAGAGGGGGGCCGGGCCCTGGGTGGCAGGGATCGGCTGAGGATTTTGCCGATTATCTGGCGGAGAAAATCACTCAGATCCGCTCGAAGCTGAATCTCGGCGTGGAACGTACAGAGCTGGGGTTGACCATAGCACAGTCTAGCCATGTTACCTGGGATCGGTTCGATCCTGTTGGCCCTGAGGAAGTGGACAGGCTTCTTGTATCTGTTCGCGCCACAACCTGTGCACTGGACCCATGCCCTTCCTGGTTAATAAAAGCTTCCAAGTCTGTGGCAGGTGGCAGGTGGCTAGGTCGAGGCGATCATCAATGCTTCATTAAAAGAGGGGCATTTTCCCGCACCTTTTAAACACGCTTTGGTGCTCCCCCTCTTAAAAAAGCCGTCCCTCGACCCCACGATAATTTCCAACTACCGTCCAGTGTCCAACCTACCTTTTTTAGGTAAGGTTTTGGAAAAGGCTGTGGCGCAGCAGTTGCAGGAAGTCCTGGATGAAGCGGATTACTGGACCTGTTTCAGTCAGGATTCAGGCCCGGATATGGTACCGAAACTGCACTAGTCGCTTTGGTGGATGATCTCTGGAGAGAGCGGGATGGAGGGGAACCGTCTGTCCTTGCTCTTCTCGATCTCTCAGCGGCTTTTGATACTGTTGATCATGGCATCCTTCTGGGAAGGCTCCAGGGTCTGGGGATCCAGGGCACAGTGCTGTCCTGGTTTGCCTCATTCCTGAGAGGCAGGACCCAGTCAGTGTGCCTGGAGAAGGAGAAGTCCAGCCCTAGGCCCCTGCAATACGGGGTGCCTCAGGGTTCGGTACTCTCTCATCTCCTGTTTAACATCTATATGAAGCCGCTGGGCGAGATCATCCGTTCCCACGGGGTAAGGTATCATCAATATGCAGATGATACCCAGTTATACATCTCCGCCCGTGGGGACCCAAGCGGTGCGGTGGAAGTCCTTTCCAGGTGTCTGAAGGCTGTTAAGGTCTGGATGGGGGACAACGGGCTACAGCTGAATCCCGGCAAGACTGAGTGGCTGTGGGTAAGGGGTCCTGTGTTAACCCAGGAGCTGCCATCTTTGGTACTGGATGGGGCCGCTTTGCCCCAAACAGACCCAGTGCGTAATCTGGGGGTCCTCCTGGACTCACGGCTACTGTTCGAAGAGCAGGTGGCAGCCGTGGCCAGGAGGGCCTTTGCACAACTTCGTGTAATACGCCAGTTATGCCCACTCCTGGACCGGGACGCCTTGCTTATGGTCACACATGCGTTGGTCACCTCCAGACTTGACTATTGTAATGCGCTCTACATGGGGCTGCCCCTGATGACCATCCGGAGACTCCAGCTGGTCCAAAATGCGACGGCCCAGGTAGTGGTGGGGTGTGGGCGTTATGCTCACGCTTCACCGCTGCTCCGGGAGCTGCACTGGTTGCCAGTATGTCTCCGGGTGCAATTCAAGGTGCTGGTTATTACCTTTAAAGCCCTATATGGTAGTGGGCCAGGATACCTAAGAGACCGCGTCACCCCAAGAACATCTGCCCGTCCCACCAGGGTGGATCGGAGAGGCTCCCTTGTTGTCCCTTCGGCGAGAAAGGCGCATCTCGCCTGCACCAGGAAGAGGGCCTTCTCCGTGTCCGCCCCGGCCCTTTGGAACCTCCTGCCCACCGAACTGCGCCTTCAGACAGAGCTCCTGCCCTTTCGGAAGGGCTTGAAAACCTGGCTGGCAGGACAAGCGTGGGGACCTGGGAATGCGAGTTCACTTACCAGGTGGCTTATTTGATGGATTGCCACCCTGGGTCTGGAAGTGGGACTGTGTATTGTTTTAATTTTTGTGATTAAGTTTTGATGACTTTTTAACTTGATGTTTTTATTGATGTGGATTGTCTTATGTTTTTATTCTTATTTTTAGTCTCATGTAAGCCGCTCAGAGTTGGGTCCTCCCGATTGGGGCGGGGTATCAAGTGTAATAAATAATAATAATAATAATAATAATAATAATAATAATAATAATAATAATAATAATAATAATAATAATAATAATAATAATAATAATAAATGTTCCAGTTTCCAGTTTAGTGTTGCCATAGGGCAGTGATGGCGAATCTATGGCACATGTGCCAGAGGGGGCACTCAAGAGTGCTCTCTGGGCACATGCGCTGTCACCCCAGCACAGATTTGCTCTGCCTCTGTCCAGTAGCCCAATGGGTGCACTTTCTTCTTCCCCCCAGCACAGAGTTCACCCTCTGCAGAGTGGATGGCAGCCTGTTGAGTTTGGACACTCGGTCTCTAAAAGATTCACCATCATTGCTGTTAGGACATTTTTCATTTGGGGGTATTGTACAAAGATTGCTGCCCAATGGAATAGTACAACTTTAAGGCCCTCCATGTGTTCTGAACACAGGTGTACATTTTAGAGCCTCAAACTGATTGCCAGGCTGTGCATGCCTGGTCCACGTGCTCATGAAACAGCCCAGCTGTGGCTGATTAGAGAATCTGCCCAGCAACACTGGGGTATAACTGTGGCCCTCTGGGAAGGGTCTATGGAGGAGGCTATTATACTGGAGGAGATTATCTGTAAGGAGGTTGCTATTCTGAAGGAGTCTGTCATACTGAGAAGGACTGAGACACTGAAGGAGGTGATGGTGTTCAGAGTTTTTCTTCAACTGAGAAGAAAGAACTGCTAAAGGATCACCAGGACTTTTTTGAGTGCTCCTTGAGTTGGAGCCAACAGAGGACTCCAAGCTGTCTACCTACTGTGGGGCTTGGAGAGAGAGAGAGACTGTTGTATATAGTCCTGTGTATGTCTGTCTTCTCCTCACTGTAAGTAAAGTGCACCTTTCCACTGAAGGCATATGTGTGTGTGTTATTGCACTAAGGCTTTCGCTGCATAAGAGCTTAAAAGTGCTACTCTGCTATCCAGCCACACATATCGCTAGGGGAATCTCTGATAATTGCCATAGGGCAGTGGTTCCCAACAGGGGGTACACAGCCCACAGGTGGACTTCAATTCCCAGAAACCTAAGTGAGTACATTGGCTGATCAGTGCTTTGGGGACTTAGGCTTCTGGGAACTGAAGTCCACAAACCAGCATTTGGGAACCACTGCCATAGGGCATAGGCTGTCTGCTGGAGAACTCAGGTTAGCCCCTGAATTAGCGCTTTGCAAATTGATTTGAAGAATAAAACAAACACCCTGGAAAACAATGGCACAACAGAACACTCACTAGTATCCTCAATCCCTTCTACTACTATAGTTGTCAGTTGTGTCAAACCTAAATCATGACTACAATGACTACTTAATAATAATAATTGCTTGTCATCAAGTCAATATTGACTTACACTGACCCTTTCAATGGTTTCTAGGTAGTGAATTCTCAGAAGTGATTTAACATTCCTTTCCTCTTGAGAGTGCCCTGGGACTGTGCAGCTTGTCTTTGACTACACAGGTTGGCTCTTCTCCTAGGAGGCACACTGGGGAATCAAACTCCCCACAGGGGGATTTCAATTCTCAGAAGCCTAAGTCAATACTTTGGCTGATAAGTGCTTTGGGGAATTCACTTAAGCCTCTGGAAATTGAAGTCCAAAACCCCAAAGTTGAGAAACATTGGTCTAGAAAAATGTATGTTGAAGAAAAACACTCCTGAATGAATGCCAGAGACACAAAGAACAAAGACATACATCCTATTAATACACTGTCAGGCTAAGGTACCAGGAGGACCCAAGCAACCTCGGAAGTGAGCAGAAGGAAGAAACATACTTCCAACAAAGAGAAAGAAGGGGATGATAATGCCTAGGACTGCTGCTGCTACCATTCGTCACTTGTTCAAAGTAAGACACCTTTTCTCCTTTCCCCTCTATTTCTCAGGGCACTGCTCACCTGTCCCCAAAGGAGAAGGTGGGTTACTTTCTAGCAAAGCCAAGTGGTAGAGGCAGCCAAGGTAACCTGGGTGTGTTGCTTGCTCTCACCTATGCTCTCTGTCAAAAGCTAGCAGGAGATTTCTATTGTGTCAGGCTGCGGAGAATTTTCAATGGAACCAACAAAGAGTGAATGAGTGATCATGATAACTGCCTGGATATTCAAGTGGGCATCTTCTTAACCACCTTTCCCATAATGCCTTAGATCCCAGGAGGGCCCCATTACAGCCCAGGACTGGAGAAATATTTTGCTAGGTTTTGGCAAGAAATGTGCAGCCTTTTAAACCTCTTCCTTGAGTGGATGGAGCAAGCAAAACACACAGGAGGCTTGGCCTTTGCTGCCTGCCATCATCTTAGAATCCAACAACAACAACAACTTTGTGTCAGAAATTATTGTGAGTTGAAAGGATTTTTGCTGGGAAAACTCCACTCAAGGGATAGCTGCATGAGGCTCTTTTCATGCCCTCAAGATATTTTCCCACCCAAGTGGTCCCTGCTTATCTACTTGCAATTTCTTGCTTTCAAACTGCTAGGTTGGCAGGAGCTGAGACAGAGATGGGCACTCAAACCCAGGTCTCAAACTGCTGATTGCCTGCCTTCCAGCTAACAAGGCGAGCTTCTTAGCCACTAAGCCACCACAGCCTGTGTGTCCTAGAAAGATGGAGTTGGAAGAAGTCTATCCTGTTCAAAGGAAGGATCCCAGTCAAAGAATATCTAACAGATGATTATCTAATTTGCTCTTCAATGACTCCAGTGTTTGAGTGCTCACCACCTCCTGGGGTCATTGGTTCCACTGTCATACTGGTCTAAGAGTTAGGAAGTTTTTCAATCAGCGTGAAATCTGTCTTCCTGTAAATAAAGCCCTTTGTTATTTGTCCTGCATTCTGAGATGATGGAAAATAGATCTGGTTCCTCCTCAGTACAATAATAAAACCTTGCATAAAGAGCGCCTCGTTTAGAGACTAACTCACTTAAAGAGCAGAATTTTCTCTGAATGGTCACCTTCGCTTAACAACTAACAACCAAAAACTTGCTTAACAACTAAATCGGAGTTTGTAATCTCCACCACAACCAGAAGTCACAATCGGTCACTTACAATGGCAGTGGTGGCACTTTCCCCAAGTATTTCGCTTAAAGAGCAACTCACTTAAAGAGCAATCCCTCTTATGCTCTTTAAGCGAGGTACTGTACCACTTGTACTACAATCTCTCAAGTAAGTCAAAAGTGCTATCTCTCTCCTTGGTCTTTTTCCTCTCTTCAAGGCTAAACATACCCAGCGCTTTCAGTCTTTCTTCATAGGGCTTGGTTTCCAGTTGTCTGATAATCCTTCTTGTCATTCTCTGAACTTGTTCCGCCTTTTTGGTATGTGGAGTCTAGAACTTGACACAGTGCTGAAGGCTAACTAGTGTGTGATTTAGAAACTATAATTCTACTAATGCAGTCTAAAGTAGCATTTGCCTTTTTGCAGCTACATCATATTGTTTATTCATATTCAGCTTGTGATCTAGAACAATTCCAATATTCTTTTTCATCTATTATTGCTGAGATAAGAATCCCCATCTTTTAACTATGCATTTGTTTTCTTTTTGTTTGGTGCAGAACTTTGAATGTATCCCTGTTAAATTTCATTCTGTCTTGAGCCCAGGGCTTGAATCTATCAAGATCTGTTTGAATTTTATTTATTTCTACCAGGATTTTAGCTATTTCACCCAATTTTGTACCATCCACAAATTTTGATGAGCATTCTCTGTACCTTCTCATCCAAGTCATTCATAGAAATGTTGAAGAGCATAAAGCTTGTTACCTCCTCCCAGTTTGAGAAGAAAATAATTGATGTGCACCCTTGGAATATGATTCTGTGTATCCAGTGCTGAGCAGCAAAAATTTCCGTTACCACACCATGGGCGAAGCCTATGTCATGGGTGGAACCTTTGTCATGGGTGGAGCCTACACTGTGGGTGTTATGCGTGATCTAGTCATGCCTGCCATATGGCCATGTATACATCTGCAAACACAGGCTGCACTGGCTCTTTGGCTGTAAATGGAGACGAGCACTTCACCGTAGAGTCAGATATGACTGGCTTTTAAGCAAGACCTTGAACCACTTACAGGGACAAAACCTGACCCAGCAGGCCAGGGAGGTGGGCGTGGCCACCCAATTTTGCCACCCCCTGCCCAAAGGCCACCCAATTTTGCTACCCCCTCCCGGGGAGAGGGTGCAAACCTGTTACTGCCCACCACTGTGTGTATCCATCTGATATTTGTTCTATCCAGTTCATATATTTCGCTTGGTAATCAGAATATCATGGGCCCCTTTGTCAAAAGCTTTGTCCAGGTACCTGCTCTCTTCTAGCTATTTAGTCCAACTTCCTGACCAGTGCAGGAATCTGAATCAAAAAAGATCTGACAAATAGTTGTCCAAATCTCTCTTGAATGTTTGTAGTGTTCACCACCTCTGGAGGCAGTTGGTTCCACTGTCTTACTGCTCTATCTGTTAAGAGATTGTTCCTGATATTCAGCTGAAATTTGGCTTCCTGTAGTTTCAGGGATTATCAAGAACAGATACTTCCCTTCCTCTTTATAATTATATTTCAGATATTAGAAGAGTGCTATCACATCCCCTCTCTGTCTCCTTTTCTCAAGGATAAACATGAAGTGCCAAGCTACTATGTTTTGCTACCTTAGGAAAATTTGGTTTCCTGGAATAGAAGGAGCCACTATCTGTAATCAGACTGTGAGTCCCATCACAATTGGAGAATCTTGCTCACTCATTTGCCCAAGTAAAGAACTCTAAAATAAAAACTCAAGAACTCTAAAATAAAAGGGGAGGATGGGGTCTTTTGCAAGGAGGGAAAGTCCTTGGTGTTCTCCTAATCGACTGTGTGCCCCATAGCGATGCCCTGGATGGCCCTGCATCAGAAGGAAAGCAGCCCTCCATCACAAGGGCCCTGGTGGCTGTTATACTGCAGCCATAACATTGTGAGCTCGATCCTGACCAGAAATCAAGGATGACTCAACATTACATAATTCTGAGATTTCCATCCTTCTGAGGTCTGTAAAATGAATACCCAGCATGATGGGGAGGGGGGGATAAATGCTAATTAGAGCCTCCTAGACTAGGGGTGCCCAAACTTTTTGGGCTGTGGGCTGGTCTTATGGTTCAGGGGGATGGTCACTATGGCCTGGGGCCCTGATCCGGCCCCCAACGCCAATTCATCTGGCCCACCAAGCCCTCATTGCTCCCGGAAGCAGAAGCAACGAGGGCTTCATGGTCCGGGTGAATTGGCATTGGGGGCTGGATCCGGCCTGAGAGCCGTAGTTTGGACACCCCTGTCCTAGAGAATGAACTAAGCTCTATGGGGCGGTATATCAGTGTACAGTAATTGCTACTGCTGTCTCTATGGCTTGTCCTAGCCGCCGCCATGACCCATCTCTCCAATCCTCGATTGATGGCTTCATGCGGAGATTGCCCACCTGGACCACCATGCTCTGTCCCGCGCCGGCGCTTCCAGCCAGGGAACCTCCAGCTCTCGCTGACCCCCCCCCCCCCCGCGAGCCCCTTCCACCACGCGCACACCCACCCGCCGCCTCTTCTCCTTCACTCGCCGAGCCCCCCTCCCCCTCCCCCTCCCTCAGAGCCGGGTGAAGCGCGCTCAGACAAGGATAGCTTTCCAGACCCCGCCCCCTCCTGCCTCCCTCGTGGCACACATACCTAATGTAATCGAGGCATCTCCCTGCGAGCACGCGAGCCCCCCTCCCTCCCTCCCTCGCCCCACCTGCTGCGAAAAGCTTCCCCTCTGCCCGCCCCTCCGCCAGGAGGCCCCAGAAGTCTGAGGGGACAAAGCGGCGCTTTAGTGAGGCCGCCCCACCCCCCTTCAGCCTCCTTCCCGCCTTGTGCCTGGCGTTGAGGAGGCAGCCCTGAGGGAGAGAAATCTTCCCTCGCCCCCGAAGCAGGCTTGGCGCCTGGGAGAACCGGAGGGAGCCTCCTCTGCCTCGCGCCAAGGTGTGCCATGGTGGCCGCCCGCCTCATGGTCTCCCCAACCCTCCTCTTGTCTATTTATTTATGTGGTGTGTGGTCATGTTCCTCGCCAACCTCCGCGCCCTCCTGAGCGCTCGGCTGCTCGCTTTCCCAGGCTGGGCGGGAGGCCCCGGCGTCAGCCCGGGCGTGTGGACCCGGGTTTTCCGAGGCATGGGGTTTTTTTTAAGCTTTCCTCCCCCCCCCCCCAGTCCGCACGACCCTTCCAGACCCTTGCCGCGAATGAATCTCTCGCCCTCTCCACCCTGAGAGGAGTCAGCCCGGCAGCCACCTGCAGTCCGTCGCTTTCCCCTGGCACACGAGGAGACCTTTCTCTTCCCCCCTCTCAGGGCAACATCGCCCGGGAGCCGCTCGTCTGCTTCCACCCGCCAAACCCCCTCATCCTGTTGCGTCCCTCTCGCCTCCCCAGCGCCTTCGCCTTTTCCCCTCCCTCGTTCCCCCTCCCTCGCTCCCTCTCGGGCGCCGCGGCTCTTCTGCGCGCGCGGGTGTGCGTGTGTGTGTGAGAGTGAGCGAGTGTGTGTGTATTGGGGAGGGGGGAGAGGGATGAGGTCATCCTCTTTCCCAGCGTCAGTCAGCTGGGTGGCGGCGGCGGCGGCGGCGGCAGGGCGGGCCAGGCCGAGCGAAGGAGGAGGATGTGCTGCTTCGGGGAGCGCTGGCCAGGCTGCTCCCGCCGGAGGCTGGCCGGCTGAACGGCTCTCCCCGCAGACAGGCGGCGCACCAGGCGCGCCCGACGCCAGCCCAGTCCCGCCCGCGCCCCGAGAAGCAGGAGAGCGGAGGGGGCGGACTGCCCGCGGCGGCGGCGAAGGGAGAGGCGGCGGAGGCGGCAGCAGCAGCAGGGGCGGGTTCCCGGGGGCTCCCAGACCGGGTCCGTCGCCGCGCTTCGGCTCCCGCCGCCGCCGCCGCCGCCTTCTAGCCGCATCATGGCCGCGAAGTCGGACGGAGGGCGGCTGAAGATGAAGAAGGGGAGCGAGGTGGCGTTCACGCCGCTGCAGAACTCGGAGCACTCGGGCTCGGTGCCGGTGCTGGCCTCGAGCTTCTCCTCCGCCGCAGCAGCGGGGCCCGGAGGCGGCGGAGCAGAGGACGACGAGGCGCTGGGCGGCGGTTGCTGCGGCTCCGGCCGAAAAGGCGGCGGGTGCCGTTGCCGATGCTGTGGCGGCGACGGCGTCGGGGGCGGCCGGGCGGCCGGTCCCCCGCGGGGCTCGGCCGGTGGCTCGTCTTCGCTGTGCCTGCGGCTGGGGCGGGAGCCGCGGCGCTACTCGCTGTGGGACGGCCTCTGGATCCTGGCCGCCGTGGCCGTCTACTTCGCCGACGTGGGCACAGACCTCTGGTTGGCCGTCGACTACTACCTGCGGGGCCAGCGCTGGTGGTTCGGGCTGACCCTCTTCTTCGTGGTGCTCGGCTCCCTCTCGGTGCAGGTCTTCAGCTTCCGCTGGTTCATCCACGACTTCAGCACCGAGGACAGCACCTCCTCCTCCTCCGCTGCCTCCTCTTCCTCCTCCGGCGGCGGCGGCGGCGGCGGCGGGCCCGGCGAGAGCAAACTGCTGGTGAGCAGTGGCTCGGCGGCGACGGACATGGACGCCGGGGCTCGGCCGGCCACGCCGCAGCGGCAGGCGTCGAACGCGAGCAAAGGCAACGCCACCGAGAGTAGCGCCAGCAGCGCCGCCATCACCACCCAGCCCACCGGAGGCGGGGGCCACCGGGCACCCAAGAGCCGCTCCGCCTCCTGCGCCTTCTGCATCTGGCTCATGCAGTCCCTCATCCACATCCTGCAGCTGGGGCAGATCTGGAGGTAAGGCCCAGAAAGGGGGCGGCGCACGACCCCCCCCTCCTCACCCTCGCATTTCCTGGAACTACTCCAGGCATAATGTGGGGCAGGTACAAGGGGGGGGGTTTCCCCCTACTTTCCTTGTCAAGTGATGGGTACCACGGCTTTACTCCAGGGGTTCCCAAACTACAGCCTGTGGGCCAGATCCGGCCTCCAACACCAATTCATCCCGCCTGCAAAGCTCTCATCGCTCCCAGAAGTGGAAGTAAAATGCACCTGCATAGGCACATTTTACTTCCACTTCCAGGGCGGATGAGGCCTTTGCAGGCCAGATGAATTAGTGTTGGGGCCAGATCCAGCCCATGGGCCATAGTGACTGCTCCCCCAGCCACGTTACTAGCCCACAGCCAGAAAAGCTTGGGCACCCCTGCTATAGTCTTTTCCCTGACAACCTGGAGCAGAGGGAGAAAGGCTTTACCTCCCTTTGGCCTGAAGACAACGGGTGTGTAAAAGGGGGCTTGTGCTCCCCTTTTCATTCTCTCCCCCATAACTGCACACATGTGAATGAATCTGACCTGCCCAGGCAGTGGTTTCCTGCCTTTGACTCTAAAGTGGTTTAGATTGCACTACTATGACCAATGGTGCCACTGAGTGCTTTCCATGAGGCACTGAACCCTATACACAAGGGAGAGTGGACATCCATGCAAGTTGGTTTCACATAGTAGGGCTGCTTTTCAAATCACCTTTTAGCAACCCTAGTTTTGAGTTGGGTGGGTGTCTGCCAAAAAAACCACAGGGTGGCTAGGTGATTTTTTTAAAAAAAGAAAAGTAATATACACAAACTCAAGTGTATGTTTTGGAAATAGGTCAAAAGTTCATTTCTACCTCCTCTGTTTGGAAATAAGGGCACAGGTGCTATTTCTGGGCACTGGCAGTGGTTGCTTTAGGGCTAGTGGGTCACAACCTCATTTTAGGGAGGTAGGCTATCCAGGTGGAGGCAGATGGTCTGATGTCAGTGGTGGAACGAATCTGCTCCAGATTTTTATTCTTGTTTAAATAAAAAGCTATGCAGACGTTATCCAATGTACTGATCCTTATACTCAAATCATGTTCAGCATTTCACATGGTCCTTTAAAAGACCAGAGTAAAACCTGGAGCAGATTCACTACCTGCTGGGAACAGAGCTGTTAGCCTCCACTGGACAACTTCAACCCAGCTTACTCTCACTTCCCTCCTCCTCCATTCAATTCCTGCCTGCCTGTGTGTGTGTGTGTGCACATACACACACCCACTTTGGCACTGCCAGTCACACCAGTTCTACTACTGCTAGCTAATGTACCTTTTACCTCAGCATTCACAGTAGGACCAGTGTTACAATACTCCAAGGTACTCTAAGGATATTGCCTGTTCTTTGAAAGTAACAAGTGACACAGAAACATGAACAGCTGTCTGCAGTCAAATGGCTGATTACTCATTGCATTATCTTATTAAAAGGTACCTGTAGTGATTTTGTGGAAAAGAAGCAAACAGCAAAATTGTAAATTTCCAGTTGTAGAGTGCAGAAATACTTCACAGCAAGTCCTATGGCATTTCTGAGTAAATGTGCATAGGATTGTGCGGAGGAAATTGATTGTTTAGTTGTTGTTTTTGTCCCAAGAGTGGCACCTGAGTGTTTCACACACACACACACACACACACACACACACACACACACACACACACACACACACACACACACACACACACACACACACACACACACACACACACCATTTACTAAAAGTAATGTATCCTAAGATAAATATTAGGTTGAAATCTTTGATAAGTAACATTGTGTTCTTTATGTGTTACATAACTCTCCTAATACCTTATGTTGGTGTGTACTTGATTGAGTTACCAATATACATTTTGAGATTTGGTTAAGGTTGAAATCCTGATACAGATGGAATAACTAGGTTTCATTTGGAGCTGAATAGGATCAGCAGTTTTAGGGTTTATTTAGTAGCCACTACAGATAAGCAAATAGTTTTACAAAAGGTGTGCTGTGTGAAAAATGTTTAGACTAATAAACTTAATGAATCAATTTTTGTCCAATCATTTATTTTTCTGAAGAATATGATTGGTTATGTATTTAATTCTCAAAACAAATTTTTAGAAAATGTATTAGAAACTGAGATGTAATTGTTACAGTGAATTTCATTAACTATTTGCTATTGACTGTGTAATCCTTTAGGCAATTGCTGTGACCCAATTTTATACTGCTTTATAGTATGCCTGAACCTAGAACATAGAATTATCTTAAAGCGAACATGATAAATATGATTAGTATTACTGGAATCTGTGACCTAATGACTACTAGACATGTTGCCATGATTACTTGTGTTCAGAAACAAAATGTTCTAATATTTCTAAATGAAAACAACACTTCTACCAGGATTTTCAAATTAGTAAGAGATACTTCTTTCCATTATTCTACTTTCTTCTGGTCAAAGATCTCTTTCTTAAACTGACCACACCCTAATTTAACAAAGTGCTCTCTGTCTTCAGTTGAAGCAGGTCTACAATCCAGATATCATTGATTTCAGAATGAGGTGTCATGACCCAGTGGGGAGTAGGAGTGGCATATGAACTGTAAGCTTACTGTGAAAGCTTACAGAGCAAAGATGTTACATTCAGATTGTTAATAGATATTTTTTTACATATCTTTATTAGTGGTTTCTATTACATGTTTCAAACTGGTGATGATTTGTACTTTATAAAGGCCTATAGTCATGGACTATACAGATTTTAATGATTATACAGAGCAAGGCTGTTTTCAATAATACAGGGCACAGTTGTTCAGACTAACCATGTTGAATAAAGGATGCTCATGAACTGGAGCAGAATTCTAAAAAGATAGTATCCCTGATTTAATGCTAAGGCAAGAAATGTGATGCCTAGCAAGGATCAGTTTAAATGATGACATGAATTTTGTGCATTCTAGATTTTTGGTAAATCACCATGAAAAGTAGCCTTCGGTGTTCTAAAGGTAAAATAATGACAGTTATTATTTTCTTTTTTTCAACAGCAATCAAGAAATATCATTTCCAAGTTTCATTACTTTTAAGAAGCACTGTTGATCTGTGGGGTGGTGTATCGAATCAAAATAAAAAACTGAACAATTCCCTTCAAAAGTATTTTTAGGACTTAACAAAATGCCAAAGAAGAGAGTGCAGACACTTTTTTACTTGAAACATTCATTCATTCATTCATTCATTCATTCATTCATTCATTCATTTAGTAAGTCATATAGATACTTAGTTATATGTCACTGAAGTAATTTGTTTTAGAACAGGAGTTCCCAACCTTTTAAAGTCAGGGTTTGGGTCACATTCCCTCAGACAGCTTCAGGGGCCGGATGGCCATTTTGCACTTTCTATACCACATGGCATTTCCTGGTTTGGTGGTGATGGTGGTGGGCCACATGAAATTGTGCCATGGGCCACATCCAACCCATGGACCACTGAGTGAGAATCCCTGTTTTAGAACATCAAGCTTCTTTTTACCCTCTGGCTATAGAGGGCATAGTAAACAAAGTAACTGTCTATCTCAGGGACAAATTAGATAATACAGAAAACAGGTCATTAGAAGCAGTACTCCCTTAAGTAGACAATGGTGACTGGTTTATTTTAACATGAACATGTCTCTATCCACATTTATCAAATCAGCCAATCTCTCTTCTTTAAACATATCTTTCTCTATGCGGAGACTGCCATGAGAGGAAGAGAGAGAATCTAATCATCTCTCTTTTAATGTGTTGATAAATAAGTGGGTAAGCAATGATTGACTACAGTGAAACAGACTGCCATGTTGTCAGTAGAAGTACTATGGTCTTTTTGCTAAGGCATCCAGTCTTTTTGGGTCTGAATAGTTTGTGCTACATTGCTCATTAAAAAAGAAGGGGGAGGTGGAATAGAAAGAAGCTAAGGGAAAAGAATGGCTTAGTAGCAGCTTTAGTCACCCGTCTTGACATCTTAATATAACTGTGGGCTTGGAAGTTGCAGAACATCAGATGAAAACTATTTTGTTTTATGTACGTAGCTACTACAGGAGACCAGAAGATGGCTCTTTGTCAGGAACCACCCATCACAATTCCTGGAAATCAGGGAGCACAGCAGAAACCAATTTGCAATTAACCACCCAGGAATAGAGGAAACCTAAGCCATGTGTACAATAGCTGCTGTTTAACATGTAGTCCCAGTTGTGCATATGAAAAGAGCTGGGGAAGGCAAAGGTGAAGGTCACTCTTGCTTGACAGGCTGTCATATCCAACTCTAAGGTTAAGTGCTCATCTCTGTTTATAACCAAAAAGCCAGTGGTGTTGGTGTCTGCAGACATTTCTGTGGACTTGTAGTAGGCATGACTAAACACCAGAGTGCAAAGAATACTGTTTACCTTTGATCTGAAATGGTACCTATTTATCTACTTGCAGTTTCTTGCCTTTGAACTGTTGGCTTGCCATGAGCTGCGACAGGGACTGGAGCTCACTCCATTGTACAGCACTCAGGTCTAGAAATTGCTAACCTGCCAACCTTCCAGTCATCAAGTTCAGCATCTTAACCCCTAAGTCACCACAGCCTCATAGAGATGGGGAAAGACTCCCAGAATTTTTCAGCTGTCAAGTGTCTTGAACTTTGTCCCTTTAGGCTATGTCTGATTTGAGGTTTTCTTGGTTAACATTTTATTGCTTTTAATTAATCTTGGTGTGGCATGTTTCCTTTTTTGGTATGTGCTTGTTGCCACTGCCTTTAACTCATGCTTTGAGTGTCCTGTTTCAAAACAGCATTATGCAGCCAGTCATAGGAAGATATGACCCTAAGCATAAGTGGGTGAATACCTTAGCATCACTAATGTTTAATCATAGGCAATCTAGAATCATTAGCATTTCTTAACATATGTAAGTTTATCTTGAATGAGCTTTCATTTCTCACTTTTGAAATAAAGTAGTGCTTCATTTGATGGATAGATTAATGGTCCATTAATTCTATTTTCTTTGATTTGGTATGCCTCCACTTGCTTTTGACTACATTCTTCCCTGCTCTTGTTACATTTTGGATTTCATGAATGGCCAAGAACTTCATATATAAGTAAAGGTAAAGGTTACCCTTGCTCAAAAACCAGTAGTATCTGACTCTAGGGTTCAGTTCTCATCTCTGTTTACAGTTGAAGAGCCAGTACTGTCTGTGTCTGCAGAAATTTCTGTGGACATGTGGCAGGCATGATCAGATACTGGAGTGCATGGAACACTCTTTACCTTCCCACCAAAGTGGTCCCTATTTATCTACTTGCACTTTCTTGCTTTTGAACTGTTAGGTAGGCAGGAGCTGGGGCAGGGACTGAAGCTCACTCCATCATGCAGTATTTGGGTCTTGAACTGCTGACATGCTGGCCTTCCAGTCATCAAGTTCAGTGTCTTAACCACTAAGCCACTGCAGTCCCTCCAGTTATATAACTGATATAATCATAATAATAATTGAATAGTTTTCTCCCCTCATCCAGATTCTTCTGGGTTTTTTATTTCCTTCCAGTAGCTCATCAATTCCATGCCCTGGTTGCCTAGCAGAGGGAGAATTTGGAATTGACGAGTGTATTGGAATGCAATTTGGAATTAACAAGTGCACAACAATTACTGTAAAAGAATTCAAAATTGTCAAAGGAGATGGAGTTGAGTTTGATAATGAAGAATGTATCAAAGCACTAACATCAGAAGATGGATACAAGTGTTGAATTAGTTGAAAAGATTGAAGACAAACAACTGGAGAAATCACAAAATATCGTGATTTGCAAATTGAAGTTGTGCATCTATGGATGACACATAGTCATTGGAGCCCTTGGAGCAATATTTAAAGGACACCCTAGATATTTGGAAATGTTGGACTTATCTGATTTGAACATCCTAACTCTCAAAAAAACCCACACCTCTACTAGTAACTGCATATATACTCAGATGTTATACTCCTGGGGAGGGTTGAGAGCAGGAGTTCTGAAGAAGGAAACAGAAAGATTTATCTTGGGCAGTTATGGAAGGCTTTGACCAGTGTGAACCATCAAAACATGGATTCCAAAAGTGCATGTACCAAATTTGGAAAGAAAACCACCCACATTTGGTAATTGGTTAGCAAATACTAATGGACCAGTGATGTGTAATTTTGAAACACATGTTCTTCACTGAACTTGAATTACAAGAGATTGTAAGCAGATCGTGAAAGATCCAGACCCGAGCATAATTTACACGGCAAATAATTCACAGAGAAGCAAGTAGTGAAGGAAAGAGAGGAGACCAATGGGGCTACTCTGAAACCAAAAACAACACTTGTAAGTTTTCTTGTAACCACAATGGCCAGTGATGAATTTGTTGAAAAGATTAAAGCTCAAATGAAAATGGTAAAAAGAGTCCAACTGCCAAAACTGAACCTAGTTAATAAGAAACACTTGGCCAAAATATTGAAGAAAGTGAATGAAGCTGTCCAAAATATTCCAACAGAAATGTTAACTAAAAAAAAAAAAAATCAGCTGTATGGAGCAGCTTATATTACCATTGAAAAACTGTGTTTGAAAGTCCAAAAGAGCAAAGGGATAAAAAAAGGAAAACCAAAATGGAAAATTTGTTTGGAGTTGGAAATTAAAAGCATTCGATCGGACTTGAGTAATCTGAAGAATCTGAGACATGGAAAGTTGGAGAAAATGAGTGAGTCAAGATCCTGTGGGACTTTAAAATTCAAACAGACATTTGCCTCACAACACAACTGATATAACTATTGTTGAAAAGAAAGTCTGGTTTACTGGCATTGCTACACCAGGAGACGCACAAATTGAAGACAAACAACTGGAGAAAATCACAAAATATCGTGATTTGCAAATTGAAGTTGAGCATCTTTGGATGAAGAAATATTTGGAGGAAGAAAGCTGTTGTTTTCCCCATAGCCCTGGAGCAACACCTAAAGGACTCTCTAGATATTTGTAAATTTTGGATTTATTGGACTTGAACATCCTAACTCTCAAAAAAAACAAAACCCCTCTACTAGGAACTGCATATATACTCAGACATTACCTTAATAGTTCTTAGGCCATTGGTTATGGCTTGAACTGTTAATTTTATTGCAGTCCTGAACTGTGAACCAAATGGTTGATTTGTATATAATAATAATAATAATAATAATAATAATAATAATAATAATAATAATAATAATAATAATAATAAGAAGAAGAAGAAGAAGAAGAAGAAGAAGAAGAAGAAGAAGAAGAAGAAGAAGAAGAAGAAGAAGAAGAAGAAGAAGAATTCTGTGTTGTTCAGTCAATTTTGATTCATGAAACTGTTCAGAGTTTTCTAGGAACACAGTGCTCAGAAGTGGTTTACTATTCCGTTCTTCTGGGGGCTTTGCAGCTTGCTCACGATTATCCAGGCTGGGTCTTCAGAGTTACACATATAGAAAATTGAATTCCCAGTCTCTGGCTCCAAATCACAGAGCACCCCAGAAATATATAGCTTAATTTTGCATCATACCTATGAATTATGTCTCTAGCAGCAGAGATGACCTCCTTGCTGTGTTGCTCTTTTCTTTTTTGGCACAAGAAAATTTTATTCTTAAGAAAATAAGAATGGAAAAAAACTTAATGGCTCATGGAGCCACTCACTGATCTGAACAAATTTGTAAAGATATCAATTTTCTGATGCCTCAGGATGAACTGTTTCGGTGTGTTATGTGGAACATTTCCAAGCTTGGTTCTCATTCCCCTCTCCACCCACATGATCTCCTCATTTCTTTTACCCAAAGCTTCTCTCTTTTCCAAATTGTCATTTTCTGGGAGGAAACACCCAGCTTTTATTATTATTATTTGAAAAGTGTTAACTTTCAGCTGTGTTGTTGGGAAGCTTTGGGGAAATAGGCCAACTCTGTCTTTTTTCTGGTCATGTAAGGAGAGAATTTATTAGATCTTCTTAATTTTCTAGCTCAAAAATGGACAAAGATAGGCTAGGAGCCACCTTTGAGGAAAGTATATGTATTGGTGATTGGTTAAGATTGCTAATTCTCTACATCACAACTAAAAAGCACCCCATCCATTTAATTTAGTTACTGGGAGAAAATTGGGTTAAAATCAGAAAGCGTTTTTGTGTGAAAGGATGTACAAGCTGGGTTCTGGTTCTGGCTAGAATTTCTTGGGCTGAGCATGTTTCTCAGAGGCATTCTGATCTCATCTGACCTCAGAAGGATGGAAGGCTGAGTCAACCTTGTGTCCTGATTAGGATCGAACTCACAATGTACTGGCTGCAGTACAGCAGTTTAAACATTGCATCACTAATGCTCTTTGTATTTGGGTACAATCACTGTACTAGCAGTTACACATTTTCAAAATTAACACAAGGACTTCAATACAGCTGTCCACAACTGTGTGTAATCTCTTGCAAAGTCAGTTATGTAACCATGCACACAACTGATTGTGCAATGTATTGACAAATGCTTCTGAAATGGTGTAATTCAATACATTGGCACTAATGGAGATTCCCCCCTGCTATCATTATGTTGGATCTAAGCCCAAGGTATGACTAACTAATTAATTCAATATACTACATAACAAACATAGAGTTATGACTGGAATTTCAGTACTGCATTTAAAATAATACTGAATTTGTATTTGTGTGTGCTTTTGTTTGAAATAATATTTTTTTAATAATAGCAAAATCATTACAGAACAACCTTATTTGGAGAAAAGAGAAACTGCAAAATAGCAAGGTTGGCAAAAGAAAAATCCATTGTAAGCAAAGCAATTAACAAAGATTTGCCAGAATGACACTAAATACAGTACAAGATAATTAATGTGCCTGTTACAACTCAGTAATAACTACTTTGAACTCTAAACAATAGTGTGTATGTGTATGTGTCAGAAGGAAAGATAATAATTAGTGTCAAATAGAATTTGCTATGGGTTAATTAGACATTTGTGATAATAATTTATCCTGTTGTGTGTGTGTGTGTGTGTGTGTGTGTGTGTGTGGTTTAATAAGAGGAATGCAGTAGGATTTCAAGATTATGACATTTTCTTCTTCTGTCTGTAAAGGAAAGTAGACATTCCAGGAACACATACACACCTATGCATGTGTGTGCGCACACACACAGAGTCACCCACCTGAGTAATTAGGAAACAGCTTTCCTGTACATTCCTATATTTGGAGCTAGATGAGGATATTAAAAGGGTCAAGAAAAGGAGTGCAGTTCTGGTATGGTCCATTGTGGCCATCACCGAATTTACTTGAAATATTGGGAGATGCTCATACTACTTCTCAACTGCTTTCCATCTATACTGTGGGAGAAAGCAAATTAATAACAATGTGTAAGGAATTTGGTCTTTGTAAGTCTCTTGTACAATTCCCATTAACTTCATCAGGTTTGCACCAGCAAAAATCCCAGTGGAATGTGACCTACTATTATCTAGGTTCTTGATACTATCACTCCAAAATGGCAGTCAAAATAGCAACATTTTTTCTTTGTACTATACATTTTTAATTAATATCTACTTGCAATTGGTCCTTTATAATTGTGTCATATTAGGATGTATTTGTGCAGAAAAGAAATAATGTTTCTTTCAGAAACCACTTTCATCTTTAATAATTCATTTTGATTTGTAGATTATCCATAAAGTAATACAAATGAAGTCAAAATAATTGGATATGTGAAACAACTGAAGTAGCTTTTTACCAATATGTATGATTTTAACAGAGTGTGACAGTTTAGGGTCTCAATTCACCCCATGGCACATTTGAATAAAACTTGGTAAGTGGATGTAGTGCTCTTACATCTTTTGGAAGAGTGAATGAAAGATGCATTACTCAAAAATAGTATTAATGTACATGCTTCTCAGATAATCTCTCTACATTTTCTGTTTACATTCCAGTGTAAGTTGCCAGTAATTGACAAATTTTATTATTTTCTGCTCATAAATTATACATTTGACATAATAGCTTGATGTCCAGGTTAGGGTGAGACTATCTGCAATAATTTTATGTTATGGTAGTCGTTTCTGTCCTTATGCTGTAGTATAGTGGTTCATTGCATAGTCTTTGAATTTCTGTTAAAATTTCCTTTAGCTGCACAGTAGAAGTACAGAAAGCCACAATGGAGAACAGCTACAAGTCTCTCAGTGTTCACTTTTTCTCATCAATTGGCATTCAACATTTTGTAGGAGAAAGAATAAAAAAAATATGTATTTGCTTAGCAGTAACTTGGAATTAGAGATATATTACAGATGTTACTTCACTCATGCTAACAGCCAACTGAACAGACCAATAACAACAAATAACTGGCACTAACTATTCAGTGCAATGTGTGGGGTTGCATGTTACATGCCAGGATCAAGTTATTGAGTTACCAGAGACACATCCATCAACTGTGAGAATGACTTCCAGGAAAGATGTATGCTCGGATACACCACAGCCAAAAGTTCCCAAAACAAAATAATTTGTTTTTTCAAATCTGCCTAAATGAAAATAAGGATTAGATTAATATTGTATAGATACTCTTCTCATACAGTTGCACCTCGCTTAAAGAGCATAATGTGTTCCACAGGATTGTTCTTTAAGCGAGTTTGCTCTTTAAGTGAAACACCATTGTAAATGACCAATTGTGACTCCTGGTTTGGGGGGGGGATTGCGAACCCTGATTTATTTGTTAAGCAAAGTGAACATTCATAGAACATTCTGCTCTTTAAGTGAGTTACTCTTTAAGCGAGGTGCTCTTTATGCGAGGTTTGACTATTATTATTATTATTATTATTATTATTATTATTATTATTATTATTATTATTATTATTATTATTATTATTATTATTATTATTATTATTGAAGGTTCAGACAGATTTGCATGTTTATAGTCTAGTTCAATGTGTTTTTGTTTATTCTCCAGGCAGAATTTTGAAAAGCTAGAACACTTGTTGCTAGAAATACAGTCTCAACAAATCCAGCTCTTCTATAGTTTGATTTTTTTCTCCCACAGAGGTGTATTGTCAAATGCTATGAAATGAAACAGTTTAGACATCAGACTATAGAATTTGAGTTTACTGTAAGTATTTTGACAACAAGAATTCAAGCTGTTATGGCAAGATTCCTAAGGTTGGGCTCTATACTTAAATTAGGGCTGCTGGGTGAAGCTGCTCAGAGAATTTATAATGCAGTAGCAAGATGACATGCAAAACCAGTAAAGGAAGTCATGTAACGATGACTATGCCACTGCCATTTTATTGTTAAATTTTAAGCCATTCTAGTTTTTAAAAAATTACAGTAGTTCATGCTGTCATATGCAATACAGTTGTACCTCGCTTAAAGAGCATAATGCGTTCCACAGGATTGCTCTTTAACTGAGTTTGCTCTTTAAGTGAAACACCATTGTAAGTGGCCAATTGTGACTTCTGGTGGTGGTGGGGATTTATTTGTTAAGCAAGTTTTTGCTAGGTTTTTGTTGTTAAGTGAAGCGAACATTCAGAGAAAATTCTGCTCTTTCAGCAAGTTACTCTTTAAGCGAGGCACTCTTTATGCGAGGTTTGATGGTAGTTTGTGCATGTTCCAACTAATTCATTAATGGTTTCTAGCAGAACTTACAAATTGTGCTTAATTTAGAAAAGAGTGAATTATATGTAACTGCACAAAGGTGAGACTGTCATTGCATCTGGTGCAACAAACAAGCCGTAGAATTTCCAGTCCAACTTAATAATAAAATTCACAGCTTCTGCATTAAGGAATTTCTGTTTTGGTGCAATTCAAGGGTGTAAAGTCAAATTATGCTGGTGTAGATATGATGCAAAGGGACTGCAGTAGCTCAAGTGGTTAAGATGCAGAGGCGTAGCTACCGCCGTATCTGCCGTATCAATTATACGGGGCCCCCGGGCCACGGGGGCCCCCAACGTGCGTAAGCAAAACAAATCTTTACCCTTCCTAGGGCCCCCCAAACAAATTTTTATACGGGGCCCTGCCAAGGCACGCTACTCTTCTGTTAAGATGCTAACTGGAAGGCAGCAGGTCAGCAGTTTGATTCCCAAGTATTGCATGATGGAATGAGCTCCCATCTCTTTCCCAGCTCCTGCCAACCTAGCAGTTCAAAAGCAAGAAATTGCAAGTAGATAAATTGGGACCACTTTGGTGGGAAGATAAACAGTGTTCCATGCACTCCAGTGCCTAGGCATGCCTGCCACATGTCCATGGAAAGGTGGAAATCCATGGAAATCTTCAGCTATATACAGAGATAAGCACTGAATCCTAGAGTCTGATATGACTGGCTTTCAAGCAAGGGTGACCTTTACCTAGATATGATACAAGATTCCAAGTCATTTTGTTTCAATCATTAAAAGGGCATTAGTTTGACACACAAAAATGCCTGCCTATAAAGAAAGGAGTTGTTGAAGTTGTAGAAATCCCTAAATAGGGGCAACATGAGCCTTGTGAAGTAGAATAGTTCAGAACTCAACTATAACCAATAGAAAATGCTTCCCCCGATCCACTCAATTAAGTCTTATATATTGGTAGGATGTGAAAGAGAACTCAGTCCAGGAGTCCACAATTGTTTTAGTTATAGTAACATTTTATTCAAGCAGTTTTGCAAGTGATTGCACATAAGCCAGTCATATCCAACTCTAAGGTTCCGTGGTCATGTGGCAGGCATGTGGTGTTGGGGGAGAGTTTTGAGACTCCCCTGGATAGCGAGGAGAACAAATAGGTCAATCTTAGAAGAAATCAACCCTGACTACTCCTTAGAAGGTCAAATAGTAAAGCTGAAACTGAAGTACTTTGGACATCAAATGAGAAGAAATTATTCACTTGAGAAAGCCTTGATGCTGGGAAAGGTGGAGGGCAAAAGAGGAAGGGGGCGGCCAAAAATGAGATGGCTAGATGGTATTGTAGACACAATGGGCACAGAGCTGAGCGAGTTGAGGAGGATGGTGAAGGACAGAAGTGCCTGGCGGACAGTGGTCCATGGGGTCGCAGAGGGTCAGAATCGACTGTGCGACTGAACAACTACAACTACAACAACAACATGGCAGGCATGACTAGACACCGGAGCACATGGAACCCTGTTTACCTTTCCACCAAAGTGGTTCCTATTTACTGTATCTACTTGCAATTACTTGATTTTGAACTACTAGGTTGGCAGGAGCTGGGACAGAGTCAGGCACTCAAACTGTCATTCAGTACCCAGGACATGAACTGCCAACTTGCCAGCCTTCCAGCTAACAAGGTGAGCTTCTTAACCACTGCAGCCACAGATAACACAAAAGTGGTTCATCTTCCTTTCTTCTTGGAGCTCTCTGGGATTGTGCAAGTGACTCAAGACTACACAAGCTGGCTCTGCTTCTTGGAGTCAAATGTGCATTTGAAGGTGACGTTTACAAGCAGAAGGGACTGGACATTTTCTTATTTTTTGGAAATTTGAACATCACTGGCTACTATTGAATCAATTTGCTAAGTATGAAACAGAATTGAGGATGACTCCTTGCCACATTTTATTTTCATTTTTTTAAAGACAAATTGTCACAAAAATAATTGCACATAGCTGAAAATGAGGTCTTTTATTTGCCACAGTGCGTGAAAGGTGTAACCAGAGATGATCTGAAGTTATTCCCAGGTGCACTTATTTTGAAGATTTATTTTAAATCACAGTAGATAAAATGGGGAATAAGTTCCATGAAATGAAAGCACAGTATGAAAGAAATCCCAGGAAAATCAATGAACTTCTAAGAATGCAATGCAATGATAAAACAAAAATAATGTCCAGAACAGTCTGGATTTAAGTATTGGAGGAAATTGCAGTTGTGCAAAATTATCTACACTATAAACCACTATGTTTGCCACTCAGTGATCTTTGGCCTAAAGACTGAGAAAGAAAAAAAATCTATAGCTACCTATTCCATAAAGCAGGTTCCTGAAGAGTCAGGGGACTGTGCAGAATTGATTCAGGAGAAGCCAGATGGGAAGAATTAGAAAGGAAAAAGTTAAATGGAATAAGAATCACTCTGTGTGTGTGTGTGTGTGTGTGTGTGTGTGTGTGTGTGTGTGTGTGTGTGTGTGTG